>CM060987.1:183692088-186129588 GCA_030765065.1 Deroplatys truncata | reverse complement strand
TTCCTTCCGAATTAAGAGGACTTGATAAGCTATTCCCCGAAAATTCAAGATATACATTTTATTTGCCATGTAAATATGGTTTATGTATGGTACTTTAATCAAAATCGTTAGAGCCGTTTTTTTTAAAAAAACCAAAAATTACGAAAAATGTTTTGTGTAAAGGGTAGTTTGGGGTGTCGCATCTTTGAAAGATATTGAACATAAATACCAAGTTTGGTATTTATCCGACTTTTCGTTTTTGTTATCGTGTTTACAGACACAGACACACACACAAACACACACACACACGGACATTCCCAAAAATTGTTTAATTGAATTCAAGGGCTCTCAAAACATGTTTTTCGGTGAAATCTCGAATCAAAGTTTTGGGTGGAATGTAATACTTCCCCTGCTTAGTATACGTAGCAGAGAAAGTAAAAAGGCGTGCTGTAATTGATAAAACGTTTAAACTTTGTGCTTATTCAGAAGTTTACATAGAATAGGCATAAACAAATAGATTGCTAAATATTAAAGGTAAATTTTGTCATGGGCTTATGGTAGCAATTGTGATTTTATTCAGGTTAGCAATGACTAATATTCTTTTGTTTCTCTGTTACAGTTCTACACGTTGTTGGAAAACAGCGCCATTGCGAATAATACGCTTCAGTACCGTCAGGTGACACTGTTCGCACCTACCAACAAGGCCTTCCAGATGTACAAGGGCAAAGTGGATGACTCGCTTATCCTTTATCACATGAGTAAGTATCTGCAGAAAACAATATAAATAAAATGAGGATTATCATATCTTATAACTGTCTCGGGATAAGAATGGGCCAAGTGTCAGTTTTTAAAACTCGAGTACTCGTGGATTAAAGCCAATGACGCTTTAAGAGGGAGTATGCATTTATAGCTAACGTATACTGTACGTTAGCTATCCAGTTGTGTCTAAGGCGTTTGAGGTCTTATTAAATAAACAGATAATTCAGCACTTTGAAGAGAACTTTTTGTTTTCTCCCAGTCAATTTGGTTTTAGAACAGGACACAGTACTACTAATGCTGTAATAGGTTTTTCTAAATGAACTTTGGATGCTTTTGAAGGTATTTTTTCATCCCATGGCCGTTTCTTTGATCTAACAAAGGCCTTTGATACAATTTCATACGAAATACTTTTAAAAACGTTAGCCTACTATGGTTTTTATAATATCAGTATAAATTTAACACGTTCTTATCTAAGTGACAGATATCAGGCTACTTATGTTAGTGGCAGAAAGTCTAGTTTTAAAAAGATAAAGCGTGGTGTCCCGCAGGGCTCAGTACTGGGACCTGTTTTCTTTCTGGTATATATCAATGATCTTCCTGAAGCTATCCAAGGTGAATGCCTAAAAACGTTTTTATTTGCTGACAATTTGGCATTAAATATATGTTGTAATAACAATGATACTCTCGCAAGTAAACTTAGATATAATTTCAAGAGTAAATCACTGGTGTGATTCTAACAGATAAATACTTAATCAAATAATACTGTGGATCCCAGTTCTGCTGACTCTAATCTTTCAACAGTCCAATTCTTAGGCATTTATCTTGAATCTAAATTAGGGTGGAAATCCCACATAGACTACATCTCAGGGAAACTGAGTAAAGGACTGTTCATGCTACGTGTACTGAGTCAAACAATAAATAAAAAGTCATTACTGTCAGTGTATTACAGTAATGTATACTCCATTTTAAATTATGTTGTCTTACTTTGGGGCAACCATACCTATGCTAACAACTTTTTTATTTTGCAAAACAGAGCGATAAGAATAGTATGTCTAGTCCCGGCAAAAAACACATTATAAATCATATTTTATTGAACTTGAAATCTTCACTCTTCCTTGTATATATATTTTGAATTGTCTATTGTACATTAAGAGGAATCTACAAGAGTATAATCTATGTGAAACTATTCATAATTATCCGACAAGAAGCAGCAACAGTATTTATTTTGGTAAATGTAAGTATAGTAAAACACAAAATAGCTTTGAAATATCATCCATTAATCTATTCAATAGTTTAACGGATAAAATAAAGAAACTTACATATGACATTTTTAAAAGACATATTTTAATGATATTGAAGAAAATCCTCTCTATAAGGCCCAGGAATTTTGTAAGATTGAATTTTTGTGATATTTAACATTTGACGTGTAAATGTTTTAGCAATAAATATCTATCCATCCATCAATCATAGTACAAAGAATGGTAATGGTGCATTGTTTCCAAACAAAATTAAAATAAATGTTGCATTTGACCCATTTTGTACTTCATTTACTCTGTATTCTTATTGTTTTACCCAGGGAGAGGAACCAGTACTTGCTCGAGCAAGAGTCGCTCAAATGTTTTCACTCCAGGTCGCACGCGTCACACATCCATCGCTTGGCTAAAACACCTGTGAATAGACTAAAACTAACAATCCACTGGACCAGCTATAATTAATATCACAACTGGTTTTACTGTTCATTATGACTTATTTTTACATGTTGGACCCGTTTTAAGAGAAATGATGGAAGCATGAAAAACTCCTTGAACATTTTATGTCATCAGAATCGTGTATATCAGCTTTAAGAGAGAGAAAAAAGCTTAATGAACTACAAAGGTGCGCTTTAACACGATTAAGTGTGAGGAAAACTTAAATCAAGTTTTACTTATGAATGCTCTTTAACTGCTACGGTTCTTAGCGTCCCATTCTATACTGGGCATGAAAGACCGATTCTGCTCAGAGGCCTCTATATCAGACTTGAGGTTCTTTTACGTGCCGTAAATCTACGATACGAGACCACCGCTTTACTTCCCTTCCGAAGGAAGTTATGCTAAGGGTTTTTACGCCCGAAAGAAATCCATCGCTCTCCGCCGGATTTGAACCCTCGACCTCGGGAACTGGAGGCTGGCATGGTAGTCCTAGACCACAAAGGACGACCATTCAGTGTGAGGGTTTTCACTGCCAATCTTAAATTGACTGAATGAAATGAAACGGTTCTATAGCGTCTCTATACGTATATACGTCTCAATCAAATAAAAAAATTTCTGATGTGTTACACTCACATGACTTTCTCTACTCTTGTACAAACTCTTTTTACAAACGCTTATTCTCCATATGCTTCATGTTAATCGAGATATTGAGACGTTAATCTTATTGCTAATTTTCTTGTAGATGCAAGGGGAATTTATAGGCTTTAAGCGATAGTCAAATATTTTAAGAGCTGGTTGCTATGTGGAGTATTCCATTTTCTTTGCATTGCCAGGACAAAAAAAATTAATAACGAATTCCCATTTGAGAAAAAGTATAAGTATTGGAAAACTTAAGGGAATAACAAGCAATATCTCGAAAATGGTTCACTTAATAAAAAAAATTTATATGACATAAATTGTGTATTTTAACGTGATCTACATTTTTGTGCAGTAAAATTTTGTCTATCTCTTATAGTTTACCAGTTATGCAAACATCGTTCACAATAAAGAACACTTTTAGAGACATTCCCAGAAAATTCAAGTTATACATTTTATTTGCCATAATGGTTTTATGGTCTTTTATGGTTTACCAGTTATGCAAAAGTCGTTCACAATGAAGAATACTTTTGAAGACATTCCCAGAAAATTCAAGTTATACATTTTATTTGCCATAATGGTTTTATGGTCTTTTATGGTTTACCAGTTATGCAAAAGTCGTTCACAATGAAGAATACTTTTGAAGACATTCCCAGAAAGTTCGAGTTATACATTTCATTTGTCATGAAAATATCTTAAACATATGATATTTTAATCAAAATCGTTAGAGCCGTTTTGAGAAAATTAAAATTTTCTCAAAATGTTCCATGTAAAGGGTAATCTGGGGTGGGGGATTTTCTTGAAAACCTTCGTGTCGCATTTCTGGAAGGTACAGATCCTAAATACCAAGTTTGGCATTTATCCGACTTTTCGTTCTTGAATTATGCGGTTCACAGACATATATAGTTTTTCTAAAAGTACCTTTCTTTGCGTACAGGGGATCTCAAAATGTGTGTTTCCGAAGAAATCTCGATATAGAAATTTTGGGTGAAATGCAATACTTTCTCTACCTACCTTGTACGTGGCAGAGAAAGTAAACATGTATTCAGTGGGTCTCAAGATGTATATATCTGGTGAAATCTCGGTATCAAATTGTAGGGTGGAATACCACACTTCCTATACAATTAATTGTTCTTGACACAAGCCGTATGTTGGACAGGGTTGGAAAGGTAGAATCAGACGACTGAAAAATTCCCGGCTCTGTCATTGAATTTTTCAGTCGTCTGATTCTACCTTTTACACTTCCTATACTTTCTAAAGGTAAGTACCAAAGGAAGTAAAAACTCATTACCACGATGCAGTTTGAGCATGCGCAGAAAAGAAGCGATTTGTAATAGCATTACACTGCCTATAATACGCCCGTTGCCACACGAGGTTGGAATAAATTTTCTGCGAAATCTTCAAAGCGTTATGTAATCCCATGAGGTGGAGGGGGGGGGGGGGAACTCTGACCGAGGCAATTATTAAGAGCTCTCTGACGTTTGATGAGCGGATTTTATCAGCCCCATGGCCACTAGGGAAATTCCACGCATATTGCGTTCTATCACTCTTGTTTCTCAGACTAAATAATTCGTATATTAACTTTCGCTTGTCACCTGTTATTTATGTTTAAACGAATGGAACGTTGTGGCAAGATTCGTTGACGGATACGTAAATGTTCTCACTGCGAGTATATCATGTATCACGTTTGTATGATTCTTTAGTTATACGAGGTGTTTTTGTTTTAATTAAGGATCAGTTTTATGAAGTATCTAATGCTTTTGGCTAGTTTATTGCTTTCTCTACTACCCAGAAAGTATGCAGTTCTAGTAACCAAATTAACGGAGAAAAAATATGATGTGTTACAGTCGCATGACTTTCTCTACTCTTGTAAAAACTATTTTTACAAACTCTTATTCTCCATACGTTTCATGTTAATCGATATATCGAGATATTAATCTTATTGCTAATATTCTTGTAGATGCAAGGGGAATTGCCAGGCTCTAAGCGATAGTCAAATATTTTAAGAGCTGGTTGCTATGTGGAGTATTCCATTCTCTTTGCGTTACCAAGACAAAAAAAATGAATAATGAATTCCCATTTGAGAAAATGTATAAGTATTGGAAAATTTAAGGGAATAACAAGCAATATCTCGAAAATGGTTCACTAAATAAAAACAATGTATATCACATAAATTGTGTATTTTAACGCGATCTACATTTTTTGTGTAGTAAAATTTTGTCTATTTCTTATAGTTTACCAGTTATGCAAACATCCTTCACAATAAAGAACACTTTTAGAGACATTCCCAGAAAATTCAAGTTATACATTTTATTTGCCATAAAAGTGTCTTAAATATATGATATTTTTAACAAAATCGTTATAGCCATTTTTGAGAAAATTAAAATTTTCGAAAAATGTTCCATGTAAAGGGTAGTCTGGGGTGGGGGGATTTTCATGAAAACCTTCGTGTCGCATCTCTAGACGATACTGAACCTAAGTACCAAGTTTGGTGTTTATCCGACTGTTCGTTTCTGTGTTATGCTGTTCACAGACAGACAGACACACACACATACACACACACACACACACACACAGACTCTCACATTGACATGTTTCCAAAAATGCTTTTTTTGGATTCAGGAGGCCTCAAAACATGTATTTCCGGTGAAATCTCGGTATCGAATTTTTGGGTGGAATGCAATACTTCCCCTACCTACTGTACGTAGTAGAGAAAGTAAAAATTCTCAATCTCAATGTGCAGAAAGGAAAACTATATTTTTACTTTCTCTACCACGTATTTAATAAGTAGAGAAGGTATTGGGTTTCACCCAAAAATTCGATAACGATATTTCACCGGAAATATATGTTTTGAGGCCCCTTAATCCAAAAAAAGCATTTTTATAAACAGACCAAGTGTCTATCTGTCTGTGAACAGCATAACTTAAAAAAGAAAAGTAGGTTAAATACCAAACTTGCTATTTAGATTCAGTACCTTTCAAAAATGCGACACGAAATTTTTCAAGAAAATCCCTCTCACCCCAAACTACCTATAAATGGAACGTTTTTCGAAATTTGTTATTTTCTTAAAAATAGCTCTAACGATTTTTATTAAAATATCATATATTAAAGATATTTATATTGCAAATAATATGTGTATCTTGAATTTTCGGGGAATAGCCTGTGAAGTCTTCTTTATTCGGAAGGAATTTTGTATAATCTTGTATTACTGGTAAACGTTAAGCGATAGACGAAAAGGCATCACACAAAAACATATATCTCTTTAAAGCACACAATTTATTTAAAATAAGCGTTCTTGTGACGTTTCTGAGATGTCCGTTATTAATGGTTCGAATTGTTCATTTCTTGGCCATTCTCTTAAGTCCTTTCAACATTCAGTTATTTCTTGCGACTGCATAGAAACAGTATGGAATTTTAAGGCCACCATATAGCGTCCAGTTCTTAAACATTTGACTATCGCTGTTCTCTTTGTATCTATAACGAAATGTGTAATGTAGCTATTTCTGCAGAAGTTTATTTGGATTAAATCGTTGTAGATAGAAAAATAAGCTTGGGTAAGAATAATTTGTGTACTCAGTAATAAACGTTAAAGGGTAGAGAAAGTCATGTGAATATATCGCATTAGATTATTTTCATTTGTATAACTCCTTTAACTTCTATGGTCATATTGGAGGCTTAAATTTGAGAAACAAGTGATGGTGTTATTCCTCTTTCAATGTAGATTTTCTTAACGTTTGATTTTGAATGCCTTTTACTATTAAATATACTCATATTCACTCCCACATTCATCCATCTATCTACTTTAAGGCTCTGTGGAGGATAGGGAATGATTCTGGTTAAAGAAAAATTCTCCGTCCCAGCTAGGAATTGAATCCGGGACCTCTGGGTGGAGAAGCCAGAACACTGGCAACTCCACCTCACAGGCAGCCAATATGCGTTTATTGGAGCAACTTTTGTGTTCTATAGGGGAAATGTTTCATTATTGCATTCCATCAAAAATTCAATGTCGATATTTAATCGAAATGCATGTTTTGATGCCAACGGAAACCCGTAGCAAAAACCTTTTTAAAAAGGCTCGTGTATGTGTGAACAGTTAATTAAAAAACTAAAAGACGGATAGTCAAGAATGGGACATGAAACTAACATTTACGTGGAAAATTTTCGTAGTTGTTTAATTTTCTCAAAAATGGCTAGCGATTCTAAATAAAATGCAGTAGTATATTTGCATGAGAAATAAAATGTATTTCTTAAATTTAATGGGCATAGCCTGTGAAGTCTTCTTCATTCTGAATGACTTTTGATAACTGGTAAACGTAGAAGATAGACCAAACCCTACTACACAAAAAGATGTAGATCTCCTTAAAGTACATAATTTTGTGGCTTTAACAATTTCTGAGATATTTTTTATTATTAGTTTGAATTTTTTCAAACACTCAACACTTTGTTCGACTCATATGTCGCTATTATTTCAAAGCCCTACAGAGCGACCCGTTTTTTTAAAAATCTGACTATCGCTTTAGGCTACTGTCTCCTTCTCATATCTACAACGAAACCTGTAAATGTGTGTGGAAGTTTGTATCGAACAAGAAAATGTAGACAGAAGGACAAGCTGTTGTAGGAATAGTGTGTAGAAGAGCGAGTAAAGAAAGTCATGTAAATGCAACACAAATTTTCGGAAGTGCTAATTTAACATTCCTTTGTGTCTTGTGATGCCATGGAAAAAGTATGGAATTTTAAAGTTAGCATATAGTGACCGTTTGTTTAGACATTTGACTGTCGCATTAGTCTCCTGTATTCCTCTTTTGCCTACAGTGAAATGTGTAATAAAACTATTTCTGCAAACGTTTGTCTAGAGTAAAAAAATAGAAAACTATACTTTTGTAAGAAGAGATTGTAGAGATACAATCTAAATTGCTACATATACATGACTTCCTCTGCCCTCTATCTTCATTAGTGGGTGTACAAACTATTTTTACTAAATGTTATTTTTCTGTGTATTACATTTTAATCCAAACTGTGCCAAATTGACCCTCCCCGGAGAAATCTACTTTAGGCGACTGGGCTGTACTAAAGGAAGGCTGACATGTACGGGAACAGAAGTGAAACGACTATGGCAGTGGTTCTCAAGGAGACGACAACAACAAGAACGGGCGCAGTTATTTTGAGTCATGCAGTACGTCAGGCGATTGTGGTCGTCGACTGCGCAGGCGCCGGATCAGTTCCAGCTTTCTTCAATGTGCTGTCCACAAGGCTGGACAGTCTTTCTTCGACGGCGAGCTAGGTTACGAGGAAAACAACAGGACAACGTTTAGATAGAAGGCATTCTGGACGGTATTTCTAAATTCATTTTGGCTTAACGTATTCAAAATTCTCTTTAGTATTTCTTTACCGGGGAAAGATTGATCGTCTGAAATATAGACTTATTGCTGTTAGTGTAGAAATGTATCGCTAAATGTGAGAGCAGGAAGCAATTCTCTAATTATTGTAATTTAATTTAAAGCATTGAACCCGTAAAGAATGTAAAGAATGGTGAACGAATAAGGGTTTTGTAAATTGTAATTATCTATTGTATTGAAGTGTGAGTTTATTAAATGGAAGAAGTTCGGCTTGTTAATTAATTTATGGAGTATATTTTCAAGTAGCAATCTGCCATTATTCCTAATTTAATCCACTTACTCTTGGGTCAAAAGATACGTTTCAAAACAAACCTTTGCAGAAATAGCTACATTACACATTTCGTTATAGATACAAAGAGAACAGCGATAGTCAAATGTTTAAGAACTGGACGCTATATGCTGGCCTTAAAATTCGATAATGTTTCCATGCAATCGCGAGAAACAACTGAATGTTTATAGGTCTTTAAGAGAGTAACCAAGTATTGAGCAATTCGAATCATTAATAACGGATACCTCGGAAATGGCTGATGGCACAAAAAAGTTATAGGAAATAAATTGTATGTTTTAAAGAAATCTACATTCTCTGTGTAATACGTTTTCGTCTATCGCTTAACGTTTATATCAGTTATACAAGATCATACAAAATTCCTTCTGAAGAGGACTTCAAAGGCTATTCCTAGAAAATTCAAGCTATACATTTCATTTGTCATGTAAATATCTTTTAATATATGGCATTTTAATCAAAATCTATTTTAGAGCCATTTTTGAGAAAATTAAAAATTTCGAGAAATGTTCCATGTAAACGGTAGTTTGAAGTGGGGGAATTTTCTTGAAAATGTTCGTGTCGCATATTTAGAAGATATTGAGCTTAAATACTAGGTTTGGTACTTATCCGACTTCTCGTTTTTGAGTTATGCTGTTCACAGTCACACAGACGTACATAGAGACCTTTTTCTAAAAATTATTATTGTTTTGGATTCAGGCCTCAAAACATATATTTCCGGTGAAATCTTAGTATTGAAATTTTTGGTGGAAGGTACGTGGTATAGAAAGTAATAAACGATAATGGGTTGAGAAAGTCAGGTCGGATGAATGTAACACGTAAGATTTGTTTATGTAACACCTGACAATGTCACCAACTAATTTAAACTGACAAAGAAATACATTTTTGAAGCCATAAAAATGTTGCTAATTTCTGACTTTGACATTTATTTCTTCTGTCAGATCGAAACAGATTACCACCGAAATTTTGGTTCCATGTGTTAAACCTGCGCTATGAAAATGCTGAGTGAATACTGCAGTACCTTAGGTGAGGAGCAGGGGAAACTTAAAGTTACGGGGCCCTGGATAACGCAAAATAAACGAAAATGTGTAATTATGTTAATGTTTAGCTGTTTTCTAACCTTGTTGTCGCGCTGGACCCGCTGCGGTAACCCCTTCGTGTTATTTTGGGGCACGTGGTGTTAATTTTATTGTGGCCATGGTCAACATCCAGTGTAAACATCTGAACACATACAACATAATAAACAATAACGTATGCCTATTGTTGTGTTTCACAAGACCCTGGGCTACAGGTCAGCGCAGAGGCCCATACACAGTCACGTACTGCACTGTACCAAGCTCACCTGTAACCTGACATTGAATTGGATCACAATGTACAACTCTCCCATTTGATACTACCTCAGAATTGTTAGAAAGGCAGCAAGTAAAAAGAGTATCAAAGCCTTATCAGAAATTCATGTCTCTTTCTACTCAAATTAACCATAAGAAAAAAAAAATCCGATTACATTCACATGGCTTTCTCTACTCACTTTTCTACAAAAGATTATTCTTGTATTCGACTTCATGTTGAAATAAACATTCATTACACATCAATTGTAGGTATAAGAAGAATAAAGAAGGTTAAAATGATAGTCAGCGTTTTTAAAAATCTGATGTGTTACACTCACATGACTTTCTCCACTCTTGTACAAACTATTTTTACAAACGCTTATTCTCCATCTACATCATGTTAATCGAGATAAACATTTGCAGACTCTATCTTATTGCTAATTTTCTTGTGGATGTAAGGGGAATATATATTTACAAGGGCAATATAGAAATACGGTAGCCTTTAAGCACATACATATCTCTTAATAGCTGGTTGCTAGGTGCAGCACCATTCCCTTTGCCACAGATTATAACTCTTTGCATATCCAAGACAAAAACATGAATAACGAATTCCCATTTGAGAAAATAAGTATTGAAAAATTTAAGGGAATAACAAGCAATATCTCGAAAATGGTTCACTCAACAAAAAAGTGTGCATTTTAACGCGATCTACATGTTTTGTGTAGTAAAATTTTGTCTATCTCTTATGGTTTACCAGTTATGCAAAAGTCGTTCACAATGGAGAATACTTTTGGAGACATTCCCAGAAAATTCAAGATATACGTTTTATTTGTCATGAAAATATCTTAAACATATGATATTTTAATCAAAATCGTTAGAGCCGTTTTTGAGAAAATTAAACTTTTCGAAAAATCTTCCATGTAAAGGGTAATCTGGGGTAGGGGGATTTTCTTGAAAACCTTCGTGTCGCATCTCTGTAAGATACTGAACCTAAATACCAAGTTTGGTGTTTATCCGACTGTTCGTTTCCGAGTTATGCCGTTCACAGACAGACAGACAGACAGACACACACACACACACACACACACACACACACACGGACATGTTTCCAAAAATGCTTTTTTTGGATTCAGGGTGTCTCAAAACATGTATTTCCGGTGAAATCTCGGTATCGAATTTTTGGGTGGAATACAATACTTCCCCTACTTACTGTACGTAGTAGAGAAAGTAAAAAACTAGTTGCTATGTGATGGAATTGAAATTCCATGCTCTTTGCATGACCGCGAGAAAAAGCGAACAGCGACTTACCACTTGATAAAAGTAGAAGTATTTAAAATTCAGACCATTAACATCGGAAATTCCGAATGTCACAAAAAAGCGATTTGACATAAATCGTGTGCTTTAACAAGATCTACATTTTTACGTTTTCTGCTACGTATAGTAAGTAGGGGAAGTGTTGCATTCCACCCAAAAATTCGATACCGAGATTTCACTGGAAATACATGTTTTGAACTGCCTTGAATCCAAATAAAACCTTTTTGGGAACATGTCCATGTGTATGTGTCTGTCTTTGGACAGTATAACTCAAAAACGAAAAGTCGGATAAACACCAAACTTGGTATTTAAGTTTAGTATCTTTCAAAGATGCGACACGAAGATTTTCAAGAAATCTCCCCACCCAGACTATCCTTTGCATGGAACATTTTTCGAAAATGCTGAATTTCTCAAAATGGCTCTAACGATTTTGATTAAAGTATCATATGTTTAAAATATTTTCATGGCATATGAAATGTATATCTTGAATTTTCTGGGAAGGTTTCCAAAAGTCCTCCTCTTCTGAATAACTGGTAAACCGTGAGAGATAGACAAAATTTTACTACACAAAAAATGTAGATTTCGTTAAAACACACAATTTGTCATATGCAATTTTTTATTTATTTTTTTATTTTGTACTGAAGTATTTCCGAGATATTCCTTGTTATTTGTTTGAATTTCCCAATACTTATACTTTTTGTCAAACGGGAATTCGTTATTCATTATTTTTGTCTAAGAGATACAAAGAGAATGGAATGTGTCACATAGCAACCATCTCTTAAAACATTTGACTATCGCTTAAAGCCTACCATATTCCCCTTGCATCTACAAGAAAATTATTATTAAGATTAACATCTCGATATCTAGATTAACTTGAAGTAGATGGAAAGTAAACGTTTATAAAAACAGTTTGTACAAGAGTAGAGAAAGTCATATGAGTGCAACATGTCAGAATTTTAATAAAAGGCCCGCATGCGTGCAGGCGTGTGTGTGTCTGTCTGTCTGCCTGCCTGTCTGTGAGCAGCATAACTCAAAAACGAAATGTCGGATAAATGCCAAACTTGGTATTTAGCTTCAATACCTTCCAAAGATGTGACACGATTTTCAAGAAAATCCCCTAACCCAGAGTACCCTTTATATGGAAGATTTTTCGAAATGTTTTATTTTCTAAAAAGTGGCTGTAAGGATTTGGTTTAAAATAACAATAAAATGTATATCTTACCGAACGGAATGGCTCAGGCGGTAACGTCTGTGGCCCGCATCCTGGAGGTCGTGGGTTCGATTCCCGTGAGCGACCTTCCATGGGTTTTTTCGGGGGTTAGAGCCATTTTTGAGAACATTAAAATTTTCGAAAAATATTCCATGTAAAGGGTAATCTGGGATGGGGGGATTTTCTTGAAAACCTTCGTGTCGCATCTCTGGAAGATACTGAACCTAAATACCAAGTTTGGTGTTTATCCGACTGTTCGTTTCCGAGTTATGCTGTTCACAGACAAACAGACAGACACACAGACACACACACGGACATGTTTCCAAAAATGTTTTTTTTTGGATTCAGGGGATCTCAAAACTTGTATTTCCGGTGAAATCTCGGTTTCGAATTTTTGAGTGGAATGCAATACTTCCCCTACTTACTATACGTAGTAAAGAAAGTAAAAAGTGTATATTACAGTCATTATATATGTTTATATTATTGTATACCTGTGTAATAATGTTATGTGAATGTATTACGTAATTTAATAATGTAGGAACTGTGAGAATAATAGGTTAAAAGTTGCTAACAATGAGATAACCTTGAGGCAATAATGAGTAAGAAAGTTTAATAATGCTACTAGTCATTATTGGAGCAACAATAATGTAAATTTAGAGACAGTTTATAAAATAGCAATCAACAACCAGAAAAAGCTTTAGTTAAATGAAGGTATTCTATTGGACTAGGAATAGCCAATCAGAGACTTGAAATACAGAAATTTACAAATTTAAGCGGTAGAAATCAAGTCAATTGCTTGTAGACAGCGCTCATAACTGGACGCGTTGGTTGTAGACAGTGTTCCTAACCGGACACGAGATGCGTCCTCGAGAAATTTAATACGTATTCCTGTGAGACGAAAATAGTTTACGTGTTAAAAAGTGCAAGTAATTAATAAAAGAATCTTCCAGCTCTGTATATCAGTGAAGTGTTATTTAAATTGTGTCAGGGATTAATAAATGTAGTGAAGTAAAAAGTTATAATCTGTGTAAATCTACAATACAATCTTTTCAAATTGGTTTTCCATACGTGAAGCAACAACCTACTTCAAATTGGCTCCCAAAGCGGGGGGGGGGGGGATAACAACGTAAAAATAACAATAAAACAAAATAGCAACTTCAACAAGGAAATTAAATATGATGGAAGGGATGCTAGGAGAAATCGCGGATCAAATTATCCAATCCAGCATTCGCCTAGCAACTGAGGGAAACCGCAAATAATATATTAAAAACCCTTCGATCAGGTTAGGCGCTCCCGGGGATTTGAACCCGGGACCTGCCGAATGCGGTCGCACACGTTACCGTGGCGCCACTCGGTCGGTAATTACAAGTTTATTAGGGAATAAAAGTGTTGTTAACAGTACATTATGAATGCGCCTACTGGTGGAAGGGAAGGAAACGAAGAATCACGACTTAAAACGAAAGAACCCGAGTCAAGCAAGTAGTAGTGGTGGTGGTGGTGGTGGTGGTAGTAGTATTTATTAAGTACTTAGTATTACATTAATTGCATAACACAGTCGCATGGGTCATAAGGCCGTACATGCTCTCTAGAAAAATACCCGGTCTGTATACGTGTCTTGCAGAATCGACCAGAAACAACTATATTTATAACCACCACATTATATACATACATATAAAATTGAAAAACACACTGAATCACACACGCACACACACACACACACACACACACACACACACACACACACACACACACACACAAGTGCTCAAGCACCACATATATTTAAAGAAAATTTACATAAACACCTTATCTATATTTTAGCAGCATGCGTGCAGACGGAGGGTATTAGGAAAAAATTATTACCGGAAGTATTTTTGGCTTCCAACAGACGGAGGACAGCATGCTGGGACTTGATTCTAAACGGTCAAAACTGGCCAAGCTTGGGCACATACTTAATGGAAGTACGTGTACTAGTATAGTATAGTAAATACTATACTATACTATACTATACTAGTACACGTACTTCCATTAAGTATGTGCCCAAGCTTGGCCAGTTTTGGCTGTTTAGAATCATGTCCCAGCATGCTGTCCTCCGTCTGTTGGAAGCCAAAAATACTTCCGGTAATAATTGTTTCCTAACACCCTCCGTCTGCACGCATGCTGCCAAAATATGCGTCCAGTCTTCTTATTCCCCGCATAATGGGCAAATTCTCCTGCCATCGTCATCAACAATCTTGCGAGCTTTCCACCCTCCCAACCTAAGCCATGCTATTCCAGTCCTCTGTTTTATACCCAATTCCAGAATATATGTTTCCTTACCCCACCTAGTTTTTATTTCATTTTGTAGCTCCAATGTTGATCTTTGTCGACATTCAGACGCTATTTTCTGCCTGTTTATATCACATAGTCGTCTTTGGACTTTTTTCACGGCACTGTGTGTATTTTCATTACCCGTTTGCCAGATATCGTTTAAGCCTATTTTTGATAATTCCCGTTGTAACCTCGCCGCCCACCATTTTGGATGCTCTATGTTGTTCATTTGATGACAATAACATATTGCCCTCAGAGTTGTTTGATCACCTTTAATTATTTGCAGTCAGTACCTAACTACATTTAGTGTAGCAAATACAGTATCTTCCCAGCATCCTACCTCACGAAGAACTCCGTAGTTTGAAGTACCCCTCTCCAACCCTAGAATACGCTTCCAAAAATTACATTGTACTTTATTTACATTATCCACCCTCTCCCATCCCCACACTTCACTGCCGTATAGTAATGAGGACCTAACCATTGCTTCATACATGGTCTGTAATGTTTTTACTGGCATATCTGGCACCCGGGTCAATATCCTTAATACCAAGTAAAAGCAACATATCAAGAGTATCTTGTTATTACGGTTATGGGTAAATACGCGTGAACCTACACTGACGTGTATAAAAGGCCTTCCCTTAGATCCTTCCCTTTTTCCCTCCGTAAGGTTTCCTTTACCAACTTTCGACTCCACCCAACCTGCATAGGTCCTCTATGTGAATGGTCTGAAAAACAGTTCTGAACACAAAAGCGAACCAATGAACGATGTTATAATCGATGTGAAATGAAGCGGTGATTTGGATATTGCCTCTATGAAAGGGATTCACTACGATCGGTACACAATACAACATACTAAAGTAAAAAGTTCTTAACTTTTGTCTTTATTTCTGTTTTTACTTTCTCTACCATGTACGTGTAAGTAGAGAAGGTATTGCATTCCACTCAAAATTTCGATACATGAGATTTCACCGGAAATACGTTTTGAGGCTTCCTGAATCAATAAAAAAAAGTAGAAAAATGTACGTGTGTGTCTGTGAACAGCTTAAGTCGAATAAGAACCAAAGTTATTTAAGTTCAGTATCTTCCAAGGATACGACACGAAGATTTTCAAGTAAATCCCCCCATCCCAACTACCCTTTATATGGAACGTTTTTCGAAAAATTGTATTCTCTAAAACTTGTTCTATTTTAATTAAAATGCAATATTTTAAATATGTTTATATGGCAAATAAAATTAATATCTTGAATTTTCTGAAAATAGCCTGTAAAGCCCTCTTCATTCGGAAAGAATTTTGGATTTTTTTGTATAATTGATAAACGTTAAGCGATAGACGAAAACGTTCAACACAAAAAATGTAGACGCTTTAAAACACACAGTTTATTTAAGATTAAGTTTTTTGTGGCATAAGCCATGTCTCAGATATCGTTACTAATGGTTCGAATTGTTCATTACTTGGTCATTCTCTTAAATTCCTGTCAATATTCAGTCGTTTCTCACGATTGCAAGGAAACAGTATGGAATTTTAAGGCCAGCATATAGCGTCCAGTTGTTAAACATTTGACTATTGCTGTTCCCTTTGTATCTATAACGAAATGTGCAATGTAGCTATTTCTGGAAAGGTTTATTTGGATTAAAATGTAGTAGAAAAGTAATCTTTAGTAAGAATAGTTTGTATATCCATTAATTAACGATAGAGGGTAGAGAAAATCACGTGAATGTATCACATCAGATTTTTATTATATTGTTTTATTTTTGCGCCAAAATTCAACAAGTTATTTCCTTAACGGTACTCCGCTAGTGGGAAGATGGACAACTAGCTTATAATGTTAGGCATTGGCAGTTTAGCTAAATGTTGGGGGAGGTAAAGTACCCTGTCAACCCAGTGGCTAGAACTATGCTCAAGGAATAAAGGAAGTCGTCTGGCGGAGGGTGGGGCTAGATTTGTACCAACATAAACAGTTGAGTTCCGTTGTGGGCCACTTTTTACGCACGTCAGTATACTTGACAAGTTGACTGCTATTTTGAAACTTTACTTGGAAGCAAGTTTTTTTGAACTGGTACAGTCCGAACTGTTACCGAAAAATAACCATTTTTCCCAACCTCTGCCTGGTCGCGATGAAGTCAGTTGTTCCTTTCCTGGTCTTTATAAGGCTTCGGTCCCTGTATGCAGGAAAACTGCAGAGCACATAACAATCTCTTGAGTGGAGGTTGATCTGATAACTCGCAGGTTTCCAATGACTCTTGAGAAAGGAGGAGAGGACAGGCAGCGGGGAAGCGAACATAGCGTGACAGTACAAGAAAGGTCATACCGCCATCCTCAAAACGATCAATGATACCCACTCCTCCGAATTAGGTTTTAAAATGTGAGAAACGGTTTCATATTTTGTTATATAAAGGTAACTTTGTATGCCACATGCAGGCTGGAAGTGAAACAGTGAACGAGCAGCAAGAAGACTGGTCGATAAATCGCTGTCCTGTCTTTAGTTATCGGATGTTGACGGGAAGCCAAGCTGAAATTTGGTCAAAATTGTCAAAATACTCAACAGATAGTTTTTATATCCAAAAAAATACTTTGAACCATAGCTTCGATTGCATATTATGGCTTTTGCTCTCAAAGTCCTTTAAAGCTTCAACACGTGACAATTTAAATGCCCAAGAGCACACGGCGTAATGACCTGTATTTACCTACTTCTAATACCTTTTACTCCACTCGATTTTTTTGAATAGTTCTGCGCATTAAAATGTTCATGCGATGTAGTTTGTAATCAATCTTGTTCAAATTTTCAGCAGAAACTCGGAGAGATTCAACTTAAAAAGCTGGCATATGGTTTTGGTTATGCTTTCAAATTGCCCATGATATGATGTAATTAATTTGACCACTGAGCATAAATTGTTACAAGTATGTTTTTCATTTAGAAATTATCTACCATATAGTAGTTTTCCTACATCCCGTTCACAATTTTATTTTTCCATATATCCCTATCCTCTGCATCTTCATCTGTTAGTCCTGTAGACGCCATCCTTCTTCGGACCCCATCCATCCCTTGTTCTCTTGGTCTTTACGGACCTCTGTTTCATTCAGCTTCCCATTCTAGCACCATTCTTACTATGATGCATTTCACATGGCCGAACCATCTTCTCTCCTCTATTATTTCCAAGACCTTTTTTACATCGACTACTTCCGAAATTTTATATTTCTAATTTTATCCCTTCTTGAGATTCCAGAATCCTTCCGCCAAAAATCCATCTCTGTTAATAACTTTCTTTCTTGTTGCCCATTCACTGTCCACGTTTCTGCGCCATAGAGTAATATATTTTGTACTATTGAGTTAAACGTTTTAGTTTTATTTAAAATGCTTCTGCTCCATAATATCGACTTCAACTTTCCAATTGTTTTTATTTCTTCGCTTATTCTTTTTTTTTATTTATAATCTACTACTTACATCCCAAATACTTAAGCGTTCTAATTTCCTCATTAATAACCTCTAATTTATTTTTCACCCGTGTTCATTGTTGATGATGATAATAAATATCCTGTTTTGCATGTATGAAGCGTCCTCAGTATTTTGTGTTATTATTACTTGATCGTCTGCGAAAAATAATTGATGCAGGATGTAATTTTGATTCATTGGAACTCCCATCGTATTGCATTTTTGGACCATTAGAGTAAACAAGCATATATATAATTCTCTTTAAGAGTACTGGTGATAGACAACATCCTTGTAACAGTTCCTTAGTGGTAAAAAGCTCCCTTGATACATAAGTTACCAATTTTACTTTGCACTTATTTCCCGAATTTAATATTTCTCATCTTCACTTATGGAAAACAGCTATCGCAATGCTTATTAAATTTTTTTCTGAAACAACCAGAAGAGAGTGAAAAGTTGTATGTGCCAGTTTTGTATATTAATAAAATGTAGATACAAGGACTGTCCAGAAGTACCCGACCTAACAAAGAAAGCACAAAAAGTTTGGGGAAAAAACATCTTTATTTCTTTGCCTAGTCTCCTTTCAGCTCGATACACTTTTCTCAGCGATGTTCAATAGCTTCGATACCCTGTTTATAGTGAGAACCGTCGAGTTCTGCAAAACAGCCATCAACTGCAAACTACACCTCTTCATTATTGGCAAATCTTTTACCACCAAGCCATTTCTTCAACTTTGGACACAGAAAATAATCAAAGGGGACTAAGTTCTGGCGAATAGGGTGCGTGAGGAACCAATTAGAACTTTAACTCGTTGATTTTGGCCATGGCGATAATGGATGTGTGAACTGGTGCATTGTCTTGATGAAACGGAACTTTCTTTTTCGCTAAATGCAGCCGTTTTTTGCTTGATTTCATCATTCAAACATTTCATCCTTGGTTATGAATCGACACAAAAACTCGGATTTATTATAGCAAAACATCGCCAAACATTCGACTGAAGCATCCTCACGACGCTGCTTTTGTTCCATTGTGAGTAAACACGGCAGCATCTTGTCCATATTTTTCTCATATCTAAATGTTCAGCTAGTATGCAATGTACAGCACTTTTAGAAATGCCTACGATGTCTGCTAGCTCGTGCACTATCAGTCGACGGTCATCGAATACCATTTTGTGGATTTTCTTCACAATTTCTGGCGTGGTCACATTTGCTCGACCACTGCGATGTTCATCTTGGCAGCTCGTACGGCCTCGCTTAAACTCTGCCATCCAATATTTTACTGTTGTAAACGAAGAAGCAGACTCCTCCAGAGTAGAATATAGCTCAGCTTTAATATTAGTTGGACTAAGACCTTTCAAATGAAAGTATTGTATCACATGACGATGACCAGTTTTATCCATGTTTACAAATTCGTTGAGAGAGTTCACTATTGATGGCTGCCAAACAATTACTAAACTATGTAGCATTGTCAAACTTCAAACTAAAGCTTTATAAGGGTGGTACTTTCTACCATAGTCATTTTTAAACAACAACCGCTGTATATACGTCAGGTCGGATACTTCTGGAACTGCCCTCGTATATCTTGAATTTTCCAATGCTTCATGTTTTGTGGTGCTAAGATACCGTTCTTTTGTTTCTTGTGATGCCATGCAAACAACGTGGAACTTCAAAACCACCATAAAGGGACCTCCTTTTTAAACATTTGACTCTCTTTAACCTTCCGAATTCCCCTTGTACATACAACGAAATGCCCAATGAGACTATTTCTGCAAACCTTTATCTCGATTAACAAGAATTAGGTGCATACACAGCTTTTGTAAGAATAGTTTGCAGAAGAAGTATAAATAAAAACGATAGCGGGTAGATAAAGTAATGTGAATGTAATACATAACATTTTCTAGCTATAAACTTAAGCAATGCTTTAAGGAACCAATAGTGTTATAGATCATTATTGCAACGCCAATCGACGCTTTAGACGTATTTATGCTACTAATCAATAAATGAGTTCTTGAAGTCCACTCTAATTAATAAGAAACCCTATAAGGCATTTTGTGATTAAACCTCGATTAATTAGAAAAAACAAAAGTGAAGGCTTTAGTAATTTGACAAGGTTGCGGCGGACGTGAGCCACTTCCTTCACGCCGTGATAATGACCTGTGATCACCCCTGACCTATAGAGAACTAATTACCCTCACACAGCACTGTGATGTCACAGGACACAATAAGTAACACGAACATTACACCCCCATGTCCGCATTCTGCTGTACACACAGTAGAGACTCGGACAAGAAAATAAACACAAACATATTCAACATATGTATTTTATTTATTATGTAAATGTCCTAAACATGTGATATTTTGATCAAAATTATTAGCGCCATTTTAAAAAAAATCCTGTTATGCTACATTCATATGACTTTCTTACCTTCTGTCGTTTATTAGCGAGTAGGCAAATTATTCTTACGAAAGCTTATTTTTCTACCTACTTCATTATAATCGAGAAAAATGTTTGTAGAAATAGCTACATTACGCATTTCATTAGATACAAAAGGCATAGCGATAGTCAAATGTTTGAGAACTGGAAGCTATACGCTGCCTTAAAATTCCATACTGTTTCCATGCAGTCGCGAGAAACAACTGAACTTGAAAAGAATAACAAAGTATTGAACAATTCGAACCATTAATAACGCATATCTCTGAAATAACTTATGCCACACAAAAAAAGTTATTTGAAGTAAATTGGTGTTTTAAATAGATCTGCGTTTTCTGTGCAGTACGTTTTCGTCTATCGCTTAACGTTTATCAGTTATACAAGATCATACATAATTCCTTCGGAATGAAAAGGACGTCACAGGCTATTCCAAGAAAATTCAAGATATACTTTTTATTTCTCATGTAAGTATCTTTAATATATGGTAATTTGATCAAAATCGTTAGAAAATCAAAAAATTCGAAAAATATTCTATGTAAAGGTTTGTTTGGGGTTAAGAGATTTTCTTGGAAATTTTCGTGCTGTATCTATGGAAGATACTGAACTTAAATACCAAGTTTGGTATTTATTGGACTTTACCTTTTTGAGTTATGCCGTTCACACACACACACACACACACACACACACACCTTTTTCTACAAATGCTGTTTTTATTCAGGGGGCCTCAAACCATATATTTGCGGTGAAATCTCGGTATCGTATTTTCGAATGGAATGCAATACCTTCTCTCCCTTCTATGTATGTGGTAGAGAAAGTAATAAAATATAGCGAAAATGTTTTCCATGTAAAGGGAAAATAAAGACGAAAAAAATTAACTAATCACATTTTTTGGTCCTCGATGTTGGGATGCCCGGAATAACACAATTTATCGCAGCATGCACACATTCATAGCAGTAGAAATAGTAGTAACAATAAACAAATGCTCGTTTTGGCCAATTGCGGGTACTTACAACAGCACGGCAAGATGAAGGTAGGTTTTGGGTAGATGTGGAGAGCTAAAGAATTACTACAAATAGGTTTCTGGAATGAAATTAGGACAAGAATAGAGGATATGGAAAAACAAGATTTATTAGCGAGTTTTACTTTTAAGAGCTCACTGAAATTATACAGGGAAATGAAAGTAGTATGGAGCAGGGAACAGTATGTTGATATATGTGATAAAACAGCAAGAGCAGGATTTATATGGGCTAGGACAGGGGTGGTGAATTTGAAATATTTGAGAAAAGAGATCGATTTGGAGAAATGCCCACTATGCCAACGGAAAGTTAAAGAGCATCATATAGTTTAGGAGTGTGAAATAACGAAGTTGCTTAGAAAGAGAATAGAGAAGAGAGAATGGTTAAATTTACCAATAGAAATTCAAGCTAAAAAGTTAGTACATGTAGAATCTAGGAAAAAATAATAGAAGTAGGAAACTTTTTGGGAGAGTAAGAGCAAAATGGATGAGGAAAATTAGCAAGGAAGAGGTAAATGAGTTAAATTACAGTAGTTTTTATTTGATATGCTGCAAGTAGGATCCAACAACTCGACAACCTCAAGGTTTGAGTTTGTTGGGGTCCAAGGTAAAGCAACTCAAGGCAGAGTTAGAGTTAGTATTGGAGATTAAATTGTTAATTGTACTTTTAGATTAGGAGGAATGCTGGACCAGTAGTTAAGAGGTTAGTTTTTTATATTTTATTTTATTGTTATTTTTAGAAACTGGGTTAAGAATAAATTTGTAAAATTGTTGTTGTAAATTTGTACAATTAACTGGGTTAATAAAATTACTTACTTTACTTACTTACTTACTTACTTACTTACTTACTTACTTACTCACTCACTCACTCACTCACTCACTCACTCACTCACTCACTCACTCACTTACTTGCAACAGCACGGCAGCTGCAACTCCGCCTCCTCCGTCTATCCATACTCGGGACATCCTCGGCAGAGTGCAGTTATAGGGGGGCATGTGGTCAATCAGGTAGCATGCCATCAACATGCCACTTACTACACGTGGATTCCAGCACCTCAGCCGCCATTACTTCTGTAAATTAGCCCCTCAATAATTGGTCCCAAAGGATCTGAGTGCATCCCTTATTAGACCTACCAGCAAGGGAAAAAGTCCCCATGCCGGTACCCGAAATCGAACTCGGATCTCTTCGCACCGCAGGCGGCAGCGCGTCGTGGACTTATGGTGATGATCATGATGATGATAATAATAATGATAATAATAATAATAACTGCAAAATAATTTTATATAAAACAAAATTAAACATTCGGGCCCGGCCCGGGTGATACAGTATAACCTATTGTGACTGCCCAATATTTTAACTGTTAATTTAAGTTCTCACTGCCACTGTTTCAGTTTTACGTAATCCACTTTCGCTAGGATCACTTCGTTCACACTATCACTTCACTAAAGTGAACTAGTTCAATACTCCGTCACTTCACTTCCTTCGTGACGTAGCCTCTTCACGCCGGACGGTTCACTTCATTCGGGGTCGACCACAAGACCTCCACAACCCGTCGCTCCGCAGTAGCACACGCTGCACGTCACAACAGTCGTCACCAACTTGCTTGGAGAATCGCACGGAAAACTCGCCACGAGAGCGCTCGCTTATATACTCAGTGGAAGCTTTCCACAAGGTTCTCGAACGTTCTAGAACTATATCGACAGACTTTCTGGTGGAGGGGGAGAAGAAGCTCCCAGAAGGTTCTAGTTATCTGCCGATAGCCGCCCGGTGTTTATGCTGGTGAGAGGCAGTTATCGTTGTTTATACCGACCGCCTGGCGCCTACCTTCCCATAACCTTGGGCCATAGCCGTTGCGTCACACTATTCTCGGGCTCGAGTCGGGTTCGGCTCAAACTGGACCGGACCGGGCCGAACCTAAGCATACCTACAGTCATCATCACCGATGGTGGCTCGATGTAAATAAAACAATAGGTCGACTTACCGTTCTCGGTGCTTGAGTTTGAAGGAACAGGAGATTGAGGTGTTTTACGTTGATGCTTCAAGCACATTGGTGAACAGTTAATTTACAAGTGTAGGTTTTGGTGACGAGCTTATCAGTTTTCAAGAAAATCCCCCACCCAAAACTATCCTTTACAGGAAACATTTTTCTCAAAAGTGGCTCTAACGATTTTGGTTACAATATTTCTAAGATTTTACATGACAAATAAAATGCGTATCTTGGATTTTCTGGAAATAGCTTGTGAAGTCTCCTTCATTTGGAAGGAATTTTGAATAACTGGTAAACGTTAAGAGATAGACAAAAATGTTTTGCACAACGAATGTAGATATCTTTAAAACACACAATTTATTTCAAAAACCTTTTTTGTGGCATCAGCCATTTCTGAGATATCCGTTAATATTGGTTTCAACTGGTCAATGCTTTGTAAGATTTTTAAAGTGCTATCGCTATTCACTTGTTTCCCAAGCTGTCCTGGAAAGAGTGTGAAATTTTAAAGCACAGCAAGTCACTTTTAAAACCCTGACTATCGATTCGGTCTGCTCTATCCCTCTTGTACCTTCTAATGAAGCTATATATGCAAATGTTTATCTCAGTTGATGTGAAGCAGATAGAAAAATAAGTTTGCTTAAAAATAGTTTCTATAAGCTATATGAAAATAAATGATAGTGGGTAGAGAAAGTCATGTGATTGTAACATAAGAATTTTTAAAACTTGTACTGCACCTGCCATTTTGTACTGTGAATCCTGCACCACTTTAGAAGAAAAAAATCATAACTCCCACACGCTTCGGAGTGGTGAACTAGCCCACATTTTAGGGGAAGTTTTGCTGTAATAATTGGTACTATTGTTAAATATTGAAACTTCTGTTGCTTAAGTCATGTGGTTCCTTTCTTTGCAAATGTATGCGACTTTTTCTTCATTTTTGCTTTGAACAGCTTTTGTGAATGGCCATTTCCTCAGAAACCATTGCAGCAAATCAAATTTGAGGATGGTAAAAATCAACCTCTGAGTGCTGTTGTGGATCCACTTTCATAAAAAACATAAATTCTAATAAAGTTTAATCAATGGGTGGTATAATTGAGGGGAAAATGCTATTTTATTAATAAACAGATTGATTGTATGAAAGTAGATCAATGATCTTAGAAGCCTTGCATCTGCATCCTGTAAGCAGTTCAGTCTGATATGTTAAATACCAGTAGTTTCTGAGATAGGGTCATAAATTTAGTAGACTTAACATTGGCGGGATATGGCTTTTGATCTTCCCTTAAATGAACTGCAAGGAGAAAAGATGGTATTTCTTTTCGGGGGCTAATATACTCACATTGTTATTTTGATAGATGAATTACTAAAACTGATTCTGTAAAAACAATTATCTGCAGGTTGATTCTTTTGTTTTTGCAGCAAATCTGGCGTTTACGCTTGATCAGCTAGGTCCTTCAGTTTTGTCCGAACTGGAGGGGAATCCACCTATCTGGATAACACGAATCAAAGGCACGTATAGAGACGACTACTACATTAACAACGCCAAAGTGTACCTGGAGAGATCAAACTATGTCCAGAGCAATCATCAGGGAAAGAAGCAGGTGCTCCACGTGATTGATCAGGTGCTGGAGCCCGTCGTCTCGACGATCAAGGACACGACACAGATATACAACCCTGACGCCTTCCAGTTCCTCAATCAGTCGGAGAATCTTAACCTGGACGATCACAGAGTCAGGTAAGTTGAACAACAAAGACGATGAAAGCTTAATTTTGAGATACGTGCCTCACATATGAATGGACTTCGTATGCCGAGAATTGACAAATTGGCAGTTGTCCCGTAATGCACTGTTATTACTCCATAACCACCGAGGATATAAGATAATTGTCGTTAAACACCGATAGAACTCCTTTCTCGTGTGTACTCATTATTCTTTGTACACAAGTATGATGTTACCAAGTGCAAAACACTTGCCCGGGGTGAGACTTGCGCTGAACATTCCTTGTACTCGAGTTCAAACTTATTTCTCACAAACTGCCTTGCCCTGCTGTCTTTCTCCATCGAAAAATAATATATCCTAGTTAAAGAAATCCTTGAATTCTATGTATTTTTGCTTTCTCTACTACGTATAGGTACTGAACGGGATGGCTCAGGCAGCAATGTCTGTGGCCCGCATTCGGGAGGTCCCGGTATCGATCCCCGGCAACCGCCCACTCTGACCCATGGGTTTTGCCAGAGTTTTTCCGGATCGTCAGGCGAATACTGGAATGGTTTCTTTCAGCCCCCTAATTTTTTGTCACTCAATTTACTTTCATTCATTCATCCATCCATCCATCCCTTTGGTCTCTTTCAGAGTCGGAAGTGTCGGCGATGATGTTTCGGTGCAGCGTGGCAAGGAAAAAGGATGCTCTTTGTAACTCTCTTCGTCCCTCAGCTTTCGGCACACTGCCGGGTTATTCGAACCTCCTTGAGGGACATTGGACCCCCTCTGTGTGGGGTGGGGTCCTTGGTCCGTCTGCCGGGGTGCCTATATCTGGAAATATAGGGACTCTGTTATTGCTGTACCGTTGCTCCTGATCCGGCCGCCCGGTGATTCCCTCGCCTCATCCTTCCTCGTGGGGCGCAGGTACAATATCCACTCTGGATCGGTGCGGAGCACCCTCCGTAACAGAAGATAAGAGAAGATAGGTATAGGTTATACAACACCTCGCGCACTGCGACTTACATAGATCTATTGTGGCTGCCACCCTCCAGGAGGAAGGGTTGACGTGCTGTGACCTGTATGCTTGGAGACTCCTAACAGTTCCAGGCTCGAAGACCGTCCTGCTCCTGGAGCTGCCTACAATCGATCCAGCCTTAGAAGCGGACATGGTGTAAACAAATTATATTATATTCCTCCGCGTTAGCCTCGTGTGCATATCAGCTGCGAGGAATAAATCACCCATCATTATCGTATGATGCGGAAGAGGGGTGAACGACAGAGCATAGAATTAAACGGAAGATGCAACCTTCTTAGTTAATTAAAAGTTTTGTACCATGTTTGATTAACATATTTCTTGAAATTCCACAGATAATGCCGCATATTTAAGATACCATATGCTGTGGTGTGCTTTGTTTCCCCGTGCATCCCGGGCTAGTTAATGGTGTCGTGTTTACATCAAGTTCGGTTCTAAGAGTGAAGCGATTATAGAACGACCCGTCGAACCAAGCAGTCCTGTAGTGTCCACAGGGAGTTTTCTTTCCCTTGAGCAAGCGTCCGTTCCAACTGTCCAGCACCACCATGCGCCACGAAACCTAAAAACACACCTGATAAGAAACGAAATGAAAGATAAATGATGGAAAGGAAATTAAAGGTAAATGATGGTTAGATGATAAACATCCCAGCATTCGGCTATCGACCAGGGAAAACCACGAAAAATCCAAGTTCAGAGTGGGCAGTCGCGAACTCGAGACATCCCGAATTCGAGTCTCACAAGTTACCATGGTATAGTAAGTAGGGTAAAAAATTGTATTCCACAGAAAAATTCTATATCGAGATTTGAACAGAAATAGGTATATGCTTTGAGCGCCCTGAGCCCCGAAAAAGCATTTTTAGAAAAAGTTTCGCGTGTGTGCGAACAGCATAACTTAAAAATGCAAAGTTGATTAAAAATCAAACTTGGTATTTAAGTTCAGCATCTTCCAAGGATGCGACATGAATATTTTCAAGAAACTCCTCTCCCCAAACTACCCTTTACATTGAACATTTTTCAAAAATTCTGATTTTCTCAAAAATGGTTCTAATGATTTTGATTAAAACACCATATGTTTAAGATATTTGCATTGTAAATGAAATGTGTATCTTGAATGTTTTGTGAATAGTCTCTGAAGTCCTCTTCATTCTGAATGACTTTTGTGTCATTGGTAAACTTAAGATATAGACATCTTACTACACAAAAATGAGACCTCGGTTTTTTTTTATAGTTAACCATTTCCAAGATATTCCTTTGTCTTTGGTTTGAATTTTCAAATATGCTTTTCTCAACTGGGAAGTCGTTATTCGGTTGTTAGGTTTTTTTTTTTTTGTTTGTTTGTTTTTTTTTCGTGGTCATGCAAAGAGCATCATAAAACATTCACATAGTGACATGCTCTTTTAAAAATCTGACTATCGCTTTATCTACTGTATCCAATAACGAAATGTGTAAATGCGAACTAAAAGTTTATCTGCATTATCAAGAGGTAGCTAGAATAATAAGCTTTTGTAAGAATAGTTTGTAGAACAGAGTTATGTGAATGTAACACGTAAGATTTTTCAGTTATGCTGTTCACACGCGCGCGTATCATTTTCTAGAAATGCATATTTTTAGCTCAGAGAATCTCTATTTCCCGTGAAATCTTGATGTCGAAATTTTAGATGGCATATACTTCCCCTACTTATTATAGATAGGCGGTAGATAAAAAAATCTGATGTGTTACACTCACATGACTTTCTCTACTCTTGTACAATCTATTTTTACAAACGCCTATTCTCCATATGCTTCATATTAATCGAGATATCGAGATGTCAATCTTATTTGTAATTTTCTTGTAGATGCAAGGGGAATATGGTACCTTTTAAGCGATGGTCAAATATTTTATCGCTGGTTGCTATGTGGCGCATTCCATTCTCTTTGCATGTCCAGGACATAAAAAAATGAATAACGAATTTGAGAAAAAGTATAAGTATTGGAAAATTTAAGGAAATAACAAGCAATATTTCGAAAACGGTTCACTCAACAAAAAAATGTATATGATATAAGTTGTGTATTTTAACGCGATCTACATTTTTTGTGTAGTAAAAGTTTGTCTATCTCTTATGGTTTACCAGTTATGCAAAAGTCGTTCATAATGAAGAATACTTTTGGAGACATTCCCAGAAATTTCGAGATATACATTTCATTTCTCATGACATTATCTTAAACATATGATATTTTCATCAAAATCGTTAGAGCCATTTTTGAGAAAATTAAAATTTTCGAAAAATGTTCCATGTAAAGGGTAGTCTGGGGTGGGGGATTTTCTTGAAAATCTTCGTGTCGCATCCCTGGAAGATACTGAACGTAAATACCAAGTTTGGTGTTTATTCGACTGTTAGTTTTTGAGTTATGCTGTTCACAGACACACACACAGACACACACACGGACACACACACAGACACACACACGGACATGTTTCCAAAAATGCTTTTTTTTGGATTCAGGAGGTCTCAAAACATGTATTTCCGGTGAAATCTCGGTATCGAATTTTTGGGTGGAATGCAATACTTCCCCTACTTACTATACGTAGTAGAGAAAGTAATAAAAATGAATATAAAAATAACCATAACAACCAGCGATTTTAAACTTAAAGAAATTTTAATGTTGTGTGGAAAAAAAATCTGTTGTGTTACACTCACATGACTTTCTCTGCTCTTGTACAAACTATTTTTATAAACGCTTATTCACCATATGCTTCATGTTAATCGAGATATCGAGATGTTAATCTTATTGCTAATTTTCTTGTAGATGCAAGGGGAATTGGTAGGCTTTAAGCGATAGTCAAATATTTTAAGAGCTGGTTGCTATGTGGAGTATTCCATTCTCTTTGCATTACCAGGACAAAAAATCTTATGTGTTACACTCACATGACTTTCTCTACTCTTGTACAAACTATTTTTACAAACCCTTATTCTCCATATGCTTCATGTTAATCGAGATATCGAGATGTCATTCTTATTGCTAATTTTCTTGTAGATGCAAGGGGAATATGGTAGGTTTTAAGCGATAGTCAAATCTTTTAAGCGCTGGTTGCTATGTGGCGCATTCCATTCTCTTTGCATGTCCAGGACAAAAAAAAATGAATAACGAATTTGAAAATAAGTATAAGTATTGGAAAATTTAAGGAAATAACAAGCAATATCTCGAAAACGGTTCACTCAACAAAAGAAATGTATATGACATAGTTGTGTATTTTAACGCGATCTACATTTTTTGTGTAGTAAAATTTTGTCTATCTCTTATGGTTTACCAGTTATGCAAAAGGCGTTCACAATGAAGAATACTTTTGGATACATTCCCAGAAAATTCGAGATATACATTTCATTTCTCATGACATTATCTTAAATATGATATTTTCATCAAAATCGTTAGAGCCATTTTTGAGAAAATTAAAATTTTCGAAAAATTTTCCATGTAAAGGGTAGTCTGGAGTGGGGGGATTTTCTTGAAAAACCTTCGTGTCGCATCTCTGGAAGATACTGAACCTAAATACCAAGTTTGGTGCTTATCCGACTGTTCGTTTTTGAGTTATGCTGTTCACAGACACACACACACACACACACACACACACACACACACACACACACACAGACACACACACGGACATGTTTCCAAAAATGCTTTTTTTGGATTCAGGAGATCTCAAAACATATATTTCCGGTGAAATCTCGGTATCGAATTTTTGGGTGGAATGCAATACGTCCCCTACTTACTATACGTAGTAGAGAAAGTAAAAAATGTCAATCACACGTGATGTATATTTTAGATCTTTCAAATTTCGTCGGTGCAGCACTTAAAGTAACAGAAAAGAGAGAAAGCAGTAAATATACGAGAGGGTGCTATAAGATTCTCGACCCAAAACGATGCCACTCGATTGGATCATGCGTGACATCACAGGGGTGTGTGACGTAAGAGTGCAGCAACTGAGCGGTTCCGGAGAAGCATTGGTAAGTGTAGCAGAGGGAAGGGCAGGCGGACTGGCAGCGTCATGTTTTACTATTACAACACGTATTCCCCTCGTCTCCCCTGCCCTACCTTCGCACTGGAAGCTAGCGGCTGTTCTCTAATGTCACAAAGACCTGATACTACTTGGAAGAGACCATTCAGAGGCGTTTAGTATACACTGCACTTAATATACGATAAAACCTCTACGGCGCGCGAGAGACATATTATAACAGTTGTAATATATAAACTAAGTATATTTTTGCATTTTGCTTTAAGTTTAAAAGTAAATAATGTTAAATAGGCGTAAATGTCTTCTGCGGTAATTCTTATATGCTTTCGCTGTATTCTAGATTTTCATTTAATGTGTATTTTTTTCTTTATTAGGTCATTTCGACAGCGAGTATATCAAAACCACAAGACTGATATATTTAAGGCAGAAGGAAGGCACACATTCTTCATTCCAGTAGATGAAGGCTTTAAGGTAAAGAAATCAATCAATATATTATATATTCTTCTTCTGTAGTTTGAATTGTTTTAGCTGCTCCAAGAGAACAATGCGAAAATCAAAGTTGGACAATCAAGATAAAGGAGTAGTTAATTGTAAGGAATTAAGGATTTATAGGAATGATGAGAAATTTTAAGAAAGGATTCAGGAGTGAACTAAGAAATGGATTTGAAGGTATACATCAAAGGTTGGAGACCAAACAGGTCTAATTACACAGTTCCCAAATACAGCCCTCTAACACCGCACTAACGTGATCGTTCTAAAACAAACTCTTTCCAAAGGAAATGCTTGGATCGTAGAGAGCATGTTGCCTTAAGGCGAGTCTTCACTACCTCAACAACCAACAAAACATGTTGATTCAACACGTTGAGTTCAACATAGCGTAACGAGTGTCTCCACTGCCAAGTCTAGTGCAACATGCTGATTCAACATGTCTTGCCTAAACAGAATTGTTTTCCATCGGAAAACATGTTTGAATGTATTCGGCTCAGTTCGTGCAGATCCGACTAGCTTCGGTCAGACATACATGCAACTGGCCCATTGCTTACTAGCAAGAAAACGGAATGGATGAAAGTAAAGACAGTACAGTTAATTAATGATATTCATGCAAGACCCGTCATCTGGGATTATGTCCCTAAAAGATTATGCAAATAAAATCAAGAAAACGAGTGTTTATGTAAGCTTGGCCGAATTTTTTAGGAGTTATGGCTAATCTCAATTCAGCTGATATGGCTACTCTAAAATTCGTCTCCTGTTTTTGCAATTGCTGGTGAAATTATAATCTTCTTCCGACATTCTTAGAAAATTCTTGAAGCGAGTTCAGACAAGATACTATTTACATTATTTCTGTGCTTAGAAAAGGGCACACCCTTAACTTTAGTTCTTTTATTCTTGGGTCTCTTCCACCAAGCACACATTCTGACTACAAAGGCTAAATCTTCATAATCAGAATCCATGTGATTATGTTATTAACAAACGCAACGTGTTTACACCGTGTCTCACTTGTTAATGCAGTGGAGACAACACGTATGACTTAACATGTTTCGCATTACATGTCTTTGAAGTTGTATATCAGTTATAGGGCACCCTAACCACTTGCGCCCTTAAAATTATTGCTACCTGTTCTCGGGCTTACTTCTCTGTTGACTAACGCGTAGAACGCCTCTGACCCGTATTTCAATATCGAAGGTTAGTTAAATTTGTAAATACAAGGTGCACCCAAGTAAAATAAACGGTGATTAACATTCTCGGATATTGATAGATCTCACTAACATTGTGTTGAAAAACCTGTGTTGTGTCTCAAGACAAGGCGTGGATGAAATTATGTCGAAAAGAAACAAAAATGTCTGTGTTATTTATTTATATATGATGCGAGACCTTGGAACTGCGCCTTTGCTAAGCTTTCCAATGGACGGCAACGCACTAGACATCTTCTGGCCAATCAGATTTAATGGCACTATTGAGTTCTTGTGATACACATACGAAAACAATTACACGAGATGCCGTTTTGGAACATATATAATTAATGATTAGCCTGATGGATACCGATACATGAATGGTTGCGATGATGATGGATGTGAATTCCTTTAACGTGAGTTACATAAGTTAGCAGTAATTCTAATAAAAATATGGATGTACTGTTAACAGCATGTTATGCAATTTCGTGTGCGTGGCGGAAGGGAAGCATGGTCTTCCGATACCGGAACAAAGAATCATGACTTGATACGAAAGAACCCCAGTCAGTCAAGTAACAATGGATCAAAAGTATTTGCTGTTAGGTTTAGTGTAAATACTTGTGGATGAACTTTACTGTTATTTTGGAACTGGAACGAAAAGGACCGTTAATGAAAAATAACGATTTTTCCCCAACTCGGTATAAATAGATCGTCAATGATTGCACTCTTAGAAGAGAGAACTTCACTCAGTTAAAAGGCTGAGGCAGAAAGGTATATTGATCAATGTAATATAGTGGAAAGACAGCGGTTTGCCTGTTTTAGATTAGCTATTTGGAAATTAAAGGGGTTTGGGGGAGAGACTGTAAGTAGGGCAAATACTGCTTATGTAAGACTAAGGAAGAACATTCATATGTCGTTGGAATACCCAGAAACCAATGATCGGAGGAAAATGTGGATGCCAGTCTCTTGAAAGATACATTTGAAGATTATGATCAGATTAGGAAATTTGTGGATTTTGATCAAAAGTTAAAATAAAAGAATTATGATAGATAATTTCATACAAACTTCCTTCCATGTTCTTCATTATTTTGTCTTCTAGGATCTATAATGGTATCTCTAACCAAAAAAAAATATGATTTTAAATGTTCTTTTCTATTTGACTAAATTTTGTTAGGAAAATGTTTACGTAATTAAGAAATAAAAAACTATTAAATGACTTGAATCAAGATCCCAGAGTACATTATAAAGTTATGAAAGAGCTCTCAAAGTTGAAAGTCTATGCCTATAACAGTTTCTGAGGAAAGGGCTAACACTTTTGAAACTACAATGAGCAAAATGCACCCTAAATTTTCAAACACTGATAGGTGAATCACGAATTATCCTTTGGATGCAAAGATTAATTTAAGCTTTGAGAAAACTCGTAAAATGATTAATTAAATAAAGATGCGTTTTAAATGTAATAATTAGGTAGTTTGATTACTCATTGTTTGAGAGCTTAATTCTTATTCAGAAGTTATTTAGTAGTAAATGTAAAGCATTTTAATTTGGCCTGGATTTGTTTCTTTCTTTTCAATTAGTGAAACATCTTTTGAAATGTCTTCCACCATTATTACAAATTCACTCATTGACTGTGAACGAATGGATGCTCATCTGGTTTAAATAAATAAAACAGAAGTAAAAGTTGACATTGATTTTACTAAAGCAAAGCAACACCATAACGTTAAAAATAACAGCTGTCATATTTTTTTCCATAATTAACGGGGGGACGATAGCTCCTCTTAACCCCTTCTTGGGCTCGCCTATGATTAGGACCTTCCTGCACCATAATCAGTATTCTCATTTACATCTTTCATTAGGGCTTCCCCAACTACATTAGTATGTCTGCCTTAATTGGTAGGTGGTTGTGGGAGGTTAATTAGTGCACAAAGAACTTTACCAGACCGATAACCCTTACCAATACATCGCAGTACATAAAATAGACTTACGTGTGATTCAAAGAACCAGATTGGATCATTTATTAGAATTAAGAAACATTCTTTTCTGCACAGTTTGTACATTTTACTGTCAGTTTAGAAATCTGCTCAATTCTAGCACATTAATATTTCAGATAGTTGTACGATGTACATAAATTACATGACACGTTTCATGCAAACATTACTGCCGTCTTAGGATAAGGAAAATACTATTGCAAGCAAATAAAAAAAACAAAGACTTAGAAGTGTATTTTACTTATTTAAAAAACAAGGTATTCGCTTTCATCCATAAATTCTTGGCATAGAGTAATAGGCCTTGCCTCACAGGTGTTTTATAAGAGCAGACATTTTTCTGTATTCCCAGATTAATAGTATTTTTATATTGTTTGGAAGTGTATTAAATATTCTAACAGTCATCAATATGATTTCCTGTATCAATGTTAGGCTTATCTTTCTTTTAGAAGCACTAGATGGAGTGTTAATGTTCTTTATGGTATACATATTTGATTTTTCTTTGCACACGCTATATGCACGTCCATTTCTAACCTCTGATTGTTGTGTAAATATCAAATTAGTCCCATAATATCTATTTACTTTATTTTGTCGTACTCAGCCTTGGCATGGCGATATGAATATATTTTCACAATAAACTAATTGAACAACTCAGTGAAAATAGGGTTGCCATAATCTGATATTCCAAAATCCGGATTATTTTTAACTCTTTATTTAATCGATTTAAAGAAAGAAATTTTGAGGAATGAGCCCTAATGTAGGAAAAATTTGCATTTAATTATTGCAAATATATTTTTATTTGTAAGGAATGTTTTATTGTATTTCAGCTTAAGTAAGCATATATCAAAAATGTATTAAACATATTGAGCACAACTTGATATATTTAGTTGTTTTATTATACGTACTTACTACTTCTTTAGGTTTTTTTTATACCATTACCGAATACTATTTCTCCGAATCTGAAACAGATGAAAGGAACTTGGTATTGTTCACAACAAGTTTATGAAACTCACTACAACTTATATTTATCATATTGTATTGTATTTGCAGCATTTCCATAACTGATTTTACTGTTAACCCATTCCTTTCTTCTGTCCACTGAGCACTCGGACAAAACCTCACTACATGGTTGTTATGACCAGGAAAAAAATTAAAATTGAGTTTTATTTACGGACGCTCTTTTAACTGCTATGGTACTTAGCGTCCCTTTCTATATTGGGCGTGAAAGATCGGTAATTTTGCTCATAGCCTCTTTATCAGGCTTGAGGTTCTTTTACGTGCCGTAAATCTACGACACGGGATCACCGGCTTTATTTCCCTTTCGAAGGAAGCCATGCTAAGGATTTTTACGCCCGAAAAAATACACCGCCCTCCGCCGAGTTTGAACCCTCGACCTCGGGAACTAGAGGCTAGCATTTATGACCAGAAATGGAGAAGTAATATTCGACAATTTTAGCAACTCTCAATACTGCTCACTAGAAATACAATTATGAATGAAAGCAACCCATTTCTTATATGATAACCAATTCTCAAAGCTATAATTCTTGGCCTCCCCCAAAAAGCATTAAATTTGTTGAAGTCGAGTTCAAATATAGTAAAAATCGTGAACTTTTGTCTTCGCAGCCTGGACGTTTTCATCACAGAACAACAAAGTTAGGTCCCTTTCTTCTTGCCTGCCATTTAGTTCGTTACGAACTTCAAAACTTGAAACAGCCAATCAGAAAATTCGCCTTTCCCGCAAAAGTGCAACTAGTGACACACCGTGTTCGTGTGGGGAGTTAGTGACCTGTGTTTCCAGTTTTCTAATCCAACCATACCCCTATGGTTTTCATTTACCATAAAATCGCGGACAGTCACCGAAATCCGTGGCATATGGCAACCCTAACTGAAAGCCACAAAATTTCACAAAAACTACACTTATTTTCAAACAATAACTCCAGCAATGTGCCGGATGTTGCTAACAGGAAGAAAGCAGCATATCCAAAACGTGCAATAAATATTCAGTTGCAAAAAAGCCAAACCACTGCCTTCTCTAGTTTCAGAGATGCATACTTTATTTTTAATTAATATAGGAAACGATATGACAGGCAATAATATAAGAAATGCTTCAAACACTTACAGTAATGTTAAGTTTTCAATAATTCCTTCAACATAATATTAAGAAAAGTCTTAAATAATGATAATACAAGACAAAGAGTTTTTTTTCAGAATTGTGCGTCTTGTCTCACTTTAAATGATTGTGGACATTGTTGTCATTATTGCTGTATTAGACTGTGTATAGCTGGGCTGGAACCGAACCATACCACTTAACATCTAGCAATGAATGAATAACTAAGAATGTGTTATTATGCACAGTGAATACTGTAATCTTGGCTTCATCCTATTGTATCAGCCACGAAGATTTCAACAGCGATTTGTAGCATAAAACATGTGAGTCTTGGCTGATTAGCGCTATCAGAAATTTGTTTTGTCAGTAATTCGTTTGTATTTCATTAAGCACCTGCCCGGTGCCTAATGCAACAGTCAACATTTGCTCTCTGCTAAGGCCCTTATGTACAAATGATTACCATTCTACTCCGCACTGTTTGGATTCTAAGGGAACAAGGGGCTGGCTGTTCCTGACCTGCATACATGCAGACAGAGCACAATCATGACTCAGTAGTATGAGAATATATACAGGGTGGATCAGTTAAACACAGCTAGTTTCTTAAATGAGGGTACTCTGATGTGCTTTAAAGAAATGAAGCTCTAAAAAGGGGTCACAAATGTAGTCCACACAAATGGTTGCAACAGTTATCCAAAAATCTGACTTGATACATACACACCACTTTCTCTACAGATGACAAATTCACATACAGGTGTTTTCTTTTTTAACTTTGCAGCGGATTGTCTTTAAAGCAACACATTTTCAAGAAAACAATCAGTTGCTTCATTTGAGGAAGAAAAACAATGATATTAATTAGATTATATTTGGTGTATATTTTCAAGGTTATTTCACGGTTAGCGCTTTTTTTTGTGTGTGTTAAATGGGATCCCCGTTTTTAAAACAGATTACGGTTTTACACATAAAGGCATACAAATTTTGTTCAAAGCATCTTCTATTAAATCAACCATTATTTTATAAAATATTTAAGAAGTTTGAAAAAAATTATTAATGTTTACTTAGGTTTCATTTGTATGAATTTAATAAAACACAAACATAGCTCAAATGCATGCATTAGTTTCTTTTCAAACTTCTTAGTTATTTTACAATGTAATGGTTAGCTTAAGGGGCGATTATAAGCCCTATCCCACCAATGTTAAATCTGCAAAATTCATTACTCAATTACTTAACATGTCTGACAGAAATGTTCGCAATATGTAGATAAGTGCCTTTGAAGTTAACTGTATACTTTTACCCAAAAAGTTGTTTTTAATGAAGGTAGAATTGTTTTCTTAACTTTACCATATTTTAATTTAAAATGTCAACATTTTTTTAAGTAATCAACCATGTTATTAACACCAACGTAGATCCACAACGGCACTTATAATCCTTAGCATGGCTTCCTTCAGAAGGGAAGTAAAGCCTGTGGTCCCTTGTCGTAGATTTACGGCACGTAAAAGAACCTCAAGTCTGACAAACAGGCCTCTGGGCAAAATTTCCGGTCTTTCACGCCCAATATAGAATGAACCATAGTAGTTCAAGAGCGTCCATAAAAAACGGCACTTAGAGCTTATGTTTATTACCCAAAAATTTAATTTAGATGTCTTTAATAGTTATAGCGAAAACGGGTCATTTATACCAGAAAATGTTACTCACAAATGCTGTTCCAAGTAAAGTTGTAGAAAACAAACTCGCATATATTTCCAAAGAAACAAACCACGTGGCTTGAGCACACAGAAGCTACCATACGTAACAGTAGTACCAATTTGTAGAGCAAAACATCCTCAAAAAGAGAGCCAAGTTCACCACTCTACTCCAGTGTATAGGAATTATTATTTTTTTCTGTGAAGTTCAGAATTCGCAGAACAAGATGGCAGATACAGTGCCATTTTAAAAATAAATATAAATATATATATATATATATATATATATATATATTTAAAATAAGCATTAGGCTAATGAAAAAATATATAACAAATTAAAAAGAAATTCTAATTAATAGGACTGTACACAAAGATAAAAGTGCCAGTTGTTGGCAATTTCACCCCCTCAGTCCCCCCTTAATAAAAAACAGTTTCAGACAAAAGTTGTTTGCTTTTAGGCGTAAAATCAAAATCTGTGAAACAATTGGGTTCCCATGTGAAAAAAATTGAGCTCATCGCGACCTTGAAAATATGTACTAAATAAAATGTACCTACTAATGAGAGTGAACAAAATGGCCCGATCGCCTGTTTAAGTGAAGTCGAACTGTTGGAAAGAGTTCAAACTCCAGTGTACGGCGTGTCCGCATACGTCCACAGGGATATTTGTTACGAAGTAAGCGGTCTGTTTCACTTAAACACCACTCCAATCTTGGAAGCATGCTGTGGGCTGGGTGGTGCCTGTTGAGGTAACGTTGATAGAGCCGGCAAGCCATTCCTGCATTCCTTCGGGCTTCCCCGTCATCTCGGTGTGCTCTGCATTTGTGCACAATGACACTATTGTTCATTTCCACTTAACTTAGTCATAAAGTTTGCAACTAAACAAGAACACTGTAAACTCTCCCATTGGCTGTAGGTACGCTGTGCATCACGTAACATCTGATGCAGTACCATTGGTAAGCAACTCTGTAACTAATGCATGTGACGTCTACTGCTTGTCTCGGAGGCTACGGTTTGATTACCTAGTCATCCAGCTTCCCGTTTCGGAGCCTTAGCGCGTTTACAGAGTTTCTGAACATGGGTTTATAAGCAAACTACATATGATCACAAGGTAAACATCTATCCACCACCAGCCTTGTAGGTCCTAACATATATGTTTTACTTTGTGTGTGTGTGTGTGTGTGTGCGTGCGCGCGCGCGCGCGTTATACTACAGTTCTCTGATACGAAAAGTAATGTGTGGAACTAACAGTCTTTATTATTTTACTTTATAGCCACCTCCACGTCCAGAGAAGATTGATCAGAAGGTAATAGATGGACATGTTATACCAAATCACGTACTCTTCACAGATGCCACACCAAAAGATCAAGATTATGAAACACTTTCTTTTAGTGATATGCTACGAGTTACTATCTCTTTCACCATACAGTCTGATGGGAAGGCCCCTGCACGTGAGTATTCTTTAACAATAGTAACAGTGAACCAAAAATACCTTTCTTATAGTTATGCCTAAAGAGTACTCGTGGACATAACTGTTATTTTGGAACGGTTATTTCCCCCTCTTAATATTTAAATAGAGTTTCTACTATAATCCTTTCAGCCCGAGAATGGGGCTTAACATAAACAATGCACATAATACCACTCCGCGCTTGACTTTAGTGAACCATGATGAAACTTGCCCTCCCCCATCAGCTGCTCACCTGTTTAGTTTCGGGATTTCAAGAAATTACCAGTTACCTCCCAGTTATCTTAACCACGTGCTATCTTTCACTCCACCAGCACTGAGTGTTACAGAAACACATACTACTATACTTGTTAAACTAAATTCAAGAATGGATGAAGAAATGTTAAAGAATTATCTTTTATCAGTAAAAACCTGCGTGTTAATCGAAGTCTTCGTCTAGTAACGCGACATACAGATCGGAATCACAACTACTGTCCATTCCAAACCAGAGTTCCCTCTGATGTAAACAGAAGCACGTGCTTCTGCTTGTCACGAACCCAAGAACACACACTTACGCCAACGTAAATAGTTCCTTAATACATGTATTGCATTATGGAATATTGGAGCAGGAAAGGTATAGAACTGCACATTTTATTGCGGTTATCATAACTCAGTGTTAAGGGTAATGGATATATACCAGCTGTTAAGAGATTACAAAATATGATTTTTGTCTGCTATTGCGCTAACGCCGAGAGCATCTTGCTTGTTAATACCAACCGTATGCATGACTGCCACTCTCTTACATATACAATAAATGCAGCAATGAATTCCCAGAAGTGCTATCTGAGTACCGAATAAACACTTTGCGTAACACAGGAAATATGATAAGCGAACAGTCATTCATAATACGCTAACACACTTATGCTCAGCTCAGGTTAAATCTTGTGATTTAGTCAGTTGGTATTTCAGCTCACATGGTAGAGGAAGGCGCTTGTAGTGCGAATAAACTGCTCAAACGCAAAAGCGGGAAACAATTAAAAAGTGGCCAAAAACAAAGAATACTTCATATATTCAACTCACTATTAGAAAAATACTCGACACTTGCATTATTGCGTATTATGAAACTAATATCGTATTTTACAGGCGTTTCAGTGAGAAATGTAACCAAAGTGAGCAGGGAAAATAAACAGACATAATATAACAAATGTAGAAGAGGAGAATCAAATGTGGGAACTTGTTTTAAGTGCGACAGTGCTGCGGAATTGTGGATAAGCTTGTCATTATTTTGGAGAGCAGTTCTGATTCCAATTGGCAGCTGAGTCATCTTCGGAGGATTCGGATTTGGGTGTTGCACTTTTGCCCGAGGATTGTGATTAACGTAAGTAAAATGTTAATTGCCGCATCTTATAAAATCGATTGTTACTCAAGTTGCATTTTGATCTATAATTCTCACGCAGGGCGCGTTTTTATAGATTTAAATAGTGTTCAACAAGCACGTGAGAGGCGAACAAGCAGCCATTAGGGGCGGGGATTGCGAACTACTTTCGCGCGGATAATACAAAGAGTTTATTTTCAGTGAAAGGCACTCTGCTTTGGAATGGACAGTAAACCTTTTTCACAATAAGCTGAAAGGAGAAGTAAACAAAACCACGTGGCCAGACAGCACCTCATTGGCTGGTGGGCAAACTACCTTTCCCGCTTAGCATGTCCTCTCTTCCTCTACAAAAAACAGTTCGGCTCAGATCGTGATATTTTGTGGTTATTCCCGTGCAGAGAAGTTTAAAATACTCATTACTGTAACGGTTCAATTTATGAAACGAAATGTGTTCGTTCAGATTCACCTATAACTGAATGAACCGATATAGAGGGTTTAAGAGGCCATGCGCAGGCGCTGCAGTTTGTTTCCGGCACGGAATCCTCTGCCACTGTGGAAAACATAAACGCGGAAATGGAAAGAAGACAATTGTGTTAAATGCTTTTAACAAATTCTGTGAAAAGTACCCACCTTTAACCGACAATCAATATGGTTGGCCATTGTATAGCAATAACTGAACTTCTTTGTTAGTGATGCAGAATTGTTGCTCTGATAGCTTGGGTCGCGTTTGTTTTCTGTTGTGATTTAACCTATAGTGCTAATCGTTATTTAACTTGTTGACTCATAAAAGGTTAAAGCAAAGGTGGTATACTGATATTAGTCAGTAAATGAATGATTTCTGAAGCCTGAAGTTAAGAGCAGTTTAATCACAAATGTAGAACTGTTCAGTTACAACTTTTATTTGTCTACCTTTAGTATTATGTGTTAGAAGTTTAGGATGTAAAGCAAAATACAGGAATAATACATACAGGGTTTAAAAGCTAATGATCCCCAAGCTGTGCAATATATTGTATTCGCAATCTGTATGAAGCATTCATACATTAGCATTCTTTAAGTCATCCTCCACGTGGTGCTGCCGTGTGCTCGGCAGTAATTTAATATTTTTCTTTCATTGCTCATTGGTGCATTTAACTTTCGTTTACTTCTCCTTTCAGTTTATAGTGAAAAAGGTTTAATGATATTGCTTGAATCATCTTCCATGTTTATAATCAGCCTATCTATAACTTGGCCTCAAAGCATTCACAGATACACCAGCTGCTTCTGATGTTAACAGCAAGCATGTCATAACATTCGAGCAAAAAGTTGAACATATTCAAAACGATTGTTTCCTCGCCATTTTTAAGAACTTTGCCACTGCTCTGATCTGCTACGTACTCAACCACGATCGCAACTTTAATACTGCATTGGCACGACCGTTGCTTCGCCCCAGTAAACAACGCGGGAACATCGATGTCTGCGTGGCCGTGATAATAAACAGAAGCTAGTTATTTAAGTTATGCTTAAATGAAATGATTATTAATATAATATAATTATTCACCGTCTTTATTATTTGAAGTACAAAAAGGGGTGATAATACATGTAGTGCAGTAAGGAACTATGTTCATTGGTTTGAAAGGTGTGCTGCGGCGCGGTGGGACTTGCATTTGTTTACATTAGGACCATTTTTGAGCTGGCTGGAGTATAGCACCTTAATAAATCACAAGCTATAGTTATATATGAGGGGTTTTTTTTGGAGGGAGGGTTGCTTGCTGTCTAACCCTCCGTCAAAGGTAAGACATAATTGAACCGACTTTCTATGAATCAAGTACACTATATGCTCTAAATTGGTTTGAACATTAGGCTTTCGATTTCAGTGAAATAAATTTTTACGATCCTGCGAACAGTAATTTAATATTTTTCTTTCATTGCTCATTGCTTCAAAGCAAATTTTATTCTGCACACTTTATACGTTCTTTGGGTGATTATTTCATATATTTATCTCTGATGAAAATTACATTATTTCATGGCATGCTCACAGTATGTATAAAATGCAAATAATATAAAAGAACTATTTAAATATAGTATATTAAAGCCTACCTATGTACTTACATACCGAGCGAGACGGCCCCACGGTAATGTGGCAGGCATTTACTTTCCCCAATAATATCAAGCAACTTTTATTCAAGACATTTCTTTCTACAACGCTTAGCTTTGGAGATATTGTACAGTCTCAACTTAAATGGACCACCCTGTATAACGAGGGAAGTATAATGTATCCACTTTACACTTTTATCCCTTGTTACCCCTTTTCCGTACTTTCTCCAATTTACCTCACATTTCTTTTAAGTATTTTAACTTATTTTTCCTCAATGTTTTCCTGCTTTCTCCATATATTCATTTGATTTTGAATTAAAAATCATCCTAACTTTTACCTCTATTAGTAAATTCTTCTGTTTCTCTAGTGTTAAATTCTCTCTTCCTTTGTCTGTATCATCGCATTCCAGAATATAATTCCAATTATCATGCATTCTATTAATTTAGTACGTCTCTCCCCTCTTCTTCACCCTTTTGGACCACTTAAATTCATTATATCTCTCCTCGCCCATTGCGATTGTATCATTTCTATAGTTATATTTATTTGTTGAGCCCCACGTTGTGGTAGCCAATTTGCGGTTGTATCTTTGTAATGTCATATTTAATTGTTGAGCCCCACGTTGTGATAGCCAATTTGCGGCGGTATTATTTATAATGTTTGTGTATTTGTTTTTACTCCACGTGGTGAAGCCATTTTGTGACGTGATTCTTTGTTAGGTTTGTTAGCTCCATCTGGTGTTAGCAACTTGCGGCAGTATTAGTGTTTGTTTGAAAGAATGCTTCTGTTATTTTATTTAATTTTGGTTCACTGTCCTCCGGCTAGCTATGATCTTTTTGGTCGAGCACTTCTCTTTATACAGGTTGTGTAAACGGTAAGGAGTCATTTATCCAAAGATAACACTGATGAAGGAATTTGTTTTACACTTTTATTGTCGAACACATTCACTATCACCTTTACACATTGATCTTGACACTCGCCAAACTGAAACTGTTATAATAACTTCATTACTGATCATTCTTAATTCGCGTACTTCAACTTTTTGTATAATTAACTTTACACACTTTAGATTTTTCATAACTCTGCTACGCGTAACATGCGAATCGATAGCCGACGTGCACTTACAAATATTTCTGTTGGACTGAAGGCGACGTGTAACGTACAAATGTTTTCGACGAACTGACGGGGTCTATCTCTAATCTTGCCCTTTTTATACTCCCACACCTCGATATTCCTAAAGATTATAACTGAGCTGCTATTGGCTAATAAAACGCGCCAACATTAGCGTCTATTTTTATATTCAATGAAAATTATGAATACATATGCTCTAGGAAAAATGTTCCAGCAAATTCTAAAGAAAAACGCGCCAATGTTACATAACTTCCTCGTCTCTAATAATGATAAACAGCTCACCCCCTCGCTGCATTATTGCACACTATTATTGTCAGTTTCAGTAAGGCCGTATAAACTTAACTTCTCAACAATAATTACAATCAACAAACATCTTAAATCAATGACACACAAAAATGCATATTCATATTATAATCATTCTTTACATTTAAATAATTTATGATACAAATTACTGCATCACCATGCATATCCTATTCTGGCCTCTCCGTTGCATACTTCGCTGTATATTTCCTTCCCCATTCTGTTTTAAATATCTATAATCTATTAATTGTCATTTGTCCTGGACTCGATTCCTGGGGCTGGTCACTCTGACCATGGGTTTCTTGTGGTTTTCCCTGGTTGTCTAGGCGAATGCTGGCGTGGTTTCTCTTCTACCACGAATTTCCTTTCTCTTAATTCCTTTCGCTTCCCCTTTCTTGTTTCAGGTGGGCTTATGAGACTGTGCATTGTCGGTCGGGTCGGACAGATGGCGCAGATACTTGCTCGCTGAAAAGTTCTTCTCGGCCCTGCAGCCCTCTCTAAGCCGCCTCTTCCCGGTTCCGCCAGAGGGAAGCCCTCTCTGAGCAGCCCGCCGGTGTGACCAGATCATCAAGTTTGGAATCGTTAGGGGTTTCTGCGTGTCTCTGTCGGTTTGCCTGTTCCATAGCCTCCTGTGGTTCCTTCACTTCATGTGTTGCTCTTGGGGGGGGGAAACAAAAGATCCGGGATGGGTCAAGCTGCGAGGTATCCCCTCGATTCCCTGGTCATAGTCATACCTATGTACATTCTACTTTTACAAGTTATAACAAAGAAAATGTATGTACAAAGATTGTACTTAAGATAATACATGTACAGAGTTGCCCAATATAAAAATGTAATTGTGTTATAAAACACAAATCATAACAGTGTATATGGTTACCGCTCAAACTGCACAAACTGTCAGCAGCTATCACTTAGCATCAAACAGCACTTCTGCAGGTATCATTGGCTTTTTTGTAACTCCAATCCTGAAGTGAAAAATGTGATCTGCAATACTAGATATCCCCTGTAATGCAACTACAGTGTAACAATTTAGTAAAATCCCTCGGTCTAGGGATTGCACCAGTATTCAGGAGGGATAAATTGCCCCCACTCTACTTGTCTTTTGCCTTTAGCTATTGAATTATCCAATGAGATGTCTTAAAGAGGAAGTGGGCTGATACGCGGGAAACACGTGCCACTGGTGTGAACACAGTAATTTTATAGTGTAGAAAAATTTAACAGGATCTTGTTTATATCATGATAACTCAAACTAAAATCCATATTCCAGTTCTGTAAGAGATATATTAAAGAGCACAGATTCAAGACAATGATGATGTGCGATTGGCCTCCCGTAAACAATTTAAAGCCGCTAGTTTTCTTTGTAAAACTTCAGTTGAAAAAAATTGTATTACAAAAATTTATCAGCAAGGAAGTTTTTTCCTTGAACAGATAGATGGAGTAAAAGCTATGAAATACCCTAAAAAGTGTGAATTAATTTTTGGAAAATATCCCATTATAATACCGCATGTATGTGAAGTGCTATCGCTAGTTATATGCAAACACTTGCTTTCACACCTTGCTCTTTGCATGGCCTGTCACAGCAAGCTATAAACTCAGAATTTTTGTTCCAATGCTCTTGCGTCTTTTAGTCCTGCCTCTACAGTTGGACAGTTACAACAGTAGTGCGATTAACTGATAAACGATTAAACTAATAAAATAAAACACGGGCTAGGTGAAATTATGGTTTGTGGTGCTTAAGTAGTGACTCAGAGGCAGAGTAGGAGAGGCAAGCCTGTCCAAGGTAGTTAAAGGGGGGGAATACATGATCAGGTGAGTTACCTCTCCCAAGGGTTTTTTTTTCTGGTTGCTATACTATAGCTTATTTTCCATTAATGACTGGTAATAGTTAATTTCAGCATCTTATTTAAATTCAATAGTAGGCAAAAACAGGATGCATGTTAAGTCATAATTATGATTTTCTGAAAGTTACTCTATAAGTTTGTTGGACTTGTGACGCACATACAAGGAAGAGACTTGTGGGCTGCACTTCTTAACAGGTTGTCCAGACTGGAGTTTGCTTTACTGCTTTTCCCTTTGTTTCAATCGCTTTGGTGTCAGTACTGCAGAAGAAGTACCAAAATGACCCTCCTCTTCCTTCCCATTCACACTGCAAAGTGTAAGCACAACATATAACAACATGCATTTGCTTAAGCATGTAGGAGTTCCATATGATCCAAAAGGCAGAGTTCAAAATTTGGTTGGGGAAATTGTGTGGATGTTTTCCTTTATCCTGCAAAGCCATTTTTTACTATAACTTGTTAGAACCTAGACGCATTTGTGAGCATGTCTTAATCATCATTGCATAATTCAGCATCTCTTCAGAAGTTATAAGAGAAATTGAAAATAAAGAACAAAATCTGTGCTGCATTTACATGATTTTCTCTACTCACTCATCTACAAACTAACCTTACAAAAGTTTATTCCTCTATCTACTTCTTATTCATTGAGAGAAACTTTCATTACACATTTCATTGTAGGTAAAAGAGGGATACAGCAAATTAAGTGATTATCAGATTTCTAAAATGTGGATCGCTATGTGAAGGTTTTAAAATTCCACTCTTTGCATGACCACAAGAAAACAAAACAATAACCGCTTTTAACACTTGAAGGAAAGTTAAATACTTGAAGATTCAAACCAACGATAAAGAATGTACCAGAAATAATAAATGCCACAAAAAAGTTTGTGTGTTTTAATAAACAAGATCCATATTTTTGGTGTAGTAAGTTCCTTTTTTTTTCTATTTCTTATGGCTTACAAATTATATACCGTATTACAAAATTCATTCAATATGAAGAGGACTTCACAGGCTATTTGCATAAAATTCAAGATATACATTTTATTTGTTATGCAAATATCTTAAATGTATGGAATTTTAATCAAATCATTAGAGCTCTGTTGAGAAAATTAAAAATAACAAAAAATGTTCAATATAAAGAGTATTGTGGTTTGGGAGGGGTGGTTCTTGAAAATCTCTATATTGCATCTTTGGAAGATGCTGAAATTAAATACTAAGTTTCGTATTTATTGATGCAGTTCAGACACACAAGCATAGACCTTTTTTTTTGGGGGGGGGGGAGATTGAGGGAACCTTATAACATGTATGTGCTGTGAAATGTTGATATGAAATTGTTGGATGGAATATAACATTTCCTCTACTTACTATAGGTAAGCATTCATATCTATATTATATAGTGTCACCACTGACACAGTCACTTTTTGCTGCTGGTGTGATTACAGTGCTCATAGTGACCAGCTACTAGCAGGCATGGTTTTAACCAATGAAACAACTGGTTTAATTTGTTGTGAAATGTTCATTAAGAGTTATATAGAAGAAGGAGACGACTTTGTAATGCTGTAAATTGCAGTAACAGTAAGAAATAGAGGCCAGATTTATCCTTCTCCCAATTTCTGAAATATCCAGTAAGACGAGTTCATTAGACATTCTATCTACATATATTAAAATGTAAAAATATAAGTTTTAATGACCCATTTACGATTGATACAATTTATGAATGAAAACAACCATTCATGGTTACAGTAAATGTCATTATGCCTACGCAACTAAAACAATAATTATTGCTGCTATTTCTCATGTCTTCATGTTTATAGTAGAATTGCATTAAAATATTAAATTCAATATTCTCTATAATATCTTTGTATACTGGAAGTTGATAGCAGTGTTGTTGAAATCAATTAAGAGTAAAAACTGAGTAAATTAATGACTGACACAAAACCACACTCGCTTTTTAAAATTCCCAGAACATGTTTTGGGAAATTTAAAAGTAAGTGTTGTTTTGTATCTTAATTGATTCAGTTTTTACTCTTAAAGCTCTATAATATATAAAAATAATGGGAGAAAGGTGTTTATTTTTCCAAAATAACATTCTCAATAGTCTATCCTTTAAAAAGTATGAATGACCTTCTGACAACTTCAATTAAGGAAATGTTAATGTAAACACATGTGATGCCCCATTTTGACCATTGTGATTTTCATTTTACTAACTTAACTGAAATGTTGACTCTAAACTACGTGTACACTTTGTATACAATCTCTGTCAATATGATGATCTTACACCATCATTTGCATTATTGCATTGGCTCCAGCTTAGGGAACCAAGAACATTACTTTCTTTATCACTTCTCCACCAACTCCTTCATTCTTCCTTCCTGAACTATCTAAGTCTTCACTTTAAATACCTGTCTGACTGTCATAATGAGAAACTCTCTCACAAAATCTCTCATTCTTACTATACCTGTTCATCACACAACTTACTATTCATCATCATTCACCATAGCATTAGCTTGTCTTTGGGATTCCCTGCTGGAAGTTATAAGATATAATGCTCTCTGCCACATTATATAGAAGAGGAAAATTATGGCATACATTTATATTCCAATCTAATCTTTTTCTCTATTATAATATAAATACCTCACAACATTCATTTATTATTATTATTATTATTATTATTATTATTATTATTATTTTATGTGGTAGCAACTAATGTTTCAAATTTAAATATTGAACCATTTATAGTAATTGTTTTTACCTATATGGATATCCTGTTTAAAAGCATTTTGGTTATGATGTTTTCTTTTCTTCTTTTTAATATCTTTGTTGGAGATTTGTATGTTTATGTTTTTGTTATATTGTATTACCTGGTAGAGTGGAAACGGAGGCCTCATGGCCTTAACTTCTACCAGGGTAAATAAATGGATAAATAACAAAAGTATATTTTGTCGTCTGCTGGGATGATACTTGTAGCTAGCCACCAAGAGCACTAGTATCAAACTGGTGCATTTTCTCTACATACACTACGTGATCAAAAGAATCCGAACACCTGGCTGAAAATGACGTACAAGTTCGTGATACCCTGCATCGGTAATGATGGAAGTCAATATGGTGTTGTCCCACCCTTAGCCTTGATGACAGTGTTCACTCTCGCAGGTATACTTTCAATCGGGTGCTGGAAAGTTTCTTGGGGAATGGCAGCCCATTCTTCACCGAGTGCGGAACTGAGGAGAGGTATCGATGTAGGTCGGTGAGGCCTGGCACGAAGTCTGCGTTCCAAAACATCCAAAGGAGTTCTATAGGATTCAAGTCAGGACTCTGTGCAGGCCAATCTATTACAGGGATGTTATTGTCGTGTAACCACTCCGCCACAGCCCGTGCAGTATGAACAGGTGCTCGATCGTGTTGAAAGATGCAATCGCCATCCCCGAATTGCTCTTCAACAGTGGGAAGCAAGAAGGTGCTTAAAATATCAATGCAGGTCTGAGCTGTGATCGTGCCACGCAAAACAACAAGGGGTGCAAGCCCCCTCCAGGAAAAGCACGACCACACCATAATACCACCACCACCTCCGAATTTCATTGTTGGCACTACACACGCTGGCAGATGACGTTCACCGGGCACTCGCCATACCCAAACCCTGCCATCGGATCGCCACATTGTGTACCGTGATTCGTCACTCCACACGTTTTGCCACTGTTCAATCGTGTAATGTTGACGCTCCTTACATCAAGCGAGGCGTCGTTTGGCATTTTCCTGTGTGATGTGTGGCTTATGAGCAGCCGCTCGACCACAGAATCCAAGGTTTCTCACCTCACGTTTAACTGCCATAGTACTGGGAGTGAATCCTGATGCAGTTTGGAATTCCTGTGTGATGATCTGGATGGATGTCTGCCTATTACTCTTTACGACCCTCTTCAAATGTCGGCGGTCTCTGTCAGTCAACAGACGAGGTCGGCCTGTACGCTTTTGTGCCTACATGTCCCTTCACGTTTCCACTTCACTATCACATCAGAAACAGTGGACCTAGGGATGTTTTAGGAGTGTGGAAATCTCGCGCACAGACTTCTGACATAGTGACACCCAATCACCTGACCACGTTCGATGTCTGTGAGTTCCACGGAGCGTCCCATTCTGCTGTTTCACGATGTCTAATGACTACTGAGGTCGCGGATAATGAGTACCAGGCAGTAGGTGGCAGCACAATGCACCTAAGATGAAAAACATATGTTTGTGGGGGTGTCCGGATACTTTTGATCACATAGTGTATGAAACTTCGTCTGTGGCAGTCATCCTAAGAGGATGACATCTATATGCCTTCAACCTGGTATAAAATAAAATTTTGTAATAAGTCTTTTAGATGGGTGTTGTAGAAATAGAATATTGTAACATTATGGGTTTAATAAGTGTCCATTTTATTAATGATCTGCAGCCTACGTGAAAAGCAACACAATTCTGGGTGATGCAAACCATGCTACTGGTGTGGTGCTGGCGGAGATTGTGAAGCCCAACATCCCAGTTAAGAATGGAGTAATACATTTAATTCATCGGCCACTCATGGTGGTGGATACAACTGTGATTCAGTTTCTGGAAGTAAGTAATATTTTCACTATTTGCTTACCGGGACAACCACCTCAGTCCTCCATGTCTTGCTCACTCCTCTCTCTTTCTTTGCAAGCACCAGATTGATAATGCCTCATAGCATGGGCATTGATTCACATCAAACTATAAGCGTTCTGCACTTCCAGTTTATATAAACAAAAAACACAAAGCTTCCTTTCTTCATTCTAATGAATCCTGAATTCTATTTTACTGGTTCTTGCTCATGATGTGCATCTTTTCAGGCAAAACAAGAGCATTACTTTAATATTTATCTTTTGGGAAATGGTTTTACTACAGAGCCTTCATTTGGATGCATGGCCAGCCTAACAGGAAGCACGCTGTTTGCCAGTAGAGTCAGATATTCAAGCGCGTAGATTTCTTATGCATATTATAACTACAATAAGTACAAACCTTCATCGTAGAAGATACTGGAAATGATATCCTTATGCTGCCACACATCTCTCACTCCTTTTTAAGAGAATTTGCATTAAAACTTATTAATTCTTCATGGCATGTAAATAAAACCAATGCTTTGTCCATAAAAAAAATTAAATGTGGGTCAAGAGAGCGATCATAACATTATTCAACACCCAATTGTACAAATTAACTCTCGTGTAGTTACAATTCCTGAACTAAAGTTATCTTATAGGGTTTTAATTTTAAAAGTTTAATGGCATTCCAAGCCGAGGTTCAAAAAATTCCTGAGTGCTATGCAGTTTACTGTAGATTTTGTTCTAACTTTTCTGCAATGTCATTGATTTTTTTCCTCTGTAAGAACAGAGTGATTTAATTTTAATTTCTAAATCTATTCACAAAATTACAAATGTTACTCTGTGAGGTGCTTGAACATTAGGGAATCTGTCTATAAATCACCATCTCACTTCTCTACAAGAGTATGTTGTCACATAGAAATCATACAGGATTGTGTGTGGTAAAGTATACAGGCTTTATAATAGCAGCTTTGGCATTATAACAGCAGTAACACTATAGCACTGAAATATGGTCCCGTCAACTGATTAGAAGAGAAGGAACAGAACTGGTTAGAAGCAGTGCAGTGAGAGTAAGCAATTCCCAGTAATATAGCCATGCATCCAAACAAAGACTCTGTATTTCACTTTGCCTGTCATTGCAAGTTCTTTAAATTCATAAAACTCAATTATGCATACTGTAAGCAGATTTGCTTTGAAATCCACAGATGCACTGCCTGTTTTATTCATTGTTTGTACTGGCTATGAGACACAGGGTGTTTTAATGGTTCACTATAATTCTGATGCACACTGCCATTATGATACAGAAAAGTGCATACATTACAAAATTTGAAGTGCATGATATTTTTATTCATTTATCAGCTTAAACTTACACCAGAATTTTTCATCCTTTACTTTTTAACTACCCACAAATATCTTGGAAGTTATATGGATATATAAAAAAATCATAGCTTTCATGTTGCAGTCCTCTTGTTGATTTCCTTCTTTGGAGATTTTGAGCCATTTTGTATAATGATGAATAAGTAAACAACTATCAAAATTTTATAGAACACTTTTGTGATAAGTAACATAATTCATACAAAAGTGCACAAACATGATATTGGTGCTCTATATTACAGTATAAGGCATCTATTACTATGTCACTAGGAGATAGGAATTCATTTAAAATCCCCCCCAAACAAAACACATTATTAAAAACACATTTAGATTCTTTTTATAGTTCATGCAGATGAGAGAAATCAGCAGAAATAAATAAAAAGCAACCATTTGCCAGAACGCCATCAATATTGCTCACATTTTGTTAGTTAAGACAGATTCTATTAAGCAGTAAAGCTGGAATCACTGAGGACCTGTTCACTTAATAACAAAAAATAGGGAGCTTTACAGAAATAATATGATGATTATTGAAAATTCTTTCTTTAATAATTAACAAAATTAGGTTAGAGACACACTTAATTCTAACTTTCACTATTCATGTAATTGTAATATATATTTATAAAAACAGAATAGTTTTTTTCACATTGTGTTAATATGACATGGCATACAAAGATATCAAACACTGAAGGTCTTTTCCCCCACAATAAAAGTTGAAATAAGGGCTCTAAAATACCCATAAATTTATAAATTTTGAGTACCATGTACGTCAAATATTAAAATTTGGAAGTAATCAGATTCACAGATTGTGTATTAACAATAGAGAAAATAGTTGTGATAATTACTCTATCAAATTAAACAAACTTGAATTGTGTAGCATTTGATCTAAAAGTTAAAGAAATTTACTTAGGGAGACCCAGGGCAGAACAGTACACTAAAGTTTGATTAGTTGTAAAATAATAAAGGACGCAAGCAAAGGCCTGGAAATGAATATTTTATTCATTGACAACATAACTTTGCCTTTAAAAACCATAACAAATTGAGTATATCAATGTTTATTTGGTTTTACGCACTGTGATCTGTTTTGCCCCAGATCCAAGGCAGAATGCAACACTAGCATATTTGTTATAGAGCTGAACTAGTTCATAATTTAAGCACTGCCAGTAAAATTTAGTGATGTACACAAAAAGAAATTAAACTAAAAGCTTTACAAAACTGATTTGTTTGGATAAACCAATAACCTAAACAATACTAGCAGACAAAGATGGCATCAACATCATCGCCACCAATTCTAGCATGCTCATCACTGGAACCTGCTTCTATTCTGCCCCTAATAGCTAAGTTATGCTCATAGTTAATGATCCACTCTGGGAGTCTTCAATAGTTTCTGCGGCCCTACTAGTCTCTAAATATAGCAAATTATGTTCTGCCCTGAGGTTCTGTAATGCCCCAGTTCCCCTACATATTTTACATTAAAGACTTGGAGATTAGTATAGGATGATTTTTCATAACCATTAATAATTTCATACAAAATGTGTTCATGTTATAAATATTGATTTATGATAATCAACCATACATACTAGCTTCAAAAAGTTGCCCATATCCGTTAAATGTACAAGAGTAGACTGTTTCCTCTGTCAATTCCTTTCTGTAGTGTAAAACTTGTTGCCAGTGTGCGTAAAGTGTTTGGAAGCCATACTGGAAGCAATTTTGCAAAAACACTCCTAGCAGTCAAGCACTTTAATGTCCCTAAAAATATTTGTGCAACAAAACATCAAATTGCATGTTGCCTTTGATCAATATTCCCAAATGCTGTGAAGAAATGACACAAAAATAATGGGTTTTATCCTGAAAGGTTTTTGGAGTTAGTAATATGTCATACTGACTTACGTTGTATAGTATTTACATTTCATGACAGGAAGTGTTTCTGTTTTACTGGCCTCAGGGTTAAACTTATTTGGATAGTTGTTGGAATTAAATACTTTCCGACAATAGAGGTAAAACTAAGATAACTCTAAGTTGAGGTATTATACTGAGTCTATACCTTGCATTAAGCTATAACAATAAAGAATGTAACTGCAATTTCATTGTGTAATAATGCATTAAGCAGAAGTGTTTGCAATTGAAAGAGAGGGAGTGACACCTATGCATCACACCAACACCTTCTCCCAACACCTGATATCTAGACTAAACAATTCCAGATCATAAATATACTGTTTTTAATTGGTTTTTAGATTCAGTATACTCACGCTCAGTTCAGAACTACTCAGAACAGTCTGCAATACTTTATTCACATAGACTTAACATTCAGAATTATTAATACAATTCAGAACAGTTACAGTTTCTTGAAAACAGTACAATACAGTAAACTACATATTGCCAAGAATGGGATGGTATAATATGAGTTTTATTCCTGGACTTGTTTGAAGCACACATTTTCTGAAGCACTAAATTTAAATAAAACAAAATGTTACTGTTGTTATATCCCATTTTTGCCAATGGTAACCACGTATTGCACTTTTGCACAACAGTAACTTATATTCAGTAAGACTTTTTCATGCACAGACAACTAATTATGATTCTTCTTACTTGACTTTCTTTTCATAAAACTTCGTCTTCTGCAGTCATTCAAGGTAAACCCCTCTCATTTTCTCCTTGTTTTTACAGCATTTTTTATTACTAATATTATGATATATAGTTGCTCCTGGTGTCTATACACTACTAACATTGCTTGTATACCAATGTACGTACGTTCCTTCTTGCTACCATATTTACTATAACTGTTATTGTCATTATACATATTCTATTATTAATGCAGTTGAATTGAACTCAACTTGTGGCAATGGACTGATGCAAGTAAGTAAGAAAAGATTTTGTAATAAAATTAATCTACTGATAAATATGTGAAATATTATTTGTGTATCTTAAAATGTATTAAATTATAACTACATAGCTGTGCTTTCGGATTAATTATCAGCAGAAATTTTGAAGAAACAAGGAAAGAGTATTTCCAGAAACAATATTCAAAGCACCACACAAAGACTATTATGTCTATCTAATCTCTTAAGCACCAAAGTATAAAATTTCACCATTAGTTACTAAAGCTCATCTTTCTGAATATGTAAGGATGTAAGTAATATTACATGTCTTGTAAAGAATCTAAATGTTAATGTAATTTGTTTTATCAGCCTGGGGACCGGATGCTCTAACGGATAAATTGATTCATTTCTAGGCTAACTGCGGACTTTTCAGATTGCTAAATCACTTCTTTACCTCTGAAAATAATTACATATAGTATGCCCCTATCATAGTTTGGATTCCCCTCTGCCAGCCATCATTCAGATAATCATCCTATCTTAGGGGATAATGAACTAAGATGTCTCCATTTGAGAAATGCACTAAAGCGACCAGAGGTCAAAAATACCTCACAGGTAGAATCCAATGGCACAAGCCAACAGCCTGTTTTAAAAGGAAAGGGAATGAATCATATTTAAATGTTCACTGAAACTTTGCTGGAATGACTGTCATCATATGGAAACCATAATCAGATTCCATTCAAATAGCATACAAATACATACAGTTTCCTCCTCCATTTTGGGAATCCCTGAGCAATGTCATTTCTACATCCCACTATGCTTCTGGCAGTATTGAAGGATCTTATTTAAAATGGCGTCTGGTAGATGTTCATTCTGACAGCAAGGTTTCATATAGGGTTTTGATATGAGGATACTCTTTGTTCCCTTGTAAATGTAATTAAACCAGTTCCAGTAATTGCATTAGTATTCTACTTCTGAACTTTTCAATTTTCATCCTCAGAATTTTATTTGCAATCAAGTTAAAAACTTAAGAGATGGTGGAGAAAGAAGCAAAACACACCAATTTTTATGGCATTTGTGGTTGAGTGGTTAGTACTCTGGCTTCTCAAAGCAAGCCAGTGATTGTAGAAATTCAGCTGATTACAGAAACCACCACATAGGGTGTCCCTATGTGCTAACAGAGTGACAGAAAACTTAACTGACCACATTCAGTTGTGGCCAGACTAAGTCTTGGAAACCCTGCCAGGAGAATTATGCTGTATGGCTGCACAGAGTGGCAGACCTGCCTTAGGCTACTGCTTTTGGTCTTTTCCATCATCTCTGGAAGCTCTTAACATAGTTGCAGAGGCATTTCATATCTATACTAGTATTATAAAAAGAAAATTTGTACATATGTATGTATTTGTATGTAGAGTAATCTCGGAAACCATACAACCAATGTTGATAATACTTTCACAATTGAAAAGCCCTATTCTTTCTGATGGACATTGGCTATAAAACAGGTTATCATTTCAATTCATAAATTAATAAGAGATTAAAAAGGGTTTGCAAAGCCTATGTACTACAATACAAACACATTAGAGTTATAAAAGAGCATACTTGCAAAGAAGGCCTTGACTTTTCATTGAGAATGCCATAGAGTAGAAAATAGTTGTAACTTCATAGAAAATGCATGTAAAATAAAACAAATACTGCAGATATTTATTCCAACCAATATATATATGGCCTGGAAGACACAACAAAACAAAAAGAGGATTGAGTCTGCTTATAATGACATAGTATGCATGCAATACCTGTGCCAAAATATTTTAATAACCCTGATGATGTAAGAAAGTTTTGTTTTATTTCCTTTGTATGTTATTATCAAGTTTGTTAGCATGGTATGGTAAATAATTGAATAAAGAGAGAAAATTGTGTATGGCTAACATTAGAAATCATTGAATTGATACTTTTTAATTAACAACTGAGAAGATTATTTTTCTCAATTGTTGCAGACTGTGTGTCTTTTCAAAAGAGGTTAACTTGGTGGCCTGGGAGTGGGGAATCTTCATATTCACCACTTCACCTCTATTTGTATGTCTTAATGGTTTCTGTAGTCTTTGTTGTTAAATCACCATGGGACCAAAGGGAAGCTACAAAGTTTTAAAATTTCATCTATGATAATTATCTTAAAACAAAATTACTTGACCATTCCAATCTATGATAGTTCCACTGCCAAAGGGGTACATATCGGCTATGCAGCATTCCGAAAGTTGGAAGACTATCAGGGAGGTTAAGGAAGTTAGACGTACAGCCAATTTTTCACATTCTTTTGTGTGTATATCAGGGAAGTTTTCATTTGTTATTAGCAATATCCAGAGCTGTATGAAATTACAATTATAAGAGGTAAAAGGGAGGATTTAAGAATAGTCTTCTAGATCATTGTAGAGTAATGTAATAAAGAATGGGGGAAAAAAATTAAATTAAAGTGTTTTTCAAGTTTATAGAACTAACCATACAATGTCGCATAAGCCAGCTAGTAATAATATAAGTTGCTACTCACATACTTTAGCACATGTGTATAAAAACTTTCCTACAGATCGTTATGGTGCATAAACTTTCAATTTAGTGTATGGAACCTTTATTCTGGATATCTGTACATAAAAGTTTTTTAAGACGGTTTTATTTACATCATTCCATTGCCAACAAAAGACTTTTTTCTTCTTGCTGTACATTGTAGTGGATTGTTTGTTCTTCTTGCAAGGGGAGACACTGTGGCTGTTTGCTAATCTTGATACAATCACAGCATTAATGTTATAGTACTGTTAGTTTATATGGATGATGGATATGAAGTCATTCATTGAAATGGAAATGTAGTACATCAGTGACAGGAATAACAAATTGTCACTGGATCAACAAATACAAATTTTGCCTCTCTGAAGGTGGTAATACTTTCTTGACTTACTGGTCTATCAGTGCACCAAAAAGCTTGCAGCTCTGCATGCCCATCATTGCAGCAGGGATCATTTGGGACATAGGTGATTAGCCTTTAAGTAATGTTTTTGAGATGTTCAAAGAAGTTTTTCAATGAGTCGGTAACTATCCGACTCAAGTTTAATTTCTTTTATCACAAGAAGAAAAGAATTTTGAAGGTTTTAGTAGATTTTTGACCAGTTTACAATACTTAACTTTCTTATGCAGTGTTCTTATCTAGTAAAACAGTTCTTGTTGTTAACTGTGAAAATCCTTTCAGTTTGAAAATGTAACCTTACACGGATATTTTTGCTTTAATAATGTTTCATAAGCTGTGATATAAAATATATTAAGCACAAAATTCGCACATTTTTAGGAGGGACTAAAACTCTACAGTACCTAATCTGTTTAGTGTAGTGTCACAAAACAGGATATATCCACCAAAAAAAAAAATATTATTGTTTACAAGTTCTGCAGTTATGTATTATGGGCACTATTTTTTTCCAGTACCAAGTAGATACCTTCCAGAACATTGATAGGTCACATAGGCAAACCCAGGATGGGGCTAAGATGAGCTATAGCACCCCTGCCTTAATTATACAAAAATATGACAATGATTATACTCAAAATTAAGCTGTTGCTTTGCTTTGGTAAAATCAAAACCAGTTTTTATTTCTATTTATATACTTAAACTAGATAAGCACCTATCCGTTCAGACTCTATGAGTGAATTCCTCATAGTGGTAGACTATATCTCAAAAGATGTTTGTCTAAGTTGAAAAGAAAGGGGGAGAGGGAACAGATAGGCAAATCAAATATTCTCTACATACTGTTTAATAACTTAAGATCTCATACAATGAATATCAATAATGTACAACAAAACTCAGTAATCAAACTATTTAAATATTAGGTTTAAAAGACATTTTTATTTAATAAATCATTTCAAAGTTTCCTCAACATTTAAATTAATCTTTGCAACCAAAGGATAATCCAGGATTACTTATGAGATGTTTGAACACTTTAAATGAAAATGCTCTATTACTAACTACAGTTTGCTCGTTGGTAAAGTATGTTTAAAAATATGTTAGTCCCTCCCTAAAGGAATCCTGGATCTGTCTGTGATAGGACTCTTATATCTTCATAATACTTTATTTTACTGGTTTAAGACTGTAAGTGTTAACTGTAAAGTAGCCAGCTCTTTTCTGAAATGAGGAAATACAAATTTTTAAGAATCACTAAGTTCTAACCCATATTTTACATCCCACACCTCTTGCAATAATAGTAATAATGTTGCAGTGACACTTCTGTCATGAAAAAAGCAAAAAGAATTACTGGGATTGAACATTCACTGTTTAAATGAGCTAGGTTAATTTTGAATTGTGTATTTACCATTTACATTTCTAGGAAAAGAATGTGTATGTGTATATTAAACAACATTAAATCAGATAAAACTCAAGTATGCAAGAGAACTTTAATGCATTTTGTTATAACATTCTTCATTTGTTTAATGTAGCAACAATTTTTACACTTTTATAAATGCAGCATTAAAATTTGTGTAAAAAAAGCAATGTAACTTGAAATTGATAGGTAATGTAGATATTTGATATCTTGGTGCTCATGATTCCATAGCATTATTATAGCAGATAAAATAATTTCTTTCAAGAGAAGTATTAAAGGAAGTTCATGCTATAAAACATAATTAATCTCTTGGTATTATAATCATGCTGTAGTTTGTTTAACTAGCTTATTTAACATGCTATCCCGATCTCTAGGTTTTTTTCTCTTTGTTTTGTTGCTTCTTTCTGTTCTTTATTTCTATGAATAATTACTAACATTTCATGTTTTAAGATAGCAGATATAACTTCTGTTTTCTAAGTCCCCGAAAGCTTGACATAGACTTGTTCATTAACATCAACACAGTATAAATACTTCTAAATAAATCTTTGTGCACTAATAGCTAAGCCAGTAATTGGAGAATAGTTATTTAAAGTTGGCAGCACCTTCATAGAAGTATTTGTAGAAGTTGCTTTTAAAGTTATTAAACTAAAATTTACAAAATGTTATAAGACATTGCACTAAAAAGAAATTGTTGTCATTTGATACCATAGTTTTCATAGGAATTTTTTCATTGCAAGTATCTTGAAGATTGTTTTGTCCACAGATGCAGTTATTCTTTGCCAAAAAATATTCTTTACATTAAATTGTATAATATTTAAAATTGCTATAAATGCAAGTTCCCTTTACAGTGTGTTAATGAGCAATACAGAAAAAATTTTAAATTTAAAGATCGAGCGGGATGGCTCAGGCGGTAAAGTCTGTGGCCCGCATTCAGAGATCCCGGGTTCAAATCCCATGGGCCAACCAATCTGTCTGAGATTTTTTCGTGGTTTTCCTCAGTTGCCAAGGTAAATACCAGATTGGATATTTAACACCACGACCCACCTTAAGTCTAAAAAGCAAAAGTAAAATGAAAAATAAGTGGTAATAGCCATGCTATGCCATCTATCTACAGACAATGTAAGCAGTTAGACTGGATGGCACCCTAACGCTATCTGCACGGCACGAAGCAGAAGATCCGGCTGCCATGCGCTGGGATCTTTGTGGGCACATGACGAAGCAAGATGACTCTAAATGAGACCTAGAAGGCTAAGTGTCCGCCTCTCTGTGTGAGGGCGGCGTTTGGACTGGACGGCACCCTAATGCCATCTGCACAGCATGAAGCAGGTGGTTACAGGGATGAAACCTAGAAGGCTAACTGTCTGCCTTCATATGGGAGCGGTGGTTGGACTGGATGGCACTCTAATGCCGTCTGCACAGCACGAAGCAGAAGATTCGTTAGCTGTGCTCTAGGGTCTCTGTTACACGTGACGGAGCGGGTGGTTACAGGGATGAGACCTAGAAGGCTAACTGTCCATTACATTCATTCTAAGAGTTATCCACCAACAGATCTGTCGCAATATGACCAAGGAGTTAAAGCAACATAAAATAGAGTAAAAAAAAATTTCAAGTCTTAAGTTTCTTTTTTTTGTCACAATATATGAGTTTATATGGAATTTGCTCTTGAAACATGTTTCACATAAATTCAAGTAAATGATGTAAGTGTTAAAAAAACTCTGACTCACAAAATTATTAATTGTAACAAATATTACTGTTTACAATCTTTCATTTTCAAGAATAAGTGAACACAGAAATAATAGCATCCTTTAGAAGAGTATTAGGCAAGTAAATTCAAAGAGAAACTCCGAACTAAAGGTTTCATGCTTACAAGTTAGAGCTTGAAGTTTCTGAAAGGCATGCACACCTCTACTTATCTCGAAAGATTGCAAAATTAGAGGGGAAAAAATGTCTGATGTGAACACGCATGACAAATTCACATTTCTATCTTTTACATGCAGATGTACTAGAGTATCACAAAAAGTAATTCTTTTATTCACATTACACTTTCATGATATATTTTTACTTCAGAATGATTTCAATTAAGCAATAAGTGCTTAGTTACCTAGAATATGTGGAAACATCATTCAAATGTTTATGATGCTGTGGAACAAGCTCTTGTGATAGAAAAAAGAAGAATCCCAAACTTCCAAGCATGTCCATCAGGTGACATACTTAAGAAAGTGTAAACATGTAACTTGGAATATTTCAAAAACAGCTAATAATACAAAAAAAAGTATTAATCACAAATTATGTATTTTAAACAACTTTACATTCTTCCCATAACAAGTTTGTGTCAATCTCTATGATTACCCAATTGCACAAAATTATAGAAATTTCAGTCAGTATGAAGAGGACTTAATTTCTTACATTAATAACTCAAATATATCTTATTAAAAATATGAAAATGAAAAATATTAAAAATTCTTCCACATGAAAGGTAGTTTATGCAGGGTATTTTCTTTAAAACTTTTAATTTACATGGTTAAACCATGTCTGACTCAAGAATGAAAGTTGGTATGTATCTATCTGACTTTCAGATTTTGAGTTATCCTGTTCACAGGCAGGCATATGGACCTTTTTCTAAAATGCTTATTTTAGGTTCATTGGACCTTAAAACATATATTTCGTGAAATTATAACATCAAATTTCTGGGTGGAATACAGTTACTTCCTCTGTCTAATATAGGTAGATGGTAGAGAAAGTAGAAATAGATTAACGAGTTTAAACAAACTCATTAATTAATTTTGAGGATTGAGAAGCTAGTAACAGTTATGTGTCATAATTTAAAATAAAGAGAGTTGGAGGTTGTTACACTACATCACTAAAAGGTTCTCCCGAAATGCGTTCAAAGTAAGAACCTTTTAGTGATGTAGTGTATCAACCTCCAACTCTCTTTATTTTAAAAAGCTGAATTTATATAAACACACCAATGCAGCACAATAAAATGTTTAGCCTAAATTTCTGCAGTTTTAATACTCAACTTCGAAAGTTCTGTTCAATAGTTGTATTAAAAGTGCTCAGAAGTTAAAGATCTATATATTGATTAAACAGACCTGTAAATAGATCTAAAGATATCCTAAAAAGAACCTAATAACTGGAAGAAAAAGAATGTAAAAATGTGATGCAAATTAATATTTTTAATAATTTTAGTTTAAATTACATACCTAAATAATGAGTATAATGCTTAGACATCAATATCATTCATTACCTCTGCCATTGTTAAAAGGGAAGGTGTGTCATTTTTCTTCAATTTGTATCATTTATGGACTCTTGATATACATTAACAAATACATACTGAAGTAAGAGATTGATGAGCTTAATTTATCATGTAACACTCAAATGTTATTCTTTGAAGTAGAATTAAAGATCTTTACTTAAAAAAATGTGAAACTCTATTGGTATAGAACATACAGTGTGAAAAACTTGACGAATAAAATGCTGCTTTTTTCAGTCATATTTTTTATATTCTTGTGTTAATCTATATAAATCATTGTTGCCTGTTTGAATTGAGAAAGAGCAGTAAAAATGTTGTCAAAAGAGTATGAAGTTGCAATGCAAGCCATTAAGACTTTACAAAAGCCTAAGGAAGAACCAATAAGCTACAAAAAAAGACATTGAAAAGGACAAATAAAACCCACCATTTTCTAACCTACAGTGACCCAAAATGAACTTATTACCCTGGGCTTTGTCTTTGAATACTCAAAAAGAAAAGAATTTTTCCTTAACTTCTGAGCCTTAGTTATTAACATCCATATTTATTACAACAATTAATGAGGCATGAAGCCACTCTAATACATATTTTAACCTTTCTTAGTTTTAATATGAACTTCAGAGTAACAAACTATAATTACTTCAACAGCAACAATTTCTGCACTTCACATGTGACCCCCATAAAAATTGGGTACTTATTCAAGAGTCCTCTGTATGAATTGAAAATATTTTGATGTTGTTTAACGTCCTACATATTAATTGGGCATTTTGTTAATTTTTGGATCATTTAAAAAGATATTGAATATGCCTCGGCATTTTATTGACGTGTTCAGAGAGTTTTACAGAATTGTTAGCAGAATTTTCACCCCAATTTTTGCTCTACCTGCTTGGTTGTAATTTATTTCAAATGCAGCTTGCAATGCTCTGTACTGCTGAAATTACATACACTAGAAGTTCAGAACATCTGCTGATATTTTTTGTTTTCTTTTGTAGGGAAACTACAATCTATAGTATGTGGCAAAACAAATGACACTGAAGTTTTCCTTGCTGTCCAAGTTTCTGTGCAATGAAGTATTTATTTATTGTATATAAAGTTTGACAGATTGTGAATTAGTTTTGTGTTGATTTCTGCAATTATGGTTCTCACAACATAAGAGAGGGTGTTTATTGTGGGACATTATTCCTGGGCATACAGAGCAGGACATTAGAATGGACTGAATTTGCTTTACACTCAGGAACAGTACAGGGAGAGATTTAATAAGGAGGCACAAAATAACAAAACAATGTTAACTGTCATCACAAACAAGAATCATGGACTGCTTCTCCAACAGGTGTTAAAGTTGCCAAAACATTGTCAGTGATGAGAATCACTGAAACTTGATTTGAACAATAGGTCTGTTCTGCAGATGTATAAACAACTAGGTGGATTTGCACACCAGATTCAAGTTGTCAGCATCTAACAGGCAGGGACGAGAGAGTCCAATTGCAATATTGTAGCTGAGTATTGTCTATATAACATATGAAGATCCAAATTTCTTGTGCAACATATGATTTTCAGATGTAAACCATGTTCACCTTGATGGAAACAAAATACATTACACTGCATAAAGCTATGGCAGGCCACCGGATCCAGAGTTTTGCTAGGATGGAAGCTACATCTTGACTTTTTATCAACTACAATGGCTGGCACAATAGTTGAAACAATATACTTAATAATAACAGGAGGAACTCTAGCAGAAGCAGAACTAGATCACCTTCAAGGCTTTCAAGACAACATCATCTGGGTGCATCAGATGTCTTGTACTGCGATTAAGTTCCCAAGGTCACACTAGTTGTGTGCAATAAGGCCATATAGGGTGCAGCAGAAATTTACCCAAAAAAAAAAAAAAAAAAAAGCCTATGTGGCTACCCAGTAATACATGCATCCTTCTATTTAAGTTTGCTCACTTTCTATACCAATTAGTAAGTAAATGAATTTGTTAGATTGGATTTTGGCTTTTCTTTTGCTATACCATCTGCATGGGTTTAAGTTGAATGTTAGGTTTTGTTTTTGGGCACTGCTGAGATTTGATGCATCCCAACAATGTTGTCTTGGAAGTCTTTAAGGCGATCTAGTTCTGCCTAGAGTTGTTCTTGTTATGATGTTATTGTTGTAACATATGGCTTTATTAAGAATTAACTCCAATAAAAAAAAATTGTGTGTCTAGTCAACACAAGAGCACAATATATCAATAGAATAATACATAATGCACAATATATGTCAGGGAAAAAGAAGTTGATTCATTTTGCTTCTAACTGTCCAATACAGAGCTGATAAAGTAATGGTTTTGTTGGGCTGGATTGAGTCCTGTGCAGTAGAATAAGTAATTCAAGTCCATTACTGATCAGGTTCTTTGCAGATTGTACATTTTCTGTCTGGTATATTTTAATTTTAGCTAGAGCTCTTCTTGTTATTGTTAAGTATACTGTTCCAACTATTGTGCCAGCCATTGCCGTTGATAAAAGGTCAAGATGTAGCTTCCATCATAGCAAAACTCCGGATTCGGTAGCCTGCCATAGCTTCATGCAACATCAACAAACAACTCGGTTTTTAGGGTTTCAACGGCTTGATGTCGTTGCACAGTGCACAGTTATGCAATTTTTGTGTCCTTTGTTCAACAGCATGTTCAATAATCTTCAAAATATTATGAACGATGTGTGGCATGTTACGTTTTTAACACATTTCTGTACCAATGCCATTAACTTTTCAGTGTCATTTGTTTTGCTGTATACTGTATATGGAGGAAAGTCAAGATATAATTTTTTATTTTCAATGTACTTTTAATTTAAAAGTTTCTGACAAAACTATGACATTAATGTGACAATAATTGCTACTTGTTAGTTCCTCTATTTGCTGTTATTTAGTATTTGACACATAATTTATCAAATTAATTCTCCTAGATCAAAAAGTGGTGTTGCAGGTAGGTGAATGATTTAGCTGAACAAGAATGATTCTAGTATGAACACTGGTTTTAAACAGAAGGTAGTGAAAAAACTTATTTGTTGCTGAAGATAGGCTTTCCTATGTCCCATGTGCACATAGGGTTTATACAATGACATGTAATAATCCATATGCTTGTTAGGCAAATAACTGCATGATGTAAATTAGAAAGAAAGGTCAGCCCATTGGCATGATCCATACACCTTCAGAGCTGCAACTTTTTAACTTCTGCTTTGCACACTATTCCTTATGACAATCCATAGATGGTACATAGAGTGCCCCAAATGACACTTAGCTTTATGATTAATATTGTAAATAAATCTTCAGTAGTGTGAGTTATTTAAAGAATCCATTTGTATATATGTATAGACTTGCATTTTGTTAATTTCTTATTGACTGAAAGAGAATTGGAGAATGATGTTTCTTTTGGTATGCGAAAAGCAATTTTAGGAACACTGGCAAGCTCGCAAGTTGCAAGGGATTTCTGGACTCGCATCAGATTTTCTCCTTTTCTTTCTTGTAGAATTCACAAAATTCTGCATGACCATTTTGTTTTCACACATATGTCTATATTTGTGTTTACACAAACAGAGTGATTGTGCTTTTTATATTAAAACTACATATTCACACTAGGAGCAGTTTTGCAAAGAGTGGGGGAAAGCATGCTTGTGTAAATGTATGATACAAGCTTCTTGCATGGTTATTGCATGGCTTTTTGTGATATGTTAAGTGCTATCGATATTTGATATAACTTTTGTGATTTAAAGGATCAATATTTCTGTTTGTTTCATCATTGTGATTTTGTTATCTCTGGTTGCCACACTACTTATTGTTGTACACGTTTGATATGCAGTGTTGTACCCTAGACCTGTTCCTAAACTTCACTATTTGTTGTCAGCACCTGCCAATTTTTGCCATTCTCGTAAGGAACTTGAGTCTGTTCACTGCAGCTACGCCACATTATGGTGTTATTACACAAACACAGCAACACGCTTGCACTTCCATATGTGTCTGTTTTGATTTTGTTTAGAAAAGAAATTAAATAGACACAAGTGCCTTATGCAGAATGTGCATTAATCTCTGCCAAACCCACTATAATAGAAAAATAACGCAATAAAGCATTCTTGCCTCCTGCAAAATATGTTTAACATTGTAGCTGTTGTGTTTGCAATTGTAAATTATAGAAACTTTACGTAACCTTAATGATTCAAATTACTTAAGATCGTTGTATAACATGAAGTAACTGACACAACAGTCACAATAATTTGATATCAGGAATTGCTGCAATGTTGCATTGTTAATTAGTACTAAATTTTCACCCAAAGATGGCTAGCAATTGATTTAAGTTTGTGAAACAATCTATAGGTGTGTAAATAATCTGTAAGGATGCTCTCCATAAAATTATAAAATTTTACAAAATATATTTTTAAAAAACAGTCCATTTACTACTTTTTTACATTTTAAATTATCAGTGCAGTATCAGTAACATCACTGCAACTTATATGTAACGTTATTGTTTTTTTTTTAAGTGTTCCTATATGTAATTAATGTACTTTTTTTTCCCTTCTTCTTTGCTTTGCATGTGTGACGTTCGTTCGTCTTATTGGGGGACTGCATGGCCTGAAATAGGGTATTGTAAGTACTCTGAGATATCTTTCCATTTTTTTGTAAAACTGTTAGCAAGTTATCATCGGTTTCTGTGGGATGGCAGAGTGATGGGGAGGGTTGTGTGAGGTTTTCTTGTCGCTTTAAATGTGTGTGTGTGCACATGCACTTGGCCATCCTGCAATAGCCGATGATGTGTAGCACAGGGTCCAGAAGTCCCTCGCCAGCCTGGTTCAGCTGTACCCGACAAGCCCCACCTGGAGCAACACGAAGCAACTTCTACGCCAGTTGGTAACACTTCCCCACTCTGGGTTCAAATCCTAAGCAGTGCGTAGGTACAAATATAGGTTTATCTTGCTGAGATACATAACTATGCATAATGCACTTTGTAAGATAGTAACATTATATATACATGTGTTTAAAAAGGGTGTTAAGGAATTTTGGATTAACAAGCTTGTATCATACGGTGGTGGTTTGTTGGGCAAGTTGCAACAGGCGGTGGAATATAAGGATGGGTGTAGAAATTACTGCTGTACTTGCTGAGCCTCCTGCGCCTTTTATTTTATTTTGTTTCATATCTGCCTTTTTAAAATTTGTTTATCATGGAAATGTTTATAAACTATCAAAACATTTATGATCTGTACATAAATTCAAATTGCTGTGTACTTGTAGCACCTTTAGATGCCAGTTATTTGTACAAATTATTATCAGTGAATCTGTTCTACTTCATTTTGGTTTTCATAGAATGAAATTTCTCAAGTTTTGGCCCGAAAGAGTGGATGGATTTCTGGGCCCCTTTTTCATGTGTAGAATGTAAAGTGTTTTAGCCTTAGCGTAGCAATATTAGATTATTTTTTTGCATATCCATGTTATGTTAACCAAGAGATCTATAAATCCTTAAACCGGATTGGCTGTGCTGAATAAGAAACACAAACATAACTAAAAATAGAAAAGCAAAAGTTATGGTATCCAACAATCACCTGCCCATTAGCAATTTGCAGGTACCCAATAAAATACCATACTATTAATATAAAAAGTTAATTCTCCTGACCATTTAACATTAAAACTATAAAAGTAGTGGGCAAATACTCTCTGTATAGAGTAGCCCCTTGAGCAAGATAATCAAAGTTTTAAAGCTTACAGGGAGCAACAGAGTAATCAGCAACTTGCAAGTATGTGTTACAATACATTTAGTTAATAGGAGTTGATTAAGTGCAATAAGGTTATCCAGCCGAGTATTAATATGTAAGTTAAACAAATGAATTTATCTTATCTTAATAACAGCAAACATTTGCCTAGGAATTGTTTCATATAAGCATCATAGACTTGGTTAGATGCAAAATACTTAAACAGCAATAAATTGAATTTGTTAGTAATGGCCCAAAAAATGAAGAACCAGTATATTTTCACCAAAGTAATCTTTGTACTGTAAAAATTTAAAATTTACAAGAATGAATATTTTGGAAATGGCTAATGCTACAAAATTTATGTAAAAGAATCTGTATAATTTAATGAACTCTACAGTTTTCCTGCAGTAAGTTTTTTTTCTCTCTCTTGCATCTTCCCAGTTGCAGAAATTTCAATGAGAATGAAGGGAACTTTACAGGTCATTCATGGAAACTGCAAGGTTGACATTTTATTGCTTATACAAATGCTATTTTAGTTAAAATTCTTATAGTTAGTTTTGAGAAGACAGAATAATCTGAAAAATGTTTCATGTAAAGGGTTGTTTGGGATGGGGGAAATCAGTGAAATTCCTTGCTTTGCATCATTAAAATGTGCCTGTTAAGTATAAAATTTGTTACCTACTTCTCTGCCATTTCATGTTTGAGTTATGCCTTTTACAGTTATGCACAGAGATTTTGGGTTCAGGGATCTTGTATTTATGGGAAATCTCAGTATTGAATTGAGTACGTTACTTATTTGCCTTAAATTGGGATGAGCAAGCAGCCAATGTACAATTACATGCTAGATTTGCAGACATCTCCTTCATCACCAATATTTGTAACTTCTAAATTACTGCAATATTGTCTTGAAACACTCGCATTACTCATTCATTTCTCCTCTTTCGTCTTTCCTTACTCCTAACATTATAGAACAATAGTTGGTTTGTTTTATCATAAATATTTTCTAATTGTTACATAGCATTCCATTTCTATATCACGGTAGTAACAAAATTATGGTATAAGCTAAGCCTTAGTCCATCAGGCTAAAGAAATGCACAATTTCAAAATTTATTTTCCCTTTTGATATTTTGTGTGAGGCTTACCTATAAATGCAATAAGGAAAAAATCTAGAATTAAAATTATTTTCATTTTAAAATTTTTCATCCAGTTTCTGTTAAATTTTTCATGTACTCTAAAAGGGTAAACAATTGAAACTGTTATATATATTTTTTTGTGTTTCAAAGGGTTTTTGAAATGTTGATGTTGAAAGCACTAAAGGACTGGAAAAAATATTGAAATTTATTGTGATAATTTTTTAACAATTATTTTGTTTTGAACTAAAACTAGCACAAACATATTATAAAACAAATTTGTTCTCTATGATCAGATGCATGACATGGATATTTAAAAGAAAAATTATTTATAAAATTTTAGTGCAGAACATTAATTTTCAATAACTTGAAAACTAAAAGTGATAGCAAATGGAAATTTAAAACCTTCAGCATTTATATCAAGAATAGCTAAAGATTAAAGTTTTAGCCAAATCGATTGAAAACTAAAAAATAAGATTTTCAGTGGTTCTTCCCCTTAAGTTTTAGATTATAGAAAATTCCAAAGATGCTGAATGATGAGGGAACACATTATAATTGTCACTTTGCTTATCTTTGCTACTTGTTCTTATACCAATTACTGAAACAGTGGCATTCCCAATAACCAAAATAACGAAAATCAGAGCTTGTGAGTTAAGCATTAACTGGAGGCAAATAATGAAGATTTTCTAATAACAATAAGCTAATGCAGACCAATATTGGTGCAACTTTAGTTGCTGACTGACAGATATATGCTGGCCATGTTGGTAACAAGCTCTTGAAATCAAGAGAAGGGTGCAATTGTTCCATTATGATCTCTCAGTAACAAACAAAAGCACCAATTAGAAGCAAGCCACTTCCAAGTAACCAGGAATGCAAATCCATAGTTTCCTTCACAAATCTACTGCAGCAAGATCTCTCTGCTGACACATATATACAAAGGTTATTTTAAAAGTAAGGTTTTTGCAATAAAGTACAAACTACTAAATATTTTTCCGATAACTTATTTTTAACCTAAGCCTTACATTACACTACTTACTACTCTTCTACCAGTTATCAATGTTTTTTGAACATTTGTCTTAGCATAGCATAAGTTTCTAGAATCTCATCAAATACTTCCAACACCAGTACATCTAGGAAATATGTAGCTGTTTCTGGAGTTAAAATGTTCTGTATTAAAAACAAGAGTTGTGGTAATGTCTTAGGGAACATATGAGGCACATGTACAAAAGCTTCTTGAAGCACATAAATAATGAGTCGCAGAATTTTTGGCTGACATCACATTCACTTGCAGATTCACAATTTTCTTTCAACTACTGTGTGATAATGATCTAACTTCCAAACCACTAGTTTCAATCCCCCTTGTGAAACCAACCATACCAGTAACGCAGTTTCTTTTGTCATGGAATTTTAGACACAGAAAAATGCATCTCAGAAACTGTATGATTGTTTTATGAGTTAAGCTCCTGTTAGGAGGAACCACTAAAATGTATTCTACACCAGAATGAGAATTTAATTAATTGTAAAAATCTGTGCGGAAAGAAAACATAAGGTATATACAATGGAATAAAAATTAGTTAATCTAAATATTCAGTAGTTCATATTTTGTTGCTTAATGGACTATACTTCAAAAACATTTCTCGTATTCATAAACAGAGTTAACCCTGTGATCTAGCCAGGTGCATTAGTTTGCTTGTTCTGCGTGCATAGTTCAATGGTGCAACTTCAGTTGGTGTTTATGTGCATGCTTGAGTACACTTATGCATATGATCCTTATTAAAAAATTTACAAAACAATGTCAACACCAATACAGTGAAAGACAAAAGAAACCATTCTCAACCAGTGGGGAAGAATATTTCTGAAAACATGTCCCAATTAAAGCACAAGTACAAAAAAAGGTATATGCTCTGTAAGAAAATACTTCATGACTAACAAATTTGCAGCTTTTTCATATTAAAGCTTCAATATTTACAGATATGTTTTAATTAAAGTAACATCATGATCATAGGTCCATTTTATCAAAGCTTTCTTCTTTTATTGCTGTCAGACAGTAATCATTCAAACATCTATGTAACAGTTTTTCTTAAATAATTTTATTACACTATTTTATAAAAATCTGATATGTTGCATTTACATGGCTTTCTCTACTTTTTGTACAAACCATTCTTACAAAAGTCGTCCTCCGTGGTGTAGTGGTTACCATGCTAGCCTTTAGTTCCCGAGGTCGCGGGTTCAAACCCAGCAGAGAGAATGGATTTTTTCGGGCATAAAAATCCTTAGCATGGCCTCCTTTGGAAGGGAAGTAAAGCCAGTGGTCCTATGTCGTAGATTTACAACACAAAAGAACCTCAAGCCTGATAAAGAGACCTCTGAGCAAAATTACAGATCTTTCACGCCCAACATAGAATGGTATGCTAAGAACCATAGCAGTTAAAGAGCACTCATAAATAAAACTCAATTTTTTAATTCTTACAAAAGCTTGTTCTTCTGTCTACTTCTTGATAAACTTTCATTACACATTTCTATTTTGGTATAAGAATACAGCAGCCTAACGTGATAGTGGGTTGCTATGTGATGGCTATGAAAACCCATGCTCTTTGAATGATCAGAAGGAAAAATGAATAGCAACTTACCACTTGAAAAAAAGCATAAATATTTGAAAATTTAAACAAATAACAAAGAATATCTCAGAAATTATCTGTTCAATTACTTAGGATGCACTATTTCTTAAAATTTCAACAATTAGTAGGGAAATAAAAAGAATTGTCTGTTAAAAAAGAGAGAGAGAGAGTAAGGAAAGAGACTATAGTTCTACAAAGTAATGGCCATATTGTTATACAGATTGGAAACATGGACCTTGACTACACAACAGCAAAAGAGAATAGAAGCAGCTGGGATGAAACTTTTAAAACCAATAATTTATGGGACCATAGATGAAACGTCTAAAATTTCAGGGAGGAGCTAAAAATACCTTGTATCCTAGAAGTAATAATGGCATGAACATGTACTTGGAATGGAGGCAACCCACTTACCACAGATATTGTATAACTATAAACCATAAGGAAGACAAAGTAAGGCCGACAAGGAAGACAATGACATGACCAGTTTAATTAATGGCCTAAACCGTATTGCTGCTTTATAATGATCGTATTCTCACAAATGGTTAATGCCACAAAAAGTATTACACGACATAAATTTATATATTAACGAGATCTACATTTTATGTTTAGTAAGATTTTTTTCTGTATCTTACAGTTTACCAATTTAACAAAAGTCACTCAGAATGAGTAGGACTTTACAGCCTATTCCCAGAAAATTTAATATGTACATTTTATTTATTATGCAAATATCTTAAACATCATTAGAACCATCTTTTAGAAAATAAAATAAATGAGGACGATACTGAAAATTTTTAGAATGCCATGTTTCTAAAAACAAATGGAAATTTGTTTTTATTTGATAGCTAGTTTCTAATGTTTTGCGAATTGATTGCCATATAGTTTTTTCAATTTGCTCTAATAGTTTTTTTAATTGCTATCATTTAAAGATTTTGTGTTCATCCAAAACTTAATTTGACTAGAGAACATTTCTGGGCTATGATTTTTTATGATTTTAAATTGTCATTAATGCCTAAACAATGTAAGATCGGCTTAGAAATGCTTTTGGTGAGGAAGCCCCATTTAAGACAATTTATAATTGGTACAGCGAATTCAAAAGAGATCAATGCATTTCATGAAGGACGCCCAAAAACTGCTGTTACTGATGAAAATATTGCTGTTGTTTGAGCAATGCTTGAAGAAGATCGACGGACATCTTATGAATTTATTCGGGCGACATTGGGAATTGGTATGAGTCAAATCCAAAACATTTTACATCAACAGTTAGACATGAGAAAACTTTGTTGTCATGGATTCTACATAAACTGACTCCCAATCCAAAACAACAATGCATTGATTGGTGCAGAAAACTCTGAAAAAATTCTAAGGTGGCACTTCAAATTTGATTTGGAATATCGTTACTGGTGATGAATCTTGGATTTATTATAATGATTCTGAAAAGAAAAGTCAGTTGGCTCAATGGATCTTTCGAACAGAACCTAAGCCTACAAAAGTGACAAATTTGCAGCGCTGGTAAAAAGATGGTTGCTAGTTTGTTTTTTTTCCTTCTTTCTTCTAAAACGGGCCATATTGCTACTACAGCATAAGGAGATAGGCATAATATTATTGCTAATTTATACACAAATGTCTGTTTACTGTAAATGTTTTAAAAAGTTCCTGAAAAATGTCCAAAAGGAAAGATAATGTTACATCATAACAACGCACCATCACTTACAGCAAAACTAACAACTGAGAATCTGGATGCCCTAAAGGTCAGCACCAAGGACCCTCCACCATACAGCCCTGACCTAGCACTTTGAGATTTATTTCTTTTTTCCAAAAGTTAAAGATAAAATGCACAGAATCACTTTTTCGTCATCAGATGAAGCAGTGGAACAGTATAAAAACCTGGTTTCTGAAGTACCTCAGGAAGAGTGGCATCATTCCTTTAAGGACTGGTTTCATCAAATACAAAAATGTATGGATTTTAAAGGGGAATATTTTGAAAAACAAAAAAATCATTTAAATTTTTTTAAACTAATCCTTATTTGTACAAATTTTCAATGTTGCCCTCATGAAAAACATTTTTCCATGTAAAGGGTAGTTTGAAGTGGGGGAATTTTCCTGAAAATCTTTGTGTCACATCCTTAGAAGATGCTAAACTTAAATATGAGCGACCTCAACTCGTGTACTTTCACTGAAATCTCCATATTGAATCTTTGGGTGGAATTCAATACTTCCTCTACTTACTAAAAGTACTTACTAAAAGTAAGTAAGAGAGAAAGCAAAAATGCTTACAGCTTAGTACTTAGTAAAATATGAACACATTGCCGTGGTCTCCTTGTGGATGTTGGTGCCAAAACTGGCAACATTGTCATATGTGGTCACTCACCAGATAAGAGGTTGCTGCTATAAAAAATCTGTTAGTACTTATGTGTATCAGCTGTATGTTAAACTTTGCAGCAATATGTATAACCTTAGTGTTAGCACTATACATTTCACTTAATATTTTGCATAATTAATTAAGAAAACGATATGCAGAACAACACGTAGGCAAGCGATTAAGAAAAACAAAAAAAAAAACATAACAGCCAGCACAGCCATTCTTCACAGGATTGTACAGATCTCAAGGTATACAGAACGTCACAGTTAAGAATTGGAACATAGTAGTTAAAAGATTTAATTAATCACCAATTGTATTTTTAAGAAAAGGATTCAGTTAATAAATTTTTAAAATAGAGGGAGTTTCTTATGCAATTTGCATAACTATACATATATGCCATTTAACCTCTGGTATAATAGTCTTTTAGTACATCAACTGTAGGTGGAACATCAGAGAGAGTGTAAAGAAAATACTGTGTGGAACTGTAAAGAATGAAATTTCTAAAAGTTTCCATTCTATTAAATTTAAGGTAAGTATTGTCAGCAGATAACATGATGGCATATGGCCATATCAAAGCTCATAAATATAATAATGTATTAAACATAAATGTAACATAGATTTTATTAAAAATAATTAAAAACACAATATTAGTATATTAGACAGTGATGCAATGGTTGCCAAATAAACCAAAAAAAATGAAGTAAAGTTGACCAAATACATGACCCAAATGGTATTTCACACAGTAATAAAAACATGTTGAACATATTAAAGTATGGTAGCAACTGATTTCTTATTTTCTAACAATAGGCATTCTGCTCAAAGTGATATGTATATGCAAGAGAATAATTACCACTGTTGCCCAAATGCCAGTTTCGTTGTTGAGCTCCACCTCTGTAATATTTCATTTCTATTGGATGCTACTGGTGACCATTTCCCATCACTCTGATAGATCAGTTGTGAAATAGATCCATGACATAGCTTTTGAGAGCTACTACCAGAGCTGCCAAGCTCAGAGATGTGAGAATAATACTGTAATTTTCACGCTATTAATATAATGAAAGAGAAGGCCTTTTGATCTTGGCTCCTTTATTATAATAACAAGGTATATAAATAAGTTTTATAGGTTTTAAACATGATTGTTAATCTATGATGGCATTAAATTTCATGTGTGTTCATTTTATGGCAGAAATAAAATGGCAATATTGTAGCATTTATAGGGTCTTTCAACAAGAGTGTCCTATCTTTGAACTTCAATAAAACGTGTTCTATAAATGATAGAGGTATTTTTTTGAAACATAATTAATGTCATTACGTGTGGAAGAGAACATCAGTTAAGTGACCACCGCGACTTCGTTGGGTTCCGCGTATACGGTTGACCCAATTTTCAATGACAGAAGAACGTAAATTAGGTCCAACTTCACGAACAACACGTGTGATGTTATTCATAGATCATTTACTGTTTCTGGCTTGTTGACATAAACTCGAGATTTAACATAACTCCACAAGAAGTAATCCAACAGCGTTAAATCACATGACCTCGGGGGCCAGTTAACATCACCACCACGGGAAATGATGAAACCTCTGAACTTCTCCTTCAAAAGATCGATTGTTTCGAGAACAGTATTACATGTGGCACCATCTTGCTGGAACCAGATATTTCTGAGATCCATACCATCCAATTGAGGCCAAAAACAGTCCCTTATAAGAGCCAGGTATCTTTCTCCATTGACAGTTAGAGCTTCTCCATCTTCATTTTGGAAAAAATATGGACCAATGATTCCACCATACCAAAATCCACATCACACAGTAACCTTTTGGGGATGAAGTGGTCGTTCTTGAATCTGCATTGGATTGTAATTGTTTCAATAGCGGCAATTTTGTTTGTTAACACAACCATCCATCCAAAAGTGGGCTTCGTCGCTGAAGATGATTTTTCGACAAAAATCCGGGTCAGTTTCCAATTGCTCCATAGCCCAGTCACCGATTACATGGCGCAACCTATGGTCGTTGGGCTTTAGTTTTTGAGTTAACACCATTTTGTAAGCGTGAAACTTCAAGTCCAGATGCAGAATTCGCCAAGTTGTGGTCGGCGAAAGCCCCAATTCTTGCGCTCGACGAGCAATTGATTTGTTTCCGTTCTCGCGTAAACTCCCACGAACGGCGCCTATGTTTTCGTTGGAGCGCTTACGTCGATTACGTACAGGCGTTCTTTGATCGCTGACAGAACCACTTCTTTCAAATTTATCGATCAAACGCCGAATCGTTCTCTCGCAGGGACAATTATGCACATCATAAACTTCACGCAATACACGGAAGGTTTGGCGAACAGATGATCCATTTTGATAACAAATTTTCACAATTTCTACGCGTTGCTGAATGCTGTAACGTTCCATGGCTATTTGTCAATAACAACTCTAACCACATGAAAAAAATGACAGCTGTAACTCAGTAACAACGGCAGCTATCACATGATAAAGATGGGACACTCTTGTTGAAAGACCCTTTATTACACAGATATTTTGTGAGGTAGTCCTAGAAATTTTACATTTTTAGGTAGCTCACCATACTACCCTTAGTTTTCTGCTGATTTCAACCAAATATTATTTGTGTGGACAGGTCAAACATTTATAGTATGACCTCTCTCCTGCTGCTCATCATCTTTCTGCCTTGTGTGGCTGTTGATTTGCTGTAATGGAATGCCCTACAACACTTCTGTGTTGGTCTATGCTCTTAACTTTGATCTAGGGCATAGTAACAGTAGATGAAATAAAAAGTTTAAGCTCAGTTTAACTGTAATTTATTTACACTTGTTCGTAGCTAGCTGTCCATTCAATCCCACAATTATATTACTGGGTTATGGGGCCTATCTCTCAAGCTGTACATCCCACTCTATATAGTTTTCCTAAATTCCTAACGGCTTCTTCACATGCTCAGCCATCTGAGTGGCATGGAGTTCACCCCCTGACGAAACTGTATAAAATCATGCAAATCTCAGGGCTCTGCCTTGCTTATACCCTCGCAAACGCCACTATTGTTCCCATAACTATTTTAAAACACTCTTGTGATTGTCTGATCACTGTAGTGTCGTATGAGAACATTTACTCTCACCTCTCTCCTCATGATGTGTTTGGACTTTGCATTTTTGTCCCAATCTCTCGCTATCTCTCTTCAAGCTCTATTTGTCTCCCTCACTCCAGCATCTCTGCTGGTCATATTCAGCCTATACCCTGCACTTTGTGCCACCCTAGAGATATTTCCACCTTGTACCACTTGGCTTCATGCACCTGCATGGCTACCTAGCTTCCATTACATTTAACATATTTACATTTTTATAATATTGTTTACATTAATACCAATATTTACATTGATATATCATTGTTCCCGCTACAATTCATATATAAAATTTTAACTCAGTACATGTAGCAGTGCATATATATGGCGAACCAGAGCCCCTTAATAGTCATTTATTGCAGAAAATATGACATTAAAATTTTTAAGACAAAAATATTTATGACTAAAGCACATTTGAACTTTCACTTTAACTTGATTTCATCAAACAGCCATAAATGAAAGTGGGATTAATGGAATGGGGGTCAAATAGGGTACCAGTAGATAGAGCTCTTCAAAACAAAGAGCTTTTGTAGGAAACATTTGTATTAATTCAAAGCAAAGAAAAGCGTACAAAAAGAGAGCACACCCAAACACCAGATATACAGATAGCAATGCCATTCATATTGAAAAATGTTACAAAAAGAACATCAATATTGGCAGAGGAAGCTCAGATGACCTTATACAATAGGTACAATGTGTTAAGTTTTCTTTGTTTTATTGGCTAACAATGATTACAAATACTCTACTTCTATTACAAATAGTGATGGTTTTCACAAAAGAGGAAGGCTTTGTTGATGATGTTGGGTGAATATCAAATATATTTCTGAGCCTATATTGACTCAGAGATACCCTCAATAAGCTTTTCAATCTTGCAATGTTTTCAGTCATCTTGCAGCTCGTGGACAAGCAAATGGACTTGGCAGATAATGTAAATAATACCAAAGGGATAATATAACACTTTTTGTGGATGATATAAGTACTTTTATCAAGAGAGAACAAGAGCAAGGCAAATCCGCATATAGATAACCATTTTAAATACATTCTGAACTATATCAATGCAAACATGCTTACATTAAGTAAAGAGAAAACAGTGTTCTAAACTTTCACAACAAGATAAGTAAAAATCAAATATATCCAAAATTAGTTGTGGGACAATGTCCAATAAACTATGTAAAATGAACAGGTTTTTGGGTCCAATATTAGATGAAAATTTGAGTTGAGAAACACGTGTGTGCGTGTGCATGTGTGCGTGCGCGTGCGTGCGCATGTGTGTGTGCAAAAAACCTGAGTTAAATGTGCTTCCTAATAAGGGAATCAAATCTATGTACAGTATAAATGTACTTAAAGCAGTTTACTTTGCATACATTCATAGCTTACTAGTATATGGTGTTATTTCCTTGGGAAATTCCAAAGACAGTATGAAAGTGTTCAGAATACAGAAGAAAATAACTAGAATTATGGCGATCTCTGTACTACAACTAGTCTTGAACCATTTAAACAATTAAACATTTTGCCTTTACCAAGTATGTGCATATAAGAAATTCTTGTCTATATGAAAGCTCACTTAAGTTCATTCATATAACACTAAAGCCAAGCATAATCTTGTAAATTCACACAGGACTAAACGTTATGAAAATAGGTTTACATATGCTCTCCTACATCTATATAACAAGCTATCTGAATACATAAAAATTTTGAATCACATCAAAAATTTAAAAGGATTTTATTAAATTTCTTAACGGACTATAGCTTTTATAGCATAAATGAATTTCTAAATCTTTAATTATTGTAAAATTAAAATTTCTCATGTTATATAAATTTTAAATAATGTATGTAATATTTGACGTATCCTAGAACATATACAAGTTTTAATCGATGAATAATAAATTAAATTAAACAACCGCAGCCTAGCCACAACAAAGCTATACTTTTCTCCTGCAAGAGTATGAATTAATAAAAACTTTTCCTAAAAAAGTGGTTTGTTTTGGGCAGCTCTATCTAGTAGTATCCTGTTTGACTCCCACTCTCATCTGAAATTTTAAAGTGATATGCCATTTACCCCACTTGTGGTTATGGCTGGTTGAAGAAATCAAGCTCAAGTGAAAGTCTACATGTGCTTTAGTTATACATTTTTTTGTTTCAAAAATTTTAATGCTGTATTTTCCATAATAAATTATTTTTATGGGTGCTCTGGTTCACCCTGAAAATTATCCCAACATGGCCAATGTTACTGTCATAGCTGTTCACTACACAAACCAGCTTAAGAATCCTCTATTCAGAGTGAAAAATGCTGCATAATTAATTCATTATTATATTTATGAGCTTAGATATGGCTGTATGACACCACATTATGTGTGGATACAGGCAAAATATGAAGAAAAATTTGCTGAAAATATGAATGAGAATACCAAAATATTATGAAGCATATATTTTAAAGCCAAAACATCTTATGCTTTAAGGGTTTGGAGCAGGTTCACTTTGATAGTTTAAAAAACTAAGCTTTGAAGTTGTTTATCCATATTTAATAATAAAATATCACATTAATTGCAATTAATTACATGGAGTTTATATATTTTAATCATTGTAAAATGCTTAAACTTATAAAAAAACGAAAAAGAAGTGTTTGGTTGCTTTGTCCTTGCTTTATACTAATTACAATATGCTGCTAAAAGCACGAGTTCATGAAAATAAAAACTCTTCAGGATTAGAGGGTATTTCATTTCACGCATGACGTCACTTAAGTGGAAATGTTACATTTTTTTCTCAACTGTACCTGACTTATTGGAAAGGGTGGTGCAGGTTTTTCTGGATGCATTTCCTGGAAAATGGCTTAGACTTCCTGAATATGTTTCACAGAAAACTGCCCAAATAGAATATCTGGAAAGCGTGGTTTATTGCTAATGAAAATTATTTTAAGAGCAAAAAGTTGTAAATCTTACAAAATAGGAAGATTTTATGAAAATATTATGGAGTATGAACATTTTGTCACATTCATTGAATTCTACATACTGCAAAATGTAAAAATACTGGTTCCCATAATGATAGTAAACATGATTTACAATATGAAATTTCAAATTTTGCCTCTCTCCAGTTATGTGCTAAGAATACTTGGCTGAAATTTATTATAATGGAAACTTCAACAAATGTCATTCCTTACAATTCCACATTTAAGACACTTATTTATACATTTTTTATCCATATCCTTTCATATAGCGTTTATTGTTCAGGTATATCACTTTCTTTTTTCTTCTTTTTTCGTGTAAAATGTTACTTTTGGGTGGTTTGAAACACTACTCCTAAAATGTTATCAAAACTATTACTAATCTTGTTTTGCTTTTTTTTGTTAAAATTAAGTATAAATTGCAGTTTAAATAGTTTCATTATACTTCCATTTCTTTTATTTCCTTGTCTCCATACAGAGTGAAAAAAGTCACTCCATAAACACACCAGGAGAATCCATTGATCATTACATCTTATACATTGGTGCTTTTTAATAGTTTTATCACTTATTTTGTAGATTTGTGATTTTTTTTCAGCATAAATGCCATGTTTTGATTACTTATACTTCTTCAAATAATAAAATGTTTTTAACTGCAATGCTCCAATTCTTAGCTGTTGCGAAAGCCGATGCTGAAGTTAGAATTAAAACCCCAAATTGATTAGTAATAAACACCTAAGTTTTGTATGTTAAGTGAATCACATATTTTTAACAGAGAGAATTTTTGTTTTTGTTTCTTTTTCATTTGTGTAATTCATTGTTCAGTAATACCAAGTTGAATTGTTTATTCACACAATTAAAAAAATCATGACTAGAAACGTTTTACACAGGAATATGATTTTAAAATATTTTGCCTTGCTTCTTGAACAATCATTTTAAACTAAGTAGAATTTGAATTTGTCATTTAATCTCTTTTAATCTTTCTTTGGCATTTTTATTTTGTAGATATTTTTTACAATATGCCTTACTTATCAATTAATTGTTCAGATACATCATGTAGGCATTGGCTGTTAGTTGCAGCTCACTGAAAAGCTCTTTGCTTTTTGCTATTGGAGGATAATTTAAGAGTTGCTGTAAAATTCCAATGCCTTCCTTATTTATGCAAGGTACTCTGCCTAGTAGATGCTGAAAGTTTGCTGTTTAAATGCAATTAATGTACAGCACTTTCTGAAAATTTTATTTCCTACAATTTAAGCAGTTAAGTGTAAAAAGAATGGTGCCCTATAAGGTATTCAGTTCTTCGTTACTGAATGAAGTTCTTACATAGAACATTGCTTTCAATTTGGTATTGTGCTTTAGCCATTACTAAAGTATACAAAAATATTTCTGAAGCCTATGAAGGGACAACAATTAAGTCTTAATGAAATGAAATTATACAAATTTTGTACTAATCAAGCAGAGAGCACCTATGAATCATGAATGATTTTTAAATAAGTCTTATATATAATTAAGTTATATATACACAAGTTTGCAGACAGAAACGCCAAAAATAAAATCATAAGAGAAGGCTTGCTCTCTGTAAACAAACTTTTATGTTTACACCACATGTTATGCCCAATTTACTTAATCCTGTAAATGGGAATGAGAATTTAAGAAAGTAGTCAGAAAACTTTAATTTGAAGTGATTTCTATAAATGTGTTATTACCCGACATTAGTGTTTTTGGCATTGTTGCCATGTAGCTTATGAAGGTAATAGTGGAAATGTAGGGCAACACTCTGGACAACATTTGCAACAATTGAAAGCTGACATCCTGTCATTTAGAGGAGTTGAACGATAAACTATAATAGGCCTTTTAAGACAGGATTTTAAGTGTCGTGCATAACCTGAATACCTTTTGATGTCACAGAAACAGAATAAAATCGATGTTATGTTTTCCTTCAAGTATTTAGGTACTTGCATATATTTGCTCCCACATATTAAATTTCAAATAAACCTGTGTTTCAAAAGGTATTAGGTGAAGCCAAACTCTTGACAAGCTCTTTGAGAGTGCTTACTCAGACATTTTTAACAAATATAGAGTGATCAATTTAAAATCAGAAATTGTTGAACTATGTATGTCAACCTTCAGGTGAATCAGATTCATGATAAATGATGTTTAGTTGATGCTGAAATTTTAAGTAATCCTGTATAGTCATGTTATCAATAATAGGTCAAAGCATTTGTGCCACACAAGGGTAAAATTATTACAAACAGTGATAAAACTTTCTGCATTTCCCAAGAAATGAGACAGTTATGAAGACCATATATTTTGTTTCACTTCTGAAATGCATATATTATATTATTTCCAAAATGAGCTGCTAAATGGTGTGATAGGAAAAACATGCAGTTTTTTTTTTGTAAAACTTCCACTGTTATCTTTATAACCTATTTTAGACTTCCTACTAAATCTCTCTGCTTTCACATTAGTTTTTGGAATGGAAAAATATAGGTTGGTGATTAAGATGGCTTCATTATACAATGATAATGAGTTGGGCAATCTGTGTAATTACTAACCACAAGGCAAGGCACTTGCATAAATTTATTTTGTGATGCAGATATTTGTAGTTGTTGGCACCACTGTCAAGGAAGTAGAACTGCACACAATACCTTAGAAATGAAGTGGGCATTTTATAATGGGAACAGTTGCCATGAACATACTTGAACATGAACATACTATTGGTACAAGGCTACAGAAATATTTCCATGAACAACACACATTTTTTACCAATATTTGTTTATTGTTCCATGTTTATCCCTGCACACATGGAAGTGTTTCACATGCGACTATGCACTGCACTGCTGGTGCTTTGCACAGGACTGGCTACAACTGTACATAAGAAGTGTTCGTTATTGCAACCACTGGATCAGCAGGAGTGTTTTTCAGTTTTTCATTCTTTAAGTTAAACACTTGCTGAGTGTACATTAAATAAACACTTGATATGTTCACAGATTTACATAAACAATAAATACAGTAATCATATGCATTCATTAACATATGTTGACTTTTACATGTTTGCAAATACACATTTTTACAATATTACATATTAAATGTTTCTTAAAATTTCTATAGATCAAAGGGTACTTTGTATTTTAGATTCACATGTTATAATTTTAATCAAATTAACCAAATTGCCTTCACCCTTTCAGTTCCAATATATGTCGTATTCAGTATTTCTGATACAGTAGGATGTCTAAGCACAAAAACAGCATATCTTCATTCCTGGTTATATTGAAAAAGCCTTGGCATCTTATTGCAATGTGTTTAAAGATTAGTGCCCTTGCCCAAATAACACTGCAAACTTATTAAAAGAAAAAAGGAAATAAAGAAATGAAATAAAAACTACCCAAAACCTAAACTCTCATTCTCTTGTTTCACTTACCACTTTTCACAGGAGATCTTGTGAATTCTTGGACATATCCTAAGAAAAGTGCTTAACTGAAACAAGATGCGAAGTGCATCTTTAAGATAAATATCAATATATTTTTAAAAATAAGCAGGACGTGATTATCAAAATATTTTATTTTCATATGATTCTACACAGCCTAAACTACTTCTACACATTTTTCCACCATTATTGAGGCATTGTAATGGAAACCATGTTTTGTATCTCTTCATCATAGAAAGATGCCCATCTATGATGTATTCTTTTTTCATAGCATCATCTTCATCAAGAAATTGCTTTAGATGAAACATATTAAAATCAGTTGGTGCCAAGTCAGGGCTGTATGGATAGTGATCCAAATGTTTCCAACCAATTGATACACTGAGGTCCTGCACATTTTGAAGATCTTTATTGAACCTTCTGACCCACATCTTCATCTTTCTAGCAATCATCACATTTCTCCATATACACCTCACACAGTTGAAGATGAAAGTCTGCTGCTGTGACATTTCTTAATCAATCACATCATATTTAAATGCCTACTCAACTAACCAGAAATTGGAGGGTGATAGCTTAATGCTTAAAAAATCGACCAATAAGTATTTTTTGCTGCACATTTGTGTGCACAGCATTAAAAGCATAAACTCACCAGTACTGTTCTCCCAGTACTGCTGTTATGCGTGATAGACCTCAAAACATTCCTCTAAATGAAGAGCTACATCACACTTTTTACAATTAGGATGTCAAGGAATCAATTTTTGCTCCAGTACAATTGAATACGTGATTTTCATACATCAAAATAACTAAAGCAATATAGGCACTAATTTCATCTGATGTAGTGTTAGAACATTTTTCGACGTCTTTCAACATTTTTCTGTCAGGATTATTCAACTGCCTTGTTGTGTAAGCATTAGTTCATCACACATTGTGTCAAACAAAGGTTTTGTGCATTCCAAAAATATTGAAAGCACAAGTGACATTTGTGATGCATGTTTGTTCATCAAGTCTTTACAAACACCACTATTTGCAGTAAAAGGGTAGAGAACGGGTTTTAGTCCAATTCCAGTCACATTGTTTTTTCTGTGTCATAGTACGAACACGTTTCAAAGGCCTGGCACGTCATCATTGGTTTCATAATTATTTTCCTCACTACTTTCATTGTCACTGTCACTAGAATTTATTTCCATCTCTGTTTCATATTCAGAAAAACCACCACTTTCACTATCACTCTCTAATACACTTTGTATTAGTTTTCTCAAAGCCTCCTCATCATCCGCACAGATTCTTTTCATAGCCATAATGACTACTGATGCACGTGCAGCAAGAATAAACTTAGTTTTCCTTGGTTGAAACTTAATTGGTGTGGTCATACTGGGGGAATTACAAACATCATGTCAGCACTTCACTCCAAACTATATAAATGACATCTGTGAGAAGGAAGCTAAATTATATGCAGTTATATAGAGCAATGCAGCATTGCAAGCTGAGCTCATCATAACGATTCATATATCAAAAAAGTGCATGGGAGCCCTGATCGTCAAATGATGTGAATTGGTTAAAGATGATGATTTGAAAGAAGAAGCAGAAATTCCTTTCATCACGGGCATAATACTCTGACAAAGGAGTATAAAAATTGGTTTTCTATTACAACAAGCATCTCACTAAAGGCAGAAATTATCTGGAGAAGTAGCTTAAGGAGTGTAGAATCCTATGAAAATAATTTATTTTGAACATAAATTCTGCTTATTTTTAAAACATTATCGGTACCTACTTTAAAATGACCCTCAGAGCATATGTAGATTTGACTCAACCATGCATGTTAAATTTTATTGAATTACTTAGCTGCTTTACAAACAAATAATGTTATTAAAACTAAAATTGGTACTGAAAGGGTTAAATGCATTATGCATTATTTAGCTGTTTTTTGTAATTTTCTTACTTGACAGCTGCATTGTACCTCCCTAACCTCAAACAAATGTAGTTCTTTCTTCACTGCTCTTTGTGTGTAATGCTCATTTTGACTTTCCAACAGGAAAAAGAGGATGGACCATTAATAAGATTTTATGAAGTGTTAATGGATGTTGGTGGCGACTTCATTGGCAAGATCACCGCCATGAAGGAGCTTACATTGTTTGCACCCTCCAACAATGCATGGTCGGACAAGTACATCAATAATTTGTTGGGCAATCGTCAGAAGTTAAAAGAAATCCTCAACCTGCATGTGGTCCAAGAAAGGCTGCCTTTAGCTCGCATCATTGAGGAAAATATTAACCAGGTATTTAACATAAGAAAACTTTGCAGTTTAAGTGCATAGTTAACAAGAGGAAGTTTATGCTTTGTTTTTAAAATGCAGGGAAAACACCTTAACATTTAAACATGAACGGTATTTGATTTTATTAGAATTTTTAATGGTTATTGCCATATAAGCATTTTGCTTGATTAAAAATTAAATATTCACTTGAAGATTTTCTGTAGAAATATGTAAATATGTGGACCATAAAAATTTAAAATTTTATACTTCATTTATGACATTTTAGCAGTTCATCCTTGCACCCATCCTCAGCTGTGTTAACAGCATATATTACTGCAGATCAGATGATAAGGGTTCAAGTAACTGTAAGGACTTCTTTTCCAATAGGGATAGAAGGGAATGTCACTGAAATTAGTTCAAGTAAATTGCATTGTAAGGACAAGTTATTAAACTTGATAGTGGATCTATCAGTGCAGTCAGGCTTTCATCAATCCATTCTTCCCTGATGGACCCAATAGTCTGATGAATGAAGGTTATACTTACTAGCAGTGTGAAAATGCCAGAATTCAAAAGACATGATCATAGATATGGCCGTGGTCTGTTTATTAGCTAAGAGGAATTCACTAGTTATAATTCTGACTTTACCTATGAAAGCTTACGACTACTTATGAATATGATAGATAGTTGTAGTCGCACATTGCCTTCTGTACAAAGGCCAATTTAGATTATGAACATGGATCAATTAATATTTAAGATAATGTCACAATGTATGTTATTACAGTATGAATTTTGAAAATCACTCAAGTATTGCACCAAGAGTTTACAAAATAAATGTTATGCAACAAGGAAGTAACCAAATTGAAATTAAATTTCTTGAGGGTGGGATCAAGGTTTCACTCATCACACTTACATACAGGAATGTGTCTATATCAGCAGCTGCTGTTGACTGGTTCACACACCTGTATCCCTCATGGATGAATGGACTTCCCTTGGTGGCAGAGGTTTTAACATGCACAAGTTCACATCATTCGGACATTTTATAATTCATCACACATTCTTCAAGCTTTTTTATAAAGATATTCCCTAACACACAGTTCTTTCATGTTTCTTGTGGTTTTCAATGGTTTGATTTCTTCATATACCGGGTGTTTCAGAAATACTTTTACAAACTTCGGGTATGGGTTCCTCATACCAAAAGAAGGAAAAAAGTTCATATGAACATATGTCCCATAATCCTTGGTTTTCGCATTATTCCTGTCGCAATGAAAGTGTGAGTTCAACGGCCTTCGGGGTCCAACCTCAAAACTTCATTTCTCTATGCATTCATAGAAGGCATTGACCCATTGTACTACATATGGTAGATGGTGAAGTGTTGCCATGGAAAATTGTTTACGTTTGTCATTTGTTATTAGTCTGTCTTCAACGTTTCAATTGCATACATGTAGTGAGTTAACTGCACGTGTTTCATTCCACCATGGCTGGATATTCATTTTTTGAACAGGCAGACATAATTTTTATGTATGGTCGCGCGAATGGTAATGGACACGAGGCTGCACGGCTCTTATCAGATGGAGTTTCCAGACCGAAGACAACTGAGTCATCCAACCTTTGTCGCTGTATATCGTCGCCTTGCTGAGACAGGAACCATTGCACCACAGACTATTGATCGAGGAAGATCAAGAGACCGATGGATAGGCAGAGGAGGACCAGTTCCATGGCCTGCACGTTCTCCCGACCTCAATCTTGTGGATTTTTACCTCTGGGGGCATCTTAAATCATTGGTTTATGGAGCAGCCATCCCGGATGCAGAAACGCTTCATCGACGTGTCATGGAAGCCTGCGAAATCATTCGACACCATCCCGGAGGTTTTGACGGGGTGCGACATTTCATGATTCGATGAGTACAGGCATGCATAGAAGCAAGAGGAAGACATATCGAGCATTTATTATGAGTTTTGTGTGTTATAAGTGTACCACTGTGTTGAACACCTCCTAACAAGAAAACAAAAGATATGTTCATATGAACTTTTTTCCTTCTTGTGGTGTAAGGAACCCATACCCAAAGTTTGTAAAAGTATTTCTGAAACACTGTTGTTTATTTTCCAGAAATTATTGGCTACCACTGACTTGTCCATTTTCTTACCTTTAATACTTCTGAAGTGCTCTTTTAGTCCTATCTTTAAACTTCTCTTGGTTTCTCCAATGTATGTCTGATTGAATCAGAGTAATTATTTTATACATTCCTGCTGCTGGTTTGTCTATTTTGTTTGTCACAATCAAGTCTCGTAGAGAGATTCTGTTTTCAGGAGACAAAATTACAGTATGTTTCTCAAAAATCTTCAGATGAGTGAAATCTTTTTAGTGTTCAGCCATCTCCACTCTCATTGAAATTAAATTATACAACATTTCATTCACATTGATGAAAAACAATTTTGTAAAGGAAATTGTATTACTTGGAATGATTTTGTGTTAGTTTTTGGAATTTCATTAATATTTACCTTAACCACCTTACCACTATATACTCAGTCAAATAGATCACTACCACACTACATATTACTGCCATTTTGTGGTAAAACAAATGATTATCACTAACTTTTAGTTGGTGGTGGATAATCAAAGTGCATAAATCATATAACTGCATTTTGGCAAATGCGCAATTTCATTCACAAGTTATTGGCTATCTTGCTAAGTCTTCTGCTGTACATCAAAGATGTTTAATTCCCTAATAAACACAAATGCACCTTAATGTTGAGACATCACTGAGCAGTCCATTGCCCTGTAGTCTCCATCATGAACAAAGGCAGTGGATGACATTTGCCAAACAGATAGTTGCAAGGAGGGGAGGGGAGCAGTTGGCATTAACCAAGGCAATGCATTAACTGTTGTTCATTGTTAACTTACCGAGAGATCCAGTGAACTATGAACCATCTGCACTTTGTTTTTTCCACTGGGCATGTGGATAGCCACTGCTGCAATCAAGGTCATGCTACTGATGCTGGCTTTACTGTGCACTGCAGCACTACATTGACTGTGATGCGGCCTAGTTCAGTGCAGTTGTTACGAGTTATTCATTATTTTCCTGTATTTAGTCTTAATTATAGCTCAGTATGTGTTTCCTATTGAGAAGCATGTATATATGTACAATTTGTATCTGTTAAGTAGTCAGCTTGTCAAGTGCAAATATGATTTGCAGAATGATTCCAGGCTGTACAACAATCTATAATCTGTATAAAAAGTTTAGGCCACCGTTAGTGTTCAGTATAAGAAACATGACAGACAGCGTAGGCTTCTTACAGAAGAAACATTGGAAGACATCAGCCATCATTTGGAGACTTCCCCTTAGAAATCACTTGGGCTCCTTTCACAACAGGCATTCATTTTGTGCATTTTTTGCATTGTTGAAGTGAAAACCATATAAAATAACTGTGGCACACGCTCTCAACCAGGTGATCCTGGAGTAGGTGCATACTTTGTGAGTGGAGTCTCAGTAGTGTATGCAATGGCAAACTAGACACATATTTAATATCTTTCTCAGGCGAGGTCAGGCTCTACCTTCATGGATATGTGTATACACAAAATAATCATTAGTGGCGCTTTGATAAACCTAATATTGTTCCTGCAGTACCCCTCCATGATGAAAAAATTGGTGTATGGTTGCATCAGCGCCACTCTATTATTGCCACAGATGGCAACATGTGCAGCCAGTTTATGATTCATTGAGTCTCAATGTACTACATAATTACATATCTTACCTTGATCTTTGTCACTGGATTCTCCTTCAGAGTCTGAACCTTGAAGTGATCCACACAGTATATAGCTTGGAATTATCAAATTTCACCATTAAACAGCTAGCAAGTTCACACAAACATTCTAAACAGACTACCACTGCTTGGCTGGAAAGCACCTGAATATGACATTGCAGAGCAACTGCCTTCATTCATGGGGAGATTAAATGAAGCTGTAGTAATAACCAACCCCTCCAAAGTTTACAAATTACTAAGTAACTCTTCAAAATTCTTATTCTTCTCTGGTTCAGCAATTAGTGAAGACTGGGGGGAGAGGAGGTAAAGTCTGTGGAAATAATCAATCTTCATACTATTGTGTACCTACCCATTGTTTATAAATATTCACCGAAGCACAGAATGAGTGCATTATGTTTAAGAGAGAAAGCATAAATTTCCTCATCAGAGATAATGCTTTGCATGTTTGGCACATATGTCTTAAAGAATTAATGGAAGTGTGTTAGTACTTTTGTGCTCGTATACGTTTGTTTTGCGATGTGAATTAATTTGTTGCTTGAAAAGTAATTTTGTCAGATTATTGCAGGGCATAGGCAGGGGTTAAGACCAGGGAGGGAAAAGAACTGCAGTGTAATAGTAATATTACTGTGATAACATGTTTGTATCACATGGCTTTCCCCTCTGAAAGTAATTTCTGACTATGTCATTGGATCATTGTATGATGTAAATGGTTTCCAGAATGATTATTTGTCAGTAGTTACATATTCCTGCTGAATGATAATCATGTGGCGCTGTTTTGATGTCCTATAAAAAGCTTTTATTTAATGCCTTAAAACAGCTTTTGGTTTTCATGAAGTGGTTTTTTTCTTCTTACTTCCCAAATGGTTATTTTACGCTTAGTATTAAATTTTGCGGCTGCTGCCTTTGTTTATAATAAAAATTATTTGCAGCTGTAACCACGTGTTGCAAGTTTACACACCAAACATTGTATAGTCAACTGTACTCTTCAGTGGACAAGAATTTTAGAACATTAACTGTGAAGATGTTATTAATCCCCAACATTTGCTATCACATGGAAAGCAATGACTGATGAAAACATGCTCTAGTCATAATGCGGTGTTCAATAAGAAGGTTTAAAACATATGTTTGAATTAGTCATAGTGGCATCAAGTTCAGATTTACAAGGCTTATTTGAAAAGTTCTCTGAATGACCCACGGATTGCAGCACCATTTCCAGAGCATTCTTATTTTCATAGTCAGCCATATTTCATGGAAACTTTTGTGCAATAACATAGAGATTGTTCAAGAATCATAACTGTCTGTTACAGTGCAAATGTGTGTACATGGGAAATGTGGCAAATGTCAAACAGTGTACGACAATTAATTACTTTGTAAGGAAGGATATTAATGCAACAGAAATTCACACTGATATTAAAATACTCAAGGGGATTCTGCACCATCATTGTAAACCATTTCCAAGTAGACAATGTGGCTGTAAAAGCTTGGAAGATGAAGCATGCAGCAGAAGATCAAAATCTGTTACAACAGCAGAAATCATCAATAAAGTACATGACATGGCTCACCAAATGATGAAATGTGAGTGCATTACCACTCATATGTGTCAAAACAGCAGTCTAAGCAATGGAAGCACCAAGTTTCTTATGATCAAAGAAGGCAAAGGGTGTGAAATTGGCTGGCAAAATCATGACATCGGTTTTCTGGATTCCAAGGGTATGCTGCTCATTCATTATCTTCCCCCAGAAAAATAAATATATCATCACAGCATTCTGTACTAACCTTCTGGAATAAAAAAACCAAAATATGCGAGAAAAGGCCAGATTTGACAAAGAACTCATCTTCCTAGAGAATGCTCACTCTCGCACATGTGTTGTTGCAATGACATAAATCAACAAAGTGGAGTATGAATGCTGTCATATCCACCTTATTCCCTTGATTTAGCTCCATCGGACCACCATCTGTTCCCTAAACTAGAAAGTTTTTTGTCAAGGAAGACTATGTTGGAAAATAACAATTGAATGGGTGCTCACAAAAACGTGTTAACCATCATTTTATCAGAACAAAGAAAAGTTACCCTTTGCAAATGCCAATAAAACAAATTCCCTATAGATTCTAATATACACAGGAATAAAGTTATTATATAGTCTGCAGAGCCTCCTGTATAAAGTGCCAAATGAGACCAATTTTGCTACAGTGAAACAAAATGGCATGTTTTCAATAAAAGTCATAAAATTATAAGCTTTTCATCTCGTCACACATATTTCCTTGACGTTTTAATAATTATTTTGATTCAGAAATACATGTTGAGATCTGTTTCAATGCAAGCAGTGACAAATAGTAATGAATGCATCCAAGATGAGCAGGAGCATAGGTAAAATTTATTTTTGGAAAGGGGGTATTATTAGGATAAGCGATTAAGTTTAAACAGTAGCAATTGAAATCTGTTAAAGCATGAAAAGTCTGTTGTTGTGAAGAATGACTAGAGGCAAGTCTGAGCTAGAGTAGACCTTGAAGAGGTCACAAGTTAGATACTGCATTAGCTTTCTGGTGTTACATTGAGCTGCACTTCAAAAGAAAGCTTCAATTTAGCAGGAAGAAACCCAGAACCACTGGAGCAGAGTTGGCTACACTGTGTTATTTAAAATTGAAAACCAAATGCTGGTTTAATGCCTATATGTGTGTGTTCATGTTCTCCTTATGTTAGAGCATCATCTTGTTGATTATTGACCTGTTTCTCCAGTGTTTTTCCCCCACAAGCATGGGTAAAGGTAGGCTCCCATACTTGATTTTTAAGTAATTACTGTTATTCCTTAACTACTGCAACATTTACCTTTTGTTTAGTATAAAATAAATTTGCAGAATATTTCAGCTTTAACTTTCTTAAGAAACAGTGCAAGATTAAAGAAAAATGTTTATGTCCTTGCTTACTATCACATGACTGTTTTAAACATTACAGATATTTTTGTTATAAAAGATCAAGTTATACAAATACAAACATTAATTTTAAAACTTTTGAGACAATTAAATTTTATTTAGCTTCAAAGTAACAAAAATATTGTTTTAAATTCATATTTGCTTTGCTTTTTTGATCCATAATTTCATTACTCTCACAATGCATGTTTAACACATGTCTGATCAGTAAACGCTGCTTGCTGTAGTGAAACAAAAAATTAATTTAAACTTGTTGAAAGTCTAGAACATAAGTAAAGAATTTTTAATATAAAGAAATGTAATTAATTTTCTCAGTAATGGATGCTAATGACACAGTATTATGAATAAAAACAGTGCATTTACAATATTTATATTCAAATTGTTAATAAATTGTGTAAAATTAACTCGCTACATGTTTAACATAAATAGCTAACCTCACATACTTGTTAAACTTTCCTTCATAACAAAGTTAAATTTATTATTTATTGAAAAGCTAACAGTGTAATTTTAAGGAGTTACTAGAATGTTTCCAACAGTTTTTTCCCCATGTATAGGAGTAGTGAACTCATGGAATTAATACTCTGGTTCCGACTGTTATTGTTTTATGTAAGATCTTGATTAAACAGATACATAGTTGTTGAAAATTGATAATGTAATCAGAAAAGATAGAATTAATGTATATTCTAATCATCTTTAAATGAAAAGCACTTACAAAAGTGCATTCTTTTTTTATCTTTTTTCTGTTTTCCATGGAATGGCTCAACTGCACAATTTGCTTTTACAGCAATGCTCAGTAGACTTGCCTTATTAAATCTTCTTCCACATATATGTAGTAGGTGTATGTAGGAAGGATGAATCAGATATGAAAAGTTTAAATCATACCAGCAAAACTTAATAGCTAAACTACAAGTCTGAGTCGAAAAGTACTCAAGAGCATTTCAAGTTGCCTCTTAAACACCGGCAGTGGCAAAACTTTCAATGTGGGGGTCTATGGTGTGGCCTCAGGAAAATAAGGGGCAAGGAACAATGTTAGAAGAGGCAGACTTAACCTATAATATTGATATCCATACAAAGACAATGTATTCTTGTCATTTTGTATCATACAACTGAGATATATCATAGCATAGTATTATGTACACTACTTCTGCTTTTGTAGGGGGCTTTGGTTCAAATAAATTAATGCTCGTGCAATTTTATGAATTATTTACTGTTGTAAATAATTACTGATATAGCGTTAGTATGCCAAGTTAATATTTATGTACTAAAATGATATATCACAAGAAAAGTACAAGAAATTTAATCTACCAATTAGATTGGATTAGATCTTTATTCATAATATGCATATATGGCCTTTTTCAGAATTTACATATACTTTACAGCAAATATAATAATACATACTTGGACATCTAAATATATAAAATAAATAATGTATTACAAATGACCATATTATAACAGAAGTAATGAGTGTAATACATATTAACTTCTAGAAAATCATTTATATTATAAAATGTGTACTTTAATAACAATTTTTGCATTTTCAATTTGCAAATTTTAACCGACAATACTTTAAAAGAGTTTATCTTATTGTATAAAATTACTCCTGTTTGAGATATAGGATTAAGTGTTCTTGTGAATCAATGACACTATAAACACACGGAATCAATAGTTGGAGTGTACAAGCATGATCATCCTTTTAAAGTAATGCATACTGTTATGAATAAAGAAAACAGTTTCTTATAGAATCAGATGAAGAGAGGTTCGTAGTTGTGTTTGGGCAAGTGGACCAAGTACCTCAGTTGGTAAGAGTGTTGATACAAAAGCCATAAATGCTGGTATGAATTCTGATCATTATACAAATCTGATTCATACTTTCTTCTACATTTTATCCAGAAAAAAACAAAAAAATCTTTGAGAAATGAATTTGGAACTGCTGTTATAACCAAAAATCTACTAGACTGTAGCCTTTGTTTATGCCATTATTAGTATGTTATGACATAACATAAAAGTTGTATAATGAGGTTGCAGAAGCACTAACTTTGCTTTTTTGCATGGAAAAATACTTATAGCTGAATTTCACCAGTTTCGTCTGAGCAAAAGAGTTTTATATTTGCTTTTATTTGTGGAAATAAAGCACAGTATCTTTACAAGTTTCTATTATAGTAATTACAAACATGGATACAATTTATCAGCAGCCTTTAATGCTTCATTGTCCATAATGGTTTAAGAACTGCTCCTTGCAGAGTTCCTAATGGAAGCCTTAATTAAACTTTGAAGGAAATGTCAAGGATGCAAGGGTGAAAAAGATATTTATTTTTTGTGTTTCATTTTATTATCGCCCAGGGAAGGACTAGGATGGTGAGTTACGTTATTAAACTGAGTACAAGCCTATTATCCTGAATATGCTTAGACTTAGGAAAAAACACCATGTACTTATTTCAGGATAGCTTGCACTTGTCTTGGGCCATGTATTAGCCAAATACAAAGCTGCTCCATTTCCTTTAAGCTAGCTGCAGCAGATTCAGACATCAGAATTCTTGTATCACCTTAAATAAGGCAATATGCATGTATCTGCTGTACATACTTAATAAAACTATGTTGTATTTATAACTTACACTACAGCAAGGAATAGCAATCAAATCCACAAAGCCTGAGACATATATGTGTGTACAAATCAAACAGATAACTCAGACTTGATTAATTTGAAGTAATAAGCTTTAAACATAATGTTTTAATTTTTTTAGACTCTTGCATGGTTGGAATATTTGTGCTTTTTTGCAACTTTTGAGCAAAATGTAATTGTAAAAATAAAAGCTTTTTTCCTGAGGCTATATAACAACTGTTTCAAACTAATATTTAAGTTAAGACTACTCTGAAATGCATGAAATATCTTGCTCGAGATGTGCATGTAAATTATTTAAGCTTTCAATTAAACAATAAAACTTAGTCATCAGAACAAGAATTACAGTACTTCATATTCATTCATACTGAAAATGATGAACACTTCTGAATATGGAAAGAAATTTCTGAGTATTTCTTATACACGCATTCTCCAATCTGATGGTGTCTTTATACTCTTTTTTTTTTTAATCTGCCTTCTTTCAACTAACAGGATTCATTAACATACTTGTTTTTTTCTTTCCTTCAGCTGCATTTCATTGGATATAATTATTTCTGAACTGTAAAAGGATTGTGCCGAAAACTTTTAGCAAGACTTTGAATAAATATTTATGATATAATAATGCTATCATTTCAGAATACTTTTCTTTAACATAACATTATACATTTTTGCATACCCCCATGCCATCTAAGGCAATACCCATAAATATTTTCTTTTTTGTTTTTTTACTTTTTCTACCTACCTATAGTCAGTAAGGGGAAGTGTTATATTGCACCCAAAAATTTGATAGCAAGATTTCACCAGAAGTACATGTTCTGAGAATCCCTGAATCCATAAAAAGCATTTTAAGAAAAAAGTGTGTGGGTGTATGTGTGCATTTAAGATATTTGAAAAACAAATGAAATGTATATTCTTAAATTTTCTGGAAATAGCTTTTGAAGTCCTCTTCAATTTTAATGGCTTTCGTGTAATTGGTAAACGGTAAGAGATAGATAAAATCTTACTGCACAAAAACTGCAGATCTCATTTAAAGCACATAATTTATGTCAAATAAAATTGTTATATGAAGTTAACCATTTCTTAGATATTCCTTGTTATTGGTTGAATCTTCAAATACTTATGCTTTTTTAACTGATAAATCACTATTCTTTTTTTCTAATAGTCGTGCAAAGAGCATGGAATTTCAAAGCCATTACATAGTAACATGCTCTTTAAAAATCTGGCTATTGCTTTACCCACTATATTCTACAACAAAACGTTTAATGAAGGTTTTTTTGTATTAACAAGAAGTAGATAGAATAATAAGCTTTTTCAATGACCTTCTCTACTCACTCTTTTACAAACTATTCTTACAGATGAGACGGTAATTTGTATCACAAATTACTCAGATGTAATTAATGATAGTAATATGAATATGTATTTTTATGTGACATTGATTTCTGATGTTTATTAATTGTAATTATTATTGGTAAATAATAATATACGGCTTTACTGAAACTGTCAACAATAACGCAATAATGCAGCGAGGGGGTGAGTTGTTTATCATTACCGGGAACAAGGAAGTTGCGTAATATTTCGCGCGGTTTCGATAGAAGCTTCTAGAACATTTCCTAAAGTAATATGTTTTCGTGGTTTTCATTGGATATTTAAATAGACGCTAATGTTGGCGCGTTTTATTAGCCAATAGTAGTTCATTTATAATCTTTAGGCGTATCTTGATGTAGGCCTATAAATAAGCCAGGTCCGAGGTACCCAGCCCCCAGTTCAACAAGATTCTCAACACATTACACGTCAGCTCCCAGTTTAACAGAATTCTCCATACTACGCGTCGGTCTCTCAGTTCGTCAAGTTACGCGCAACAGAATTACGAGAATTATTATAAAATATTATACAGTTAAATATATATAAAGTTGAAGTACGTGAGTTAAAAGTGATAAGAAGTTATTATAAACAGTTTCAGTTTGGCGAGTATCTATATCTATATGTAAATGTGTTAGTGAACGTGTTCGACAATAAAAGTTATAAAACCAATTTCTTCATCAGTATCATTTCTGGATAAAAGATTCCTTTCCGATTCACACCCTGCAAGAGTTAAATGTCTACCTAAATAGCTAGCCGGAGAACATTTAAAGTGAATTATTTCAAAACTGATGCAAATTGCCATGCCAGAGGGAGCTACGAACCAGATAAAGGAATGACGTCACAAGATAGCAACGCGTGAAGTAAAGCAGCACAACATATGATCTACAAGACGCTATAAAATATTACGTATGTAACATTTTCCGTCGCATAATTGGCTTCCAAACGTGGTGCTATAATAATGTTAAACAAAATGTAACATTTTCCGTCGCATAATTGGCACCCAGAACGTGGGGCATAGATGACTAGGAAAGGAACAAGAATAACCAGGAAGTAGCAGAATTAACTAGGAAAGTAGCAGAATTAACCAGGAAGAGGCGAACGCAGCAGTGAAACGATCTACATGACGCAGATTCCGAGACAACAGGGTAATTCAACAACAAAAACATCGAGACGACGTAGATTCATCACAACACAACGCAGAAGCGACATACAAATCTAGGAGAATGGGGCAGAACGCTGGACATTAAAGTAACAGCAACATACAGCATCAAAAAGGTAAATAAATGTTAATGGGAAGTGGTAGGATAATAAAAACAATGGCTACCAATAATACAGAAGAAATAATTATGGAGGGAGATGATGTAACAGTTAGTTGTGATTCAATACAGGTTACAGGAAATAGCCCAGACTTTTTAGGATTTGAAGATGAAAATGTTAGTACAGAAAGTCAGAATAAAATAGCAGGAAATGTTAATCTTGATACTAGTATGATTATTGAAATGCTGAGAAATATAAGTAGGGAGATAAGGGAAGATCTTAGTAAGAAATTAGATCAAAACAGGGAAGATATGCAAAAGAGTTTTGAGGAATTGAGGGAAGCTATGGACAGGAATCATAGCAAATTAATTGAAAATATTGGTAGGAAGAATGAGAAATTAGAGCAAACAGTAGATCAAAGCAGTGAAGAAATGGAAAAGAAAGTTATGAAGTTAGATAGTAGTATGCCAGAAATGAGAGATGAAAATGAGGAAATAATAGCAAGTGAGATAGGAGAAATTTCAAAGAAAATGTTAGACATGAGCAGGGAAAGAGATAACAAAGAAAGTGAGGTTAATGTAGAAAGTACAGAGTTAGGAAGTCAAATGAGTAGTATTTCAAGTGAGTTAAGAGAGATAAAAGAGGTTAGGAATGTAGATGTAAATGAGGCGCAAGTTAATTTCAGAGGGGAAATATCAGAAATACAGAATGAGACAGTAATGCAAAGAAATAAATTGTACCAAGATTTTCAAAATGAAAACCCCAGTCCAGTACAGTTTAGTACAGATTTGTCAGAGTATTCTCAAAGTAAAGAGATAGCAGAAGAATTGAAAATGAAAGTTGGTAAAAGATGTATTGTTCAGGAAGCTGTAGATTGTTTTCAAAAGTTATCAGGGAACGAAATGTCATATGAATACAAGAGGTTATTCATGAACAAAAATTTGAAGGTTAGGTTACGGCTACGAGTAATGTATAGCCACACACAATTTGATCCAGGAGGGTAAATAGCAATGAGATGTAAAGTAAATGCTGGATAGTTAAAGACGACTCGCAGAGAAATGTATTGGAACGTAAGAGGGTTAATTATTTATATGTCATTTGAAAAGAGAAATAAATTATAATAAAAAAAAAAAAAAAATAATTTAAATTTTTAGTTACTATAACAATATTTGAAAATGAAGAATGCAAAGATTGAAACTTAATATGATGTTAAAAGTAAAAGTACGTAAATAATATATAAAATAAGAAAAATGGGTAAAAATAATGAAAAATAATTAAAAACAAATACTTATGTAGCAAACAGAAAATGTAAAACAGTGCCTAGATTTAAGAGATGTAAATATTTGTGTATAGAGGGTGAATATTTTAGTAAATATGTATAATAATTACAAAAAAATCTCAAATGTATAAATTTTTGTCAACAACTTAAGAAAGTAAACAATTTGGTAGCAGTGATTAAATAATTTTGGGTACAGTACTTGATATAAAAAAAAAAATGTCAGATGAATATCTAAATTAATTAAACCAAAGCCAGTAAGTAGTGGCGAAATAAAACATATGTCGTGTGTTAAATGCCTGTGAAGTGTTAAGTGAAAGTGATAGCGTGTGTTCCAAGATTTAGGAGACTAAAAACACAATTTTAAAATTTCTAAACAAGTTATAAATATTTATAATTATGTTTCTAGTGGGGCATATGAGACGGTAATTTGTATCACAAATTACTCAGATGTAATTAATGATAGTAATATGAATATGTATTTTTATGTGACATTGATTTCTGATGTTTATTAATTGTAATTATTATTGGTAAATAATAATATACGGCTTTACTGAAACTGTCAACAATAACGCAATAATGCAGCGAGGGGGTGAGTTGTTTATCATTACCGGGAACAAGGAAGTTGCGTAATATTTCGCGCGGTTTCGATAGAAGCTTCTAGAACATTTCCTAAAGTAATATGTTTTCGTGGTTTTCATTGGATATTTAAATAGACGCTAATGTTGGCGCGTTTTATTAGCCAATAGTAGTTCATTTATAATCTTTAGGCGTATCTTGATGTAGGCCTATAAATAAGCCAGGTCCGAGGTACCCAGCCCCCAGTTCAACAAGATTCTCAACACATTACACGTCAGCTCCCAGTTTAACAGAATTCTCCATACTACGCGTCGGTCTCTCAGTTCGTCAAGTTACGCGCAACAGAATTACGAGAATTATTATAAAATATTATACAGTTAAATATATATAAAGTTGAAGTACGTGAGTTAAAAGTGATAAGAAGTTATTATAAACAGTTTCAGCTTGGCGAGTATCTATATCTATATGTAAATGTGTTAGTGAACGTGTTCGACAATAAAAGTTATAAAACCAATTTCTTCATCAGTATCATTTCTGGATAAAAGATTCCTTTCCGATTCACACCCTGCAAGAGTTAAATGTCTACCTAAATAGCTAGCCGGAGAACATTTAAAGTGAATTATTTCAAAACTGATGCAAATTGCCACGCCAGAGGGAGCTACGAACCAGATAAAGGAATGACGTCACAAGATGGCAACGCGTGAAGTAAAGCAGCACAACATATGATCTACAAGACGCTATAAATATTACGTAAGCAACATTTTCCGTCGCACAGAAGCTTATTCTTCTAATTATTCTTGTTAATTGAGATAAGTGTTTGCAGAAATGGTTTCGTTACATATTTTGTTGTAGGTTCAAGGAGACTGAAGGGATAGTCAAATCTTTAAAAGGTCAGTCGCTATGTGCTAGCACTGATATTCCACTCTTTGAATCACCACAAGAAACAAGGAATGAGGACTGTAGCATGTCAAAGAAACTATAGTGCCACAAAAAATACTATTTGACATAAATTATGTGCTTTAACATTTTTTTGATGTTGTAAGATTCTGCTTTATCTCTTATGGTTTACAGGTTAAAAAATTATTAAAAATTTATTCTGAATGAACAGGACTTCACAGGTTATTTATAGATAATTCAAGATATACATTTTATTTGTCATTCAAATACCTCAAACATACTATATTTAATCAATATCGCTAAGAGGCATTTTTGAGAAAATAAAAAATTATGCAATATTTTCACTTTAAAGGTTGCTTTAGGTGAGATTTTCTTGAAAATCCTCCTATCCCAATCTTGTAAGACACTGAGCTTAAATACATGTTTGGTATTCAACAGACTTTTCATTTTTTAGCTATACTGTGTGCACACACACACGCACACACACACACACACACACACACACACACACACACACACACACACACACACACACACACACACAGAGGTTCTAAATTTTTTTTTAATTCAGGGAAACTCAAAATGTATATTTCTGGTGAATTCTCTAAATCAAATTTTTGTGTGGAATACAACAATACTTCCTCTACTTACTGTAAATAAGCAGTACAGAAAATAAAAAAAATGCCTTTTGACTACCTGAAAAGAAAACGGCACAAATCCACTCTTATGTCTTTTAATGCCCATGTTAGGAAATGAGACATTCAGTACTGGAATGAACTTAGCATAGTTGATTCAATATTAAGATCCCTTTGTGTTCCTGAATATCAGATGAGTACCTTCTTCAATCATTTTCCTTACTGCATGAACAGTTTCTTTGGTATCTGTTATTGCAAGGCAACCATCACATGGGTCCTCTTCTTTGCTGACCTCATGATAACTGACTCATCCAATTTCTAATGGTGGCTCCTAGAAGCAGACTCACCATAAACAATTAATGAAAATAGGATTATACTCTTGAACTGTACCTAACCCCATTTGACCCAGAGCATTACAAATTTTATGTGAATCATCCCTTAATGCTGGCCATGTAATTGCATTGAGCAAGTAACGGGACCGTTTAATTAAAACTACAGAAATTAATCCATACTCACATATATTTTATGAATATTCTAGAGACAACTGCAAATATCTGGTAAAAATCTCACAACTTGGCATAATCTAAAAAATTTCTTTAAATCCCCCCTCACCAGTTAATACAATAATTTAAAATAATTATTGATTCCAGTTGTGAATTTATTTTATTTGAAGAGCAAAACCCATGAAGAATTTTGATGATCTAGAAAATCTGGGTGACGGACAAATACTCGTATCACACTGGCCCAGCATTGAAAAGACCTAGAGAAAACCATCAATTTATTTATAGTCCTCTGTTCCTTTCACAATCTGAATGGCACTTGTCAAACAGCCATTTCCTCTCACTTCATGAGGGGCAGCACATGAGGACAAAAGTCACAGTCAAAACCTCAAAAAGAAAATAACTTAACTTATACCATAGTGCTTAAGCAAGGCAAAGATCCAGGTCAAAAAAGATGCTCTGATACACTCTTCTGTATAATATCTAGATCATTACACAAAAGTCACAGCATGGAAGATCTGTCATACACAGAGTCTGACTTAACGCAGTAAGTAGACTGCGTAAGCCAGTGAAAGAAGGAATGATGCACGGTTCCAAGGTCAAACAAGAATGCTTTTTCAAATGAAAATAGGCCCATTGTTGCCTAACTGATAGCTCAGAAGCAGCTAAAAGCTTTCAGCACTGCCCTTATGCTTAAACTTTTGTATTATTCCAGATTTTTAAAAATGTGTATGTTTCCATTTTGTGCAACATAAAATTACTCAGAAATCAGTTCAAATTTTAAAGTCTTATGGTATGAGCAGTTTTATAGAGAGATAATAAAGGAAAATTCTGTTTCTTTTTTTGGAGGGGGGGTATTTTATGTCTAATTTTCAGAAATTTGCAATTTGAAAATAGCCCTAGTTGTAAACCATACTTTAAACAATTAAGCATTTTACCTTTGGCAAGTATCTACATATGTAAAATATTTGTTAATATGAAAGCTCACTTAAGTTTATTCAAAACAAATTCAGAAGTTCATATACATAACCCTAAGGCAAAGCATAATCTAATTGTAAATTCTCACAGGACTAAACACTATGAGAACAGTTTCAGATATGCTGGCTTATATCTCTATAACAAGCTATCTGAATACATAAAAAATATTGATTCACAACAAAAATTTAAAAGAATGTTACTAAATTTCTTAAAAGATCACAGCTTTCATACTGTAGATGAATTTCTAAATCTTTAATTATTGTAACTTTACACCTGATGTAAATAATGCATATTATATTTGACGTATCCTACAACATGTACATGTTTTAATGGATGAATAATAAATTAAAGAAATGAAATCCCCTTTTTTGCTCAAGTGATTGAAATGGAAGTTTTTGGGTCAATGCCAATTTGCTTTTGGGTCCATGGCAGTTAGTTTTGGAAAATACCTTACAAAGATAATGTTGGAAACACCCCCAGGAATGCTGGTATTTTCGTAAGACATACAATCTAGCAGCAAGAGTCTGTTAATGATGCAGCCATTTGCGTCACAAATTAAAATTTTTAAGATTTTACATATTATCAATCAAAAAACATAACATTTTTAGAAAATGAAATTACCTCATTCTTTAAAGTTGTCAAAAATAGGCTGTCTTAAAATCTGTATCCTCACACTTTGCGTTCTGTATCCTTTTTTGCAGAAGTAATCTGTTTCATTGTTGCTCATAATAATTATGTTTATATTAATTATTGATAAAAAGTCATTTGCAGTTCATTATTGGCGATAAATGCTGGGATATGTGTTGTATGCACCATTTTAAATCATTTATTGTAGTTATTAGTTAAAATCATAATGAGCATCAACAGAGCAATCATAAATAGAAGTACAAAATACCTTGTCTTTTTAGTTTAATGTTCCCTTAATCGGTTCAGTCATATCAGACAATGAATTAATGAAATGCGTGAAATTATGCTCAAATGAGCCCGGGATCCATAGAGTTTAAGTTACCCGACATTAATATTTTCAGGATAAGGGAAACCAAAGAAAAAACCTTATTCTGTAGCTCACTATAACAAGATTCAAAATCGGGACTTCTTGAATTAAGGCAGATATGCTACCCCCACACCATGAAGGTGGGCTAACCATATACTTCTTTCCAGAGTTTTGATTAAAAAATTCTCCCCTGTGTTAGTATTGTCCTTCATTTTGAGACAATATATAAAATTTAGTGCCAATCCCCTGTTTCATTATAATCATTTAGCTTTGCCATGTAAAAAATATGGCCTACTTGTGGGATTCCAGATGCATGTTTTTTTAAGGAACAGTGCAGTATTTTCCTTTTTTGTTCCACATATGGCAAATGTTCCTAGCTTTTGCTTTTTCAGTTAATAACATGCCCTGTTTTCCTGGAGGTGACTCACAACCAATTGTCATGTTAACGAAAACTAGTTGGCAATACTACTTATCAGATTATCAAATACAAATTGCTGTGCACGGTTCTTAAATATTTATTGTAATCCTTAGAACTCAACCTTAAGTAAAAGTGAATTGGCACAAATTTCGCTGTGGTTTGAGCTTCGCTTTGATTTCTGGTGTAATCTAATAGTTCAGCAGACTTGATAAAAAAGTAAAAATGAGTTGACTTATTTCAGTTACAATAAATCATGCAGAGAATTTTATGATAATATTGTTTGCAATAATACTTTATTAAATAAAGCTAAAATATTAAAATTGATCAGTTTCAATTTTTGAATATAGATGAATGCATAATTGGCAAATAATACATTTTGTAATAATTATGTAATACAAGTTTTCTGCAAGTAATAAACCCTATTTTGGTTTCATTTAAAAAAGAAATGAGTACATAATCCCAATGAGACTCCACTATCTCCAATCACCTACTCTAGTCTCTTAGAGTACTGCATAGTAGAGTGATAAGAGTGTTCTTTATTTTCAGTTTGAAAATCTGGCAGCCCTACATGCTACATTTTAATGTCATAAATTTCTCATCAGTATCTTGTGACCACCCAAGATTAAATGTCATCCTAGAATGTCTTTTTTATTTCTGAAATAAGTTTCAAATGAGTTTAGGTAATATTTTCAAAACCCCTTAAAGCTCTATAACATTACCTTATTTACAGCATAACATTTGATGTAGTACTGAATGGCTAGTACCTACCTTTACAAAATTGTATAGAACTACCAAATAAAATTCTTTGCAACCATGCAATGAAGTTTCCATATTTTGAAGAAAATTCTCAGTCCTTGCTCTACCACATACCATACAGTATTACTGGTAATATTTTTAACACCATAAGTTTTTAAAATTTTAACTGGTTTGTACTGATCCACTTGCTATTTCTTCACTTTAAAGAGCAGCTATTATTTTTTCTGTAGTTTTAAACATTTACTAACTTGAAGTTAAACAGTTGAAAGATCTACTTGAGCATGGTACTTGCTGGAATGCCATGTAGATAAAGGGCCATTCTTGCATTCCTGCTATAATGCATGAAATTAGAGTAGATAAACACGCTCTGCTGTATCTGGGCATGTGTATTTACTGACAGTTGGCAGTTATGTTTTCCCACTTAGCTGTGCTGAAACAGGCCATTAGAGATAGTACCACAGGAAAGTATAGTGTTTTCCTGCTTAATTACTTAGGTGACAAAGTATATTCTTGTAGTCATAGAGTGAGATAGTATCTATATAGATATAATCAAAATTATAATATCTAACAGTGTGCAGTGAAGTTCAGTTTATTCTGATTTGTAGTACCTTAAGATTATTATAATTTTTTCATGTAGTGGTACTAACAGTATTTTATGTTTTGTTAAACAACTGCAATTTTTATTTTTTAATTACAGAAATGTTAAGTTGCACGTTTGAGTTACATAAAGCTTTCAGTACTACCCAATCCACTGCAACACACTTGTAAATGGAATGCTGTTTTGTTTTTACATTTGAAAACAAAACATTCTCATTATGCCTATCTTTTAAACTAAATTAATACTAGTTCTGTGCTCTGTTTGTACAGAGCCTTTATTTGGACATGTGGCCAGCTTAACGGAAATTTTCATGGCCAGGAAGCATTCTTTTGCCAGCAGACTTGAATTTTCATAGCCACTTAAATCCAACCATATAGATTTCTCATACAATTATAACTACAATAACACATACCTTCGTCATAGATGATGGAAATGACGTCCTTGTGGTGCCATGTATCTCTCACACATTTTAAGAAAATTTGCATTATCATTCATTAATTCTTCATGGCCATGTAAATAAAACCATGGTTCATCCATAATGCAGGTCAATAGAGCGATCATTAACATTATCCAACATCCAATTTCAGAAGTTAACTCTACTCACATTAACCTCTGGCTACAATTCCTGAACTACAGTTATCTTAGAGGGTTTTAATTTTAAAAGTTTATTAGCATTCCAAGCCGAGGTTTGTGAAATTCCTGATTCCTGTGCAAGCTTTCTCAGAAATTCCTTTGGACTTTGTCCTAACTTTTTTTTCTGATGTCATCTTTGCAAGAATACAGCACTTTACTTTCATTTTCTTGTCAAGAATAGATCCCATTTACCTAAATCTATTCACAAGATTACAAACCATTTCTTTATGAGGCATACAAACAACAGGGAACTGTCCATAAATCACTGTCTCATGTGTCTGCAAGAGTTTGTCACATAGGAATCTTATATGAAGATTCCATATTCTAAAGTTACAGACTTTGGCATTATAATAGCACTAATACACTATAATACTGAAACATATAGTTTCACAATGCATCAACCACCTTTGTACAGAACAGACTCTACATCAACTGATTAGTCTGCACACGGAGAGGAGGAAAAGTGGAGGGGGAACATAAATGATTGGAAACAGTGCAGTGCAGGACAGGCAATTCCCCGTAATATGACCATGTGTCCAAATGAAAGCTCTGTAGTTTAACTGTCAGCAAGTCTTAAAAGCTGAAATCATTGGCATAATTTCATCATAACTAATAAATTACTCGGTGCAAAAATACAGAATTATGCTTCACCTTTATTTGTCTTAAATTAAAAGAAGATAAACTGGAAAGTATTAAATTACAATGACATGCTAAGCACAGAAGTTGGAGCACAACGTTAAATGTGAAACGGAAGCCTATAGCTGTCTACACTCCCGATACAGCAAGAGCGATCGTGCTAGTCGTGTTGTGTGGTGTTGGGTGTGCTGAGGCGTTGTGGCGCTGTCTTACTCTAGCTGTTCCAGGTGCCGACTGCTGCGGAGCGCAAGAATCTCTACTTCAACGTGGTGAAAGGAGAACATAATGTCACACTTACTGTTGAAGGTGGCGGTGTTAATGCCACTGTAATACAGCCAAATATTGCAGCGACCAATGGTGTTGTGCATATTATTGATCGTGTCCTGGGTGTGCCTTACACCACTGTTAGAGAGAAACTCGCCTCGGACCCCATGCTCAAGTAAGTATTTATTTGTATCTTCACATCTTCAACTTTCTTCCAATATGTAGGTATTGCATGCTCTGTCTATTTATTAGTGCCCAGAACTTCAGGTGGAATCTCCAGGGTGTTGCTTAATTGACATTATTTCTAGGCAAACATTTATGAATAAATAACATGGATAGATCACTTTTTATATGGATGGAAAAAGTTATTTGAGTGTTATACATCATATTTTTTCAGAATGTTATTATATTGCCATTTTGAGTCTTCTGATAAGAGTTTCATTACAAACTGTTCTTAACATTGAGATTGAACTAACTTAAATGACAGCAGGAGAACATTTCCTAAAAATCATAATTCTTCATACATGCATACTTCAATCATAACATACAATCTAGTGGCAAAGTTGTCACAAGTTTTACTTTATTCTCTTAATCACCTGGTTAGATACCTTAAAATTAAAATGCAGCATTAGAAAGCATACCATTTTCACAAAATATAAAATGCATATCTCATAACTAATGATACACTTCTGCTTTAGAATAAAATAGGTTGCTCAATTTTGTTGTTACTTATAATATTACATGCATAATTATATTATGTGGCACACATACATCCACCTATTTATTAGTACAACACCTCCGTTTTGAACTTCAGCCACTAGAGCTTTGTCAGTGTACAGGGTCATAGTGGAGGAGGATTGCAGTAAAAAAAATCTCATCTCCACCCCCACCCCCAAAATCAAATTAAGGATTTGTTTCATCATATTCTTTACCTTTGCCCTTGTTTTAACCATCAAGAGCACTTAAAATTATTATGAATTTAACTTTGGCACTAATACAAGTATGTCAAAGTCTACTTCTTGTGTTAGTGAATCATACACTTATCAACACACACATTTGGCATGGCCAACACAGTGCAAATATGTATCAAGTTGTTTATTGACGAAGTTTGGGCTTATTGTTAAGCATTTAATGATGCTGGCAATCAATGACGGCCTGTGAGTAAATATCTTGGGGGTTGCATGTATTAATAACAATTGCTTACACTGAATTCCCATAATTGAGAATGGAAAAATAAGTAAAATACTAAAAGCTTTCAAATTAACCTGAGATTTCATTTAAAAACATAAACTCACCTACTTGAAGAGAAAATATATTTCTGTATCCATTCTGGTAGCAAAGTTTTCAATCGCCCTTTGACTGAAATCGGGTATCTGCATAATGAGATCTTGTTCCACTGAAAGCGTGGCAAGGTCCTACCTTTTGATGAAATTGTTTGTGTAAGCTTGGTGGCAAGTGTTGGTCTTCCAAGTCTTATTATTTCAGTTTTCTCCTCAAACGACCTAGAGGAAAATGCTTGTGATTGCAAATTACTTATAGAATTCACTTCACTTGCAATAAGTTATTGTTGTTATGCTATTGGTACTGTTTGCACAATAATACACCAAAATCTCACTTTGCACGTGGCTGTTCCAACTGAGATTCTTCCAACAACAGGTTAGATGCCAACGCTGTCTTGAGCAGAGCTACTGTTTATACATTACTCCCACTAAGTGTATACTCATCATATAGCTTTGTGTTAACAAAGCCACACCTCCAAATTTCCCCCTTCGCACCTGCCCCTAGAGGTTCCATATCGCCAGTAGTAGGGGCTTCACTAATATGGCTTGTACAGATGAACATACAAGTCCCCTACAGATAACAAGTACTTTTTAAGAATTCTAGAGAATTTTTGTAAAAAAATATATTGTTGTTTATTAAATAGACTATTGGTTACAATATTTCTAGGGGTAGCGCTAACTTGCTACTCTCTTCTAGAGTCGCCCCTGCTGTCAATACTGTAGTATGCTAAGATTAACAGGATTCACCTCTTGCATTACAATACTAATGTGAGAGTTAGCAATCAAACTCGGACATTATTGTCAATGTGTACCAGTGTTTGCCTGAAATGTGTATACAAGAAGTTATTTTGATTAGCCCACAAATAATGCAACAAATAAAAATGATGTGTTGCATTTGCATCACTTTCTCTACTCATTCTTCTATAAATCATTCTCATATCTACTCCTGTTCTTCAACTGTACTTCTGTCTACTTTTTGATAATCAAAGTAAACCTTCATTACACATATTTTCTTCTTAGCTATAAGAAAGATGCATTAGGCTAAAGTATTGCTAGATTTTTACTTTCTCTACTACGTATAGAAGTAGGGGAAGTATTGAATTCCACCCAAAAATTTGATACCGAGATTTCACCAAAATACACGTTTTGAGGCCCCTTGAATAAATTAAAAAAAAAAGCATTTTTAGAAAAAGGTCCATATGCGTAGCAGTTTGTGTGGATGTGTGTCTGTGAACAGCATAACTCAGAAACAAAAAGTCAGATAAATACCAAACTTGGTATTTACGTCCAGTATCTTTCAAAGATACGACACAAGAATTTTCAAGAAAATCTCCCCACCCCAGACTGCCCTCTACATGGAACATTTTTTGAAAATTTTTATTTTCTCAAAAATGGCTCTAATGATTTTGATTAAAATATCATATATTTTAGATATTTTTATGGCAAATGAAATGTATATCTTGAATTTTCTAGGAATATCCCCAAAAGTCCTCTTCATTCTAAATGGCTTTTGCATAACTGGTAAACTGTAAGAGATAGACAAAATGTTTCTACATAAAAAATGTAGATCTCATTAAAACACACAATTTATGTCATATACATCATTTTTTGTGGAGTGAACCATTTCCGAGTTATTTCTTGTTGCTTGTTTGAATTTTTCCAATACTTACACCTTTTTTTCAAATGGGAATTCATTATTCTTTTTTTATGTCCTGGACATACAAAGAGAATGGAATACTCCACATAGCAACCAGCTTTTAAAACATTTGACTATCGCTTAAAGCCTATCATATTCCCCTTGCACCTACAAAAAAAATTAGCAATAAGAAATGTTTCTTTCATTTTGCAAACGTTTATCTTGATTAACATGAAATACATGGAGAATAAGCATTTGTAAAAATAATTTGTATAAGAGTACAGAAAGTCATGTGAGTGTAACACATCAGATTTTTAAAAAATTGGATCGCTATGTGATGGCTTTGAAATATGCTCTTTACATGACCACAAGAAAAAACGAATGCACCGCTTCTGGTCAACCCACCACAAAATAGTACAAAATATAACGCTTGTAAAACCCACAAGATATGCAGCAGAATTAGATGTTTGAGAAAAAAATCCACATCTTAAAAATTCAAAACAACATCCTAATTTTTATTTGCCATCACACAATACGCTTTGGAAATTCATAACACATGTGCCACCCCTTCAAAAATCACTGGGAAAAATACCTTAACAGTTGGAGAATGCTGATGATGAAGTAAACAAGCCTCGAAACATGTTCAGGTAAAATTATCTTTTAGTGATGTTTTACTGTTACAAATTCCAACTCAGAAATTATTATCTAATCCTTCACTTGTGTTTAATATGCTGCTTTTGTTATATCATTTTGCATTTGTGACACTTTTTAAAATGCTCTTTCTGTTCTTGTATTACAGCAAAACATACCATTTAGGCCAGCAAGGTAGCTTCAATGACGAACTTGGTGATGTCTCCAAAAAGTTCACATATTTTGTACCCAGAGATTATGCATGGAGTAAGGCCGAAATCCACTCTCCAACTGCTCACAAGAAGCTTTTCATGAAGGACTATGGCTACCATGTGAGTTTTTATATCATAAATAATAAGTTTTCTTCTTAGGAGTATAAAATTAAATGTTCTACAAATACAGTTGAAGGCCTTTCATAAACTTAATCAGGATTCCAGTTAAACATGTAAATGGAGAGGATTTTGTTTCTTATGAATGAATATAGTTTAGTTTATTGTTGAGTGCTATAACAAATATATCAACATTTTACAATATGTACAAGGTTTTGAGAATAAATGCAATAAAATTTTAAAAATGTATATCTGATCATTGTATCTTTTGCACTTTTCATAAGCTTCCACTATAGCTTCAGGCAATTCAAATCGTTTACCTCAAATGTTTTATTTTATTTTGGAAAATAGAAAAAAGTTGCATGTGCTAAGATCTAGACTGCAGGGAACATGGGACAAACACTTGACTCCCGCAGAAATTTAGTTGTTTTTATTGTAGTGTGGTCAGAGGCATTGTCGAGGTGCGACAAATTCCATGAGACCAGTCTTAGGACACTTTGGTCTCAGTTCATTGAAAACTTGTGGCAGATATTTTGTAGTGTACATCTAGCAGTGATAGTCTTTTGTCCCTCAAGCAGACTGTCACAATATGGCCACTAGCTGAGAAGAACAAACAAATCACCTTCTTACCAACAGTTCCTTCTCACCTCACTTTTGGTGGGGCATCCTCTCCTGGGAAGACCCAACCAATGACTGTTGCTTAATTTTTGGATCACACTGGTATGCCCAGCTTTTGTCACCTGTTGTGATGTTAAATATGTTTTGGATTTTCTCCCATCAAATTTGTTTAGCATTTCCTGGCACATTTTCTGCTCATTTGTGAGGTGTTGGGGGATCTAATGACTGCAGAGATTCCTGACATGAAGTTTTTCTTTAAAGATGTGTTCACTGCTGCCGATCCATATTTAGGGCTTCTTGAATCTGATAATATGGCGGTGATATCTTCCCACAACATGCACTCTGCTTTCATCACATTTTCATCCATTGTTGCCATAGCCAGCCATCCTGTGCAGTCTTCATCTTTGAAGGAATCCCTTCCTCTTCTAAATTCTGCAAATCATTTGTTAAGCATGGATTGCAAAGAGCAAAGATCCCCGAATGCGTAATGCAGTCTTTCAAGGCATTCTCTCTCTCATAAACCAACTTTAAAGTCAAAGAAAATCATACTCTTGCTCTTACTTGAGATCCATCCTAGCTTATGGCATAGCAACACCTGCATGCACATACCAGAAGTGCTGATGCTGCACACATGTTGGAGCACACCCAGGCTTGCACACATTACTACCTAAATTTCAATTTAAAACTAGGAAGACCTGCTTTGGCTCATTATTGCCCATTCTCAAAACTTTCAAAGTGAGCCCTCATATATACAGTTCAGTTCCTCTTATTTTAATTTTACTTTTCTGACTTCAGCATCCCCTTATCCTTATGACTTGAGTTGCTTTTTATATTATGCGCTTTTACATGCACTTTAATATCTTGGTTTTAGTGCATATGCATAGATCCGCACCCTTGTCAAGTTACTCAGTTTTCTTCAGCTTCTTTCTTGATTGATCTGATCATTTTTCCCTTATTTTACTTAAACACGTTTTGCTTTCTCTAATACAATCTGCTCTGTTTTTCCTAAAATATTCTTTTCATTAATTCTTCATTATCCAAGCTCATTAATAAAGTCCTGCCCTTTTCATTCATAATTCTATTTCCTTACAGTCTCTCATGCAATGTACTACTGTGTACTGTTGCTTACATATAGGATATACTTCTATACTCGAGCCTAATCTAAGCCCTTTTAATATTGCTACTCTACTTCTTGCCCATATGTAACCTTCTGTCTTTTAGATGTTTCCGCATGTATTTCTCTACCCCATCTGTCTTCAAAGATCCATACAGAATGTGAAAAAATAATGACCAGAAAACTGTAGAGTAGAAAGGCAGTACAAAACTAAGCATTTTGAAGTTAGGAGCATGGGGTCACAGATACAGTATAACAGCAGGAGCTCTGCATGAACGTAATTGAAATCTGAGTTTAGGAAATATATTTATTTGCCAATCAAAATGAAGTGTAACTCACACAAGTGTGTATGCACTGTCTCAACTAATGAGTACTGTACAAAATGAGAAGTTAAGGATTACATGTGTGTACTGTACCATCCAGTAGGTTTCACATCAGACACACTTAGTGACAGTCACTAGTACTGTATAAGAGTGCATTTTGTTTACATCTGAAAAGCCACGAGTTTCACATTCAGGGACTCTTGACTGATTTAATGTTGATGCATGTAGTGCAGTAAAAAGGCTTCTGGTTCCTAACCTTTAAATATATATTTTGATATTCACTTTCCACTCTACAATTTTCTGCAGAGTGTTTTTCCACAACCAGTATACCTCAAGTGACCTTTTGTCACTTAAGGCTGGTTCACAACCAACGAGAACAGTAACCACAATGAGAACGAGAAAGTTGAAATACATGTATTCAAATGGGAATGTTCACAACCAATGGGAAGCCTTCCCGGGCCCCGGGAACGGGAAAGAAGAGTTGCCCAACTTTTAACTTTCTCTTTCTCGTTCCCGTTCCCGGGCATGGCATATTAGATCCCCATTGTGCATATTAGACTCTTCACTCTAGAGATTGTTTTAGGCAGCCGTGATATGAAACAGCCACTAGAGCTCTCTATAGTCGCAAGCTGGAAACATGAAAGTGGAAGGAATTGATAGTAAATGTGCTTCCTAACCTCATCCCGACACCCACAAATCTAATCAGCGTTGGTTCCTCTGGTGAAGGGATCATTTGTAGCTTGTTTATATGCAACTCAAAACTGGCTATTACCTGAAAAGCAATGGCAAAAGCTACATAGAACAGCTAAAACTGGTGGAAATGAAAAAAGAACAATAAACAATTTTAATGTATGCCATTAAATAAAGGAATGAAAGCTTGGCATAAGTAGAGGAATCTGAAATGTAATGGATATACATTTAGATAATGTTTACTCCATCAAATTTTGAAGTTGGCTTGGCTAAATTGTAAGTAGGTGAGAAAATGTCATTGGTCAGTTAGAAACAAATGAAATCCCAGTGTGCAAAATCGAATTTCACTTTGTGATTGATATGCATTCCCGTTCTCATTACCGGGCTGTTGTGAACCAATATCTTGCATGGTGCATTGCTTCCTGTTCTTGTTTCCATTCTGGTTACCGTTTTAGGGCGGTTGTGAACCAGCCTTTAAGCTACTTTAAAAAAATCCTGCTTCTCCTTATAGAAGTTCTCACTTCTTCCAAAAACCTTCCTGAATGTCCCTCACTACACAGATGTCTCATTCTGACCTATTCTAAAATACTTTGAATGTTAAAGTACCCTCTCTCTCTCCTCTCTCCCCCTCTCCCTATCTCCCCCTCTCTCTCCCTCTCCCCCTCTCTCCCCTCTCCCCCTCTCTCTCCCTCTCCCTCTCCCCCTCTCTACCTCTCCCTCTCTCTCTCTCTCTCTCTCTCTCTGACAACCAAGTCTTTCACAATAATACCATTTTCTAGAGATTAACCATGTGACATCCTGATATGCACATAAAAAGAATAAAACAACCTGCATATGCTGTAATATGGAAATCTATGTACATAATGTAAAAAATAGTAAAATCAGCTTTATGATTAGTACAGCTCTCAGTATAAGGGTACTAGTGGTAATGTCTTTAAGACAAAGAGTAATTTGCATCTCTTAAATCACTTTTCTCTGAGTGCCCAGCCTCCATCTATCTAAATATGTAAAAGAATTATCAGTACATGCTAAAGATAGAACTAAAAAGTATCTGCAGCTTAGTGGGTTACATAAATTAAAATTACTAAGCATCTGTTCAAACATGATTTATCAAATGTCAAATAATGAGTTATTAGTCTAATATGTTGAAACTGTTTTGTAGGTGAGACAAATATTGGAGAGACATCTTGTGGTGGCAGACAGAGTGTACACAATGGCTGACTTGAAACATATGAGCAAAAATGATACAGTACAATTACCTACAGTTCGTGATCATCTTAAACTCAAAGTCAAGGAAACGGATAAAAGTAAGTACAACTCTAGCTAGCGCATATTCTTTATTTTTGGAGATCGGTGCATAAGATTCTAATGTGTTATGAACTAAAATCTAAGTGGATAGTTCATTTAGTAGTCACATAATAAAAAATGAACATTGTTAACTGATAATTTAAAAATTCACTTCTTGTTACACAAATATTATCTCAAAGAAAAAGAGCATTATACATCAATAATGCCATAATGGCATGTAAGAATGCCTTATGTTGGGAGCAATAAACAGAGTCTTAAAAGGCTGATTTACAATAACTGGAAACAGGAACCAGAATGAGAACCACAAAGTTAAAGTATGTGTTTTACAATGTGATCACTCACAATTAACAGGAAGCTTACCAGAGCTTTAGGAATAGAAATGGAGGCTTGTTAAGCTTTAACTCTTCCATTCCCATTCCAGCATATTGGATTCATATTGTGAGTAGCTGTCTTCATATTAGAAATTGTACAAGGAGGCCATCAGAGCTCTCTCTAGTCTCAAACTTGGAAAACAAATCCAAAACAACTAAAAACTTTAATGTTTTTCCTTTATTACAAATGATACTTGCCAAGTTTTACAGTTTTCCTGGAAAATGTACAGGAGCAGAGGCCTTATTATAACTTTAATGAAAAGGAGGCATTTTTACGACTTTGTGGGCAGATTCAAAGTGTTACAGATTTTCACCATGGACATGACAAAGCATTAAATTCTATTGCATTATATTGTAACTTAAGATTACAGACTCAATGTACCATGCTAATTGGTATACAGTATTGTGACAGGCCATAACTTATTTGTATATCTGTCCATCATGATCATGGTCCCCTTTACTGGGTACGAACATTCATCAATGGATGACATGAATTGTAAAATTAACTCCCTTACTTAAATTATCTTACTTGCATTTTATGGCTGTAGGTTATGTTTCCCATTTTTGTGACAATTTTTTTTTATAGTTCATGTTATGAAGCATAAAATATGGGCTAGAAATCTGTGTATAGCCTAGGAAGTGGTTTTCTTTGCTTGAATACGTGTTTATTGTGGTACCAGGAAGAATTTCAGCATGTATGACAAAAAGAAATACCTAGTACTACTAGGTGTTCAAGGATTCTTATAAAATGAAATTTCCATTTATTTTAAATGTAATTTTTGTATTTATTGGCTGAACATTTCATGCATTCTAAATTTCATGTCACTGCAAAATTATTATGCTTTGCTGAACAATGGAAAGTTTCAGGAAGTTGACAAGTATGTAAACATATTAAAATGACACTTTCACAAGATGAATCGGAACTAGTAATTGCATGGTTTTTAAAATATGTTTACCATAAGTTGGGTTAACTTGCATTAGGTTGGCTGACTTGCAGACAGGTGAAAGTACCTATGTCATTGGTCAGTCTCAAACAAATAACATCCCAGTGCATATAATTAACTTTTCATATTGTTATCATTAGGAATTTCTGCTTCCAATTTCAGTATAGTATGAACCAAACTTGTGCCTCTTTGTTTTCTGTTCTTTTTCTGGTTCCCGTTCCCAATGTATGAGTATTATGAGTCAGCCTTAAAACCAAAGAGTTTTTAATTCTGTTATATAGATATATGCACATAAATGGCCAAGCAATGAAATGTCAAAGTCTGAAGACACCATCAGAGAGCATTTGCTGCAACCAGTAAAAATTCATAACCTTATATATATATATATATATATATATATATATATATATATATATATATATATGCTGTAACAAAAATGTAGTTAAAATCGTTTGGGCACCTTCTCTCATATTGAAGATGAAAACATGTGTGAATATGGGTCTCAAAATGCTTCAATCTCTGGTTACAGCTCCCTCCTAAGACTTTAAGCACATTATATAATGTGCAAATGTTTCTCTGTGGAATAGCCTAATAGCTATCTGTAACAACCACCCACATCAGAATAGTCTGATTACAATTATATTCTCTAGTTTACCTCTTCTTATAACCTAAGAGTACAGTTGGAGATACGCAAGGTAAGGAGAAATGTAACAACTTTAGTTCTTAAGAGGTTGATTACTAACCAAGGCAGAAAAATGCACATTTAAATGCTTTAAATCTATTGTTTCAAGCAATATCGGCAGAGGACAGAGCTGTAAGGACTGGTAAAATGGTATCTGTTACAGACTCTCATTATATGTAATGAACTGAAATTGAATTCTCGGTTCACAAAAATGAAAGTGTAAGGAACAGCCCCCAATATTTTTGTGTAGTTTATAGTTGCCAATTACTAGACAGGAGTACTATACGGCAAGAGTTCAGAGAGTTAGGGCAACAGGAAACTCAGAAATTGAGTTCTGAGATCTGCCAAGAGCTGGATGGCCTGCCACAGCCAGTGTTCATAACATCATGTGGAACCACGCTGAACATTGTAACAGGACACATTGCAAGTGTGTGTTCAACTGTTGAGGCTCTAGCATATACAAAAGCCTGCTCAAAATGCACCCCACTAAGTATGTGATCCTGGAAACGCATTACAATGGAATGGATGGTGATGCATCATTTATACACACACACACACGCACATATGAGCATGCGATCTCATTAATTATGTATATCTTTTCGCAAAAATTCCTAGTGTTCAGGAGACCGAAAAAATTTCAATATTGAATTATTGGGTAGAACGCAATACTTTCTTACCTACCAGAGAGTAAATAATTATATTACAAATAAAGTTAACAATTTTTCACTAATGTTTCTAAAGTCTTAAGGTACCTGTCCATTTCAGAGCAGAGTGCAAAAGTAATAGTTTTCACAGAACATTCTGTGCTTGAGAGTATATTTTACCTAGAGGGGACTCTCAACAGTAGACCTGCTACTCTCACAACCATGTCCAGTAGACTGCCTTAAAAGTGTGTGCTGCAAACTAAATGAATGAACAAAGTGCACTTATAATTGTAATGTTTTCACTTTTAAGACAAAAACGGAGTTAAAAGAAGAGGAAATGCTGAGTTAAGAACGCATAGAACATAGAAATGCCATGGAAGCATGTTTTGCAGTTGTTACTGAACTGCATATTGAAAATCCTAACAATGCTGACATTTTTTAGAATGTCATCCAAGCAATTTGAGTGCTTAATAAACATCATTGGCCCCCAAATTCCTATAAAATGTGAGCAACAGTCCTATATAGGATCAAGTGGCAATGAAATTGTGCTTTTTAGCTTCTAGAAAACAAAACTTTAGACCATCTAATCTAGAAAGTTCTTGCAATGTAGTTATACTTTTATAAAATGCTGTATATTGCAATACAGACAGAAATATCTGCCGCATGAATGAAGTTGCTCTAAATTAACATAGTTTTTAACCATTTACCCTTAGGTTAGGTGTGGATTAAGCAGTACTTTGACCAAGTGAAAAAATAGGTTAGGTTAGCTTTATTTTTGTGAATATTCATCATTATTATCACTTACTATTATCACTGCTACTATTCAACTCACAGTTCTCATAAATCATTCACAGGACATTTTGCTCCCTTATGGAAAGTCAAAGGTTACATTTTTAGAAGAGAGAGAATACTGTGTACAGGTCTTTAAGCTTAAGTTTTGCAATAAGCTAGCAATCAATCACCCTTAGACTAGCTCACATGCTAATTCAATAGATATCCCCCCCCCCATCCTGTTTCTGTTATTTTCATTATATGTTTACCAAAAAAGCATATTCTCTCTGTGTGAAGTTATTAAGTTTTATGTTTTTTCATCTGTCCACTATATGCATTCCATACTATAAAACTGGATATGTAAAATAACTCGCAACATACTCTCAAGCTATACCAGCAACAGCGAGTTGCTATTGGAGAAAAAAGACTACCTCATGTCCACCAGAGAGCCAAATTCTCCAGCATACTGATAGCACCTATCAGATAGCTCTCTTAATGCTGGATCCACTAGCGAGTTGATGCATCTTGAGAGTTTCTCACATTATCTTCTCTCAAATGGACACTAGCCTTTAGCTGTTCCAAATTACAATGTAACAAATGTTTTTTTAAAGCCTTCTATGACAATGATTGTTTTGCATATCTCTGAGTATTTATGCATCACTTGCCATTAAGAATGTATCCTTTTCCAAACAGAATTGTTGCAGAAATCAATTCAATAAATGACATGTCTTACATATGGAAAGTAAAAACAAGTACTTACATAAACCTTAGCATGGTTGCACAGCTTTTGCTATAGATAGAGACACTAGTGCCATCTATAACTGTTGTTTCTGTATTTATTTAGGGATATGTCCTGTAATTATTTAATTTTTGAATATGTGACAATGCACCTGAACTTGCTGCACTGCAAATTACAGTTGGATTCCATCATTTATCAGGTTTTCAAAGCTGTGCTTCCATATTAATATAAATTAGATTAATACACATTTTTAGCATATGAGGGCAACTGTTTAGTTTTCCAGATTCTACTAACTGAAAACTGTAACCTGAAGACATTGCCTATTTCTTTTCAAAGAAGCCTCCTCTGAAGGCATCTAATTAGTTAGCCATGTTAATTTAAAGACAGCACTAGTCTCAAATAATAAGCTGTAATTATATCATATCAATAAAGCATACAGTAATTATTTAATTTAGCACTTGATGACTTGTTTCAAAGCTTCTTTAATATGTGCTAAATAATACACTGAAGTCTTGAGGTGTCTTTTTTTAGACAAAAGCTTAGTTTGGTAATAATAAATGTTTACAAACAGTAACATTATAGTGTGTATGTATTACAGTGATTCTGCCATAACAGTACACAACAAGACAAAAGACAATCACAACGCTGTGCATTTAAACTGATATATTTGCCACTAAGATAATATTGTCATGTAAAGGTCACTCAGCCAAGCCAACACTTTGGCAGAGGTGGCGGGGATGGGAACATAACACAAGGATGACATTGAAGGGGTTATATGTTGCAATAGCTGAAAGGGTGGTGAAAGCGTAACACTATTAGACATGTAATTCTGCTTCCAAAAGATACTTTAATCTTTCTACATAATAACTAATCTAAACCATATTGCAAGAGGGAGAGTTAGACAGGTTGTGGGTTTACTTGGGTTACAGAAGTAGTCTGGCATTCCATCTTCATCATGCCCCGGGCTACATCGAAGTTTCAAGTTAGCAAAAAATAAATTTAAAGAGCTGACTGGCATAGGGTCCTGCTAGGCAAGTGATAGGCTGAGCTTGAGCCGTCAAGAAACTCACAGTTTAAATACTTGATGAGAATGCTGACTAGTGCCTAGCTAGTAGCTGACGTAAGTGCTTGTCAGCATAAAATGCATAATTCATCCACATGTCGGACATGAGCTGGTCTTTCCCCAAATCATGCCACCAAATCCCCGCTTATATAAGTATCCAGGGAAATGACTTCCAAGAATTCTAAAGCCAATTTCATGGATTTACTCATACAAATTTTGTCCTGAATATGTCAAATTTTATAAAATCATATTTATTACATTCTTTTAAAATAAAACTATAACCATCAAAACCTGCATACCCTTGCATTGTACAAGTCAGTCTTCACACAGTGTTATATGTGCCACTTTTTGCGGATTTCTTCCAAGTACTCTTCTCTATTTCTTCTTATTGCCAAGGTCTTTCTGCACCAATAGATGAAATTACTACAGAAATGAATATACTCTTGCCCACAATTTTAACAAGTAGCCAGTTCTTTCAGAATGTTATGCTTAATTAAAAAAGATTGTAAAATCTTACCTTCATTACATGAAGTTTCGTCAAAGAAGTGTATTTCAAATGAATTCCAACTCAGTTTCCTTTGCAATGCCCAACATGAAATCAACAAAGATAATGTCAACATTCTTTTGTTTTACTATTGCACACACATCTTCAGTATGTTTTATAATTATTGTAGAATTAAAATAACATATATGTACATTTTTATAATTTCCTTAAAAGCTATGTATCTTTCAACCAAAAATTAAGTTTTCATGGACAGAATTGACCTACAAAAGTGTATATAAAAACCCAATTGGAGAAATGAGATTGCTAGAAAACCAAAATCAATGATCACCACTTCCCTCCAGATGACCCCAAAGTGGGGTTTAAGAAGTTGTGTGTAGCTGAGAGAGAATGCACATGGGGGATTAAGGTTAGGTAGAGATGAATAGGAGGAAATGGGAACAAGGGACAAGGAACATGCGGGTTGGTATGGCTTTTTATTTGCAAAACTAAGCTTCTGTTACAAAAAGACACCCAAAAACTTCATTAGGGTGTCATTTGCACATATTAGACTAAAATAAAATTACCAAGCATACTCAATTTGCCTAATGAAGAATTCAAGTTCTAGTATTTATATCTTGTTTTTTAACATTTTTACTTTAATATGTTTCGTAGTCCTAGTTATGAATCTACAAAAATAATCAAACCAATATGCTATTAACAAACTGTTGTAAGTGAAGGAATGTGATTTAGAAAGCTTAGTTTAATTTTCCAAGTTCACTGGTTAAGGTTACTGAAAGTAAAATGGATCAAAGCATAAAAATGTTTTGAATTCACTCTTAGTACCTTAGAAAAAAGAATTTAAACATGGTCTTTTTCCAAAGAAGAAACTTGTATATTTTCATTTTTGTGGAGTTTGGAAAGTAAAATGGTGATTCTATCATCACAAGCTAGTTGCTCTCACTTATAATATTATCTGTAATATTACTCATTAAATTTAGTTTCTGGAAATCATAAGAACATAGCTAACCCTATTTAAATAGAGTAAATCTAACATTCTTGCATTAAATCTTAGTTATATTTAAGGCAGTTCTTTAATCGTTATTGAAAAGATACTGAATAAACTTTCTTATTTATATGGTTATAGCCGATCAGAACATTACGCAACCTGGTGAGTGAGTGAATCTAGTAAGTAGGTCCGACAGCAATGCCAAGCATTAAGTTTTAGATAAATATACTTTTAGTCACAGTCCCTAATAAGTTTGGTTATGATAATGAATACTTACTCTGCATAGACAGTCCAACAATTGTGTTATTCTGCTTTCAATACCTATCAACATTTTTAAGATAGCACCAAAGCTTCAAAAAGTTACAGCTCTACAAAGTCTTTTGAGCATTGTTAGCTATTTATCTGAAGTAGAGAATCTCAGATCTTGGACTCCAAAGTACAATACCTACATGTTCAATCTTCATTGTTGTTAAGCAATCCAAAATTCAATAGACAGTCAGATAAAGTACATTATAAAATCACAGTTTTAAATTCGAAAAATTCATCTATAAAAGGATGATCAACTAACCAGTTATAAATTTTGTGTTTAAATGCAGTATCAGCCGATGTTTTCACTCTATCATCCAAACTATTAAAAAATTTTAAACCAATAACATGAAAATTATTTAAAGACTTACATAGTCTATGATACGTATTTATGTATGTGCTTATTGTACATGCCTGGCACCCTACTTTGTGTTGCACAGTCAGTGATACAGTATACATAAATGTGTGTGCCTCTGGTAATATGAGTGCAACTTTCATTTCCTCTGTCTTTCTGTAGACATGTTCATATCACTTCAGTTGTTTCTCTTCTATAGTATATTGATATCTTTAATTTTACCTCTTCTCTTATTCTTTCAATTTTAATCCTGTCCCTTCTACGATTATCTTTCCAGTTCAAAAATAGTTTTCTGCAATGAAAACACAGCGCTCACTAAATTGTGTATTTTGAAAATGAATTGCAGTAGTTTTTGAGGCTCAGTTGCACTATACCCTTAAAGATATTCTTTCTGTTTCATACAAGAGTGCTACAAACCAAAGTTTGCCATCTAGCAATATTGTACGTTTGAATTCAATGGTGCCAAGACATACGCATGTTTTTCTATAGCATGGTTTGATTTCATTTGATGGCCACCTTCCTTTCCCATTTTCAGTCACATTTTCTGCATCATTATTTTCTGTTTCATTGCAAGAATTCTTACTAAGATCTAAAGTATCCAATAAGGTTATAAAATCTCATTTCCAAATACCTATGTGATTTCAAATTATAAGCTTTCAGCTTATTCTATGTATGTATTTTTTCATGCTTTTCTTTTTTTTCTGCTAGTAAAATGTGTTTAAAACATTAATTAAATCTTCTTCTTCTTCATCCAGTGATACTTCTGAGTACTTCTTGCTGATTAAGAATCTTGCATCCCAGTACAATTTGGCAATAACACTAATTTGTTGCTTAATGTTATCTAGCCTCACTTCATGGGAAGAGATGGTCAGCATTCAAATTGGTACCTGGTATTCTGAATCTTTCCACTGCCTCCATCAGTGGTATTTTGCTATTACTTGGCCAGTCCAGATGGATATTAGATCATTGTTTATCAGAAGTAGCATTTGTTTTTAATTAATTTTTTTATTTTGGTTTTCATTCATTTTTAATTCCTTTGCTTCCAATTTCTAATACAGTTTGTACAGAGGGAGCCAAAAATCCACAAACCAGCTGCGCAGTGTTTTTCCTGTCTGCGTCCTCGGCGCTCGTTGCCATCTGCTGCTATCATAGAAAGTCACAGATGAAACCATACAACACTTTTAAAACTACATTTAAAGGCTTTACTTACCAACTTTATGAAAGAAGATGCTGAGAAACTGGCCACCATCGTTGTCCATACATTTTTGGCACCTCTTTAGGAAACTATCCATCACTCACCGTAGTTCACGTTGAGAAATGCTGGCAATTTCCTGGCAGATATATTGTTTTAATGCTTCCAGGATGTGTGGGTTTGTCTTATACATTTCATGTTTTAAGTTACCCCAGGGAGTTAGCTCGGGGGACCGAGGGGGCCACAAATCTCTACTATTAATTCTGTCCTCAAACACAGAGCTGTTGCAGAGTCTTGTTGAAAAAAGGCAAAATCACGCTCCCTGGCTGTTAATTATCTAAAAACAGGGAGCAAAATCATATTCACATATGCACGGGCTTTAACTATTGACTCGAAAAAAATAGAGACTTGTGGCCCCCTCAGTCCCCCGACCTAACCCCTTACAATTAATATATCTGGGGTAACTTAAACCATAAAGTGTACAAGACAATGCACACACCCTGGAAGAATTAAAACAAAATATATGCCAGGAAATTGCCACCATTTCTCAACGTGAACTACGGCGAGTGATGGATTTTCCTAAAGAGGTGCCAAAAATGTATGGACAACGATGGTGGCCAGTTTCAGCATCTCCTTTCATAAAGTTAGTAAGTAAAGCCTTTAAAAGTAATTTTATAAATGTTGTATGGTTTCATCCGCGCCTTTCTATGACTGCAACAAGCACCGAAGATGCGGACAGGAGAAACACCGTGCAGCCAGTACATAGTTTTTTTACTCTCTCTGTACTTTTGTTACATTATCAAATGTTTGCATTGCATTTTCTGTAATGCAAATTTCATTAGTGTGATTACAATGGAGCTTCCTTTCTGATTACAAGCAAGACATGTTCTGCTATAAATGAATGCATCTTTAATGGTAATCTGTTTTGTGTTAAGGCAAAGAAAAATCATGAAATTCCTCACTAAACCTGTCAGACCATTGTGATATAATATGCAAGGGATGGTGTGTATTACAATCTACTTGAACCATTCATTCAAGCAGGCAAGAAGAAACATGTATGAATGTTTCAGATATATAAGTTAAAAGTGGAATGTTTGTATAATGAATAACTAACACAGCTATATTCAAGAATTCCAATTGCCTAGAAGTGTAACTTTGACCAAAATAGATTGAACACAGTTGATGAACTTTCCTTGTAAGCTGTGAACAATATGTTATCACTGTCTGTAGTTTTAAAATTAAATTGTTATGATGGAAAAAATGATTTTTAATTAAGAATCAAGAGATAATTTTTTTAAAAAATTCACACCAGATACAAGCTATTGTATAGCATACTTGCAAATGTGCTATTAATCACAGACTGTACTTTTTGTTTTTGCTCAAGTTCTAGCATAGACATATTTTGAATCATTAAAGTATATGTAGCATCTGCATTTATAATTATTTTGGTATTTAGTTACAAATAAACATCTATTAATTGTGACAGAACTTTTACCACCTTCTTCAGTAACTACAGAGAATGTTAGTGGTAAGGTATGATTTTCCATTATGTTGCTTAAAAGTGGTGTGCTCTCTAATCATGGTTTACAGAGAACATTGATTCAAGAGAAGGAAATTGTTAGATTTAGCATATATATTCTTACATATAAGTAGTTCATAACTGAGAAGATACTTTTATCTAAGACTTAGCTTGGTATTCCTATTGGAGGGAGAGTTGTGCTTTGAATGTTTCAGTAAATCTAAAAACCCACCTCCTTGTATAAAGGTGCCTTCATATTTTATAATAAGCAAAATGAATCTCGATATTTATATATCTGTAACCTTTAAAAGCTAAATATTTCCTTTTCATTATTATGTGACAGTGATGGTTATTCAACTGAAAGCTATGAAATTGTTGAATGTTGTTTTAATTCCATTTAGTTCCCAAATACTTAAATGAGACAGAGTGTGCAAATATTCTCTAGCTGCCGCTGAAAGATTTTGCATTCACTTCATTTACCACAAAACCTCACAGAGCACTGTGCATTAGTATTGCATTCTGAGATTAAGTTTACAATTCATACATATTTATAATGTCTTCAACTATAGTTAACCCTCTCAGATCCTGATATAAAATTCTTCATTTTAAACTGCAGTGGTTTTCTTTCACACTGTGGCCACCATACAGTGCCTCACACACTAGCCACTGCAGCTCAGATTCACACCAAAACAATTGCCTCAGTTCTCACAGTTGCAATTACAATGATAATGGCACATATCTTATCACAAGAGATGCTGGAAATGTTGTCCTTCTCAATCCGCATATTTCTGGCATCTTTTCAGGAAATTTTCATTAACACTCAGTAGTTCAACATCTAAAATTGAGTGCATTTCTTACCTGATGTTTCGTTTTAGTTCTTCCAGTGTATGGGGGTTTGTTGCACACATTTTATTTTTAAAGTTCCCCCATAAATGAAAATCATATACAATTAGATCAGGGATCTTGAGGGCCGTAATCCTTTATCAATTACCCATCTTCAAAAATTTCCTAAATTAAACTTCATGGCTCATCAGCTGCATGCACAGCAGCAAAAGTCTTGTTGAAAAACCCAGACTGACATTCAATGTTGGTCAGCTGTTCAAAAAACGGAGTAAGACATTCCTGTATCTCTCTCATTCATTATTTGTTCAGAAAATATAGGTCCTATTATTCTATATGCATTTAGTGCATACCACACACCAATTTTCGCGTCATACAAGAGAATATCGTGTGTAAAATCGTGTATCTCTGTGCTTCAGTATCTGTTATTTTATGACAGAACATAACCATGTAAATGGAACCATGCTTCGTCATAGAGGAATATTAAGCGAGGGTCAATTATTCTGTCATTGACATTTCACAAAATCCAATTACAGAAATTTACCCAGTATACAACAAACCCTAAATATCAGAAGAACTAAAAGAAAACATCAAGCGAAAAATTCACTCAATTTTAGATATTGAACTCTCGAGTGTAAATTAAAATTTCCTGAAAAGATGCTAGAAATCTGCAGATAAAGAAGGACAACATTTTCAACCTCTCTTATGATAAGATATGTGCTTATTATCATATTCTAAAATTCATATGAAATTGTACTGTAAATATGAGAATATGAGGTGTTTGCGAAGATATTACAACTGTTTTGTGGGAGTCTAAGCTGTAGCAGTTAGCACACGAGCCCAGTGCAAAAGTAAAATACTGTAGTTTCTTGAAAACTGATGGTCTGTCTTAATAGTTGTACCTTGAATTCAAGGTTTGTGTCATCACTAACCAGGTTCTCAGTACCATACATCAGTAGATTTGAATCCTCACTGCAGCACTACTAAGTCTGTGGTAAAGAATGGGGAGAGCCCATGTAAACTAAACAGTGATTGGCATATGTAGATGTTGACCAGACTTTAGAACTTCTTGCAGGCATTCGGTTTTACAGCAAACTAATTAACAAGAGAATATCCATTATAATGAACATGGGAACTGCAAGTATTTTAGAAATTGATAGAGATGATGGAATTTAATATTACTTCAAACTGCAAAGCATTGCACATCTCTTCTGTCCTGAAGCCTGTTGCCCATTAATCAGTTTTCCAATTTATAGTGTATATCTATGTGCATATAAAATATAGATCAGAAAAGAGATTGTCTACCTGCTTATTGGTTCATAGTCATATTATTGGGTAGAATTCAGTTGATTCAAACCTTGTTATGTAATGTTAAAAGCTCTATCATTACAGGGAGCCATGCAAAATCACTAGTGAATGAAATGCATGAACAGTGGTAGGACTTTTAACACACTGTATTAATTAAAGTATTGCATATCTTTATGAGGAGAAGAGATGTATATGTCGGAGAAGTCTACAGTTAATCAAAACATTGTAACCAAATACAGTTTTCAGGCCTAATGAACTTGTCTTTGTTGAGTTATTCTGACTTTCGTAGCAACCAGGCATTTCACTTTCTTTCTCTCTGCATAGTTTTAAGGGGCTTGAACCAAAGATATCTCTACCTCACTTCTTCCTCGCCCCAACAAGTAACTGAGCTTGTAATAATGCTCTCTCTACTTGCTGGTTCACTGTACACTGCACCTGAACGCAATCAACTTCACAGCAACTGAATTAACTGCTCCTTGCCCCCCTTTATATATGTGTTCAGGTTCTGAATGCTTCTAAATATTCTACCATGCAAAATATTCACTCAAATTCCTTTACAGATAAGAAATCTTATCCATTACCATTTCTTGTTGTTTAAGTTTTAGAAATTATTATGAAATAGGCTAAGACACTGAAATAAATTTGCAACAAGTTGTTTAAACTAATTCTCTAGTTTTCATTTGAATAACCTTCATCTGACACAAGTTTTTAAGAAGCTGTAATCGCTTAAACAATGAAGAACTGTGCTTTTATCCTACTTAAGCCATAATGAAATATTTCTGAAACAATTTATAAGATTATTTTGATTTCTGTGTGCTTTTATTCAGAAATTTTAGTGTAACTATATTAAATTTTGTATTGTTTTGGCTGCTTGCTTATTGGCTGGTGAATATGAATTTAAATAAAATATTAGTTTACTATAGAGGATGGAAGAATTTATTACTATGAGGGAATGAAACCAAAAGTTTTGGTAACATTGTCATCTTCAGCAGACCATAGGTACCAAAAGTAATAATTTTTGTCTTATTTTCCCTGGCTATTGTTTTAATACCAGTAACTTTAATTATAAATGCTCTGTTATGGTCTATATACATAGAAATGATCTATCATGTTAAGCATGTGTAGGCTAAATGATGGAAGGTTGAATCAGATTAGAAAAACTTAATGTTACAACCAGGACTCAAATCAGAAAACCTAGGCTGGCAGGCCAATCATCTATCAACAAGCCAAGTCCATGGATGCAGAGTGAACTTCTCTTATCTGTATATGAAATACAATCCAAAGACAATGTCAGGAATTCTGAGGGCATCACAAGGGCAGTTTTTCATTACAAGCACTTAATTACCAGGCACCTAGCCAAATTACAGGGCTAAGGGCAGGAGTTGCTTTTCACACAATCAGGCTAAAGATGGAAAGTCAAGTAATGTTTAGAGGAGTTTAGTAACAGTGACATCAAAATTGTGAGTACTTTTATGTTTGTAGTATCACTGTAACACTACATTACTTACACTTTAATTATGAGAAACTAGTTTAGGAAACCCTTGCTTTCATTTTCAACTTTGGGGTCCAACTGCATTGCTGGTTATAGTTGTCCGCAGCCTTCTCTCTGGTGGCAGAACAATGAACTTCTTCACCAAGATGTTACCTGGAGGACTTCAAAATTTAGAAGATGGTCCTTATATTTCCATTTTAAAGTGTTTTCCCACACTGTGAGTTCGTTGTGGTCAGTTATGCTTTTAGGTAATTTCAGACTTGGGTTCAGGTTATGGTTTTCATTCCAAAAGTGAAATGCAACTGCTGACCTTACTTCTTGCTTTAATTTAGCATTTCTGGTGTATTTATAAATTTCTTGGTGTTCACTTCAAATCACTTCAGAAATATTATTTTATTTCACAAAGATAGCAGACATAAATCCAGAGTTTATAGCCACCTCTTACTACTTTAAAGAATGTTATTGGATAGAAAACACTCCACATGCACAAAGTTATTCTGACTGTATGTCAGATATACGGTTGAACAAGTATTTCTGTTGCCCTTCCATTTTCTAAGGTGCAACATTCATTATATATTTCCACTGTACTTGAGGACACTAGACATGGTCACTTTCAGATTCACAACATTATATCAAAGAGCTGGTGAGTTACTAACACTAATAAATTGCAACACAAGTCAAATGGACACTTGAGTTGGTTCATAACAATCAACTTCCCGAACATGTTGGCAATATTGTCTACATCATCAGCAGATTCTGACTGTCTGATATCTTGCTTATATCTTCCATAGACTCACTGCATCCCTGTGTCGGACTTAATGAATTTGTATAGCACATTGTCCTCAGTTGTAATTTCAAATTTCATTAGTTTTGTTATGTGTTTTAGTATGCAAATCTTTTCCCAGACATCTAAACCTAGTTATACTGATCTTAGCTGGTGTGCACTATTTTCTATTTTGTGGTTTCTGTTCTAGAGGTGTAAAGCTACAGCCGATTTTTCTATTTTCTTGATTTTGTGTGTGTCCCAGGTGTTCCTTCAGTCTGGTTCTATGTTTCTTTTGGTCTTTCCTGTATATCTTCACAGTTGATTCTATCGATTCCTGGTTTCTTCTATGGAGGTATCTATTCTAACTTATTGGTTTTTATGAGGTTCCTGATATTGTGGTGTTTTTTGTGGAGCTAAGAATATCTTGTTCTCTGAAGATCTTTTGAGATTTTCAGAAGGCCTGAGGGTGGTATGTGAATTTTCTGAAAATATCGTTTTTTCTGCTATATGTGTGGTTTTGGCTGATATTTTTCTCTTTCTTTCTATTATTTTAAGTTTTTTTAAAATTATTGTGTTATTGAAGCCATTATTCTCATTGTTTTTCATTATCTGGGTAACTTCTTTTTCATATTCTGCTTTTGTTTGTGGGTATGTTGAATAGTCTGTGTAGTAAACTATGGATGATTGCATGCTTGTGACTAGTTGGGTTGAAGCTCTTTGGTTTTGATGGTCATCTGTTTGGGTATCTTTTCTAAAAATTCCAAATTCTAATTTCTTATTGTTCCTTATAGTCTGTTGTTGTTGTAGTTGTTCACCAATGGCACTGGGGATTAATTGATCTGCATCATTTTCCCTCTGGCTTCCCAATATAAAGTCTGTAAGTTATCACTTTTAAGGGCTTTGCATTTGGCGAGATCTGTTTGTTCAGGATGACATCATCTTCACAGAGAGTGCACTTGGGTGTAGGTAGGCATCGTATCTTGTAGAGGTGTTCTGCGAGGCAATTGTGGCCAGTTGCCATCCTAAATAAGGCCACTGCAGTCTTCCTTGGCATTTTTTTGTATATCAACTCTATCTTCAATATTCTTATAATTTTTATCCTTTAATTTATCTTCTTCATCAAGTCTCTGCTGTCTTTTGAAATGTTGTTTAATGTTATTTAATTGTTTACTTATTTCTATTTGTCCTACAAGTTTTATTTGTTGTATTGCACCTTTCTTTGCTAATTGATCCCCATGTTCATTGCCCAAAAGTCCGACATGAGCTGGGATCCATTGTAGAGTGACATGATTTCTAGTTTCAACTGCTTTAATTAGGCTTCTTATTTCTTTAATATTTCTTGTTGTTTTATTTTTGTAATTTACTATTCTGTCTATGGCTGATTTTGAGTCTGATAAGATGACTATTTTTTGTTTTGTGTATAGTCTATATAAAATGTTCTGTAATGCTGCTTTTATAGTTGTTAATTGCGACAAATGTTGCAAATAAATGTTTGTTTACATAACTTTAATTACCCCACGTATGGGAGCCAATTTGCAATAGCAAATTGTATATATGTTAATAGCACCACGTTGGGGAAGCCAATTTACGAGAGCAAATATGTGTTTACTTCACGCGAAACCATCTTGTGTGACGTCATACATTGGTTGGTTCATTTGTTCTGTTTGTAGATTCCTCTGGCGTAGCAATTTGTATCAGTTTTAAATGTCCACCGGCTAGCTATCATCTGATCTGGGTAGGCATGTTTTTCTTACAGGTTGTGAAGCGGAAAAGGAATCTTTTATCCAAAAATTACTAGTGAAGAAATGTGTTTTATAATGTTTTATTGTCGAACACGTGCACTAACACTTTCACAGATTTATCTAGATAATCGCCATACTGAAACTGTTTATAATAACTTCTTATCACTTTTAACTCACGTACTTCAAATTTATATATTTAACTGTATAATACTTTATAAGATTTCTCGTACTTCTGCTGCGCGTAACTTGATGAATTTAGAGACCGACATGAGAATCTTGTTGAACTGGGAGCTGACGTGTTATGTGTTGAGAATCTTGTTGCACACTGGGGGACCCGCTAACTCGACCTGGCTTATTTATAGACTTGCCTTAAGATACGCCTAATGATTATAAATGAAATGCTATTGGCTAATAAAACGCGCCAACATTAGCGTCTATTTTACTATCCAATGAAAACCACTAATACATATTGATTTTAGGAAATGTTCTAGAAGCTTCCATCGAAACCACGCGAAATATTACGCAACTTCCTTGTTCCCGGTAACGATAAACAACTAACCCCTTCATTGCATTATTGCGTTATTATTGACAGTTTCAGTAGAGCCGTATATTATTATTTATCAATAATAATGACAATTCATAAACCTCTGAAATCAATGTCACATAAAAATACATATTTATATTAAAATAATTATTTACATTTGAGTAATTTGTGATACAAATTACCGTATCATAATTCTCCATCATAGTGGTTTGACGTTTCATCTAATGTTAGATACTGTGCAAAATGTTTACAGTATACTCCTGCACCGGCATTTGTTTTATTGATGAGGGATCCATCTGTATATATTCGAAGCCATTCTTTTTCTGGGTATCTTTCATTTTCTGTAGCTATTGCTATGGCTCTCATTTCTTGATTCCCAAGCCAAAAAAGTTCCTTATAGTCTTAACGTCCAAAAATGGAAGGATATTCAACAGCCAAACTAGTTCAAAAGTAAATTATTTTTAACAAAAAACTAAAGATATTGTTTCAGAAATTAAAGATGTAAGGCACCTTAGTGTGGTATATAGCTATGTCAATAGCACTGTGTGTGTGTGTGTGTGCTTTTGTTTGATTGTTTGCACCAATCTTTGTTATTGCGTCAGCCATTCACTATCACCTTGCAGAATAATAGTCTTACTGCTTTTTGATATACTTTCAACATAAACAGTGCATAAAAACCAGGTTGTGGTAAGCATGAAAATTGGGCTTTGATACCATTATTTGTGCTTTAATTAGAATAAAATAAATGCCACATAAACTCTTAAGAGTTGTCATTTCCATTGATCTCATTAATATGCTGATTATCCAAGTTTTATTTTCATTTTACAATGTACTACAAGTATAGTAATTTTTATACTTGCAAATATAGGAATTAGATTTTGCAAATCAGTAAGAAGCATGAAATAGTTTGCTCAAACAAAATGGGGCAATGGTTTTATTCACTCTTTATAAATAAGGCAAACTACCAATACAACCACAACTTGATTATGTTTTATTCCCTCCCCTAGAGTAGATGTTGCATTTTTCATATATATGCTTGTATTTTGTGGGTACTATAACAGTTCAACTACGTCCATAATTTGAATCAAGGGTAATTATTTTTTGAATAGTTCTCAGTTATTTTAAAACAGTTGTTCACAACTTTGAGCATATATCTGAGCTTTTTCTGAAGAAAATTACTTTTTTATGCAGTAATTATGAATATTTGTATGCAACTTAACCCTAAATTTTGAAGTACTTAAATTTAAGAGTGCTTGTCATAAAGTTACTCATTTGCAATTGTGTGAGCAATTTTATGTTTGTATATTTTAGGATGCTTTACATAAAATGGTGCATTCATATACTTTCATAAGTAATCAGGCTAATCTTTCTTTGGTGTTAATAATTTCCAAAATAAGATTCTGTAAAAATGCACAATTATTTATAAAATATATCTACATACTTGCCAACTTTTATGGTTTGCTCATAAAATGTGCGAGAGTGAAGACATTTTTATGACTTTACAGCAAAGGAGGCATTGATTTGAGGGCAGATTCAAAGTGTTACAGGTTTTCATCATGGACATGACAAATCATTAAATGCTAATGCATTATATTCTAACTTAAAATTACAGACTGAATGTACCATACTAATTGGTATACAGTGTTATGACAGGCTAGAGCTTATCTGTCTCTATTCTTCATCATGATAATGGTCCCCCTTCACTAGGCTGCAACAAAATGCATTGTATGCAGATTTTAAATTTGATTGCACCACTAGTGATCTCAGTAATCAGTGGTAAATGGATGTGAACATTCAGTAATGGATGGCATGAACTATAAAGTCAACTCCCTCGTGTAAATTATTTATCTTATACACATTCCGTGTCTGCAGGATATGTTTCCTTTTTTTCTTTCTTTTCTTTTTTTCCCTTCCTTTTTTGTGACCATTTTTGTTTATAGTTCATGTTATGAAGCATAAAATATGGACTAGAATAAAATTATGAGAGCCTAGGAAGTGATGTTCTTTACTTTAATAGTGTTTTTAGATAGCATGGCCTAAAAGTAGAACTTCTAACACAGAGCACACAAGCTTAAGAGCTTTAGATTATCATACTAGTGCAATAATCTTCAGTGTGACAAACTTTGTTTTCAAGTCCAATCACATGGCAATTACCCTTTGTGTTTGCACATTTTAATAACTCAATTTGGTTTGATTAGGTTTTACTTTGCATTATGTCCTTTTACATGATTAATTTCTCATGCCGCTTGCATTATCTGTTCACAATACAAATCGTCATACTTCAATGTATCTTAATTCATTGCAGAGTTAACGTATACAGTATATTGGCAGCTTCCTTTGATCTAAAATGTTACTCTTTTATCTAAACGCTTTTATCTAACTTGCCTAAAGATTAAATGGCGGAAATAATAAATTTAGAAGAAACTGAAATGGAAGTGAAATTATAGAAGCAGCAGAAAGAATAACACTAGAAGTACTTACCCAAAATATACAGAAAGCAATATGATATAGCATTTAATCACTTCATAGTCTGGTGTAAGGCAAAAACATGGTGAAAATAAATTCACTGAAAATGACTGCTAGTGAATCGACAAAACATTTGACATCTCGCTTTTTTAACGTCAGTTCTTTTGTTTCATGAAGGTGTTCTCGTGATCTCTGTTAGTTTCAGGAATCGGTATAATATTATTGATATTTTACAAATTTGAGCACTGTCTAAATAAGAGTATATGCCACATGTGTTAAAAGTGGTTCTATTTTGCTTGGATAAAATCCTACTTTTACCCCTTGTATCATAATCTACTATTATCTTTGGTACCAGAAACAATTTCAGCATACGTGACAGAAAGAAGCAGTACATGATGACTGCCAGCTCTTCAAGGCTTCTTATAAAATGGAATTTTGATTTATTTTACATGTAATTTTTGTACATTTACTGCACTGAACATTTTACATAGGTATTTTAAATTTCATGTCATCATAAAATTACTGTACTTTGCTGGAAGAGGTTTCAATTTCAGGAAGTTGGCAAGTATGTACCTGATTAATGTGAACATCAATTATGGCGTAAATTATTTATTAATAAGTAAGTGAAACATTTCACAGAAACTTGCACAATGCTCTAAAATACTTAAAGAAATGCTACTTGCTAAGATAGTCATTTAGCATACATTTAAAATGCTTCAAGGAATTAAAGGATGTTGAGTTTGCATTTGAAATACTAACAGCACCAAAGATTTACTAAAACAATTTTAATTTAGTAAGATGGCTATAAGGTAATCATAACTGGATGCTTTCAAGTATAATACTGCATATTTTAATATTATTTCTCATTGTATCCAGCTTGCAAATATTTGAATAGTTATATTTTTACTGGAAGCATCATTTAAGGAGGAAAACATACTTTTTGAATTTCGCAGCTTTATTAATAAAGTATTGAAACCACAACCTCTATTAAACAGCATACCAGGGATGTAAATTAGGTTTTCAAAGCACTGCAGTTTCTTCTATTGTTTCAGTATCACTGAACCAATGGAACTTAGTAAACAGATTTTGCTATGGTGATAGACGTGGCTTGGTAACTTCTTAAAATTGCTTCTCTCCACATTTGATGGTACACATTTTGATGGTATCTGCTTTATGTGAGCTGGAAGATTCTTTGATGTCAGAGAGAATAATATGCATGATTGTTTCTATCAAATTCAAGAATTTTATCTACAAGAAGATGGTGCAAAGCTCAAAGAAAGATGTATTTAAATATAATAATATGTTAGATCTGTTTTGCTGCAGATCGTTCATGCAACATAAGTATGTGAGAATAATAATTTGTTCTGCAACAAGGTAGAACGGAAGGCACTGTTTGTGGTCAGAGAAACAACTTTGCACTTTGTGACACACATTATGCTTTATGTATATATTGCTTTGGTTGTATGCACAGTATATGGTCGTTTTGTGCACTCAGGTGTGGCTTTTAAGAAATCAGAACAAAATTTTAATTAGAGCTTAAGTATTCTTGGAAACATCTGTCATGAACTGAAAACGTTATCAGAATTATTTTGCTTTCACAGAAGCTTGGTTTAGACTGTACTTAGCATTTGTGCAGGGCATTCACAAATTTCCACACTTCTTGGAATCACATTACATGAGCAAACCTGAGATAGGAATGCACCTGGTGTTAATTTATTTTCGGATTTTGTAGAGGAACATTTACATGTAATGACATCATTGCTGGGATACAAATTTCATGGATCTTAACATCACAGTAGCAGTACTAACAGTGTTAAAATTATGAATCGCATGCAGATTTCTGTTTGAGTTCCCAAATTCACAAATATCTGTACTGCACCATGCTACCACTAGTCTGCACACTTCAGAAGTAAATACCCTCAAAAGGCACCCCACATTAGCTATAATATAAACTAAATTTAAAAGGCTTCTTTAGCTTCTCTCTCACCTATGTTATATTTAGCTATGCTCACCAACAAGCTATGATGTCATGATATGCAAAAGCATTGGCAGAAAAGTCCGAAGGTAAATGAAAAGCCTGCTATAAGAAACCATTTGCTCTGAACAATACTTCTCAGCTTATTTACAAATGAGGTTAAGCAGTATGTATGTGTTGTTTGTGTTGCCTACCTTTCAGTTATCAAACAGAGCTTACCATGTAATATGTTTTATATATTACCTTGCTGTGCAGGAGTAAAGCAAATTTGGTACAGGTGCTTGCACAAGCAACGGTATTGGAAACTCTTGACTCTAAAATGTAACCAAATTTTCACCTTCATATTGGTCAACTTTGTACCTATAATACGAAAACTATTACACATCATAACCAAGATTTGCTCACAGAATATGACTCTTGAAAGTTAGTGCAATAATTTGTGAACACCCTGTGTAGCTTCTGAAATTTTATGGCTAACAATTATTTATCTAATCAATTCTTATGCATATGCTTAAAAATGTGTTTCATTTCAATGCTAAATTATAAATTTTAAAAACACTATTAAATACCATTTTGATGAAATTATATATCTAAGCAATTTGATACCTAAAGCTGATCATACTTAAAATATCTAGGATCTCTAAGGATTCAATATTACTACTTACTAGAACAGAATTAGTAGCTATAGATAGTTTATTGCTTTTTGTGAAGTTACTTGAACTAAAATATGTTATGGTACCTATTCCTATGTGAATTTGTTTTATATATATATATATCTCTATTATCTAGAATAATGGATTATTTTATTTTCCAAGCACATAAGTGAAACAAGAAGATCCTTAAACATAGAATATGAGAACTGTGTTTAATACAGCTTGAAATGAAAATTTTCATTAAGTTTATCTAACCTTCAACTCCATTTGTCGTCATTCCTTTTAAGACTAAATTTGCAGCAAACACCCTTACTATTCCTCATCAAAATGTATTCCACAGAACCTTAAGGGTAGTGGGAAGCGTTAACATTACATGGACATGCAGCTAAGCCAAGAAACATGGATATCTTTGGTTATAGTTGACAGATTAATGTAAAAAATTACTATATTGTCAACAATATGCCTATATCTCTGTTTACATTTTTACAGTTATGTAGTTTAACTTTTAAAAAACAAGGGCGCCAGGGTAGTGCAGTGGTTTGGTTTCCGGCTCTGGGGTGGCCATTTTAAATCATCCCTACCCATACCTTCACCTTTGACTTGCTCATGTGGAGTATCCCCAAGGTCCAACATGGTTTGGAGTCCATGGCAAAAGCTGTAGGTCCTCTCATCCCACCGCCATTCTCATCATCACCCAACCATCAAAAGCAATGGATTCTGCCTGCTGGGTGTCTGCACCTCAGAAATGGGTTCAGTCATCGCTTGGTGCAATGAGGTATCCCCCAAAGGTCATAGGCCATAGGCGAGCGTTAGAAATTATTACTTTTAAAAAACATTTTCTAGATAAAGGGCAAAAATTTTATATCTTTAGGTTCCTTCAACAAAATCCTCAATTTTTTAAAATGCATCATACCTAAAAATATAATTTCTTTTTTAATGCATGAAATGGACTATCTCACACGAATGTGCAAAATGTTAACCTAGGAGAATTTATAGCTTTTGAGAAAATGAAATTATTTTCTTCTTTTTAGGAGATTAAGGAAAATTGTATAATTTAATAATTTGGGAAGAATTGGAATTGATTAGTGATCTTTTGTACATCATTTACACTCATAACAGGAATATGTTTTGGAGATCAATCACTAATCATGATATAAATCCCATTCCTATACTCTTAAAACAATTAACAAACCAACAGGAACTGACCACTTGGGACCAAATCAACATTTGGAAAAACAAAGACAGAATTTTTAATTTTGAAGTTCCATCAAAAGATTTTTTTCAGCGAGTTCCTTGAACCACTGCAAGAGGGCTACAGCTCATACATCAACAAGGAATCGGCAGTTGAACAGAGGTTGAAAATGGAGATGATTGATTCCTGAAACAAGTTTCTAGTTATTAGTAGCGCTGCGACCTCGGAGTCGTTATGTTTGTTTATAGGCAACCTGTAGTCAAATGTTTACAATGAGAGGTTACCTATACAGTTGAGTCAAGTGTATCACCACACAGTGTTCACATAGACGAAATGCCAAAGGAAAGGGTAACAAAATCAACAACCAACATTGCAAAGTTATTTATTGGAATATGGGGAAAATGTTTTCTCTACTCTTAAAGAAAACCTTTATTGTAAACCATACAGTAGCACAATTGCTTCTGCGCATAGTAGGTCGAGTAATGTGTGAAGACATGTCAACACAGAAACTCATAACCGTTGTATTGCAAAATGTGAGGATAAACTGCTACAGTAAGCGTCACCTCCATTAAATCAAACATTTAATGAACTATGCACAGCATTTATTTCTGCTGATATTCCTTATACGATAGCAGTCCAGAAAGTCCCAGACATTTTGGCCTATCATGGCAATGAGTAGAGCTGGAGCTGCCATCTTGGTGTCAGAATGTTCCTACATTCAGTACGCATCCAGCTGTGGTAGCGTAAGGACTGTGCCTTCCTTACTGTGCTCTCTGTGAGTTGTTAAAATGTGCGCCACAATAGAACATCCCACCACTTGTGAAGTGCGGTCTGTGATTAGGTTTTTGTTGGCTAAAAAGAACAAACAATTGAAATTTATCATCAACTTTGTGATGTTTATGGGCAGGGAATAATGAGTGAAAACTGAGTCAGGCAATGGTGCATTGATTTTAAAAATGGCCATACCAATGTTCAAGATGAGGATCAGTGGTAGGCCTAGCCTTATGACTGATAAACTGTCAATGCAAAGCAATGACAAAATTCCTGAAAATTGTCGTTTCACAATTACAGAACTTTCGGAACATTTCCCCCAAATTTTATGTAGTTTGGTGTATCAAATTGTGGTGGAGAAGCTTGGTTACCACAAATTTTTAGGTGGTTCCAAAAATCCTAACAGAAGACCATAAAAACAGAGACTGGCTGCAGCACTGACCTTCCTCCAAGATTTCAACAAATATGGTAACACTTCACTCAATCGTATCATAATGGGGACGAGACTTGGGGGAAGCATGTCAGTTTTTGAAACAAAATAGCAGTCAGTGGAATGGGGACACACACATTCTCCCAAGAAACCAAGAAAGTGTTTGCAAACAAGAAATGTCGTGGCTACTGTGTTTTGGGACTCAGGGAGTGCTTATCGTTGAGTTTCTGGAACGTGGAACAACAATAACCTCAGAGAGGTATTGTGAAACACTAAGAAAGTTGAGGCGTGGCATACAAAATAAGCGTCGGGGAAAACTTAGCACCAAGGTGTTGTTTCTTCACGATAATGCACGCCCACACACAGCCAATCGTACCCAAACTCTCTTGGATGGTTTTGGATGGGAGGTGTTTGACCATCCACCATACAACCCGGATTTGGCGCCGAGCGACTACCACCTCTTCCCAGCGATGAACAAATGGCTCGGTACACAATGCTTTGATACTGATGCTGAACTGCATGCCAGTGTAAACCAGTGGTTGAAGTCGCAGGCGGCAGATTTCTACAGAGAGGGATTGAAAAACTTGTGCCACGGTATGATAAATGCCTCAATTTGAATGGCAATTATGTAGAAAAACAGCTTAAGAGTGTACCTTTTAAATGTAGATAATAAACATTGATATTTGCATTTTGTTAATTGTGTGTTTCAAAACGTCTGGGATTTTCTGGATTACCCTCGTATAAACTCCAGATACGATGTTGCGGGTTGCAATTCATTGCAATAAATTGACATAGAATCTTATCCATGTGTACACTGTAATGTAGCATTTTGCATTAATGATTTAATAAAGACATTTCAGGTATATGTCAGCTATATATGTTATAAATAGTATTGCAGAAATGAAGTAAATGTTCATGAGTGTAATTCTCCTTGTATAGACTGTATCGTACGCGGTCAATGTTAGCCCTTATCACCACACCCTTACCTTCCTATTCTATACACTTTCCTACACATAGCGACTCTGATGTCACAGCCATAATTATTGGTGTAAGTGGTGAACAAAAGTGCACTAATTGACTCGAATTCTTCCCAAAATTAAGGGAGCATATGTTTAAAAAAATGTAATTTGGAGATAATTGCAGTTTAAATTTAAGTTCTACATGAAAACATAAGGAGAGCTTACCCTGGTAAACAATCCTTATCTTCTCAGATAGCCAGGCTGCACTTAAGGCTATAAGTGGTCATAAGGTAGCATCTGGGCTGGTTTTAAACTGCCTAAACACGCTCACAAGCTTGGCAGCAGAACAGAATGAAGTTCAACTCATCTGGGTGCTGGGTCATAGTGGAAAGAGGGAAATGCAAAAGCTGATGAACTTGCAAGACAAGGAGCGACTTCACAACTTATTGGGCCATAGTCGGCTCTGGGAACATCTCAATGTTTAGTAAGAGAGGCTATTAAGAACTGGTCCAAAGTAGAACATCATAAAACCTGACTTAAAACTCCAGGAAACAAACATGGTAAACTATTTTTTAGAAAACCATGTAAGAAAAGAGCTGAAAGCTTACTTAAATGTAACAGACTTCAGCTGAGAACAATTATCACAATTCTCATAGGACATGTTCCTATGATAAAGCATCTTAACATGATAGGAATGTTTCAGGGTTAGATTGCTTAGATTGCAGATTGTGCAAGAAGGAATCTGAAACAGCCCAGTATATTATATGCTCCTGTGAGACCTTGGTTCACAGGAGATATATTGCGTTTGGGAAAACAGTTTTAGAATCGGAAGGGTTTGAAACCATACCTATAATGAGACTGTATCCCTTGGTAAAGGGTGCAGGCATAGTGAATTGGCTTTAAAATGATAGCAGCACAGTAAGTCCAAGGCTGAAGTGTGCCCAGAGCAATGACGGAAATCTGTATCGTATAAGACAAGACAAGAAATTTAAGTTTAAAAGTATGACTAAGATAAGGGCATTCCAGGAGAGTAGTCATCATCAGCTGCATCCTGTGTTGCCTTCTCTTTGTAGTCCTATGCCTATTGACCTGGGACTGCTTAGATGAAGTCTGTGATACCCTTTCAGCAGATAATACGTGTTGAGATATTAAAGTTTTAGCAAAAGGGGGCATGGGACTGCAAAGTTTAAAACAGCATGCTGTCCATTTAAATACTTTTTAAAGGGTTAAATTTTAAATAACCAATAAACCACATATATTTTGAATTGTAAAGAATTTTAGAATTTGTTTCCATTAAAAACAGGAAATGCCGAATTTTATCATTTTACACTTTCCAGTCCCCTTAAGACATGAAATGACTACAAGACACTCAAATTATTGAGAGCTTGTAGTACTTTACAAAAAATAAAAACATTATTACCATTTTCTTGCACTTTAACAATGTATTGTACAACTAATTAAAGGTGGAGCTTTATTGACAAGTGAATTTTATCAGAACACAACTCTGCAGGAAGATAATGAAGCTCTATTTGTAAAACGGAGATTCATTAACTTTTTATCTATGTATTGTTCGGTTTTGAACCTAGCCCAGCACTATGGCATTGAAGTGTGCTTAAGTGTCACAGCCTCATGTCACTATGTTTACTGACATGTAAAAGAACTTCTGCAGGACAAAGTTCTGGTACATTGGTAATGATGATATGACCCTGGTAGTTGCTATAGCAATTAAATAAAAAATTAAACATAGCTACTACACGCCTTTTGCTTTGAAAGTAACTATTAACTACAGTGATGCAATGGACTCCTTTAGCAACTTAAATAGATTACGTATGTTGTTTACAATGAAAACAAATGAGATTAATTCATGGCCTTGCCTTTGAAACGGAAGAGAAAGGTTCCAGAAACTGATAAAAATGTGTATCTGTTTAATGGTTTTCTTGTTTCATTTTTGCTCATGGTGATAAATATTGCAACTATTATCTTCCTCACTTCTTAGTTAGTAGTACCCATATTCCTCAGGTGTAACTACTTTTAGATTGAAGATGATCCTTTCTGAAATTAAGGTTATGGTCTCTCTTCACTCTAAATGCTATCACATCATTTGATTTCAGCTCTGACTTCTATATGCAGAGCTAAAATATTAAGAGTTGTCAAGAAATTTGTTAATATCTTAAACTAATACTTGACATAGTTGCACCAGATTTGCAGAAACATTAACTTAAATAAGAGGAAGTGATGAATGTTATGTTGAAATAAATTATTAAAGTATTGTTAGCTTGACTAATTTTGAAGATTTAGAAGCTAGTAACAGTGATGTGTCATAATTTAAGATAAAGAGAGTTGAGGGTTGTTACACTACATCACTAAAATATTGATGTAGTATAACAACCCTCAACTCTCTTTATCTTAAAATATATTGTTAGCTTTATTTTGCAACTTTTGCATTTTAATATCCTCTTAACAATTTAAGAGAACCATTACTGTTTTCTCTAAACTACTGTTCATCTGGCTGCCAGGTGACATACCTTATATTTTAACCATCTGTGCATATCCAGATGGACACTCCAGAACTTTAAGAAAATGTAGTATTATTATTAGATTAAAAATGAATTATCAAAACAAAAATTAAAGCATTAAAGCTATATATTGGATACTACCAAGTAAAGAGTGTGAAGCAGCCTCATGAAGTCGGTTACCTTTCTGCTGAAAGTTTGAAATTAAATTAAATTGAGTTTTATTTATGGACGCTCTTTAACTACTATCTGGGAATTTTGCTCAGAGGCCTCTTTATCAGGCTTGAGGTTCTTTTACGTGCCATAAATCTACCACATGGGACCACCAGCTTTACTTCCTTTCCAAACGAAGCCGTGCCAAGGATTTTTACGCCTGAAAAAATCCACCATCCTCCACAGGGTTTGAACCCGCGACCTTGGGAACTAGAGGCTAGCACGGTACCACTATTTCACGGAGGACGACTGAAACTTTGAGAACTGAACAGTATTTAACTAAATAAGCTGATGTTGTTAAATTTGAATTATTCATATCTGACAGAAAAACAAATCAGTTGTACATCCTGAGGTTCATCCATGTCATTGAATCTCAAGCATGAACTTCATGTTGCAGTTAATTGCAGTGTGATTGACGAATGGCAGTGTGCAAAAGCTATTGTAAATGTTATTTTCATATTATCAGTTGTGCTGAAAATAACACAGCATTGCCAGTACAGAAAATGAAAATAAATAATGAGAAAACAAACTTTCATATATTTGCAAATAAAGAAACCACATTGCTTGAGCATAGAAGCTGCCATACAGTTAATATCAATTTGTAGAGCAAAACTTCCCCTAAAAGATGGGCTAAAATTTATCACTCTTCTCTAAAGTGTGTAGGAGTTATATAATATATATTTTTCATGAGGTTGTGCAGAATTCACAGTATAAAATAGCACGTCCAGAATCGTTTTCAAAAATGTATTTAAAATATAACTATTATGCCTACAATATATCGATTCCAATTTATAAGGCTACAAAAAAAATAAAAGTGTCATTTTGTGGCAAATTTCAGCATCATTTAGCCTCTTCTTAAGATAATAGAAAGTATTAATACAGTAGTTATTTTTAGTTGCATATTTTGCTTTAATGCATTATCCTCTGAGATCCAGCATTTTGGATCAGCATATCTTCCACTTTAACAGAAGAATCTAGTAACTGTTAGGTATGTTCATCACTTTAGTAAATAAGGTTGGTCACCCTTGCCCCAAATTATGAAGCATTTTTTTTTATGTCTCAAAGCATGATGACATTCATCAGTTTCTCTTGCATTTTAACTGCAAAGAATAGTGTAAAAATTATCAGTATGGGATGAAGTACCAAATAAATGCTGATGCCACAAGAAATTACTCTAAAGACTGAAGCTTTGTTTCAGGTTATTTTGTGGAATGGCAAGGAGAGTGGATTCATGTGTTCCGGCCAGATGTTGAGTGCACAAACGGAATCATCCACGTGATAGATCAAGTATTCCTAAAGGAAAGCGACGTGAGAGTAACCGGAGGAAGTATGGCTTTAGGACCTCACATCGCCTTGGCGCTAGCAATGCTGCTGTCAGTCAAATGGCTCCTGCTTTAGTGAGGACCTCCAAGTTAGCTGTAGTTCCAACCTCAGCCTGCAGGAGTGGTTTGCTTGTCTTAATATTTGGCCTCCACCACAAAATTTAGAGAAAAAAGAAAAAAGAGCTTTTAGAAACACCCATTCCAGAAATGTGCATCTAAAATATGTTTTACAGAATAAGACAGGCTTCTGGCTCCTGTAGATTTTAACATGCCATATGAATTATTCACCAACCTTCACAAGTGGAGGGTTCTTGATGGCTCTTCACTTCTTTTTGCTTTAAAGGTTGTATTGAAGTAATTAGCAGAAGTTTTTAAAATTGTTTCATTGTAAAGGTATGACAATATTAACGTGATTGAAGTCTGATTTTTCATTTCAGTATCTGAAAATAAAAGAAATCAAAATTTAATTCTTTTTACTGTTGTAGTGAGCTTGTTATCCCATACATTTGAGAGGATGCTCTGTTTTGTCGGGTCACAGTTTGAAGCTCATTTACTACGTTACAAAAACACCATATAACAGTTTAGTATCTGTACAATGTATACGAGACTGAAATCTACTCTCTCTCTCTCTCTGTCTCTCGTCCTTTTTCTCAACCCCAGAATGTTTCTTCATGTTTCCATCACCATGGCCGTATGCCATTGTCTTTCAATTGTTAGCGGTGTGTGGTGGAGAACTACTCCTCAGGTTGAGTAGCATTCAGCGCCAGTTTTTGTCTTGGTCGGAATATTCAAAGGACTGTCAACATAAGGAGTTGCCGTACAACCTGGTACCACTAGTCAATACTGCAGAGGTGTATCGTCCTTCCCCAAGCCTGTTTGCTTGAGCCATCTAACATGAAGAAAAGGAAAATGGGGTAGGAAGAGAAAAAAAAAAGTGGCATGAGTGACAATATCCGCTTTTCAAAAGGTTGTTACTGTAGGGTACTTGCCAAAGGATGGCACATTTTGTTGTCATGTTGTTCATATATTTTAAAATTATTTTGTATTATAAGTTGGTCCTAATATTATCATACAATCATTCTGGCTACTTCAACATTTGAACTTAGTTTACTATTTTAGTTACTATGCTGCATGAATTTTTAATTAGCTTCCTCTATTAATGTGCTTCTTAAATATCACTATTTCAAAGAAATAATGGCTATTGCTCTCTTAATTTGGACCCTAGATATGAACTTCCAGACCATTGTAAAAGAAGACAAAGTTTATATCTGAAAACCATACCTTACACAAATATTTGCTGCTTGTTGTTTTTTAATTATTTAATACTTTCTGGGCTTAAACAATTTGGATGTTTCTTAGATCATGGAGGTTATAATATGTATGTAAATACATCTGGCAAAGCATGAACAATGGCAGTGAGGAAAAAAAGAATAAATATGCTCTATATTGTGACCTGAAAATAGCTTTGCTTAAGCTAGTGAGATTATTTTGGATTTACATGGTCATACATATATAACTGATTACAATAGCAGTCAATGTCATTGCATTGCTCTGTGATATTATACAGCAAGTGCTGATGGTCAGCCATTGGAATGATGCTAAAACAGATGTAAAATGCTGCTTGTGTAATTGTATTCATAAGTTGTATAGAGATTTATGAAACAGAAGATCTAAACATTGCTGAAATCACTTATTTGGTTTTCAGTTGCTTATAATTCTTCATTATTCTCTTTGGAAACAAATTATTCTTGTAACTTTTCCCATTATTTAATTTGCACAGTCCTTGTCTCTATGGCATAACTTGTAATATTAATCATTATTATGGTATATAATATAGGTTAGGTACAGGTTATGAGAAGATTATATATATATAAAATATATTATATGAAGCTAGTTTTCAAGATGAATAGCCTTGCCAGATATTTATTTTATTGATAAAAAGAATAACAGAGCCTTTAAATATCTAAAAAAAAAAAAAAGCCTCTATATCTAAGTTTTATTGTGACTGCCATGTTTAACTGTGGAAGTCATACCCATTGTTCAGTTAGTTGTAGTTGGCTGCTAAACAAAATCTGAAGCATTTCACGGTACGAATTCTGTCGTACTCTGTAGAATATATTGATCTCAGAAAATCCCTTCTTTCCTAGAAAGTATTTTCATTTTTTGTAGTTTGTGCTTTGCTGCAAAGTAACTGCTGCAAAAATTACACTAGGAGATCAATATGAACCATTACATACCCATGCCAATGGACAAATTACAGCTATAATGCCTTCAAGTGGGACTTGATGCTTGGTGGATTTATAAAATAAATGTGCTTTAAAACATTCCACTTCTTTCTGGCTTCTCATCTAAAATCTGAACATTTTATCAGAAGGCTGTTAGTTAATGATTAAGAACTTTAATTATTTTTATGTATGATGTACATTTTCATACTTTTAATGTGCTAGGTATGATGGTAGTTCATCATAAGAACGTGTGACTGTTGATGTGAGCGAATATGGGTGACTGTGGTGCGTGCCCAGAAATATGTACATTATTAAAACAGTTATTATAAATATTGTATTGTATTATTAATGTGTGTCTATGGACATTTTTGTTGTGTGATTGAGTGTTATTGGTGTTTTGTAGTAGTATATATGTTTCTTAGTGTCTGAGTTGGTATTAAAGCAGTTGATTGGCTGAAATGCTTCACATTTTGAATAAGAAGGGTTAATGCTATATTGTAAAGTAATGTATATCACATTAAACGTAGTTACTGGCAGCAGGTACTCCAGAAAAAGAGAGTTCATGTTATGAAAACATGTCACGATTGTTATACTTAATTCACTCATTCAGTACAGCAAGGGAGTACAGAATATTTTGTACATTATAGTTTCTGCCCAAACCTAAGCCAAACAAATAAAAAAACCACTGCCGAGTTTTCATAAAGGTAAGGGTAGCATGAGCCAGTGACACCTGGAGGTCTTCAGCAATCAGATTTGTCATCTTTCTTTGTAAGAACGAATAAACATTGTTTTGGTCAGCATGTGAAGCAAACTAGTTGTAATTAACTTCTATTAGGGAAATGTGCAGTTCGTCATGTCAAGTGAGAATAATAGTCTTAGTTAATCTTGCTTCTTGCAGCTATGTTTTCACTTGTTATGTTGTTTTTAATATATGTACCATATCCATGATTTTTCTAAAAAACAAAACAAATTTCAAATTAATTTTATGCATATGTAATAATTAAAGCTACATCTGCAATATAAAAATGTTGAGATCTACATTTATAACTATTTTTTTACCAAGTTATTTTCTTTCTGTTAAGCCTTGGAGTAACGCCAAAGCAATAAAACACAAAGTTGCATGTAGACACTGTATTAAATGCCAATTAAATTGCACAGGCAATTGGAGACTTGCCGAAAGACTCTGAAATTTGTCTGCTCCTGTGGCAAGAGAATACCTCTGCTCCATTTCTTCTTTTATATTTTGGGACAATCTAGTACAAAGTCGCAAATCCAGCTATGGAACCACCTTTATCTACTGCTGTTCCCATTGTGCTGACTTGTATCTTTGTTTATTATTTTGTGATTGTTACTCAACCGTACTCTTCCATGGTGCTTTTTTAAGAGACACTGCGGTGCTAATAGATACATGCAAACAAACACATACAAATGCAGGCTGTGACTCACGAGATTACGCTAAATATAAAAAAGCTTAAATAAGGGAAGAAGCTGCATGATGTTCTGTTGTTATGGCTGATGAACGGAAACTAGTTGAGGTAGAGCGGTTTTCTGCAGGGTATAACAAGGCAATAACATATTCCAATTTAACTTATGGCGCATACTTGTGTTTGTTTGCATGTATATGAGCACATGCTTCTAATGTGTTGCCCACTCTTATCTTTCTGCCGATCATCACCACTGAACAACTGAGTAATTAATAGAATTAAAGATGATAAACTACAAACATAATAAATAAAAAGGAAAAAGAGATGTAAAATAGTAGCACATTCTTATCTCCACCTTCATCTCTTTGTTTTCACTTCACAAGATCCCATTGGTAGTTGTGTAAAAAAAAAAAATTAAAAAGGAAAACAGTATGGACCAAAATAAAGTGATGTGTTTCACAGTCCAACTTGCTGTGCAGAGTTTTATTATTATGCCTTTTCCAATGTTTTGTACCTTAAGAGGAAATTAAAAGTCCTGTCCTGCCCAGCTTAAATCTGCTAAAGGCGGTAGAACACCTGCCTGCTGTCCCTGGTTTGATTCCTGGCTGGGGGGTGGGAATTTTTCTCTAGCCAAGATTATTCCCTATCCTACCCAGAGTCTGGAAGTATGAGTGTGTGTATGATCTAATGGGGAAAACCCAAAGAAACCAACCAAAAATCCAATGACAAGTGAGTACGAGTTAATACCATTGCCAGTAGATATGTTCCACAGATAAAGGATGCCAATATGACTGTTGCAGTTAAGGACGGGGTATAGATGGAACATTAATGGGGAAAAATAAGGTCTGCTAAATTCATGAACCATTATCTCAGAAAGCATTTAAGATATAGATGAAAATTTTTACTGGATGTAAATGAATGCCTTTTAAGTTCACTGATATACTTTATACAATAAGTTTGTTTATTAAGCAAGATAGGATTTTTTCTTAATTATAACATCTTTTGATTGAAACCTATCAGGAATTTTTTTTTCTTAAATAATTAACCATGTTATTAAAACCAAAAACAACATCACTTAGGGATTGCTTTTATCATCCTAAAATTTAATTAGCTATTGTCAATAGTTTCTGAGAAAACAGGTCATTTATGCCAGAAAATGTAATTCACAGAAAAAGCTGTTCAAAGCAAAAATGCAGAAAACAAATTTGCATATACAGTAAAACCCTGAAATAATGAACAAAAAGATAAGAGATGCTCAAATTCACGCTGGTAACATTGCTGTAAACAATTTGCAATGTTCTTTTGCCCCAACCCTAAATCCCAACACAGATACTTGGTATTGTATGCAGTTAATCCTCACCCCCTACCTCACATTCCAAGAAATATTGTAAGACTATAAAAGGTGTTAACTGTTTGCACACATGTTCTATGCGGAGGCACTTTGTTATTTTACTGTTGGTGTTGGTCAGAGTAGTTTGTTTGTATTTAAGATGTCAATAAAAAGCAAACATGTTGTAATAAGTATTGAACAGAATCTCAAAAGCCGTTGACAACAGAGTGATAGCAGATGAGGAGATTCCAAGTACTAGAGGTAAGAAGAACTACAAATTTGTGTTCAAATCTTAATGGGAAATATGGAATTATGGCAGTATCAATAGTATAAAACCTTTTTTTTTTTCTGAATTGGCCTACATTTTGTAAAACAAAGCAGTGAATTGATCTCAATAGGTGTTTTTATCAAACAGTGACATGATATAGCTACTCACAAGCATTGCAAGTAGAACGTTCAGAAAAAAAATTATTTATTTCATGAAATAGTCTTTATAAATACTGTAATACACATTTTAATACTGTATACAGTAGCATCTTTTTATTAAACATTATTACATGCATTTGGAATACAATATTTTCTTCTTTTTGCTTCTAAACATCATTACCATTGATAATCCGAAAAGAAAGCAGTATTAGACACAGCTGTCCCCCCTTTAGTTAGGCTAAGCAGGGTTCTTGTGTAAAGAAATAAACCGCATGGCTTGAGCACACAGGAGCTGTCAAACTTAATAGAAGTATCAATTCATAGAGCAAAAACTCCCTAAAAGATGGGTTAAAGGTTACCTCTCTGCTTCAGAGTGTGGTGGAATTAAGATATTTTTCTGTGAAGTGATACAAAATTTGCAGTACAAAATTGGAGATGCAGTACTATTTTTAAAAATATATTTAAAATAAAATTATTGTGACTTTCTCCAATTTTTCAAGTTTTACTTCTCCAAGTTCTCAATGTCACTTTGCCTACTTTTCACTTTGTCATTTCACTAATGTGAGCTAGTTCAATTTCCCCATCACTTGACTTTCTTTGTGATGTAGCGGTGTAACAAAATATGCACAATGTAGCCTCCACTTTTGGATGGTTCACTCACTGAACACAAGACTTCTACAAACTCTTGCTCCACAGTAGCACTTACTGCACGTCACAGCAGTCGTCACCAACTTGCTCGGAGAGTCGCACTCACTAACTCGCTCACTTACTAACCTACTCCGTGCGAGAATGTTTGCTTATATAGCCAATGGAACCTTCCACAGAACATTGCAGAATCATCTGTAAACGTATTCTGGAGGCAGGGAAGGAGGGGAGGATAAATTTTCCAAAGATTCTGGTTTCTGCTGATAGCACTTCTGGTGTTTATGCCAGGCGAGAGCATTGCTTATCTCTGTTTACCTCTGACTTGCCAGCACTGACCTCCTGATAACCTTGGGCCATAACCCTATGTCACAGTATTGTGCCTACAATGATAAAATACATATCAAATTAAAGGGTAAATTGCAATTAAAAAGACTGCACAAAAATCTAAATATGTCATCTTTCTTTCTTTTTTTTTTTTGAAATGTTTGTCATCTCCCTTAAATCTGGAGCATTGAAATAAAATGTGGTCAGTCTATCTACAGTACATTTAAATAAGGACTAAAAATATTTCTTTTGCAAAAAAAGGTAATAAGAATAATGGCAGGTGTAAAGCAATCAACTCATTGTAAACCACTATTCAAAACATTTGGAATTCTACCATTAGCCTGTGAGTATATTTTAGCTGTGCTTTTAGCCGTGGTTGACCACCCAGAAGTGTTCATAAAAAATTCATACATATACAGCAAACAAACCAGAAATGGGCAGCACTTACACAGGCCAAGCAATAATCCACAAGCATTCCAAAAAGGAGCTTACTACAATGGTATAGTATTATTTCACTTCCATCATATATTAATGAACTGAAAACTAATAAAAATAAATTCAAGTTAGCATTGAAAAAATATCTCATCACTCACATCTTCTATACAGAGGAGGATTTCTTTCATTCAAAAAAATAACCGACTATAAAATGTTACTGAATTTTATAAATACATTAAGTATAAATAATATTGTTTTAAAAATTTTTAGCTCTAACATACTCTACATAAGAACTACAATTTATTTGCATACAAGTACACAATGTAATTATGTATTTATGACGTAATCTACATCCTAGAGTACTGCTTTCTTTAAGCTGGTCTAGCTCACTATAGGGTCTACAGATTGAGATGTTATGTTACGTTACTTCCCCTGTTTTTGATTACACTCTTTTCATGTTTTAAAATAGCTTCAAAATACATGTTTTATTCAGAAGCTGGAAGTAAGCTGCCTTGAATAGAGCAACATGTACTCTCTGAAGAATCTTCCACATGACTTATTCTGGTGTCTGTGTTCTGAGGAACCAAGTAGTTTTTTAATTTTTTTTTTATTTTAATAGTGTTTAATGCTTGTTCTTACTTAGTACGGCACCTCAGGCAGCAATACTGCTAATAAATGAAATGGTAACTGGGAAAGGAAATGTGTTTAGGATACCTATCCAGGCATTTGTCAATAATAAGGACTGAGGAAAGCCTGAAAGAAAACTTTCAGGTAGGATGGTCCTGGCAGGATTTGAACCGCAGACACATGCACGAATCCGTATGTTAACAATCTTGGCTACCCCTTTCAGTGAATCAGATAGTGTTACACATGCACATGTCATGTTGGTTCCATATTATCTTACTCTCACACTTGTGCAGCTATGTTATATAACTAGCTGGCTCCCTGATGTTCCACGGGTAGCATTTTGACAATTTAACAGGGTTTCCAGGCAAAAATGTAAACTTAACTTCCCTAACCACAATTTTGTATTTGCACAATTTTTACCATCCTCCTCCACCCCTATGTAATATGGTACCCCATATTACCGAGTTTGAACTTCTTTCTGCATCAAATTGATTGCCCAGTACATCACTAAGCCATTCTATAAACTCAGGATTAAGTGATGAATCCAGCCACTGACAGTTGGAAGTTCTGCCCCCCCTTTTTTTTTTCCTTTCTTTTTGGACTACTAAAGTCTTAGGGTGGAGTAAAGCAATCCACAACTGCAGTCACAAAAAGATGAATAACGTTATATCTATAACATGTGCAAAAGTATTCATATACATATCAGTAACTCATCACTTTAAGAGTTGGGAGGGGATTTTAAATGCAAAAAATGTTGTTTAATGTGTAGTTTTTCATCAGTTTGAATTACCAGACATGTGATGTGATAACTTGGAACCAATTTCCCTGACTTTCCCTGACACACACCAATTTTTAAATACTCCCCTGACCATTTTGCAATTCCCTGACCTTACCTGCCCTTCCAGGTTGTTGGGAACCCTGTTTAATTAATTTCATTTACCTTCCCCCCCTTTTTATGAACTTATATGTACAGTGATCTAGAAGATTTTTATGGTGAATCCTGTCCTCTACCCCTTATAATTGTAATTTCACACAGTCCCAGCCATTCCTAATAACAGATGAAATATCCCTTAATATTCATGCAAAAGAATGTGAAACTGGCAGAACATCTGACTTCCTTAACCTCCTCATGATAGTCTTCCAAATCCTGGAAGCGCTGTATAGCCTTTTGATTATAAACATCCCAATAATTTTAATAGGAAAGAAGAGACACAAAAACTTGCATCCGCTATTTGAGAACATGAAACAGGCACAAACCCAACGAGATCATCCGAACCAATCAGGAATCAAAAGCACCAAAGTGGCTAACCCCTTCCCCCCACATGCACCTCCAGCCGGACCAATTGCGTGAGAGCAGCCTGAGTATAAATACTGCCGCTATTTCAGCCAAGTCAGTTGTGACCAAACCTTCACCAAGAAGTCTTAGACCACGCCACGAGGATGTTCACTGCAGTCGTTAACAAAACGTCTGGACCTGACAACTCCAGCAGACCACGGCCTCTCAGGCCAGAAAATTCTTCTAGTTATAATTTGGACTCTGACCGTGAAAGCTTACAACTACTATAAAATATCAGTTCACTGATTTCTAATGTTAGCTATTTTCTCTCTTTATACAATTATTTAGCATATCCTGCCAACTAAGTACAAAGGAAATAAAGCAAAAACCTTCTTACATGAGTCGTTCTCCATGGTGTAGTGGTTACCATGCTAGCCTCTAGTTCCCGAGATTGCGGGTTCAAACCCGACAGAGGGTGATGGATTTTTTTGGGTGTAAAAATCCTAACATGGCTTTGGCTTCCTTCAAAAGGGAAGTAAAGCTGGTGGTCCTGTGTCATAAATTTACGGCACGTGAAAGAACCTCAAGCCTGATAAAGAGGCCTCTGAGCAAAATTTCCGGTCTTTCACACCCAATAGAATGGGACGCTAAGGACCACAGCAGTTAAAGACCTTTCATAAATAAACAAAAATACTTTCTTACATGAGGTTTATTAAAATATTTTAGCATTGATATCTCGCATGCATATCATAGCATTATAAGCAGATTCGATTCTCTTTTGTTTTGTAGGTCTTCTGTTTTCTAAATTGGAATATCATGACCACCTATGTATATTGTTCAGAATGAAATATTTGAAACATTTGTCTTATTTTACATGTATTTTCTGTCTAGTAAGAATGGCTATTTTCTGTTCTATGGCATTCTCAATGAAAAGTCAAGGCCTTCTTTGCAAGTGTGGTCTTTTATAACTCCATTGTGTTCATATTCTAGTACATGGTTTTGTAAATTCTTTTTAGTTTTCTAGTAATCTACAAATTGAAATTAGAAGGTTTTTTTATATCCTCATGTCCATCAGAAAGAAGAGGGTTTTTCAGTGGTGAAAGAATTATGAAAATCAGTTGAGTGGTTTTTTTTTTAGATTCCGCCCCCCACCCCCCCACCCACACACACCACACACACACACACACATATATATATATATAAAATTCATTTTCTAGTCTTTATAATAAAGATTTTCCCCCAAATCCTTAATATTATAAGACTGTTTAATTATTTTAATAATTTAGTTTCTGGGTTCATGGGATGGTTAAATGATCAAAATAAACTTCAAAAGTCAGCTTGTTAATATTTTTATCAAATAAAGGAAAGTAACCATCTGTTTCAGCTTCTAAACATGAATTTTATGGCCTTAGCTTATAAATTTAAAAGTTTTAGAGCACCATTTATGTATTTATCAGGAGTAGCAACAAACATATCAACATACCCACCTACATCCATGATTAGAAGGAATGTTTTAGCGACTTATAAAATTCTTGAAACAACAAAATGAACCTAGAGAGTTAATTAAATTTAAGCAATATGAGTCAACATTTTTTGCATGGTGCTGGGCTGTGCCTGTCGTACCAAGGGATGGTTCTATTTCCAGCTATAGAATGGCAATTTTAAGTCAATCCCTATCCAGGCCTGCACCTCTGACTAGCTCATATGAAGTATCAACATAGTTTGGAGTCCACAGCATCCTCATTGTCATTCTAGCATTGAGATAATGGACACTGTCTGCTGGATGCCTCCAGCTTATAAATGGACCCAGTCATTGCTTGGTGGAATGAGGTTTACTCCGAAGGTTCTTGACCATATGGGGAGCATTGTAAACAACAGTTTTACACCACTACTTTACCTTTTTTTTTTCCAGAACATTTTTTCTCATTATTAGTTGTTTGCTGATTGAGAATTGTGAGCTTGTAGCTTTATTATAACCAGAAGTTGTTCAATGTGAAACAAATTATCAGTTAATTAAATTTAAGTGATGTGAGTTAATATTTTTACACTACTGCTTCAGAAATCTATTCTTTGAAACATGTCACAGTACAAACAATAAGTTTGTGAAGCTGTAGTGTAAAAAAATTTGATGTGTTGCTCTCATATGACCTTCTTTATTTACTCTTCTACAAACTACTCTGGGAAAAGCTTATTCTTCTATCTGTTTCTTGTTAATTGAGATAAACGTTTAGGGCACATTCACACATTTTGTCATAGGTATAAGAAAGACACAATAGGCTAAAGTGATAGATTTTTTTAAAAAAAACTATGTAACTGCTGTGAAATTTTATGCTCTTTGCAGGATCATGAAAAAAAAATGAACAGTGACTTACTAGTAGAAAAAAAAATAAGTATTTGAAAATTCAAACCAATAATAAAGAATATCTTGGAAATGGTTAACACCCAAAAAAAAAATTATTTGACATAAAATGTGTGATTTAAACAAGATCTACATATTTTGCATAGGAAGATTTTGTCTATCTCTTACAAATTCTAATTATACCTCATTCGGAATAAAGACATTTCGGATAAAATGTATTTTCTTGAATTTTCTGGGAATGGCCTGTGAAGTCCTCTTCATTCTGAATTACTTTTGTATAATAATTGTAAAACCTAAGAGATTGACAAAAATCTTACTACACAAAAACTATAGATCTCATTAAAGCCATTTAGGGGGGGGGGGACATGGGGGGGGGATCAATAATTTCTGAGATATTCTTTGCTGTCTGTTTGGATTTTCAAAGATTTATACCCTTTTCAAGGGGTAAGTCTCTATTTGTTTTTTCTTGTGGTCATGCAAAGAGCATGAAATTTCAAAGCATATGGTGACCCACTTTTTAGAAATCTGACTATTGCTTTAACCTGCTGTATTCTTCTTATACCTACAATGAAATGTGTAATGAAAGTTTATCTTAATAATTAAGAAGTAGATAGAAAAATAATCTTTTGTAAGTATAGTTTATGGAAGAGTGAGTAGAAAAGACATGTAAATGCAGCACATACAGTCGTTGGGTTTTTTTTTTTTTTTTTTTTTTTTTTGTGTGTTTAACAGGACAGGTCATAACAGATAGTAAATGAATATATGAAATGAGTGCTCAAATGAACTTAGGGTTAGTCAACATTTATCTTCTCAGTGTAGAAGAAAGATCCCCAACCAAAACTTTAACTCTGCCCTCTGGACTGTAATGCAGATATGCTAACTCCACACCATGAAGGTAGGTCAGGAATTTATTTTTATTATACACACTAACAGATAGTTTATAATCTATACCTGGTCCTAAGGATTAAATGACTAAAACCTTGTGCATATCAGTCAGATGACAGATCTGTCCATATGCATAGATTTGAAAATAAGATTAGGATAGTTTCTGAGCAGGGGCATCATTTAGCAGAGGAGCCAACTGCTAGGTTACAAGAAATGATTAGGCTATACATTATTATTGCTCTACCAAAAGAAAAATTACAATTGTAATTTTAATATAAATATTTCACATTTGAGAAGTAAAAGATGATATTCTTCTAGACTAAATGTGTTGTTAAAATTCACATGAAAATTAGGGAAACCACTTCAGGCAATCTTGCAGACCCCCTAAGCAGAAAACTGAAATGACGCTCCTGTTTCTGAGTCTTATTATATAATCTTTGCATAACCTTCTCTACCACCTACCTTTAGTAGGTAGAGAAGTTTTGTATTGCAAGCTCTTATGTAGAAACTGTATAACGTTTTTCAATGAAAAAAACAATCTACACTTAAATCACAGCACCTGGTAAAAGTTATGCAAGTATTATAACAACACACCACATTAGGATGCATGAATGATATAGGAAGAATTTTTACACAATAATAACTCTAGTAGCCAAATTAATAAAGAAAATTATCATTTTTAATGTACACAGTGTTTCTGAATCTCCATCCACTTCTTAAAGTTATATCTCGTAGTGTGTATGGTGCACCAGTTGTATTTTGCAAGGATTTTTTTTTTGCAAGTGGAGGGGAAAATGCTGTTAGGCGCTTACTGCAGTCCCCCATGGGAGTGAGAGACTGTGAATGTGGGATTCGCCAGTGCATGGCCATACCCAATAAACAAACCCACTGAATAGGACATAGGATAAGAAAGGAATACATGGAAAAGGTAGTGCAGTCCTGCATAGCACCCACATTATTCGAAGAACAATATTTTGCTGCCACACAATGGGTGGGAGCAGGCATAAGATAAGCTCCTAGGCCACAGCTATGACAAATTGTCCTGACTGCAGCCTAGAGGTTGCATGATAGTAAGGATGGGGTTCAGGGGTGATAGTGGTGTTTTATTTGTATTTATTGTGTTAAGAGATTTACAATTTGATTGTCTATTGAAATTTGGCCCTGGCCACTCATTCTGTAGACAACCCTACAATTTATCTTCATTTTACAATTTCCCGGCAATAAATTATCTTGCTCCAGTTTTTCATGTTCCATTTCCACTTGTTTTTCACTTGTCACTTTTTAATTACTTTACCATCAAACATTCACCACAGTTTTCCAATCAAAGTTTCATTGAGTTAATGATTTCTCACTACCTCTATCCATCATCTATTTTGTAAGCTACACTACCTCTTACTTATTTCTATCCACTGTCCAAAGCCATTTATTTTTTACTTTGAACAAAAACTGCCCAATGCTCCTAGCGTCTTTGCTCATTTCGATTGTACCTGTATTTCTATCCCCCCTTCAGCCACTTCTTTTTAATAAATTCTCTTCTCCAATTTTCTGTAACTTGGCACTCTAGTCCTCTGAGATCTTGAGTGGTGGAGGTGACTGCTATGGAGCTGGATGTGGTGTATTGTGATGCTGAAATAACATAGTTTTATGATCCTCAAAGTTCTCCAACCCTGCAGACTTGTGATGATGGTGTCAGATCGGTGGTGAAGGTTTGCTGTTGAATGGTGGCTGTAAAGAGGATAGCCTGCAAGCCCTGGAGCTTCTCGGAGATGAGGTCGGCTATGGTGTCTTCCAATGCAGCTAGTCGGGCACAATATTCAGAAACTCCGCATGGAGGTCCTGAACGGCGCCCCGAAGCGCTACCTTGGTTGAGGTTGCCTATGTTGTGTTGTCAGAACTGGCTGGTGGATGTTGCTGGAGCACCAGCGTCAGCTGCGGTGTTGGCCTGCTCTTCGTGTATTGAGGGCACTGGGCCTGGCCAGTGAAGTGTATTGTGCCACCACATATGGCATAGTAGCGGCGACGGCAGTGAAGGTTGTGCCCAGTGCACTCGAAGGTGTTGACCTTGGTGCCTCACTAGTGGCACCTCAATGTCAAAGAGCAAGCGTCAGCGGCGGCAGGGTACCTGGCATTCTACTCGGCTGGCCTCAATGCTTAAGCACCGCCCTCAAGGCCGCTTCATAGTTACCATAATGGTGTCGGTTCTCGATGTGAAATGATCCAAGTAACCCTCATTGCTGAGGACCACTGCTAGCAAGCTGCGGTGGTGAGGTACCTAGCTGGAAGGTCCTGAGGAACCCCACAGATAACAGCACTATGCCTCCCTTGAAGCACATGTTGTGGCAGCGAAGTGGTTTCCTCTCACTGGTGTCGGGGGAGTGGCAGAGGCTCCTGCTGAAGCAAGACGACATTGTTACTTCTTCTTGTTAATCGCAGTGGTGTCTCTGCAAGGATTTTAGGGGTGGTACAAATCTTAATCAGTTGTGAGCTGTGGCTCTGTGCATACATAAAGTGTAATATGTATATATAAAACTGCAGACAGGAGTGGGATTCAAACTCAGAACCTCTTCGTTAGAAATCTGCCACCCTAACCATTTGTACACAAAACAAGCTGCAGATATGTAGGTCAAAGACTACCTAACAGGTTATGTTCAAATTACTGATTCATAACAGACAAGATATTGTTATTATTTATACATTAGTATTATGGAATATTACATTAGTACTCATATTAACCTAATACTACATAAAAGTATAAGTACAATTAATAATAATAATAAACAATATGTCAGTTAATAATAATAGATCAATGTAGCAATCAAAGCTAATGTTAGTACACCAAATACACTTGCCTCATATGCAATGATGGTGCTAGAAATACCAGAACAAAATAACAAACAGAAGCAAGTAGTCCTATGTAATGTAATAATAAAACAGTAAAGATATTTTACCATCCCTGATATCATTTGGACTGCCTATTTGAATAAAGTTGACAGTTATTTGGGAACACTATGTATACCTACTAAGAACAAATAATGATACAATTTATTGCTGTAATTTTCATTATTTTATTTATAAATTTTAAATTATTTTTTTAAACTTGTACCAATTTTCCAACTTATTATGTGTGATGTTTCCAAAATTAACATTATGCTTTAGTGGAGCAGCATTTTTTTTAATATAATACTTAGCATAAAAAATATCACTTTAAATTATATTTCAATGACATTTTCAGGTATTACACATATTAAGAAATCTGTTTTAGTAAGTGCATATAAATTAATTTTGAGAATATTGCATATAAAACTGAAAATTTCATGCATTTTTCCAAAAATTGTATGGTTTGTTTTTTCTGCATTTAAAAACGATTTTCTCTCCATTTGTTTATCTGCTAAAGATGTTTAGTGATGACCAAATACTTTCCATTCAGACTGTACTGGTTGAAAACAATGGAAGGGCAGACTTTTCAAAGTTGTAGGATAGCCTATAATTTTTGCTGGATCCTAAACCAGTGTTTCGAAATCTATAACCACTAAAGAAATATTCCCTGATACTGGTATTCTCCAAAATCAGGGGACATTTATTTATTTGTGTATACAGAATGTCAAAATGAGCTTGTCCTTTACAATAGAACTGTAAAAGGAAAAAAGCAAAAATTACATTAGACTAACGTAAACTTAACTATACTATGTTAAACAAATCTAATGCACAGGTAAAGAATTTGCACATTGGGTACTCCATTTTTTTCCCTCCAAGAATAAACAAATTCGAAAAACTAAATGTGAAGTATGAGTGGCTGGGTGACAATATCAAAGATACCTCCAAATTATAGTTTTAAATTTGGAAATGTCTTGTAAGCTATAACCAAATGAAAAGAACAGTACTTTTCATGATGAAATAATTTTCAAAATTGATTTATTGGTTTCCAATTGCCCTGGGCATAAAAGCATAGACATAAATTCTTGCTCTTTATTATTGTAAACCTCAAAATAAGAATCGGGGGGGGGGGGGGGCGATGCATCACCTTTAAAACTGTTATAGATTTAATTTATTTAATAGTGTATACCTGTGTTATTTATCATTTATTTCGTTTGATTGTGGTACTAGGATCAACATTAGATATTTTCTAAAATAATTTACTTTGATTAGCATAAAGAAATAGTACAGATATGAACAATTTACTTCTATTTTGTTTTAAGAAGAATGGGAATGCCCTATCTAATAATGTTAAAATTAGAATATTAATGTCTCACTTTCTCAGTACCTATTGGTCACATCTTATTGAAATTTTTATATCATATTCACGAAGCCTTAATAATGAAACAGACACAGGGATAATGTGCTGTATTGAGTATCATACTATGATTTTTTTTTTAATGTTTGTTAATTTTTAACAGGGTTGAGAAAAATCTTGGTTTCGAGAAAAATACATATACAGTGAACAGTGCATAAAGTATAACTTGCCAAACTTCTAATGCATTCCAGCTCTATATGATAGGTCATCTGGGTCTTCTTGCTACTCATAAAGATCCTCCAACATTCGTTTTGCAGTAGTCCTGTTCTGTCTGGCTTCAATTTCAATATTTCTGACCACATGCCTTGCTTCTTCAATTCGGTAGCTGTCCAGTCTCCTTATTGCTTGTACACAATTTTTACCAGGAGGGAAACTGAGTCTTTCATACACATGATACAACACCTATTTACCTTCATTGAATGGGGCAACAGCATCCCACACTCCAAAATGCAAGGTACAGATACCAATAAATGTAGTTTTGGGAAGTCTGTTCCAAATAATGTTTTTACACACTCATTTGGATTCTGAGTTATGCCATAGAAATTTCTTCAACAACTCAGAATCACTTAGGTCTCTAAATATTAGCTAAATAAAAACTGAGTTTTATTTATGGACGCTCTTTTAACTCTGTGGCCCTTAGCATCCCATTCTATATTGGGCGTGTAAGACCAGAAATTTTGCTCAGACGCCTCTTTATCAAGAGGTCCTTGAGGTTATTTTAGGTGCCATAAATCTGTGACATGGGACCACTGGCTTTACTTCCATTCTGAAGGAAGCCATGCTAAGGATTTTTACGCCCAAAAAAAATCCATCGTCCTCCGCCGGGTTTGAACCCATGACCTCAGGAGATAGAGGCTAGAATGATAACCACTGCACCATGGAGGACAACGAAATATTGGTTTCATTTCTACAATTGCAGCATGAGGAAAATGAAAGTGATTAGCATGTTTATAAGATTTGTTTTTAGTCTTGGTTCGCTGATACTTGCACCAACTTTCTGCACCCTTAGGACTGAGTCCACTCTGTGGTCCGCATCAGTTGATAGCAAATGGAATTACTCTGCCCATATACTCTCTTTCATTCCTTAAAGGTTGCTTGAATTTCTTCTTATGACCAAACCATAATATTTTTTAATGTAGTAATAGTGGAATCAGCCACTCGTCCTCAGCCTCCAAAACATTTTACATTGTAAGTGTCTTACCTTGCAATTTTATTTTCAAATGCTTTAATCTGGTGCCCATCCTCTTCTGTACATGTCCCAAGCATTTTAACTTTGACACTATTGTGTCATCAAAAGGGGAAGGCCCTTAGAATCACTTAAATAATTTATATATCATACATTGTACAATGGTATGGGTTGACTAAAACAGTTTACAACACCTGAAACCTCCATGCCCCCCACTTGTGCCTTGGTAGTTTGCACTTCATGCTTCTTCATGTTTACCTTATAGTTTATCCTTAGGTACATGTACAGTGCTTAACTTCTATAACTTTCTCTGTATCAACACTCATACATGTTACAACTCCATGTAATGAAACATGACCCCTGCAGTGTCATGATCCATCTAGGGCAATTGTCAAATCCCTGTTATTGTTATTTTGTATCACTGCTTCTTCTATAGCAGATTTCATTGAGTCTATCCTCTTTGAAGAAAGGAAAACATTGCAATAGCAAATTTTGCAAACAACAACAATTGAATTGCTTCTTGTAATAAAGATAAGTTAATGATTTCACTTGAGTCACAATTATTTAATTCCAATGCTTTATAACTATCAATATTTACATTGATTTTCTTCTCAGATGAACTCTGAGGCACTTAATTGTTAGAACTAGTGGGGTTAACCTTAACACCATGTGGCTCACACAATACTTGAAGCTTTGGTTTGCCTACATTTATCCTTTTTTTTAAGATCCTTCTACTTCTAATCATTTTAACACTAAAAAAAGCACCTTGTAACTCTTAAACAACATAAACATCTTCAAAAAAGTTAAACAATATTATGCAAAACACATTTGTATATTTACTGGCTTCTTCTTATTTAGAGATGTCCTGGAGCCACTGTGATCCTCTTTAATGTCTACTTTCCCCATCTATAAAAGTAATTGAAAATTCCCAATATACAACAAGCTAAGTAATCCTAAATTATAATTTAATTTTGCATTTACGGCTATGGATTATGATTTTTTTAAATACCTTTATTGGATTATATTAGTAATTTTAATGGACCCAGAAAAACCTAATTTGTATAATTATGATAACCATTTCTTATTTTTTACTTTCTTGTTCCTGAAGGAACATACAAACAAAATGTGTTCTAAATTTCCAAATTTCACTTAAACATTAATTATTAACAGTTTTACCTAATAATTTTATTATTATATAAATTCTTAGTAGAATCCAATTATGAAGATATTTATCACACCATGTATTAAGGATAAAGTTTTTTTTTTTTTTTTATCCTTTAAAGGAAGTGGATCTGAGGAATTAACTCCTTCATTTCTTGCTGTTTTTACCGAAGAGTCTGTTTTTTCATTACCAAAAATATTTTTCTGGCTTGGGATTCCATATCAGTATAATGCTATTCCATGTTCTTTGTATCAAGTGGAGCTTGATAAATTAAAAATTCAATTTCCACTTCCAAGAGACATTTTTCTTTTATAGTGCAATTTTGGAGTTCCAGAAGAGAAGATTTACTATATGTAAATATAATATTAAATTTGTATCTATGTTTTCTGATAATTTGTATAGCTTTCATAAAAACGAATATTTCAGTGAATAAGTAGACATTTATCATTTAGTTTAATCAGAGATGATTCATTTAAATTATGATGAATACTGCTGCTTTTTCTAATAGTTTTTTGGAATCATCAGTGAAGAATACATTCCATATATCCTTAAGAAATCTCTGAAGAAATTCTAAAAAGTGTAGGTTATGACATGACTATGTTGGAAAAAGTACTGGTATCAATATCCAAATTATTGATGAGAATCTTCCAGTTGACATGGTATTGAGGATGATGAGGAGTAATAGCTAAGTTTAATAATGTATTATATTCAATCCCGACATCCAATTCTGACCCAGATTCATGATCTAATTTCTCCATATGAATTGAGTTATTAATTTGAGATAACAGAAGGAAAAGTTTATCTTCAGATCAATTGAATAATCTGGATATAAATTTATAATTTAATGTGAGTTGTGTAGATGGATTGCCTCTAAAACCTAAAATAATTTTAGCAATATCACATACTCTTGAGTTAAGTCTTTGAAGAGAACCTTTTAATGGATTATAAATTATTAAACAACCATATTCTATCACTGATTTGACAAGATTATTGAACAAAATTATCATAGCTTGAGGATGAGCTCCCCAAGAGGAGCCAGAAATATAACAGAAAATATGAGATATACTTTTTATTTTATTAACTATATAGGTAATTAAAATGATTTTTCCAATTCAATCTATAATCCAAATTAATTCCTAGAAATTTTACACATTGATCTGGTTGAAGGATTTCATTTTCTACTTTCAGAAACAAGTTGGATATATATTATCCAATTATTCTTTTGAGGATTGATGTTAAGTCCCAATTCTTCTAAATGATGCATACAGTTATTAACCAAATTCTCAAACTCTTCATTATTAATTTTAAGTTTTTCAAAATCAATAAGTTGATAAATGAAGATATCATCTGCATAAAATAGAAAATGTTTTATGCTGATTTCATAAGAGATAATTGAGAGATGTATAAGTTGTATAAAATTCGACTGAGAGGAAATCCTTGTGGGAGTCCTTCTGATGTGAAAAGTTCTAAAGAATTATGAAATCTAGGATGAAGTTGAAGCTTTCCATCCTTTAATAAGCTGTATATAACAGTTATGATTTTCTTAAGTAAGTTCAGCTTCTGCAAGTTTAGAATTAAAAGATTTAAATTTACTGTATCATAAGCATAAGAAACATTCAAATTAGTCCTTGTAACGCCTTTTTCTTGGAAAAGCTTGAAGAATTTCCATATTGATTTCTTGGCCAACCTCCAAATCTTTCCATGAAAAATTGAATCCTTTGCGCCAGGAGCCAGGAGTTTTTCCAAGATTTTACTGAAAACGCAAGATAATGTTATAGGTTTATAATTCTCTTCACTATTTTTATTCTTCCCTGGTTTTTCAATTGGAATAATTAAAAATGCTGCCATATCTTATGAGGAATAAAATTGTATCCATGAAGTAATAAACAGAGATATTCTGTTGGAAAATTTTGAACCATTTTATATTTAATTTCATCTTAGCCTGGCATAGAGTCCTTTTGTCCTTTAATAGCTCCTTGAAGTTCATTGAAGGTAAAGTTATTAATTAACTCTCTATATAATTTTTCTGAGGATAAATTGGATAGTTCATAATCTGAGGAATAGTACAGGAAACCAAAGCAGGTGAAAGTAGATTAAGAAATTTATTTTGTAAACAATGACTATCTGATATTAAAGAAAATTGCTGAAATGTTTTATAAGTAAAGCTCTGTACCATATTCCAAATTTGTGAAACTGTTTTGTTTTCTAACATAATAGAATTACAGAATTCTTTGTAGTAATTAAATTTTGATTGTTTAATTTTTTTTCATTTTAGCATATTATTGTCTCATTAAAAGAAAATTCTCCATGTTTTATGTTTCATAAAGTTATAACATTCTCTCTCTCTCTCCTCTCCTCTCTCCTCTCTCTCCTGTTTCAATTTAGATTTCCACCATGCAGGGTTATTTTTTTAATTTATTGTTACATGATGAATGTTATTAATATATTTATCTATTACTTCTCAAATCAATGAAGAAAAATTTACTAGGAATGTGGCAAGAATGATAATATTTCTCTAACATAAATATTTTAAAATATTCCAAATTTATATTAATATTTCTTGAAAAACCAATTACTTTCCAAAATGTTAAATGAAGTGGTTCCAGTACAATTGTAATCATAAAATGATCACTTCATAATGGTTCATGAATTATTTCTAGTGAGTCATATTTATAACTGAAGCCGATGCAAGTTAAATCAGGAGAGGTATCTTATTGACCTATTCTTATAGGTGTCCCATCATTCAATAAAAATATATTATGAGAAGCCAAATAATCAAAAAATGGTAGGTTGAAGATTCCATTAATCCTATCCAGATGAGGAATATAGAAATTAAAGTTATCAAATAACAGTAGATCCTTATGAGATTGAGGTTGAAGAAGAAAATTCCAGTAAGATGTCGAAAAATTTGTTTTTGGTTGTTTATAAATAGAAATAATTTTAATACTACTGAATAACATTGATATTCCTTGAATTGAATAATCTTCATTTTCTAAAATTTCATAGGAATTTACATGAATTTATTTTTTAATTCCTGCCAGTACTCCTCCGCCAATTGTAAATCTGAGGGAACATGTGATTTTATAATTAGAAATACAAATATTATTACATTCTTTTAACCACGTTTCTGAAATAAAAAAAAAATCCAGATCTTGATTTGTTATGCATGCTAAAAAAATTATCTTTTTTATTTTTAAAACTTTGGGCATTCCAATATATGTTTAATTTATTGATATCAATTGACTTAAATTTGCTCAAGGATTCCATATTAATACATTAATGAAATATCATTCTTCTTTTTAGATTTTTCTTTATTTGTTGAAGTATTGTTGGAATGTATTACAACAATTTAAATTTTCAGATTTATTAAAAATTTTCTTCTATGGATTTGAGTTATTGAAGCATATGTTAAAGTGCAGAAAGGAGGTCTACCATTTGGATAAATTAGGGTGAATTGTTTTAATGTTTTGACTTTGCTGACTAGTATTTACATAGATAGGGATTTTCTCTTCTTAGTAGTTTCTTTTGACAATCTACGGATTTTAGCTGGAAACTGAGTAGTATTGTTAACTGACATTTTTTTGGTAAGGAGAAGAAAGATGTTGAATAGCAACTGAGCTGAGCAAATTTTGAATACTTCCCTTTTAGTAATATCTGCATATGAAGAATTGCTTTTTATGATATTGATAGCTTCATACCTAGACACCCTGTGTTCATATATTGCTTCTGTAACTTCTTGTTCAAATTTATAGACTGGGCAATCTCAACTATTAGCTTTATGATTACCCTTACATAATACAGTAGAAATCACAAGCTAAGCAAACAGAAAGATTATGCTCTTCTCCACATGCTACACATTTTGTTGAATTTCTACAAAATTTAAATGTAAGACCAAATTGTTGACATTTTTACATTGAATAGGAGATTCCTTAAATTCATCAACTTTACAACTCACTCCATAAATATATATCCTTTGTGGCAACAATTGAGATTGATAAGTCACAAGAACCTTCGTGTACAGAACCATTGTATATCTCCATTAAAGTCTACACTTTTTCTTTGGAATCTGTATGCATAGACTATTTCCATATGACCATTTGTTTTAGCAACTTGTTTTATCTCTTCTATTTCATAAGTCTGTATCAGTACCTATAAGCCTTTGATTAGTATTTTGTATTTTGGGATAAATGAATTTATAGATATCTTGAATCAATGTCAGATAGCAGGAAACTATTAGCCTCTTGGAAAGTATTGAACTGAATCTCAATTTTATTGTTTCCTACTGAAACAGTTGATTTAAATATAATTTCATTTTCAAATAACATTTTTCTGTATTTCATTGGATGCATCATGTTAACATTTTTATTAACTCCTACTACATTCACAGCAAAAGGGCCAGAATCTTTATAATTATATATTCATTTCCTATTATGTGACATTTTTACATTAGTTTCCATTTCATTTACATTACATATTGATTTATTTATTTGATTTTTTAAATTTGATTCTCTTAGGTCATATTGAATTTCCAAAGAAAATAATCCGAAGCCATATGAAATTAATTAAACAGCTGAATAATAAGGAATAGAACTATCTAATTATTTACTATTTTAACTGCCTAAATAATTAGTATTATTTAGCTCTAAATCCAGATGTTTGAAAATTGATTCCAATCCAACTGTAGCTAAGGCCGACTTCCAAGACTCATATTTACTGGTTGTAAGCAAACATTTGCAGTGGTAGCATGCCTTACAATACCAACATAGAAAGAGGGACAAAATGTCCGGCACAAAAAGTCTAATGTTATACCTTTTCTTAAAAATAGTTATATAACATTGAACCTAAGCGTTTTTTCTTTCTTTCTTTCTTTCCTTCTTTCTTTCTACATATTTTTATGTTTTTTTTTCTGTCTTAAAATCACTACTTTAAAATATTTTTAAAACTAAATTGTAGAACTATTTACTGTAAGAGTAATGTATAATTTTAAACCTAGAACTTCAAAGAAAAATAATCAGCAAAAAATAAAAAACAAATCTTTTGTTTTGCATGTTTGTCATTCTAAGTTACCTTGAGGCTTAGTACTTACATGCCTAAAGATTTTTAAATTTTATCTACATTTGTTATATTTTTATTTCACAGCTTTTACAATTATTAACATTATCATTATAATACTTGAAGCGGATAAAAGATGTTAATGTTGTGTTGTAATGTTGAAGTTATGCTTCAGGATAATTACCTACTTAGTCGTGAGTCTTGTCTCAGACTGTGATCTCAAGAGAACAAAGCTGAGTCCAGTCACGTTCACCTTCAATATTTAAGTACCAGTTTTCAGTTATATAATTAATAACTTGATCAATTAATAAAATAAACATTAAATAACTATTTATGTTGTCTTCGCTTACGTTGCTTCGCTTGGCTTTTATCCCGCTACATAGTTGGTAACTGAGGAAGTTTGATACGTCTTCCTCCGACATATGACATGGACACGTCTGCCTTCGATCGAAGACAACATAAATAGTTATATCATGTTTATTTGATTGATTTATCAAGTTATTAATTATATAATTGAAAGTCAAGTAATAAATATTGAAGTTGAGTATAATTGGACTTATTTTTGCTCTCATGAGACCACGACACAAAACAAGACTCATGACCCAATAATTATGTCCTAGCACAATTATTTCAACATCACAACGCCACAATAATTTATTTTTTCTCGCTTCATATGGCGCCCAACATGGGGCAGCATTAACTTCTTTCAACCAGCTGCATGCTGTAGGCTATCATGGCGTATTTTAATTTGGACAAACAATGCTTGGTGTGTATTTATATGCTGACCTACATTTATAATAATTTATATAGGTGTAGGTCTAGATTATGTTCCAACAATCATTACTGATAGTTTCGGCCTGTGCATTTAATACAATGACTGGTGGTACCTATGTAAGTACGTTTCAACAAACTTCTGACTACGACAGTGTTTGAATTAGAAAATAACAAATGATACGTAACTACTGACTGCGTCCGATGCCAAATTGACATTATGCTCATGCATGCATATTAGGCATGTGTGCTGCATTTGCACTCATTTCACATAGTCATTGATGTCACTCATTAATACACCAGATACGCCAATTATAAAATGACGTAAATATTGGAATCACTACTTTTTACGCATTTTCTAGCTCTTAAATGATATTGTACCTTACATTTTAGGAAAAAGGGAACATTGAAGGGTGCGCGTATGACAAATATTGTAATAGTGTCAGTAAACTGCAGTGAATGCTTTAGAACAACAGAAAATCGGCGATTACTTCTAATTTTCACTAAATTTTCAAGGGAAAAAATAACCTTTAAGACTTCTCCCAGCAGTCCATAATTTTCAATCACAAGGGAATGTTATATAGCATTGTCACTTGGTTGCTCTCTGATTGTGACAGTACAGAATGAGTAGCACAGAACACCAAACTGTGAATAGCATAGTAACGCTTTATTGTTCTGTGATTGCGGCAGTACAAAATGAATAGGTCAAGGATAAGGTCGTCTTCATACATGTAGGTCTAGGTATGATTTATGATCTATTTAATTTTATTTAAAATTGGTTTTTTTTATTGGACAGAGTATTATTTAGTGCATTTTATCTGCCAGTAGTTCCTTGAAGTTCGGGAACGGTATTTTATAACCTATAATTCGACAAAACTAACAAGAACAATTGCGACAATAAACACTGTTATGCGATCACTCACGAACGCAATCACAGGTAGTGTTGTTATTCTGTGTAAGCATTTGCTTCCGTAAACGCCCTAGGCCGATGTATGTATTTATTTTGGCTGAATAAACGATTTTCCTACAAAGATGCATTTTCTCATATAGAAATCGAAAGATAGGTAATACCGTAAGTCATCATCGCATTAGTTGAAAAATATAAATAATTGATTCCGTGCTGCAGAACGACAATGCAGGACAGATGTCGTACTTCCCTTTAAATTATTTAAGGTGAGTACAAAAAATCGAAAAGTGGTGGACATAAACTTAATAATTTTCACAAACATTTCATTGGATGGTTCATGTTTTTGAATGGTGATGTTTACGCAAAATTAAACAAACATGAAGCTAATTAACCTCTAAAAAGAGCGGCTATGGATAAGAGGAATACTAAAATATACCCATTGATTATATTAATATTCTAGCATTTGCCACATTTCAAAGTTAACTGATAAGTCAATCGTAATTTTGATACTGTAGAATTCTGGTCATATCTGTTTGTACTATCTTATCACTAACTGCAGGTAATGCATAATACCATACTTTAAATACCAAATGCAGGGCTAGAAAGTGTGTACTTTTCAAAAATTCTTTTATCATGCTATTTGTATTCATCCATATGTTTCCCATACCACTGATAACTAGAATATTGTAAAGACAAAGATTGTTGTTAACAAAATACTTTCAGAATATCATCAGTTTTACCAATTTAAAGGTGAGCCTTGTTTAGGTCAGAACCCATTATGTAACCATTGCAGACAGTAATTCATAAATGAGCAAGTAAAACAAAATGCAGGACTTAGTTTTTTCCAGTACCCTGTGTTTCACTGTTTGTATGTTGAGATGAGGTAAGTGCAGTTGATAATGTGAGGTAGTGTAATTAAGACTGGAGGGGAAGAAAAATGTCATTACAATATAACATTAAGTGGAATAGCAGCATAGTTGTTGTTGAATTTGTGTTGTGCTTAATAATGTCTATATGTTTTCCAGCAAAAGAATGTTCAGGTTTGGCTCATCTAACACTCGTCAAACTTCGTCTGACAAACCCTCCACAAAAATGGAAGGTTCTGCACAAACTACCATAGGAGACATTGAAGTAAGTTTGTACACTGTATATCAATAGAAGTTAAAATTAATATTCCGAAAACCATTCCTAACTGTAAAGGTTTATGTACACTTGCCCCAGTGCTGTGAAATTTGGCATCCATATTCTTCCACAGAAGCTTAACTGTACACTGTTCAAAATATTCTTGTTGCTTCCTTTACCCAACAGCAGAAGTTCTGAAGAGATTAACATAAAAATAATTATTTTACATGTAGAAGCAAAACATAACCTGGTTTGTAACACTCACATGACTTTCACTGCACATCACCCTTTTATAATTGAAAATATTTGCTTAGAAATAATTTAAAGGTTAAAAATATGGACCTTAATTTTAAAGCAGAGGCAATAGTGGTTTTTATTTGCACTGAGCTCAGAGTAAACATCTGTTGTGATACATTCACATTACTCCCTCTACCCTCTGTTGCTTATTAGTGGGTATACAAGCTAGTCTTACTATAGCTTATTTATATCTACTTCATTTTAATCCAAATTAACTTTTATAGAAATAGCTACATTACACATTTCGTAATAGATACGAAGAGAACAGCAATAGTCAAATGTTTAAGAACTGGACGCTGTATGCTGGCCTTAAAATTCCATACTGTTTCAATGGAACTCCAAGAAACAAAATCAAATCTGCAATATGCCATCCTAATACCTTGTTTCCTATACCAGGATGTGTATTCCAAATTTGTGATTTAACACGTCTTTCATTTTATACATTATTATTGTACATATTTTTGCTTATAATCTAGTAAATAAAAAAATTAGATAAAATTAGTAAAATAAATAATAAAAATAAAATCCAAAATGTAATAATTACAGTTGAAATTTAAATAAAAAATCTGATGTGTTACACTCACATGACTTTCTCTACTCTTGTACAAACTATTATTAGAAACGCTTATTCACCATATGCTTCATGTTAATCGAGATATCGAGATGTCAATCTTATTACTAATTTTCTTGTAGATGCAAGGGGAGTATGGTAGGTTTTAAGCGATAGTCAAATATTTAAGCGCTGGTTGCTATGTGGCGCATTCCATTCTCTTTGCAAGCCCAGGACATAAAAAAATCTGATGTGTTACACTCACATGACTTTCTCTACTCTTGTACAAACTATTTTTACAAACGCTTATTCTCCATCTACTTCATGTTAATCGAGATAAACATTTGCAGACTCTATCTTATTGCTAATTTTCTTGTGGATGTAAGGGGAAAATATATTTACAAGGGCAATATAGAAAAACAGTAGCCTTTAAGCACATACATATCTCTTAATAGCTGGTTGCTAGGTGCAGCACGATTCCCTATGCTACAGATTATAACTCTTTGCATATCCAAGACAAAAAAATGAGTAACGAATTTTGAGAAAAAGTATAAGTATTGGAAAATTTAAGGGAATAACAAGCAATATCTCGAAAACGGTTCACTCAACAAAAAAAATGTATATGACATAAATTGTGTATTGTAACGCGATCTACATTTTTTGTGCAGTAAAATTTTGTCTATCTCTTATGGTTTACCAGTTATGCAAAAGTCATTCAGAATGAAGAACACTTTTGGAGACATTCCCAGAAAATTCGAGATATACATTTCATTTGTCATGAAAATACCTTAAACATATGATATTTTAATCAAAATCGTTAGAGCCATTTTTGAGAAAATTAAAATTTTCGAAAAATGTTCCATGTAAAGGGTAGTCTGGGGTGGGGGGATTTTCTTGAAAACCTTCGTGTCCCATCTCTGGAAGATACTGAACCTAAATACCAAGTTTGGTGTTTATCCGACTGTTCGTTTCTGAGTTATGCTGTTCACACACACAGACACACACACACACACACACACACACACACACACACACACAGACATGTTTCCAAAAATGCTTTTTTTGGATTCAGGGAGTCTCAAAACATGTATTTCCGGTGAAATCTCGGTATCGAATTTTTGGGTGGAATGCAATACTTCCCCTACTTACTATACGTAGTAGAGAAAGTAAAAATATATTCAACTACTGTTACTGGAAGCCGGCAACACAGAATAACTGGTATCCAGCTATTCCCAATTTCTAGTAATTATTAGTAAACTAAACAAGATACATAAAACTAAATATTCTGTACAAAATTAAACTACATTCTAATCACTGGTATCCAGTGGTAAAGGCACTATTGGTATCCAGTACCCAAACTCCACTTAGTAGTATATGTATTCATTTTCAACTAATGATACACTTTCCTCAAAATGTATACTTTAACCATTCACTTTCTTAATATACTTTAAGTAACAGTACTTAATAATTTTATTAAACTTAACATGAGAAACAACTAAATGTTGACAGGGCTTCAAAGGAATGGAACAATTCAAAACGTTAATAATGGACATCTTGGAAATAGCAGATGCCACAAAAAAAAGTTGTTTGAAATAAATTATGTATTTCAAGAGATCTAAATTTCTTGTGTAGTACATTTTTGTCTATTGCCTAACATTTGCTAGTTATACAAGTTTATACAAAATTCCTTCCGAATGAACAGAACTTTAGAGACTATTCCCAGAAGATTCAAGATATACATTTTATTTGTCATGTAAATATCTTAAATATAGAGTATTTTAATCTAAATCGTTAGAGCCATTTTTTAGAAAATAACAAATTTCGAAAAATTTTTGATGTAGAGGGTTGTTTGGAGTTGGTGATTTTCTTGAAAATCTTTGTGTCGCATCTTTGGAAGGTATTGGACTTAAATACCAAGTTTGGTGTTGATCTGACTCTTCGTTTTAGTTACACTGTTCATAGACACACACAGGGACCTTTTTCTAAAAATTTTTTTTTAATTTAGTGGGCCTCAAAACATGTTTTTCCAGTGAAATCTTTGTATCAAATTTTTGGGTGGAATGTGCCCCTGTACCTACTAGATATGTAGTAGAGAAAGTAAACAGGGGAATAGTTACACTGTTGGAAAATTAAACTTCTAATAACAAATGCTTCAAAATTGGCTAATCTGGAAAAAAAAAAAAGAACAAAGAAGGGAGGGATAACATAAATTGAGTATTTTAATCTAAACTTTCCCTTTAGTAGGATTTGTCTTTTATGTTTTCCTGTTAGATAAAATATATTGAGAATGAAGGTTTCACAAGCTATTCACAGACAATTCCAGATTTACATTTTATTTATGTCTACATCTTAAGTATGTATTATTTTAAATAAAATAATTTCAGCTATTTTTTGCGAAACTAAAAATAGTGAAACATTTTCTGTGTAGAGTGTTCTTTGGGGAATGGGAAAATTCCTTGAAAACCTTTTTCTTGCATCCTGAAAAAGTGTTTCACTTAATGATTATAAACCTTGGTACTTTTATGACTTCTATTTTAGTTATTTTCTCCCCCCCCCCTCTCTCTCTCTCTCTGTTTTATTGGTATTTTTTCTGCCACTTACCTACAGTAGGTATAGGAAGTATTGTATTACAACCAAAAATCATATTTAGAAAAAGGTTTTGTGTGTTGTTTGTGTGCATGTGATAGAGAGAACAACATAGCTCAAAAAGAATGTTGATCAAATACCAAACTTGGTATTTAACTTCAGCTTCTTCCAAGAGTATAACATGAAAATTTTCAAGAGAATCTCTCAAACCTAAACTCTGCTATAGGTGGAACATTTTCTTCAAAATGGCTTACAATTTTGTTTAAAATCTCATATTTTTAAGATACTGGCATGAATAATAAAATGTGTACCTTGAATTTCCTCTGTGAAATCCTCTTTATTCTCAATGAATTTGAATAGTTTTATATAACTGCTAAGCCAGGAATGAAATCTACGTGATTTAGATCACACAATTCACGACAAATTTGATGTGAAGTGCTGAGTCACAATTCTTTTGTTTCTCCTGGCCATTCAAAGGGTATGGAGTTTCAAAGGCAGCATATGGTGATCCACTTTTTAAAGATTTGACTATTACTTCAGTCTCCTGTATCCCTTTTGCACCTGCAATGACATGTGTAATGAAACCACATCTGTAAATGATTAATATGAAGTGGATAGAAAAATAAACTTTTGGAGGAATAATTTGCAGGAGAAATATAAAAATAAATTATAGTGGGTAGAGAAAATCATCTGAATGTAACACAGATTTTTTTTTGTAATAGTTGTGTGCTAGAATAAATTAACACTAAGGAAACGATTAGGTTTTAATTTGAAAAGTAGTCACAAGGTTTCTGTCAAAGTGTCACAGCTTAGTACATATTGTTCAAGCACTAGGAGTGCATTGTGCATAATTTTTCTCCTTTACTTCTAAGTCACTTAATGTTTATTCAGAATTCGCTATGCAGTTGTAAGAGAATATCAGTGCTCCATGATTATCAAGCAGTGCTCAATAAGATCAAAGTAAACTTTAATTGTAAACAATTTGACTGATTTGTTTATGAAACAACCAGAAATTAAATAAAAAGTGTTTTGCACCATGTAAGTGTTGTCCCATGCATAACATTGTTTAAATTTTAATGTAGCATTAATAAGATACTTGAGCAATATAATTTAATTGGTTCATAACATTTGCATAAGTTACAACCTGCAAAAAAACAAATAAAATATTAGTGACCTAGTTTCATCTGTAACTTTGGAATTGCTGTGAACTGTTGACAACAGTCAATATGGGGCTACTACATTTGACATTGGTATATACAATACACAAACAAAATAATATACCAGATGAAATGAGAGCCATAGCAATAGCTACGGAAAATGAAAGATACCCAGAAAAAGAATGGCTCCAAATATACACAGATGGATCCCTCATTAATAAAAAAATGCCAGTCCAGGAGTATACTGTAAACATTTTGCACAGTATCTAACATTAGATGAAACGTTAAACCACTATGATGGAGAATTAACAGCTATAAAAGCAGCATTACAGAACATTTTATATAGATCATATGTAAAACAAAAAAGTCATCTTATCAGACTCAAAATCAGCCAAGATGGAATAGTAAATTACAATAATAAAACAACAAGAAATATTAAAGAAATAAGAAGCCTAATTAAAGCAGTTGAAACTAGAAATCATGTCACTCTACAATGGATCCCAGCTCATGTCGGACTTTTGGGCAATGAACATGTGGATCAATTAGCAAAGAAAGGTGCAATACAACAAATAAAACCTGTAGGACAAATAGAAATAAATAAACAATTAACTAACCTTAAACAACATTTCAAAAGACAGCAGAGATTGATGAAGAAGATAAATTAAAGGATAAAGATTATAAGGATATTAAAGATAGAGTTGATATACAAAAAATGCCAAGGAAGACTGCAGTGGCCTTATTTAGGATGGCAACTGGCGAAGATTGCCTCGCAGAACATCTCTACAAGATACGATGCCTACCTACACCCAAGTGCACTCTCTGTGAAGAAGATGTCATCCTGAACAAACAACATCTCGCCAAATGCAAAGGCCTTAAAAGTGATAACTTACAGACTTTATATTGGGAAGCCAGGGGGAAAATGATGCAGATCAATTAATCCCCAGTGCCATTGGTGAACAACAACAACATTTGACTTTTTCAAAAGGCCCACTCCTAATAGAAATCTAATTGTCATAGTACTGATGGACTTGTCATCTTCACAGTTCCAAAACATAATGTTCTTCTCGAAGTGTTGCCAAACAATGAACAAAATCATGCAGCAGCATTTGTAAGTAGACAATTGGCCTAAAAATATAAATCTTAATTAAGATATACACCAGGACATAAATAAATATGTTATAAGGCTCAGTGCTAGGTAGAGGGGCATCATGTGATCATATTTTGTTAACAAATACCACCTCTGTGGTGTGGGGGTAACACATCTGCCTCACATTCAAGAAGTCCTGAGCTCAAATCTCAGTTAGGATGAGTTACCCAGATAAGGTTTTTTCAGAAGTTTTCCCTTATCCTGAAAAAATTAATGTCGAGAAACTAAGCTCTAGGGACTCTGGCCTCATTTGAGCATCATTTCACCCATTTCATTCATGATTCAATATGACCTTTCAGGTTAAAGGATGTTAAACTTAAAGCAAAAACAATTTAATACTATAAGCAAACAGATACCATTTTAATCAACTACTGACAGGGCTCTAAATGGCTGCCACAACAATACATTTTGTGCATCATGTGATGTGAAACTCTCTGAAATATTCAAACTCTGATGCCTGGCATGTCCATTGTTGACTACAGGGGTGTTTATTATGAAATAGGCTGCCTGTTTCACGTAAACAACTCTCCAATTTTGGAAACATGGTGTAGGTGGGGTGAAGCCTGTTGGGGTAACTTTGTTGATAGAGCTGGCAAGATTCTTGCATTCCTTCAGACTTTCCTAAGAAGAGAAGCATCTTGGTGTACTCTGCATTTGTGTACAAGGCCACCGTTGTTCATTCCCACTTGACGATAGCCACACAAATGAATACTGTAAAGTATGGAATTACTAAACTGAATAATACTGAAAACACTACCATTGGTAGGTGTGTGAAGAACTGCTAAGCATCAAGTAAAAGCTAATGCAGTACCATTGGTAAACAACTCTTCATTAATGAATGAGATGTCCATTGTTTGTCTCAGAGTCTATGGTTTGTTTACCTACAAACATCCCCCTTTGTGTTTCGGAGGCTCTGGCATGTAAACAAAATATGATGACGTGATACACATCTATCTACCACCTAGCTTTGCAACTTTTTTTTTTCTTCTTCTTCTTCTTTTTTTTTTTTTTTTTTTTTTTTTTTTTATTTTTTTACCTTTGTAAATGAAGGCAATTGTAAGACAGGTAGCGCAATTAGAGATGGGCAGGGTGGCAAGTAAGGGGAAGATAATGGAAAGAGCTTTGAAATTTTGCTTTAGAATTTTAAATTTAGGAAAAAGTAATGTGTTAAGACGATGTATAAAATACCAAGAGAATAGTCTAAAGAATGGTGGATGGATAAGTAATTTACGGAACATTTTGGAGAAAAATGGGTTAGGAGACATGTGGAGAAGGAGGGAAAATAATGTAAAAAATTTTTGGAAAAAGTCAAGAAAAAGACTGGAAGATATAGAAATACAAAACATGTTCAGTGAGATTGCTGAAAAGAGCTCATTGGTTTGTTATAGGCCAATGAAAAATATATAGATATAGTAAAAAAAGAAGAGAGGGAATCTATTGCATGGGTAAGAACTGGAGCATGGAGGCTAAGAGGGTTAAGACAGGTATTCCTCAAAACCAATGTCGATATGTGGTGGTAATGAAGACATTGAACACATAATATTTAAGTGCGAAGTTACAGAAAATTGGAGAAGAGAATTTATTAAAAAGAAGTGGCTGAAGGGGGATAGAAATACAGTTATAATCGAAATGATGAGCCAAGACGCTAGGAGCATTGGACAGTTTTTGTGCAAAGTCAAAAATAAATGGCTTTGGACAGTGGATAGAAATAAGTAAGAGGTAGTATAGCTTACAAAATATGATGGATAGAGATAGTGAGAAATCATTAATTCAATGAAACTTTGATTGGAACACTGTGGTGAATGTTTGATGGTAAAGTAATTAAAAAGTGACAAGTGAAAAACAAGTGGAAATGGGACATGTAAAACTGGAGCAACATAATTTATTGACGGGAAATTGTAAAATGTAGCTAAACTGTAGTGGATGTCTACAGAATGAGTGACCAGGGCCAAATTTCAGTAGACAATCAAATTGTAAATCTCTTAGCACAATAAATACAAAATACATTTGTAAATGGTAACGTGTTTTCAGGTTGACAATTCTGCAACAGTATTACAGAAGATTGCCACACTATATGATGAGCATCTCATGAGTGATATATGTCTTGTTGTTGGAGGCACACAGTTCCCTGCACATAGGCTTATTTTATGTGCTTCAAGTGAAGTCTTTCAGGTAAGCGCTTCATAGAAACTCAGATTGTATGATATCTGTATATAATATATTGCATTTGATGATTTTGAAACACTACTAATTTGTGATTTAATGCTTAAGTTTTAACTGCACTACAAAATCTTTGAAAATGTGTTATTCTTATGTTTGTCTGCCTCCCCCCCTTCAGAGAAGCTCATTACTAACAAAAAATAATTGTGATATGTGCAGCTGAATGTTATTTCCATATACTGCATGTAACCAAGTCCGTATTGCTTAATTTAAAGCCATTCTTGGGCAAACATGGGCCGGCTCAAGGGGCGGTCGAGCCATGCCACTCCCAGAGCGGTGGATTTTAGGGGCGGCAAAATCTTAAAACATGAACAGGATATTTAAAAATGGGACAGAATTATAAATCATACTTAAATTCTTGCGACTTTCTGGAGATTTTTTGTTATGAAACTGGTGACAAATGAAATGCAGGAGTTGGTCACTTTAGATGTGACCCTCATTGATGATTATTGTCAAAACATCACGTACACAGCAATGTTCAACAATAAGCATGACATTTATAAACAGAAGGATTTCAAGCCACTATAGCTTTATCCCTTCCTCCTGGATGGTGGTAGCCCTCTTCATTGTATACCCCTATGATAAAGATGATCATTAAGCATTGCAATCGACCGTCAAGTGTATTTTCATTTTGTGAATGCTTTTTATCTTCAGCCTCCTGATGAAGTGGTAAACCCAAAATATTAAACACTTTTAGTGGACTTTGCTTTTTTTTTATATTTTGCTCAGAACAGTCATGCCATGTCACCATTTAATATATCTCTTGAGTTTTATTGAGCACCCATGTGTGTATATATACATTATGTGAGAATAAGTAGTCTTGGAGGACTGACATTGCAAAAAAAAAGCATGAGGGGGCAGCATTTGCAACTATCACATGGAGCGGCAAAACTCCTGGAGCCGACCCTGAACATATGTCATAATAAATGTGTGGAATGAAAGTCACTTTCAACCCTCTATTGCCAGAATTATGTTACATATGCCACTCATCATCTAATTCCTAAACAGGCTTTTATATCCCTTTCATTGGCACTACAACCAAAGTGTTTCGAATAGCTATGATCATTAGAGTGATACGAAATGGACTGGCTATCAATTCAAAGTCTAGCATCACAGGTTCGAGTCCCAGCATCTGTAGTCAAATGTGCCTGTGGTAAAGGACGGGGAGGGCCCAAGTAAAAATAATTGGTGTAATGGCATACTTGGATGCTGATGGGATTACATTTGACTGCAGTTGCATGGATTTTGCTTCTTATAATTATTGTTGTTAAAACACTAAAGTTTCATTGAAATAAATTAATATTTTTCACAATATAAAACCACTATAAATAGCTTAATTTTATTGGTAAAGTTTGGTATAATATGGGAATCATAAGGAGTGGAAAGAAGTCAAATGAGTATTTCACATCAGCTTTTTAAGCTTTGTAGTGTCTTTTGAAAAGCAACAATAAGATTGAAAATATTGAAGTTAGTACATTTTATTATTACTTGAAAACAATTGCAGAAAGATAATGTTCATTTCAGCAATAATTGATACATAATTTGTCACAAAATATGTTTCCAAATTAGCATGTGTGTTTGCAGAAAAATCCCTGGCAAGTAGCATGCATATAATGAAACTGCTTAAGGGTTCGTCTGATGAAATTAGAAAATTTCACATGCAAAATTAAGGCTGGTTCATAATAATTGAGAACAGGAACCAAATTGGGTACAACTAATTTAAAATAAATGTATTATAATGGGAAGCATTCCAGAATGGCAAAGAAGACTTGGTCAAATTTTAACTTTCTCGTTCTTATTTCTGCATAATAAAACCATATTGTGCATATTGGACTCCTCACTGTAAAATGTTCAAGGAGGCTGTGACATAAAACAGCTGCTAGAACACACTCTAGTCACAAGCTGGACAAATGAGACCAGAGAAAATTTCAGCAAATATGCATCCTGACTCTCCCAGATCCTTTGAGCATTGGTTCTTCAAGTGTGTCATCTATAGTTTGTTTATATGCAACTCAAAACTAGCTATTGCCTAAAACAACAATAGTAAAAACTACAAAGAACAACAGAAACTAGTAGAAATTAGCAAAGAAAATAACAAATAACTATTAATAATAAGGGAAGGAATGACACTCTACAATTAAAATAAAATAAATCTACAATATATCATCCTGGCATCTGTTTGCCTAAACCAGGACATATATTCCAAATTTGTTTATTAATCAATGTTTATTACAGCATTTGTTTCTATTCATAATTATACACATATACTCTTAACCTACTAAATTAGTATAATAATAATAATAAACAACAGAGATGTACATTAAGATAATTATAATAATATTTCCCACTATTACTTTCCTGCTGGAAGTGAGAGAGAGAACAAGAGAACAGCATAACTAAAAAACAAATGTAAAATAACAAAGTTGGTATTGAAAGTTTAGTATCATCCAAGGATGTGGCACAAAGGTTTTCAAGAAAATTCTCTCAAACCAAACTACCCTTTACATGGAAAATTTTTTGATATTCTTCTTTTCTGAAAAATGGCTCTAATGATTTTGATTAAAATACCACATATTTAAGATATTTAAATGACAAATGCAATGCAGATCTTAAATTTTCTGAGAATAGTCTGAGAGTCCTCTTCATTCAGAAGTAGTTTTGTACGATTTTGTATAATGGGTAAACCATAAGAGATAGATGAAAACTTATTTCACAAAAAATGTAGATCTGTTTAAAACATATAATTTATTTCCAATAAATTTTTTTGTGGCATCAGTCATTTCTAAGATATTCATTTTTATTAATTTCAATTTTTCAGTACTTTTGCTTCTTTAATGTATTGTCGCTATTCACTTGTTTACTACAATGTCTTGGAAAGAGCACAGAATTTCGAGGCCAGCATTTAGCGACCTGCTTTTAAACATATGATTATCAGTTCAGTTTTCTGCATCCCCCATGTACCTACAACAAAAGGTTTAATGAAACTATTTATGTAATACATCATATTTTTACTTTGTCTATCACATGTGATAGAGAAGGTATTGCATTCCACCCAAAAATTTGATGTCAAGATTTCACCAGAAAAACATGTTTTGAAAACTCTGAATCCCAAAAAGGCATTTTTAGAAAAAGGTCTATATGTGTGTTGAAAAATGAAAAGTCGGGTAAATCCAAAATTGGTATTTAGCTTCAGTACCTTCCAAAGATGCGACACAAAGGTTTTCAAGAAAATCCCCCCACCCCAAACTATCTTTTACATGGAAGATATTTTTTTAAATTTTTTATTTTCTAAAAAATTGCTTACGATTTTGATTAAAATGCCATATATTAAAGATATTTGCATGACATTTAAAATGTAAATCTTGAATTTTCTGGGAATAGCCTGTGAAGTCCTCTTCATTTGGAACTTTGTACAATCTTGTAAAACTGGTAAACATTAAGCAATAGATGAAAATGTACCACACAAAATATGCAAATCTCTTTCAAATACAGAATTTATTTCAAATAACTTTTTTGTAATATCAGCCATTTCCAAAATATTCATTATTAATGGTTCAATTTGTTCAATACTTTGTCATTCTTTTTAAGTCCCATTGATTTTCAGTTGTTTCTCCTGCGATGGCATGGAAACAGTATGGAATTTTAAGACCAGCATATAGTGTTCCAGTTCTTAAATATTTGACTCGCTGTTCTCTTTGTATCCTAACAAAATGCGTAATGTAGTTATTTCTGCAAAGGCCTGTTTGGATAAAAATGTAGTGGATAGAAAATGATGCAGTAATTTGTATCACAAATTACTTAAATGTAAATAATGATTGTAATATGAATATGCATTTTTATGTGACATTGATTTGAGATGTTTGTTGACTGTAATTATTGTTGAGAAGTAAGATTATACGACCTTACTGAAACTGTCAATAATAGCGTGCAATAATGCAGCGAGGGGGTGAGCTGTTTATCATTATTGGAGATGAGGAAGTTATGTAATATTGGCGCGTTTTTCTTTTAGAATATTCTGGAACATTTCCCTAGAGCATATGTATTCATAATTTTCATTGGATATAAAAATAGACGCTAATGTTGGCGCGTTTTATTAGCCAATTGCAGCTCAGTTATAATCTTTAGGCATATCTGGGTGTAGGTGTATAAAAGGTAGGTTTGAGGTAAAGACCCCGTCAGTTCATCAAAAATTCTTTGTACACTACACGTCGCATTCCCGTCAGTTCGTCGAAAGTATTTGCACGGCACACTTCGGATATCAATTTGCAGGTTACGCGTAACAGAGTTATGAAAAATCTCAAGTGTTATAAAGTTAATTATACAAAAAGTTGAAGTACGCGAATTAAGAATTATCAGTAATGAAGTTATTATAACAGTTTCAGTTTGGCGAGTGTCAAGATCAATGTGTAAATGTGATAGTTAACGTGTTCGACAATAAAAGTGTAAAACAAATTTCTTCATCAGTGTTATCTTTGGATAAAAGATTCCTTTCCGTTTACACAACCTGTTTATAGAGAAGTGCTTGACCAAAAGGATAATAGCTAGCCGGAGGACAAAGAACCAAAAATTAAATAAAATAACAGTAGCATTCTTTCAAACGAACATTAATACTGCCGCAAATTGCTAACACCAGATGGAGCTAACAAGCCTAACAAATGAATCACGTCACAAGATGGCTTCAACGCGTGAAGTAAATACAAATACACAAACATTATAAGTAATACCATCGCAAATTGGCTACCACAACGTGGGGCTACAAAAATGTTGAAAATAAATAACATTAAACTACTTCAAAAAATAATCTTTAGTTAGAATAGTTTGTATACCCACTAATAAATAATAGAGGGTAGAGAAAGTCATTTGAATGTATTACATCAGATTTTTACTTTCTCTGCCACATACATAGTAGGTAGAGGAGGTATTGCATTCCATCTAAAAATTCAATACCCAGATTTTACCAAAAACACATTTTTGAGGTACCCTGAATAAAAAAAGATTAGAAAAAAGTCTGTGTGTGTGTGCACGTGCATGCATGAGAGAGAGAACTGCATAACTCAAAAACGAAAAATCAGCCACACTTGATATTGAATTCATTACCTTTCAAAGATGCGACAAAGATTTTCGAGAAAATCCCCCCACTCCAAACTACCCTTTACATGGAACATTTTTCAAAATGTTTTATTTTCTAAAAAAACGGCTCTAACAATTTTGATTAAAGTACCATATATTAGACATATTTACATGAAAAATAAAATGTATATCTTGAACTTTTTAGGAATTGTCTGTTTATGCCTCTTCACTCGAAGGAATTTTGTACAATCTTGTGTAATTTGTAATCGTTAAGCAATAGACAAAAATGTACTACATAAAAAAGTGTATATTTCTCTAAAGCATACAATTTATTTCAAATAAGTTTTTTTGTGGCATAAGCCATTTCTGATATATCCATTATTAATGGTTCAAATTGTTCATTTCTTGGTTATTCTCTTAAAGTCCTGTCAACATTCAATTGTTTCTGTGATTGCATGGAAACAGAATGGAATTTTAAGGCCAGCATATAGCGCCCAGTTCTTAAACATTTGACTATCACTGTTCCCTTTGTATCCATAACAAAATGTGCAACGTAGCTATTTCTTAGAAAAGTAAGCTTTAGTAAGAAGAGTTTGTATACCCACTAATAAATGATAAGAGGGTAGAGATGGATGGACGGATGAATGGGGTTTAAGGGCGCCAAACATCTAAGGTCATCAGCGCCGAGGGTAGAGAAAGTATGTGAATATATCACATCAGATGTTTTTAAAAACTAAATTGTTTCATCATCTAGGTGATGCTGATGAATCCAGAATGGAGTGAATCTCAAGAGAGTCGTGTGGTGCTGCAAGAAACGCCTGCCTGTGCTGCTATCTTTGGTGATTTCTTGCGGTATTTCTACACTGGCCAAATCCGCATTAAGCATGTTACAGTAATGCCTGTGTTATCACTTGCTGACAAATACAATGTAAAGGTGAGAGCTCAGCTTTTCATCTTTCAGTAACTTAATGATGTTTGCTACATCTGTCTACAAATTTCAATCTGCTCCCTGTGACAGTGACAGTGTTGGTAAAACTGGTTTTGCTTCAGCCATTATTGAAAGCATTGCATCTACAGAAGCATTCAATATGCCCTTAATTTGTCACAGATATGACCTTGGAGACAAGTAACTTCAGAGCAGAACAAAGTTGAATGATAATATATTTTAGCACTTGAGATGGGTCTCTGGGAGCAAGGCGTGGATGAGGGGAGGAAAGGTGATTAGATTAATCATTACACCTTCCCTTCTTCTTGCGACGGCTCGCTGTCTTGATCTATGAGAACTCCTATGGGTCCCAGGAAGTAGGGTAATTCTCAAATACATAATAATATAACATGAGTTCACTTTCACCAAGATTTATTTTTAATTTGACTGTCACACCTTCATAGTCGCACTTGCTACCTGACAATGCCTAATTACGGCCATTCTGCAATGGCTTCCTGCACACACGGAAATCTGTTTGAGACTGAATCCTTCTTTGTCTCCCTCGGGTACTCTTTAACTTGGTGACTGTTTGCTCTCCCCCGAGTGACTCCCTCGCATAGTATGCCCACATTCCAAAGGCAGGGTTGCCCTCGACTGCATTGCAGGCTTCAGGCCGGCGGCATAATCTTGAGGAAGCACAGCCCGTGTCCTCAATTCAATACATTCAACTCATTTTCTCAAAATCAATTGCTTAGATTAATTGGTCTGCTTGCTTACACCATGACTCAGTAATGGCTTCACACTGTAATCATATAAGTAAAAAGTCTCACTGTTTATAATCACTCATAACACATTAAATTCTAACAATAATTGAAATTATGTGTAGTTTGGTGATACTTTAGTTTCACTTACAAAGTTTTCACTAAGAACTTGTTTCAAAGACATTTGTCTCCATCGTCATCTAGAAGGGGATCCCTAATTCAGTGTCAGTTGTTCTGCTGTCTATGTCCATTCCAAACCAGAGTTCCCTCTGATGTAAACAGAAGCACGTGCTTCTGCTTGTCACAAACCCAAGAACACAGTCTTACGCCAACATAAATAGTTCCTTAATACATGTATTATATTATGAAATATTAGAGCAGGAAAGGTATAGAACTGCATATTTTATTGCGGTTATCATAAGAACTCAATGCTAAAGGTAATGCATACTTACTAGCTGTTAAGAGATTACAAAATATGATTTTCGCCTGCTATTGCGCTAACGCCGAGAGCATCTTGCTTGTTAATACCAACCGTGTGTATGACTGCCACTCTCTTACATACACAAGAAATGCAACAATGAATTCCCAGAGGTGCTATCTGAGTACCGAATAAACACTTTGCGTAACACAGGATATATGATAAGCAAACAGTCATTCATAATATGCTAGTACACGTATGCTCAGCTCAGGTCAAATCTTGTGATTTAGTCAGTTGGTATTTGAGCTCACATGGCAGAGGAAGGTGCATGTAGTGCGAATAAACTATTCAAACACAGAAGCGGGAAACAGTTAAAAAGTGGCTAAAACCAAACAATACTTCATATATTCAACTCAGTATTAGAAAAATACCCGACACTTGCATTATTGCAAATTACGAAACTAATATCGGATTTTACAGGCGTTTCAGTGAGAAGTGTAATGAAAGTAAGCAGGGAATATAAACAGACATAATAGAACATAGACTAGGATAAAATGTGGGAACCTGTTTTAAGTGCGACAGTGCTGCGGAATTGTGGATAAGCTTGTCATTATTTTGGAGAGCAGTTCTGATTCCAATATGGCAGCTGAGTCATCTTCGGAGGATTCGGATTTGGGTGTTGCACTTTTGCCCGAGGATTGTGATTAACGTAAGTAAAATGTTCATTGCTGCATACTTATAAAATCGATTGTTACGTCAGGTTGCATTTTGAACTATGATTCTCATGCAGGGCGTGTTTTTATAGATTAAATAGTGTTCAACAAGCACGTGAGAGGCGAACAAGCAGCCATTATGGGCGGGGATTGCAAACTACTTTCGCGCAGATAATACAAAGAGTTTGTTTTCAGTAAAAGGCACTCTGGTTTGGAATGGACAGTAGTTGTCTAGTAAAGAACTTCACATAGACAAATCTGCAATAGCTCATCATTTATGGTCAACAGAACACATTAAATGGAAAATAAAGCCACTAAAACATCAGCCCGAAAAAGGCCACTAATTAAAAAAAATGCACACAGGGTAATGAATTTTTAAATTCCACCAGTAGATGACAACAGTGGACATACGGCTGACGATGGAGATGAATGTCTTCAAACAAGTTAGTAAATGAAGCTAAAAAGTAACCAATCCACTCTTAATTTCAATTAAGAATTTAAGCCATTTCTATATTATTTCTTCCAGGGGGTGAAAAAACCACTAAAACATATTTACCTCATTTTTGCTTTCCGTACCACCTACCTATGGTGAGCAGAGGAAGTATATATTCTGCCCAAAATTAGATAAAGTTTTCGTTGGAAATATGTGTTTTGAGGACATCTAAACACCAAATAAGTTGGCATATAGCAACCAACTTTTTAAACGTTGACTATAGCTTCAGCCTCCTGTATTCCTCTTGTACCTATAACAAAATGTGTAATGAAACTATTTCTGTAAATGTTTGATTGATTAACATAAAATAAATAGAAGAATAAGCTTTTGTTAAAATAATTTATAGAAAATTTAGTTTTTCTTCTACTTTCCTATATATATATACTCTTACTTATATTCAAAACTTCAATATCAAGATTTAACTGGAAATTCAGGGTTTTAGACTTCCTAAACCCCGCCCCCCAATGAAGCATTTTTAGAAAAAGGTCTGTTGTTTTATTTTCTCAAAAATTTCTCATAATAATTTTAATTAAGATATCATATGTTTAAAATATTTGCATGACAAAGAAAATGTGTATCTTCAATTTTCTGGAATAGCCTTTGAAGTCCTCTTTATTTCTGAATCCCTTGTGTATAACTAGTAAACCTTAACACAGAGACAAAGTCTTACACACAGAGAATGTAGATCTTGTTAAAGCATAAAAGTTATGTCAAGTAACATTTTAAACCATTTACCAGTACAATTTCTGAAATATGGTAAGTTACTGGTTTGAATTTTCAATTAATTATATTCCCTTTAAGTAGTATTTTGTTATAAAACTAATAATTAAAATGAAGTGTTTAAAACAGTATAACTGGTCAGCAGATTAAAAACATTTGTTGCTCCACTTACTTGAAAATTCTATTCGAACATGTTTGAGTTAGCCGGCTCCCTGAGGATGAAGAGCACGTCCCTTTGAAACACGTTCAAATAGAATTTTCAAGTAATTGGAGCAACAAGTGTCTTTAATCTGCTGATCAATGTTTTAACATTTTAGTATTTTGTTATTCTCTCTTTTTTTTTTCTTTTCTTTCTTTCCTCTTCTTCATCTTTGATTCCACTTTTTTTAACAACCTGATATTGCTTTAACTTACTGTATTCTTATACTTGCAATGAATCTGTGAATATATATATATATATATATATGGAATGTTTATCTCGATTAACAAGAAGCAGGCAGTAGAATAAGCTTTAATAAGAATGGTGTGTGGAAGAATGGGTAGAGAAAGTCATGTGAATGTAACACACGAGGGTTTTATATATATAAATTTTTCAATGATGCCTTCCCTAGAGAGGTTTTGCAATAATATGATAAGCATTGTGGTTAGTTTATATGTTTTTCTATTTCATGTGACAGGATCTGGTCAACTTGTGTATTCAGTACATGTGTGAGCATATAGCATATGCTGCTGCAAACAATCAGCTGATCTCATGGCTTCAGTACACTCTGGCATGCGGACATTTTGAAGTGGCACAGGTGTGTATATCTGTGTACAGTACGTAGATACTCAACTTTAAAAATATATGTGTATGCCCTGAAATTTTTAAGAAAATATGTCCTGCAAGTTTTTAGAAGTTTTGGTGATATTTAGAATTTGAAGACCTTAGAACAATAAATAGGTTATGAAATCAAAAGCTTCTTACAATTGCCTATTTCGGTTAGTTTAACATATTGAATTCATTCAACAAGACCCTTTGTTGTTAGTAGCCTCTGTGAAAGATAAATACTCTCCCTGTTCCTTCCACCCTTTGCTATCTTATCAGAACTGGTTTTGAAATGTCAACATGAGGCAAAATAGGTATAAATCTAATACCAAACATCTCATTTTTCCACTTTTACCTTTAGGGTCCACTATACACGAAGATTAGAAAAGACAAGGTAGTGTTGTACTTCATCTTCTGCCAATCTTCTAGTACTTAACTAAGCATTTAGCTTATTTAGAAAAACTACTGAAAAAAAAACCAACATAAATATGTGAAAATAGGAGAAATGTAAACATTTTACTTTCTCTACAACCCTATAGTAAGTAGGGAAATATTATGATGTAACCAAAAATTTTGATGCCAAGATTTGACCGGAAATACGCATTTTGAAACACACGGAATTTAAAAAAAAACATTTTTAGAAAAAGGTTCACGCGTGCACGTATGTGTGTGTGGTGCATGCGTGTATTGAGAACTAAAAAACGAAACACTTGATATTTAAATTAAGCATCTTTCAAGGATGACACAAAGACAATATACGTTTAAGATAACGAATAAAATGTATACCTTTGAATTTTCTGGGAATAGCCTGTGAAATCTTCTTCATTCTGAATGACTTTTGTATAATTGGTAAATTGTAAGAAAAAGCAAAATCTTACTGCACAAAAAATATAGATCTCATTAAAGCATATTTTTTTTTATTTATTTATTTGTGCTTTCTCTACTAATATAGAAATGGAAAATGGAAATACATGTTTTGAGGCCCCTTGAGTCCAAAAAAAAGGCCTGTGTGTCTCTGAACAGCATAACTCAAAAACAAAAAGTTGGACAAATACCAAACTTGGTATTTAGGTTCAATACCTTCCAAAGATGCGACACAAAGATTTTCAAGAAAATCCCCCACCACAGACTATCCTTTACATGGAAGATTTTTTTGAAATTTTTGATTTTCTAAAAAAGGCTCTAACAATTTTGATTAAAATACCATATATTAAAGATATTTACATTACAAATAAAATGCATATCTTGAGTTTTCTGGGAATAGCGTATGAAGTCCACTTCATTTGGAAGAAATTCTGTATAATCTTATATCACTGGTAAATGTTAAGAAACCTATGCAAAAAACGTAGATTTCTGTAAAAAAACACAATTTATTTGCAAATAAATTTTTTTGTAGCATCAGCCATTTCTGAGACATGCATTATTAATGGTTTGATTTGTTTAATACCTTGTCACTCTTTTCAAGTCTCATCAATTTTCAGTTGTTTCTCACGTCACACAAACAGTATGAAATTTTAAGGTCAGCATATAGTCTCCAGTGCTTAAACACTTGACTATCGCTTTTCCCTTTGTATCTATAATGAAATGTGTAATGTAGCTATTTCTGCAAAGGTTTATTTAGATTAAAATGTAGTAGATAGAAAAACAAGTTATTTCCATTTGGGCAACTTCCTTCGAAGTTCATGGCAACCCAAGCACTTCTATAGAATATTCTATGGACCAAGTCGTTGGGTTTATATCCTAAATTTCAACTCCACGTAACATTTTGGTTTATACAACCATATTATTTTGTCCCTCCAGCAATTTAACTTCTATTTCCAGTGGCTTTATATAAGTATCCTAATGTTGCTGACATATCTGCTTTTCCTTTTCACAATGCTATATTTTTTTTGTTTCTCCCAATTTGCTCCTCCATTTCTGACTCCTAAATAGATATTCTCTTGCACTAAACTATATTCCATTCCTACTTTTTCTCATGTGAAGTATCCCCAAGAGGCAACATGGTTCAGAGTCCACGGTAAAAGCTGTAGGTCCTCTCATTCCATTGCCATCCTCATCATCACTCTACTATCAGAGGCAACAGATTCCGCCTACTGGATGCCTGCACCTCAGAAATGGGTCCAGTCAAGGCTTGATGGAATGAGGTATCCCATGAAGGTCATAGGCCTTATGAAGAGTGTTAGAAATTATGAAAACCATTTCTTATGTTTACTTAATTTGCCATCTTTCTTAAAAATTATGAGTTGGGTTTTCTCAGGGTACATATTTAAACAGCAGAGTTCACAATAAAGTGATACTTTGAAAGTTGTTAATTTTTACCCTAGTGTAAAGAACTATTTCTGATGCGGTTCTTGTTATTTTCAGGCATGTCAGAACTTTGTCAAGTGGAATTTAGAGCTTGTTGCAGAGACGACAGACTTTGGCAGTTTTGAACCAGAGATCCTCGTAAACTTACTACAACAAAATGATTTGGTTGTCTACAATGAAATGACACTTTACAAGTAAGAAAACAAACTGTGGTACATCCTGGTGATAGATTAATAATGTATAAGATGCTTATTAAAACATTGCCATTAGGTTTTAATTTAGTATAACTTCTTTGAACAGCAAGTTTCATCAGACTTATTCACAGCCTTCATTTGGACATGTAGCCAACCTAGTGGGGATTTGCTTGGCACTAAGAACCATGCTGATTGCTCGTGGAAACAGATTTTCATAGTACATAAGTTTAGCACATAGATTTCTCATTATTTTGTATGTTTAACTCTACCACCAGGTAATACCCATTTATAGTGAATAAATGTATACATACTTACAAATTACAACTACAATAACCATTTACCTTCATCTTAGAAGATATTGGAAATTACGGCCTTTTGCCACCACACATCTTTTAAGAAAATTGTTAACATTGTTTAATTCTTCATGGCATTGTAAATAAAACCATGTTTCGTCCATGGGTCAATAAAGTGATCATTAACATTATTCAACACCCAATTGCAGATAGTTTCCGAGGTCGCGGTTCAAACCCAGCGGAGGGTGATGGATTTTTTTGGGCGTAAAAATTCTTAGCATGGCTTCCTTCGGAAGGGAAGTAAAGCTGGTGATCCTGTGTTGTAGATTTACTGCACATAAAAGAACCTCAAGTCTGATAAAGAGGCCTCTGAGAAAAATTACCAGTCTTTCTTGCCTAATATAGAATGGGACGCTAAGGACCACAGCAGATAAAGAGCGTCCATAAATAAAACTCAATTTAATTTTACCCAATTGCAGAAATTAATACTTGCATTATCACATGGTTGCAATTCCTGAATTACAGTTATCTTACAGGGTTTTAATTTTGAAAGTTGGAATTCCAAGCCACGGTTTGCAAAATTCCTGATTCCTGTGCAAGTTTTCTCAAAGATGTATTTGGACTTTATTCTAAATTTTCTTTGATATATAGTGTCTTTCCTCTGTAAGAACATGTGATTTACTAATAATACATAAAACTTGAAGCTAGGGACAATGAAGCAACGCAAATATTATAGTATTACAATAAATAATTTATGACAACTCTTCACTTATTTTTTTAAAATATAAATTGAAAAGGACACGTTTCGTAATCAATCGTCCTTGATACACGTTTATATGTTACTGATACTGCTATTAGGTGATGGATTGTTTTCTTCAGTATTGCCATCCTGTGGAAGTAAAACAAATTTGTTGATAGAATCAATTGGAGTATTTCAAAATTCATTACACAATCTCTATTCTTCAAAATAAATATTTTGTTCCACACCATTAAATATGTGGGGTCCATTTAAATGCTTCAGTAATTTAACCTCTGGATTATTTCATGATTAAGTGATCAAAAATAATTTGCTACAGCTTATTTATCAATTTGTTTGTATTTAATATTTCTAAAATTCTCCTTTACTCTGGTTTCCAAATGACATTTGGTCTTTCCAATGAAGAATAGAGATCATGTAACGAATTTTGAAATACTGCCAATTGATTCTGTTCAACAAATGTCTTTTACTTCCAGTAGATGGCAATACTATAGCATACAACCCAGCACCTAGCGCCAATAACCATAATTACAAAACATATCCTTTAGAGATTAAAAACAGAAGCATTATTAACAGTGAAGTATTCCAATCTACACCATGTCCTTTAGAATTTATATTTTAAAAAGATTGAAAAATCATTATAAAATATTTATTGTAATATTATAATACATGTGATTCACTTTCAGTTTCTCATCAAGAATAGATCCCAGACCCATTTCACTAAATCTATTCACAAGATTGAACTGTTTCTCTGTGAGACACACGAACAGCAGGGAATCTTGTCTATAAATCACTGTCTCACTTCTCTACAAGAATTTGTTGTCACATAGGAATCATACATCAAGATTGTGTGTGCTAAAGTATACAGACTCTTTGGCATTATAACAGCACTAACACATTGAAACATGTGTTCTCACAACGTATTGACCTCTGTACAACACAGACTTTGTATTGACTGATTAGCCAGTACTTGCAGAGCAAGGAAACTGGAGGGGGAACAGAACCACTTTGAAATACCAATAGCACAAAGCAAGTACATCTTTGTTAATGTGGCCACACATCCAAACAAAGGTTCTGTATAAACATATTATATACATATTTTGAGGAGTAAAATTAATCTTTGTTATAGAAATGTAGTTCTAATTCTGATTCTACTGTTTCTTAACAGCTGTGTGGTGAAATGGCTGGATGCGCAGCGAAATCGGCTGATTCAAGAGGAAGTAGAGGATATAGATGCTCATATAGAACAGCTGGTGGTAGAAGTTATGTCTCATGTTCGATTCCCCATGATGTCTCCCAAAGAAGTGGCACAACTCTTACTTTCACCACTAACTCAACGCTACAAAGAATTCTTTGTGCAGCGAATGACTATAGGTGTAGCTTTTCATGCAGGTATGTTAATTCTTAGATCAGCAAACAAGCTTCATTTCCATTTCATTTAGTGTTAAAAGGCACTCAATACTACTAAAGTTGCAAAACAATTTCAAGAAAAAGATCATTTTGTTTGTTTGTTGGTTTTTTCCCCCCCCCCCTCATAGTAGAAAATATCCTCACATTGTAGAAGAATCCATATATTCTGGTTTTGCCCTTCCGACTATTTAATTGCCCAAATGCTGTGTTTAAATGGATGTGTGCACATTGTGCATGGAATTTTAAAACTTGAATTTCCCATAATCTTGTTTTCTTACATTATTTTTCCATTTTAAAATGCTTTCCATGATGCATTTCTTCCTCCCCCCCCCCTTCAATATTTTTCAAATTTTCAGCATGTGTCCTTTGAAGGTGAATGAAGAGAGTCAAAGAGCCTCTCTAACATCAAGGATAGTTTTGGATTAAGGGTTTTAATTGTTTAATACATCACTGAAAATTAAGTGTTACATACTTAATTACTTTTTTCAGCAAGAGTTTAAATGTTGCACAAAATTTAATCTTTGATTTTGAGGAACCATATCCCACAAATATTTGTAGTATTTAAAAGCTGTAAAGGTTTTCAAATTTTCAGCAAGTGTAGCATTTTCTTTTGTAATTATGTTGAACAAATGTGTGACAAAAAATTCAACTAAATTTGTAGAAATTGGCAATTTTATTATCAAGTACCCTTAAATAGTTAATGCAGCCCAATCATTCAATTCTCAAATGTTTTAAAAATTTGATTTGATGGATGTTCATTTTAAACATTTTTGTAAGCTAACTTAAGATTTTTTAAAAATTTGTGTATACTAAAATAAATGCTTTTATAAACAGAGAGTTTTTATATGAGCTCAATGAAAAACATATTATAAATGCCATTACAATACTTTTGAGTAAACCATATTAAATGTTTTTTGTCAAAAATATTCACCCTTGGAAATAAAAATTATGCAGCAAGAAATGGTTTTGACAGCTCATAGAATATATAGAATATAAGTAACAGAAATGTATTGCAAAGGAATAATGTCACTGTACTATACTTGATAGAAGCTAATTCCTTACAGACAAATATGTCAGCACCATATCAAGTCAGGCATATTTTAAAGAAGAAAGACAAAGATTTTCAATAACTTCTTCCAACCCTAAAAAAGGATTTTACTAGGAAAATGTTAATTAGACGTTCATACTACTATTTTCTGCTCCATGGCTTTCTTGATAAAAAGTCAAAGCCTTCTTTGCAAGTAATTTCTATAATGACTCCAACAGGAGAGTGTTTTATTTATAGTATAGTATTTTAGCATACAGGCTTCATAAATCCTTTTTAGTCTTTAGTTATTTAGGAATTTAAATTAGGAAGTGCTTTATAGCCCACATTCTGACGAGAAAAGAGTCTTTTCTATGGTGAAAGAATTAAAAAGATTGGTGTAGTGGTTTTTCCACACACACAAAACTGATAAATTATAATGTAAACTAATAAAACCCCCAAATATGCTACAATATTACTATACATTTGCATTTATTTCAGGCCAGAGTGACAAACTAATGGATATTTTGAAGACAGAGGAAGGACGGCTGCTGTTCATGCCACGACTGTACACTGCAGATTCATGGAGCACTCTTTTATCGGTAGAGAACTTTTCCCTCTTACCAGCATATCACACACGAACACTTGTGTTTTCAAGTCGTGCATCATTAGCGGAACATGAGGGAGATCGTACTTGTGAGTGGGTTGTGGACCTCTATCCAAAGGGTGTCTGGTTCCGAAAGTTCTCTTTAATAGTGTGGCAGGGCACAGTAGAGGTACCAGAAGCCGTACTGCGAACAGTGAGATTATCTGTGATGTGTCGTGATCCACCATCAGGGTTTGCAGCAGGTTCCAGTGCACGTGTGCGTGTGGGAGTGCTGATTCATGGTGTGCAAGATGGAGTTGAACATGTCCGTACTGTAGTGGAACGTGTGCACTACTTTGAAGAACCAGATAAGGTATTCCTTGGTACATCTTTTAACTTACACATCATCACAATATGTAACACATTAAAAACTATTGACTAATAGCACCTATTTAAGCAGGTCAATATTTCGTGGAGACATCCTCCCCAATATCAGCTGATCGGCTGAAAGTTCATGACATAATTTGAATTCTTTATGATATAGAGGTTTTCTCACATAGTGAGTTCCCAAGGTTTTTCAACAGGAGTTAAAATTTTGATATCTCTATTGTGTTTACATGACCAAAAATGCTAGGTTATGGCTGATTTGTCCATCTGCTTGTACATTATATTCCTGAAATGTTCCTTTAATCTTGTATCCAGGCTTCTCATTGTAACATCAATTTTACTGTTGTGGTTAACAGGCCAAAGAAATAAAGGTTAGACTGGCATGCGTCAATCAGGTAATGAAATATTGGAGATAGAGGTAAGAAAGAAAACCAAAAAAAAGAAACCTGAGATAAGAATGGAGGAATATAAAGTACAAGCAGGCAGACAAATCAGCCATAGCCTTTCACTTTTGGTCATGTATCACAATTTTAGTAAAGATATCAAACTTCTAAAACTGGCTAAAACAACCTTGAGAACTGACTACATGGGAAAATATCTAAGCCATAAAAAATTCAGGTTATGTCATGACTTTTGAAATACCAGCTGTGGATGGCATAATATGACTCCTAAATAGAAGAAGAACCGGCAGCACAGTGAAGGGAAGAGAAAGCAATGAACCTACAAATGCAAGTCGACCAATTAACTGATGATGGGGAGGGTGTCTCCTCAAAAAAGTGTCCTATTTTAAATAAGTGTGGCAAAAGTGTTCTTAATCAAAGCTTTTAATGTGTTAGATCACGCTCCTCTGCATGAAATACCTCATTTTATCATCAGTTTTATTGAACATGAAGGTTTTAAGTAAAATACTTACAGGAACTTTTTGTTAAAATAAACTTAACTCATAGGAAACAATGCATCATTGAGATTTATAACATTATGCTCACCAACTTGTAATTTACTCGGTACTTTATTGGCTCGAGTATAAGACAATGCTGTTTACTGTAAAAACCCATAGTCATCTTTACAGAGGATACTGAAGTGCAACTATGGCATTTTTCCACCATTATGGGATAAGTCACTAGAATTTGGTGATATTCGGGTTGTTAGGTTTCATCTGTAACTGGCAACTCCTCCACAAATATGCACGTGTTACATGTATTGGGAAGGTTAGCTATATTGTATCTGCTACATTAGCACCCTGTTTTTATATTCACAGGTGTTCAAACTTTGCATGCCAACCATTTTGTCACCAACCGATACACTGATTACAACATTTTTTATATTGTGTTAATTATACAGTGTGTCCATAAAAATACTCTCATACTCCAAACTGCAACCACGTTGCCTGGATAATCATATTTAAATGAAATTGGTGACATTTGAAAGAAAAACTCAAATGTTTCTGTGCATGTCAACAATGGACGGGATCGCAGGAATCAAACACGGAAACTAAATTCACTCACGTTTGTGATTAGTCGATATGGGTTCATTGTTGGATATTTAGCAGGCAGGTTACATGTGAATGTTTGCTTTTTTAAAAAAAGTCGTCCTCCGTGGGTAGTGGTTACCATGCTAGCTCTAGTTCCCGAGGTCACGGGTTCAAACCCAGCGGAGAGCGATGGATTTTTTTCGGGCATAAAAATCCTTAGCATGGCTTCCTTCAGAAGGGAAGTAAAGCCGGTGGTCCCATGTCATAGATTTACAGCATGTTAAAGAACCTCAAGCCTGATAAAGAGGACTCTGAGCAAAATTACTGGTCTTTCACGCCCAATATAGAATGGGATGCTAAGGACCACAGCAGTTAAAGAGCATCCATAAATAAAAAACTCAATTTAATTTAATTTGCTTTTAAAATTGTGTTGTTATTAAAGAAGTTTTAAAAAGTTATGGCAGATACAAAAACATAGTTGGTGTGTTTTGGAATATCACAGCATGCAGAGTCTGGTGCAGATTCAGTGTGCTTTTAGGCGAAGGTTTCAACATCAAGCTGTACACATCAATTTTGAAGTAGTACCGTGATTTTGTAAATCAAGGCTGCAAATGTCATCAAAGAAAAGGCTATTAAGGGAGACCATCCGTCAACGTGGGAATTGTGGAACAAGCGCAGGAGCTATTTGTACGTAGTCCTAAGAAGTCTGTCTATAGAGCTAGTCAACAGTTAAACATCCCTAAATCCACTGTATCTAAAATCCTGCATACACGACTGAAGTTTCACCCCTGCAAATTGCAATTACTGCATAAGTTGAAACCTTATGACCCTACAAAATGATTAAATGTAATTAATTTTGAAAATTGAGAAGCTAGTAACAGTGATGTGTCATAATTTAAAATAAAGAGAGTTGAAGGTTGTTACACTACATCACTAAAATGTTCTTACTTGAAAGCGTTTCAGGAGACAGTTTGCTCCCATTGTCAGCATGTTTTCAACTCAACATGCTGATGATGGAAGCAAACCATCTCCCGAAACACGTTCAAGTAAGAACATTTTAGTGATGTAGTGTAACAACCTTCAACTCTCTTTATTTTAAAAAAACGATTAGATATCTCTGAACATTTATTGGTACTAATGAAGGATGAAAATCTATCAGAAAAGTTTTCAGTGATGACGCAACATTCCACATTAGTGGAAAAGTGAACAGGCATAATGTTAGGATTTGGGGGAGCCAGAATCCACATGCCATTTTGGAAGTTAAAAGAGACTCCCCTAAAGTGAGTGTCTTTTGTGCCATATCATAATGTCAAGTCTATGGCCCATTTTTCTTTAGAGAGGCCACTGTTAAGAGTTCAACTTATCTCGACGTTCTCACTGAATGGTTATTTCCACAACTGGAAGAAGAAGAGGAAGGCAACAAATTTATTTCCAACAAGATTGAGCACCTCCTCACTGGCATTTACATGTTCAGGAACTTCTGAATGAGTGCTTCCAGGAAGATGGATTGGACATGCTGGAAATAATGATGTCTTCTACAAGTGGCCGCCAAGGTCACCTGACTTGACGGTCTGTGACTTCTTTTTATGGGGTTACATAAACGATTGTGTCTATGTACGCCATTGCCTCAAAACCTGCAAGAAGTGCAACTTTTTATCACTGCTGCCATTCAGTCCATTTCATCAGATATGTTGGAGCATGTGTGGCATGAATGAGAATATCACCTTGATGTCTGCAGCGCCACTCGTGGGGGCTACATTCAATGTCTATGAGAAATAGTAAAAAATATTTGAGTTTTTCTTTTGAATTTCACCCAAATACGATATCCAAAGTGATGCAATACCAGTTCAAAGTATGACTGTATTTTTATGGATATACGTATTACATACTAGTATATTATATTAATTATATTACTATTTATATTAGATTAGTCATATTAGGCTAATTATATGAGCATTTATTTATTCAATTAGATATTATTAGATTAGGTTATTAAACTATTGGATTATTAGGTCTTACCTTTGCAGTTAACTAGAAATTTGAATTGTTTTGCATTTTTGGTGTAAGAATTGTGTATTTGGGGTTTTATTTTTAGAGAATATCTGCATAGAAGAAAACCAAAAAATTTAATTGTCCGAGATAATTTTAAAACGTAACTATAAGTTGTTCTTCATGCTATTACAGTACAGTAATTTACAACACTTACTAACATACACATGTTATATAAATTAAGTTCATAGACGGTTCAGTGCTTAGTTTAACACTTAAGGTGATCTGGATTATAGCTAATCAGCTATTATAATGGAGCAGGGTGATGACGAAACCTTTGAACTGAAGAAAATAATATTACAGAGCAGCATATATATGATATGACAATGACTCATATTACTAACAGAAGATCAAAACAGTTCACCTTTTTTAAATAGGTTGTGTGGTGATTTCCGTGGTTATACGAGGGTATGCTGATTTTATTTCTCAACATAATCTCCAGAAAGATTAGTACATTTGTCATACCAGTGTTCTAATTTAATTAAACCATCTCTGTAGTGCGATTTATCAAGGTCCTCAAAATAGCTGTTTACCGCATCAATGGCCTCCTCGTTGCTGTGAAATCTTCATCCTCCAAGAAATTTTTTGAGATTAGGGAACAGGTGGTAGTTACTGGGTGCTAGATCTGGTGAATAGGGTGGATATTCAAGCAATTCGAACTTTAATTCACAAATTTTCCCCATTGCAATGACTGAACGATGGGCTGGAACATTGTCGTGATGAAACAAGATTCTTTTTTGCCAAATGAGGCCTTTGTCTTTTCACCTCATCACTCAAATGTTGCAGAAAGTTGCTAGTAGTCACCAGTGATACTTTTATCCTTTTCCAAGTAATCAATAAAAATAATTCCCTCTGCATCAAGAAAACACTCGCCATAACCTTGTTAGCTGACAAAATTGACTTTGCCTTTTTTGGAGTTGGTTCACCTGACGCAGTCCACTGTTTTGACTGTGATTTATTTTCTGGAGTATAGTGATGTATCCAAGTTTCATCCATGGTAATAAGCCATCTCAAAAATTCATTGGGATTTTTATGGTAGAACTCCACATTCTTAACAGAAACAGTTTTTCTATGCAACTTTTGATCAGGTGTCAACAAACGCGGCACCCACCTTGCACAGACCTTGTGAAAGCCCAAAACATTACTTAAAATATTACCTGCACATTCTTTTGATACGTTTACAGCCTATGCTATCTCAAACAACTTTAATCTGCAGTCTTCCAGTACTAAACGATGAATTTTTTCAATCATCTCTGGAGTTGTGACTACCACAGGGCGTCCAGAGCGAGGCTCATCACTAGTGCTCGTACGTCCCATTTTAAACTCTGCAACCTACCTTTTAATCATTGAATATGAAGGGGCAGCATCTTTCAATGTACTGTCCATTTCCTCCTTGATTTCTTTAGGCGTTAAGCCTTTCAAATGGAAGTATTTAATCACTGCTCATTTTTCCAAATCCTCCATTTTTGTGAAAACTTTAAAGTTGCCTTGTTTAAATGCTGTCATTCAAAAACCAAACTAGCTATTGACCTGTAACTATAGATACAAGGTAGTCTAGAGTAAAACTATACAATGCTATGTCTAACTACCTAGTAGTGCCATCTCTGTGTGAGGCCCGGGACTTATCAGCCGACTCTTGTATATCTAGTGATTCAAGTTAGAAGTTGACTGCCCTGACATGCAGCACCAGCCATTTTTGTTTTTAGTAAGCTGAGTTAGGCTACATCCCCGATATGTGGAGTATAATATTTAAAGACTCATTTTCATGAAGCACTGTACTGACTTGAGCAGTGGGAGTTGATGCACATATCACAGCTGAGCTTAAGATCACAAATAAACTGAATATTTCAAGCTTTGACAATTACTTCCGGTGTGATCTGTTGTTCCTTGGCTGTTAAGACACTGTGTTAATACATTCAACTTTGGTCAGCATTCCAGTCATAGCAGATAGTGTAGAAAGGAGAACATCTTCATCACGTTGGTGGAATAAAGGAGTGAGAAGAAGTTATGAGATGAACTTCAAGTTACAGGTTTTGTATGAGGCAAAATATACTAACCTCTACAGGCTGCAATGAAGTTCAGTGTTTTTGAGTGTAATGTACAACGCTGGCAGAAAGATAAGGAAAACTTTATGAATGCTGGCTCTTCAAGGAAAGCATTCAGAAGACCAAAGACAGAAAAATTTCAGGGAATCGATATGCAGGAGAAATTAAACCAGGGTTTCCAATATTTTTTAATTGCTTTCATTGTCTTATATTTGGGCCAATACAGTACATATGAAAATTTTCACCCATCTTCAGCTACGGACTGACTTGTGAGAGATTCTTGGAAGATCCTTCTGTATAGACATGGTGACATATAGTGTGGAAACGGATATATCCTTTGGAAGTGAGAGGATGCTGAATCTCCTGCATTACCTCAGTATCAGGATTATAATTTAACAGTTTTTGTATTAAATCTAGAGATTTCAGCTATTAGTCTTGCAGCAAAAATGTATTCACCATTTGGTAATTAAAATAATTACAAAAGGCTTCATCAGAGAAAAAAGGCAATGCATGAACGTTATTTACTTATCTCATTTAATTTCTGTATTAAATTCCTGTATACTATATAAAGGGAATTTTATTAACCATTTGTACTCTCTATCTTTGAAAAATTGAGCATTTGCATTAGTTATTCTTAGGGAAAGTGAATTGAAAAATTTAAATACTTATTCTTTGTTATATTTAGGTTTTCTGCAGTCTGTGGAAGCCTAATCGACTATATTCGTATTACGTGTATTATGTCTATGTATATCACCCATGACATCATATGTATGTAAATTTTCTTTAATATGGACCAAAACCTCATAAACATAAATTAACTCCTGTAAGCAGGAACTTCTAAAACTACAAATACTAGTTTACAGTTTAAAATAAAGAGAGTTGAGGGTTGTTAAACTACATCACTAGAATATTTTAGTGATGTAGTGTAACAACCCTCAAATCTCTTTATTTTAAATTATGACACATCACTGTTACTAACTTCTAAATCTTCAAAATTAGTTTACAGTGTTTGATTTTCTGTGAGTTTGTCAATGTTATTATCTAGTTTTGAATCCTTAATACCTCTGCTATCTGTGGACTGCTGCCCCATAACACTAGCCATACTATAAGCCATACAAACAAAAATTTTTGGGTTTGTTAATAGGAATACCATATACAATAACTTATTATTACATATAAAACCAATGCGCAGATTCCAGGATAAAAGTTGTATCAATTACAACACTAAAAGGTTTCAAGCTATCACAGACAAAATTTATATTTTTTAAAGTGAAAATAAGCCACTTATTTCATAATCAAAGTTGCGCTTGCTTATATAAAGGATTGAAGTAATTTATACTAATATTACGAAGAGAGAAAATTTATGCATTTGTTTGTTTGTTTATGTAGGGTAATCTCAAAAGCCACTCAACCAATTTTGATAATTCTTTCACCATTGAAAAGCCCAATTCTTCCAAGTGTTCACAGGGTATGTAATGTTTCCAAAATTTTAAAATTGGGGATTATGGGGTATCTTTCTCATATTCATGTCACCAAATTTCAATCCTGTTACGTGGAAAATGATATCAGAGGGTACTTTTGTCACTTGATTGCAAATATGGCAGATTTTTAATTACTTCTAGCCCAAAGTGGTAAATGAGGAGGCTTAAAATATTGTGACGCAGCGGCTATGTTCCAAGTTTATTTGGAAGTCAGCATTGGGCAGTCAGAATAAATAACGATAAATACACTCGCCAGCGTAAACACCAGGCACACTGTCTGCAGATAACTAGAACCTTCTGGAAGCTTCTTCTCTCCATCCTCCAGAAAGTGTGACAAATTGCTTTAGAACATTCAAGAAGCTTGTGGAAGGATTCCACTGACTATATAAGCGAGTGCTCTTGTCGACGTCAGTTTATTGCAAGTCGAGGGTGAGTTGAGTTGCATCGGTCAGTCAGCGAGTGAGTGCATTTCTGGTACAACATCAAGGGTGGGCGTGCACCAACCTGGAGTAAGCTCTACTTTCTTAGTAAACTACTATTCAAGTCAACACTCGGCGACTTCCATGCGAGAGTAAACTACTTCCGAAGGATTTTACTCCTTTCAGATTCTCTCAGATTAAATTACCATAGAAGTAAATGTCGGAGAGCACCATCATGTAGTATGTTACTACGGAATTAAATAGAGCACAAATATAGGTCAGAATTTACTCTTGCGACCTGGATGGAATAACTAACATGTCGATTGAACTAGAATACCATATCGTATTTGGAGGAAGACATTTTTGATGCGTTTATGGACTACTTAGATAACATTGATGATCTCGATGAAGAAAACAGCGATTCTTATGTTACATTGATCTCAATGGAAAAAAAAAAAATGGAAATGCCAAATGCTATGCGAGAACCATATGATACTTTTACAGAGAGAGAAAAAGTTCAATGTACATTTCAGTACTAGGAAAGAATCTTATACACGCCTTTTGAACCTGCTTGGAGAACATTTCAACAAAACTCGGACACAAATTCAGCTCTATAATCCAAATTGCAATTATTGTCCTATAAGTGTTTCGTACCGGAATATTTCAGAAGCTTGAGCCGGCATTACGATGAATTTAACGTAATGTGACAGTCTTACACTGTATTAAATGGAGATATTTAGAACTGACTTAACGCGATGTAACTTAAAAGTTTGACATCAAACTTTTCCCTCCTGTCACGTCAAGTTTGATTTCACATGGTAATTAGAACCAATCGGTACTAGCTCGAAGTAATAAAAGAACTATGAATCAAGAGTCATTCCTAGGGACCCCAGATTGTTGGTGAATAAAATAATGTAATATCGGTGTAAAAATATTATAGTGAGCGGTGTTTTGGGCGGTAAATAAAACTGCTTAATGGTGTTATCTCATGCAAAAAAAGGGGAAAAAATAAAAACACTGTGGAACAAAGGGCACCTTACATGTAACTTAAAAAAGAAGAGCATGAAAATATTTACATAGTATACATTTCGACTGATTTACTTTGTTAGAGACAAAGGCACCACAAGTTCGGTGTTCTCTGGCTTATGATTTGTTCTTAAGTTTGTCATGATGTTCCCATATGCAGAGAAAAGTCTTTCACTGTCCACATTGGACATGGGTACCCACAATAGTTTCATACACTTCTCACTGAAACACAAGTGATCACATTGAAGTCCAGAAAGTAAATCCAGTATGTTCACTTCAGCAGCATCATCTAATTTCTCACACACTATGTTCTTCAGAGCAGCATATCCCTCCTCGAATGTCTTCTCTGGCAAGTCTCGCAGAAAAGGTAACATTCTTCTTGCTTTTTCTATAGTTATATCAGTAGATGCCTCATTTGATACTATTTTTCGTACATCAAACAATTTACCTGCAGAATGAATATCATCAGCTGGATCAGCTGACATTAAGGAATTCAGCTTGGTAACTGACTTTATGCCCAATTGCTTGAACTGACTAATAACATAAGACTTCTTGAGGGTTGGCAGTCTCTGAAGAAGACTTGAAGTTTTCTCTCCAAACGAGCCCTCAGCTACTATTGTGAAGCCATTTGATATATCTTTAAGTTTGCTATATAGTTTATGAACAAATGGATATTTAGATCCCTCAAGCACTTCAATAAGGCAAATGGTGTCTTTGCAGTGTTCAAGAAGGAAAGATGCCTGGCAGTTTATTATATTTTGAGACCGCATTGAAATACTACTGTGGAATCGGTTTGAATTCCCGTGTGCCGCAAAACTAAACTGACCTGGCAACGTCTTGCACACGCTGTCTGTATGGCGCACGAACGGCACGTTGCCAACTCCACCGTCAGCTGAATTGTGCATGCGCTAGCTTAATTTGAAACGTGGCTCCATCGGCATAATTCCTTTTCTTTTTCAGAGCAGAAGGTAAACAGACTCCTTGCGCTAAATTGTAACGTAATTTAAAGAATATAACTTGACTCCAAACGAATCTTTCATTATGGCGGACACAAAATATACCTAGACATGCGTTCACATTATGGCAACGTCGCGAGACAGCAACAATTTTCGTGCGAGGGGTACAGGAAACGGAGACAGTGATTGGTAGAAGAGGCTGTCTACTGTCAGAATTTACTTGAACCAGACTTAGAAATTCATGCATTATTTAACAATACTTTTGCGACAGTCTTTTCCAGCCGGCATAAAATGGGGCGATGCAAGCACAAATCATTAAAATATGGCAGAGAAGAATTGCAGGTAGTATTGTCATTTAAATCCAAAGAATAATTTGAGTGAAATGAGAAATCCGTCACTGATGCGGTGTTGCCGAGTTCCGATAAACATGGCATTCCTTTTGTTTTGCATGCGATAGGTGAAGAGTGAAGGGGACGGGGTAATCGAAGCAGTACCGATGTTTGCCGAAGCTCTGGTTAAATCACAGTGCAGTTTGGTGTTCTGTGCCGTGCAGCGCACAACGCCGTGCAGCATGGCTGTAGCGAATGACAATACACATATCCATAAATGATTGATAAGCCAAATATCTGATTGTTTATGTGAAAAGGAGAGACAAACGCCAAAAACAGGAGAGAGAGAGAGAAAAAAATTTCGGGTTATTTTGCACATTTTTTTTCATAACGGTGTTATTTCGCATTTTCGCGATATAGAACTGTCACATTATTTCGCAACTCAGAATGGATATATATGTGAAATTTAAAAATAATTGATTAAAGGTTTTCCTTATTGTTAATTTTCGGCCAATTTCGCAAATTAACTACTCGCGAAAAGTCGGGGTCCCTAGTCATTCCCATTACGTTAAGTGCATACCAATTATACCTTTAGTTTACCAGCATTTTCATGTCACATTAAGTAAAGTTCATCATAATCCTGGTATTACAGGTGATCTTATAAATAAACGTTCACCATGCGTCTGCTGGCCGTGTATTTCACTACATTGTGAGAGCGCTTTTGAGGTTAAGAGCAAGTTACCTACACATATAAATATACACGAGTGTTCAGAAAATAAAAGGCAATTCTTCTTCACTTTTACAGATTTCCCACACATTGTGTGTGGAATTGACTGCACGCATGTTACTATTTTGTACCCATCTGTGAATATGGTGAACTTTTCCGAAATCAGAAAGGGCATTTCTCTATCAACACGCAAGTGATCTGCGATGCAAAATGAAGATTAGAAACATTGTTTCCAAAATTTTAAGCTGCTCTTCAGTACGTTTCCCGTCGCTAGAATTATTAAATTCATCAATCACGACTTTCCAGCATCTTTATAACACGTTGTGGCTCTCTGCATTACTTGGGTCTTCATTGAAAACGTTAATAAAAGTAACCTCCCGTAAATCAGAAACGTAAAAAACTAATAAACCTAAAATAAAAGTAATTAGGAATGCACATTGCGAGTGTTGGCGGTATCTCACTGGCTTTGAAGACCAACGCAATGCAGGTTATCGCACGTACAAGCACAGATTCAGACTACTTAAGACATTCAGAAATCACCACTATCATTATTTTCAATCCCATACTTATAAAATGTACCAATGCAATGCCAGGTAAGGGTAAAGGGGAGAATTCACCATAAAAATCTTACAGATAAATGTACAATAATTTCATAAAGAACGGGGGGAGGGGGTAAATCAAATTAATTTGGCATTCAAGTTTAAAAAGCTACCCGTGCAACAATAATTGCTTATTTGCATTGTTTTTTATGTAATGCACCATGACGGATTGAGTACATGATGCAAATGAAGCCACAATCAACTGAAATGTAATGTTGGCAGTGGTTGAAGCAGAATAACTTTACATTATTTGCGCCACGTTGGGCGCCAAACTTGTAAAGGTTGCAGCCCCATGTATAGGAGCCAAACTTGAAAGGGTTATTGCCCCACTGTTGGAGAGCCAAACTTGAAGTTGTTTATTACTGCTGTTTGCACCAGGTATTGTGGAAGATATGTTTCTTGGAGTGTTTGCTCCACATATGATACAAACTTTCTGGTGGTCTTCGCCCCCACGTTCACTTTCCGGTGGCCTTCACCCCACATTTAAAAAATCAACTTTGTAATTTTTGTGTTTATTTAAATATTATATATGTATGCCTCGGCTGCATCAGTATTTTTTTTAGAACATGTATCTCTTAGCAGGGGTGGTGTGGCTAAACAACAAGGCTTATACAATTATAATTGTATTGTACTTTGTTTTTATTAATCTTTCACACGATTAAATAACACTTTACTGATATATCCTACTGTGAGCTGTGCGATTTTTGTTAATTACGCCTTTTTAACACATAAACCTTATATTATTCTCACCGCAATGAATTTTTATGTCTCACATTGAACCTGTATTGTACCGATCGGGTATGCAACTAATAGCGTCTGCTTGGGTACGCTATCTTGTAGCGTCTGCCGCTTGAATTTGCACATTTACTCTATTTCAAGTCTCTGATTGGCTAATCCTACTCCAATAGAATACTTTTATTTAACTTAAGCTTTTTCTAGTTGTTGATTGGTTATTTATAAACTGTTTTAAATATTAACATTATTGTTCCAAGAATTATTAGTAGCATTATTAAACTTTCTAATTTATTGTTGTCTCAAGGTTACCTCATTGTTAGCAACTTTCGGCTTCTATTCTCACAGCTCCTACATTGTTAAATTACATAATACATTCACATAACATTATTATACATGTACATAATAATATAAACATAATACAATGACTGTTATATACATTTTATATATTATTACATACACATATTGCTTTAAGATGGGCTGTTATTATATTTTATATTATATAATTAGACTGATATCATTTAAGTGTTAAAAATACTGCCTCACGGTAACAATGAGAAGAATGCCAGTCGCCATATTAGATGTGAATGATATATGACAACAAAACTTTTCCTACACATAAATCTGTGCATAAAACATACACCCAAATATTAGGTCCATATTTTTCAGGATTACTTAAATAATCTTAGCAATTTCTGTTTACTTGATAAAGTTTATAACAAAAACTCTGAGTTAAACTCTAAAAGAATCCCCCTCTATGAGTAGCAATGAATTCATGTCCTATTGGGATAAAAAGTAACACTTGTGTTTTTTCTCAAATTCAGGTTTTGAACTTTGATGACTTGTTGCCTTTTGAGGAACTGAATCAGCTGCATGGAATTACAGCAGCAACAAAGGGCCCCAGTCCCTTCTTGGTAGGGCCAAAACGAGATGTGCTGAAGCTTCACATTGTGATTGCTCCTGTCAAAGATGTTTGTCTCCGATCAGGAACTTTCCGAGCAGTTTTCTCAGAGAAATAGATGCCAAGTGAGAAAGGAAACAGCTGCCATATCCAAAGCTGCCATTTGCTATGAATCTTCCCGATGTCTTATGGATAAACTTATTTAAAGTAAGGTAACATTAAAATTTTTACATCATTGATCTTTGTAATGCGCTCTCAGGGTGTTATGGTTGATATTGCTTATTACAGCAAAAATTTTAAAAATTAATTGATAAAAATTGACAGATAATTGGCATTGGTTAGTAAACCAAATATAAGGTAATTGTATATGGATAAGGAAAATGTGAGAATTTTATGAGCTGCGTCTATTTTCTGAAATGTGATTGTTACTGTGAGCCATTTTAGCTTGTTACAAAGTCAAAAAAATTGCAAGTTATGTAAATAGTTTTTCAGCTGCAAATTCAGAAATCATATAATTTATGTACCTGATATCTAAAGAAAGAAAAGGGGGAGAAAATTGCATCACATTAGTTTATGTTTATATGAAATTTTGTTCATACTTGAAGAAATTTAACTATCTAGTTTTTTCATGTTTGAATAATATTAGATCAGAAGATCTCAGTCATGTATAATACTTAGTTGTAATGCATATAAATAAGAGAAAACTTTATACATTAAAAATATTTATATAATGGAAGTAAAAGTAAAATGTAATCGCAACTCTACTTTAAAATACAAAAAAGTGATTCAGAACACAATTTCTGTCATCACTTAATGTCCAAATGGTGTTTTCTAACTGGGTCTTGATCTGTCCCTCAAACAGCTTTTGTTAAAAAGAAGAAAATAAACACTCATGATGTTTTTTGCAAAGTTGGGCGTCATTCACAATTACACTTAAACACAAGCATGGCCATACACCTATAAAGTAAACATAGAAATTTGCAAGCTCCAAGCTTTCATATTTATGTCTACTTCAAACATAGAAACTAGGGAATGAATCTCATCACGTGATCATCCTGTGTAAGGTCATGGTCCAAGAATCACTGGAATATATATACGGAGGGTTGCCCCACTTAAGCTCGGACATTTTTGGTTATGTTTTTTCATGGCGAGATTCCCTTTCGCCACCACATATTGTGTTCATTGTGATTTCCACGGGCTTTAACTATGGCTCTGCAGTGCAATTTCTATTGAAGAAGGCTGCGTCTAAGAACAGGAAGGGGGATATTAGCCCACTCCTCCTGGCAGGCTTTCCAGAGTCCTTCAATTGTGGTGAGACACCGAGAAGCAAGGCGCTGTTTCAGCAGACCAAATCCGCAAAAATTCATTGGCGATGCATCTGGTGACTTCACAGGGATCCTTTTAAATGGTATCACATTGACACCCGTTTCCATAGCTTTCTGGTGGTAGTAATGCTGGGAAGACTGAGAAGTGTGGTTGGATGCTTTATCCATGTGGATTTAAACATTTGGGGCATCCTCGCCATACAACCGAGAAATCTCTGCATCAAAAATTGGGTCCATAACGTTCCTTTGATAGTAGGCTGCATTAATTTTTACATTTTTGGCAACTCTGTGAATGTTGTGTATTATTCAATAGACGGTCCCTTTGGACATTCCAATGCGGCTGGAAATGCTTTTTCAGGTTGGTGGGTTTTCTTGAGTCCCTGTTGCACTCATCTTGTCTACTACTGCTTTAGGTCGTGTTGGTAGTGCCCTTTTTCTTACTAGTTTTTTTGCACACTGAGCCTCAGGTGGGAATCCATTTTTATGCAGCTGTGTTATACACCTCACACACAACTTACTTGTGGTAAGACCTTTTTGTTTGCACCTTTCCACTATCATTGAAAGGCTGTAACCGGCATCGGAAAGCCCAACAATGTACCCCTGCCACAAGTCGGCGATTGTTAAAGCCATTTCGCGTAAATTTTGCCTCAGACTGGCCCAGCAGACAGCTATCACTGCAGTGAGCTGATGCAATAATAAACATAAGCAGTTTGACCAATGACAGAGTGGGAGGGCGATTTAAAGTCGTCCGAGCTTAAGTGGGGCAACCCTCCATATAAAGGCTGATTTACAACAACCAAGAATGGTAGCCAGAAAGAGGAGGACAAAGTTGAAATACATGTGTTCTAATGGGAGCATTCACAATTGATGGGAAGCTTTCCCAGTCCCCGGGAACAGGAAAGAAGACTTGGTCAGCTTTTAACTTTCTCATTCTCGTTCCCAGGCACAGCACATTAGATCCATGTTATGCATATTAGACTCTTCACTGTAGAAGTTATTGTAGGCGGTTGTGACATGAAACAGCCGCTAGTGGTCTATATAGTTGCAAGCTAGAAACATGAAACTGAAAGAAATTAGTAGCAAATGTGCTTGCTAACCTCAGATCCTGACACCCACAGATCCATTGAGCATTGCTTCTAGTGAAAATTTGTGTATATGCAACTCAAAATTGGCTATTGCCTCAAAAACAATAGCAAAAGCTACAAAGAACAGCAAAAACGATTATAAATTAATAAAGAACACTAAATAACTTTAATGTATGCCATTAAAAACTTGGTATGACTAAAGGAATTGGAAATTTAATGGAACTGCATTTACATAATGTTTACTCTATCAAATTTTGACATTGGCTGAATTGGAAGCAGGGGGAAAAAATATCATTAGTCAGTTAAAAACAAGTGAAATCTTAATTAATTTTGAAGATTTAGAAGCTAGTAACAGTGATGTGTCATAATTTAAAATAAAGAGACTTGAAGGTTGTTACACTACATCACTAAAATGTTATCTGAACGCATTTCAGGAGATGGTTTGATCCCATTGTCAGCATGTTTTCAACTCAGTGAAATCTCAATGCTCAAAGCTAACTTTCCACTTTGTGATCAATATGATCATTGAAATGCATTCCTGTTCTCATTAGCGGGCTGTTGTGAACCAAAATCTTGTAAACTGCATTGCTTCCCATTCTCATTTCTGTTTTGGTTACCGTTCTTGGGCTATTGTGAACCAGCCTTAAAAATTGCAGAAAAAGAAATTGTGATGGTAGATGGTGCTTTTTGTGAGTTTAACGTCCTTTAACCAGGTAACTAGCTCCTGTTCATTGTGATACATTTACGTAACACTTTTGTCTGTGATCGCTTTGCAGGCTGGCATATTAGCTCAGCTATTTTAGCTCTCTTGCGATTGGCTGCTGTTTGTGTTTCCATTTGTCATATGAATGACAACATATTGCATGACGTTTGAGTTTTAATTGTTATGTGAATGCTTAATTTTCATTGTGAATGGCACTTAAATGTACTATAAACCTAAACTGGTTTATTGAAAGATCAATTTTGCTAACATGCATCTTTGTTTGAATTAATAATTGCATAACGAAAAAGAAGATGTTTTTAATATTCCTCCTCGAGCTCTCAGAATAAAATACAGTGTTCCAATCTCTTTGTGATTTGTTGAGAATAACCTCAAGTTTTGATTTTCCTAAGTTCTATTATTAACTTATTTAGAAGCAGTATTTGATTAAGTAATGTTGAAAAATCGTATAAATATTAAAGTTGTCCTTCATGGTGTAATGATTACCATGCTAGTCAAGATCACAAGTTTAAACCCAATGAAATGCGATGGATTTTTTTCTTGCATAAAAATCCTGTGGAAGGAAAATAAAGCCACTGGTCCCATGTAATGCTGATGCATATGTAAAAGAACTTCAGTCTCTGAGAAAAAGGTTCCCTGAGCAAAACCCTGATTGGCTAAAACTGTTCATGCCGTAAAGTGTGCATTTTCTAGCACATGGTACCAACAGACAGCATTAGCTACGATTGAATTGTAACAACATGCACTCATACAAGTGGTCAGACACATGCAATTTTAACATATCATTAATTAAAATTTAACTTACAGTTATAGAGTGCTTACTAGTGGCTTAATTCCTTCCCTGTTGGAGTCTGATTCCACGTCATATTCACTGTCGGAAGAAGAACTTTCCAGTTGCTTTAATTTCCTTTCGTGATTTCCCTACTTTGCTAACACTTACACCCATAACTTCAGATATGAGCTCCTAAATTTTTTTATTGATAGAGCTGGATTTGTTTCTGAAACAACATTAAAAACATGTAACACAATTTTTTTCTCACCACAACATAAGGGTTTCCCCTTCGATGTTTGAACTCAATGGTAGTCGTAGATTCTGCCATTATGCAGCATTTACATATGATATTCAGAAAGCTCGTGCACTTTTAGTCATCAGTGAATAATTAATGTTAATGCACTTCAGCGTTAAGCTTAACTCAGGTGTTAATCTGCAGTCATGATTACCGCAGTAAACATTCTTTCTACTACATGAGTCAAGTTTAAACACAAGAACTAACCTTTCACACATTTCACAATACTGTGACATTAATATACTAATGAATCAAAGCCTCCACATCTAATTTCGTGCATGTGCTTGCATTTTCTTGAGATTCTTCGAATATATGTAGGCAAACTACTGTTTTAATCACAGAAGTAATTTCTATTGCAATAAGTTGTTATGCATCCAGCAACAAATAAGAGAAGTCTAAATGCATGTACTTTTGTTGATATGCAGAATAAAGTAAGGAGAAACTGGATATAGTAAGCTCTGAGCAAATCACTCATCACTGTGGGCTCTGCCGACAGACATCAGGTACTAGAACGCAACTGATTGCATAAAATCTCACTAAGAGTCCCTATGCTTTACAGTTGGAGCAACACAAACAGCACACACACAAATGCTAAGAAATCTGACATTTGGCCAGCAGAAAAACGTTGCAGTTTTTCAGACTCCCATTATTGATGCGAAGTATGTAGATCAAGAAGCCAATCGAGGACATTTAGTTATCTAACAGCCATTGTCACAAGTGATAGTTCCAGGAAGATATTCCAAACATTAAAGTGCAAAGTTGTATGGTTGTTTATTTGTACTTCCATCACATAAACAAAAAACATCACCTTACAATAAAATAATATTTTAAATACAAGAGATTTATTTAAAATGTCTACTGTAAAAACTGAATTCAGTATTTTGCTTGGAAAGCTTAATGGATGTCACAAGCGGTGTTGTGATTTATAGCATAATTCATTATCTTGTTAAATGTTTCAGAATATGCTGTAAGCATAATGTTTTATATGAATAAGGTTAAAATTTCCATTGGTTGTTTTGCCATATAAGGCACAGATGAGAAAAGGAAAGCCGGGTGATTTTACAATGATTTTACAAGCATGAGAAACATAAGTATTGCAAAGAAATTTATAAAGGTAGTATTAGTTGTACAGCATTTCCTGTTCTACCTTAAGCTCTTTCAGAGGTTGCTAATATTTGAGACTCGTAGGACAAGCGCAAAATTAAGTTATTTTTTGTTGTTGTGCATAGTATCTTGCTGTAAAAGAGATATTTATTAAAGTAATTTGTGCAATAAAACAAAAAGTTTCTAATTGTTGGGTAATTTATCATTTTTTCAACAGGGTACATATCACGTATATTTTTGTGAAATTCCACCCACCCCAAGCACCATTATTGCTCTATTTCCTCAAAATAGATTAACAATTCTGATTAAAATATCGGGTGTTTGAACTATTGGTATGGCAAATAACAGGTATGTCTTGAATTCTGTATAAATAGCCTATGAAGTCCTCTTCATCCTCATTTAATTTTATGTAGCTGGAAAACCAAAAGAGATAGACAAAAACTTGCTATGCAGAGCACCTAGATGTCATTAAAGTGTGCATTTTGTATCCAATAACTTTCTTTGTAGTGTCAGCCATTCTTGAAATATTGTATATTTAAGTTTTATGGAATTGAAGTTTGGTACAATGTAACAAACATGCTACTTAATTCACTCAGTTCTTCCATTCATCTCTGTCTTTTGCTCATTTGTTCTACTGCTGTATTTCCAAACTGACCAGCTGCCCCCTTATATAGGTGCTATCCAGAACTTACCGTGGACCTCTTCATACTTGCCAACTTTAACAGTTCACCCATAATATGTATGGGAGCACAGGCCTTTTTACGGCAAAGGAGGCAGTTTTACAGTTTTGTGGACAGATTCAAAGTGTTACAGATTTTCACCATGAATATGACAAAGCATTAAATTCTATTGCATTATATTGTAACTTAGATTACGGACTGAATGCTCTGGCTAATTGCTATACAGTAAGATGATAGACCGGAGCTTATCTGTGTGTCTATCTCGCATCACAATCATGGTCCCCCTTCACTGGCCTGCAACAAAGTGCATAACATACAGATTTAAAATTTGATTGCACCACTAGTGACCTCTTGTAACCAGCAGTAAATGGCCGTGAAGATTCAGCAATGGTCAATGTGAATTGTAAAGTCAAGTTCCTCATGGAAATTGTTTGTCTTATTCGCATTATATGGATGCAAGACATAAATTTCCCATTTTGTGTGACAGCTTTTGTTATAGTTCATGTTATGAAGCATAAAATATGGTCTAGAAATATGTGTTAGCCTAGCAGGTGGTGTTCTTTGCTTTAATGTGTGTTTATTATTGTACCATGAAGAATTTCAGCATGTGGGTCAGAAAGTAGTAGTATTATCAGGTCTTCAAGGATTCTTATAAAATGGAATTACCATCTTTTACCAAATCTAAATTAACTTAATATTAATAAAATTAAATACTGCGTACACTATATAAATCAATCTCTCTTTAAGAAAATTAATTACGTGTTAAAATGCATTAAATGTGATTTTTGTACACTTACTGAACTATTCACACATGCTAAATTTCATATTCATTGCAAAAGTATTGTGCTTTTTTTTTGGACGAGAAAAGGTCTTACAGTTTTCAGCTTCAGGAAGTTGGCAAGTATGATTATAGGCTCCTGCATAATCAGATCCTTTCATATTTTCCCATTCTTGTCCAACAATTTTGGGACCAGCGAGAAACATTTCTTTGCATGCAGAGACCAAGAAGATCAATTTAGAGAAATTTATAAATGCTACAAAGCAATGATTCTTGAATCTCACTTCAGTATGCTTTTAAATATTGCAAAGTTTACCAAGGTAACTCCTGAAGATATGAAGCAATTTTGAGAAGTTATGTATCATGAATCCAGTGTTGATGCTGTTTAATTCATTAAACTGCAACTTATAAGAAACAGTAGTCATAAAAGTAGCTTTAGTAGAAATATATATGTATCTGGTTGCATGATTGTTACCTGTTTTCAAATGTTTTATATGTTGTTATGACAGAAGTAAAGGGTTATGGAAGTTCTGTTCCAATCTGGAGGTAGAATCATGAAGGTGGCTTAAAACTGCTAACACTGTTAAGTGTGAATTTTGTAACTGTCTTGTAACATGCGCACAGGGTAACGATGGAAAAGAATGAAGTAAACCCAAAATGTAAGCATACCATCTTAATGGCCCAAGACATACGTTTCTTTAATCATTGTATATTTCTTCACAGGTTCATAAGTTTTATATTATTGCTATGCCAATGTACTTCACTTAAGTTTATACCAAGTGCAGCAGAAACAATAAGTGGGTTTTAAAAACAGAACACAGCACTGTAATACAAGTGTGATAAGTGCATCACTGGAGAACAAGGAAGAGTTTGAAAATATGAGATGAAGTCTCATACTTCCAACGTTCTCCATTGCATTTAACATATGTGTACTGTTTTTTCAATATTGTGATATTGAATAACAGAATAGTATATATACAAAAATAAAATTAATTACTAACAGCTGTTGAACATTGGTTCCAGTAACAAGGTGAACATTAACCTAGGTGGCAAACTGGCAGTCAATTATCCATTCCTGGTTCTTAACCTTAAAACAAACAAAAAGAAAGTAAAGGTCCAGTTAAGATTTAAATGGTAAAATCCAGCTATCATGTATGATTATGTTCCATGTCTGTAATAATAAGTCTATCAAAAGTAGAGGATTTAACATAGTTCATGCAAATATGTGCAGTAAAATAGACAAAACATGCAGATAGGTTAGGTTACCAGCACTGAATGCAGAAAATTTAACTTTCCATCATGACAGCATGAATGGGAAGTGGATCAAAAAATAAAGAATATTTTAACTCCTAGTATACACAGTGATTTTAAATGATGTACCCATTTTATAAAATTTGTATTTATTAAAGTACAAATCCAACATGAACCATCTTTATACCAATAAACAGAGGAATTTTCAAAGCTTTGTTTAGTACATTATAAATGTTCAATGTGTCCACCGTTTGATGCACGGCAAACATCTATGCGATAGCCAACCTCGTCCCACACACGAGCAAGCATATCTTCTGTTACTGAGTGCACGTCAGCAGTGATACGGTTCCGCAGGTCATCCAGAGTTGTAGGTAGAGGCGGGACGTAAACAGCTTCCTTAACGTAACTCCATAAGAAATAGTCACATGGGGTGAGATCAGGAGATCTCCGTGACCAGAAGTGTAGAGCCAGGTCTTCATTTACCCTGCAACCTATCCAGCACTGAGGAAGGGATTCATTCAAAAAGCCTCGTACATCACTGTGCCAATGGGGTGGAGCTCCATCCTGCTGGAAAATGAGGTCCTGTGAATCTTCCATAATTTGAGGGAACAGCCATTGTTCCAACATGTTCAGGTATGTTATTCCAGTTACAGTTTTTTCCGCAAAGAAAAATGGTCCATAAACCCTTGTACGGGATAAGTCACAGAACATGTTTACCTTCGGTGAATCTCTTTTGTGTTGCAATGTTGAATATGGATTTTGCAAATCCCATATGCGAACATTGTGTCTGTTGACTTTTCCCCTAAGGTGGAAAGTCGCTTCATCGTTAAAAATGATACGCTGTAAAAACGCATCATCCTCCATCATTCCTAGCACATAACCACAAAATTCGAGACGCTTCTCTTTGTAGGTTTAAGAGCCTGCACAAGTTGTAATCGGTAGGCCTTGTACAGGAAACGCTGTCTCAGAACTTTCCATACAGTTGGTTGGGGTATTCCAAGTTCTCTACTAGCTCTATGGGTAGGCTTACTGGACTGCGAACAAAACTGTCTTCAATCCGTCTGACGTCCTCTTCTGACACACGCGGTCGGCCTGTGCTTTTCCTTTACACACACTTCCAGTCTGTTTAAATTGCGTAAACCAACGGCTAATGCTTTTTCTAGCTGGTGGTTCAATACTGAATTTGCTACGAAATACCCGCTGCACTACAATTTGCGACTCACTTTTTGCAAACTCAATAACGCAGAAAACCTTGTGCTCCACAGTAGCCATCTCACTACGTACTGACAGTGAAACACAATGGCGGCCTATTGCGTGGGCACCTTACCGGCCGCTTCTAAAACCATTACCGCCCGCCGACAAAAACTTTGAAACTTCCTCTTTTCATTGTTATACAGATTGTTCATGTTGGATTTGTGCTTTAATAAATATGACTTTTATAAAATGAATCCATCATTTAAAATCGCCCTGTATAATAATGATGTAGCATTGCTTGAATTTGCAATCCTTGGCATTTCAGAATATTTGTTTGTGCTTTGATACCACTTAGGAATGCCTATGCAAGTTTTTATGTACTCCACTGCAGCAATGCCATTATTTGTTCCATACATTGTTCTCTGCACACAGAATGAGGTTCATAAGGTATTATGTACTACATTCACAGCATGGGACTTGCTTAAAGATGTTCCCACCCAGAGATCCAACTGGATATTTTACCTCCAGTATTTTTTTCTTTAGGGCAGTTACTCATGTTGCAGTTTGGCAACTTGTAGCCATTTTGAATGGACACCATTTTTTGTTGTACTTTGGTAGCTTTTCGTCCACACTTGCTATCGGTCAATGGCTCACCGTCTACTTAGCAGGAGGATGTTACTGTATTTATCTGAATATAAGATGACCTCAAATGCAAGACGACCCCCATTTTCCAGAACCTAATTCTGGAATTTATCAGTTGTGATTGTTTCATCATTTTACTAAATGTTTTCTGGTTATCAGCGTCGCATTAAGATGATGGCAACATGGGAGTGGCAATGACAATGATTAATGTGATTTTCTATCCAGACACTGTACAATGCATTGTTTTAAACAGTTATGATTGAAATCAGCACAGAAATGCACATGATGGGTGGAGTAGGCTGACAGAGAAATGTAAATTTGCCTTTTACTGCGCAAACATTGTATTGTATGCCAGTACAATATTATAGCCATGTATGCAGGAAGGAAATCCTCTAATTTTTACTTTAGCTTAAAAGTAAGCTTTTTGTCAATAATATAACCCCTCTAGGCACATCAGTAATTCATTAACTTTACAAAGCAAAATGAAATGCACAAAACCTGGCTAATATGCTTTGACCTCCACAGCAACCTTTCACATTTCCCATGTGCTTCTCCAGTGCCAACACCCATCCCACTCCTGCAAAATTTGAAACTTACTTTTTCCTGCACAGTAATGGGGAAAGACCATAATGCAAATGCAAACAACCTTTGGTTTTCACAATTAAAATTTTGGAAGAAGACATTGTTTTGTATTTGGATAAATACTTAATACATTACTTTGAGTTGCTATTTTTTCTTTCTTTAGTCCATCATGCAGTTTAACACCATGGTTATTTATGCATGGTGGGTCATAACAAATTCATATTGCTTTATTTTTTTAAACCATTTTTCTCTTACTCTCCCCATATATTCTCCTATTCTTTTTTATATCCCTCTCCTTTTGTACTTTCATTATTCTAACTTTTAATACTTCTTTGTTAACATTCTCCCATTCTTTAGGTAAAGCTGATCTCTCCACAACTTAGTTTCTTCACATTCAATTATATAATGCAAATCATTATCTGCCTCTCCACAAAGAGGACATCTATTCAAATTCGCTCCTTTCCTATCTCCCCTTAACTTATGTGCACTTAATCTAGACCAGGTCCACCCTTCTCTCACTAACCTATTACACATCCACATACTTCTCCCTTCCCCAGTCCACCTTTAATTGTCTATATAGTTCCAAACTTTTCTTTCCTTCCAGACTTTGAAATAATTCTTGTTTCTCTATATCTTCTACTCTGTTCCTCGCTTCTTTCCAGAAACCCTTAACTAACCCCTCTCTCTCCCCCCCTAAGTTACCCATTCCTATTTCCTGTAAAATTATCCTTATTACTTGAGCCCAGTTCAACTCAGCACTGGATTTTTCTTGGATTATTAAACATTGCCTCAAGATATTATGCTTGTCCAATGATTTCAATCTATGCCAATATTTAAGTAACCTTTCTACTATCATGCCCTTGCTACCTACTCTTCCAAACTCCAACATTGCTGCTCCATTAGGTGATGAAATAGATAAACCTAACATACGAGGGCTGATCGATAAAGACTGAGACTGACTTTTTTTCACAGATGTTTATTACTCCAATTCAATGTTTACATGATCTTTTTCAAAGTAGTCCCCTCCTACTTCAATGCACTTTTTATAGCATCTCTGCCAGTCCTTGAACACGTGCTGCAGACCATTCTTTGTCAGGTCCTTGAGAATCGCCTCACTTTTCTTGAGCACTGCTTCAGAGTTCTCAAATCGAATACCCCTAAGCTTTGCCTTTAGTGATGGGAATAAAAAAAAGTCACAGGGTGCAAGATCGGTGCTATAAGGTGGATGTGGTACACAGGTAATGTTGAATCGAGCCAGAAACTCCATGACTTGATTTGCGACGTGAGGCTGTGCATTGTCATGATGAAGTCGCCACCCAGTCCGAGAAAGCTCTAGTCGTTTCTTTGCAATGTGCTTCCTCAGTGTAGCCAATACTGACGTGTAGTATGCTGCTGTAATAGTAGTGTGAGGGGGAACTGCATGCTGGTAAATCATTCCATTACAGTCAAAAAATGTGATCATCATCACTTTCCCTGCAGATGGAACAACTTTTGCTTTTTTTGGTGTTGGAGGACCTGGCGATTTCCACACTGTGCTGGCTTGTTTTCCTTCAGGATCATAATGATGCAGCCATGACTCATGACCGGTGATAATCAATTTAAAAAATGCATCCCCTCCATCAGCAAAGAGACGCAGCACCTCACAGCTTGTCTCCATTCGCACAGCCTTTTGTTTGGGAGTCAACAAATGTGGCACCCAACGAGCACAAACTCGGGTCATATGGAGATGGTCATGCATAATTTTAAACACACTGCCATATGAAATTTTCAACACTTCACTGAGGTTACGTAATGTTATATGCTGATCCTCTCGGACAATCACAGCAGCTGTGTTGCTGTTGACTTCAGTCACAGCAGAAGCCGAAACACCAGGCCCACCTTGCTTAACACTGACAAGTCGGCCTTCTTTGAAGTCCTTGAACCACCTAAACACTGTTGCACGAGGTAGTGCATCTTCACTGTACGCTTGCTTCAGCTTTTCATAAGTTTCGGTGGCTGTATGGTTTAAACGAAAACAGAATTTGATTGCGCTGTACTGCTCCTCTTGCGTCACCTCCATTGTCTGGTATGCAAAATGCACTTAGGGTCTACAAAATAGAGCATTACTACCAACCTACCAATACGAGAGTGCTGCCGCCTACCACCATTATACATAAAAACCCACTCTTTTCAAATATTTATGTTACAGATACGAAACTATCACAGAAGCTACAGGAAAAAATCAGTCTCAGTCTTTGTTGATCAGCCCTCGTACATTTACAGAATGATCTATGTACTTTATCAGTCATCTCCTATCCTTTGTCACTTACCCAAATCTCTGATCCATAGACCATTTTTGCTTCAACTACAGCTTTGTAAATCCTTTCCAACCATTTAATTCGCATATCTCGTATTTTCTTTAAGCATATTCTTATAGCAGTCATTGCTAATCTTCCCTTAGTTAAGGACTTATCTTGTGATCATTTCCATCTCCCATTACTACTTATTCTCGCTCCCAAATAATCAAACTTGTTTACTACAAAAAAAATTGTATTTGGATAAATATAGTAATACAGCATTCCTCCAATATAATGTAACAGTTATACCGCTGTAACTCGGTCCCTAGAGCATCTTCTGTAAATGCAGGTTGCACCACAGGCAGGGGAGAGGTTATGGGTTCACATCACACCTCTTACTATTCCAGTATAATTAATTCCTACAGACCAAGAAAAACAGTTGTAGCAGCCTTTGGGGTTCTCACAAATCATGATTGTTAAGCAAGTCACCAGTATAAATTAGGAATTCTGACCACTGTGCCTCTGTGACAGCAGTTCAGAAATGTACAGAGATCATCTAGTATTCTGTAGCATTAACTAAAGAGAATACTGTAGCACTAATGCCAATGGCTTCGTTGCCAAATGCATGGCATTAAACAACATCAACAGCATTGTTTCATTTGGCAGTGAATAGCAGCCTTAGAAGATGAATGTCATCAAAGTGCTTTTTTGTTTTTAGTGATAAACCAATTTACAGCATAGACACATTCTTCAGTGGTCGCTGATGTCTGACCTGCCACACATTAAACCTGCCAGAATCAGAACAATTTATTATTCAAACTTACTTATTGTTTCTGCATTTCCTTTACTTTCAGCAACTTATGTTTTCAGTACACTGATATTTTGATTAAGTTTGGAGTTTTTAATTTATGCATGTAATTTAGAGGTGAGAAAAATGATTATTCCTCAGTAACAGATTCCAAAAGCAATTCTAGTTTCAAATAACTATTTAAAAATAACAGTCAAGTATGTGCTATTTACACCTAACTGTAACAGTAAGATATACTTGGTTGCTTTTACCTAATTTGGGTTTTTTTGTATCAGTTTACATGGTGCTAATGACTGTGTGTTCCAAAATGGCATCTTGGATAATTGGCTTTTACATAAGTATTGCAAGAGCTAGTAGTATAGCTATACCTGTTTCATTCTAAGTTCAAAGTAGAAGTAAACAAATCTTAATGCATCACTCCACCAAAAACATGGCAGCACCACATGAAAGGATGATGAAAACTTAGTAGCTATCTGCTCCAGACAGCATTGCACATTCCACAGCTTGTAGATCATTAGCATTTAAACATTTTGTGTGTCTCATTCCTTTATTTTGCCTTACATCCTTTACTTCTAACACTTTACTAAAGGTAGGCAAATAAAAGTGGTACCTGAGTAGTTTGGCAGCTCTACTTATCTACTATTCCACTTGTAATTAAAGTGCTCTTAACATTAGGTTTTCATTTAATGACCATCGTAAGTGTACCATTTTTGCTTTAAATTTTATGAGCTGAGTAGAAAATGATGAGCACTATATAAGTCATAAAGCAGAAAACAAGCATGATTCAAACAATTAGATCAATTCTGCATCACTAACAACAAAGTTTAATTATTGTTAAACAGCAGTCAATCTTATTCACTGTCAATTATAGGTGGATGCTTTTCACATAATTTGTTTAAAATGTTTAACATAATTGTCATCTCTCCACTCTCCGCATTTATTTTTCCACAGTGATGTAAGATTCTCAGCTATGACACGTTCTCAAAAGTAATATTTTTCTCAACACGTGCACCAAATGTCAAGGTGTACTCTGACAGCTTATCCGGAAACAACTAAAGCGCCTCATAAACCCTCTGCTATAACAGTTCAATTACTTATAGGTAAATCTGAGTGAACACATTTTGTTTCATAAATTGAACTGTTACAATAATGGATTTTTTTTAAATTCTCTGCCTTAGAATAACCACAAAAAGTTATGATCTTAACTGAACTGTTTTATGTAGAGGAAGAGACAACATGCTAAGCGGGAAAAGTTGTAGTTTTCCCAACACCAATGAGGCACTCCCTTGTCACATGGTTTTGTTTACAGCTCCTTTGAACTTGAAGTGAAACCTCTTTAAATCTGATTGACCGGAAGAATTCTAATGGCATTGTTGTCTATTGGAAACCTTGAATCACTAAAGCAGGGATAGTTCCCAGATCTCACATCATGTACATACTTGTACTTTTATGCTGTAACACAATGTATTCTCTATATTCAGATTGTAACTTTTGGAACCGGTTAGAAACATACTCAAGTGATCACATTAGTGTAAATAGAGAGCATAGCTATTTTGGAACTGTATACCTGGATGTATGGTTATGTTTTGGAACTGCTCCATTCTCATTGCCATTCCAAAAATAATGGTTATGTTATTTTTTTTCTTGCCTGTAATGTGTTTTAATTTATGCTTGAGGCCTATCAGAACACAAACAGCTTAATGACAACTACCAAGTTTTGATGCAATGAATCATTATTAGTTGCTTTAATATTTTGTATTGAATAAAATGACAGTGTAGTTGTATTTAGTACGAGGGTGGTTTGAAAAGTTTCTGACCTAATAAAGATACAAGACATTTTTTCAGAATTTTTTTTTTTTTATTTTTCAACATAGTCTCCTCGTAATACTACACACTTCTCCCAGTGATGCTCCCATCTCTGTAACCCGTCCAAATAGTACTCTGCATTTTTCTCTGCAAAATAATTGTTCACGAAGGTGATTGCCTCTTCATTTGACGAAAATCTCTGTCCTCTGAGCGCGATTTTCAGATGAGGGAACAAAAAGAAGTCACTTGGGGCTAGATCTGGTAAGTAAGGTGGATGGTCAAGCAGTTCAAACCGTAATTCGTGGATTTTCGCCATTGCAACCACTGAGATGTGAGACGGTGAGTTGTCTTGGTGAAACAGGATTTTCTTTTTCTGCAAATGTGGCCGTTTTTCCACAAGTTCTGCCTTCAGCTTGTCAAGTAATAATGCGTAGTATGCTCCTGTAATGGCTTTTCCTTTTTGAAGATAATCGATTAAAATAACTCCTTGACTACCCCAAAAAACAGTCGCCATCACTTTCCCAGCCGAAAAAACAGTTTTTGCTTTCTTTGGAGCCGGTTCCCCCTTCGCAGTCCACTGTTTGGATTGTATGTTTGTTTCGGGCGTATAATGGTGTATCCAAGTTTCATCTATAGTAATTAATCGTCGCCAAAACTCGGATTTATTGCGCCTAAACTGCGCCAACAGAGCGCTGGAAATGTTCATTCAAACACATTTTTGGTCAAACGTGAGCAAAAGCGGCACCCAATGTGCGGACAGCTTTCTCATGTCTAAATGTTGATTTAATATGTGACAAACACATTCTTTTGACATGTTCATAGCCTCTGCTATCTCTCTCACTTTAATTCGGCGGTCGTCTAGCACCATTTGGTGAACTTTGGCGATGTTTTCGTTGGTAGTTGCAATTTTTGGACGTCCCGAACGTTCATCGTCTCCTAAGCTCTTACGGCCACGTTTAAATTCAGCTGCCCAAAATTTCACTGTGGTAAATGATGATGCAGAGTCCCCATACACAGAATCCAACTCATCTTTGATTTGCGTAGGCGTATTGTCTTTCAAAAACAAATATTTAATGACGGCTCAGTACTTGATTTTGTCCATTTTCATAAAACCACTCACATCACCTCACTCAAAAGACAGATAACAACTGAGCGTCCAAAATGGCTGAAACTTTGGTGAGTAACTGTCAACAGATAAACAACGAAATTCACTAGTTTTTATGTACAAGTGCTGCCATCTTCATGTTGAGGTCGGAAACTTTTCAGACCACCCTCGTATTATGGTTGATTGTTCAAGATATAGGTACCATAAGCATTAAGCATAACTTGGGTCTTGTTTTATGAAACAAAACACTTTCTCACATGAATGGGTGTATCAGAAAATTTTACAGGCAGTACCAGGGAACGTCTGTAGGAACAAGAAAAGCTATGTTTTATGCCTAACATATTTACTATTTTGTGATTATTTGTGGTCACAGTCCTTTACTAAGGTTCCCCTTAACATTTTGCCTACATAGGACAGAAAAAATACTTTCAACCATGTAAAGTTTTACTATTTATGGTTACAAGCTGGCTGCCAACCTTCTACGCAGCTGGCTGTGACTGTCCATGTATACCTCCACAAGCGGCATGATGAAAAGTATATTTGTTCTCATGGGTAGATTATTTTTGTAGTATACTTGTGATTTTAAACATTGTTTTAATTCAAGTTAAATTATTGTTTGGCGAGTTGAATCAGGCATTAAAAATTCATTCACATTTTCGGCATGTTGTGCCAAAGCTCTACCACTGAGCTACCATGACAAGATGCTGAAACATACAGTAAGCCTTCTCATCTGATTCATCTATCCCTGCAAACCAAACTCTAATACTCCAAATAATAATAATAGTACACTTCAGTCAGTTTTAAATGAACAAACTTTGTTGAAGCTACACATTTATTGTTTGTAACTATAGAAACTTGTTTTTAGGATAATTAGCCCATCCTCATCTGGGTTGTGACTGCCACATCATCCTCTCCTGTTGCTGGACCTCTGGTGATGGTTGGAAAAAGCATCTAATTAGGTTCCTCTCCTTGGGGTCAAAGTTCATTACTTGGTGGTTTTTTATAATGAAAATCTTCTCCCATATAGTTAATTCACCAGGTTGTCTATGGCTTTGAGTAAAGTGATACTACTTTGAATGTTGTGACCACTGTTCCAAAAATACTAGCTGTTGCATATCTGTCCACTTGTTTGTATTTAATATTTCTGAGGTGATTGTTTAGCCTGGTTTTTAGAATCCATTTTGTTTTGCCAATATAAACTTTTAACTCAGAAGAGCTAATGCTACAGTTTTGCAAGACCTGATTTAAAAACCATTTTCTTTGCAGATTCTTCAAACAAGAATATAAAATAAGTATATTTTTTAAATTTTGTAAATTATCTCATCGTCATTCTTATAGATACTTTCTCTACTTGTATAGCAGTAATACCCATGTATAAATTAATTTATGACTTTATAATATATTTTTGGTTTTACAATGTACAAACATTTTTCTGGCACCCAAGGCCATCTTATCACTTTTCATCATTCTTGCTTGAACCATAAATCTTCCTCAATTTCCCAATACATCATTGCCCTTCTAGTTCATTGAATCCATGTGCTATGCGGTCTCCCTTTTCTCCTCCTTCCCGGGGCATCCACTCCTTATTCTTTTGGGTAATCTTTCATCTTCCATTCTTTCAGCGCACCCATACCATTCTAATTGTTTCTGTTGAATAAAATCTAAAATTTAATTTCAAACACTTATAATAAATTACTAATTTTAATAAATTAAATAAATCTCAGTTTTAGGTCATTTTTCAAACATTTTTAGGTCATCAAAATCTGTTTATTACTGTGCAAGATAACTAATCAAAACGATCAAAATAAATATTAATTAAAATTTGAATACAAAGCAAAAGTTTAAGAATCAGATGAGAATGTTTAAAAGGGCATCAGCATGGAAAGCTGAAGATCCCTTCTTCTAAGTTTATCATCTTTAATCACATTTATTGTTGCTCTGTATATGATGCCCACATTTCTTGTGGCCACTGGTTGAGATCTAAATAATCATGTATTACAACAGCTTATAAGTTTGGACTTTGCTCACAGTCAACTATGAAACAAGAAGAAATATGTTACAACGAAGAGTTTAAGGAGTTTGAAATGGAGAAAAGGACATGAGTGGTTTCCTTAAAACTGGTGTGTTGTGAAGTAACTGAAGAGCTTATTTCCAAAGTGTCCTGAATCCAAAATTGTTTATTTTTTGTTTTATAGCAATAAAAAATTAATATGTTCCTCTTATTATATCTCAAAATATTATGTTCTTGGCAGTTTATATCCAGTATTTAAATGTTTAAAAATCTAATAATAATAATTCATAAATTATTTTTGCTTTCTCTGCCACATACATAGTAGTAGAGAAGGTATTGCATTCCACCCAAAATTTAGATACTGAGATTTCACCAGAAATATAAGTTTTGAGCCCCTCTGAATAAAAAAAAAAAAAACCTTTTTTAGAAAAAGGTCAGTGGGATGTGTGTGTCATAACTCAAAAACGATAAAACTTGTTATTTTAAGGTGAGTATCTTCCAAAGATGCAACACAAAGATTTTCAAGAAAATCCCTCTACCCCCAAGTACCCTTTACATCAAACATTTTTAAATCTTTGAATTTCTAAAAAAAATGGCTGTAATGATTTTGATTAAAATAATATATATACTAAATATATTTACATGACAGATAAAATTAAAATGTAAACCTTAAATTTGCTCGGAATAGCCTGTAAAATCCTCTTCATTTGGAAGGAATTTTGTATAATCTTGTATAACTGGTGAACATTATGCAGACGAAAATGCACTTCACAGAAAATGTAGATCTCTTTAAAAAACAAAACTTATTTCAAATAAACTTTCTTTGTGGCATCCGCCGTTTTTGAGATATCCATTATTAATGGTTTGTATTATTCATTCAATATTATTCTTTTAAAGTCCTGTCAGCATTCAGTTGTTTCTCACAATGTCACAGAAAGAGTATGAAATTTTAAGGCCAGCATATAGCATCCAGTTCTTAAACATTTGAGTATTGCTGTTCCCTTTGTATTATCTATAACAAAATGTGTAATTTAGGTATTTCTGCAAATATTTATATAAATTAAAATGAAGTAGATAGAAAAATAAGCTTTCATAAAAATTGTTTTATACCAGTAATAAATGATAGAGGGTAGGGAAAGTCATGTGAATGTAACATATTAGATACTGTACCTCTAGAAATTCTTAACAGTCATGTGACTATTTCTAATAGTGAAGGATTTGGTAAGTCAATGCCAATAATAACAAAGTCATAAATCATAACAATTCATAATTTAACTTCATTTGAAATTTTTGTCTAAAATAAAAATGTTTAAAAGATGCATTTTCCGATGGATTTAAGATACTTGGAATTAAGTTCTTCACTTGTGGTTGATTATTTTTTTAAAAAGTAAGTTATAATTGTAATGGAGTAAAATATTTGTTAGGCAACTAATTCATCCTAGTTATTTTTCTTTACTTTTCTCTTATTGTCTGTAATACTGTACAAAGATGTTTCATTGGTGCCATTTAATGTAAATCATTCTATCCAAGCCCCCATTATGAACATTAAGTGCAGCCTGGAAAATATAAGTGTAAAAATCTTTATCTGTAAGAGTGAAATAAAAAGCTATGAGATAATGTTATTATCTGAAAATAAGTTTTATCAGCAACATTTGTTTTACGTTACAAGCTGTAGTAATTACCTTGAAAGATAAATGCTTGCTGATAATGATAGTAATATCTTAAAGATATGAGCATCACAGATAAGTGATAAAAGTGTATATGATAAGTGTTGCCAGCAAAAAGAGCTTTCATGTTCAAACTTAACCATTTATGTGCACATAAGGGCCTAAATATGTATTATTGTTGCCATTTGTGATACAATAACATTGCAGATGTTAACTATTTTTAACCAGTATAAAAATTGCTTGTAAATGAATATGCATAAATATAAATATATGGAATTGTTTATAGATTATTTTCTTTATACCTTTTTACTTTCTCTACTACGTATAGTAAGTAGGGGAAGTATTGTATTCCACCCAAAAATTCGATACCGAGATTTCACCGGAAATACATGTTTTGAGATCCCCTGAATCCAAAAAAAGCATTTTTGGAAACATGTCTGTGTGTGTGTCTGTGAACAGCATAACTCAGAAACGAACAATCGGATAAACACCAAACTTGGTATTTAGGTTCAGTATCTTCCAAGGATGGGACACAAAGGTTTTCAAGAAAATCCCCCCACCCCAGGATACCCTTTACATGGAAGATTTTTCGAAAATTTTAATTTTCTCAAAAACGGCTCTAACGATTTTGATTAAAATATCATATGTTTAAGATATTTTCATGACAAATAAAACGTATATCTTGAATTTTCTGGGAATGTCCCAAAAGTGTTCTTCGTTGTGAACGACTTTTGCATAACCGGTAAACCATAAGAGATAGAGAAAATTTTACTACACAAAAAATGTAGATCGCGTTAAAATATACAATTTATGTCATACATTTTTTTTGTTGAGTGAACCATTTTCGAGATATTGCTTGTTCTCTTAAATTTTTCAATACTTATTTTCTTAAATGGGAATTCGTTATTCATTTTTTTGTCTTTGATATGCAAAGAGTATTAATCTGTGGCAAAGAGAATGGTGCTGCACCTAGCAACCAGCTATTAAGAGATATGTATATGCTTAAAGGCTACTGTATTTCTATATTGCCCTTGTAAATATATATTCCCCTTACATCTACAAGAAACTTAGCAATAAGAGTTTGTACAAGAGTAGAGAAAGTCATGTGAGTGTAACACATCAGAATTTTTTTTCAAAAGATTGCAAGGCAATAAGTGCTACAGTTAGAACTTTCCTTTTGCCTACAATAAATCTCCATCTATTCTCAGGCTTTAAAATGGAATTGGTGCAGGGACATTTGTGACCCCAGCAATGAAATCTCTGGTAGAAATAAGATAATTGCTCTTCATACCCCTTACCTATACTGGGTGGTGGTGATGATTTGATTTTAAGATTTCACCAGAAATAAATGTTTTGAGATCCACTGAATTAATTAAAAAAATAGTATTTTAGAAAAAGGTCTGCACAAATCTAAAAATGGATAAATTCCACATTTCATATTTGAGCCAGACACTGTTTAAGCACAGCAGATGAAGAGTTTCAATAAATTCAGTCCACCTAAGCTGCCCTTTACCTGAAAAATCTTTTCTTTTTATGTTCTCAAAAAATGGCTCAAACAATTTTTGACTTAAAGTATGTTTTAACATATTTCCATGACTAATAAAACCTACACTTTGTATTTTCTCTTAATAGCTGATGAAGTCCTCTTCATTCTGAATAAATTTTTGTAATTAGTAAATCTAAGGGATAGAAACTAAGCGAGATGGGCTCCACAGTAATGTATGAGGCTCACTTTCAAGAGGTCCCAGGTTCGATTCCTGGTGGCCACCCACTGACCATGGATTTTTTTGTGGTTTTCCATGGTTGACAAACTTAAGTGCTGGAGTGGTGCATTCTACCATGGCTCTCCTCTCTCCCATTTCCTCTCATTTCACTTCCCTTTCATGTTTCAGGTTGACTCCGGGGCTGTGGTTTAGTCGATGTTGGGCAGAGGCTTGCGCTTTGGAAATATTTCGCTGGTCCCACTGGAGGGACATTTTCAAGCAGCCATTCCATGGCCGGGTGGTCAAGCCTGGAACTCTTAGAGAACTCTGTGCATGCTTGCACCAGCTTCGCTGTGCAAACAATGTGCCTCCTGCGGTTCCCTCACCTCATCCTTTCCTCCCAGGGGTGTATGCACAATAGATCCCTTGAGGGTTGCAGTGTTAGGTGTCCCTTCCATTCACCAGTCCAGTCCAAGACATAGACAAAACTTACTACATAAAAAAAGTAGATTCTCATTAAAACACAGTTTATGCCAAACTTTTTGTGGAATTAACTATTTCCAAGGTTCATTGCTGTCAGCATTCTTTTGTTTCTCGGGATATGTTCCAAGTGTATCAAAATACAAGCAGGCATATAATGAACTGCTTTTTAAAAATATGACTTAACATTTGTACCTGGTACAAAATGTGCGATCAAACCATTTCTGCAAATATTTTTTATTTTGATTAATATGAAGCAGATAGAAAAATAAGATTATGTAAGAATAGTGTTTAGAAGAGAGATAAAAGTAAACTACATTGGATAGAACAAGTCATGTGAATGTAACACATCAGAATTTTTACTAAAAATGTGTGTGATCAACTGAAAAGATGTTTCTGGTTGTTATATAGAACACAGTAATATTGGTCTTGTGTAACATATCACCTTCATAGGCTTTTAGTTTCTGAGAGTAGCTTATAATCGCAGTATAACCTTGGTTATGTTTTCAAAGGGAATCGGCTAAAATAATATATAAATACAAAAACATAAAAGTAAACTTTCTTGCGAAACAAACTATTTTATTAGATTATCACTCAAACTAATTCTGTATTATTTAATATAAGAAAGCAATAAATGGAGTAAAAACATAAATAACAAACATAACACATTATTTACAGTACTTTTACATATACCAGTGCTGTTATTCAAATTAAAAAAAAAATAAATAAATAAATTCAGAGTACTGGTGTTTTACATTGTCTCAAAAAAAATTGTCAATTTTTCTTTGCGTCTTTGGTTTTCCCACACATTCATACATTAGTCACTTATATGCTCTTATCGTGTAAATGCTGTATCATTTAGTATTTGCGATATTAGAAATTGTGTAATTTCTAGAGCTTGAATTGTCTGGTGCACACTGGGAACACACTCATTATTTAGACTAGGTACTTCATCACTGTCATCATCAGATACAACCCTGGGGAAGAATGACCCTGCCTAACCATATTGTTAAAACGTGTGTAGCAATAATGCGTTCTGAATTTACTAATGCCTCACCCAACATGCCTACTGTTTTGTGCTGCAAGATCAAGGATGCAGTATACAGAAACTGTGCATAATATAATTGCATAAATGTATGTATAAAGGAGTAAGTAAATTAATATATTTCATACATGGAGATCACAAAAATGTGATGTATTAATGAGAAAATGCGTAACTGAAAAAACGTATAATTGAGCTAAATATTAATGAACAAACTTAAGTACCTAAAACAATTTAATATATATCTACAGAAAAGGTAAAAGTGAATAACTTATAAGTGAGGTTCAACCTTTTTTTTCAACCAAAAATTCGATACTGAGATTTCCTCAGAAATGCATGTTTTCAGGTCCCAAATCCAAAAAAAAAATTTAAAAACGGTATAGTTATATATGTGTATGTGCGTGCATGTCATAACTCAAAAACAAAATGTCAGATAAATGCCAGGTGTGTAAGTTCAGTACCTTCCAAGGATGTAACACGAACATTTTCAAGAAAATTCCCTCCACCCCAAACTACCATTTACATGGAAAATATTTCAAAACTTTTGATTTTCTGAAAAATGGCTCTAACCATTTGGATTTAAATAGTATATGCTAAAGATTTTACATGGCAAATAAAATGTATATCTTGAATTTTCTTGGAATAGCTTATGAAGTCCTTTTCATTCGGAAGAAATTTTTATTATCTTGTATAACTGCTAAACGTTAAGCGATAGGTCTTTTAAAGCACACAGTGTATTTCAAATAACTTTTTTGTGGCATCAGCTATTTTGGACATATCTGTCATTAATGGTTCAAATTGTTCAATACTTAGCCATTCTGTTAAACTCATGTCAACATTCAGTTGTTTCCTGTGATTCCATTGAATCTATAGAATTTTAAGACAGCATATAGCATCCGGTTCTTAAATATTTGACTATCACTGTTCCCTTTGTATCTATAAGTGTGTAATGTAGCTATTTCTGCAAAAGTTTATTTAGAATAAAATGAAGTAGATATAAAAATAATATTTAGTAAGACTAGTTTGTATACCTGCTAACAAACAATAGAGAGTAGAGAAAGTCATGTGAAAGTCTAGTTTTTTATTTTTTTATTGGTGTTTAACATCCATTCTTACTGCATACAGTATCTCAGAGATGGTAAATAATGTACCAGTAACACTAAAATAATAAGCTATGAGAATAATGCTGTCAAACTTTCTTTACCAGCCATATCTGAAAGCAAATCATTCAGGCTGCCATAATTCAGCACTGCCATTAGAAATATCCAGTGAAGTCCTACAGATAGAGCTTTTTAATTTTATATATATAACTTCAATGCTTGTTGAGAAATTGCTGCCAAATCGTAAGACAGGAATAACCAAAGTTCCCAGGGTTGTAATATATGTGGTAACATTTACGAAGTATTCCCGTAGTTCTTTTATGCTTAAACTTAAGTACTGAAAAAAAGATAAAACTATTTTTTAATTGTTGGTTGTTGTCCACGAGTATACAGACTCCCCTTAAAGAAAAAAGTGATGTGTTACATTCAGATGATTTTCTCTACCCATTGCCATTACTTATATATATAAAACAATTCTTGCAAAAGCTTATTTTTCTATATTCTTAATGTTGATCAAGATAATGTTTGCACATTTTGTCATAGATTCAAGAGGGATACAAGAGACTGAAGTGATTATCAAATCTTTAAAAAGTTGGTCACATTTGTGAGAAACAAAAGAATGATGATTTAGCCCTTCAAAAAAAAGCACCGGAAAATTTAAACCAATAGCAAATATACACTGACAATGGTTAATGCCACAAATAAATTTATTGACCATAAACTATGTATTTTAATGAGATCTAAGCTTTTGTCTATCTCTTTATTTTTTGTCATTTAAACAAAACTAAATCAGAATGAAGAGGATTTCACAGGCTATATGCAGAAAATTCAAGATATAGATTTTATTTGTCATGCTAAAGTCTTAAACATATGGTACTGTAACAAAAATGGTTATACCCATTTTGAGAAGATAAAAAGTAATTAAACATTTTTAATACAAAGGGTAGTTAGGGGTACTTCCTTGAAAGATGCTGAACTTTTTATTTTTGAGTTATGCTGTTTGAACACACACACATATACATAGAGTTTTTTCTAAAAATGTTTTCTTAGGGTTCTGGGGACCTCAAAACATGTTTTTCCAATGAAATCTTATATCACTTTTTAGGTGTAGTACAGTACTGCTTGTACTTCCCATAAGAAAGTGCTAGAAAATGTAAAACTTTCCATTATTCAGGAACTTTGAACACAGGACCTCTTGGGCCTATAAAATAGTACACTGGTCACTAGAATGCAAAGGCAGTCAACTAAACACTAATGGTTACAAATTTTATTTCTAGATTAATTGAGGTTTAACTATAAAAAATCCATGTATTATTGGCTCAAATGACCTTGAATTGAAGCTTTTCCACAATGATTCAGCCAAGTGCATGAGACCTTACATTGCATAATTTAATCATTTATTATCTAGGGGGAAAGGCTATCTCCATTGCTGCCTACACGATGATGCTGCACATTCTAATATAAGACTCTTTATATTTGCACTAGCAGAACCAGCCACTCTGCTCACATTATTATGCTGACTGTGACTTCTTCTTTGCTATACTCTCACTCCACCATATTTCTCTATCACCTCTCTTTTTCTTTAGGTAGTGTATATGTAATGTGGCATTTTAAAAACTATAATAAAACTGCTTTTCTGGGCTGTAAACAAAAATTAAAACATATATTAAAGTTCCACTAATATAAGGAAAAACAGTAAAGTAATATAATTGCAAAAATTAATTCAATGTGGCACACATACTCTAATAACTTCACTGTTTTTACTTTCTCTACCACATAGTAAGGCAGAGAAGGTATTGAATTCCACCAAAAAATTTGATATCGAGATTTCACTGGAAATACGTGTTTTAGAGGCCTCCTGAATAAAAAAAAATTGAAAACAAAACGTCAGATAAATATCAGACTTGGTATTTAGGTTCAGTACCCTCTAAAGATGCAACACAAAAATTTTCAAGAAAATTCTTGCACCCCAAACTACCCTTTAAATGGTACATTTTTCAAAATTTTAGATTTCTTAAAAAATAGCTAACTATTTTGATTAAAATATATATTAATGATATTTAAATGAACAATAAAATGTATATCTTGAATTTTCTGGGAATACCCTTTGAAATCCTCTTCATTCGGAAGGAATTTTGTATAACTGGTAAACATTAAGCAATAGACAAATACTTACTGCACAAGAAATATAGATCACTTTAAAATACACAATTTATTTCAAATAACTTTTTTGTGGCATAAGCCATTTCCTAGATATCTGTTATTAATGGTTCGGATGGTTCTTTACTTGGTTATTCTTTTAAGTCCTTTCAACATTCAGTTATTTCACGTGATTGCATGGAAACAGCTCAGAATTTTCAGGCAGCATATAGTATCCAGTTCTTAAACATTTTACTATCACTGTTCTCTTTGTATCTATAACGAAATGTGTAATGTAGCTGTTTCTGCAAAGGTTATTTGGATTAAAATGAAGTATGTAAAAAATAAGCTTTCGCAAAAATGGTTTGTGTACCCAGTAATAAACAAGAAAGGGTAGAGAAAGCCATGTGAATGTATCACAGATATTTTTTAGAGTTACCTCGAAACTGTTTTGGAGACATCTTGTCCCCATTGTCAGCTAAGAGCCACTAATGAATTTTCTGGTTTCCCTGTAGGTGTCACTTGTGGTTGATGTATTTAGTGACGATATCCATGTCTGTTGGAAAACTAAAATTCATAAGATGAACCTTGTTTTTTTGTACCCAGAGTTTTCCCCTTATAGTTAACTCTATTGGCTTTTGGAACAGCTTTATTAATTTTACCTTTTTGTGGATATTGTTATTTTTTTGCCCAGAAATGGTTGTCAATTGCACATTTTTCTGTTTCCTTGTATTTAACATGTTTTAGGTGTAGTTTAGGCCTCAAACCAATGCTCCTTTTTGTTTTGCCTATATGCATTAATTGGCAATTCTCATAAGGTGTTCAGGGAAACTGAAAAAATAGTGGTTATTAGAGTGTCTGTGCCACGTTAAAATAATTTTTTCATAAGTTAAAGGTTTAACAATAGATAAAATTCTGCTTCTCTCTAATGTTTGCAACATGTTAAGTTCTACTTTTAGCAAGATGGGGCTCCTGCTCAATAAGCATGAATTGTCCAAGAATTTCCAAATAAGAGAATAGGATGAAAGGAATTCTCTCAATGACCACCAAGATCTCAGGATCTTACCCCTATTAATTTCTTTCTTAGGGATGTTCTTAAGGATAAGGTTTTTGCAAGAAGACTGCCTATTGTTGATGATATAATTCAGTTCATTAGAGAAATTGATACAAATAAAGAACTGAGTAGTAAGTAGTGCTTAAGTATGAAATCTGTACTACAGCAGTGCGCAATTACTGAAGCCCAGCAGTTTGAATATTCTAATGTTATGTGTTAATTCATAAATTCCTTTGCATAGTTCATATTTCATTACTGTACACCTAAGTTCATTCACCCCTGTATATAAATGTATATTATGTGATTACCACAAGAGAACCATTAAAATTACTTGATTGGAGCCATGCCATGTGTAACCAGTGAAGTGGAGGGAGTGATACTTTTGCTGAAGTTAATGTACTACGTACATATTATATTAAATTGCTCTGGTATCAACATTTAGGTTCAGTCCTCTTATTCCCTTTCTGCTCTCAGTGAAGCTGCTACTCTCTTTTGTTTGGTAGGAAATCTTTCCTGCTTGGCTTAGTCAGCAAACTGCTTTCCAGGAAACCCTAAAGGGCTTAGAATAGGTTTTGACAACTATCATAAACCTTAAAGGTGATCAAAACAAGTCACACTAATAGAGCATTGGTCATCAATTTAAAGCAGATTACCTTTTTTCTACTGTAAACTACATACTTTGATTTGCAATTTTTTTTTTTAAGTAGGCCACTTTTCTTTACTAGACTTGACAAAAGTTTTTGTCTAAATAGTCATTTTGAAAGCTTCTAACACTAATCATTACATATACAGAACCATAATGTATTTAGTAAAGTTCAAAATTCCAATGCAGACTGATGGGACAACTACAATACAAAAGAATAAGAATGACTTTTCCATCCCTGTCCACAGACTTTGCTTTTATGAAAAGATGCCTAGTTTTATGAGGATAAAACTGCAATGCTCCACCCAAAAACATTAAATCTCATTCCACTTATAGGAAATTTTAAAATGCATAGGAGCAATTCGTAATAGATAGGGCTATTATAGCATTGAGGAATATTTAGTATATCTGAGCTTTGCACTGTACATATCCTGTTGGTATAAATCCCATATTCACAAACATTTATTGTAATACAGACCCTCATTATTGTACATATTTTATTATGTCCTAGATCTTATTTCAATGCGCATTTTTATTTATTTATTTTTTTAAGTTTGATGTCCTTAACCTGTCAAGTCATATCAGACAGTGAACAAATGAAATGGGTGGAGTAATGATCAAGTAAGCTTGGAGTACTTAGAGGTTAAAATTACCCAACATTCGTCTTCTCAAGATAAGGGAAAAACCCTTATATGGTTAACTCAGGACCTCTTGAATGTGAGGCAGACACACTACCCATGCACCACAGAGGTGGACTTATTTATTATTGTAACATTTCATCTATCTATTACTCTTGCATAATTCAGTAGTGTATCCACCATACTGAATCGCAATAAATTAAAATTTAAATGTTTTTAGAGTGACTTTTCTTGTGGTGTTTGGCTTTTATAAAAAGAAAAGTAAGAAAGGCATAATAAATTAAATTATTAGCAGGAACTGTGACATAAATTTGTTTTTATATATGCTTCTTAGACATTGTTTAGCTCTTCTTTTTGTCCCCCCTCCCTTCTCTGCTTAAACTAATTTTTTGACATTAAAATATTGGAAAAGCAATATTTTCACCTGTAAATACAATTTTTTCAACACAAAAACGCATTCAAATGATTAAGTTACCCAGATTCACTGAGAAAGGATTGTTTATAAACTTTAAAAAAAGAAATTAAAATGTTTAAAAAATTAAATGAATTGCAAATTTCCTTTAATGGTTAAGAAAATTATGAAAAAGTGATGAAATCATTTTTTTCTTTTTCTTTTTTAAAGGAGCACAAGTAAAATCTGCACACAGTGTACCATTTTGGCACAAATAATATTGAGACATTGTGAAATTTCTAAACTTGTTTTAAATCAAGGGTAGGTACTGATCATAAGTCTTGAAACAACTGCCATTGTGTAATACATCTTTCAAAAATGTTGTGAATTTAATTGAAGGGTTCTAAATAGGAATAAAAATCAGACAGGGCAGCAGGAGGGCGTATTTTGGGAGGCTTGGAGAAGTATTCTTCATCATCTTTCTTCTTTTGTGGATTACCCGCCTCTTTGCAGCACTTGCAAGCCAATGCTTGTCGAGAAGCAAGCAAACTCTGAATCATAGCATATCCAAGATGAATGATCAGTCCAAATCCTGATATGGCCGTGAAGAAGAAGGAAATGAAATGTAGTAATAAAAGAGATGATAGGAAAATTTGCGGATCAAATTATTCAACCCAACATGCCTAACAACCCAGGAAAACCGCAAAAAAAACTTTGGTTGATTTGTTGGCACTGAGGCTTGAATCCAGGACCAAATGCAGACCACAGACATTTCTGCTTCGTTGGAGAAGTAATAATATATCAAAATCGTGAGTGAGCATATCAGTTTACCAGAATGTGTAATTTATGTTATTCTCCGCAAACCTTAAGATAATATTTCCTATTATAGTAAAAATATGTGGGACTTTAAGAACAACTTGAAGATGAAAGACCCCTGATATGACTTGCCAAGGTTGCAGAATTTATGTGAGCTACCCTGTTAGTAAGCTCCCTAAATTTTCATGATCTTTATATCACTCTTATTCTGTTACTAAGAAAGAAAGGGGGGGGGGAACAGCAAAATTTCATTAGGATGCTTAAAGTTAAAGCCTAATCAATCACAGCTCCCAGTTAATTTCCTAATTTTTATTGTATCTGTAAAGTTTAGTATTTCACACATATAAAGGCCCTGACCTATGTGAATCTGCCTAGTTATAGGACCTGAGTTTGTGTCTCACTTGGGAAGAAGAGGTCTGAATAAGGACTTTTGCTGAATTTCCCCTTGTCTCTAAAACCAAATTTTGGGTAACTCCACTCTTTGGACAACAGAATCATTTGAGTACTGCTTAATCAACATCACTTCATTGTCTCAGAAAAACAGTAGTCCTAAGATGTTACAAGGGACATTTACACTAAAAAACAGATAGGCACACTTCCATTCCAGAAAATATTAGAATTCTGAGCACCCAACTTCTGTAAATCAACATAAGGCATGTACTCACATTGATAATGAAACATTTTCAATTTTTTAAGTTTGGTATCAAATAGTCTGAGCTTTCTAAATTAATATATCATTTGTGCAAAATATTACAATAATGCATTTAATTTAATTCTTTGTTTCATGCATAGCTCCTAGCAACAGATTGTTTTCCTTATTTTGTAGAGCCATATTTTGTTTTAGCATTTTCTACTTTCTATTCCAAAAAATTACTATCTTTAAAACTAAGCTACATACTTCATAAGCCATTAAACAGGCAATGATATCAACCAACAAATGTAATATTCATATGCAGCATGCAAAGTCTGGAATTGTTTAAATCAAATTATTATTGTTAAAAAATATTTACTTCACAGTAAAATATTCATAGCATTTATCAATATCAATTTTATTTTCATTAAACAGTTATATAACTGCAATAGACATTGTCAGTATATACAATAAAATACAAATCAATAATATAATATAAACTACACCTTGTACAACTTTACAGCAAAAAAGCAAAAATTAAATATCAAAATCAGATACATTAAGATCAATAAATTGATTAATAGAATAAAATGGTTTATCCACAGGCCAAGAATGCAATCGCTTACAAAATATTTTATAAGGCAAAACATTTACAATTTGAGGTAGCTTATTAAAAAGTTTAATACCAATATAGGAGTAACTTTGAGAAGTTGTGTTAAGTCTATGTTGAGGAATATCAATCATTTGACCATTTCGGGTATTATAATTATGAATGTTGGATCTCATCTTGATTTTGCTTCATAAAATCCAATACAGTATAAATATACAAATTTATAACAGTCAAAATATTATATCTTTTAAAATAGGGTTTACAATATGTTCTAGTGGATAACTTAGCCATAATTCTTAATAGCTTTCTTTTGCACAAGTAATACATCTTGAATATATGAGCTATTACCCCAAAGTAAAATACCATAATTAATAATACGGTGAAAGTAAGCAAAATATGAAACACACATAACTCAAAGGGTACACAATTGACTAAATTCCTCAACAAGAATACTACCCTTGACAACTTTCTGCATAAAAATGTAATATGTGGCTCCCAAGTTAAAAGTCTGTCAATAAAAATACCTAAAAGCTTTACATCAATACAAAGATTCAGGACAACATTATTTAAAGTAAAAATCATATTTTTAGTTTTAGAATCATTAAGTAAAAAATGATTTGCTTGAAACCATTGTGATGTATACTTTATATTATTTTGAATCTCAGTTTCAAGATACTGTATATTTACATTGTTATGAATAAAAGTTGTATCATCAGCGAATAATATGATTTTAGATTCAGTATTGAATGGTAAATCATTAATCATAGTAAGGAATAACAGAGGACCTGAGGAACACTGCACATATCTGAAGCCATATCCGAAACCTTATCATTTTAAAATTCATTATAACCAAAATATTTCGGATCATGTCATTCTGAGGAATAGAGGAACAAATTAGTTTTCAAAGCTGTGAATTGTTTCCAATAGTGTTTTGTGGCCACCAAAAGTCATTTAGTCTTAACATGTCATTTAAGAGTAAAATTTAAGGAGAAAAAAACTGTTCCAAATTGTAATTCTTTTCTGCAACAGGAATGCATACAATTCAATTTATTTTCATCCATAATAACATTTACATGTCGGATACATCAAAGTTGCAATAGAGAAAACATTGCATTAATAAATTTCTTAAAATCTGTTTCTACAATTATTTACATTAAGGTATAACAGTAAAGAAGATACCTCATTTATCTATGAATACAAAAATCCATCAAATGAATAATAGCAGTTTATCATTAAGAAGTTTCATAAGTATTCCTTGAAGCTTTCGGAGGATTTTACATGTTTTATGTATAAAGGTACCTTATTTTATTATAAACGTGAATGCCTTAGTAGTAAAAACATTCTCAAACAATTTGCCGTTATGGGGGGGGTTGTACGTAATTTAGATCCCTTGTATCATGATTGTGAATCCCTACACAAGAAGTATCTAAGCAATGTGCAAGATACAATTATACTATGTTATAACTAAGCTTAGGAGAAAAAAAAAACTTTTGAAATTGTCAAAGAGAATGAAGGAGATAGGCGCTACATGATTAAATCATTCTGTCAAGTAGAACCTTGGCTTTGTGCTGTCATAACTGTCGCGTTGGAGTTCAGGTGTATGAGGAAAATATTGTGATGCCGGCTGGGGAATTCCAATTGCTCCAGCATGCATACTTGGCGTGATACTTCGGAGCGACTCTAGCCAACGGGATTTGTAGGACATAGCTGAAGTGGTTATAAACCTTGTTTAAGGTGCACAAACTGTATATTTTATATTTAGAACTTTAAAAAATAGATATTAAGTATTCATTAAAGCGGTTTACCCCTAAGAAAATATAATTTTCTTATTTGTGGAAAACAGCTGTCCTTTCGTTTAAAAGCCATTAGTTTCGTTTTTAATACAGATGTGTGCATGCCTTTATGATTTACGATTATTAAAATGCAGAAGTTTTGTCCAAAACACAAGAAAGAGCTGACAGTTTCGTATAAAATCGGAATTCTCTCATTGGGGAAGTACTTACGCCCCTCATGTTCTCACATGAGTCACATGACATGAACCTACTTCAAGCCGGAGCATGTTGGAGCCTGTCTTCACATGACCGTATGACGTCACAGAAATTCTGCGAACTCATGCCGGCGCTGTTGCCAATACGTAACTACAGTTGTCAAACGGTCACCGGCGCAAGGTTAAGCATGCTCATTCCCACCAAAAAATGGACCTCCGTGCATCGGCTCGCGGTTCTTGTTGCATCAGCCAACAGCCCTTGCCAATGTTGGAGGGAGGGTCGCTCTTCGGCTCTTCACAAAGCAATAGCAGCAGTAGACTGCCGCCTCAGTGGCAGTAAACAAGGTGAATACATATACTACTGCTTTGAAGACGACAATGTGAGTGAACTTTGTATTTTTGTCGAAATGCATGCTATTTGTGTTTCGTTAATAACATGACGAGCGTTTTGTTTTTAATTAGTAGTAGTAATAATAACAGGAGTTTTATGTTCTAATAATCCCTTTAATATGCCATAAAACTTCCATAATATGCTCATAAATATGGCCATATAAAAAGTATTAAGACGTCATATTGACAAAATAAAAATAAGGCCATTTTATGTAGTCTGGCGGCGAATAAAACCGTTGTGGAAACGCGTATGAATTATTAAAGTAATCAAAGTTTATATTAAATACTGAAGAGTTAGAATATATCCCTGTAACCTAGCTCTGTAGCTCTTTTTTTTTTTCACTTTTGGCATCATTACACGAAAACAAGGCGTTCATGATATACAAGCACCACAGCACTAAATTCAATGACCCGGAGTTTCAACTAGAGAACGATCGCGAAACTGTGGGAAAGTTTTCGGAGATGAATTTCTAAAACTTAAATATTTTGAAATGCTTTCCATTTTGTAAATTAGTATTATAAATGTTATAGGTATACTAAAAAAACAAAAGTTTAAACTAAATTGAATATTTCGTATAACTATAACCACCACGCTTGGACCCAAGTCCGAGAACTCCTTGACAGCCACCTTCATACCGTGAGGAAACGGCTACGACCAGATAAGGCGGAGATTCACCGATGTGACGTGAGCTATCGATTGGGTCACGTGTGAGCTACCATTAGTGTGATGCTTCAAGACTGTTCAGTGGCATATATTATTCGGAGATATCGTATTTGTAAACCAAACGAATAAAATATATTTATAAAATTTACATGTAAAGTATGCAAATATGCAGCATAATTTGCAAAGTGCTGAAATATTATAATTATTGACAAAACAGGTCAAATATGTGTTATATGCAACATAAAATACTGTTTAAATTGTTGGAAATTTAGTTATTAACTCAAACACGAAGTGAGCATACTTTCTGGCAGCAGAGAAAAAATATGATTGGTATTAAAATCCTGTGCCTAATAATAATAACTAATAAGATTATTAGGTAATAAACATACCTTATCGAAAATGCGGTCCTAAAATTGGCATTATTGATTTACAATATAAAGCAATTTCCGAAATTATTGTAACTACATTCCGAGCGAGATGGCTCAATGGCAACACTGGGACTTTAATTCGGGAGGAATTAAGCTTAAAAATCCTTATTTGGACCAGATATCTAGTTTCTCGTGTAAAGTAAATGCCGGTTCGTTATACACTTTTACAAGATCTTCAAAGCCCAAGCATCAGAAAAAAAGCAATAAAACCAAGGTTATCAGTACAATAAGAAATCTAAGCTAGTATTACCAAGAGAAACAAAACAGATGAAACAGTAGACAACTCTAAGGTCATCTGTCTGCCATAAGCAAACTACCTCCGACAAGTTTAAATAAATACATTATTACTGTATGGCGAATTCAGGATTCCTTTATGTCCGGTCAATAAACATTGTTTACCCATAAATCACTTCCTTAATTATAAAAATAGCACACAAATTGTGTTGCTCTGGTTAACACAAAATCAACATTTTTGTTCCTGTTTTATTTACTTAAACCAAATGACATACTCGTGCGCAGTCAGTGAATTTATCATATTGGGGGACCATATTTCAAAATATGTTCCACTAACTCGAAAAGAAACAGATAGGCTGAATCATATATGCTTTGCACTTATTATTAAACAACTTCTGATTAAGAATTACTCTCAAATAATGAGCATCAATAACCTACAGTAAAACTAAATAATCATACTACTTAAATATTACGTTTAAAAGGCATGTTTATTTAATTATAAGTTTTCTCAAAATTTAAATTAATCGTTGCTTCTAAGGATAATTAGTGGATGACATGTTTGAACATTTAGAAATGAAAATTGCTGACTATTTTGCTCATTGGTAAGGCATCTGAAAATATGTTTGCCCTCTGTAAAGGAATCCTGGATTCGCCATACAGTAACGATCCTACATATACATAGTAGTATGAATGGTTTTCAACTAAAGTGGTTCACGTAGTGTTAATTCTCCTATAAGTTTACAGAAGATTGTATCATCTATTTGTTAGTGGTAATGACATTGATATGCGTGAATGTGATGTAAATATGATCTGCTAATTCATTGCGCTTGGTAACAGAGAGAAAAAAAAACCAGTCTGTTTATATAGCAGACCACTGACCTTGGAAGAGGCGATAATGATTCATAAACCAAAGTCATATAATATTCAAGTTCCCGCTCGTGCATAAATCGCTCGTATCTTTCTGCAATTGCAATTTCAATTTCACGACTTGCTCTACTGATATTCAACCCTGTTTCTGCTAATCCGTATAGGTATTAGAAGTATCGACTTGAATTTATATTCCCTCTCGCTTTTTGCATACAAGTACGTGTGAAAGTGCAATTTACATATAATTTATAGAATATCCAAAATTACTAAATTAATTTAGTTGTTTACTGTCGTGATTTCATGTCAAAACAAAAGGTGCCAACTCAGAAAAGCTGCAGGTTTTAAATCAAGAATTGTATAATATTCCGAAGAAACAAAAACAATCGACAAACAAACGATAATATATCCAGCGTGGCGTCGTGTTGGAACGTGAAGCAGGTTACATCATTTATTTACGCAGCGCATGCGCGAGAGGGAGATACGCCAGACCTGTGTGAGAGAATTTTGTCGGCCACGTGGCAGCCGAGGTGTTGCAAAACTGCGCACGTCTAGACAGACGTAGTATCATTTACTAATTTTCATATAGCACCTTTGTAATATAATGTCTTGCTTTTATATAACGCCAACGTTATTGTTGTTATTATTATTATTATTATTATTATTATTATTATTATTATTATTATTATTATTATTCGCACCATTTAATAGTAGCTGCGTTTAACATCTCAGGTTATGTCGGCGGTTTTAAAATCTTTGGAACAGTTTATGCGCATCACCAGGCAATAGGAATTTCTAAGCAACGCTATGTCGAAAGGAAATGAAGCTGAACGCAGTGACAGCAGGTTACAAACCACGCTTTCTCTAATACAGTCTGTTTGCGTTTGCAGACAGCCTCACCAGATCGTGTTTACCTGTCCGTAAGTGACGCATGGCTGCTATTGTTTACGTTCTTTGTTGGCATTATGCACAGGCATAGGAATTCTTAAGCAACTGGCTTCAAGTTATCTACACTCGAACAATTATCAATAACAGCGGCCATGAGTCACCGACGGGCAGGTAAACACGGTGTGGTAAGTGTTATCTCAAACGTCAACAGACTGTAAGAGCAATAGGGTGGTTTAGTAACGTATGGCGTCATTGCGTAAAGTCCAGTAAGGGTTCAACTTCATTTCCTTTCGTCCAGCTTTAATGCGTAGGTAGAAATTTTTGTGGCTGCTTCAACAGTGATGTTCACTCGTTTACAATTGTGTTAATATTTGGGTTAGCTTTGTTTTATAAACATTCAATTCACATGCACATTCACACCTCCAGACTCTACGGAGAATTGGGGAATAATCCTGGCTGTGGAAAAAATCCTACCCTACAGCCGGGAATCGAACCTGGGACCTCTATGCGTTTGTTAGAGCAATTTGTATATAATACCTAAGTCACCGACATAAACTGAAGGAGAAATACATTTGTAAATCGCAAATACCGAGGCGTTAATGAGGAAGTTCAGTATAAATATTGGTAATTCCAGACTTTGACATTTTTTCCTCTTGATTAAAACCTATTTTCACCACAATTTTGTTATATAAAAAGCTTTGGTCCATTAAACGAATGCAAAATAATTCTGTAAACACCACACGCAAAAAGTTGAAAAATCAGAGCAATTTTCAGAAAGTTATAAAACTAATAAAATGAAATATCTTGAAAAAGGCGAAACGTTTGTTTCTGTTATTTCTGCATATCATAAATGATAATTTGTTTCTCCATTAATTTGGCTGCTAGAATTTGTTAAAGTGGAGGCGTTGCTGGATTCACTAAACCTATATACCTACAATTATTGGTTATGCGAATATCTAAGAGTTTACGATATTCTGATTAAAATCATTAGAACACATTTTAAGAAAGGATTTTTGGAGGTGATTCACGCATGTACGCGCGCTCTGATCCGTTTCTATAAATTATTTTTATTACTATAGCTCTTTAGTCGGATGAGTTCAAAATATGTATTTCCGGTGAATATCGATTTGGAATTAATGGGCCGAGTGCAATATATTCTTTGCTTTCGATAAACAGTAGAGGAAGTGAAAAGGATCCAAATTGCAATCCTATGCGCTTTTAAACTTGAATCCCCAGTAACAGTGCGCCAGACTATCCAAATCTATTTAAATTCCACATGGAAACTATTTTCTGCTATCACCTTCCTCGCTATTACTTCTGTTACTTCTCTGTGGTTGTGAGGAATTCACGGTGTATTGTTACTCTGTGGTACATCTAGCATAAATCCGGACAGGCCTAAGGTGACCATATTTTTGAAACAACAAAACGGGACATTTAAAATGTTTCCCAGTGAAACAAGGGACAAAAGAGAATGCGTAAAATAGTTTCGTCATAAATACGTTTCGAAAATAAATAAATAATGTGTAACTTTATCTTCTTCAGTAAGCCCACTTTACCACACAACATTTGTAAACATTTACAGAAGTGTGATTAAAGTTCACCTTATTAATCAACATAGCTTTCAAAGACTGTACTGAAAAAGCGTCCTTGTCATTTGTCCACAAACCATTCATATGAGAAAACACTCGTTCAGTGAGGGCCTTAGTTCCAGGTAAACAAAGAAGAAATGTTATTATTTTAAGAAAATTGGTGTAAGGCACATTGTTCATATTACAATGTGAAATAATTTCTACCCAACAGTCGCTAGGCGATGCTTTTTCCAGTTTCCATGTTTCTAATATTTTCGGTGATATATAGTGTTTAATATACACATACCATACGGACCAGTATCGTCTATTATAGTTGAAGGAGCCATTTCACGAATGAAATCTTCAGTCTTTTGTATATTCTTCCATTGGGGTAAGCCGGTGGTCCCGTGTCGTAGATTTACGGCACGTTAAAGAACCTCAAGCCTGATAAAGAGCTGAGCAAAATTTCCGGTCTTTCGTGCTCAATGCAGAACGGGACGCTAAGAACCATAGTAGCTAAAGAGCGTCCATAAATAAAACTCAATTTAATTTTTAATTGGGGTATTCCTGCCTTAAGTGTTGCCCAAATGCAGTCCCGCAAACTCTCAATGAGTTCAAACCATTTATTTAAATATTCAGCTGCAGTTTGATAAAATGTAATATCATACTGTTCAATTTTTGCAATCTCTGAAGATAAACCCTCATTTTCTAATTTATCAAGAATTGATCTGACAGCTGATGTTATGAAACAGTCTTCACCGCTGGAAACTAAATTAGCTTTTAAATAATTTAACACAGAAATTACTTAAAAAACTGTAATTGTTTGACCCTCTACTCTTTGAACTGCAGTGTGAAAAATTGATGCTTGGTTTTGAAGAAAGTACAGCCAAGCTTCTTATAAAGGATTTTATAACAAATGGACATTTATTTTGAGATTCGAAATATGATCTCGTTCGGCCGCAGGGAGTAAAGCAAGCCGCCTTGTTTTGCTATACCCTAAAAACTTGGTTGTACTCCTGGTATACAAATTTACAAAATTCTTTTTCAGCCCTTACAGTACACACATAGAAATAATATGTTTTAGAAACAACGCCTTCAATATGAATAGGAAAGACATCAGCAGCCATCTGGATAGTATAAGCACAACACCCAACACCAAATAAGTTATGATCTAAATTTCCTTTCAGTTTTGTGAAGATGTTGTTGACACTCTTTCTAGATACCTACACCTCCAAAGCAGCCTGTACTCACTATGCGCAACGGAAAAAGTTGATGCGTTGGCCACAAGTAAAGAAACGCTAACAATTGTCCTGAATCGTCGTATTTGTTTTTATATTTATTATTGTTGCTATAATCTACGTGTTAGATGATGTCTAATTTCATATCCATTGACTGATTGTTTACCTCTGATTTGTTGTGCTTTGTCCATTGTAATCTCAAAATTGACAAAGCAGAAAGTTTTCTTCTTTTTTTACTTTCTCTACTACGTATAGTAAGTAGGGGAAGTATTGCATTCCACCCAAAAATTCGATACCGAGATTTCACCGGAAATACATGTTTTGAGACCTCCTGAATCCAAAAAAAGCATTTTTACTTTCTCTACTACGTATAGTAAGTAGGGGAAGTATTGCATTCCACCCAAAAATTCGATACCGAGATTTCACCGGAAATACATGTTTTGAGACCTCCTGAATCCAAAAAAAGCATTTTTGGAAACATGTCCGTGTGTGTGTCTGTGTGTGTGTGTGTGTCTGTGTGTCTGTGAACAGCATAACTCAAAAACGAACAGTTGGATAAGCACCAAACTTGGTATTTAGGTTCAGTATCTTCCAGAGATGCGACACGAAGGTTTTCACGAAAATCCCCCCACCCCAGACTACCCTTTACATGGAACATTTTTCGAAAATTTTAATTTTCTCAAAAATGGCTCTAACGATTTTGATGAAAATATCATATGTTTAAGATAATGTCATGAGAAATGAAATGTATATCTCGAAATTTCTGGGAATGTCTCCAAAAGTATTCTTCATTGTGAACGACTTTTGCATAACTGGTAAACCATAAGAGATAGACAAAATTTTACTACACAAAAAATGTAGATCGCGTTAAAATACACAACTTATATCATATACATTTCTTTTGTTGAGTGAACCGTTTTCGAGATATTGCTTGTTATTTCCTTAAATTTTCCAATACTTATACTTTTTCTCAAATTCGTTATTCATTTTTTTGTGTCCTAGACATGCAAAGAGAATGGAATGCTCCACATAGCAACCAGCGATAAAATATTTGACTATCGCTTAAAAGCTACCATATTCCCCTTGCATCTACAAGAAAATTACCAATAAGATCGACATCTCGATATCTCGATTAACATGAAGCATATGGAGAATAAGCGTTTGTAAAAATAGATTGTACAAGAGTAGAGAAAGTCATGTGAGTGTAACACATCAGATTTTTGGAAACATGTCCGTGTGTGTGTGTGTGTGTGTGTGTCTGTGTGTGTGTCTGTGAACAGCATAACTCAAAAACGAACAGTCGGATAAGCACCAAACTTGGTATTTAGGTTCAGCATCTTCCAGAGATGCGACACGAAGGTTTTCAAGAAAATCCCCCCACCCCAGACTACCCTTTACATGGAACATTTTTCGAAAATTTTAATTTTCTCAAAAATGGCTCTAACGATTTTGATGAAAATATCATATGTTTAAGATAATGTCATGAGAAATGAAATGTATATCTCGAATTTTCTGGGAATGTCTCCAAAAGTATTCTTCATTGTGAACGACTTTTGCATAACTGGTAAACCATAAGAGATAGACAAAATTTTACTACACAAAAAATGTAGATCGCGTTAAAATACACAACTTATGTCATATACATTTCTTTTGTTGAGTGAACCGTTTTCGAGATATTGCTTGTTATTTCCTTAAATTTTACAATACTTATACTTTTTCTCACATTCGTTATTCATTTTTTTTATGTCCTGGACATGCAAAGAGAATGGAATGCGCCACATAGCAACCAGCGTTAAAATATTTGACTATCGCTTAAAAGCTACCATATTTCCCTTGCATCTACAAGAAAATTACCAATAAGATTGACATCTCGATATCTCGATTAACATGAACCATATGGAGAATAAGCGTTTGTAAAATTAGATTGTACAAGAGTAGAGAAAGTCATGTGAGTGTAACACATCAGATTTTTTTAAATAATTTTCTGCCCATGTCACTACTTTCCCATTGTTGTACACATACACATTAAAATACATATGGTCTATTAACCAAATCGTTAGGGTTTGAACCAAAAAATTCCGTGTAAAGGGTTTGGGTGGCGGATTTTCTTGAGAGAGGAAGTATTGTATTCTACCCAAAAATTTAATTCCGAGATTTGACCGTAAGTACACATTTTGAGACTTCCTGAATAAAAAAAGAAAAAACAATTTTAGAAGAAAAGCTTGCGTGTGTCTGTGAACAGCGTAACTACAAAACGAAAAGGCGGTTAAATACCAAACTTGCTATTTAAATTCATGTTCCAAGGATGCGACAGGAAGATTTTCAGGAAACCTCCTTCCGCAAACTAGCCTTTACATGTTAAATTGTTTATTTCCTCAAAATGGCTCATGACGATTTTCATTAAAATACCATGTGTTTTAGATATTTGCTTGACAAATAAAATGTATATCTTGAATCTTCCGGGAATAGCCTCTGAAGTCCTTTTCATTCAGAATGAGTTTCGTATAATTGGTAAACCGTAAGACATAGACAAAATCTTACACACACAAAATGTAGATCTCTTAATGCAAACAATTATGCCAAATAAATTCGTTTGGCATCGTTAATCATTTGCGATATTTTCTGTTATTGGTTTGAATTTTCTCAACTGGTAAGTTGTTATTGCCGTGTCAGTCATGCAAAGAGCATGGAGTTTCAAAGCCATCACCTAACGACACACTCTTTTAAAAAATCTGACTATCGCTTTACTCATTGTATCCTGCAACGATATGTAATGAAAGTTTATCTCGATTAACTGGAATATATATTCGATTCCCGGTTGAGGACGGGAATTTTTCTTTAGATAGGATTATTCCGCATCCTCCCTAGAGTCTGGAAGTATGAGTGAGAGTGTGAATGTGTGAATTTACTGTTTATAAAGAAAACCGAACTAAACCAACCCACAGATTACTTCAATATGTGAACATCATTGCCGACGAGCAATTGTTACAAAGATAAAGCCGCCGATGTTACTTACAAGTTAAGCCGGCATATAAACGGGAAGAAAAAAGAAAGGGGGAAAAAAACCTCTGGAATCTAGACGTTACGTATCTGAGGGCTTTGTTTTTTCTCGCGCCAGCTGCTCTTGTGTCATAATTGCTCTTTGCCTGTACGTTTTCCTCTTTCATACTTATCCTTTCGTCAGAAGACAGCTTTCTTTATATTCCCTATTAGTGACCAAAGGAAATAATATTTCAAGTGGACAGACGGTACATACACGGAATACTGATCCTATAAGGAAAAACGATTGCTGTGAAAGTTACGACATTGGAGTTAAAAGGACTGCCGTTACGAATTATTATATTTATAATTTCCCGCTAAATCTACCCAAACAAACAACCAAAGCATATTTCGGAGGCTAAGCTTTTAGAGAGCAAAAATTATGTATTGCACCTGTTACAAAAGTGTTCTTAATGCAAATTACAGCTTATCCTGGGACCGGCGTTTCTAATAGAAAGCATAGACTTCTCTTATCGTGATTACTGATTATTTTTGTGTTTTTCAACTAAATAAATTCGGTAGAAAAAAACCACAACTTCCCGCCATGGAATCAAAGATAATTAAAGTGTAGTAAAATTGCTGGAAACAGGAAAAATAAATAGAAGAAGAATATGCTAATTTGACAAATAGTAAAATATTGGAACTTGTAGACGTTAAAGAGCATTACATTAAGCTCATCAGGTAAACGAAGTAAGTTAATTAAGCGAGACCGGCGAATTTTAATGCACAAAGTTCAGGTTAAATTTGTGTGATGTTTAAATTATAGGAACAGCCATTCGTGCGATGCCAAAGAATTTGTGACTGTTAACGTTTTGGGAGGTGATATAAAATCCATTTGACATTTTCAGAGGAAAACTTGGTTGTACTGGGCAAAATGTAGTTCTGGACAACTGGAGCCTTGGTACATTTTGATATCTGGACTAATTATTACGTTTTCTACGACATAATTATAGGTAGATGTATTGTATACCACCCAAAAATTTGATATCAAGATTTCACAAAAGTGTTTTGAGATACCCTCAATCCCAAAAATGCATTTTAGAAGAAGGTTGTTGAACAGATAATGCAATAACGAAATATTGGAAAATCCAGTATTTCAGTTCAACGTCCCAAACTACGTTTTAAATGGAAAATCTATAATTATTTTTTACTTTCTCAAAACTGGTTCAAACGATTTTGATAAATATAAAATGTTTTATGATATCACTATAAAATATATGGATCTTCAATTTTCTACGAACAGCCTGTGGGGTCCTCTTCATTCTGCATGACTTTTATATGCTTTTACATAACTGTAAATAATAAGAGATAGACGAAAACGAACTACATAAGAAAGTATATCTCTGAAAATACACAAGTTATGTCAAGTACATATTTATGGCATTAACCATTTCTGAGATATTCGGTTATTGGTTTAAAATACTACTTTATACTTTTAAAGTATTTGCTCATCATTCATTTGTTTTTTGCGATGTCAAGCAAAGAGTATGGAAGTTCAAAGCCAGAATATAGCGATCCGCTTTTTAAAGATTTGACTATCGCTTCAGGCTCCTGTAACCTTCTTGTACCTACACGGAAATGTACAGTGAAACTATTTCTGTACATGTTTATCTCGATTAACATCACGTAGAAAGAAAAATAACCTTTTGTAAAAGTAGTGCGTAGAAAATATGTAGAAATAGACGATAGTGTCCAGAGAAAATTATGTGGATATAACACATCAAATGTTATTCCAAGATAAGCATTAAAACTGAGTTGTTCATTATATGTTTTTAAATAAAGCCCGTGTGTGTGAGTTCACTAGAAGTAAACGTAATGAATTAGCTTCGAAAGGGACGTATGAAATCAGCAGTTTGCCTAGTTTAGAATATTCACCCACTCTTCACTCGTTTTGCATGGGAGTCATATACAGTGCAGAAAGTGTGAACCTATCTTAAGGTCGAGGAACAGATACTCTTTATAGGTTATGGGTTGTTTAATGGAGGGTGACACCTCGGCACAGCGACCTTCGGAGATCTATTGTGCCTACCACTTCCAGGAGGAAGGAATGAAGCGAAGGAACCACACAGGAGGTTGAAACCAAATAAATATATTATTATAAGTAAGAAGCAAATCTATTGTATACAGGCCGTAGACAGATACGCCAGAGACGCGCGGAAGCGCCTAACATTTCCAAACTCGCAGACCCGTGTATCGCCTCGGTGCCGCCGAGAGAGGGGGATAAACAAGCAGCCTTCTGGTGTCCACGGAGAGTATTGTTTCTAGTGAGCATGCATCCGCGCCATCTATCCGGTACCGCCATGCACCACGTGACCTGAAAGATGAGAAGAAAATGGAATGAAAGGGGAACGACGAAAAGTAAATCGTGGTAGAGAAGAAACTAACTCCTGTCGACCCCGGGGAAACCACGAGAAACCCATAGTTAAGAGTGGGTGGTCGTCGGGGATCGAACCCGGGACCCACGTTGCCCACATCCCGCTCGGTAGAGAAGGCTGGTTCACAGCCAACGAGAACGGTAACCAGAACGAGAAAGTTGAAATACATGTATTCAAACGGGAGTGTTCTCAATCGACGGGAAACCTTCTCGGGCCCCGGGAACGGGAAAGTAGAGTTGCCCAACTTTTTGACTCTCTCTTTCTCGTTCCCAGGCACGGCATATTAGATCCCTATTGTACGTATTGGACTCTTCACTCTAGAGATTATTCTAGGCGGCCGTAACATAAAACAGCCCCTAGTGCTCTCTATAGTCGCAAGCTGGAAACATGAAACTGGAAGAAATTAATAGTAAATGTGCTTCCTGACATACCGAAATCCACAAATCCAATGCGCGTTGGTTCCTCTGGTAAAAGGGTCATTTGTAGTTTGTTTATATGCAACTCAAAACTGGCTATTACCTAAAAAAAAACAATGACAAAAGCTACAAAGAACAGCTAAATCCGGTAGAAATTAAAACATCTGATGTGTTACACTCATATGACTTTCTCTACTCTTGCACAAACTATTTTTATAAACACTTATTCTCCATCTATTTCATGTTAATCGAGATAAACATTTGCAGACTCTATCTTATTGCTAATTTTCTTGTACCTAGGTGTAAGGGGAATATGGTAAGCTTTAAGCGATAGTCAAATGTTTTAAGAGCTGGTTGCTATGTGCAGTATTCCATTCTCTTTGTATGTCCAGGACAAAAAAAAATAAAGCATTTTTGGAAATATGCCGTGTGTATGTCTTGTGTGTCTGTCTGTGAACAGCATAACTCAAAAACGAAAAGTTGGATAAACACCAAACTTGGTATTTAGGTTCAATATGTTCCAGGGATGCGACATGAAAGTTTTCAAGAAAATCCCCCCACCCCAGAAATCTTGGTATCGAATTTTTGAGTGGAATGCAATACTTCCCCTACTTACTATACGTAGTAGAGAAAGTAAAAAGAACAATAAACAACTTTAATGTATATATATATATATATATATATATATATATATATATATATATATATATATATAAATAAAGGAATGAGCGCTTGGCACAACTAGAGGAATCGGAAATGTAATTGATATGCATTTAGATAATGTTTACTCTATCGAATTTTGGCGTTGGCTTGGCTAAATTGGAAGTAGGAAAAAAAATATCATTGGTCAGTTAAAAACAAATGAAATCCCAATGCGCAAAATCGACTTTCACTTTGTGATCAATATGCATTCCCGTTCTCGTTACCGGGCTGTTGTGAACCAATATCTTGCATGGTGCATTGCTTCCCGTTGTCGTTTCCGTTCTCGGGCGGTTGTGAACCAGCCTTTAATCTCCGATGACGCAGTTTCACCAAGTGAACGTCAAGTGTTTTCGTAACTGTCATCTAATCTTATATAATCTGCTATAATCTAATCTACAGCTCATATTTGGCAAAAGCTCACCTCACTTTTCAATACCATATTTAAAATAATCCAGCTATAAAAGCTCCAGAATAAATGTTAAATACATGTACTGATGTTAAACACATTTTTTTTATTATTTTATTTTACGTCGCTTTAACTCCTTGGTCATATTGCGACGGATCTGTTGGTGGATATCTCTTTGAACGATATGTGATGGACAGTTAGCCTTCTAGATCTCATCCCTGTAGCCCCTGCTTCATGCCGTGCAGATGTCATTAGGGTGCCGTCCAGTCTAACCGCCGCCCTTACACAGAAAGGCAGACAGTTAGTCTTCTAGGTCTCATCCCTGTAACCACCAGCTTCATGCCGTGCAGATGGCATTAGGGTGCCGTCCAGTCTAACCGCCGCCCCCATATAAAGGCGGATAGTTAGCCTTCAACGTCTCATCCCTGTAATCACCAGCTTCATGCCGTGCAGATGGCATTAGGGTGCCATCCAGTCTAACCGCCGCCCCCATATAAAGGCGGACAGTTAGCCTTCAAGGTCTCATCCCTGTAACCACCAGCTTCATGCCGTGCAGATGGCATTAGGGTGCCGTCCAGTCTACCCGCCGCCCCCATATAAAGGCGGATAGTTAGCCTTCAAGGTCTCATCCCTGTAACCACCAGCTTCATGCAGTGCAGATGGCATTAGGGTGCCGTCCAGTCTACCCGCCGCCCCCATATAAAGGGGGACAGTTAACCTTCAAGGTCTCATCCCTGTAACCACCAGCTTCATGCCGTGCAGATGGCATTAGGGTGCCGTCCAGTCTACCCGCCGCCCCCATATAAAGGCGGATAGTTAGCCTTCAAGGTCTCATCCCTGTAACCACCAGCTTCATGCCGTGCAGATGGCATTAGGGTGCCGTCCAGTCTACCCGCCGCCCCCATATAAAGGCGGATAGTTAGCCTTCAAGGTCTCATCCCTGTAACCCCTGCTTCATGCCGTGCAGATGGCATTAGGGTGCCGTCCAGTCTACCCGCCGCCCCCATATAAAGGGGGATAGTTAGCCTTCAACGTCTCATCCCTGTAACCCCTGCTTCATGCCGTGCAGATGGCATTAGGGTGCCGTCCAGTCTAACCGCCGCCCCCATATAAAGGGGGATAGTTAGCCTTCAACGTCTCATCCCTGTAACCCCTGCTTCATGCCGTGCAGATGGCATTAGGGTGCCGTCCAGTCTAACCGCCGCCCCCATATAAAGGGGGATAGTTAGCCTTCAACGTCTCATCCCTGTAACCCCTGCTTCATGCCGTGCAGATGGCATTAGGGTGCCGTCCAGTCTAACCGCCACCCCATATAAAGGGGATAGTTAGCCTTCAACGTCTCATCCCTGTAACCCCTGCTTCATGCCGTGCAGATGGCATTAGGGTGCCGTCCAGTCTAACCGCCGCCCCCATATAAAGGGGGATAGTTAGCCTTCAACGTCTCATCCCTGTAACCACCAGCTTCATGCAGTGCAGATGGCATTAGGGTGCCGTCCAGTCTAACCGCCGCCCCCATATAAAGGGGGATAGTTAGCCTTCAACGTCTCATCCCTGTAACCCCTGCTTCATGCCGTGCAGATGGCATTAGGGTGCCGTCCAGTCTATCTGCCTACATTATGTGTAGATAGATGGCATAGCATTCGATATTACCACTTATTTTTCATTTTACTATTGTTTTAGACTTAAGATGGAACTTTGGGTCGTGGTATTAAATATTCAATCCGGTATTTACCTTGGCGACTGAGGAAAACCACGAAAAAACTTCAGACAGGTTGGTCGGCCCACAGAATTTGAACCCGGGACCTCCCGAATGTGGGCCACAGACTTTACCGCCTGAGCCATCCCGCTCGGTTTAAACACATTTTCTCCCTTCTCGGATAAAAATCAGCTGCTCAGACACAACAGAAATTTTTACTTTTTCTACTCCTTACTTATAGTAAGTAGATGTATTACACCCCATCCAATATTTCGATACCGAGATTTCACGGAAATGCCCGTTTTGAGGACACCTGAATCCAGAAAAAGGCATTTTACTTTCTCAACCACGTATATAGTATGTAGAACAGCTATTGCATTCTACTCAAAAATTCAGTACCGAGATTTCACCGGAAATACACGTTCTGAGGGACCTTGAATTAAAAAAAAACATTTTTAGAAAAAGGTCCCTGTGTGAACAGCAAAAACGAAAAGTTGTATAAATACCAACCTTGGTATTTAGATTAGTATCTTCCAAAGATGCGACACGAAGATTTCCAAGGAAATCCCCCACCTCAACTACGTTTACATGGAACATTTTGCGAAAGTTTTGATTTTCTAAAAAATGACTAACGATTTTACTAAAATACCATAGGTATATTAAAGATATTTAATGAAAATGATATTTACATGTATATCTTAAATATTCTGAGAAGGGCCTATGAAGTTTTCTTTATTTGGACGAAACACATAACAAATGTAGATCTCTTTAAAACATAATTTATTTCAAATAAAATTTTTGTGGCATCAGCCATTTCCGAGATATCCGTTATTAATGCTTCGAATTGTTCAGTACTTCCATTCTTTTCAAGTCATTCAAGTTTCTCGCGATGTCATGGAAACAGTATGGAATTTTAAGGCAGCATATAGCGTCCAGTTGTTAAACATTTGACTATCGCTGTTCGCTTTGTATCTATAACTAAGTGTGTAATGTAGCTATTTCTGCAGAGGTTTATTTCGATTAAAATGAAGTAGATAGAAAAATAAACTTTCGTTTATACTCGTTAATAAAGATAGTGGAGAAACTTATGTGAATGTAACACACATATTTTTAGGAAACGGTCTGTGTGTCTGTCTGTGAATAGCATAGCTCAAAAACGAAAAGTCAGTTATATACCAAGCTTGGTATTTAAGTTCAGCATTTTCCAAGAATGCGAAACGAAGATTTTCAAGAAAACGCCCCACCCCAAATTACCCTTTACGTGAAAATAATGTCGTTTTTTGTTTTCTCAAAAGTGATGTAACGATGTTTATTATAATACCATAGTTTTAAGCTATTTGCAGACAAATGAAGTGTCTGCAAATAGCCTATGAAGTCCTCTACATTCTGAAATACTTTTGCATAACTGGTAAATCATAAGAAATATACAAAATCTTACTATACAAAAAGCCTAGATCTTTTTAAACGACAAAATTTATGTAAAAAAACTTTTCCGAGATATTCTTTGTGAGTAGTTACAATTTTTAAATACTTATAATATTCTCAAGTGCAAGGTTTGTCGGCGTTTTTCTCATGGTCATACAAACAACATGGAATTTCAAAGCCGTCATAGTGAGACACCATTTCTAAAAATCTGATTATCGCTTTAGCCTACTGTATTCTTGTTACACCTTCGACGAAATGTGTAAATATACAGGAAAGATTATTTTGATTCACAAAAAAGTAGATCGAAGAATAAGGTTTTGTAGGAACAGTTTGTAGAAGAGTGAGTAGAGAAAGTGACGTGAACGCAGCACATAAGAGTATTTTAGCAGTGTCGTGGAAAAGTTTATTCAGTTTGGCTGATTAGATGCTGTTGCAGTGCTTCGTTCCTGGAACACCGAGGGAGTTTCTTTATTAGAGGTTTTGTAGAACTTATATAATAACATGCTCTTAACCTATAGATCGTTATTTAAGGTTGGGGGGGGGTGTCCACGAGCGTTCAGGCAGCCAGAAAGGAAGTAAACAACATGAAATGTGCAAGTCATTTCAAAGTGTGAACGTTGCCAAATTATTTCGGACAGTCTTGCATTTCTCACCAGGGTTCTGAGCAGCGTTTAGATGCATTTTGCTAGTAGCCGAAGGTGATGTTCATGTTATACTAATTTAATAATTATCATTATCAGAGAGAGAGTAGCTTAATCCTAAAATGAAAATAATCTGAAACTTTAGAATTTAGTTGTAATCCTCACAATGGCATTACATTCACGTGATTTTCTCTACCACTACGTTCCTTTTGAATCTCTTCTATAAACTACTATTAAGAAAGCTTAATTTTCTATCTTCTTCACGTTAATTGAGATAAACTTTTGCAGAAATAGTTGTTGTTGTTCACCAGTGGCACTGTGGATTAATTGATCTGCATCATTTCCCCTCTGGCTTCCCAATATAAAGTCTGTAAGTTATCACTTTTAAGGCCTTTGCATTTGGCGAGATGTTGTTTGTTCAGGACATCTTCACAGAGAGTGTACTTGGGTGTAGGTAGGCATCCTATCTTGTAGAGGTGTTCTGCGAGGTAATCGTGGCCATTGCCATCCTAAATAAGGCCACTGCAGTCTTCCTTGGCATTTTTTGTATATCAACTCTTATCTTTAATATTCTTAGAACCTTTATCTTTTAATTCATCTTCTTCATCAAGTCTCTGCTGTCTTTTGAAATGTTGTTTAAGGTTAGTTAATTGTTTATTTATTTCTATTTGTCCTACAGGTTTTATTTGTTGTATTACACCTTTCTTTGCTAATTGATCCGCATGTTCATTGTCCTAAAGTCCGACATGAACTGGGATCCATTGTAGAGTGATATGATTTCTCGTTTCAACTGCTTTAATTAGGCTTCTTATTTCTTTAATATTTCTTGTTGTTTTATTATTGTAATTTACTATTCCGTCTGTGGCTGATTTTTAGTCTGATAAGATGACTATTTTTTGTTTTATGTATGGTCTATATAAAATGTTCTGTAATGCTGCTTTTATAGTTGTTAATTCTCCATCATAGTGGTTTGACGTTTCATCTAATGTTAGATACTGCGCAAAATGTTTACAGTATACTCCTGCACCGGCATTTGTTTTATTGATGAGGGATCCATCTGTATATATTCGCAGCCATTCTTTTTCTGCGTATCTTTCATTTTTGTAGCTATTGCTATGGCTCTCATTTCATCTGGTACATTGTTTTTGTTTGTGTATTGTACATATCAGGTCATTCTGATATTGTGTATCAATATATTCTATTGGATAGAATATCTATATATTATATCTGCAGAAATAGTTTCATTATACATTTCGTTATACTACAGGTAGGTACGGGAGACTCGTCCTGCGTGTTGTAGTGGTTACCATGCTAGTCTCTAGTTACCGAGGTCGCGGGTTCAAACCCAGCAGAGGGCGATGGAATTTTTCGGGCGTAAAAATCCTTAGCATGGCTTCTTTCGGAAGGGGAGTAAAGCCGATGGTCCCGTGTCGTAGATTTACGACACGTAAAAGAATCTCAGGGCTGATAAAGAGGCCTCAGAGTAAAATTACCGGTCTTTCACGCCCAACATAGAATGGGATACTAAGGATCACAGCAGTTAAAGAGCATCCGTAAGTAAAACTGTTTTTTTTTTTTTTTTTTTTTACGGAATACTGAAGAGATAGTCAAATGTTTAAATAGCTGTTGGAGTATTGGAAAATTCAAACCAATGACAGCAAATATACAGGGAATGGTTAAATGTTTGTTTGACATAAATTGTGTGTTTTAACGAGGACCACAGTCTTCGTATACGTCTTACGGTTTACCAGGCCGAGCCAGGTGACGTCGCGGTAACGCGTGCGACTCGCATTCAGGAGGTCCCGGTTTGATCCCCAGCGACCACCCACTCTGACTCATGGGCTTTTCGTGGTTTCCCCAGGGTCGGCAGGCGAATGCTGGCGTGTTATTTTCTACCACGATTTTCTTGCCCTTTCCTTCTCATCTTTCAGGGGTGAGTTAAAATTAAGTTTCTTTTAAATTAATATCTTCAAATTGGGACTAAGCTGCGAATCCTTCTGATTTTCCGAATCCCACCTACTATTTGGTTGTTGATATTTTTTCTTTCATTTTTGGGTGTCTTAGGATGAACAACCATTAAATTAAAGCAGGACATGCAAATCCATATCTGAATTTAATTAAAGTTAGGCTTTGATTGAACCAGGGCGTAACACTACAGTATACTAACACATATGCAACTGTATTTTTAGACATGAAAGTGAAAAATTCAGAGTTTATGAAAATGTTAACTTTTTACGCCAGTAGTTCAGCTAGTGTGACGAGTTGCAGTATATTGCCTTCTTCAGAGACGAATGACGATCACCGAGATGAATTTTGAATTTGCTAATATTACAAACGGAGCGAGCTAGCAGTTGAATCACGAACTGTTGGAAGGTCACTCATCACTTTCTTTTTTTGTGATGTTCACAATCTGTGTTATGTTTTTATCGTTATCATGAGGAGTAACTTTTCAAAACGAGATAGTCCACAAATACAAATTTTACAGGAGAGGCCAAAAACTAGTATTGAGTAAAGTTTTATAATTGGTAATTTAAGTACAGGGATTTATAAAGAATTCTAAATACATGAAATAATATAAGTGGGGAAAATCTCACTATTTAAAGGCACAATTGCTAAATGAATTTTTAAAATCTGAGGACGTGTCTTTTGAAACAAACTTCTAAGAAATAATGCAAGAATTCATTATTTGTTATTTTTAGCTAAATGACTGATACAATGAAATCGCTTGTTGAGGAAGATGTTCCCAACCAATTATTTAATCAATATCAAAATCAGTCACTTGTTTTAACGGTTGCATACTGCTTCTTTAAAAGATGTCCTAACATTATTTAAGCAACACAATCAAAATTGTAATTAAGGAGAACATTTTCAATTATTTAAAGAATGCACTAAAAATTCTTATTTGTCTTTTTCTTAAAATTTTCGAAAAAAATATATTAAACAATTCAATCAAAATTATTAATAGTTCAGCAAGTTCTTTTCTCGCCTTATAATAAATAACAGGTTTAATATTAATAATTCATAAAAATCTTTAGATATTCATTAAACAAATCAGTAAAAAATTATCCTGTTTTATGGCACACATAAAAACAAATCATGCGAATATCATCATCAAAAGTAGTTTCATTGACTGTTTTCGGATTTTAGTCAAAATTTTGAAATCTGAATGGGTAGCATGTCTCTTAACTCCTCTTCAGAGCATTTGATATCCAGGTTCCTCCTCCAAGCAATCACACTCTTCATTCTCAACTTGCTCTTCTATATCGTTTGTTGCAACATTTTCTCTCTCAAGTACATCAACATAAAATGTCAGAATTTCATCCTCCTCCCAGTTATCACCAAAGCGTTGTTTCAGAATAGTGAGTAAGTCTGTTTAACTGATTTTATAGGGTGTATCAAACTGACAACATCTGGGTCAGGTACGCCTCTTTTTAACAAGAAAATATAGCTTTTTGGGGCATTGTCCAGTCTGTATGAGGACTCCATTTAAAAATGGAGGTTTTCTTTCCATGGAATTTCTTTTTCAGTATTACGGGTTTCATATCTCTTACGCCAACCGGCTTGTTTAAATCGCGACAGATGTCCTTGAAGTTTAAAATATTCCAGTCTATATCTAACTTTTGACGTTTCCCATTTTCTCATAAATGTTATGATATTGTTCAGGAGTTTCATGCAAGTAGGAATGACCACGCACGGGGAATGTAATGCCTATCTCTTTGATTGAGTCTGGAGATTTCTACAGAAGCCACCAATACAGAGAATGAATTACCTGGGCATTTCTGTCCCGCCCAGTCATAATCTTATGACTGAAATGTGTTCTTCGTGTCTATACTTACTTTGTACATCTATCAAAGCTGAAGCTACTTCATTTGGTGCACGGCCAGCCTGGTTTTCAGTCCAGCAATAGAAGTTTGGAGAGTTATTTTCTGTCTGTAATGCAGACAGCATAATATGCCTCGCCAATAGCAACTTTTGAACTTGCTTTAGATCAAAGCATAAAGACAAGCTGTTGGGCAGTTTCTCTTTCATAATATTATAAAATTGTTTTGCTCTCATTTTAGGGCAGCAAGCTCTGCTTGCACTCTTTGTCTTTAGTGAGCTTCATTTCATGTTTCATTCTACAGCAATAGCTACAGACATCTACTGCAGGATCACCAAATGCTAAATTAAAATGTTTAGAGAAGACGTTACTGAAGAACCACTTGTTTATCTTTAATGAACCAGCAACGCTCTCATTATACATTTTAAAGAGCTTTGCGATACCCATGTCCGAAGAAAGACACAGCCTTTTACTTTTTTCTGTTGTAGTGGCTTTCTCTAGCCCTCAAATTCGAAATGAACTTAATCACGTTGTCTTTCTTTTGAATGTTTTGTTTTACGATCCCCTCCTCTTTTTTAAGAATGGCATTACCAGCAACTAGTGAGGCAGCAATATTTAAGTCTGGTTGTTCGCATGTCGAACAACTGGTCCTTCTCCTGTTGTTTACATGGCTGTAGATCTTCTTCCTATTCTTGATAAGATGGTAGAGCATTTAAATCTTCCCTTCTTGTGTGAACAAGGCGATTCAAACTCCCAACATTTCAGGCTCCCTGACACCTGAAACACTGTATCGATCGACAGATTAAAGCAGGAATATGCCGCTAGTAGATAATACTTGTAATAAAAGGCAATTTAAGATATGTAATCACAAAATTGTCTTTTAAAGTAGTTACGTTTCCATCTGTTCCACTTTTCTTATCATTGTGTCCTTCTGCCGTTTCCTATAACCATAAAAAATGGTCCCCTACACTTTCTTCCATGTTCATCACTTACATAAACTGCCGGTTAAACCTGTCGCATACGACAATATGTTGGCTACAACAATAACTGATAAACAATACAGCAGTGTTGCGAGGGTTTGCAATGTTTGCTTTCTCAGGCTTCTTATTCGACTTTAGGCGCAACATACATTAGCGTAACAACCAATCGCGGTTTCAACCAATTTCAGTGCTGGACTGGTCGCGTTTTGAAACAAAGCCCATACTTTGTATTTGATTTAGAGGGTTACAAATTGTGTTTTGAATCAAAGCAACACCGTAGCTCGATGCAGCCCATGTTTTGGAGTAGAAATCCGCTTCAAACTAGTTTACGTCCGCGAGTTGACTCGCCTTTTTAAACGTCACTCATATTGTTATCCATGCCAGATCCAGGATTCCTTTAGGGAAGGCTTAACATCAAATGTCATCGTTAAGTACATAAAATAGAAATAAAAGTATTGATTTTGACTTTACCAATTTGTATGTTTTTACTTTCTCTACTATGTATAGTAAGTAGGGGAAGTATTGCATTCCACCCAAAAATTCGATATCGAGATTTCACAGGAAATATATGTTTTGAGGTGCACTGAATGCATATAAAGCATTTTTGGAAACATGTCCTTGTGTCTGTCTGCCTTTGTACAGCATAACTCAGAAACGAACAGTCGGATAAACACCAAACTTGGTATTTAGATTCAGTATCTTCCAGAGATGCCACACGGTTTTCAAGAAAATCCCCCACCCCAGATTACCCTTTACATGGAACATTTTTCGAAAATTTTAATTTTCTCAAAAATGGCTCTAACGATTTTGATTAAAATATCATATATTTAAGATACTTTCATGACAAATAAAATTTATATCTCGAATTTTCTGGGAATGTCTCCAAACGTATTCTTCATTACGAACGACTTTTGCATAACCGGTAAACATAAGAGGTAGACAAAATGTTACTACACAAAAAATGTAGATCGCGTTAAAATACACAATTTATGTCATATACATTTGTTTTGTTGAGTGAACCATTTTCGAGATATTGCTTGTTATGCCCTTAAATTTTCCAATACTTATGCTTTTTTCTCAAATAGGAATTCCTTATTCATTTTTTTTGTCCTGGTAATGCAAAGAGAATGGAATACTCGACATAGCAACCAGCTCTTAAAATATTTGACTATCGCTTAAAGCCTACCAATTCCCCTTGCATCTACAAGAAAATTAGCAATAAGATTAACATGAAGCATATGGAGAATAAGCGTTTGTAAAAATAGGTTGTACAAGAGTAGGGAAAGTCACGTGAGTGTAACACATCAGATTTTTTTTCTACAATTAAAGGGATGGGTGGACTTGGCCACTCTTGGCTTTCGCTGAGTCCATAATCCATTTGTTTGTGATGAAAAAGTTTATTAAAGTTGCTAAAACGTTTCCCTCTGACGACCCATAACAAAATCCTGTCTATACTGAATTTGCACACTGTATCTGATCCCACGTAATAAAAAAAACCATTCACTTAAATTGGTTATGCCTGCCTGAATAAATTTGTATTTCTCTTTAGAAGAGAAAATAGTTATTCAGCCTTAGGAATGCTAATCATTGGCGGAAATGTATAACTTCCTGTAATTCTGTCTCACTCTTCTGTGGTTTCCGTTATTTCATCAGCGGACGTGCGATAAGCTTTTGTTCAGCATTATGCTGTTAAGCTTTTGTGAAGGGTTGGCTGTGATTTATTACATGTAATTATGTGTAAACCAAAATATCTTTATTGTTTAAAGCCTGAGTCATTCGTTTATTCTTATCAAATTAGGGAAATACAATTGTTATTACTCCTTACTTTCTCTGCATTTTATCTACGGTAGACAACGAAAATAACGTATTTCAGCCAAAAATTGAACACCAAGAATTCAGCAGAAATACAGTTTTAAGGTCCCTCAAATCTTCCCCAAAGTATTTTTGGATAAAGGTCCGAGTGTTTGTATGTGAACAGCATAACCCAAAAATGAGAATTCGATTAAATACCAAACTTGGCAGCAGCATCTTCCAAACAATGACACACGCTGTTTTTTATCTTCTCAAAAGTGATCTTTGGATTAGGATTAGAATATTAGGGCATTAGGATTAGGATATTTACAGGACTGATAAAATGTACATTATCTTGAATTTTCAGCGAATAAACAGAAACAAATTTTGTAAAGCTTTTAAGGCGGAGAAAGGTAAAGACTTTCAACAAAAAACATGTAGATCTCATTAAAATTCACAATTTAATTTTTTGGCGTCGTCTCCGAGATAATCGTTGTTGGTTTGTATTTTCAAATACTTTCTGTTCTCAATATGCTAAGTCGCTATTCTTCCCCCCCTTTTTCTTCTCCGCGTCGTCGTGCAGAGTGGAATTCAAAAGTCGTCATATAGCAACCCACTTTTTAAACATTTAACTATCGCTTAAGCCGACTATACCGATCTTGTGCCCACAACGAAATTGCAGTGGAACCATCTCTACAAACGTTTTTCTCAATTGATATGAACCAGACAGAAGAAAAAGCATTTCTAGGAATATTTTATAGAAGAGTGGGTAGATAAAGTCATGTGTGGATGTTTTTGTATACCATCTCAGTTTTCTAAGAAGTATTATCAAACTTTCCTGAACGTTAACCACCGGCATCACAAAGTACTGCTTACGGTAGAAGACAGAAGCAAGCGCGGGTTTCCAATGGGGGCGGTCGGAGTCTTATTTGCTAGTACATTACAGCAATAAAACATAACTTTCCTTTCTTCCCCTGTTCTGCAGGTGTCAAAGCAAGACTGGTAGTTAATGTATTTAACGTCATCTAAGGTCAATAGGTGGATGGGAAGCACAAAATAGGAAGATAGACTCGCTCTTTACCTTGCTATTTACATTGACAGGGTAGCCGAGTTCGTTGAGGCATGGATTCGCGAACAGGAGGTCTGCGGTTCAAATCCTGCTAGGACCGTCCTCCCCGTGTGAGGTTTTCTTCAGTCCTCATAACTAGGACTCAGATTTTTAGGTTTTAACCTATATTTTTCTTCGCTATTTAATTAACACATTTCAAGATATATACTCGTTTCATATCTCCTGGAGCAGAATGTGCGAATTTCATTACACCTAAAAAAACCTAAATGAGAGGTTGACAGCTAAAATAACCTAAACAGCTGTTTTTCCTTTTTCGAAATGAAGAATGTTATTTTCGGATTGAAACTCATTGTAAAATTATCTCGACCACTTATAGCCAGTAGATACTTCAAGTTACTATAGTTAAACGCAGTACATGTGACGTGGTGACACCTGGATGCAGTTGATAGAAGGTCAGGAGGAGCGTACTGGGCTGTCTGCTGCCATTTGCTATGCCGAGTACTTAAAAGACGCTAAAAATGTCACAATGAATGTTATTTTCTTTCTTTTGAACTGTGTTTTTACTGTTTTTCATTACCGCTTATTACTGGAATTACACACACCCCCATGCCCATGGCGGGACTCGAACCCGCAACCCTCAGCTTGGTGGAGCGCCGAAGCTACACACTCCAGCGACCACGGCTACGAGGGCCGGCAAATATCAGCATACTATCGAGTGTTTTTTTTCTTTCTTCTTAAGCTCCCTTGTTTATCCAGTTTATGATTACTGTGTTTTACTGTTTACTTTACCGCTTATTACCGCAATTACACATACAACACACACAAACACCCATGCCCATGACGGGACTCAAACCCGCGACTCTCAGCTTGGCGGAGCGCCGAAGCTACATGCTTCAGCGACCACGACTACAAGGCCGGCATAAATTGGATGAAACAGAAGCTTCCTACATTGCCAAGGCTAAGAAATCACTCGAGTGCCTCACTCTTGCCGCTTCTCTTGCACACATTAAGCTACTCTGCGGTTGGAAAATACAACTTTGCCACTGAAAGATGCTCTAGATATCATTGGCCATATTTCCAGTAAAGAAATGCCTGGACCAGTGGGAGTCGCATCTCCTTTGAAGTTGCAGAAGATTCTTCAACGAAATCCTGCTTTTGAAGATATGAAATTCATCAATTCAGCATTGCAGGGAGAAAAGTATACAGGAGAACTACCCCTAGAACCTGCTGCACTGACATCGATGTTCTACGCTCCAATGCCGCCATGTTCCGTTGAAAGAACCTTTTCTTCATACAAGAATGTGTTACGTGATAATAGGAAATCGTTTACGCCAGAAAATTTGAGAGTGTATGTATCTACTACAACGCCAAAATATAAATCTTACAACTAAGTACCAGAAAAGCAAAATTATTGATACCTGTATTGATCCACGAAGCAAAACATAAAAAAAAAAATTTAATCAAGAAAAGCCTATTTTAAGCATATACGAAACCTAAAATGAAGGCTTATTCCACCTAAAAGTCCGGGCCCTACTCATAACTAACAAATACCAAGGAGGTACCCTAAACATAGATCTGGAACGTTTCCTTCCTAATTATCATTCCATGTAACACCACTGTCACCGCCTGGGGTGCCGTATGAAGTAACAGGAGGTGCCGAGTTTCAATCCAAATTGGGACAAGTTGTCTAGATATTTTTTCTCCAGTTTCTGTATGCCTTATGCTCAAAACCAGGATGCCCAACCTTACAGAAAGAGGGGATGAAGGGTGGTTTCCCACCCGTGCTGCCAAGGGCTGAAACTTGATTGGTTTAGCTTGTCAGTCTCTTCAAATATAGTAGGCGGGGTGAACTTTGAACCCTAGCTCTTAAGAGAACAAGTTAGGCTTCACTGCTCAAAACAGATGTCGGTGACACAACCCTTTAGACGTAACATTCATAGGTATTAACTTCCTTCCCTGTGTAAGAGCAAAAAACAATAGGATGTGTTGTATTCACATGACCTTGTGTACTCATTCCTCCACAAGCTATTCTTACAAAAGCGTATTCTCTTATCTGCTTCTCGATGAGATAAACTTTCATTATGCATTTACGCATTTCGCTGCATAAAAAGAATATAGTACGCTAAAACGATAGTCACATTTTTAAAAAGTAAATCGCTATGTGATGACCTTGAAATTCCATGTTCTTTGCATGACCACGCAAGGAAAAACGAATAGCGACTTATCACGTGAAAAAAAAGTATAAGAATATAAAAATTCAAATCCTATTACAAAGAATATCTCGGAAATGGTTAGCTGTAACGAGATCTACACTTTTTGTGTAAGATTTTATCTCTTACGGTTCACCAATTATATCGTACACAAGTCATTCGGAATGAAGAGGACCTCACAGGCTATTCCCAGAAAATTCAATATATATATATATATATATATATATATATTATTTGTGAAGCAAATATCTTAAACATGTGAAATTTTAATAAAAATTATTACAGCCATTATTGATATAAAAAATCGAGTAAAGCGCAGTTTGGTGTTGGGAGATTTCCCTGAAAATCTTTGTATCATATCCCTGGAACATGCTGAACTTAAATACTAGGTTTGGTCAATCGACGTTTTGTTTTTCTGAAGGACGTTTTTCTAATGTATATATATTTTTTAAGGGAGCCGCAAAAGAGTATTTCGGTTAAAATTCCAGTATTGAATTTTCGAGTGAAATTCGGCTATTTTTCTACTTACTAGAGATAAGTAGTAAAGAATGAATGAATGGATTTATTGTACAATTTGTTCTACAGTTTGGTTTACAATACATAAAATGTATATTCGTATATCATTATACCCCTACATCTATTGTACAATTTGTCTGGTGCCTGTTTTCTTATTGGGCCACTCAGATTGCTTGGCTCCCTGGGCTTTTTCGCTCACTGAGCGGCCCTTTCTTCGCTTACTTTTCTAGACCATTCTTTCCTTTACCTTCATTAATATTCTCCAGTGTCCTTGATTTTGTTTCTTAGAGCCTTTTATTGAGACAGTCATATCTTTAAGATTTCACATTCCTTCATTTTCATATATCTAAACAAAAGTTTTAAACTTCTTTTTACTATTGCATTGCTTTTTTTAACCCTATTATCGATATGACGCCTACCATAAAATCGTCTGCGTATAACGAACCTGAGCCTGGAATCTCCTATCTCTTATTACTGGACAATGCTAATTTCTTATTTTTACTCCTTCTGATATATCATCTATGAATTGAACTCACTTTACATCCCTGTCTTAATCCTATTTTTTATTGCCTGTCAATTTACTCCCTTTCCTTATTTGTTCCTTGTTTTATTCTGACACGTAAATTACTCCATTGCTTTTCTAAGTCTAGTACGTCTAGATACCGGGTCGACACTTCTCCTCCCGGGTCCTCCCCTTGTAGCATTACCCTCCTTTCTCTCAAATCTATTAAGTAGTAAAGAAAGTAAAAAGTGAAAAAGGAAGAAAGAATAACCCAGCAGGTCGCAATAATCCTATAATTATTTGTCACGACGATTTTCGGTTTTCTTATTGACCAGTTAGAGTTATAAAAACAGGTCTTATGCAACAAATTAAACTGAGCAGTCTGTGTCTTTTTATCACTCTACATGGAGTAATTACATCACATGCCGTGACAAGCTGTACAAGCAAATACTTTTGTAAAACTATTGTTTTTTCACATTAGAAGGTGCAATGGGTGCTCGTATAATATTTAACCCCATGAGCGTTATCATTTTGAGCACCCATATTACTAAACTGTTTGCTCCCTCTCCATTTTGTGAAAAATTGAACGCTTGTACACCAAAATATATTATTTCATGTCAGATTTAAACAATTATTTCTTTCTTAGTGATACGATTTTTTAAAATAATTAAAGGTAAAAGCACATAATTTTCTTCATTACTGTTGCCGAGTTTAGAATCAACAATAGGTATTTCTGCATTTTCTTTCTTAGTGTTGATTGCAAGAAAATTTCCATCTTTGTCAATGGCATATTGTATGGCATGAAAATTGGCTCCCGGGGAAATTGTCGATCTTTAATAAATGGCCGGGACATCATCATATGAGTTATTTGCACTGTTTTCCACTGAGGATAATACTTGTGCATAATTACTGTTGCCATTTGCGTTTTTGTGCATAACCTCCACTTCTCATATTCATCAATATATTTAAATTCCTTTTCATGAAGATCAGAGGATTCCTGCAGAATATCGGCAGTTTGCTGGTGCCCATTTTTTTCTTTGGAATTGTGTTTTTTAATCACTTACCGGCGTATCAAGATGGTTACAATTTATTTAGAAAATAGAATTCTTTTAAACCAGTGGAATGGGTTATCTGATATCCAAACACGCAGGATATTTTATATTCCAAACAGCAACTTGAATATATAAATGGAACTATCTCGGGCGGAGGTGGACATATTACAATTTTAGGCGTATTCAACAATCAAAATAATATTGAAAGGATAATGTTTCGAAATTATTTAAAGCCCTAGTGCCATTGCATACTAGATACAAGCATTGTTACTTTAAACTTAGGTGCGCTTGCTCTTGGAACAAGCATAAGATCTATGATAAAAATAAATTATCAAATAATCATGGTAGTTCTGATAATTTGCAAAATTTAGAAGTGGTATGAAATATTGCACCGCCTCGTAGAACTTTACGGAGAATAGCAAATGTTGTTGTGTCAATTGTCTGCTGCCAAAGACTGTACAAGGAAAATTTGAAAATTAACATGTGGCAACGTCGGAATAGCGCCATTGCCGCTAGAGCCAGACGATTAAGAGGGGGCACAGCAGTGGCTTTCTCTTCACTGGTTGGTTGAAAATGACATCATATCGACTCTGTCATTGGTCCAAGTTGACGTCATGATGGTATTTTGGGAAGGAGCGTGAACAGTTAAAGGAGCGAGAGAGCTGACGCAACGCGCATTGTGTGTTGTGCAGTGGAAGTGCAAAGTTGTTTTGGTGATAGCTGGCAATTTTTTGTGAGCGTTCATCGAATATTAATTACGTTTTTGAAAGCCATACGTGTAAAGTGATATACCGCAGAATAAAGAGCGTTTTCAGTGCTAATAGAGCTGTAAACCACAAACACTTCATTACTGGGAAGGTAAATAAAATTTACTTTTAATGCAGTTGCAAACTGATTTTTGAACTGATCAAATATCATTTACTCGATAAAGTAAGGATGAATGCGCGAGTTTGAGGGGTAAAAAGCGATGTCAGGGTATAATTTAACGGTTGGTGATTTCCACGTCATCCAAACGTGTCAGTGGTTACCACGTGGATGATTGGAGGGTGTGGCTTAGGTCAGTAATTGTCATAAAGGCTCCTCAGCCGGAAGATTCTTTACTTTCTTGCATCTTGCCAACAGAGGCAGATATGGGAATCAGACAATTTATCAAAGGGATGTCTAGGATGGCGTGGTCAGTTCTGATGTTCGAGAAAGAAAAAATTATTTAAAGTTTCAATTTTTATTTTGTGGCTATTACATTTTGAAGTTAATAGTGATGCTTTTTAGGGTTACCAACTTAACTATTGAACACATTTAATTTGTAAAGCAAAACATTGTTTCATAAATCACATTGACTAATAATATTCTATTTGCTTTCAGGTTGAGCCAGCTCAACTTTCCCCTTGAGCTGTGACTTCTGCTAGTCACCATTTCTACTGAGAAACACGGTCAATCTATTGTAAGTAAAGGAATTACGTTTTATTTACGTTTTGATATTGGACATAAGAATTGTTTATGTTTCAACAACTACAGTTCTCAGATTGTTAATTTTGGATATTGTACTCAGCATTGAATTAACCCCCACCCAAATGAAATTGACTTTCTTAATATGAGGAATATTTTGAGAATTTTGCTACTTTGTCCAAAATGTAAAAATATTAATTTGGGCAATATTTAATTTACATGTGATCACAAACCAAGGTGGGTGAAGGCCTATCATGTGAGCAATGCATCTTCTATCCACTCAGGACTGTTATTGGAGGTCATTAGGGGAGTTGTAACATGTGATCAGCATAGCCACACTGGCTCCACCTGGAGCCACTGCTATCAATCTGTAGCTGCTCAGCATGGCTCAAAGCACTGGATGTGCATAACAGTCCATCCAGTATGAGGAAAACCTCCCATGGGTATCAGGGTTCTGTCCCAGGTCCTCAGCTTCAGAGGCAGCAACATTAATCCACCATGGAGATAGCCAATATTGAAGTATATTAATTCTGAAACAGTTATATGGGGTTGTTTTCCTACCCCCGTCAAGACCATACACATTCTAAACATAGCAGGAAAGGGAAAAGATAATGCACTAAACTGCAAGTTTTTATGGGGGTCATAAGCTGGTACTTTTGAATTGAAATTAACCTTTAAAGAAGGAAATCTGAATAGTTCACCAAAACATAGTGATAAAAAACATTCTATGCTGGCATTAAGAACTTTTGATGAAACGTAATGCATGGCATGTTGCTTTTATTGTGGTTATACATACTTAAATTAGTACTCATAAGCTGTCGTGTATGGGTTCAAACATGGTTCAATTGTATAATGTTAAATGTTCTTAAATTTAATAACTGCAGATTAAAAAATGAAATAGCTGATAATGAATTATAAAGAAACATTGTTCCATGCCAGAAGATTACTTATGTGTGTTTTCTTCTTCAGTGCCGTGCAAGATGCAATCCGCCGAAAGGAAATCTGCCTTCTTCGCAGTTTCGCAAGAGAATAGATATGCAGGAACTACTGGCAGTAAAGAAGGATCCCGTCCAAGCGACGGTGATCCACGACGGTTCTGCCACACAAAAGCAGATATTTTCTCAACGTTCAAGGATAGTGCCAAACGGTGTGGGTTACCTGGATTCAAGCGAAGGTAAGCAAGAAGTATAATTATTGATGTGTAAATCCTAGCATATGTGTCTGTATTGAAGGTCAAAACTCTTAGCAGGAAGCACTGTTTTTCCTTAAGATATTTTCCTTATTACAAAGATTGAATATTTTCATTAGTAGCAAAAGCTGAATTCTTTACTGGTGTTAACCACCACAGAAATTTTCTAATTTTGTAAACAGGAGGCACTGGATAATGTGCAATTCTGCAATTAAAACCAAATTTTGAGACTTAGGAAATGCATCTGTGAAAAATGACTTCAAAATTTTCTGTTGATGTGTTAGAAAAGTTTTGAGTATTAAATTTATAAGTAAGGTGCAATTTTCAGATTTAGATTTTAATAACTTTCTGTTAACATTGTGTCAAAATTTACCTGCCTTCAAACTGGAAATGTAGAAAGTAAAAATTAATAGATGTCTACATTAAATGTTTATACAAATTTATAAATTTCCATAATTCTTGTATCTTTGCATGAAGAGGAAACACTTGTCAGTCTAATTTAATGCCCAAAGGCTTCAAAAGCTAGTTCCCTTAAAACAGAACAGCACAAACTTATGAATTATACTGAGTGCTGAGATGTATTTGGGGGTCTTACTGTTGTCATTCTTAGAGAGGTATTCCTAGACTACATGCAGATCCACAGGTTCATCAGAAGGCTGTTATATAGGGAAATTTTCTCCCATGAAACTGAATTAATTTTGGCCAATGTGGAACAAACTTATACACAGTTGCTAAGAGAGTGTCCTTACCTTACTTAAAAAACTAATCATTACCTAAGGAATTGCTTGCCGAGGTTGTTAAGGAAAGGTGGTCAATGTTTAAAATTCGGCCAGGAGACTAGTTTTTCCCTCCTCAAAATAATAATAAAAAAAATTCACCTTTCACTTGAAGATATGCACCATTTTTTTAGCAGTTGCATTCATAAGCCATTTCAAAATTAAAAGCGTCTCCATCTCTAAATGCAATTTTAAAAATCTTCTAATAAGACACATGTGTTTCTTCTTTATTACTTGCGAGGAGTTATGTTTGTTATATTGGACTATTTTGTTCATCCTTCAATAATGAACCTCAAATTAGTCTGTACATTTTATGAGCCAAAAAGCATAACCCTTAATGTTAAAATATTTTATAGCTGCATTTACCTAAAGTATTTCACACTTTCATGAACTAATATATACAGCAATAATAAAAAAATGTTTAATTTATTTGTATTATATAACCTATAACTCATTGCTGCTGAAGACTAAGGAAAGCTATTTTGTACACCTCCATGAGAAGTTTATATCTGTTTTAAGCTTTCATGTTATGTTTTATGAATTAATTTTTGTGAACTTGACTAATGCTTAAATTTGTTTTGGTTTGTTTTCTTCTTTTGATCTGTAGAGTGAGTGGTAACAGCAAGTTGGCAGAACTGTTTTGCCATTTGTGTAAGTTAAACTAGAGAGTACAATATAACAAAATCTAGATAAACGAAATGGAAGGAGCCGCTATGCACTTCTTTTAAGAGCATATAAAAATCATTTTAAGAAACGCTTAAGTTGCGTGTTTCATTGTTGGAGTTTATAAATTATATCAGTATTTTTTTCTTCCATCGCGTGAGTAATTTGCTCTTGAAAGAAGTGTGATTTAATGCCTTTCATTTGTGAATTCTTTAGAGGAAAATATTATATCTGATAGCTTTGATTGTCCTCATTTTGTCTACGTGTTTTGAGGAATTTTATTTACAGCCGAGCGTAATTTACTAGTTGCTGGCTGAAATTGACTATGTTTGACACTGACTTTTGCTTATTACAGTTTCATGGTCAGAAAACCCAGACTCAGCGGCATCTATGTTCTCTCCGTCTCTGAATGTATGGGAGGAGACTTTTATGGACCTCGAAAGCGTCTGTGCTACGAAATCTCCAAGCGATATGGCAGACGGTATAAAGCATACGAGTTCAGTAGTAGCAGACGATGAGCTGAATACTCCAATTATAGGTAAAACTATACTGTATACATAGAACTATATGCAAACAATTTACTGTGATGACAATGAAAACATTTGCTGGTTTTGAATCGGGCATCCCTGCATAAAATAACAATTTAGGTATTCTAATCATTTCTCTCTGTTAATAATCGGGGAAGTATTTATGCCATGTAGGTATAGTAATTTTAAGCAACAATGAAGCTGAAAAGTTGTCCAAAGTTCTTAAAGTGTGGTGTTAAGATTTGGTCTCTCATGAAAACTGGTGAAGAGTAAACTGTAGAACTTTGACCGGCCCTGGCTGTTTGATGACATGTGTGTTTTAAAAGATGTTTCCATTATCATATTATTGGTTCTAAAATTGGCCAACATTTCTAGGTTCAGATTAAAAGAAAGAAACTGCCTTACTCCTGCATATTAATGATCAATAAATGTACATAAAATTCAAAGGGCATTGTGCAACTGTTTTGATTAGTTTGTTGATACGAAATGATTCTAAACTGGTTTATTTAGAAAATATTAATTAAACAACATTATTGAAATTTAAAATAGAGTTGAAGGTTGTTACACTACATCACTAAAGTGTTCTTACTTGAACATGTTTCGGGAGAACATTTTAGTGATGTAGTGTAACAACCTTCAACTATATTTTAAATTAAGACACATCACTGTTACTAGCTTCTCAATCTTCAAAATTAATTAACATTATTGAAACTTTTTTTTTATCTTCTCTCCTCCTCCCCCTTAAATTATTGTATATTGCAATAGAAACTTGAGCAAAAACAGTGATCATTGAACAGGTTTCTGTACAAGCAAATTTGTATTTTAACAGCTGCATGGAAAAGCAGAAGTCTTTCTATATTGACAGTAGTGTATTACTCTCTGTAATGGGGTAAAAATATGCAGATGGTGTTACACTTTATGGCAGTGGTTTTCTTAACCTTCATAGCATTTTTGTGGCACATGTGTGTCTCCAGTAAGCTTATGGAACAGTCTCACTTTTGCAATATTTGAACAGATTATTAAAACTTGTGACTACTTTTAGTTTTGCTTACTGTACTAATTAGAAAGTAAGCAACCAATTACACTTTCCAATCAATTAAACTGATTGGTTAAGCACTCATCTTGCAGAGTTTAATGTTGACACAATAGTTAGTTTGCTTAGTTGCTTCACTTGTGTGCAAGTTTCAAGGACTTCAGATTTGCCAAGCAATGTTTTTCCTGAAATAGGCTTATCGATTCATAAAGTTACAGCGTAAAGCACTCTAGCAAATTTCCTTTTAGGTTCTGGAGTGTAGGGTGATGTTTTCTTCTCCCCAGACTACATTCAGCCTGCACTTGCACAATATTAGAGATCAGGCACCTCTTTGTTTCTGTTTGCACTTGCAGCTGTTAAGATGATTAAGCACATTGTTTATTCTTATTTTGACACTGTTTACATGGTTGCATTTCTTTACTTTCAGGAAATGAATTTTCATTTAATCCTTCTGGAGTTGTTTCACGTGATGTGATTTCATCGGCACCATGCCTGAATTTTGGGAATGTGAGTGATTCTTGGGAAAATCTGTACATTTCCCCATGTTCAGTTACAAATATTGAGGAAGAAGTAGCTCTAAAAGAGCCATCTTTTATATCGGACATGTGTTTCAACCCTGTTCAAGACAACAGTGTCACTCCTCTTAGAGTTGAGGGTACGACACTAAAATTCCCGGCTCCTACACAGACTACAGAAGTCGTTGGTTACACATCAGTGCCACCTACCAGTGTGCAGAACTACAGCACAGGAACAAACATTAACAGCAAAACTAGGCCTAAGGCCATAGCAGAAAAACCTTCCGTATCTAACTCGACATCGGTGACAATGGCTCCTCTGGTCGTCGCAGCCAGTTCTGAAGACAATATTCAAATAGAATATCGTTCTGAAGAACTGCAGTCATTTGCAGGAACTTCTACTATTAATTTTCCATCTTTTACTGAAAAAACAAACATGACTGCACAGAAGGACAGTAAACGTAAAGAACTTAAACTGAGCCTGGCTCCAACGTTCAGCCTTGATGACATCAGCACTCCTGTGGTATTTGAAGCCCTTGATGCGGATGGAAATGTCAACCTTATGGAGTTCATTGCCAATGTAAGTAGAATAATTGATTCCAAATTTGACATTTTCTTTTATTTACAAAATCTGCTTAAATCTTTTATTTTGCTGTACTATTTATGATTTTCATTCTTGTGTACTTATTCTGTTAAAACTCTGCATCTCTTATATTTGTTCACACATTGAAGTCTGTCTCTCTCTCTCTCTCTCTCTCTCTCTCTCTCTCTCTCTCTCTCTCTCTCTCTCTCTCTTTCTTTCTTCTTATGGGGATGGATTTGTTATAAATATGATTTATGAAATATCAATTTTTAAACAGGATGACCTGTTTTTCGTTCAAGTGTGCATCTACAATGTTGAAACACACTCCTCATAACAATGTCAGAAATTTTAATATAGGAAGAGCAAAGATGAATGGTTATCTTTTATCTCAATTTGTAAAAGAAATAGCTTATTTAAAATAAATTGATCAGCATACAAAGCAGACTAATTCAGAGAAAATGTTGTGACTTCTAGAGTGGTTCCAGAAAAAATAATAGTAAGTTTAGTAAATAAATATTTACATACCTCATGTATTTCTTGAGGAGTTCTTAAAAATAACAAAATTAGAATTGAATGAGATTTCACTTTTAAACTGGGAAACTAGACACCATGAACGCTTTTTGTTAATAGCACTTTCTCCCTAATTACATTCAGCATTATAAGTATGAATAAAATCTGTGTATTCATGTGAAATAGAAATGCAGAATCAATCTTGTCGCTTTGGTATGTTTTCACCCCTGTCCACCGAAAGCAGCTTGCTAATAATATGCATTACAGCCTGGAATTATTTTCATGAACACAGTTGAACAGAATACAGCTATAAGCATTATAAAACAAAAGGATATGCTTTGAGTTACTTAAAACTGCTGGGAGTGTTACTAAAATAATTCATTTAATTTACATTCTTTGCATAAACAAATGGTGTAATTGGGATCTGAAGCAAGTTACTTAACCTATTAAACATTACTGTTGGAAATTTAAGTGGTATTTTGTTACTATGATCTACTATTGCCCCAGAGGAATTTGCTCATATTCATTCTCTACTAAATAATAGCTGTGTTATAGGAGACTTATTGAAAACTTTTTTAGTTTGATTTGTGGGGAAACTGTCATACTTATTGGCAGACATGTAAATAAAAACCACTTAATTCCAGGATGTTTTATTAAAAACTCCTAAGTGTTACATTCACATGACTTCCTCTACCCTTTTGTTTTTAGTGGCTATACAAAATCATTGTACTATCCCCCCCTTCTTCTTTCTTGCAAATCTTAGTCATCTATGGAAGGTACTGGACTTTAATACCAGGTTTGGTATTTATTCTACTTCCTTTCCGAAGCTGTTCAGGCATACAAAAACCTTTTTTAATTTTCAAGATTTAGGAGCTAGTAACAGTGATGTGTCATAATTTAAAATAAAGAGTTGAAGGTTGTTACACTACATCACTAACCACCTTCAACTCTCTTTATTTTAAAAAGCACAAAAACCTTTTTGTAATTTTATTTATTCAGAAGCTCTCGAAACATGTATTTCTGATGAAATCTTGTTATAGAATGTTTGGGTGGAATGCTATGCAATACCTTCTCTATAGCATGTCTAATTAATGAGTGTGCAATTTGGCATCCTTTGAGGAACCCTTATAATTTTACAACACAGGGTCTTCCCTCCTCGCCCTCTTCTACACAGTTGCTATCTCATAACTCTTTCTAGACTGATTCTCTCTTTAAACAACCTGTGAAGTGAGCAACATCCAACAAAAGGCTAGGTGAATTTGGAACTTTGGTAACGGAGACTCGACATGAAATCAACATATGTTTGTTGCTTAAAATCAGGGTTGCTATTGGTCCTGAAGGACAAGGATTGAATGTTTACCATTTCTGGACTGTGAAGATGGATTTATGGCAGTCATTAGTTCTGGGTAAGGCGCTTTCCCTTTGTGAATCAACTGCACTCATGTTTACTAAACAGACTCCACCTACTACATACGTGGTAGAGAAAGCTAAAAGGAAAGGGGTGGAAGATTTCCTTATAATGTGTCTGAATGCGAAAGGCATATGTCATTACAAGTTTGTCCTGAAATGTTTCCTGATTTTTCTCCCAAACATTTTGCCATATCATTGTTCTGTTTGGTAGTGGTTTTTTGTTTGTTAGATCTCCAGACATTCCTTGTACCAATTTTGTTGTGTGTTTTCAGGATGATTTCAACCCTGCTTCAGACTCTGACCTTGATGTTATCCAGTATATCATTGGACAGGAGGAGGAGTCGGAAAAACAATCCGAAGCAGACAGCGTGCTGCTGCCAACTTCTCTTCTGCATGTAGATGGCATCTGTAACACTACTGCAGCTCAAAGCACAGAGACCACTTTCCCAGTTAAAGTGGAACCAATGATCTCCAATGTTCCTGAGGATGAAATGGAGAATGTTGAAGTGTGGGAAGTTAAGGAAGAAAATGCAACTCCTCAAATGGGTCTGAAACTGAAGATTCTGAAACAGCAGAAGAACAACAAAGCTGGTTCGGAGAGTAAAAGAACTTCAAAAAAGAGTATTCATGAAAAGCGGGTGTCATCACGCAGGAGCTCTGGTGGCAAGAGTGACGATTACTGTTATGATGATGACGACGAGGATGAGGAATATTTTCCTACCAAAAGAAGTAGAACTACTCCAAGAAGGCGACTTACATCAGCATCCAGTTCCTCTAGCATAAGCCGATCTCCAGGAACAAGCAGGCAGAGATCATCTGTTTCACATGTAGCCGACATCGAGGAGAGATACCGAGAGCTTAGAGATAAGAACAATGAAGCATCTCGTAAATCTCGGCTGAATAGAAAAGCCAGAGAGGCAGAGATGCAAGTACAGGTTGAAAAGCTACAGCAAGAAAACCAGACACTACGTATCCGTGCTGATGAACTGGAGAAAATTGTTGCTAAACTTCGAGAATCTCTGGTTGAAATTGTAAAGAATCCCAGGCATTGAACTGTACAAAGGTATGTGGTGAAACCAATCTGTGTACTTAAGACTTCAGTGGAAAGGAGTGCAATCTCCAGTGAACCATTGAGAGTTCTGATGAGAGACTTGAACCAGAACCGGCATGGCATGAGTGTGTGTGGCATAAGTAGAGTCAATTTAAAAGATGGTTTTTTTTAAGCAGTTATAACATCTATTGTATGTACCTACAAATAGGTACCAGGAGAATTTAACTGGTGAAGGAAATAAGCAAGTTGTTGCTATCTTATAGCATTACTGTAATACATGATATTTAGTACTTCTGTTATTTAGAAATCAAAATAGTACAGCATGTTATATAAAATCACTTTTAGTACATGTAAGAATCCGCCTTTAATATTTTTAAAAGTGTTGATGTACATGATGCATGACTGTAAATATGATGGTAAATTGGCATGAGTGACAATTTGATTTTGTGACTTATTAATTTTGACTATTTTAAAGTTAATATTGCTCTATTATGTCTTTGTTCTTCTGAAGGAAGTTAATATGTACATGACTACAGAAAAGTAAAAAAAAAATAATAATGGAAGTTGAGAATTTACTGTTTTAATACAGGTGTTTTTATTTTTAATAATTTAATACTTGATTATTTTTTTTTATTGTCATTTATCAAGAAGTTGTTGGAGAGAATGGAGTTTTGTATCAAGAGTAGTATATTCAGATGATACTAGTAGTTTGTAAACTGTTAGATACATTTATGTAGTGTGCATAAGTTGCCTTACAAAAGTAAATAAACACACTAAAATTAATGCTATGTTTCCTTTTTATTTTCCCGTCCAAGTTAGACTTTCTTAAAGAAACATTCACTTGCAATATTAATTATAAAAGAATTTCTGGTCCTCAGGGTAAATTTATGTCTTTATAATACAACACAGATTGACCAGCATTTTTAGTTCACATTGGTCAGGTTATGATCTGCAGATGCAGCAACAGGCTTGCACACGCACAGTTGTGAGTAAAATGAGTGAGCTCGGAGAGCTACATCTATGCAATAAGCAGTCAATTTGATAAACTCCTTGATTAATTTGGAAAGAATGTGAATGAATTAAGTCACCTAGATCAATTTTAGGAGAATTTGAGTCTTACACCTTCATACACAAACTTTAAGGAATAGTTAGGAACGTGTTCCAGAGATAATTTTCAATTTGTTGATGCAGATGAATTGTAGCCCTCTTTTACTGGTTCCAGGAATTGCTGAAAACATATATTGGTGAAATTTCAAAATAGAAAAAACTGTCTTTCAAATCACAAACTTACGGTCTTTTTTTTTTTTAATTATTGTTATTAATTGACACTAGTTAAAATAAATGTTCCCAGGATGCTTGAAACATTTGCTGTTATTTCAGTAAGTATGAAACTGTTTCTAAATGATGCTACTTTATAGAGTTTCAAAAAAGTGCCAGAGTACAGGAGTTGGATTTATATAGAGATCTTTAGTCCAGAAATGAGTAGACATGGCTATTTTAATTGCTTGAAGTGTTCCTTATCTGTAATTTACAAGTTCATTTTGTTTTCCCATAAACTAACGACGCTTTTAAAGAAAATCTTTTGACTTGTGTTAACTGAATTTATTGTTACCCCCCCCCCCCCCCCCCCCAAGATTTTGAAGTCTGTACTTGGTATCTGAATTTGTTGACGATTATTTCCACTTATTTTGTTTAGTGTAAGCAATGGTTTCTTTTAGGTAATTGTTCCCTATGGCTTAGCTTCTGGACTAAAAGTCATTGTACAAATCCCAGTCCAGTATTTTTAAAACTATTAGAAAAGCAACAGGGAATGACCATTTGGTGTCAAATCTACAGTTGGGACGATGGTTATCAATTCTGAATGACAAGATTTTTTCAGCGAGTTCCCAGAACCACTACAAGAAGGTAGAACGTGCCTAAGTCGACGTCAAACAGGTTGAAAATGGAGAAATTGATCTGAAAAAACATGTTCCTAGTTATTACTGTAAATGTATACAGGTCACTATTGACTGAAATTCTTTCCAAAATACTGAAGTATACCATTCCTCAATCTACTAAAAAGTAGTAGTTTCCTGTGAATTGCATTTGCCATAGAAGAAACTATCGTTCCAACATCGGATAATCTCTGTGGGTTTCTGCCTGAAGTATATTACCTGATTTTCAAAGTAACATTTAAGTTTTTCAGTTGCATTTCACGTTTAGGGTGGCAATGAACATGTTTCAATGCCGTTATTAATGAAATTCCAGAAAATTAGATTACACACTCCCTGTGTACACTCAAGGAAGTTTGAAATTATTAACATCTGAAACTGCCATTATTATCCCTTAGGCAGGTGTTCTGATGGTATTGATGGCTCAGGCCTGTTCATTCAATGAGTATTTTAGTGTTGGTAGTCAGTCAAATCAAATAGTTCATTACAATCTCGTGCAGGATCAAAGGTAACCAGCTAGATAAAGACATATTCCATGTTGAGTGCTAAGACAAAATCATTTCAAGTTAAGGGATATTAAAAATTTAATGGTTACATTCAAATCTACTCTCTTCTACAAACTATTCTTACGAAAGGTTATTTTTCTATCTACTTATTATTCAAGATGGACTTGAGACATTTTATTTTGTGTATAGTAAGTAGCAGGGCTGTATTTAAAGGAGTTTTTAGGGTTCAACCCCCCCCCCCCCCCAGAAATTTCTGATGGCTTTATTTAAATTCATATCAAACCTATATGGGAAAATGTCGTTTGATAACAGGTCTACTGCTAGTAGCACATTTACAAGAAAAAGGGAAACTTAATATTTTCACCTTACATAGGTGAGGCGATTTTCGAAGCAGTCTCGATGTTTTGTGCTTTAAGGAGGAATATCTTCATTCTGGTGGATTTTTACTGTCTATATAATGTCTCCAAGGAATTTTCTTATCCACATAACGTCTATATACCACAGAATAGATACATGGTAGCTGTGTGGGGTACTGTTAAGTTTAAATCTTTTTATGGAAAACCCTCCCCAAAATTTTTTACTGGGTACGGGCATGGTAAGTAGACAATAGGCTAAAGGGATATTAAGAATATATCTGAAATGGTTAATGTCACATAAATTGTGTGCTTTGAGATCCACAACTTTTTGTATGGTAAAATGTGTACCTCTTTTGTTTATCAACTATGTAAGTCATTCAGAATGAATTCCAGATATATGTGTTATTTGTTATGCATATACCTTAGACATATAGTATTTTAATCAGAATTATTGGAGCCATTTTTTGAAAAATTAAAAAAAAAATAAAAATTGTTTCATGTAAAGGATAGTTTGAGGTGGGGGGATTTTCTTGGTCAGTTGCAACCTTGGAAGGTGCTGAGTTTAAACCCCAATGTTTTTTTATTTATGCTGTTAACACATACACATAAACACCTATTTCTAATAATGCTTTTTTGGTGGGTGGTGGCGGTGGTTCAGGGGATCTCAAAACTTGTATTTCCAGTGAAATCTTCATATTGAATTTTTGGATGGAATGCAGTACTTATTATAGGTAAGTAGAGTAGAAAGTAAAAAATACAAGCTATAGCCATTAAAATGTATACTCTGCATGCTGACATTCATTGTTGGTAGCTACAACTGTTTTTCATACTATAATTGCTCCACTCTTAGAACTGAACTTGATGTAAACACATGAGTTATTAACTAGCCCGCGATACACAGTAAACCAAAGCACAACATAACATATAGTACCTTAAATATGTGGGAATATCAGTGTGTTTTCAAGAAGTATGTTAATCAAACAGTTCAAAACTTTTGATTAATATGAACATAAAAACTAAATAAGGCCATAGCTTCCATCTAATTCTGTGTGTTGTCTTAAGTTCTCTTCCACCCGCATGTGATAATGAACAGTTTGTTCCTCACAGTTGTTACAAACATGTTTTGTTTACATCAAGTTCAGATCTAAGGCTGGGTTGACTTTAGTCAAGCTAGATTCTAAGTAGAGACTGTACAATATCTTCAAAACTAAGCGTTGTAGAAAGAAATAAAAGTTTCTTAATATGAGGAAAAGCAAATGCCATTTTCTAATGAGAAAATAATATACAAAATGTAGGTTCCCACTTAAAAAAATTGAATTGACCATAAAATGGCTGTCATAACGTCCAAACAAGGCACGACTAATGGCATTTACTTTCCCCCATAATATTATGCAACTTTTATTAAAGACATTTCTTTCTACAATACTTAGTTTTGGAGATATTGTATAGTCTCAACTTAAAAGTCCAACCTGTATAGTTTATAGTAGCAATGGAACAATACCACTTTTTTTGATACCGATACTGATTTTTGGGCACTGATACTTGATACTCTTTTTATAAAAAACTGTAAAGGCAATAGCTTGTTCACTGAATTATGTTTTTATTAGTAGTTTTCCATGTATAAATCCGTGTAACCAATGGCAGCATTTTCTTTTTTATTTTGATAATGATTCAGATTATATATTTCCAATTGTTAGTAAAGGCTAATAGTAATAATTTCTTTGCTTCTCTTTTAGTGTAACTATATTTTATGTTGAAAATTTCTTTTAAAGGGTTTTCTATCCATATTATAGAAATTAGTCATATGGTGTATCTGTAAGCTAAGCTTGTGACCAGTGTCTGACTCGCATAAACACAAACTAAGAGATGGAAGGAAAGAACAAATACTTCCATGCACTGTATTATCTCACGTCTTAAGTTCTGGGTTGTTTCTGCTGCATTCACGGATTTTGGTCACCATAGTATGTAAATATAAGGCTGAGAGGCTATTGCAGAAATGCAATTTAGTGTGTCAACTAAATTGGCTTCATTCACAATTCAGCTAAAGCTGTGTGTTATATGACTACTTATGCTCCTTCCCCCATTGTTTTGTGTTTTCATTTAGACACAAGACTCTCGGAAATGTTGCATTGATTTATCCACAGGAAATGCCGATAATGTTTATCAAGAATTAATGTCCAGCAACTCTTTGGGGACATGTGCAAGGTAATAATGTGAAGTCTTAACTCCTTTCACTTCTTATCTAGCATAAAGTTAAAAACAGGAACTTTGAATATAGCAAAACTTAAAAATTTAAATTGAGGTCCCATCCATAGTTTAAAGTTAATAACTAGAAATGAATTACTATTGAATGAGTTCAATGAAGTGAACTCATTCAACTAATTTCTAGTCTGGAGCTACTCTGGGTAGACAGTTTTAGGAGTGCAAGGTGCCCAAAGCTATTTTTTGGATTACATCTGAAAGTAATGTAGAAACATTGCTTTATTTCAATGAGTTATTTTTAATGAATTGGAGAACTGGTCTTAGTTGTTTGTTAATCTGAACAAGTGCTTAACTTTAGTTTTTCTCATTTCTCAGCCTTTTCTCCCTAATGTCTTCAGCAAAGGTTGTTTTGATAAGCTGTAACCACAGATTAAAAGTAGTAACTGTGAGAGAATCCAGACAGCTGTGAAGTATTCTAATATATTCAAGCTATATCATAAATACCATAAATAAAATATAATCACAAGTTATGACATTGTTCAACTTCAACAAACACATTTAGCATTAAAAATCTACCTCCAAGAAAGTATAAAAAGAGGCACCAACAAAAATATTGGGTACCCGTGCAAAAATTATGTAGATGTAGAAGGATGTGCAAATAACATCTCGTAAAGCAATTGGAATGAGTGTTTAACTAATTGAAAACTACGGTAGCATTCCTCTAAATTTCCAACTATTTGAATTTTGTTAGGGCACAGTGTTTTCCATTGTATAGCTGATGCTGCATTTTATTTTCATTCATTCTGTGAGTGACAAGTTAATGGCCCTTAGCCAACCTTAATAGAACGCAATAGTAACATAAAGGTGTAGGTACAATAGAATGAGCACTGTTTGAATTGACGCCATGAAAACTGCCAATTAAACAAGTCAAGAGTTAAACTACTTTCACAATAAAACGCGGTGTCTTTGAAAAGTACTATTAATATCCTTTCGCCGTATCCAACTAAAATCTGTAATTAAAACGTAATTATTTTACACATCAGAAATTATGTACTTATTTAAAATGTAAATAGTTATATGTATTATCTAGCTAATCAACATTTAACCGCAATTTTTCTTTTTATCGTAGGCGAGGCGAATGTTCAATTTCGTATAAAGAGGGGTCAACACAGCGTGGGCCGTATTGTTGAGAATTGTTGATCTCAGAAGATACATAGTTTTAGTTTTTCACTAGATCTTAAAAATCTAAAAAAATTTGGAAGTTTACGATTGGAATGCGTATTACAATCTGAATGAGAATTGTAAACAAACGTCGCCGCCTTTGCGGCTCCATGTGCACCTCTAACCTTGACAGCTACAGCTGATAGCTTAACTGTACTGGAACAGAAATTAACCCTAAAGGTTAACCGAATCCTATTTCTTTACATATTGCAGCGTAAGCGTCCTGTTTTTAAGCAATAATGGCATTACAGGCAATAAAATATGTACCGGGGAAGCTAGAGATTTTGGACCAGTTATTGTTGCCTGCTGAACTCAAATATATTCAGTTGCATGGTGTAGAGGATGGATGGCGAGCTATTGATAAAATGCAGGTTAGTAAAGCACGTTTTATGTTTTTAAGACGATTTCCCACTTTAATTTTGGAAAGTCTGAGAAAATTAGATAGAGGTAACGTTTTTGTACAATTCTCATTGTATAGGTTAAGGATGAAAATATTGAGTACATAGCCTTTTAATAGAGAGCTTAGCAGCCACATCATGTGTAGCAGAGAGAGCAAACATGCAGAAGCAAGGTGTGGAATCACTGAAACTTGCAATGTGTTATAATGACTGATTCCATATTCATACCTCACACTTATTTAATTAGGTGTATAAAATTGGATCATCTTAGGCCATATAAGCTCCAGGAAATGACATGTAATTTCACTTAATGATCATAGTCGATAAACTTGACAGTTGTAATAGAGTATATATTGGACTGCCTCTGTGGTCAAGTGGTGAAATGCAGTTTTTCAGCAAAGGTCCGAGGCAGTCTTTCTTTCACTAGAAATATTTGCTAACCTTTGCAATGTCTAAAAGTATTACTGCAAGTGAATGTATGTTCAATTGCAAAATGAATAAAGCCCAATGACAACCCCAATTCACCTAGTGGCTTAGTAGTTTCTCAAGTCAAAGGCCCAGAGATGACCATGAAAGTAGAGGTGGTTGTTTGCAAATCAGAGCAAAAATCAGATGTACCTATTCTTTATTTATTTAGCTTATTTAATGTTGTTTCAATATAATACAGTCATTAGCTGCAGGTTCTTGATACACAATATTCATTTATCTTCCTATGCCATCTGCTTGAGTAACTTGTTCCTAGATGGCCTCAGTAACATGGCTTTCGGTGTCATTGGTTGTTGCTATTGAATTAATCAAGGTGAACTTTTGTGATTGTATCATTGCTGTTCTGGGAGTACATACATGTAGCCACTGTTATGCCAGATAGATAACGTTATTTGCAAGTCGCTTTCTGTCTATCTATGTTGGTAAATATTTGATAAAGGAGCTAGTTGCACAGCCACATTCCTATACCATCTATTTTATTTCATTTTCTTTTGTTTTGTGGGTGGTATTTTGGGTCATCATATCAAATATCTTTTAAGTATTTACCTGGCGTTTGAGGAAGCCATAAAAAAAGCATAGTCAGATTGACACTACAAATGAGTTAAGCTCCATTCTCCCCAAATATGAGTCAGAGATTCACTCACCTGAGCCATCTCGTTCAGTAGAAGAGGATATTTTCCCTTCTGCCAAGCTGTTCATAAGCAATTGATGGGAACAAATTAAAGAACAAGCATTATTGTGAGTAATAGAGAGGATATTAGGATAGTACAGAGCCTTTGTTTGGACATGTGGCCATATTACAGGGAATTGGTTGTCCTGCACTGTGCTGTTTCTACCTGGTTCTGTTCGCCCTCCTTTTTGTGTCATTTTCATGTGTGGGCTAACCAGTTGATGCAAAGTCTTTGTACAGAGTTGATACATTGTGAAACCACGCATTTTAGTGTATTAGTGCTGTTATTATGCCAAAAAGTCTGCATACTTCTGCACACAGAATCATCAAGTATGTGTATGTGACAATAAACAAGCAATATTCCTATGTGGCAAGAAACTCTTGTAGAGAATTGACACATCACTTTATAGAGGATTCCTTGCTGTTCATCCACCTCACAGAGAAATGGTTTGTAATCTTGTGAATAGATTTAGGGAAACAGTATCTGTTCTTGATAAGACACTGAAATTAAATTCCTGTTTTCATACAGGGCAAAAACTCGATGACATTGAAGAAAAATTAGAACAAAGTCCAAATAAATCTGAGAAAGCTTACATAGAAATTATATTAACTTTATACTGGAATGCCACTATACTTTTTAAAATTAAAATTGAGTAAGATAACTGTAGTTCAGTAATTGCAACCATGTGATAATGTGAGTAGAGTTAATTTCTGCAATTGAGTGTTGTATAATGTTAATGATTGCATTACTCACCTGCATTTAATTTTATGGACTAAGCATGGTTTTGTTTACATAACCATGAAGAATTAATGAGTGTTAATATAAGTTTTCTTAAAAGGCGTGAGAAATGTGTGGTGGCACTAGGACAAAATTTCCAACGTGATGTATGGTATCAGCTTATTATAGTAATAATGAGCATGTGAAAGCTATGCGCTTAAGTATTCAACTCCACTGGCAAACAGCATACTTCTTGGTGCCAAGAAAATTCCCACCAGGCTGGCTGTTCAAACAAAGGCTCTGTATTATAAGCAAGAAAATATGATGAGAGCTTCACTCGTGCAGGGAAAAGATCACACTCTATGTAAATATGTGCTGATGTAGATCATGGGCATCCGTGGCAGTTTAAAATTTGCAGGGGACACTAATAATGTAATGAAAGAAAACCTGCAGTGTCAGCCAATTGATAATGCTAGTGTTAGAAAAAGTTAAATAAAATATACTACATGCAGTTAATTTTTAAAAATCTTCATGAATGTACATAGAAGAAAAATAAATTAATAATAAATAGTTCATATCTGCATATTACATATTTATGTTCATTGTTTGAAAGAGATGTCTTTAGAAAATAATGATGCCAATCATATTAGCGAAATCTAGCAGAATACATTAAATGCTAACAATGCATAGATGCTATTAAAATATTTGCGGAGGGGATGTGTCACCCCTAAGGATGTGAAACATACAATCCAGTAATAATTTGAAATATTGTTAAATTGCAATTAATTTGCTTCCCATAAGGATGTAGAATTATAATATGACTAATAGATCAAAGAAATGTTCAAGATTAACATTAAATACGAAAATGTTAATACATGTTTTCTTTCATAAAAAGAGTATAGCAAATTACTTATATATTTTGTACAATTGGGATTGATACAGTTTTTTTCATGGCCCTCGACATGTCATAGACTCCCTTTTTGTTAACATGGTTTATAGCCCTGTTTTTGACTGCTTATATCTGTTTCTCACTCCTCCTAATTATTTACTCATCATCTTAGTTTTTTTCCTTCCCTCTGGTTGTCAGCATTGTCAGTTTCTCTACTACTGACCTATGTAAGTATTCAATTCAATTTTATTCATCCTTAAAAATCAATTCTGTACAAAGTACAATGATACAGGACACGTCAAAAGTTGAATTGATGTATACATATATACAATAAGGTTTGATATCAAACATATATTTAACATAAGTTATTTATCTCACAATAGTCTAATTTATAACCATAAAGGGGAAGAATTCATATCAGTAATTAAATGTATGCAATATATTACAAAATGAGCTATCAATATATTTAACAAAATTACTTAAAAATATAACTATGAAATGAAGGATATGATACAATATATCTAAGGTAATTAACAGTCTGGCTTATACATATGGATATTCATTATGTTGCAAATATTCCTTTATGGTGTGAAAGCAGTTCCTGCAAGAAAGCCTTAGTTCTTGTTTTAAACGCATTATAGTTTTCTGTATTTTTGATGGCACTGCGAAGGGCATTATATATAATCGTACTGGAGTGCAGAACATTTTTACACATTGTAGTTCTGGTTGAGGGTAAGTGTATATCATTAAGTAGAGGAAGTATTGAATTACACTAAAGAATTTGATATAGAGATTTCACCAGAAATACACGATTTTATTCCTGAATCCAGAAAAAGTATTTTTAGAAAAAGGGCGTGTGATATTTAAGTTAAGCATTTTCCAAGGATGTGACATGAGGATTTTCAAGCAAATCCTCCCAACCCCAACTATAGTTTACATGGAGAAATTTTTGTTATATTCGATTTTCTCAAAAATGACTCTTAACAATTTTGATTACAATATCATATATCTAAGATATTTGCGCGACAAATAAAATGCATATATGTTGAATTTTCTGAAAATAGTGTGTGAAGTCTTTTTATTCTGATCGACTTCGGTATAATTGGTAAACCAAATGATATAGACAAAAAATTGTGGATCTCATTAAAGCACACAATTTATGTAAAATAAAATCTTTTGTGATGTTAATCACATACAAGAATATTATTTGTTGTTGCTTTGAATTTTCAAATAGTTAGCATTTTCTTCAAGTGCTAAGTTGCTCTTTGTCTTTTCTTGTAGTCATACAAAGAGCATGGAATTTCAAAACCATTGCATAGAGACATAACTTTTTAAAACTTTGTAACTTTAGCCTACTGTATCAATGTTTATTTAAAATGCCAGAGTTAGAGATGAAATGGTTGGAAAGATTATATAATTCAGTGGTTGAGGCATGAATGTTATATGGGATTGAAATATGGGGGTTGGAAAACGGGTGGGAAGTGGTGGACATGGTCTACAGAATATTTTGTAAGGAAGTACTAGGGTTGCCAACAGCTACAGCAAATGAAGTGGCTCAAATTGAAATGGGACGAGTAACAAGAAAAGGAATGGTTATGGAGAGAGCCTTGAAATATTGGCACAGGATCTTGAATTCTGACGACAATAATTTATTACAACAATGTCTAAAATACCAAGAAACTAGTTTAAAAAATACGGGATGGGTAAATGAACTAAGAAATAACCTTGAGAATAATGGCATGGGAGATATTTGGAGGAAAAGAGAGGCAAATCACAAAGGTTTTTGGAAGAGTATTAGAAGAAGACTTGAGGACATCGAAATACAACAATTATTTAGTCAGATAACTGAGAAGAGATCTTTGATTTTTTATGCTAACATAAAAAAACCCTGGGAAAGAGAGAAATATGTAGACAACACAAATAAAGAAGAAAGAGGCGGTATAGCATGGTTAAGGGCAGGAATATGGAGGCTAAAAGGGAAGCAAAACGGCTACGCACAAGGTGAATGTCCATTATGTGGGGGAAGTGAAGATATACAACATATTATATTTGAATGCAAAGAAACAGAGAATTTATGGTATGGAATGAATAGGAATAAAGATATACATACAATTCTAGATAAAAGCTGTAAAAATATGGGTAAATACTTAATGAAAGTAAAAAATAAATGGATATGGGCGGTTAAAAAAGGAAAAATAATGTAAATAAAAATAAATATAAGAACTACTAAATGTATCAACATGTAACTGCAATTCACAATGACTGCTCATCTTAGTGGCCAGGGCCAAATAGAGAAGGCAGTCTAAATATGTAATAACTTAGTGCTCAAATAAATCATTCATTCATTCAGCCTACTGTACCTGTTTATATCCAGAACGAAATGTGTAGTGAAAGTTTATTTCGATTAACAAGAAGTAGACAGAAGAGTAAGCTTTTGTATGAATAGTTTGTAGAAGAGTAAGTCGAGAAAGTCGTGTGAATGGAACACATCAGGCTTTTTTTTACATTTTGTTCTATTTTGTATTCCAAATACCCTCTCTCCAAAAAACTGTCTATTGCACCAAACAATGAAAGTTTTGTTCTCCTTTCCAGCATTTAACACATGTAAGACACAGTAGCCCCATTTGCAACTATGCATATTCCTCCCAACTTTAGTCGTCACAGCTGTCACCATATTTCTCCCTGTTTCAATCTTTCTTACTTTCATAAAAAATGCTATTCAGTTATTTTCTCTGCTGTGCCATACATCTCTCACACCAATCTCTTTCAGTCTCATGGGACAACACATTTCTTTGGCAATTCTACAATGGATTAGATAAATAAGAAGGGTTAGATTTTGCAATATCTCCATGTATGAATAACATTTTGAAGATTCTCACTCTGGTAACAGTTCCTTAAGTAACCTGTAATTGAAATGCAGAAAAAGTATGATTTAGAAAATGAAAATGTGCATTATTCACTTTAAGAGGAGATGAGAACAGTTAGAAAGCTTGTGACCCACCTATCTGCCTTTTTTAAGGCACTTTCTTATATTCAAAATAAATTGCTAAATGCCAACAAAGTACGCCATTTTGTTGCTAATGCACATGCATGGAAGAAAGTGCCAACCGATAAGTGCTAGCAAAGTAGTAATATTTTTAGTTCTTCTTCTTCTGTTGCTCCTCCTAAACACACTCGTTACCTACTGCATCTATCCCACCAAATAAAGTTTCATAATTCTTCATTGGGGTTTAGCCTGACAGATCCTACGGCTATGCCCTGTTGTCAGGCTGCTACTCCTCTTCTTATAAAAAGCATCCATCAGCTACACTTTGCGGCTTAGGGCCCTCAGCCTCGGGCTCTGATTTGCAGCTTAGGGCCTTCAACCCTGGGCTACACTTTGTGGCTTAGGACCCTAAATCAGCATAAGGTTTGCTATGTTTTTCGTTCAGATGTTGGCAGCTCTCCCTCATGAACAGCACAAACACAAAGTGCTTACTACTGGCCAAACCGTGAGCTAAATTTTCCACGTTAGATTCTGAATAAACTTGTTCACTCTTGTACATAGAAATTAGATAATCTTTCATTTACTTCATGCACAATCCAGAAAAAGTATAAAGTATTAACTGAGGGTGCTGTGGCTACATGTTTCCGCAAAATTTTTTGTTGCTTTACCTCCCTTCCTTGCTTTTTCTAATAGACATTGTTGTGTTGTTAATTTATCCAGTTTACAGTAGACCAGTGTGGTATGTGTGTCTAAATATTAACTGAGAAACTGCAGTAAATATGGCATAATATATACTCAAGTTCTGTATACAGCTGAACAAAAACATTTGGTGGTAACCTAGGCATGTGACAAGCTGCAGAGTCATTGGCAACATCCAACTGCAACCCTCCTCAAGCTCTCAGGTCATTAGAGAAGAATAAGGGCCTTATTCCTTCAAGTGGCATATCATTTTTACCTTTTCTAAATTTTGCGAGAAGTATACTTTCTAAGAAAACAATGTCATCTGATTAGTGAAATTCTTCGGCCTTGTAACTTACCCAAAATGCTTAAAAAATAAACATGGAAACAAAATTAAGCTCTCATTTTATAAGCATGAATACATTAAATTAATTTACATGCACAACTTAGAATTGCTATACTTTAACTAATCTAAAAATGTTTAAACATTTAATGAAATGCAATAAATTAGTTATTATTGCAAATGAAATAAATGTTCAAAGGTGTTTTAAAATTCAAATAAGTAAAGTTTAAGGTATCAGTTTACTCCAGATCAGCAACCCAAATTTAGTAAATATTTTAATCCCCATAGGAATCACAAAGAAATTCATAGTTTTATCAATATAAGAAAAGCAATGATTAGGTGCATACAATTAAGGAGATCATTGATGTTATCACAATATACAGTTCAGCACATAAAACCCGCTGCTAGCTACACAAACAATATTTACAACAGGCATGTAAAAAGTCTGATGTGTTACACTCACATGACTTTCTCTACTCTTGTACAAACTATTTTTGCAAATGCTTATTCTCCATATACTTCATGTCAATGAATATAAATATTTGCAGAAACTATCGTATTGCTGATTTTCTTATAGGTGCAAGAGGAATATGGTAGGCTTTAAGCGACAGTCAAATCTTTTAAGAGCTGGTTGATATGTGGAGCTTTCCATTCTCTTTGCACGTCCAGGACAATGTATGATATAACTTGTGTTTTAACGCGATCTACATTTTTTGTGTAGTAACATTTTGTCTATCTCTTACGGTTTACCAGTTATGCAAAATTCATTCAGATTGAAGATGACTTTTGGGGACATTCCCAGAAAATTGAAGATATACATTTCATTTGTCATAAAAGTATCTTAAACATATGATATTTTAATCAAAATCGTTGGAGCCATTTTTGAGAAAATAAACATTTTTGAAAAATGTTCCAAGTAAAGGGTAGTCTGGGGTGAGGGGATTTTCTTGAAAATCTTCGTGTCACATCTTTGAAAGATACTGAACCTAAATACCAAGTTTGGTATTTATCTGACTTTTTGTTTTTGAGTTCTGTTGCTCACAGACACATATCCGCACAGATGCATGCACATGGATCTTTTTCTTGGATTCAGGGCCCCTCAAAACATGTATTTCTGGTGAAATCTCGATATGGAATTTTTGGGTGGAATCCAATATTTCCCCTACTTACTATACGTAGTAGAGAAAGTAAAAATAGCATTACTCATTAGATGCCATACTTAGTAGTGAGTGATAAAGAAATCAGCAATAAGCATTAACATAACAGCATTAAGACATACACATAATATGCAATACCTACTGTAGTTTATAATAGCATCACAGCAAACACATTTTCATTTTTGTGGCTGGTCGAGCATCACTCTCAAGAAATAATAATAGTCAACATGAAACAGAAAAATATATGATGATTTGTTTGAGAAATTAAGACAATAATGGTGGGTAATCTAGTTATTAACATTTCCTTTGCAATATTCATTATGTTTAGATACTTCAGTATAGCATTAATTTCAGAGAAATTCTGCAAAGCCATTGGGGTTGAAACCTGGCACTGCTAGGTTTAGAAGCTAGCATGTTGACCACTAGACTACATAGCCATGACAGAGTAACAATTGCCATGTTGGGGAGTAAAAATAGGAAAGAAGCATGACCATCATCATTAGAGTATCAGTAGCACAGAAACTGATTTTTTTTTCTTTCTTTTTCTACCACTTACCTATGGTAAACAAGAAAATACTGTGAAGCTTTTTATTTTCTTTCTTTCTTTCTTTCTTTCTTTCTTTCTTTTTTTCTTTCTATCTTCCTTCCTATCTTTCTTCCTTCTTTCTTTCTTTCTTTCTTATGTATAGTAAGTGGGAGAAGTATTGTATTCCACCCAAAAATTCAATACCGAGATTTCACAGGAAATACATGTTTTGAGGTGCACTGAATGCATATAAAGCATTTTTGGAAACATGTCCGTGTGTGTGTGTGTCTGTCTGTGAACAGCATAACTCAGAAATGAACAGTCGGATAAACACCAAACTTGATATTTAGGTACAGTATCTTCCAGAGATGCAACACGAAGGTTTTTAAGAAAATTCCCCCGCCCCAGAATACCCTTTAAAACAAACATTTTTCGAAAATTTTAATTTTCTCAAAAATGGCTCTAACGATTTTGAATAAAATCCCATAAGTAACATCTCGATAAACATGAAGCATATGGAGGATAAGCATTTGTAAAAATAGTTTGTATAAGAGTAGAGAAAGTCATGTGAGTGTAACACATGAGAATTTTGTTTTTGCCTTCCTCTTTTTCTTATTGATTTTCACGAAAATAGCCCTAATGACTTTTATTAAAATGCCATATGATTAAGGTATTTTAATGGTATTCATTTGAATTTTCCAGTATTTTATAATAGGTTATTTTGAAGTGCTAAGCCACCTTATTCATGCTTTTCATGATGTACAAAAAAAAAAAAAAAGTGGGATTTCAAAATCAGTAGTCAGCATATAGTGACTACCTACCTTTTTAAACATTTCACTATTGCTTCAGCCTGTATCCCACTTGTAGCTTCACTGAAAGCATTTCTGTACGTTTAGCTTGATTAACATGAAATATGTAGAAACATAAGTGTTTTTAAGAATAGCTGGTACAGAACCTTCATTTGGATGCATGTCCAACCTAATGGGAATTTACTTGTCACTGGGAAGCACACTATTTGCCGGTGAAGTTGGATGATATTCATAGCTCCTTAAATTCAAGCGCATAGATTTCTCGTGCAAATTATAATTACAATAATTACATACCTTTGACATAGAAGATGTTGAAAATGATGTACTTGGCTGCCACACATCTCTCTCACCTTTAAAAAAATTGCATTAACCCTCATAATTATTCTTCTAAAATTTTAGCAATTTCTCTTCTTATACTGTCCCTCATAAATAGAAATCACATACAGATGAATTTAAGGCGCTATGAATATTCGACATGCAAACAGCATGCTTTACCAAAGTCAAGCAAATCCTGCTAGGTCGGTCACGCGTCCAAACTAAGTCTTTGTGGAGGAGATACAAAAATAAGTGATAGTGGGTGGAAAAGTCATGTGAATGTAACACATCTTATCTTTTCATTGAGGAGTTTCTTGAGAACTTCATGCATCGAGCAAAGTGGTCACCAAGTACACTTGAAACTCCTCGAACCCTTCCCAAAGTTTGTGTTTCCTTATGTTTTGTCACATTATTGATGTCGGCTACAGGTCCGTGGAGCTCCGGCTATAGCAATAGTTGGATGCTTGAGTCTCGCTGTGGAGCTGTACCCTGAGGTATTTACTGACAAAAAAGTACTGCGCCAGGAAGTGGAAGGAAAACTCAATTACCTGGTTTCAGCTCGACCCACAGCCGTTAACATGAAACTAGCTGCTGACCATTTACTAATCTTGGTGAATGCCTTGGACAAAGATGAAAGAATTAATGCAGCAGAAATGAAATCTAAGTAAGAGCATTTTTGTAGCCAAAATATGCTTGATGAGTTATTTAAACTTTTATAAAATACTGATGTTTACATCTCGTTTTATTGTTGTACCATTCTAAAGGTTAATGTTGGCACATGAAAGGACTATTGTGTCTATTGAATATACTTCACTGAAAGCATTGTTGTCATGTATAGCTGTTATACAGATGACAAAAGCAAGAACTCTGTGTTTTAACCTCTTGTAAGTTACCTTATACAGCATGGTTATTGTTTGCAGTAAGGCTCACGCCGGTTAATTCAGGGCCCCTGATATGGCAACAGTCTCCCCTCTCCCTTCCTCATAAAGGCCTCCATAGTGTGTATAATATTGGGAAGGTAATGACATGGATCTCTGATTATATGAGCACTGCACAAAGGCTTGTAGATTCAAAGCATTTCTTTCCTGTATGGACACTTTCATGAGTGAAATAACAACTGTAAATAAAGAAAGAAATGTTGTACATGTTAACCAAAATAAACAAAATATTATTTAAATAGAAATAATGCATCAATGTATTTTGCTTTAGAGCACTCAGCAGGAGGAAACATCAAGGAATGCTTATCTGTGCAATAAGCATCCCAAAATACAGTTTAAACAAGATAGTAAATGTATGCATAGAATTAAATTTCAGATGCATTCACATTTGTAAAATTTATTATTATGATTATTTTGGGAAATAATCCTAAAAAGTATACATTTTTAAGAGGCTGCGCATACAACCACCATTAATTTTGTACAAGTTTCGACCAAGTTTGAAATTTTTCGACAAATTTCTTAAAATGTTATGTATAAACCAAGAAATATTTAATTAATTCAAGTTAATGGTACCTTTTACTTACTTGGTTTTCTTCTATGTTTCGAAGAACTTTATCTAGTTTTCATTGAACGTGTTTCAAAGACCTTTGTCTTCATCATCAGCTTTTAATTGAATGGTTTTCAAAGAGAAAGTCCTTGCTCTAGATGTTCTTGTGCTGCTTGTGCATATTTTGTCTGATGGAGAATTTTATGATGTTTGCCGACTGCTTAAAAATTCATAATTTTTATGTGTACTTTTTTCTAATTGGATTTTTTCTCAAATTGTGAGTTCTTCAATGATGTAAAGTTCTCCACCAGACAACCAGATGGCAACACAAGAACATTTACAGCAAGGACTTCCTCTTCAAAAGCCAGTCGATTAAATGCTGATGTTGAATGTTCTTGAAACATGATTGATGACATGTTCATTTTTTTATATCAGTTCTCATAGACATAACATGCCTTATGTATAAAACTTTAACTCTTTACGAGAGTGGTTTGCCTAAAAATCATGATGTTTAGGGAGCCTCTCCATATAAACTATGCTTAATTTTATGCCAATTTAATTCAATTTAAAATCTTTCAACTAATTTCCTTCAGCTCACGCATGAAAGTTCAACTTTGAGTTGCTAAATATTTATATATGGATAAGGTGATGCTGATATGTAGGTGCTGCCAAAGGAAAGACAAAAGAAGAAAAAGAACAGTTTTAGGATTCTGGACTGAATTCTTTAAAGTGAATACAGTACAAATACTACCCAGTGATAGAGACCAAGAGATTATTATAATATATTAAATATATAGAAATACTTTTAGTGTTTTTTTTTTTTCCCTCCATTTTCTCTACCACGTACCTAGTAGGTAGAGAAGGATTGCATTCCACCCCAAAATTTGATACAGCGATTTCACCAGAAATACATGTTTTGAGGCACCCTGAGTACAAAAAAAGCATTTTTAGGAAAAGGTCTGTGTGTCTGTCTGTGAACAGCATAACTCAAAAACGAAAAGTTGGATCAACACCAAACTTGGTATTTAAGTTTAGTACCTTCCAAAGATGCAACACAAAGATGTTCAAGAAAATCCCCATACCTCAAACTACCCTTTACATAGAACATTTTTATAAATTTTTTATATTCTAAGAAATGGCTCTAATGATTTGGATTAACATCTGTATATTAAAATATTTACATGGCAAACAAAATGTATATCTTGAATTTTCTGGGAATAGCCTTTGAAGTCCTCTTTATTTGGATGCAATTTTGTATAATCTTGTATAACTGGTAAACGTTAAGCGATAGACGAAAATGTACTACACAAAAATGTAGATCTCTTTAAAACAACTTATTTTGTGGCATCAGCCATTTTCGAGATATCGATTATTAATGGTTCAAATTGTTCAATATTTACCATTCTTTTAAAGTCCTGTCAACATTCAGTTGCTTCTCGCAATTCCACTGAAACAATATGGAATTTTAAGGCCAGTGAATAGCTTCCAGATCTTAAACATTTGACTGTTGCTGTTCCCTTTGTATTTATAACAAAATTTGCCCTGTAGCTATTTCTGCAAAAGCTTATTTGGATTAAAATGATGTAAAAATAAGCTTTAATAAGGCTAATTTGTATACCCACTAATAAACAATAGAGGTAAAGAAAGTCATATGAATGTAACACATAAGATTTTTTTCAGTAATACAATCAATCCATTAAATTCCAGCCCGCTAAAATCGTATGCCCCCTGACCTGTGTACTGTTGCTCCCTTATAGGCAGTCCTGTTTGTAGTTGGTGATAACTTTTTTCTAAAGCCTGTACACCTCCCTATAAGCTAATGATGCAAGCATTTGTTTTGGAAACTTGTGCTAATTTTGATACAGCTTTATTCTTTTTAGTGCTGCTGATATTTTCTAAAGCCTGTGTACCTCCTTCAAAAACCCATGCTGCAAGTGTGTGTTATGGAGACTTTTTTTTTCCCCCACTAATTTTAGTCCCTTTTGCATGATTTTTATTTGTTGTTTATTTGATCCCTTTGGTGATTTAAAACTTTGGCCTCTTGTCAACTTAACCAAGCTTTTATACATAATATGCTATTACATCAACTTCTTTAGACTCCCAAAGTTAGATCTTCAGCTTTTTTCAAACCAACCTTATATTAGCAGAGCTGCTGTGAATGGCTGATATGCATAAAACAGAGTATACTCGTTCATCTCAAATTTTTGAAACAAGGTTTTACGCACTTCTTGATGATGATGTTCCACTGAATGGCCTCTTAAAGAGGCCTACACATAGGCTTATGGAACCCTATGTGCCTCTTATTCTTGGCATTACTCAAGTTCGATGGTCATATAAAAATGAACCATGTTCTTGATATTTGCCTTTCTTATCTCCCCAAGTTTCAAAAAGAAGAAACTTAGGGATACACATCTATGCATAGCAAAACTTTCGTATTTACACAGTATATGCTGTGAGATCTCAAAGTCCCTCACACATTTCTGACATAAAAGGTCTTGTGTAAGCCCCATTATTTATAAATGTGTGCAGAGTGTTGCCTGTAAGTTAGTTCACAATTCTTGTGAGCCTAGGTCTGGTCAAATTCAGGAGAAACTCGCTCACTTTCCAGTCAGACCGCTATATCAAAGCATGGGCCTATTTGGCAGTGGTTTGCTTACTACAGATTTCAAAATGAGCCCTCGTCGTAAGTTGACTTATCTCACACTTGACAGTTCTAGTAGACATTCCGCAGAAGGGCTCAGGTCTAGTAAAATCGAGCCCCGATCCCCTCTTTACAAGTGTCTGCCATCTCATTTCCTCTTTTACCAGCATGCCCAGGAACCCGAAGAAGTGTAACTGGGTAATTGATGCAGAGCCTATCTTAACATCCTCTGACATTGCCACACAAATCTGGATATAGTTTTAACTGCCCTAAGGGCTTTCAGAGTTGCTATACTATCCAAGTAAATGTACACATTCGCTTGTCTGCAGGGATAGTGTAAATATGCAAGGTGCAGGCTAAGATCGCATACTCCTCAGCCTGAAAAGCCGTGGTGACTTATGGCTGTGACAAGGAAAGACAAATCTGGTTCTGGGGCCCCAGTCTGTGTCCTACCGCCCAGATGGGAACCACCCATAAACCATGTCCTGCCGCCTGCCTTTGGGAGAGACCCTGTCTCTGGGTACCACCCCTCCCTGGAAGGTGTTATCACTATATAAGATGGACTAGAATTATACCTAGACCCCATCAAATGCCCTATCAACAGGGTTTTATGCGTTTAATATGACATCATGGATTGGAGTGCAGAGATGGCCTGTCCATTGTGCAGTGGCTACTTCAGTTTGGTATGCATAAACATGGACTAGCGATAGTTTATATTGGTGGCAAATTGGTGAGTCTGTTTGACAGCATATGCAGGATACTAAGAGGAATATTATCTGGACATATAAATCAAAATTGCGTAGGTACAATATTTCAGTTTTAGAATAGGCCTAATTCAGGACTATTTAGCCACTGGTGATACAACAGCAAAACAAATAAGTTTTATTTTATTAATCTGATGACAACTTTTTTGCGTTTCATGCTAAGTGAACAGGTAACAGGTTATAATGTCAATCAGGTTCAAGATGCTTTTGCTGAGCTATTGATTGAAGTGATTGATAAATTTTACAAAAAATCAGTGTAAGAATTAATGTAAACAAAACAAAAATTATGGTATTTAAAAAGGGCAATAAATTACGGAAAGATGAAAAATGGTATTGGCAGGGAAGAGAAATTGAGGTAGTCCAAAAATTTGATTATTTAGGGATACAATTAAGTAGCAGTGCTGGGTGGAGTGAACAAAAGAGAATAGTATTAGCTAAAGGAAAAATCGCAATGAAAGCCATCAAAACTTGTATAGATAAATTACCAGAAATGCAATTAAAATGGTTAGAGAGAATTTATACATGTTATATGAAACAGAGATTTGGGGCCTGAAGAAGGGTGGGTAAATATAGACATGATCCACAAGAGCTTTTGTAAACAAATATTGGACTTACCAAGATCATCACCCAATGGAGTAACTCAAGCCGAATTAGGGAGAATGGGAATTAAAGGAAAAATTGTGGAAAGAGTGCTGAATTAGAAATTTTGATGATCAGAGTATTTTACATTAATGTTTGATAGTGCAGGAAAGACTTAATCATAAAGAGTCTTGGCTAGGTAAGATAAAGGAAACCTTGATGAAGATAGCTTTTGGGGAGATTTGGGGAGCTAAAGAATTATTACAAATAGGTTTCTGGAATGAAATTAGGACAAGAATAGAGGATATGGAAAAACAAGATTTATTAGCAAGTTTTACTTTTAAGAGCTCACTGAGATTATATAGAGAAATGAAAGTAATATGTTGATAAATGTGATAAAACAGCAAGAGCAGGATTTGCATGGGCTAGGACAGGGGTGGTGAATTTGAAAGGTTTGAGAAAAGAGATTGATTTGGAGAAATGCCCACTATGCCACCGGAAAGTTGAAGAGTGGCATATAGTTTTAGAGTGTGAAGAAACGAAGCTGCTTAGAAAGAGGATAGAGAAGAGAGAATGGTTAAATTTACCAATAGAAATTCAAGCTAAAAAGTTAGTAAATGTAAAATCTAGGAAAAATATAATAGAAGTAGGACATTTTTTGGGCAGAGTAAGAGCAAAATGGATGAGAAAATTAGCAAGGAAGAGGTAAATGAGTATTAAATTACAGTAGTTTTTATTTGATATGTTGCAAGTAGGACCCAACACCTTGACAACCTCAAGGTTTGACTTTGTTGGGGTCCAAGGTAAAGCAACTCAAGCTAGAGTTAGAGTTAGTATTGGAGATTAAATAAATTGATATTTGTACTTTTAGATTAGGAGGCATGCTGGATACCAGTAGTTAAGTGGTTAGTTTTTTATATTTTATTTTATTGTTATTTTTAGAAACTTTATTTTAAGAATAAATTTGTAAAATTTGCTGTTGTAAATTTGTACAATTAACTGGGTTAACAATAATAAAATTACTTACTTACTTACTGACCTATTGTAAATTTGTTTTTCCACTCAGTGTGTCTAGGATGAATAATGGGTAGTTTTAGTGTTTAAGGGCCATAGCTCATTTTGGTATTTCATGTATCATTTTATGTGACCTTTCTGGTTAAAGGACATTAAACTTAAAAAGGAAAAAGTAACCATTTTGAGTTTACTCTCGCTTATGCATTTGAAATGTAAAAATGGTGTATCATATCTCTGAAACTTAATGATAACTAATCACTTTTACCTTGGACCTTTTTTTTTTCCTTTCTTTTGGGTTTATGCTAAAACATTTGAATGATAAATAAATGCTGTACTACTTTGAAAACTGGAGAGTGAAATTAATAACTTTTTGCTGCACAGTTTTGACTGTGAGATACCAACACATTTAAAAAGCTGTGCTCTGTTTCATTTTTATATCTTCAGATTATGCAAAACTGTTTTTAGTTTTGTGCGTTACCTGTTCCAGTTTTCCTGCTTTCTGGGTCATAATAGTTAACTGAGATTTAGGAAGGAGGATTGGGTGTTTCTATAGATAGATAACTTTATTTGTACATTTTTTTTATTACACAATCCTTTTTACAATGTTCCACTGATAAGCTAACTTAACCTATGTACAAATATCCTTGCCAGCTATGCTGCTCCTTTTGCCTGGCACCCTGGCCTTCTGGCTCATCTGAGCATCCCTTGCTACCCTTAATCCCTATTGACTATCCTCTCCCTCCTCCATTTGCCCTTCTACCTTTCTTATCTCTCTTACTTTTCTAATCCATTTCTCTTTTACTTTCTTTAAGAACTCGCCCATATTTTTATTTTTCTTTTCTTCTTTTCTTGTTAACATTTTAATTGCTACTATTTTTCCATCCATTTTTCCTCCCATACTTCTTGTCTCCATTCTGCTAATTCTTTGCATTCTGTCATATAATGCTCTGTGCTTTCACTACCTCTGCATAGTTCACAAATTCTGTTTTTTCTGCCTCTTAGCCCTCTCCGATACAATGATTCTGTTCTCATCCATGCAAACGCTTCTTTTTCCGCTCTATTACAATAGTCCACATACCCTTCTCTTCCCCATTTCCTTTTTACCAATCTATAGAACTCTAGTGATTTTTTATTCTCTAAGCTTCCCCAAATCTCTTGTCTTTCTATGTCCTCCACTCTGTTTCTTACTGTTATCCAGAAGCCGTTGCTATTTCTTTCTCCTGTTCTCCAAATATCTCCCATTCCTATCTTCTCCATAAGTTTTTTTACCCCTGTCCAGCAGCTATTTTTATTTTTCATACTCTTTTGTTGTTCCATGCATATCTTTAAAATTTCCCCTTCATCTTTTCTCAGGCATCTAAACCAAAATTTCAGTATCTTTTCTAGTAGCACTCCCTTTCTTCTTCTTCCTAATTCCACTAATGCTACTTCCCCTGCTGCTGATCTTGGTAACCCCAACAGCTCTTTACAGAACGTTGTATAGCTCTGGTCTATTTTTATGCTGCATATAGCATTCTTGCTTCTACCAATGCTTCATACATTCTTTCTATCCATTTAGTTGGCATTTCTAATTTGTATTTGCACATCCTTACTCCTGTCATTGCCGCCTTTCCTTTAGCCATAACCTTCCTACTATGCGCCACCCATTCACCATTACTGCTCATCCTCACCCCCAAATAATCCAACTCCTTGACAACTTCTAACTTTAAACTTCCCATCTGCCATTTTTCTTCTTTTTTTAGTTTATTTCCTCTTTTAAATGGGTGTTTCTATAAGAATCCTTATGAAATACATTTATTTTCAATCTTCATAATCCTGTTATGATTTGAATTTAAACACAAACCTAAAAGAGAACCAAAGTTTCAACTTGACCTTGTGAAATGCTTAAGTTTGATATATATGAAGCTATGAATAACAAGCAACTTAAATTGAAAATTATTGGAATTGCACACAGTAAAGCAAATAATTAAATTATTGAAAATGAATCGATATAAGCACTCATACTGCTCCAAATTACTGGCAGGAAGCCAGGTACCTCCCCGAGAGTGAACCACTGCCACGCTGTATCCACTGCAATGTGCCCTTAATGGTGAAGCGTTTACTCACCCAGTGTCATCACTAAATTTCATGAACGACTGGTCTATCTGTGAATTTAATTAATTTTAGGAGATGACTCTGCCTCTATCGCCAAACTTCTGCGATATGTAAAATTAAGTGGTTTCCTTAAGAAAATTTAACTCATGCAGTTTCTTGTTGCTATTGACTTTCAAACTGTGTCAGAACTGTATTAACTGCTCATGTATCTGAGGATTCGCTCTTGTTTATCCTGATTAGTGAGATTATTGTTTAATTGTTATATTTTTTGGTTATATATTTCCACTTTTGTATTCTCAGTTGCTTATTCCTGTAATTGCTTTGAATGTGTTGCCGTTGTATCAGATGTGAATAAATATGTAGCCAAATTGTGGCGCTGATGACCTTGGCATTTTTGCACCACCCTAAAGGTACTACTGGCAGGACATGTTTCAAGGACCTATTGGTAAGGGACAATATGAATGCTTAGTATAAATTCATTTTTCATAGCTTAGCAAGCAATTTGCCTGCATGATGATGTCTCATCCTGTTCATTTCTGCAGAGTAAGTAAGGCGTGGGGTACAAGCAGTTGTGGCGGCGGCTGCTGCTGCATAAGAGCACGTGAACACCCTAACTTTCGACATCTTGCGTATTTATTGGTTATTTTTCAGGTTGTCGGCTGATACTGGAAGTATACCATTATTAGTGGTACATACTATAAAAATTGAATGAAATATCCACGTAGCATTGATTCATTTCAGATTAAGTTTTAGGTGATTGGTACTTGGAAGATCTTATTAATCAAATAGCTAGCTTTTGAATAAGTTATTGTTTTGCAAGATATCTTTTTTCCATAATTTTTTATCGTATACAAAAATGACTCAAACATTTTGATAATCAAAGGTAGAATCAGACGTATGAAAAATTCAATGTCAAGGTCAGGATTTGAACCATGACTTGTGTGGAAGAACAATTAATTCCATTTTGATAATTGTTTACTCCTAAAATTTTTTACAAGCTATACATTTCCAAAATTATGAAGATTGTTGCAGGGGAGGCTAAGATTAGAAATACAAAATCTGCTGATATTTCATTCCCATGAATATCGGTGAATTTTTGGTCCATTATTATGAGAAACACAGGAATTCTATGCAATTACAATTCTAAGAAGTAAAGAGGAGAATTCAACATAAAAAGTTTTCTAGAATTGGTGTGCAATAATTTGATAAAGAGTACAGAGGGTAAATTTAATTAAATTGTCATTCAAGATCTAAAAAGCGACTTGTGCAAGATCTGATATAGCAACTAGCAATGAACAAACTTTCATTTTATGACTGTGGAAACAAATAAAACCAGTAATGTTAAACCTAGTCACAATGCGCATTTGTATACTGCTGCATTTTTTACTGCAATAAGACTCTGTGCAATACTGGAATTTTGTCAAAACTTACATGTACTGGAAGTATACTGGAATTTTAAACCTTTAAGGCACTAGACATCCTATTTTTTCTCTGAATGCTATTAAACGTAATGCATATGCAGTAATTTAAAATCCACTGCATTTAAATCTACTGCACTATTCTGAACTTGATGAAATATGGCAACAGGGTCGGTAGTACATCTTGATTTGTGCACGTTTTAAGGAGCTTTAGTGCAAGTGCAACTAGTATGATGTGTAACTACCTTATGGGTCAAATACATACTGGTCGTGCACACTTGAAGGTGTGCATGAAGCTTCTCCCATGCTGTGTTTCCATACTATCACTAAAATTTTACATTAGTGTCGCTAAATGGAGCTTGTATAGGAGGAAAAGAGATGGTGGACACTGTTGCAGAGGGGATTGGGGCTTGATTTCCTTGGTACAGAGCCTTCTGTGGTGCATCTCCCAGAAGTGTCAAGTATGAGATAACCCAACTTATGGTGAGGGCTCATCTAGATCTGGAGTAAACAAATTACCGCCAGGCAAGCCCATGATTTTATATCGGAGTCTGGCAAGAGATTTAGTGAGTTTCTCCTGAATTTAACTAGATCTAAGCTTAGAGGGGTTTTTGGTTATCCTACAGGCCACAACACTTTGCGCAGACACTTATACATAATGGGACTTATTAAAGACTATTTGTGTAGGAAATATGTGAGGAATTTTGAAACCTCGCAGCATACACTATGTGAATGTGAAGTATTCACTACGCATATATATGTATTCCTAGGGTCCTTATTCTGAGGATATAAGCAGCGCAGATATCAAGAACATGGTCTGTTTTATCCGGACCATTCGACTTGATTAATGGCCGGGATAAGAGGCACAAAGGGCTCTAAGAGCGTACATGCAGGCCTATAAAAAGAGGCCACTCAGGGTTCAACATCATCATCAGCCACTAGATGGTAGCACTACAGCAAAAGTAGGCAATGTGCACGGGCGCGGAAACTTCTCCTGGTTATTCTAGACCAACTATACTCTCAACTACAATTAATTGGCATATTTCTGTGTTCTTGCCCTAAAATGCTGTACATTTATTATGTACACAACAAATATCCACAAAAACAAACCTTTCTTTTTTCAGACAACTTATGCATTATTATTATTATTATTATTATTATTATTATTATTATTATTATTATTATTATTATTATTATATAAATACAGTTATATAAATTTATTCATAATCATAACTATTATGCAGCAGATCATATTGCATATTTTGAGGCTATCTGACTCTAAAATTTTGTGCAACACCCAAAATGTATACTCATGAGCCAATACTGAGTAGAGGAGACACTAGTGTTGTTGTGTAGATGTTTATACTTTGTGGTTGTGAGAGAAACATTTCCCCTCTGTAACTCCTGAGAAGATACTATGTTTTGTGCATATCAGCCAATGATTTTAGTACAATGCTGTGTACCTTATTACTGACATTTCTGTATCCGTTGATCTAAAATGTATTGGTAAACATAATTAAAAAATAACTTGTTATTGAGGAATAGGTGAACTTGTTTACACACTTCACTCCTTTGGATAACAGCACATGTTTCAGGAACCATTGTCAGCTGTTGACCTATTGTTTGATAGGTCTAGGTTTAAGCTTACATGGCTCACACTGCGGGCAGACCCATGTCTTTTGGAGGCCCGCAAAATCTCAGCTAAAAGTATACATTTAGGGAATTTTAAAATACTGTGATGAAGCTGACCGTCCCACTAAGTTGGATAGCGGGGCATATAACAGAGAGGGGTGAGTACTCCTGAAGCATCTGGAAGACTAATCAAGAATGATGATGAACTTGTAAAGTTGGAGGACTATTATGTTTTGGAATTATAACTTAACCTATGGTCATTTTTTCTGGAATAGATCCTTTCTTGTAAACTTTCCAAAATAATGTTTACATTATTTTATCCAACTGCTTTTGAGTACCATATGGAATTAGTGCATACCTAGTTGTTTCACACTTTAGCTTATACTGATAGATTTACTTACTGTTATGCTTAATAGCTATTCATGTATCAAGTCTGCTAGAGCTTGTTGCATACAATAGTTTTTAGTAAAAGCTCTTTAAATTATATTAAATGAAATAAATGTAATATAAGTACTGCTGAAACATAAAAGGCATAGTCATTTGTTGACATTCACGCAACCACCTGAATCCTATGCTATGAACTATACCAATGCCTCCTAGGAAGCCTGGTATAACTGGTCACTGCCATCTGGATTTTGTTTATCATGCTGCTAAAGGTCTCCATGACACTAAAGTACTGTTTTTCGGTGTGTTAACAGTTGAACAAGGAGCTGTTTTAGTATATACTAAAATTAATTTTGTGACGTATTTCTTTTGTCTGCACCTAAATTACATTAAATAAGTGACAAGTAAAGCAGAAAAAAATAAATTACAAAGGGGGCACTGCTTAATATTTGTGTGGGGCTGAATGCATTTTGTTATATATTTATGTGATGAGTAGCAAAAATGGTTCCAGAAACATCCTAGCTTTCCAAAGTAAGTGAAGTGTGTAAGCAAGTTGTCCTATTTATCAATAAGCGCTATACAACTTCAATGTGGATAGCTTCTGAATAAACAAAAGTAACAATGAGTACTTGATGATGGAAGACACCTTATATTCATTTTTATAGAATAATGGAAAACTGTGGAAAAGGAAAGCAAGTGCATTATTTCATGCCATTTCAGGGTGTTATAAACATGGCAGCATCATGAGTAGCATAAAAAATTTTGCTTCAGAGGTTTAAGTTGGTGTTGTGGTGCAATTAGCAGCTTTAACATCCTTTGATGTTGTTAAAGCTAATTATATGTCACATTTAAATTGTAACAAATTTGCCTTAAATGATATTAAAAGGGACTTTATTTAGTGAAACTGGCAACAATCTAAAGAATAGAGTTGGAGTTGACTAAACACTCGTAAGATTTCGCTTACCATACATCTATTATAGGGCATGCCTTCGTAGATTGTTACCTATATCATCAGCTTTTGTCGACTGGTCCGAACATCTGGGTCACTCATGGTTGAACAAAACTCCTCAAGCACGAGGCTTGAACAAATTCATATATTTATCCACATTGATAGGAATATTAAGTTCATAACTTGATCTTCACACTTCATAATGAACATTTTCTCTCACATGTCCAACTCTTTGGCACTTTTCTTGTGATTTTTAACAGCAAAAATGCCAAGGAGTTGCAAGTATGGGAGAAAATTTTCATTAAGAGGTGTGAAGATCAAGTTATGGACTTTGGTATTCTACTGATGTGGATAGATGTATGAATTTGTTCAAGCCTCCACCAACAGGGGAACTGTGTTGAGCCTGAGGGACCCACATAATCAAACCGGTCGACAGCAGCTTTAGTAACCTACAAAAGCATGTTCTGCAGTACTCAGGATGTCTCATAAGTAAGAAATAAAGCAAATAAAACTAAAAGTAACTAATTTTTTAAAAAAATGTTCAGAATGTCAAATTTAATATTTTGAAAAGAAAATTTTACAAAATTGAAACAACTTTTTCAGCCATTTGTTGTACAGGGTGACATCATGACAAAAATTTAAAATGCCAACATAGTATTTTTTCATTTTTTTGCTGAAAAGAATTATCTTATTTAGTTGCATGAAAAATGTCATTTGTCTCATACAAATGTTTTATTTGCTATGGGAACAGCTTCACTCTAAATGGGGGGCACTTTGAAGACCTTATTAAATAACTAGAATTTCATTTGTTGCAATAGTTGTGTAAATTGTGGAGAAAATTGTTAAACAAACCAACTATTATTCTTTTCCCATAGCAACCAAACCTTTTGTATGAGATAAATGAAATTAACTACCTTTCTGAAAAAAATAATACAAGGGCTGTCCCAGAAGTGCCCGACCTAAGAAAGAAAACACAAAAATTTTGGGAAAAAACATCTTTATTTTTCTACATAGTCTCCTTTCAGCTTGATACACTTTTCCCAGTAATGTTCAATAGCTTTGATACCCTGTTTATAGTGAGAACCTTTGAGTTCTGCAAAATAGCCATCAACTGCAAACTCCACCTCTTCATTGTTGGTAAATCTTTTATCACCAAGCCATTTCTTCAACTTTGGAAACAGAAAATAATCAGAGGGGGGTAAGTCTGTCGAAAAGGATGCATGAGGAAGCAATTCAAACTTTAACTCATTGATTTTGGCCATGGCGATAATGGATGTGTGAACTGGTGCATCGTCTTGATGAAACAGAACTTTCTTTTTCGCCAAATGCAGCCGTTTTTGCTTGATTTCATCATTCAAACGCTGCAATAAGTTTGCATAATACTCGCCATTGATTGCTTTTCCTTTCTGAAGATAATCAATGAAAATTATCCCATGCGCATCCCAAAAAACTGGCGCCATGACCTTGCCTGTGGATGGAACTGTCTTCGCCTTCTTTGGAGCCAATTCTCCCCCTTTCAATCCACTGTTTTTACGGTTCCTTCATCTCAGGTGTTAAATTAAATTAAATTGAGTTTTATTTATGGACGCTCTTTAACTACTATGGTTCTTAGCATCCCATTCCATATTGGCGTGAAAGACTGATAATTTTGCTCAGAGGCCTCTTTATCAGACTTGAGGTTCTTTTATGTGCTGTAAATCTATGACACGGGACCACTGGCTTTACTTCCCTTCCAAAGGAAGCCGTGCTAAGGATTTTTACGCCCGAAAAAATCCATCGCCCTCCGCCGGGTTTGAACCCGCAACCTTGGGAACTAGAGGCTAGCATGGTACCACTAGTCCACGGAGGACGACGTCTCAGGTGTGAAGTGATGGACCCATGTTTCATCCATGGTTATGAATTGACACAAAAAAAAACTTGGCCTTATTGCAGCGAAACATTGCCAAACACTCAACTGAAACATCCTCACACGCTGCTTTTGTTCCATTGTGAGTAAATGCGGCACCCATCTTGCGTACAGCTTTCTCGGGTCTAAATTTTCAGTTAGTGAGCAATGTACAGCACTTTTTGAAATGCCTATGATGTCTGCTAGCTCGCAAACTTTCAGTCGATGGTCATCCAATACCATTTTGTGAATCTTCTTCACAATTTCTGGCATGGTCACCTCATTTGGTTGACCACTGTTACATTCATCTTGGCAACTCATACGGCCTCGCTTAAACTCTGCCACCCAATATTTTACTGTTGTAAACGAAGGAGCAGACTCCCCCAGAGTAGAATCTAGCACAGCTTTAATATTAGTTGGATTAAGACCTTTCAAATGAAAGTATTGTATCATATAATGATGGCCAGTTTTATCCATGTTTACAAATTCGCTGAGAGAGTTCACTATTAATGGCTGCCAAATAATTACTAAACAACCCATCATCAAACTTCAAACTTAAGCTTTATGAGGGTGGTACTTTCTACCATAGTCATTTGTTTGAAACAACTGCTATATATACATCAGGTCGGGTACTTCTGGGACTGCCCTCATATGTTACTATTTAAAACTTATGTTGATGACATCTCACCATATACAATAATGGCTGAAAATGTTGTTTCTTTTTTAATATTTTTCTTTCAAAATATTACATTTGACATTTCCAAGCTATTTTTTTTTAAAAAATAGTTAATTTTAGTTTTATTTGCATTATTTCTTACTTATGGAAGACTCTGTATGTATGATAAGTGAAACCTTATTAGTGTTTAGTCAATTCCAGCTCTATTTTTTACATTGTCTTAAATATTTTTTTGAAGAGGAAGACACTCCAAAAATGCCCTTTATGATGCTGCAGAGCCATACTCTAATTCAAACCAAGGTAGTAGCAATGTTGACCTTTATAGTGGGACAATAATATCTAGCAAAATATTCACTGTTGAGTCCTAAAATATTGTTCTGGAAATGTTGGTATTTTTAACTGCTTAATATAATAGCTACACATGCTTCATTTCAGATTATTGGGAGCCATAGGACATGAACAGAATTTGAGTATGTATTTTAATTTATACATATCACTGGATACACTATACATTTTTGGAGAGCTGACTGACAACTATGCACTGGAGCCTAGTTATTGCTATGCATGTTGTTTGGGTATGAGATGTACATCTGGCTATGATTTTACTGCACATAGAATTATTTTGCTGAAGAAACAGAAATAGAGAAGCCGTGGATGAAAGTTGATATCCGGGAATCCGTTTACATTATTCCTGCAAATCATGCACATTAGGAGCAAATTTACGCTCATTGTTCTTTAAAGAGACATAAAATAAGATTTCTAATTATTTTCTTGAACTTTGTTTGCAGCAATAGGCCTTGTGTTAACTCCAGAGTTGCAGATATACTAATTTCAGCTTAGCACTGAAAGGCTACTAATTAGGTGCATGAATTCACAAGGGTAAGTCACTAAGTATCTCGACACAATTTTCATAATTTATTACAACAGCAGAAAGCTTAAAATTAAATCACTAACACAATCCGCTTGTTTATCAGTGCACTTGATCCAGCAATCCACAACTCCTGGCACATTCAGAAAGATGTTCTCAACTGAGCAGCAAGCAGCCAATGCATTTCTTTGAAGCAAATCAAGGCTCAACGGCTTAAGGCCCCTTAAGTTCACCAAAAATTGGTGGTTTCTTTTAACCACAGATTATATCCTTCTAGAAGGACAAACTCTTATTTTGATGGGTGCAGTTTTATCTACTTTATTTTTGTATGTAAGGCTTGTTCTGAAAGTTCTCAGCCTGAAGAGAGAGAGAGAGGGAGAGGGAGAGAGAGGGAGGGGGAGGGACTTTTTGATCCAACTTTCTTTTTCTTTTTATTATTTTTCTGTTTTTCAACATTCTCCCTTTCAACTCTATACATTTGTGTCAATGATACTCTTGACTTCTTTATACCTTTGGTATAAATTGGTTTGTCCAACTATGTAAAGAGTTTGTGTGACTGATATCTGTATCCAAGGATAATCTATCCAGCGAGTCATTTCTTCAGATTTGGGAAGAGGAAAACAATCACTTGTAGCCAAATGTGGTGAATATGGTGCATGTGGAAGCAGTTTCAAAGCCAAGTCATTCAAATTTGTGATTGCAACTGAAGTGTGTGCTGGTACAAAGGAACTTTCTTAATAAATGTGGACTTTGAGCCTTCATAGCATTCTTCCCCTGCTCCAGCAAAGTTGCATAAAACTCTCCATTGAGATTTGGCCTTTTCTTAGATAGACCACCACCACCATATCACCTTGGGTATACTGGCACAGATAGTTGAGATTGTGAGGCATGGACTTGTGAACAGCAGGTCTGCAGTACAAATCCTGCCAGGGCTACCTTTTTTTTTTTTTCCGAGTGGAGGAGAAAAACACATGTTATGTGCTAACCTCAGCCCTGATGGGAGGCGGAGAGTGTGAGGCTCGCCAATAAGTGGCCATACCCACTAAAAAAGACTCCTCCCAGAAGAAAAATGAAGAATGAAAAAGAAATAATACAGGTGAGGAAATGCAGCAGTGCCGTTATTGCACCTGCGCATTCAGGGAGCAGATATAGCGGCTGGTTCAAGGAGCCTAAGCCAGGTGAAATGAGAGCCAGGATGCAAGCATGGCCTAGGCCCTACTTTGGGAATTCAGAGTGAGGAATTAAGGGAATTAGGGTGATGGTTCTCAAATGGAGAGCCCGTAAAGCTGGTCATAATTTATTTGCCCTCTCTGACTGAGGTTTTTATCTAGATTTTCCTCAGACTTCATAACAGGTAAATGCAGGTACCCTAAACTTAGACAAGGAAGATTTCCTTATCCAGTTCCCTTTCCAAATTATTTCATTTCATGTGTTACCAGTGACTACTGCATATGGTGCCATATGTAATAAGAATGAGCATCCTCTAGTTCCCAAGGTCACAGGTTCAAACCCTGCGGAGGGTGATGGATTTTTTTCGGCGTAAAATCTTTAGCATGGCTTCCTTCGGAAGGGAAGTAAAGCCAGTGGTCCCGTGTCATAAATTTACGGCATGTAAAAGAAGCTCAAGTCTGATAAAGAGGCCTCTGAGAAAAATTATCGATCTTTCACGCCCAATATAGAATGGCAGGCTAAGGACCATAGTAGTTAAAGAGTGTCCAAAAAAAAAAAGAATGAGCATTAAACACTACCCCCCTCAAAAAAAAAAAAAAAAAGCCTAGGCATCCCAGAAAACAATAGCCATCACTTATTCTGCTGAAGGAACACGCTAATTGGCCTTCTTTGGAGTGCTTTCACCCTTTTGCAACCATTGCTGCTTCATCTCTTGGATGTGGTGGTGAATCCATATTTTGTCAACAGTGATATACTATCACAAGAAGTTGGTTGAGTTGCATCTGAACACGTACTTCTGATCGGCAGTTAACAAATGCTGCATATTTTCTTTTGTACCAACAGTCATAGTCTTTCCCAGTTCCCCTCAAGGCTGGTTCACGATAACTGGGATTGTAAATAACAAAGTTGAAATGTGTGTATAACAGGAATAAGAACATGCCATTTAGCCAAGTTTCAACTTTTCTGTTCCTGTTAATGGTATATTGTATTCATATTGTGTGTTTTGGCTGTCTTAATGGTAGAAATTATTAAAGGAAGTTATGAACTATAACAGTTGTTAGATCTCTCGAGTTGCAAGCTTGGAAGGGCAGAACTGGATCAAACAACAGACTTTAGTATATGCTATTTATCATAAATGGATTCAGATGATGATTTTTGCAAGAGAAATCAGGAATAATAATGGTTTGGCTTTTAGGGAATGTTTATTAAATAACATTTTTAAGTTGATTAACCTCTAAGCTGCAAGCAAGTGAAAGACTATAAGCCCAAAATTGACTTTCCACTTTGAAGTGGTATACTTGTAATATTATTTAATTTGTTGAGCCCCACGTTGTGGTAGCCAATTTGTGGCGGGATTCTTTGTTAGGTTTGTTAGCTCCATCTGGTGTTAGCAATTTGCGGCAGTATTAGTGTTTGTTTGAAAGAATGCTACTGTTATTTTATTTAATTTTGGTTCACTGTCCTCCGGCTAGCTATGATCTTTTTGGTCGAGCACTTCTCTTTATACAGGTTGTGTAAACGGAAAGGAGTCTTTTATCCAAAGATAACACTGATGAAAGAATTTGTTTTACACTTTTTATTGTCTAACATATTCACTATCACATTTACACATTGATCTTGACACTCGCCAAACTGAAACTGTTATAATAACTTCATTACTGATCATTCTTAATTCGCGTACTTCAGCTTTTTGTATAATTAACTTTACAACACTTTAGATTTTTCATAACTCTGCTACGCGTAACCTGCGAATCGATAGCCAACGTGTACTGTACAAATATTTCTGCTGGACTGAAGACGACGTGTAACGTACAAATGTTTTCGACGAACTGACGGACTGAAGGCGACGTGTAGCATACAAATATTTTCGGTGAACTAACGGGGTCTACCTCTAACCTAGCCCTTTTTATACTCCTACACCCCGATATGCCTAAAGATTATAACTGAACTGCTATTGGCTAATAAAACGCGCCAACATTAGCGTCTATTCTTATATCCAATGAAAATTATGAATACATATGCTCTAGGGAAAATGTTCCAGCAAATTCTAAAAAAAACGCGCCAACATTACGTAACTTCCTCGTTTCCAATAATGATAAACAGCTCACCCCCTCGCTGCATTATTGCACGCTATTATTGTCAGTTTCAGTAAGGCAGTATAAACTTACTTCTCAACAATAATTACAATCAACAAATATCTCAAATCAATGTCACATAAAAATGCATATTCTTACTATAATCATTCTTTACATTTAAATAATTTATGATACAAATTACTGCATCAACTTGTTATTGATAATATCATTTAGGCATTCCTGTTCCCTTGCATATTGAAACAAATTTACTCACAATGTTTGGTGTTTGTTCTTGTTCTGATTCCTTTTCTGGTTTTTTGTGGATCAACCTTTATTCTCTGAATTTAACCCTCCTGAAACTTTTTATGTTTCCATAAAAGCAAAGAAAAGGTTTATAAGTGCCAATTCCCTTCATATGAAGAGGTCATTTAGGCTCATGTGGAAGCTGTGAATGATCTTCCAAAGAAAGAATGAATGGCTAGAAAACTTTCAGACTGGCTTGAATTAATGTAAAAGTGAATATGTCTTATTGGAAAATACTTTGTGAAAAGCTGTAAAAGTTACATTTAAATGAAAATAATAGCAGCTGCTACCCATATAGAGGCCCCAGATGTCCATTTTTATGTACATGGGACACTGGTACACATTGCCCGTGTCCTGACAAAGTCCAACCAGGAATCTATAGTGTTTCTCACACTTAAAAGACAGTACAGGTTAAATGGGGCTATTGTTGCCATATGTACATTCTATATGTGTGCTCGCAATTTTGGCACCAAGCTGCGATTGATCTACCAATCTAATGTTATCTTGTTAATGTTACATCACCAAATAGTGAGTTATCTGCATTGCTATTTAAGGATATTGTAAGACATTTAATTTTTGCCTACATTTTATCTCTCCTCTTTGTGTTTCTAATACTTCAAAATATGATTTTACAGGCATATTATCAAACAAATATGGAAATATAAAATGATAAAAGCTTTTTAAATTGATAGGGTTAATCATGTTTATCATTGACAAAATCACATTCAATGTGGGTGAAATGTTTTCAAATAGCAAAGAATGAATGATGCGCTGCACTCTGCTTTGCTTTATTCCATCATATTGTGTTAACCTAGCATGTTTTCGTTCCCCCACCCTATTTGCTTTCTTTTTGATGGGTCCTAGAGGTCCTTCCATTCCTTCCGTTTTTGTCCTATACACTACTGTTTCTGAATATACGATAGCCTTAGCTGTTACTTTTACTGCCTTACTAACACTCGTTTTATTTGAATAATCTAACACCATTATTATCTTGCATTTCTTCATACCAACATATTTTATCTCTTACTAGCTTATCCTTCCATAATTATAAATAGTTACATAAAATGTTAAATAAATAACCTACATAACACTTTCTTACAACTGATGCTAACCTTTACTGCCTTTTGCCTTGTGCTTGATCCGCTTAGCTGAATAGATGGATGACTTTTTTTTGTCATACACAATGAATGCGAAAAGTTACAGGATTCTGGTTTCTTTTAAAACTGTCTCCAACCCTCCTCAACATTTCCTCTTGCTTGGTCCCCATTATAAACCCAATAACAAAAACGTTTCTTGCTGGTTGTCTTTTCTACTGCATGGGTATCAAATTGTCCAAAAATATTTAATTTAAAATATTATAACGTTCATCTTATTAAAGATAGAGGATTCAAACTATGCAGATACCAGCACTCTAGTTTACTCTAACTAAGAAAAAAAAATTTGTTGCACTCTCCCTTTAGTTTATTGGTTACTGTGTGATAAGCATAGAAACAGCAAATATTGGACTTCTACTGAAAAACACATTTTCTTTAGAAATTTGAACCCACAGAAATCTATAAGGGCCCTAAAAATGATATTATGTGATAGTGAAAACTATTCTGCATAGGATAATGTGTTCAAAGCTAAAAATTATAACAGCTGAATATTTACACCATATTTTTAGCAGCTTGGTGACAGCTTGAGAGTAGAAAAGGACAAAGCTAATCACAACTTGTGCATATACATTAGAGACAGATGTTCCATTTAACTCCATACTGTCTTTTAACATTGAGACAAGCTATAAATGTCTCATGTTTCATGGAAGAAGCAGCATGGCAAGGGAACTGCAAGAAAATTAAAGTTTAAAATTCCTGGCTCCTTCTCATTCTGTAGTTTGGGCCTTTTCTGATATTCATAGGACTGCTTACCTCACTCATCTTTCGTGGATTCACTGTGTTGCACCTGCATACATGTAGTAAGCTTTTTAGATTGGCTTGTGAGGTTTTATTTTCATGCACAGACAAAATGCAAAGTAGTTGCACTGTTTTAACATCACACAAGTTTTGAGGAGCTAGACAAGAGTTTGTTTCTGTGTAGATACCAGTAACAAAATTGGTCTCAGTAACTGCAAGATAATGTACTTTGCCTGATGTAGTAATCAGATTGTAAATCCCCGAATTTTCAAGTTTGATGCAGTTACTTCAAAGTAATACAGTAACTTATTAATTTCCCTATCATGTACATAGTAGGTAGAGAAGATACGAGGGTCGGCTGATAAGTCCCGGGCCTCACACAGAGATGGCATCACTAGGCCAGTTAGACGGTAGCATCGTATAGTTTTACTCTAAATACTTCCATTTGAAAGGCTTAACGCCTAAAGAAATCAAGGAGAAAATGGACAGTACATTGCCCCTTCATATTCAATGATTAAAAGGTGGGTTGCAGAGTTTAAAATGGGACGTACGAGCACTAGTGATGAGTCTCGCTCTGGACGCCCTGTGGAAGTCGCAACTCCAGAGATGATTGAAAAAATTAATCCTTTAGTACTGGAATACCGCAGATTAAAGTTGTTTGAGATAGCAGAGGCTGTAAACATATCAAAAGAATGTGCAGGTAATATTTTAAGTAATGTTTTGCGCTTTCACAAGGTCTGTGCGAGGTGGGTGCCACATTTGTTTGACACCTGATCAAAAGTTGCATAGAAAAACTGTTTCTGTTAAGAATGTGGAGTTCTACACAATCCCAATGAATTTTTGAGACGGCTTATTACCATGGATGAAACTTTGATACATCACTACACTCCAGAAAGTAAATCACAGTCAAACAGTGGATTGTGCCAGGTGAACCAACTCCAAAAAAGGCAAAGTCAATTTTGTCAGCTAACAAGGTTATAGCGAGGTTTTCTGCATGCACAGGGAATTATTTTTATTGATTACTTGGAAAAGCATAAAAGTATCACTGGTGACTACTATGCAAGCTTACTGCAACATTTGAGTGATGAGGTGAAAAGACAAAGACCTCATTTCACCCTCCCCCCCCCAAAAAAAATCTTGTTTCATCAGGACAATGCTCCAGCTCATCGTTCAGTCATTGCAGTGGGGAAAATTTGCGAATTAAAGTTTGAATTGCTTGAACATCCACCCTATTCACCAGATCTAGCACCCAGTGACTACCACCTGTTCCCTAATCTCAAAAAATTTCTTGGAAGATGAAGATTCCACAGCAACGAGGAGGCCATTGAGGACCTTGATAAATCACACTACAGAGATGGTTTAATTAAATTAGAACACTGGTATGACCAATGTATTAAACCTTTCTGGAGATTATGTTGAGAAATAAAAAAAAAATTTTTTTTAATGTTGTTTTCATTGAGAGATCCGGGACTTATCAGCCGATCCTCGTATTGCATTGCACCCAAAAATTTTATATTGAGATTTCACAAGAAAAACATGTTTTCAGGCCCCCCCCTGATTCCACAAAAAAAAAAAAGTATTTTTAGAAAAAGGTCATTTGTATGAGGATGGGTCAAAAAATAATGGGAGAACTTTTTTGTTGAGCACCATGATTTTTGTTATTCGAATTTAACTATAAGCTTTCAAGATATCCTCCTTCTGAAGCTATACACTGGTTCCAACGTTCTATCCACTTTTCAAAACACTCGGAGAAGCCCTTGTTTGTCACCCTGTTCAGTATACCTGAAATAACACTATTTAGTTCTTTATTGGTTTGAAATTGGCACCCGCAAAGTATTTTTTTCACTCGTGGAAACAGGTAGAAATTGCAGAGTGCTAGATCCGGCTAATATAGTGGCTTGGGCATGATTTTGATACCTAGTTGAGTGATTGTTGTTTATGTTGCTCGATGAGTCAGGGCTTTGTCCTGGTGGAGGATCCATCCATTGGAAGCAATTTCTGGTCTCTTCTTAGCCATTTTCATCTTGAGTGGTCCTTTAAGGATGTTACTGTGGTATGTTTAGGAACCACGTGATCATAAATTACCCCAATTTTGTTGAAAGACAAAAGGTACATGATGTTCCCTGCACTTGGTTGCACCTTTGCTTTTTTTGGCCTTAGACTGAAAGGATGTTTCCATTGTGCACTTAGTTGTTTGGTTTCCGGATTGTAGTGATGAAACTAGCTCTCATCACATGTGACAACCTTGTCCAGAAAGTTGGGTTCCCTCCGAAGCCTTGTGATCCATTGCTGGCAGGTCATGACCCGATGAGGCATCTGTTCCTCATGAAGCACTCGAGGAACCCATTTTGCTGCCACTTTTCTGTAGCTCGAATCATTATGAATTATGTCTTCAACTCACCCATATGAAATGTGCATAATGTCTGCAATCTTCACTATTGTTAATCTTCGATCTTCCTGCAACATGACTTCACCTCAGTTTTTGATGTGGAGGGCCGTCCTGGACATGGAGCATCTTCAAGACTTTTATCACCATCTTGAAATTTGTTATGCCATTCAAAAACATGTGTTTGTGATTAAGCTTGGTCTCCATATGCTTCCTCTACCATTGCAGCGTTCCTGTTCCTGATTTTTTCAGAAGAACACAAAACTGAATTGATGCTTGTTGTTCAAGGTCAGACCTCTCCGTTACCATGATTGGTGAAATTTTATGTGCACGTGTTTAAACAGAAAAAAAATAACTCCCATTATTTTTTGACCCACCCTCGTGTGTGTGTGCGTGCGTGTGTGCGCGTGCGCATAACTCAAAAATAAAAAGTTGGAAAAACACCAAACTTGGTATTGAAGTTCAGTAACTGCCAAAGATGTAACACAAAGATTTCAAAACTCCCCCCACCCCAAACTACTCTTTACATAGAACATTTCTCTAAATTTTTTATTTTCTGAAAAATGTCTTTTAATGATTTTTTATTAAAATGCCATATATTAAACATATTTACATGATAAATAAAATGCATATCTTAAATTTTAGGAATAGCCTGTGAAGTCCTCTTCATTTGGAAGGAATTTTGTATAACTGGTAATCGTCAAGCATTAGACAAAAACATACTACACAAAAAAATGTATGTTTCTCTAACTCTCACAATTTATTCCAAATAAATTTTTTGTGGCATAAGCCACAATAGTTCAAGTTTTTCAATACTTTGTCATTCTTTTAAAGTCATGTCAATATTCAGTTATTTCTCGTGATTGCGTTGAAAGAGCGTGGAGTTTTAAGGCCAGCACATACCTTCCAGCTCTTAAACATTTGACTACGACTATTCCCTTTGCATCTATAATGAAATGTATAATGCAGCTATTTCTGCAAAAGTTTATTTAGATTAAAATGAAGTAGAAGGAAAAATAAGCTTTCGTAAGAATGGTTTATGTACCCACTAATAAGCCATAGATGGTAGAGAGTCATGTGAATGTTACACATCACATATTTTTTTTTTCTGCTTTGCATATTCATGCAAAGAGTGGAATTTAAAAATCATCATGCAGAGATCCGGGTTTAAACATTTGACTATCACTTAAGCCTTCTGTATCAATCTCGTGCCTTCAATGAATCGTGTAATGAATCCATTTCTACAGACCTTTTTCTTATTAACATGCAGTAGATAGAAGAAAAAGCCTTTGTAAGCAAAGTGGGTGGAGAAAGTCATGTAAATGTAACACATCAGCTGTTTTCTTTTTTTTTAAGTTAGGTATACCTAAATGAGAATCATTATTTCTCTTGGGTTAAATGAAAGTTGTCATTACTTTTAAAAATTTTATTATTAGAAAGAAAAGCTTTTTTTTCCTGTAGAAGATATTTCAAATAAGCCTGAAAGCCCAGAATTTGTTCATACATCTATGCAATTAGAACCTCTGTCGACTTTTAGTTAAAGATAATATACTATACCACTTTTTAACTGGTCAAATCTGGGATCTCTAGTTCCTAAGCTCTCTGCTAATGTAATGAATTATAAAATTTGTGTGCAAATACTTTTTGACTTAACCTCATATGTTAAATCTTTTCCTGGAAAACTAAGAGAAAATGTATGAATAACTGCATGTTATATATTGCTTTCCGAGTTTATTGGTTAACCTTTGTGGCTGTGTTTATTATACAGATTCCTGGCCGAAATAGAGGCAATGCTAGAAAGGGACATAGCAGATAACCACGCTATTGGAGATGCTGGAGCACAAGCATTAATGGCGCACTGTCCTGGCGATGGTTTACTTAGGGTTCTAACTCACTGTAATACAGGTTCACTGGCTACTGCAGGCTATGGTACAGCTCTTGGAGTTATTCGTTCATTGAACTCTCTTAGAAAACTTGGTGAGTAACTCGAACCTAATATTTACCTTTAAGAGTTACTTTTTGCTTTCTCTTCTACAGTAGAGTCCCGATAATCCAACGTAAAAGGACCATGGCTTGGTTAGGTGATGCGGAAAGTAACAAATATGGCATTTAAAACTTAAAAATACACTTATTATTTAAAAATTACATATGTACTAGTTTGTAACTTGAACTTTTCTATCTCCTGTCGGTTCCTTTTCCAGTCTCCTACTGCCGTTATCCTGTTCCAGGTTTAATAATGTTTCAAAACTTTCAGTTTTTCTGCCATCGAAACACTTTTTTATTCTTTGAAGTCATCACAATGCACCACAGAATAGGATAAATAAAAACTTTACTACAGTGTTGCCTACAGTAAACATATGCACAGTACTGTAAACCAAACAATGTTGCACTGTTTCATTTTTGTAACAATCGATTGGTGCCCAGTTGCATTTAATAATGGCCCAGTGGGTGCCGGCATTGTACAATCATTTGTGTAGTCCCAGAAGTATCAGGTCGGATTAGATAGAAGGTCGGATGTCTGTATTTATAGTAAGTAGAGGAGGTATTGTATTCCACCCAAAAATTTGATACTGAGATTTCAGTGGAAATATGCATTTTGAGACTTCTTGAATCCAAATAAAGCATATTTAGAAAAAGGTTTATGTATATGTTTTTGTTTTAATGTGTTTGTCTGTGAATAGCATTACTCAAAACGAAAAGTCGGTTAAATACCAAACTTGTTATTTAAGTTCAGCATCTTGCAAGTCATCCTCCGTGGACTAGTGGTACTGTGCTAGCCTCTAGTTCCCAAGGTTGCAGGTTCAAACCCGGCGGAGGGCGATGGATTTTTTCGGGCGTAAAAGTCCTTAGCACGGAAGGGAAGTAAAGCCAGTGGTCCCGTGTCGTAGATTTGCGGCATGTAAAAAAACCTCAAGCGTGATAAGAGGCCTCTGAGCAAAATTTCCGGTCTTTCAAGCCCAATATAGAATGGGATGCTAAGGACCATAGTAGTTAAAGAGCATCCATAAATAAAACTCAATTTAATTTAGCATCTTCCAAGGATGGGATGTGCAGATTTTCAAGAAAATCACCCTTCCCCGAATTACCCTTACATGGAAAATGTTTCGTTAATTTACCACCCCACCTCCGATCTATCCTTTACATGGAAAATTTTGATTTTCTCAAAAATGTTGCTTAAGAATTTTGATTAAAAGACTGATTTTTAAAGATATTTGCATAACGTACAAATAAAATGTATATCTTGAATTTTTGGGAATAGCCTATAAAGTCCTCTTTATTCTGAATGGTTTTTGTATAATTGGTAAACTGTAGGAGATGTAGATCCCGTTAAAGCACAAAACTTATGTCAAATACAATTTTTGTGACATTAACCATTTCTGAGACATTTTTTGTTATTGGTTTGAATTTTCAAATACTTTACTTTTGCTGTTAGATTTTTTTTTTTTTCATGCTCATGCAAGGGGCATAGAATCTCAAAGCCATCACATAGCAACATGCTTTTTAAAAATCTGGCTATAGCTTTAGCCTATTGTATGCTTTTTATACCTACAATGAAATGCATAAGTGTGTCACGAAAGTTTATCTTGATTAGATAAGACACTTTATTTGTCACATACATTTACATAATTTAGGCAAAAGCCCAGTAAACTGGTGACTCATCAAATTTATAGAATTTTGTGTAACTAAAACATTACGGAAAATATGATAAAAAATTACAAAAGCATTTATATTTATTTATTTATTTATTTATTTATTTGTGCTAGCAATCTTCCTTAGAATATGGCTATACATCAGCCCAAGCTGTTATCTTGCCATATTCTACCCATATTACACTCTTTAATTATAACATAAAAATGATGATGATGATGATAATAATAATAATAATAAAAATAATAGTAATGATACCAAAATAATAATCTTGTAATACTAATATTATAATAATAATATAATTACATAACTTAACATCACATTATGAATTTAATTTACATCTCTTTTTATTGTCCATAACCATTTCTTTTTTACTTTGGACAGGTACTCTCCTACCTTTTTACTACCCCTGTTAAAAATCTTGCTTAAGGCTACTTTCCTGTCCAGTTTGAACCATTTCCCATTTATAGCTTCCTTTCTCCAATACTGTGTACCTTTACAATCAAAAACGATATGTTCTAAATCTTCTCTTTCCCCACATATTGGACACTGGTTCTGTGGGAACCCATTTGTCATTCCTATTAGTCTCCATACCCCTGCTCGTACCCAGGCTTTACTTTCTCTTTGTTCCTTATTTGAGTTATCCACATACTGTTCTCTAGCCCATACATTTTTTATTAATATATATGATTCCAAGGAACTTTTCTTCCCAACGTTACTAAATAAATTTTGTATCTCTATATCTTCAAACCTCTGCCTAGGTTCTTTCCAAAAACCCTTAACATTATTTTCACTCCTCCAAATTTCTCCCAGACCACTATTTTCCAAATTAGTTTGTATACTATAACGCCACCCATTTTTCTTTAAGCTCTTTTCTTGGAATTCCAAACACTGCCTCAACAAGTTTTTTCTCTTCTAAATTTAATAGTCTGTACCAATATTTGAGAGCTCTCTCCATTATTACCCCTTTTCCCCCACTCTCTGCATTTCAATTAGAGCAAATTCCTTAACTGTAGCATATGACAGGCCTAAAACTTCTCTACAAAAACTCCTATGTAGCATATCTATCTCTTCCCAGCCTCGTTCTACTCCCCATATTTCACTTCCATATAACATTTTTGCTTCAACTACTGTGTTATATATTTTCTCTAGCCATTTAACATTTATATCTGGTATTCTATATTTGCACCCTCTAATCGCTGACATTGCCCCTTTCCCCTTTGTCAATACCAGTTTCTTCTGTTTCTCCCATTTTCCACCCCCATCCATTTTAACCCCTAAATATATACAATCTCTGACAACTTTATATTCCTTCTCTCCATTCTTCCACTTTTCATACTTGCCCAGTTTGGCACCTTTCTTAAACACTATGATTTGAGTCTTCTCTTGATATACTTTCAGATTCCATTCATCACAGTATTTATTCATGTGCTGTAGGGACTGCTTCAGACCAATCGTTGAAACTGATCCTATCACTAAATCATCAGCGAATAATAACCCAGGGATTGATACCTTATTTATCACAGGCAACCAATTATTACTCCTTCCTATCTCAGTGAGGATATCATCAATATACAGATTAAATAACACTGGACTTAACTTACATCCTTGTCATAACCCCTTCCTTTGGTTTACTTCTTTTGTCACCAATCCTACTCCTGCTTTCACACAAAATGTGTTCTCCTTGTATAGAGCTTTAAATAAATTCACCATCTGTTGGCTTACTCCCTTCCTCAAGAGTTTGTGCCACAACAAATTTAAATCAATGCAGTCATACGCTTTCTCCAAATCAACAAATGCCATGTATAATTTTCCCCTTTTTTCTTTTAAATACTTATCCACCAGAGTTTTAATTATGAATAAGTTATCTACCGTTCTTCTCCTCTTACAGAAACCCATTTGAAACTCCGAGAGGATATTATATTCCTTGAGACGGTAATTTGTATCACAAATTACTCAGATGTAATTAACTATTTTAATATGAATATGTATTTTTATGTAACATTGATTTCAGAGGTTTAATAATTGTAATTATTATTGGTAAATAATAATTTACGGCTCTACTGAAACTGTTAACAATAACACAATACTTTAGCAAGGGGATGAGTTGTTTATCGTTACCGGGAACCAGGAAGTTACGTAATGTTTCGCGCCTTTTCGGTAAAAAAGCTTCCAGAATGTTCTATAAAAGTAATATGTATTAGTGGTTTTCATTGGATAGTAAAATAGACGCTAATGTTGGCGCGTTTTATTAGCCAATAGCAGTTCATTTATAATCTTTAGGTGTATCTTAAGGCAAGCCTATAAATAAGCCAGGTCGAAGGAGCGGTCCCCCAGTGTGCAACAAGATTCTCGACACATTACACATCGTCCCCAGTTCGGCAAGATTCTCAAAACATTATACATCGCCCGCAGTTATACAAAATTCTCCGTACACTCCACGTTGATTCAGCAGTTCAACAAGATGTCGCCAATCAGTCCTTCATTTTCGTCATAAGTTACGCGCAGCAGAAGTACGAGAAATCTTATAAAATATTCTACAGTTAAATATATAAAGTTGAAGTACGTGATTTAAAAGTGAGAGGTTATGACAAACAGTTTCAGTATGGCAAGTATTCAAATTAATTTGTGAAAGTGTTCGTGAACGTGTTCTGCAATAAAGATTATAAAACACATTTCTTCACTAGTAATTTTTGGATAAAAGATTCCTTTTCCGCTTCACACCCTGCAAGAGAAACATGTTCGACCCTAAATAGCTAGCCGGTGGATATTTAAAACTAATACAAATTGCTACGCCAGAGGGATATACGGACCAGACCAAACCAATGAGTGACGTCACACAAGATGGCAACGCAGAAATCAACATAACATTCTCCCATTATATTGGCTTCCACAACGTGGTGCTACAAATACATAAATACAACACTATACCTCTCTCATCCTCTACCCAGTTTTGTATCCTATTAGCTAAAATCCCTGTGAAAATCTTTCCAACATTTGATAGTAATGCTATTCCCCTGTAATTATTGGGCTTATCAACACTCCCCTTACCTTTATAGATAGGATGAATTATTGCTTTCCTCCAATGCTCCGGTACATACCCCTTGGTTTTTATTACATTAAACAAATCAATAAACATCTTTACTCTAGTCTCATCACTACACCATTCTTTGATGAACTCAGGAGGGATTCCATCAATACCCATTGCCTTATTATTTTTCATTGCCTTCACTTGTTTCACTACCTCCTCATCTCTTACTTCACTATCTAATATATCTATGTATCCCACTCCAAAATCCGCCACTGGTTTCATCTTAATAAAACCCTCCTCCTCAAATAACATTTTAAAATACTCCATCCAATCTGCTGAAGTGATATTTGGTTTAACCAACCATTTATTATACATGGATTTTAACACTCTCCACACCTTGCTGGTATTGTTCTCCCTTAAAACTTTAATCAGGTTACTCTGTTCTTTATTTCTCCATTCTTGTTTCTTTTCTTCTAATAGTGCATTATATAAATTCCTACTCTTTAGGTATTCCTTCTTATCTTCCTCATACCCTCTCTTTTTCCATCTTACTAATGCCTGTTTCACCACCTTTTTTGTTATTTTGCATTCCTCATCATACCACCCTATTTCCTTTATTAACCTGCCCCTCCCCCTTCTCATCCCTTCTCTTGCTCTTTGCATTAACATATTAAAAATATTGTTTACATTCTCTATTTCCTGGTTCCTTATCATAAAACTCATTCCCTGTTGACATATTTGACCATGCTTAGAATCTAATGTTAGTTTAAAGTCTACTCTCTGTTCCTCCCTCCATTTAAATTCAATGTATTGCTTAGTATTCTTTCCCCATTACCATCTAACTTCCCTTACTTCCTCTTTTGAATCTCCACTACCAGCGGGAAGTGGGAACTATTAGATACAAAGTTTAGTACCTTAAAGTTTTCTATTGTATACGCCTTGCTAATCGGCCATAATATATAATCAATGACACTTTGCCCGTTCATATTAACAAAAGTAAACTCTCCCTCCAAATTATCTCCATATTTAACGTTCAATATATCTAAAGCGTTCACTTCACAAAATTCGATAAAACCATTACTTGACTTATCAATACACTTATCTTTACTTTGCCTGAACTGCTCCCTTCTGGAATGTGTTTCATTTCCAACAAACTTATCACACTCTATATTCACATCCGCTTCACCTATTCTGATATTAAAAGCCTCCATTATTATTACTTCCGTATTCCCGTACTTCTCTCTTAACCTATTTATCTCTCTCTAGCGCCTTCAACAATTCAGGATTATGGTATTGTGAGGGAGCGGGTGCATTGTACACTGCACCTAAACATATGGTTTTCTCATTTATCAGTTTATCTTTCAATATAATCCACAAAACATTTTTAATCCTGGACCAAGTATCTCTTACTACTTTCCCTATGGATTGTCTTACAAAAAGACCCACTCCCCCAGAAGCTCTTCCCTTCCTTGCTAACCCCTCCCCTTCTATTCCAACATATGTATAATCCTTAACCTCTATATTTACCTCCCTTAGCCAGGTTTCTGCTACCCCTAAATAATCTACCTTTTCTAGTAGATGTCACAACTTCCCTGTAAATATTTTATTTTTTAATCCCTCGCAATTCCAGAACCCAATCTTCCTCCTTCCTTTTTCCTTTCCCTATTGTGAACCTGTTCCGTTTCTAAACCTGTCCAACACTTTCCTACTCCATAATTCCATTCCTGTTTTCTCCTTTGACGGTCCCACTAAATTTCTGTCCAAAATCAGTATACTCCCACTGGGTGTCGACACAATGCTTTCCTCTCCCTCCGTTCCATCACTCTGAGACCACGCCCCCGCCCTGGCATTTATATATAAAAACTTATATACAGAAATATTTACATTATTGATCTGTGTTGAACTATAACTAGAATTATTTATGTCTAAATAGTTTATTTCATCCTAGAGATGGTCTTCTATATATTCTTTTACTGAATAGTATGCTTTTTCTGTGAGGATCCTTTTCAATGTAGTGAGAAATACGTCTTTGTCTTTTATTTTCTATATTTTTGTGGCAATTTATTATACAGTTTTATTCCAGAATAGAAAGGATTCTTTTCAAATAATAAGAGTATACGTGCAGGTACGTTTAGGCAATTTTGAGCCCTAGTCTCATGGTTATGTATATTCTCTTGCTTTATGCAGCAGAGATTTGGGGGGCCACAGACATAAATAAGAAGGTAGATCATATGTATAGAATGTTCTGTAAAGAATTACTGGGGTTACCAAGATCAGCGCCAAGAGAAGTAGCGTTGGTAGAGCTTGGGAAAACAAGAAGGAAAGGGTTAATAATGGAGAGAATAATAAAAATTTTGGTATAAGTGTTTGGCTAAAGAAGATGAAGAAATTTTAAAGCTATGTATGATACAACCAAAAACCTAATGAACACTAATAGTTGGTGGGCAGGAGTCAGGAAAATTATGGAGGAAATAGGAATGGGAGATATATGGAAGCTTGAAGAAAGAAATGAAAGTAATGTAGGTAAATGGGTGGAAGACATAGAAAGGCAGGAGATATGGGGAAGTTGAGTTTCATCAGAAATACAGGTTTTGAGGCCCCTGAATCAAAAAGAAAAGGCATTTATAGAAAAGAACTGTGTGTGAACAGCAAAAATGAAATGTTGAATAAATACCATACTTTGTAATAAAGTTCAGTTCCAAGTCTGCGACACAAAGATATTTTTAAGAAAAACTCCCTCTCCCTACCCCCAGTAAAAGGGAAAATTATGTGGAAAAATGTTTGTTATTTTTGTTTTTCTAGGTCTAAAGAGACAAAAGCTTACCGTGCAAAAACTATAGATCTCTTTAAAGCATACAATTTATTTCAGATAACTTTTTTGTGGCATCAGCCATTCCTAAGATATTCATTGTATATTGAATATACAATGGTTTGAATTTTTCAGTGCTTCTTATTTTGAAATACTGTCACCGTTTAGTTGTTTCTGGCAAAGTCATGTAAAGAATATGGAATTTCAAGGCGATCAACATAGCGATCCTTTTTTGGGGGGTTTGAAATTTGACTATCTTTTGATCCTTCTGTATCCTGTATCTACAAAAAAATGTGCAATGAAATCATTTTTGCAAAGGTTTATCTCAATTAGTAAGAAGTAGATAGGAAAAAAAAAAAGCTTTCGCAAGAATAGAGATTAAAAATAAATAGTAGTGACTGGAGAAAGTTACATGAATGTAACACATCAGATATTTTAATTTAATCTGGATGGTCTTAAATTTCAAAATGTGAATGTTGCATTATTTTAGCTACCGTGATAAATACCCAGTTTTGTTTATTAACCATTAATTTAAAAGCTTTTAGGGCAATTAGGGATTTCCCCTTATACTAGTAATCAAAACCTCTAGATCTGGAAACAAAATTGCTAAATTGGCAACTGTGGATGTAGGAATGCTTACTTGAAAATTCGTAAGAGAAGAACACTTTTCAAAATGTATAATTCTCTAGAAACTGTTAATCAAGTGCTTTGTATTAATTCCTGGCAAGATTGTTTTGGGATATATTCATATGGTTAAGGTTATAACTTAAAGCAATTTTTGCTTACAGAGCAAGTTTATGTCACTGAAACCCGGCCATTTAATCAAGGAGCACGGCTTACTGCCTTTGAACTAGTACATGAAAAAATACCAGCGACATTAATTTGTGACAGTATGGTAGCAGCTTTAATGAAAACTCAGAGTATATCTGCTGTGGTTGTTGGTGCTGATCGTGTGGCTGCTAATGGAGACACTGCAAATAAAATAGGAACTTATCAGGTACTTATCTTGTAACTTAACTACATAGTCTTCATGTGGACATGTGGTCATATTACAGGGAATTGCTTGCCCTGCCCTCCACTGCACTATTTCTGTTCCCCCTCCACATTCCCTCTTCTTCGTGTGCTGGCTAATCAGTTGGCATGAAGTCTGTTCTGTACAGAGGTTGATACCTTGTGAGACTACATGTTTCAGTGTTATAGTGTTAGTGCTGTTATAATGCCAAAAAGTCCATATACTTTTAGCATACAGCATCTTCATGTATGATTCTTATGTGACAACAAACTCTTGTAGCGACGTGAGACAGCAATTTATAGACAGGTTCCCAGCTGTTCATGTGCCTCACAGAGAAATGGTTCGTAATCTTGTGAACAGATTTAGAGAAACAGGATCTATTCTTGATAAGAAATCAAAAGTAAATGCCTTGCTCTTACAGAGGAAAACTCGATGACATCAGAGAAAAGTTAGAACAAAGTCCAAAGAAATCTCCAAGAAAGCTTGTACAGAAATTTCGCAAAGCTTGACTTGGAATGCCACTGAACTTTAAAATTAAAACCCTCTAAGATAACAGTAGTTCATGAATTGTAACTTGTGGTAATGTGAGTAGAGTTAATTTCTGCAATTGGGTGTTGAGTAATGTTAGTGATCTCTCTATTGACCGGCATTTAATTTTTTTTATGGACAAAGCATGGTTTTGTTTTACATGGCCATGAAGAATTAATGAGTGTTAATGTAAATTTTCTTGAAAGGGATGAGAGATATATGGTGGCAACAAGGGCATCATTTCTAAAGTCTCCTTTGATGAAAGTATTTGATTATTGTAGTAATAATTTGCATGAGAAATCTATGCAATTGAATTAAAGAGGATATGAATATCCGACTCTGCTGGCAAAAAACTGCTTCCTGGTGCCAAGAATTTCTGTTAGGCTGGCCATGCATCCAAATGAAAGCTCTATATAACTTTTGTTTTTCTAGTACTTAATCTGTTGTTATGAAAAGTGGCAAGGTTAAAAATGAGGTCTAAACCCATCATTTTGTTATGTATTCCATGGCAGTAGTTCTCAGAATTTTGGTGCTGTAGAAACCTTTAGTAGAGATCTACTTTATGCAGAATTCTAACTCCTTTCCTTATATTTACCTTGGATTGCAGACCTAACAGTCTTTCATGTGCTCCTTTTGGTTGAATCTTTTTCGTAACTTGGTAATATTATTTTTGAAATGAAGTAACACTGTTCACATTTATTTTGCACAGAAATGTTGGATATAACTATACACATTTATTTGTAACAGGAAAACATCAGATCAAATCACAAACATTGTTTTTGTTTATGGATATATACAGGGTTAGGCATGAATACGTAGCCCATCTCATTTCATCTCACTTGATTTGAAACCAAATTAGTGTTAATTCATGTTGAGTATTGTTTCTTCCTCTTTGAGCTGCACTTTTGTTATCTTGCTTGTAACTTTCAGCTTTCATTATTAATTCTATTTGATATCTTTTGGAAAAACTTTGAATTAAAATCAAGTGAGAGGATCAAGCAAAAAGAGACAGGATGGTTATTTATACACAACCTTGTAGATATAAAAATATTCAAGGGCAAGGATTTGCTTGTTGGTATTGAACATAATCCACACTGTTGCAGTAATTCTGACCAAATTTTGTATAGGCACAAGGGGGAAAAAACTGTCTTAAATTTGATATTCCACACAATTTAGGACCTTTTATTTATGTGTCATGCTTGTTCCATACAAAACTGACAGCTGAAAAATGAAATGCCAGTCCTGCTCCTTTTTTGATATGTGTTGAAGAAAATAACAAAAAATTTGCAACATAATCCTATATTTTACTATAAGTATTAAATAGTCTCTATGATGTTCAAACACTGTCAATGTAACAATAATAAATAAGTAGGTGTTAACATTGATACATTTGGTGATCATCACACTCTGATGTTTGGATGTTTGTAACAGTTTCTCCATAAAATATACGATTATGTTGAATTCTTTGCTTTATTTTATGTAATACAAACATTCTCAGAGACTCCAACTGCAACAGGGTTTGTTCCAGAAGTCCCTAACAGTCAAAAAGTAGCTGACGATGCAGACAATTGATTCAGGAAAATGTTTTAAGTGAAACAAGAATGAGTATACAGTTGGCTCTTTGGTAATTTGCTACACTGTGTTCAATTCCACATTTTGAGAGATTATTCCCAAGTACTCTCTCTCTCTCTCTCTCTCTCTCTCTCTCTCTCTCTCTCTCTCTCATGGCCTCCTATTTAAAATTCAAAATAGATTGCTAAGAACAATGATAGGAGTAAATTGTAGAAACACATATGGGCCCATCTTTAAAGCACTTCACATCTTACTTCTCCCAAGCACATACTTTATGAATTAATCCTTTTTTACAAGACAGCACTTAACTTGTAGTAATATACTTCCAACAAACAAAGAAATTCAATCATAATACTAGACAAAAGTCAGATATACATGTAATGATAACCAGACAAATTGTTGCAAAATGTAACAGTCTATGCAGGTACCAAATTATATAACAAACTTACGGTCAGTTTGAAGTCAATAAAGGAATTTGCTGCCTTTAATCAGCCCTACTGGTACATTTGCTTGATCATTGTTACTACTAAAAGGAGGAATTTCTTAAACAATGAAATATATATATTATGAATAATCATATGTAGCTTAAGACACAACATTTTTATTTATAATAATAAAATCTAACTGTAATGTATATCAAAGGTTTGTTGCATATACGTATTAAATGTTTATTTGATGTGCCCTTTATCTTCAACACTACCAGTATGCTATACAGTTTATGTACAGTTAATAAAAATAAAACTACCACCACCACCCCACCCCAACGCCGCCGCCGCCGCCACCACCAAATTTAAATTGAGTTTTATTTATGGACGCTCTTTAATACTATGGTTCTTAGCGTCCCATTCTATATTGAGCGTGAAAGACCGGAAATTTTGCTCAGAGACCTCTTATCAGGCTTGAGGTTCTTTTACGTGCCGTATATCTACGACACAGGACTACCAGGTTTACATCCCTTCCGAAGGAAGCCATGCTAAGCATTTTTATGCCCGAAAAAAATCCATCGCCCTCTGCCGGGTTTGAACCCGCAACCTCGGGAACTAGAGGCTAGCACACCACTGCCACCTCTTTTGCCACTTCCAAGGATGGGAGCAATAGCTCTTGAAACTGGTCAACATGAAAAACATGTAAGTGAAGTTAAGTGCTTTGACTCGAACTCAGTTTTTCTAAATAATTTTAAATTCACGTCACTGTTACTAGCTTATCCATATATTGTAGAAATTAATTTTCGCCTTCCTTTAGACTGCACCTGCACATTACACTTTTCATTTTTTATTCAAGCTATGAAAGGTTATTTAGAATTTGTATTATAATTCCTGTAGAAAACTAACCTTATTAAATACAAACAATAATAAAATAACCTTAAATATTTTAGCTTATATAATTATTTTTCATAATTTATTCTCTATTAAAGTACATCTGCATTCAGTCACAAGCAATCCACAACAATTTTCTTAAGAGATTTTTCTATTAAATGGTCAACACTACTGTAATTGTAATGCTTGTGGTATTTACTCTAAATGCAGGCAATTGTGTGTTCAGAACTGTTAAGACTTGGCATCAGCAGGTTCTTTTGCTAACAGTATATTGAGAGGACCCTCTCTATTGTTTTCATGTCATTAGCACTGCAAGAAGAGTGAGGGCCAAGTTTACACCCTCCTGGAATATGGACGTCAAGATGTAACAGAAGTATAATGTCTAATGCTGCATAATAATTATGGCAGTTTAAGTTAATTCTGACCATAATTAAAGTTGCTCCCTTTCTCCTTTGGGCTCATTTGTTAAACCCTTGGTGAATATTGTTATGTACCTTTAACAAGCCTTTTAGGCTATAGTTGCAATATTTATCTAGGGACTAATTGAGGGCAGAAGTGTTGCACAAATTTCCTTTACAAGTTTTGTATACTTTGACCTTCTTTGGTACGGAATGGGTGAACCTCTCTTTAGGATATATTTTTTGTCATCCTTATGTAGTAATTGTTAAATAAACTTTACATTTATGAGTATAGATTGATGTTTAGTGGTGCTTCAGATTGCAGTTGTTGCTAAACATCACGGAGTCCCTTTCTATGTGGCTGCACCTCGTACATCAATAGACTTCAATATGTCAAGTGGCAAATATATCGTCATAGAGGTACGATCAGACACTGAGATGACGTGTGTTGCTGGTGTTCGTATTGCTGCACAAGGTAAATACCACATCTTTTATGTGGGGTAGAATCACACATTTTGACTTATTATTGTTGTTATTATTATTAGTAGTAGTATTGTTGTTATTTATTTATTGAATAAATTTTTAGATCTAAATGGAAAATGTATTCATAAAAATTGAATTATGCATTTGAAAGTTTGAACATTACTCTACTTTTCCACATAACATCCATTCAGTTTTATACTACATTTGTCTCACTATAACAACAATTTTTAAATTTTCATGCAATAGAAATTGTTAGGTTGGACGTGTAACCAATGACAACTGTCACAACTTGTCATTGCTAAAACTGTTTGCTGGCAAAGTGTTCCTGAGTCTGATAGGGTCAGGTCTTGACTGTATGCTGGATTTTGAGAATTTCCCAATATGAAGAAATGACTTTCTGCATTACTGATGCAGCCACATGGGGACAAGCATTGTCAGTGAGAATGATAACCTCCTCCAGAGATTTTGTTGCACATTCATGGCACAGATCAGCTTGTAAATAATCCAGTATGCCAGTATTTACAATTGCTCCTTTTACTGCAAAATGAGCAAGTATTATACCGTGGCTGTCCTAGAAAATGGTAAGTAAAATCTTTCCTGCAGAGTGGATTCTCTTGAATTATTTTGGATGGTGCCAATTTTGTTTCTGTACCACACTCATTGTATTTATTCAGGGGTGTAATGAAATACCAACAATTTGCCAATAACAATGTGGTTGAGGAATGTGTTTCTGCACCTATAGCACTGAAGCAAATGCTCAAGACTGTATCCCATACAGTTCTCTGTATGCTTTCTGGGGACTCAACCCACTGACGCTCAGTGATACCCAAGTTCTGCTACCGTTTGGATTATTCAATCTATGCCTTTAGGCAGCAACAATTGAGCATTTGTTTCAAAAACCGACATCTGCATGATGTGTAGTTTTGAGATATTGGATTTTGTTAGAACACTGCAATTCTAGCTATTTTTTGTGAAAATTCTTGTTTTTCTACTACTTCTGAGTGCAACAGAAATCAGAATATGAAAGAACCACTATAACCATTGGAAAGGTAGCTACTTAAACTATACAAAAAAATATGTCTAAATTTTGTCAAACCTGAAGGTATCAGCTTTTGAAAAAATGCTCCTTAAATGCTCTGTGTATGAAATGTGCAAGGTAGTCCGAAACAGGATTCATTGAGACATTTACGTGCCCACTGTGAATGTCATGCACGTATTCCCGTACTCTGTATGCAACTCATGATAGATTTCAGGTGGTTCCTGTCCGTTTGATCACAGAAACTGACTCATATTCTGCAGCTCAACAGTGTTTAACATCTCAAGTGTAACTGCCATTTTGAAAAACTGCCTCTTGATGTGTGTGCAAAATCAGACACTGATAATAAGCTGGAAAGCTGAAAACCAGAAAAAGGTTTTGGTCCCAGTGGAAATCATATGCTTTATGTATAATCTTTCCTGAATAATATGGAAATTGCTTAACGGGAAATGGGAACCACCTGCAACTGCTTAAAACAGAAATATACAGTATTAAAATATGCATTTGTTTTAGAATATGCTGTGCTTACAAGGAAATTGCAAATGTAGGTCATTAAGGTAAATCATATTTCTTTGTAAACATACATACCTGAGTGCAGACTATGTCAAGGACAAAAGAAAGGGGTTACAGTTGCAAATGTGTGTATTTCCTTCAATGTTGTCTGTTGTTTGCAATAGATAACACTGTTGTTTGTTATTTACTTCTGTATTACAATGGTTTTAATGTTCTTTACCTCTCTCTACTGTTTGTTTCCACTTGTTTCTCATTTTATATAAACAGTGTCCCACACTTCTGCATTCTTTAGTAAATATCCTTTTCATCATTATTATTTTCTCCAGTTTAAGCTTGTGGTTAATGAATTCATTCCTCCAGTTTGCAGTTTCTTTACATTCCTTCACACAACGGATACTCACTGTGAGTAAAACCATTTATTTGACCTTCCAACTTCCACACTCCTGATCTTGTCCATGATGTACCCTCTCTTTCCTCCTTTTTACTTTATCAATATAATTTTCTCTTTCCCATGCACATTCATCCTAACATAAAATACCAGTGATCTCTTCTCTGTTAAATAACTGAGCAATTTTTATATCTATATCCTCAAAATGCCTTCTTGCCTCTTTCCAAGCACTTTAATATTTGTTTCTCTTTTCTTTCAAATAATCCCTAAGTCATTGCTCTCTAAATTACAGTAGAATCTTGTTAGTATATTTTTGCAGGGACCCAAGGTTTTTACTGTCATAGATGGGAAAACTTGTTAACAAAAATACAAAATATGCAATTTAAGAACACAATTATGTAATAAAATCTAATAATTACTATGTTTCCATGGGGAATTGAAATCGATTTGGGTCCAATTCCATACTAAATACAATCCGTGTTATCATGCTAAATTCAATATATATTGAGCTCGATTTGGATACACAGAGTTCGAGAATAAATAATCAAGCTTTTATATTGGTCAACTTGATTTACATTGGTGAACCTGTTAAACATGTTTGTTTCTCTGTATAATTTCAGCAGGTCATGAGGTTAGTGAATGTTTTTGAGAAGAATAAATTGTAAATTATGGAAGCGATAAAAGTGGCTTTACTGTGTGTTTTATTACACATGTGATAAATTCTGCTAAAAAAACAAAATGATGAGTGTGGATCATGTTGCAACGAGTACAGCAGAAGATAGTATCTTTGCCATATTTAATATGACTTGAATAGGGTAGGTGTTTCCCTGCAACAAATTTCGATCCGATCTACTTCCGATTCTACTTTCCAAGAGGAAAGTTTTGTTTTAACATTTTTCCCTTCAAAAGCAGTTTCAATCAGTTTACATTTCTAACAGTTGTGCTTAAGGTTGATGGAAAATGTTTAACTTCCGTGCTAATCCATGTTTCATATTTGAATTGCAATCTACTTCTTCAAGGATTTTCAGTTGGTTATTTGCCGCATTTTCTTTTTCTCCATTGCAAACGAAAAGTTAAAATACAATCCACATATGTTTGGTCAACACTCAACAGTAGAAATTATTGTTTGTGTTTACCACGCCAAGCTAAAGCATTCTCTATCCTGCCCACGCAAATCACATCACAAATATGTACATACATGCATGTCATTGGCTGCCAGTTTCCACTCCGTGAACAAGGATTGACGAAAGTAGTAAATTAAATGAGGATGTAAAACTTCGAACGTTTAAGTGTCTACTCCTACTGGACCGACCAAGCATTGGCCAAAAGAGCAAATGAGAAATGTCAAACTTAGAATGTAGTAAGCAGGACCGAGAAAACATACTAAACAAATGTTATTTGTTACATTTGGTGCCGGAACTTTTATGTTTCAACATAATACATGGGAAAACATGTTCATTTGAAATGTGCTAACGATATTCTGCTGTATTTCTTAAACTACTTAGCCACACTTTGGTTAAGGATGACTATTGATATATTTAGCATTGTTTTAATAAACACTCATCTAAGTTTAAGATCCTGTACCAATATTTTGAAACTCTCTCCATAATGAAACCTTTTCTTACTACTTTCCCGATTTCTGTTTGAGCAGCCTCTTTTACAACGGCAAAGTTAAAATACATTTATTACAATGCGAGTGTTCACAATTAATGGGAAGTTTTAACTGGTCCTGGGAACAGGAAAAAAGACTTGGTTAAGTTTTAACTTTTTTTGTTCTCAGGAACAGTATATCAGCTCCATATAATACATATTAGACTCTTCACTGTAGAAACTATTCAAGAAGATTATGGCCTAAAACAGCTACTAGAGGAATTCTGGCAAATGTGCATCCTGACTCCCTCAGATTAATATTTCATTGGGCATTGGAGAGGGTCAAGAATCACGAAGGTTTTCCTTGTGGGTCCTAGGGACATGTCCATACGGCGAGTTGCTGAGGAACTCGCATCATCATCATCATCATCATCATCAGATCTGATGTCATCCTCCATGGACTAGTAGTACCGTGCTAGCCTCTAGTTCCCATAGTAGCCGGGTTCAAACCCGGCGGAGAGCGATGGATTTTTTCAGGCATAAAACTCCTTAGCCTGGCTTCGTTCGGAATGGAAGTAAAGCCGGTGGTCCTGTGTCGTAGATTTATGGCACATAAAAGAACCTCAGGCCTGATAAGAGGCCTCTGAGCAAAATTACCGGTCTTTCACACCCAATATAGAATGGAACGCTAAGGACCACAGCAGTTAAAGAGCGTCCATAATTAAAACTCAATTTAATTTTAATCAGGTCTGATTGTTCATCTCTGAAGACTTACAGAAAAATAGCTTAATTGTATATGAAGAAGTACATGACCTAGCGATGAAAGTAATTGCCGTAGAATTGATATAATTGCATTTAGAAAAAATCACATGTGTTACACTCACATGACTTTCTCTACTGTTGTACAAACTATTTTTACAAACGCTTATTCTCCATATGCTTCATGTTAATCGAAATGTTAATCTTATTGCTAATTTTCTTGTAGATGCAAAGGGAATTGGTAGGCTTTAAGCGATAGTCAAATATTTTAAGAGCTGGTTGCTATGTCGAGTATTCCATTCTCTTTGCATTACCAGAAAAAAAAAGAAAAATGAATAATGAATTCCCATTTGAGAAAAAGTATAAGCAATGTCTCGAAAATGGCTCATTCAACAAAAAAATGTATATGACATAAATTGTGTGTTTTAACACAATCTACATTTTTTGTGTAGTAAAATTTTGTCTATCTCTTATGGTTTAGCAGTTATGCGAAAGTCATTCACAATGAAGAATACTTTTGGAGACATTCCCAGAAAATTTGAGATATACATTTCATTTGTCATGAAAATATCTTAAACATATGATATTTTAATCAAAATCGTTAGAGGCATTTTTGAGAAAATTAAAATTTTCCAAAAATGTTCCATGTAAAGGGTAATCTGGGGTGGGGGGATTTTATTGAAAGCCTTCGTGTTGCATCTCTGGAAGATACTGAACCTAAATACCAAGTTTGGTGTTTATCCGACTTTGTTTCTGAGTTATGCTGTTCACAGACACACATACATGGACATGTTTCCAAAAATGCTTTTTGTGTATTCAGGGGTTCTCAAAACATATATTTCTGGTGAAATCTCGGTGTCGAATTTTTGGGTGGAATACAATACTTCCCCTACTTACTATATGTAGTAGAGAAAGTAAAAAAAAAAACAACTTGAAAGCATACATACTTGACCCAACAGTAAGGTTTGAACATCATAAAGGTCAACCGGAAGAAGTTCATCTGGAAAAAAAGAATGCACATGAATCTACTGTAGAGTATTACAAGAACAAATATAAACTGCAAGAAACTGAGGTGATTGGCTGATGGTAGGAGCACGTGGCACTACACCACACTCTTTGCACAGACCTGGAAGTTTGTAACTTTACACTTGTTAAGATGCTTTTCAAGAGGAATCAGAAATAGTAATAGCTCTGTAATGAAAAGAAGCTAGAAACAGTGATGTGTATTGAATTTATTTAAAGGTGAGTAAACTTAAGTGATGTTAGTGTAACAATTCCGACTCACCTTTAAATAAATAGCTCTGTATTTACAAAATGTTTACCCTATTGAATTTTGACATTGGCAAACCTGAATTATGTTGACTGAATTGGAAGAAGGTTAAAAATTATTGATCAGTTGCAAAGAAGTAATATCACAATGTGCAAAACCAACTTTCCGTTTTGTTATTGATATGGTCATCAATATGCATTCATATTCTCATTCCTGGTGTTTTGTAAACCAAAATTTTGCATGTTGTTTTGCTTTCTGTTCCATTCTCAGTTTTTAAATATCACCTATCAATACTATGAGAGTGAAATTGCAGAAACTCTGTCGCGGTAACTTCGTGTTATCTTATTGCTGAGCGCCTTTTATTGTTGTACTATTTTGAATTTTTGGATTCTTTGTCCTCCAGCTAGCTATTATTACCCAGTCGAGTAAATCTCTTGAACAGGGTGTGTAAACAGAAAGGAGTTGTTACTAAAAGATAACACTGATAAAAGAATTTGTTTTTACACTTTTATTGCCGTCACAATTAATTAATTTCACATAATTAATCTTGATACACGCCCGACTGAAACTTTATATTTTCAAATGTAACTATAATCACTTATTTGCCACACATTATTAATTCGCGTATTTCACATTTTTGTAACTAACTTTACGACGCGAGAGATTCCGTAGAATTGCGTGACGTGAACTTCGTGAATGATTCTGTTAAACTGTGTGACGTGTAACCCGTGAATGATTCTCTTAAACTGCGCGACGTTTGCCTTGTGAATTATTCTGTAGAACTGTGCGTTACCCGTCTCTGGCTCGGAATTTATACTCCCTCACCCCGATATGCCTAAACATTATAACAGAGCTGCTATTGGCTAATAAAGCGCGCCAACATTAGCGTCTATTTTTATATCCAATCAAAATTACGAACACATATGCTCTAGGGAAAATATTCCCTCCATTTCTAAAGAAAAGCGCGCTAATCTGACGTCATTTGCTTGTCTCTTATAATTGATAAACAACTCAACCCCTCACTCATTGTTACCCGCTCCTGTTGTCAGTTTCAGTGAGGTCGTGTAAACTTATTTCCTAACAATGCTTATAATTAACAAACATCTCAAATCATTGTCATACAATAATGCTAATTTACACTACAATCACTCTGGCATTCACAGTGTTGTGATATAAAATGCTGCGTCAACTCCTTTGTGTTACTTATGCTATGTTTGGTTTATTTCTTGCTAATCACATGAAGTAATAATACTTTATGATGTATTTCTTGTACTAGGTATCAGCTGTTGGAATCCAGCCTTTGATGTTACTCCTGCAGAGCTGATCACCGCCATTATAACAGAAAAAGGAGTTTTTAAGCCAGACCAGCTAGGAATACTTAAAGAGAAATAGCATTTCCATGCTGCTTGACTTCCAGATGTTGCCAATTAACAAATTATCCTTCTGTGTCCAAGATACAGAAAAAATAAGACAATACAAAAAAGACAATTGTAAAGCAATAACTATTCTATTAGTTTGTTTGCTGGAATGTAAATGGGCTTTAAACGTTTTTGTATTTTGTGAAACTCAAATGTACCCTGTGTGTTCTTGAAATAAATTTATTTGCATTAATAATATCCCTCCATCCACATCATAGGGAGACTGGACTTGGATTTTATCAAGCTTATCAATTTTGAGATTTCTGTTGCTTGCAATATTTTAAATTCTATATATGTTTATTCTAAGTGTATCTCGTCTTTATAGGTCCTTAAGTAAGTCTAAGTGCCACAATGCACATGGCTTATGACTTGTTTTCAGCTTTTTAAATACATTTCCTTATAAGAGTACCTTCTAAGGATTGATTTATTCTACATGAACGAAATTAATACAGTATTCTTATTATGCTGCTTGTGAAAAAATAATGTACAGAAAATTATAGAATAGAAAGCCAGTACCAAAATAAGCATTTTAAGTATAGGAACAAGCGGTCGCAGAAGCTTCTTTTAAACATGCACAAACATTTTATTTTCTTGATTCAGCATTTTTAAGATGTGTTGTACAGTACAATATATGCAAGCAGTGGTTAGTTTCCCATTGTGTACCAATGCTCATTACTTGAGACATAAATACGTAGTTGCTGTGTGAATTGCATTTCATTTTGACTGGAAAATGGAGATGTTTCATAAAGTCATATTTCAATTTTATTCATTCACCATTCCTGTTATACTGCATCTGCGACCCCATGCTTCTAACCTTGAAATATGAACTGTTTGGAAAATGTGAAACCTTTCATCTAAAAAATCCAATTTGTTGATTTGAAATTTGATTTGAAGTAGGTTTTTTACAATCTGCATTGTTATACTTTGCTTTATTTGCTGAGAAAATGTAGAAGGACTTTCAGTTTTGTAATTGCTTGTAATTATTATTTCCTTATATGGCCCAAATATAAGGAAATAATAAATATATGACCCAATCGTCATATGAGAAACTGTAATGCCTAATTTTAAATCAGCATCTCTACATGCTTATATGTCCACTATAAAGTTTTGTTCTATAATAGGAAATACTGTTTTCCATTGTCTATAAATAGACATCTAATGCTGCAAATTATTACCTTCAAGAAGGAAACTTTCTATAGACTGATTAGTATTGTGGCTTTGACCAATTTCCACTGTCGCTCCATTAATGTGATCTAGTTCAATTTTCACTTTTTTTCACGACATAATGGCATAATGAAATATGTGCAAAGCAGCCTCTTCTTCCTTCCACTTTACTCACTGGGGAGTAGAACACAGGATCTCTCTAATCTCCCACAATAACAACATTGAGTGTATGGCACAACTATCATCATCAACCTCACTCGGAGAATGCACTGAGCAATCAGCACTTTGTTGTACCCAAAACGTATTAACTAACTCACTGATTGACTCACTCACAAGCATGCTCACTTATATAGTTCCTGGGCTTTTCAAGAGAGTACTAGAATGTTCAGAAGGTGGAGAGAAGGTTCCAGAACAATCCCATTATCGCTTGATTATACTTCTGGTGTTAATGCTGGTGAGAGCACTGTTGTATTGGGTTATCTCTTCACCCATCCAATCCATCGACGCCTACTGTATAATAACAGGCCGATAACTGCATCACAGTATTAGTGCTTTGATTACATATTAAAGCTACATTTATTTCTTATACTGCAAGCTATCAGCTGTTATGCATAATTTTTAATCCTGTTTACATATTTAGTGGATAAATAGAATTAGCAATTGTTCATCATACTCATTATATAAGAAATGCAAGCTATTGGAATTCACCAAAAGCCAACTGTGACATATTTCCCCTGTTGTAGTGCTCTCTAGTTACTTTTGGTGATGTTCTGTTTGTTCAGTTGACATCAATACCAGCAACTGCTCCTAAAATATATGCATGGTAAAGATCTGGCTGTAGTTGGTGTTAATTGCAGCTATTGTATTGGCAGTACAGGCATTTTCTTGCAGGATGTCAACTGTTGAGTTTAAATCAAATAATCCTTGGTTGGGGTATAGACCATTGTGTTCACATGTGCATTTATTTGGAATAGTTTTAGTGCTTACATAAGTGTTTCATGTGTTTTAATTGTTTACAACACAGTTTGCTATTAAATACAATACAAAGTGATATTTCGCACTGGGAAGCAATTTAATCAACTTGTATTCTTTCAAAAAACAAGATTTTGTTCACTAACTGACTTGAAACTAGTAATTTCTGTTGTAAGGTTGGCAGTACTTTAATTTAGTGTAAAGTCGGCCACTTTGTATTCTTGGCTCCCATTACATTGTTTCCCCTATAACTGCTCCATGATTCTGCTTCTCTCACTGTTAGTATCATTTAAACAGAAGCTTTTTTAAAAAACTGTTTATTTTATTTATTAACCATTGATATCACATGGATTTTCTCTTTTTGGGCCACCTCACAGTGCAAACTAATTACGAACTGTGTCAAACAAATATTAAAAAACAGCCTGTAATGCAATTACATTCCAATAAAATTAACTGCATACTAATATTTAGCAGTTAATAAACAGAAATAATAAAACTGGAGCATAATCTAGTAAACCAGAACACAGTTATATAAAAAATACTGCCAACATTTTATGATTGCTACATGTTGTAGTATTCTCCCTCTCCCCCTCATTAGTGCGATAAAGGAATGGAGAATTTGTGGTGAGCAGTAGTTTAGTAGTAGATTTATAGATAAGAAAACAATGTTTTCTGGTAAGTGATGGTAGCAGAAGAGTAAGCAAAAGGAGATACTTTCAACCTATAAACCCTACAAAAGCATAATTAGAATCAAATTAAAAGGTTAAGCCATATTGGAGTGGATTGCAAACCATTCCTATACTGAATAGGGAGTTTTGCTCAGTTTTGTCAATTAATGTTGGCCAAAAGTCCCAAATTCTGAATTAAAGAATCGGCAGAAAGTTCTTAAATGAAGTTAACTCATTAACTCAGAGTTTACTTTTTATTATATTTAAAAGCTCATTTTCCAGTTCCTACTCAGGCACCTCCATAGCAGAAGATGGTGAATCAGGTTGTACAGGGTGAGCCAAAAAACTACGAACCGGATGCGCAGCGTTTTTCCTGTCCACATGCTCGGCACTCGTTGCCACCGCTATCATAGAAAGGTGCAGATGAAACCATACAACATTTTTAAAACTACTTTTAAAGGCTTTACTTACCAACATTATGAAAGGAAATGCTGAAACTGGACAATGACGGTGCACATATGTACATATTTAACGTATTGTCGCCTAGCATCGGTCTACTTCAATTCATTTTTCAGATGGAAATTAGAATAAAGACAGCATCGATAAAGTCTATGAGTTTATGCAATTATAAAGTAACAATAAGTGTTGTATTTCTAATAGTATATTACATCTGCGCTGCAGAAAACACATTAACAGATTCACAAACGATATTACAATATGTTATGACTTCAAAGATCTTAAAAATCACTTCGTACTTTTGTTAAAATACGCCGTAGTGTTAAAATAATGCTAAATATCACCTCACAGTGGCAGTACTAGAATTAGCAACATGTGCTTTTATGTCATTTGAACATAAACGTATGATTTATCAGCTTAATTAATTGACTTTTAATAAGCTCTCCGATTAACACTAATCTTTTTAGTGCCTTTAGTTAAGTCAGAATACTATTTTTATAGGATACGGATAACGTAGTGGTTAACGCTAGCATGAATAATCAAACGAATGACCAAAGATGCAGATTTAACACTAAACTAATGATACCAACATCCATAACTGTTGCTTTATAGAAAGTAATGGAAACTTTATCTGTTCACTTTGTAAACTATCTTTTGACATTAACGATAAGTGGTCACTGATATGTGAATCATGTCAAAACTAGTCTCATGGACCTTGTGCAGGTCTGAGTAATGAAGAATTTGAGATTATTTCTGTTTCAGATTCCCCGTGGATGTCATTCGTGTGAGATTAAAGAAAATCCACCTAACATCCCTGCTAGTGGAACTGATTTAGTTACATGTCCTTTGTGTGCCAACAGTTCTAAAGTTTTCAAGGTCTCCGTATCCCCCGGGCAAATACCCATTCCTAATACGTCGTTTGATGGACTGGAGGAAGCTTCTCAACTTATTTCACTAGATACACGGAACGCATAAATAAAGCATGTAAGAAGAACATTCATGTACTAAGACAAATTCTGAAAGGCGCGAGATATTTTGCTGCTAATAAACTGAGTCGTATCATCGAACGATGCATTACAATAATACAGAGGGCTGTTGGTAAGAACCTTTTCCTTTTCGCATACATTACACTTTGAGTTCCAGGAAAATCGGAAAACGGAACGTAAATCTTTTGTTACCAGCATTAAAGATAATTTAAACGACTTTAAGCTGTCTTATTCCGTTAAGAAGATAAATATTTCTTAGAAGTCTTGACTTGTCCAAGCAAAGGTTTCCAATGGTGACATACGGGGAGTAGTTCGTATACTGACATCTACTAAGAGTGGCATGTCCAACAACCTCAACTTTCAAAGATTTGTTGTATAAACATCCCCTTCCATCCAGGTCGCTTTCTTTCCTGGAGCCGCCTGCACCCGATGCCCAAAATCTCACCATGCCAGCCGATGTTGTTTGCCAAATAGTTTCTGCAATGGCTCTTCCTCTGGCATAGATCCCCCCAGGGGCTCACCTTATGTGAGTACGGGTTTGGCGTACTCGGGAGTTCCCGAGCCACTCATCGCCATCTTCATCACTTCATCCCCGTCCGGTCGAGGTGGGTTCGTTCTCGTGACCGGGGGACTCAAGGTAGGCTCTCGTGCGTTCTGTGCATTTCACTCCATGTCGCATGTTTCTTTTTTTACTTAAATCCTCCGTGGACACAGCCTGACGGATACCCGCGCACTGGGTGAGTGGGTAATGGCGTCATTCCCACCACCCGGGGTCGTCATGTAGGGTATGTGTTCGTATCCGCTGTTCAACTGCAGTCCCGCGAGGGGGGGCCATTGCATGAGCTTCTGACGGCGATTGGGTCCCTCTGTCTATGTTCTGGGAGGTATAGATAGGCCACTCACCCAAGCCGGGGTAACGCCCGGGAAGTCAGAGCCCGAGGTCGGAGACGGTTGCAATGGTGGAGGATTTATTTCGCTATGGAGCACCCTTTCTCCATTATTGCTAACAAGCGCCGAAAAGTATTTGCAACAGAAGTAGCACCAACATCTGGTTGTTACTTAGTTATTACACGAACTGAGGAAGGACAATCGTTTGAGAAGGTGAACCCTTTTATAGTACAGAAGGGCATTGACTCTATTGCTGGTTCGGTTCAGTCCTGCACTCGCCTTCGAAACGGGTCATTATTAGTACACAGCAAGTCCGATCAACAAACAAAGACCTTGTTGAGCGCTACGCTTCTCCACGGTTATCCCATCCGTGTTGAGAAGCACTGCACCTTGAATTCCTGTCGAGGCGTCGTTACCACCCATAGCCTCGACGGTATATCGGACGAGGACCTAGTCGAATATCTATCAGATCAAAAGGTGACAGCAGTGCATCGGGTGCAGGCCAAACGCGACGGAGTATTGGTACCCACTCGTACCCTTTTTATCACATTTGATGGCGTCGATCTGCCCACGAGCATTACAGCAGGGTATGAACGTATTGCGGTGAGGCCCTATATTGCTAGACCTCTGCGTTGTTTCAAATGCCAACGTTTTGGGCATACGCAAGTCTCCTGTAAGAGTGCCGTTAACATCTGTGCAACATGTAGCCAGCACTCACATGAAGGTACCTGTTTAACAGCCCCCGTTTGCGTTAATTGCAAAGGGTCACATTCTGCTTCGTTGGCCGACTGTCCGCGGTATTTGGACGAGAAGGAGATCCGGGTAAAGGAGAAACTCTCCGCCGAAGCCCGGAGGCGTTACCATGCGCGCCAACCTTCGCTCCTGCGATCAGGAACATTCAGCTCTGTTGTTGCCTCGAGAGTACCCACAAAGGATGCAGAGACTCAAACCTGGACCATGACTGCACTAACCGCCACCACAATCCGGCCGTCCATTCAGGCCACTGTGATAAAGCCATCTAAAGCTGGTCCAAAGGTTATAAAGTCACAAGTCACCGAGAAGAAATCGAAGCACAAATTTCGTAGGGAAGATTTTTTTTAAAACACCCTCCGCGTGCGCGCGGGAAGAAAAGTTCACCTTCTCGAAGGTCACTGTCCCAGGATGCTCCTGGGACAAGCCGCGCTCAGCGGCCCCCTTCACCCGTTGCCACCCAGAACCGATTCACGGCGCTTGAATCGGTTTTTGGCACTGAGCGCGTGGGCCCTCCGAGAAAGCTATGGAGTCTGACCAACTCCATACCAAAAGCCCGAGCCCAAAGGTTAAGCAAAAGATTATTTTAAGCCGCCCTTCTAAGTAGATAGTTTATCCCTTTTTCTTAATGGCTATCCTGAGCTGGAATTTACGTGGTGTTCGATCGCATAGGGCGGAACTGCAACTTTTATTGCGTTCCCATTCACCTATGGTCGTGTGTTTGCAGGAGACTAAGCTTCGCCCTCACGATCCTTTTGATCTCCGAGAGTATACTCCGGTTCGCTACGATCTTGAGCCGGAGGAGGGTACTCCTGCCCATGGAGGTGTCATGATTCTAGTGCGTAGCGACGTTCATTTTCAAACTCTCGCTCTTACGTCCGACTTGCAAGCTGTTGCCATTAGCCTTCACTTACCCGGTTTTTTCTTTTCTGTTTGCTCTGTATATCGTCTCCCCTCGCTAACGCGGACATTCGAGATCTGTTGTCCGCTCTCCCAATACCATTTCTCCTGTTGGGACATTTTAATGCCCATCATCCCCTGTGGGGTTCGCCAAGGGCTTGTGCGAGGGGAACTCTTCTTTCTGACATTTTTGATCAGCTCAATCTCTCTGTTCTTAATACAGGTGAGCCTACGTTTCTTTCTGATTCTTCCGGTACATTTTCTCACTTGGACCTTGCCGTTTGCTCACTCCAGCTTGCTAGTCGTCTGCAGTGGAACGTCGTCGCTGACACCTACTCCAGCGACCATTACCCCTGCATCGTTTCTTTTCTGTCACACGTACAGCATTCCAGAGTACCTACCTGGATATTCACAACCGCCGACCGGAGCTTGTATTCCAGCCTCGTGCATTTTCACGACCAGCCCTTCACCGACATTAATCAACTAGTGCAGCACCTTACGTTTACGATTTTCTCTGCCGCCGAACGCGCAATTCCCCGTTCATCCTCTCAACCTCTGCGAATGCCTGTTCCGTGGTGGAACGAGGATTGTCGGGACGCCGTTCGTGCCCGTAGAACTGCACTTAGGGTGTTTCGGCGACACCCTACACTTGATAATTTGGTGATTTTTAAACAATCGCGCGCCAGGGCTCGTCGCATTATTCAGGATAGCAAGAAGGCATCGTGGACTCGTTTTGTCGAGTCTTTTAATCGCTTTACGCCTTCATCTGTTGTTTGTGATAAACTTCGTCGCTTCTCAGGTAAAGTGTCGCATTGTACTGTTTTTGGCCTTCAGGTTTCTAATGCCACCATAGTGGATCCGGCTGCCATCGCTAACACTCTGGGTGCTGCCTTTGAGGCGGTTTCCAGTTCAGACCATTATTCCGCCGGCTTTCGCTCTATTAAAGACCGGCTGGATTCCGCCAGCTATAATTTTCGGTCTGCTAATAATGAGTGTTATAATGAACTTTTCACAATGAGGGAGCTGGAGCACGCTCTTCATTGCTCTAGGCACTCCGCTCCTGGGCCGGACGGCATTCATGTCCTGATGTTAAAGAACCATTCAGCCGACAGTAAACACTTTCTCTTACAGGTCTATAACCGTATTTGGCAAGACGGCCTTTTTCCTTCCGTTTGGCGCGAAGCCACCATTGTCCCTATACTTAAGCCTGGGAAGGATCGCCAACTATCTTCCAGCTACCGCCCTATCTCCCTCACCAGTTGCATTTGCAAGGTGACGGAGTGCATGATCAACGGGCGGTTGACATGGTGGCTTGAGTCTCAGAAACTTCTAGCGAACGCTCAGTGCGGGTTTCGTCGCTATCGCTCTACAGTCGACCATCTGGTGTCCCTGTCGACGCATATTATGAATGGATTTCTGAGAAAGTGTCAAACCGTGGCTGTGTTTTTGACCTGGAGAAAGCTTATGACACTTGTTGGAGGGCGGAATTTTACGTACACTTCACGCATGGAATATCCGCGGTCGTCTTCCCATATTTCTTCGGGAGTTTATGACGGACCGCGTCTTTCGTGTACGTGAGGGCTCGGTTTTATCTGGTCGTTTTATTCAAGAGAACGGAGTACCGCAGGGCTCTGTACTTAGTGTCACACTTTTTGCAATTGCTATCAACCGCATTGTTGATTGTATTCCACCTGGCATTTCATCGTCCCTTTTTGTTGACGATTTTGCCATTTATTGCAGCTCACGGCGGACCTGTCTACTCGAACGCCGTCTCCAGAGCTGTATCGACCGTCTTTACGCCTGGAGTAACGCCAACGGCTTTAATTTCTCCGCTGAGAAATCCGTCTGCATCAACTTCTGGCGCCGGAAGGCATTCCCTCCGCCCTCTCTCCACCTTGGGTCTGAGGTCCTTCCATTTGCAGACGAGGTGAAATTTTTGGTGTTGATCTTTGATCGAAAGCTGAGCTGGACTTCTCACGTTTCCTTTTTAAAAGCAAAGTGTGGCCGTTCTCTTAATATTTTACCTGTTTTAAGTGGCACATCCTGGGGAGCTGATCGGACCGTTCTTCTGCGTCTTTATCGCTCCTTGATCCGATCCAAGCTTGATTACGGGTGCATTGTCTATTCATCGGCACGTCCATCTGTGTTACGTCGCTTGAATACCATTCATCATCGTGGTATAAGAGTCGCTACAGGGGCCTTTCCAACTAGCCCTGTACCCAGTCTGTACGCAGAAGCTGCAGAGCCTCCGCTGTCCTTCCGGCGTGAGATGCTTTTGTGCAGCTATGCTTGTCGGCTCTCAAGCTTGCCTAACCCCCCGTCCTTCGAGTTATTTTACGAGGATTCGCTTGATCGTCAATATTTAGTTAGCTCCTCTGCATTACTACCTCCAGGGATTCGATTTCGACAACTTCTTCGGCATTTGGACGTTGCGCCAGCGCCGGCACTTCCCGGGGGGAAACCTTTTCCTCCATGGCTGCGCGCTGAGGCCCACTATCACCTTGGGCTAACGTCGATGCCGAAGACTGAGACCCCTTCTTCAGTTCTTAGATCAGCCTTTTTGGACCTCCAGGCGAAAATCGGGAACTTTCATTTTATATACACTGATGGGTCTAAGACTGATGTTGGAGTAGGGTGTGCCTTTGTTTTTGGTCAGCATAGTTTTACCTTTCGTTTACCGGAGCAATGTTCGATTTTTACCGCCGAACTTTTTAGTATTTATCAGGCACTTTTATACATCCAGCGGCATGATTTACAGCACTGCGTTCTTTGCGCGGACTCCCTGAGTGCCCTTCAGAGTACTAACGCGCTGTACAGTTACCACGCACTCGTACAGTGCATACATGACCTGGTCCACTCGCTTGGTGTCTCTGGCATCCGCGTCTCCTTCATGTGGATTCCAGGTCATGTTGGCATCTCAGGGAACGAGTATGCCGACGCCGCTGCCAAATCGGCGATTTTATCACTCAGAAGTTTTACTTCTGTTGTTCCCTCTTCAGATTTGTTTATTGTTTTATGTCGCCGCATCCTCTCGCTTTGGAGCGATGAGTGGACGGCCCTCCGGGGGAACAAGTTGCGGGAGGTTAAACCTCTCCCGTTAGTCTGGGCTACCTCTTCCCGTGCTTCTCGTCGGGAAGAGGTTATTTTAACACGCCTTCGTATCGGACATTGCATTTTTAGTCATAGACACTTGCTTAGTGGTGATCCCGCACCACTGTGTGATCACTGTGCTGTACCCTTAACAGTGTGTCAGGTTTTAGCACAATTGCGCGCTCGTCTGTCTCTGCCTGTTGGTTCAGCCGACATTTTGGCAGACGACGCGTATACTGTAGCAAGTCTTTTATGTTTTATCCGTGACAGTGGTTTTATTCGACGCATTTAATGCGCGGAGCGTCTTTTAGTTTTATGATTTTATATTGTCCATTTTAATGGGGGGGGTGTTCTCTCCTGGGGTCATACGACGCTCTGGACCCTTGGCTTCTACAGATCCTGACACTTAGTTTACTCTTTTATTATTTGATTTGCAACGTTTTTAGTGTGGTTGTTTTTTAGACATTGATATGTTTTTTAATGTATGGACTACGCGGGTTTGTGTCCCGTATTTTAATTTCTGGATTTTAAATTTTCGACTTCGATGGCTTATTTTATAGTGTTGTATCTGCGGATTTTACCCCTATTTTATTTTTGGACTTTCCATTTTATACTTTGTAAGGGTGCTGATGACCATAGCTGTTGAGCGCCCTTAAACCGCATCTCATCATCATCTGGCATAGATGGACTACGGCCTCTACTCATCAAGGATCTGCTGGAGATACTGGAAGACGACTTCTGCAAGCCCTAACCAAATTGTGCAATCACATGTTAAGTGATTAGTGCCATTGTCCAATTCTGTATGGGGTTTTCCTGGTTGCACTTGAGAAGAAATTGCAATAGGCAATGTTTATAGAAGATTAGCTGCTAAACTGCCTGCAGGTGCCTACGAAAGAAAACTACTGCTACTCCCGTCCTCACCAGTTTGGATATGGTACTCCGAAAGGTGTGGGATCATTATTCACTCGTACAAACCTTCCTGAAAAAATATTCTGACAGTAATAAAGTTCTTCTCGAGATTCATTTTTCAAATTCGTTCAATTGTGTTGAAAAGAGATACCACTCTAGAAAGTGTAAAGCAGCAAGTACCCAGAATTTATCCTTTCTTGTGGCAGGCATATTGGTTTCCCACTAATCTATATTTTAATCCAGCAATAATTCTCTCACAGGAGCTCAAGAAGGCGATCCTTTGGGGCTAATGCTTTCAGTCTTTCGATTGAGCCTCTAGTTGAGAAAATGAGTTGCCTTAACTTGTTTTATCTGGATGATGGAGCTATAGAAATGAACCAAATAAAGTTCTCGCTGACTTCCAGCAATTTGTAAAATGCTGCAAATCTATTGGTTTAGAGATTAATTCCTACAAGTATGAGCTGTTGTTGTTTTTTCAAAGATGACGCTGTGTTAGCTGAATTTCAGAAAATTTCTCTCCTGGAATTCAAATCATCAATAAAGAAGAACTGACTTTGCTAGGTTCGTCTATTTTCTTGAAGCAGTAGAAACAACCATCCTCGAAAAACTAAAGGTTAGAAAACTTTAACCCTCCGTGAGGCGCGCGCTTTGGTAGAACGCCGTTAGTCGCGCGGGGCGTAGTAGACCCGCGCTGTATTTTTGTTGTTATTGTTTGTATTCTTGTTTTCTTTCGTTTATTTCCTTTTTTTCCTGTTTTTACCTTTATTTAGATTAAGCGTACAAGGCTTCATTAGTAGGTATTATGTTGCAAAATAAAAATACAAGCTAAAATGTGAGTACATATACGTTATAAATTGTATTACAGTAAGTATAAAGAAATACATTGCCATTTGCAGGTATACATACAACTTGTAATTTCAAATGTTCAGTTACTCAGAATCATCTATCTCACCCGTGTTTTCCCCGACTAAGCAACTTTCACAAATAATTTTAGCATGTTTGTTCAAACACATGGGGCGATGTTGCATTTCCCACATGCATATTTAGTTTTGCAGTTCATTTTGTCTTTGTGCAGGGTTCACATCGCTTCCTTTTCAATGTGCATAGCGATGTATTTGACAATTCATCTACGCCGGATTCTTCAGGTTTATATTTTGTCAAAAGGCCTTTCAAATCACTGGGTAAATTTGATGCTGTTGCTCTCCTTTGTAGCTGTTGTAATAGTAAAGCTAAAGATAGTGCTTTCAAATACTCTTGCCTTGTGGAATATTTATTTTGATTTCCAAGGAAGATAACCCTAGAATTAATGCCTGCAGTGTTCAAGATATGGTAAAAAATTACCATGGGCCACCTTCTCGTTGTTCTTGCTACATTGTATGTAGCACACAATTTATCTTCTACATCAACTCCAGATTTAATGTCGTTGTAATGCAGGATTATTTCAGGCTTTTTCTCAGCACCTTCTTAACTGTGTGGATGAAACTTATAGACTTGAGAGCAAAACTACTGTTTTACCCTTTTTCGGAACATATGAAACAAGCGTTTCATTTTTTGTGAAGCCAAATATGCTTTCGTACTGGGTAATTCTTTTTTGTTCCTTCGCACTGTACCAAAGAAAGAAAGTTGTCTTTTGCGCAATTCATTCACCAGCGATACACTGGTAAACCAATTATTTGCAGTAAAGTTTCGTCCAGTGCCAGAGATTGGTTCAGTTAGTCTCAGCACTACAGCCTCTGCCGAACTCGGTTTGCAAATATGGTACGTCCGACTGCTGTTCCACAATAAATCTCCATGTTAGTTGTATAAAACAGTTTTGCATCACTCAACCCGAATATCTTTATGCCATACTTGTTTGGCTTGGATGGCATATATTGTCGAAAACCACGTCGACCACGAAATGCCGGCAACTGTTCGTCGACAGTGACATTTTGTCCAAGAGAATAATGGTTCTGACAGTTGTTCAGAAACAATGTAAACATTTCTCTAACAGCAGCCAATTTATCCAATCTTCGTCGCTCCAGTCTTGAGCTTTTGTCATCAAAACGAATACAGCGTATTAGAAAACTGAATCGTTTTTCGGACATAGCCATTCGGAATAGAGGAATTCCAAGATCATCGGTTCTCCAAAAATCGTGAATATTCTGGCGTCCACCACGAAAAATTCCTGCCAGGTACAATAAGCCTAGGAAAGCTTTTATTTCTATTACATCTGTAGGTCTTCTGTCTCTTTCACGATCAAATTTGTGTTGCACACTGCTAATGTAGGTATTTGAGCTTTTAACAATCAAATCAACTATATCTTCGGTAACAAAAAGGTTCCAACAATCAATTTCCGTTTTCGCATTTTTGGCAGCTCCTACCACACCAGGAGGTTTGGTCAATATATTGTGAGCTCTTGTCTGTGCTATTTTCCAAGGCGTTTTTTTTTTCTTCATTTTTCCATCTCTCCCGGTAAATAACAGAATGTATGTCAATAATAATAATAATAATAATAATAATAATATAATAATAATAAGAGGAAGAATTACTATGATAAGCATATGATGTTACCTATAAAATACATGTTATCACAGAAGCTGCTTTCATTGTCTTCCTCTTCATTTTCATGCTCAGTTTCTGAATCTAAAGATCTCGCTTCGAGTTTATCTTCTGAATCAGAATCATCTGATTCATATAAGTTGTCATACACGGGCAAGGCATCATCATCGCAAAGTAGGCGATGTACTTCTTCCAAATCAATCGGATTTTGTAGATCGTACCTTTTACTCGTATTCGTAACGAAGCAGTAACAGCTCCTTGCAATAGCAAAGCAATATTGCACAAAAGCTAATGAGAAACAAATCTGTCAAAAATATGTAACGAGAGCAGGCGCGCGGGGCCTGGTTGACCTGTGTGACACTTAACTGCTGATTAGTCATTCCTCCAGCCAAACAAATAAACAGATAATGTTATCACGCAGCAAATAATCGCGCAAAGTGTAATGTTAGATGTCCTAGTCAGGCAATTGCATAGGTGCGTTCGTTCGAAAATTATAACATTTATATAATTCCAGGGGTCTCTCAGGCCACTAGCGACTGACGGAGGGTTAACAGATGGTTTGTTAGATCTTCCTTCTCATATGGCATACTTTTCCTTAAAAATTTGTTTTCGCAGTACTAAATGCACATATTTCATGCACACTACCCCTGGCTTTTCCCCAATCCACTCACTGAAATGGATGAATTAATCAGAAGTTGCTTGGAATCTATATTGAATACACCTTTGGACGATATTAATTAGTGTTTGACGAGTTTACGCATTGGTTTTGGTTGTCTTGGAATTCATACACTAAATGATGTTTGTTTACCAGCTTTCCTAGCTTCGGCCCATGGTGGTGCACCGACTTCATCAAGTTTATTTTATTGCACACAGTGATGTAGTTGAGACACGTCATATGTCAGAGGCTCTAAGGACTGGTCCATCTTAAACCTTTCATTTCCCTCTGCTCATCTCGAGGAAAAGAAAACCTGGGACCTGAGCAGTTCCAAACGTATCTAAGACCCTCTGCTTAGAATAGTACACACTCCAGCAGATAGAACACTTACAATGCTATCCAAGGGGAAGAGGCAAGCTGTTGGCTAACCGTTTTACCATCTCCAACATTGGTACCTTCATGGACAACTTGTCATTTGGGAGTGCTGCAGTCCTATGAATTGGATTTAAAATATGCCAGCAACATAAATGTGTGTGTGTGTTTTTAATTAATTCATTTATTTACTGACGCACTTTAACTACTGTGGTTCTTAGCGTCCCATTCTATATTGGACGTGAAAGGCCGAAAATTATGCTCAGAGGCCTCTTTATCCGGCTTGAGGTTCTTTTACGTGTCGTAAATCTTTACTTCCCTTCCGAAGGAAGCAATGCTAAGGATTTTTAAGCCCGAAAAAAAAACCGCATCGCCCTCCCCCGGATTTCAGCCCGCGACCTCTGGAACTAGAGGCTAGCATGGTACTCCTAGACCACGGAGGACGACAATGTGTGTGCGCGTGTGTGTGTGTGTGTGGTGCTGCTGTAGATGAGTATGGACATCATAGCTTGAGCTGTCTTAAAAAGTCCGGAAGATTTTCCAGGTATTTTGAAATAAATGACACTCTAAAGAGATCGCGGGTTCAAATCCGGCGGAGGGCGATGGCTTTTTTCGGGCGTAAAAATGCTTAGCATGGCTTCCTTCGGAAGGGAAGTAAAGCCTGGTCTCGTGTCGTAGATTTACGTCACGTAAAAGAACCTCAAGCCTGATATAGGTCTCTGAGCAAAATTTCCGACCCTTCACTCCCAATAGAGAATGGGACGCTAAGGACCACAGCAGTTAAAGAGCGACCATTAAAAAAAACTGTAAAGAGAGCCCTTACATCTGTTGGCGTTCCAGCTGTTTTGGAACCAAACGCCCCGACGGTTTAACCATGATTCCATGGAAGAATGGTAAGTCCTTGATATGGGATGCCACTTGTGTAGATATTGTGCCCCTTCGCACCTACACTCTACCTCCCAACTAGCTGGAGCATCTGCAGAGTTTGCTGTGACTCTGAAACGGCATAAATATCGCAACATTATCCAAGATTACATCTTTGTTGCATTTGCCGTTGAAACCTTCGGGCCATGGTGTGCAGAACGCAAAGAACTTGTTAGTGAAATTGACCAACTTCTAGCAGATGTTCCTGGCGGTTTTCGTTCAACTGAATATTTACGGCAACAAATAGCTGTCGCCATACAACGAGGAAATTCCGCCAGCATCATAGTGACGCATTCATATTCATCACTATTGGAAGAATTTTTTTATTTAAATAAGGTACCCACCGACAACTGGCACCTATTTTCCGAGAAACTTTAGACGGCAACAAATAGATGGAAGCGAAAGTGGTAGGCCTGGATCAATGGAATCCCCACCTCGTGTTCAAGTCCGCCAAGTGATGCTTCTGCTACCACTGTGATCCTGTTCTATCAACTCTTGCTGTCTTCTGCATATTATGGATGGAATTGTTTTGGCAACCTATGTACACAGTTACTCTAATTTGCTGTGCCTATTTAGGATTTGGTTAATAATTATGCACTTAAGGTTACTGAATAACATTTTATCTTATTTGGCATTTTTTAGTGTAAATTAATGGGAAATTGATTCTCCGGAACAAAACCTGTGTTTTTGTTGTAACACACTGCAAGCTGAACAACATAAAGGAAGTATGGTATACCATACGGTACGTTATGGTATTTGATAGCTATTTTATTCTAAGGATCAGCAATAGTAAGATTAATTTGGTTTGAGTCAATTTAATCATACCAGTTCCAAATGTAGTTTGTGGTTGTACGGTATATTCTTTTTCTCCTAAGTTTTGTAAGAGTAATTTACAAATGGAATGTTGGTATTGCGCTTGAGCGCATCAATGTTTTCACCTATCAATTGTCATTCGCCCACAGCAAACAATTCGGTGTATGTAAACAAAACGAGGAGCTGAGAAATGGCCCAGATGTTGTCACCTCCAATTAAAAATAGAAAGAAAATATGGAGAGAATTACGGCCGTTTGTAAAACTTCAATTTGGAATAGAGAAATATACTCCAGGTAAGGAATTGGTACAGAAATCAAAGAATATTAATTTGTTAATTTGATAAGATTCGATATATTATAATTAACTTTTAATGTTAACGTGCTAAAATGTGGGTTTATGTTATTCGATGTTAAAATATCCTTCGAGATTGTACAGTGATAACTTAAAGAACTTGAGAAGCCTTTATTAGGGTTATCAGATGGCTTCTTTTACCCGGACATCCCTCTTTTTTGTACCCTAAAAATGGCCGGGCGGATTTTTAGGAAAATGGGGAAATGTCTTCTTTTTTTGCAAGATACCTCGGCTCGGCTTCTAAAATGATTATTTTTATTGGCCAAACTTTGGTTTACGAACCCCATGAAAAATAGGTTAAATGACCTTAAAACGCGATGAAAGTAAGTTTAGCGTATTCGCCATAGTCGAAAAGGTCACCATTATTACATTGGAAATTTGCCAATAATAGTCTAGTTTTTGTGTACTGAATAACTTATATGCACAATTATTATTTTGCAGGGGGGTTAAACCTAAAATCTCACCAAAACACTGGTAAACATAAAACGCGAGTTTGTACTGTTGCATCTTCGGCTAAAGTTGACGACTTTTTTGCAAAAAATTTCAAACTTTGTGATTTGGCCCATGCAGCCCTATTTTTACACAAGGTCAAACATCATCAAAGTTTCAAATCAATGGGCTGTACTGGAAAACTGCAGAACGTGTTATTCAAATACTCAAGTATAGCTAAACAAATATCATGTGCTTGCACTAAAACAGAAGCAATTACTAATTCCGTAAATTCACAAAATCTATTAGTCCCTGAACTAGCTGGATTTAGGAAGGACAGCTCAGCAGTGCACCAGGTTGTAAGACTCACCAGGACATTAAAGAAAATTTCAATAATAATAAGACTACTCTAACACTGTTCGTCAACTTCAAAGATGCATTTAACACGGTATGGCAAGAAATGCTACTATACAAAATGAAGACATATGGCATATCAGGCCACATGCTAAACTGGTTTCAAACGTTTCTGTCCCAAAGATGGCTTGCAGTACAGTACAAAACAGCCACATCTAAATAGAAACAAACGAGAGTTGGACTACCTCAAGGGTCTGTTACAAGTGCTATTTTGTTCAATATATATATATATACAAACGACCTAGTAGATGTACTTAAGAAAATAGGTAATATACAAGTAGGAATGTTTGCTGATGACGTGTTAATATGGACTTTAGAAAAGAACATAAGATCTGGGAAACATTACAAAAAACTACAAACAACAATGGAGAATACAATCATAACCCTAGAACAGGGGACTAATAATAGCAATATGGAAATAAATACAGGAAAAACTCAATATCAACTATTGACAATGCAGCATAAAACAGAAAATATATGCCTGCAAATCAACAACAAAAAACTACAAGAAGCAACTACAACAATGTATCTAGGGATAGAATTAGATAAAAAACTATCAATGAAAGAACATGTAAATAATGTAACGAATAAAGTCAACAAAAAGAACAACATTTTAAAATGTTTAGCAGGAATAAAATGGGGTGGAAACATGGACCTCCTTAATAATACATATAAAACATATATGAGACCTAACCTATTGTATAGAGGAGAACTACTAGCAACAATAAACAAGAGACTTAAAAGTAAACTAGACATTTCACAAAATAATTCACTAAGAATAATAACAGGAGCTGTAACCAATTACAGTACTACAAAGCTTCACAAAAAAACATGGCTATAGAATTGGAACATGAGTTGAAAGCAATTACTCTAACACAAAAACTGCAAGTCAATAGAAACATACAAATGGTACCACACAGCAGATACTATAAGTAATTTAGAAACTCAAATAAGCTTCAGAACATATATTAGTAACTTAAAATACAAGAATATAATTACAACAAATATAATTGCAACAGAGGTAACGAGTTCAATAGAATATATTGATATACATTATCAGAATGACCTGATATATACAATATACAAACAAAACAATATACTAGATGAAATGAAAGCCATTGCAATAGCTACAGAAAATGAAAGATACCCAGAAAAAGAATGGCTCAGAATATATACAGATGGATCCCTCATCAATAAAAAAAAATGCCGGTGCAGGAGTATACTGTAAACATTTTGCACAGTATCTAACATTGCATGAAACGTCAAACCACTATGATGGAGAATTAACTGCTATTAAAGCAGCATTACAGAACATTTTATATAGACCATACATAAAACAAAAAATAGTCATCTTATCAGACTCAAAATCAGCCATAGATGGAATAGTAAATTACAATAATAAATCAACTAGAAATATTAAAGAAATAAGAAGCCTAATTAAAGCAATTGAAACTAGAAATCATGTTGGACTTTTGGGCAATGAACATGCGGATCTATTAGCAAAGAAAGGTGCAATACAACAAATAAACCTGTAGGACAAATAGAAATAAATAATTAAATAACATTAAACAACATTTCAAAAGACAGCAGAGACGTGATGAAGAAGATAAATTAAAGTATAAAGATTATAAGAATATTAGAGATAGAGTTGATATACAAAAAAATGCGAAGGAAGACTGCAGTGGCCTTATTTAGGATGGCAACTGGCCACGATGCCTCGCAGAACATCTCTACAAGATACGATGCCTACCTACACCCAAGTGCACTCTCTGTGAAGAAGATGTCATTCTGAACAAACAACATCTTGCCAAATGCAAAGGCCTTAAAAGTGATAACTTACAGACCTTATATTGGGAAGCTAGAGGGAAAATGATGCAGATCAATTAATCCCCAGTGCCATTGTTGAACAACAACAACTGATTCTGTATTGTCATCTCACTCTTAATATGTCTATTGACTTAGATGGTATTTCATGTTTTGGTGTTGCAACAGTTGGCAATAACCATGGTCTGTGAAACTATTTCCAATTCTAATTCAGTACTATGGCGTTAAATCTGGGGGAATTCAAACAAAGGTAATAGAACTTAAAAGCAATCTAAATGAAAAATCTGAAACAATTGAATCTTACATATGTGATACTCTTAGAAGTAGAGGTATAGTTAACAGATGTTTTGTTTTTTCCAGGGACAATACAAGTGCAAATTTTGGTGGAATTAGTAAGAGGTTAGGAAATAATGTTTTCGCCTGCCTGAAAAACAATTTAAATGATAGGTTAGTAGGAGTAGGCTGCCCTGCTCATGTTTTACATAACTGTATTCAACATGGTATTGATGCAGGACTCATATTAGATGTTGATTCCATAGTATTAAAAATATTTAATTATTTTTCTGTTTATACAGTATGCAATGAAAGTCTTAAGGACTTATGTGATTTTGTAGATGTACAATATAGACAACTATTGAATCATTCTAAGTCTAGGTGACTGTCTCTTTTCCCTTGTGTTACAAGATTAATGTATCCTGTTCTGAAATCATGTTTGATTTCACAGGATGAAATTCTAATTTTGATTAAAATGTTCTTTCAAGATGAGCTTATTGAAGCATGATTATGGCTTGTTCATTCTCTTATGCCATTATTTCACCACAATATATTAGCCCTAGAAAAAGAGAAATATTCACATGTAGAAATGATATATATTCTTAACAGTGTGTTGAATGTTCTTCAATAAAGACAAATCCAGAATTTCAAATCTTTGAAACTAAAATAAATTTTGAGAAAAAGATCTTCAGAAGTTTTTGACAAACCAGGCTAATGTCAATGGAGGAGATCAGTTGTTGTCAAATGATATCTGGTATAAATATTTCCAAAAGACAAGGATGTTGCTTGTTTCTCAGAGCTACTAAAAATTACAGAGCTTTTCTTTGCTATTCATAGTCACAAATGCTAGTGTAGAAAGGATTTTTTCACTAGTAAACAGTCAGTAGATCAAAGATAGAAATAGACTCAGTGTTGAGTCTGTTAAGGCAATTATAAGTGTGCAATATAACTGTAAGGATTTCTCTTGTGTACAGTTTTATGATTATCTGTTGCAAAACAAGAAACTACTTTCAGAAATTGGGTCATAAAATAAATATCTGACTACTTCAGAGAATAAGGATATAGATGATGACTAGTTTACTAATGATGATTTTTTTATAGTGTGTATTAAAATCTGCCACAGATTATTGTAATGTTGTGTGATTAAATAAACTGATATGAAATACTACCTGTTATATATGTTTCAGTTGCAGTATACATAGTATAAATATTTTCATGATATAAGAGTGTAGTTGTAAAAATTATAATTTTTATCTTAATGTCACTTAGGTAAATGTCGAGAACATTTTAACACTTTTGCAAATTTTTGTATGAATCTAGAATGTCCTCTTTTTTGAAGACTGGTGACCCTAACTGTTATGAAACGTTATTGAAGATAAGAGTTCATCCCCTAAAATGGGATTGCCCCTGTTACAAGTGACAAACAAAGGGTAATGTAAGAATTAACCTACAAAGCTCTTCAAATATTAAATTTATTTCTTTGCATTTTTTATATGTAGTGTATTATTTATTGCTCCTACTTGTACCCAGAAAAGCTGTCCTGATTTCTTTTGTATTTATGACACTTTTAACTACAGAATAATTTAGGAAATTTCATATAAAGCAATTAAAGTTATAAATGAAATTTAACGTCCAAAACAACACATCTGATGCAAGGAACACATAATTATGTTCTGAGTCTCATATTGTTTCATTTGACATCACTATTAATTCATTTATATGAATAAATTTAATATATATATCTACAGAGAGAGTCAAAAAACTACGAACCGGCTGCGCAGGGTTTTTCCGGTCTGCATTCTCAGCACTCATTGCCATCTATCGCTATCATAGAAAGGCGTGGATGAAACCATAAAACATTTTTAAAACTACTTTTAAAGACTTTACTTACCAACTTTATGAAAGGAAATGCTGAAACTGCCCACCAGCATTGTCCTTACATTTTTGGCACCTCTTTAGGAAACTATCCATCACTCGCCGTAGTTTACGTTGAGAAATGCTGGCAATTTCCTGGCAGATATTTTGTTTTAATTCTTCCAGGGTGTGTGGGTTTGCCTTGTACACTTTGTTTTAAGTTACCCCAGAGATAGAAATCACAGGAGGTTAGGTTGGGGGAACGAGAGGGCCACAAATCTCTACTAATAATTCTGTCCTCAAACGCATTTTCAATTGTTCTCATCGAAATATTGGCTGTATAAGCTGTTGCAGAGTCTTGTTGAAAAAAGGCAAAATCACGCTCCCTGTCTGTTAATTCTCTAAAAAAAAGGGGAGCAAAAGTTTCAGCATCTCCTTTCATAAGGTTGGTAAGTAAAGCCTTTAAAAGTAGTTTTAAAAATGTTGTATGATTTCATCTGCACCTTTCAATGATACCGGCAGATGACAACGAGCGCCGAGGACGCAGACAGGAAAAACACAGTGCAGCCGGTTTGTAGCTTTTTGGTTCTCCCTGTAAAATATATATATATATATGCATCTTCTTGAGAACAATTTTTTTATGTTTGCAGAGCATTTATACTTCAACAGTTTGTTTACTTTTTTCAGAGGTGGTAGACTTTTTTGTGAATATGTTGCAAGAAAGTTCTGCTCTACGCATACAAGCTGCATGGAGGGGATACGTTGCAAGAAAACAATATCCAACATTACGAGAACAGCTCAAAAGAGAAAAAGTAAATACAAACTTGCGGTACAGTAAGTTTAATATGATTAGAAGAAAACTCAGTACTGTAAATGCAGCTGGTAATATAAATTAAGAAGAATAACAGAGGGGCATAAAATAAGTATTTAGTCTCAAAAAAATGGCAGTTACTGCTAATGTGGTTAATTTCTATTTTGTTAAAAGGAAAATAGAGCATTACTCAACTTTTAACATTTATATTATGAGTGCGTTAAGTTGAATGATGCTGGATATAATTTTAAAAGCTTAAATGATCTACATAAAACACTTTGGGTGGATTGCAGACGTAATAATATTTTAAGCTTGATTTTATAAATTGAAATTTAATTGCTCAGGCAGTATTTTTCTATAAATTAAATAGTTTCCTTACAGATTCTGTTGATTATACTCTTTAAATAGTTTAGTTGTTTTAAATCTGTTATAGGTTTCCTATAATATATGCATTGTGCCTCAAACTGGTGTATACATACAAAAGCATATCCTAAAATAATTAAATTGCATATATGCAATTTGCTGTAGTAAATATTTCAAAAGGCAGTGAACAGCTTAGCTCCAATTCCATTTTTACTTTCTCTACTACGAATAGTAAGTAGGGGAAGTATTGTATTCCACCCAAAAATTCGATACCAAGATTTTACCGAAAATATATGTTTTGAGGCCCCCTGAATCCAAAAAAAGCATTTTTGGAAACATGTTCATGTGTGTGTGTGTGTGTGTGTGTGTGTGCGTGTGTGTGTTTGTGTCTGTGTCTGTGAACAGCATAACTCAGAAACGAACAGTCGGATAAACACCAAACTTGGTATTTAGGTTCAGTATCTTCCAGAGATGCGACACGAAGGTTTTCAAGAAAATCCTCCCACCCCAGATTACCCTTTACATGGAACATTTTTCGAAAATTTTAATTTTCTCAAAAATGGCTCTAACGATTTTGACTAAAATATCATATATTTAAGATATTTCATGACAAATAAAATGTATATCTTGAATTTTCTGGGAATGTCTCCAAAAGTATTCTTCATTGTGAACGACTTTTGGTAAACTGGTAAACCATAAGAGATAGACAAAATTTTACTACACAAAAAATGTAGATCTTGTTAAAATACACAATTTATGTCATATACATTTTTTTTGTTTAGTGAACCATTTTCGAGATATTGATTGTTATTACCTTAAATTTTCCAATACTTTTTCTCAAATGGGAATTCGTTATTAATTTTTTTTTTTTTTGTGGTAATGCAAAGAGAATGGATTACTCCACATAGCAACCAGCTCTTAAAATATTTTACTATCGCTTAAAGCCTACCAATTCCCCTTGCATCTACAAGAAAATTAGCAATAAGGTTAACATCTTGATATCTCGATTAACATGAAGCATATGGAGAATAAGCGTTTGTAAGAATAGTTTGTACAGGAATAGAGAAAGTCATGTGAGTTTTACACATCAGATTTTTTTATACGCATTGTATATCTGCTTTAATTGCTGAGATAAGCTGATATGCTGTCATGTTTATCTTGAATGATGCAACTGGCAGCTGCCAGGTCTGATCCTTAGCGGGTATTAGATTGAATGACTGTGGTCTGTAATTACCCATTTTATGCACTTAAGGAGGGTATTGACATTTGCAGTACAGTCTAACTTTGTTTGGCATTGTATACTACAGAACAGCGTGTGTTTATTGTGTTAAATTTTGTTTGAATGGAGTCACATGTCAGCTTGAATTTATATAGTAATTCCCTGGCTTCACTATTCCTAACACATCCACAATTTATAGATTATTAGAAAGATTTAAGCAGACTGGATCTGTGGTTAGACAAAAAGAAACAGTTGTAACTCAGGAAAAGTTATGGGGCTATTGTGGAAAGAAGTCCAGGAAAATTATACTGCCTCAAAGTATAAAGAGTTTTGATGATGGAATAATTGATGGACCTGCTCGCTCTCCAGATCTAAATACATGTTAATACATATTGTTATTACCGTGAGAAGTGCATGCAAGTGCAGCAAATCTCCATACACTTGATGAATTAGAAGACATCTGATGTATGTTTTTCAATATTTCAGTAGCAGAAATTCATTGAATGTTCAATAAGGGGTTTAATAGGTTCTAAGCTTTTTAGATGCAAGGGGCATCATTTCTAACACCTTTTATTATGAAAGTTAAGTATAATATGTTTATATTGTTGTGCATTGTTAGCATTATCTAGGGGAGAATTGTAGGTGGTGTGCTGCGACTGCATGAGCGGATTCATAAGGCATTACCATGGGTGTAGGAAATGTCATTCAAGAGAAACATGATATTTCATAGGATGTGTATATGGGTAATCTGTGGTTCAAATCCTGGCTACTATGGCAGTGCATTTTTCAGTCTGATTCTACCTTTTTGACTTTAGCCTACACAGCATGTATGGAAGAACAATCATTTATTATTAATTCACCTAGTAGTGATTTACTATGAAGCCTGGGACTTAAAGGTACTTACAAGATTGTAAGTCATCATTGGGGTACGTTATTTCAAAATGAATTTGAAAATGCCGTGTGGTTTACCAGGAAAAATGTGAACCACTGGGAATTTAATGTTGTACCAGCATGATGCCATGGTAACACAGCTGGTTAGAGCACTGTCACGGAAAGCCAAAGATTCATGGTTCAAATCCTGGTTATGGCACAATTTTTTAGTTCTAGCTGTTCAATGTGTACATTAATTTGAGACACTTTGTATTAAAATTTAGAATATTGTGCAGTCCAAACCTCCTGACCAATATGGTGCACCTGCACCATTCCAAAGTTCACTCTACTTAGGCAGAATGTCCATGTTTGTGGTAAATGCCATTGCAGCTTTATAAGCACCAGAACAGAGCCTATCACTGAAAGAACTGAATAGCAGTATTACACCAAAGTTTAACTCACAGCTGAGGTGGCTACAACCTTCATTATTCATTTTAGATTTTGTTATTGTCCACCAGAGCATAATTGCTTCAACCTGGAGAAAGTAATGGTCATAAATCTCTATCTACCTGATGTTTTACAGTGCGTTTGTTATATTGGCAGGTCACAGATTGTGCATATATATTGCTCCGCATGCTGTCTATTACACTGGGGGATTTTCCGTTGTAAAACTCTCACGTTACTTACTCATGAGTGATAGTAACATACACTATAATGACTACTATACTTGTTACACGCTGTATTGAAAGTGGTGTCCATTTGCATAGAGACATTCCTGGCATCTTCGGATGAAATTTCCATTCACATATTTTTTATCCTCACAAGGTTGTAATTCATAAACTATTGTCACTCTGTGGGTTTCAATTTTAAAAGTTTAGCAGCTCCATGAGCAGAGACTTTTGAAACACCCATTTGCTGTGCAACATGTCTTACACGCTTCTTTGGAGAGCATTTGAATGATGCACACATTTTGTCAAATTTTTCCTCTGTTAAACTTTATTTTATTTTTTTTTTTTTTTTTGCTTTGCTTCTTAGGTTTAGCGATCCTATTGTCCTAAACTTATTATCCAGACATCTAACAGTTTATCTAGCTGGAACTTGAATACCCGGAAAGTTCTCCTGAAATTGTCTACACATTGTCAGTTTTTTGTATGTATCACTCATAAAAATTCTTTCTTCAAGCTTGAATTTTTCAGTTGGTATTTCAGTGGAACTAATAAGAATAAGTAATTCACACACAACACAGATGTCTTGAATAAACTTTCATTTTTGAGAGGCACAATTAACAAACACTAGTCTCTACAGCTTGATGAAGGCCCAACTGACAAGATAAACATAGCCTTGAGCGGATCATTGACTGCTGGTGTGCTAACAGAAAAATACCCAGATCACTGCAGTGAAAGGGAGCAACACATGTATGCAATCATGGTATATATCCTATTTTACTTGTTAAAAGATTGCTTCAAACAATGGTTGGCTTTCATTGGAAGGAATGCTTCTTGAGCTTTGAATTCTTCTTTTAGCTATTTGCAGTATGTCTCAGAGCAGGCATTATGTAGTGAAAATCACGCATGTTTTAATCATCAAATTGTGAAATCAAAATGGACAGTTGACAACATTAAAAACAAGGAAGTAAATGTATTTATGTAGCAGTGTATGTATTAGTGTTATAAGCATAACTATAACTAGAAGTCTCTTTTTAAACATTACATAAGATAAAATTAATAAGACATAAAATTCGAACTATGGGGTATAAAAATATGATACTTTTTTGTGCTTGTTAAGAAGAATATAACCTTTTAGCATAGCTACTTGTCCTTTTTTGTATTTGAAATACTTATGCATGCACATTTTGAGTTTTACATACAGCAAGCTGTCTGCCTGTATGAGGCAACATTGCACCACTGCTATTTGTTAGTGCATTATTAGTTGATATGCCTCAAACGTCAGGAGGTTTAGACCCAATAATAGTGGATACAATTTGTTGAATGCTTATACAATATGAATTTACAGGCAGCAGTCACAATACAGAGATATGTGAGAGAATGGCTGTATAAAAGGAAAATAGATGAATTGTTCAGAAACAATAAGAGTGAGGACAGCAAAGAAAAAACCTTTGAGTTCACCTTAGAAGAAATGGATAAGAGAATTATGGAGTATGTATAGTTATATATAATACACATTTGTTGCTATAGGTTGCAAAAAAGAGATCCAAATCATGTGGCTATGAGTGTTCATTAATGTAAACATAATGAAGCTCCTGAAGTAGTTAAGTGCTTACGTAATATGTTTTTACATAAATTATTAGAACTTGAAGATCTTATGTTGTGTTGCTTTTGTTTTGTTTGGTTACATAATTTTAACTGCCCCACGTATGGGAGCCAATTTGATGCGGTATAATGTTATTTGTGTAACATTATTGTAGCCCCACGTTGTGGTAGCCAATTTGTTACGGTATTACTTATAATATGTTTATGTTGTGTTGAAGCCATCTTGTGACGTCATTCTTTGTTCGGTTTGTAGCTCCATCTTGTGTTAGCAATTTGCATCAGTGTTAGTGTTCGAAAGAATTTTAAGTTTTGTTTACTGTCCTCCGGCTAGCTATTATCTTATCTTGGGTCGAACATGTGTCTTGATCAGGGTTGTGTAAACGGAAAGGAATCTTTTATCCAAATATAACACTGATGAAGAAATTTGTTTTACACATTTATTGTCGAACACGTTAACTATCACATTTATACATTGATCTTAACACTCGCCAAACTGAAACTGTTTTAATAACTTCATTACTAATCACTCTTAATTTGCATACTTCAACTTTGTGTATAATTAACTTTATAATACTTTAGATTTTCGTAACTTGTGAATCTATAGCCGACGTATCTCATACAAATATTTTGACGAACTGACGAACTGAAGACGACGTGTAGTGCACAAAGAATTTTGATGAACTGAGCAACTGAAGGCGACGTGTAATGTATTGAGATTTTCGATGAACTGCCCGCGATCTATCTCTGACTTGGCTTTTTATACACCCACTCCCTGATATGCCTAAAGATTATACCCGAGTTACTATTGGCTAATAAAATGCGCCAACATTAGCGTCTATTTTAATATCCAATGAAAATTATGAATACATATGCTTTAGGGAGAAAATATTCCAGAAGGTTCTCAACGGAAAAAACGCGCTAACATTACGTAACTTCCTCGTTTCCAATAATGATAAACAGCTCACCCCCCTCTCTGCATTATTGCGCGCTATTATTGACAGTTTCAGTAAGGCCGTATAAACTTATTTCCAAATAATAATTACAATTAATAAACATCTGAAATCAATGTCACATAAAAATGCATATTCATATTACAATCATTATTTACATTTAAGTAACTTGTGATACAAATTACTGCATCACTCCTCAATCTTTAAGGCTGATTCATGATAATTAATGGAAATAAGAATGGGAAGCTTTGAGCATGTTGCTTCACAATACCTCAGGAACGAGAACAGGAATGCATATGTATATATATTATAACAATAACTATTTGTGACAAATCTTCACTTATCTCGATAAACATTAATAGAATTGCAGGATGTTTCAAAATCCATTGATTTCATCATCAGCTTCATTTTTTGACTTGTTTATTTACGTTGTTACAGTTACTGCCCTTAGGTGACGGATTGTTAGCTATGGTAATGTCATCTACTGGAAATAATATAAATTTGTTAACAGAATCAATCAACAGAATTTCAAAATTCATTACACAATCTTTATTCTGTAAAATAAATATTTTCTCCCACACTATTAAATCTATAGGTCCATTTAAATGTTTTAATAATTTAACTTCAGAATTTATTTCATGATTAAATGGCCAAAAATGCTCTGCTACAGCTGATTTATCAGTTTTGTATTTAATATTCCAGAAATGTTTTTTTATTCTGGTTTCCAAATGATGTTTAGTTTTTTCAATATAAACCTGGTCACAATCCAGAATTTAATTGATAATACCGAACTTTTTATTTTTATAAATGTTCTGTTTTTCACTCTTTTATTAATAGCATACATTAAAGTTATTTATTGTTCTCTATTAATTTCTAACTGTTCTTTGTAGGTTTTGCTATTGTTTTTGAGGCAATAGCCAGTTTTAAGTAGCATATAAACAAACCACATTTGCTGAAATTTTATCCAGTGTTGTTTTCCCAGTTTGTGACTAGAGTGTGCTCTAGCGGCTTGAATCATTTCTACAATGAAGAGTTTAACATGCACATTTGGATCTAAAATGCCATCCTCGGGGATGGGAATGAGAAAGAGAAAGTTTAAATTTGATCAAGTCTTCTTTCCTGCTCCTAGGATCTCAGAAAACTTTCTGTTAATTGTGAATGCTCACATTACAATACATATATTTTAACTTAGTCATTCTCACTCTGGTTTCTGTTCTTGGTTATTATGAACCAGCCTTTAGACTCCAGGAGGGTCATTCATATAGTTATAATGGCCGGGTTTTACTAGTTGCTCCTGATATAAGGTACGCTGCTCTTGTTTGTTGTTCTGGGTTGTACAACAGCATATAAATGAGTCAATAAGTTTGGCAGCCTTAAAGAATCAAACTATATAGTGTTTGTGTTATATCAGCTATTTATATCTATGTATGTATGTGAAATGTTGGAAAAAAGCTTGGTTTAAACAATAGAAAAAGAGGATATAACGCTATTGCAATACAGCATTTAAACTTTAAAGAATTAGCAACATAAATTTCAACAACACAGAAAAACACATCATAAATATCAAAATGGATGATTTTAGCCAGATGTGCCTACTGTCTTCCCTAATGTATTTTGAATTTCTTTTTTGGAAAATTTTCAGAACTCAAATGCTTTTCATTGCAGCTGGAGAAAGGAACACAACATATATAGAGTTTTAGTGCCAGAAGATGATGAACAACTTAACAAAGAAATAGAAAGGCAAACGAAACAATTTTATAACAATGTGGCAATATGTAAGGGCAGAGCTCTGTATGCTGATAAACTTCTCTGTGAAATTGATTACCAACTATCTACACTTACAGGTAATAGTAACATATTATGATATGATAACCACAGTATTGCAAGTTGTTCTGGGACTATTAAAGGCTTGGTGAGTGTTGCATGATAAGATGGAACTGGATGTAATAGTGAAATTACATTACTATGTGATGCTTCATTATTATGATTCTCTCTGCCACAAATGCTTCCAATGGTCTGTGATCAAAAAGTAACGAAAATATTTGTTTTTCTTAAAGAATTTTTATTTAATCATCATCAACTTTGTCCCCTTCAAAGTAATCCCCCTCAGATATAATACACTTATGCTAGCACTTTTTCCAATCTTGGAAGCATTTCCGTAACTTACTTTTTGTTATGGTGTTCAGCTCCTTCAGCAATTCTGTTTTTATCTCATCAATGGTGGGAAAACGTCCTTTCATGGTTCTCTTCAGCCTTGGGAATAGAAAGAAGTCACAGGGGGCCATATCCAGTGAATATGGTGGCTGAGGCAGCATAACGGTTTTGTTTTTTGCCAAAAAGTCACGAACAAGCATTGAGGTGTCAGCAGGTGCATTATCATGATGCATTTTTCATGAGTGATTTTGCCACAATTCTGGTCATTTTCTTCGGATTGCTTCATGCAAACAGCACATAACTTCCAGGTAGTATTCCTTATTGAGCATATGACCATAAGACAGGAACTCCTGATGCACTATCTATCCCATTGTAATCAAAGAAAACAGTGAGAAGAGAACCTTCACGTGTGATTGAACTTGTTGGATTTTTTTCGGTCTTGGCTCTTCAGGCAGTTTGCATTGGGGCGATTGGGTCTTAGTTTCGACATCGTACCCATAAACCCATGTTTTATCACCTGTTATAATCTTCTTTAGAAGTTCTGGATCATTTTCAACTTCATTCAACAATTTCTGAGCAATGTCTACGCAACATAATTTTTGGTCAAAATTCAACAATTTCGGTAAAAAACTTTGCTGCTACATGTTTCATGTCCAAAACAATTGCTTGGCATCAGCCATAGGATATGCCGACATCATCAGCAACCTCTCTGATGGTGATTCGGCAATTTTTCAGAACCATTTTCTTTACTTCTTGCACATTGTTGTCAGTGCTACAGCGTCCAGGGCAGCCGTCGTCTTCAACGTCTTCTCAACCCTCTTTGAAACGTTTATACCACTCGTAAACTCTTGTCTTACTATAGATTTGCCAAAAGCCACAGTCAACATTTCAAATGAGGTGCTGTACTTTATTCCGTTTTTCAAGCAAAATTTAATGCAAATTCTATGATCCATCTTTTTCGAAAGTAAAAATTTGCTGAGCACTCGAAAACATGTATAACTTTTTTGACTGCTGTCAACAATCAGCTAAATATTCAAAACAGCTGAAAATGCAAACATACATCAGGGACATGTGTACCAACAAGATAAAACAACATTTTTGAACATTGGATGTATAAAGCTCGCAAAATTAAAAAACTTCCCGTTATTTTTTTATCACACGTTGTATTATAAATAATGAATTGCCGGTTCTTTTAATCCAATGGAACTTCCAATGACTCTTCTGTATCACTATCATAGTTATGTCAAGAGGCAATTCATCATTGTCACTCTCTTCATTGTGTGAGTCCTGCAAATTTATGATGATTTGTTGCAAATCTCTTTACATCCTATTTCTTTCCAAATGTCATCCTCTTGTAGCTTCTCAACATGTCACACGCAGTATTCCCAGTCTTTTGTGTTCCTTGTCAATTTCTTTGTGAATAAGTCGTTCAACTTCCGTCAGCCTAAATGTATTGTTTCTGTGTGCAACCCTCCACTTTATTTGAACCTATGCTAACTAAATTGGATTATACTGGCATTGGTAAGGGGATAGGCATTTACCTTGTGTTCTTTTTAATTTGCAAGTAGATCCACCTGATACTTTTTTCCTGGTTTTTGAACAGAAATACTCATTGCAGTAATTCATGTTAAGTTTCTGTTGTGGAAAATTCAACTCCCATTTTTTGTAATCATTCAACAATTTGGTCCTTTCTGTTGGCCGTATTTGGTATTTTATTTTCAAAAACCAAATGATGTTTTCCTCTTTTAATAATTTAAGAATCTGTTCAAAAACTATTCTTTAAATGCATAACTTCATTTCTTTATGATAGTCTGAGGTGGTTTTAGACAGAAAAATCCACTTTCAGATAGGAATCCTGTCTTAGCAGATCCTACGTGACAAATGATGAGTCAACTGCCTTTTCCAACAGGTACTTTTAAGCTACCCTTGTTTGATGAGTCTTGCCAGACTGATTTTTTAATGTTGTTTTTATTTACCCAAGTCTCGTCTTAAGTAAAATACAGGTCTTGTATCGCCAAAAATTAGAATTTTGTGCATTTTGCATAAGAATTTTATCCTTGCTGCAACAAGGATAAAATTGTTACAGATAATGCAAGATGTCACTCCTCTCCATTAAAAATTCATGTCCATCATTTGTCTTTCTATACCTGAACCCTAATCCTCTCAAAATTTTGTACATACAGGAATTAGAACCAGTATATGCATTTTAGTTCTAAGAGCATCAGTTATTTTTCTACATTGCTGGAAATTCTCCTTGATCATAAAACTTGAGCACAGTTCTGCGTACAGCGTCCTCACTTAAGTTTGTAACCCTCTTCAGAGGTCCAACATGTTTTCTAGGGGACACAAACACTGGAGCACCACTAGGATCATATCTTCTAGCCTCCCCACAAATGTGAGACACACTTGCTTTGCCTACACCACATGCTTTAGCAGTAAGTTGCTGAGCATTTTTGAGATCGAGTTGATTTCTCTCTTCCTCATTGCTGTATCTTTTAGAAAAGATGTATACCCTAATATATTTTGAGTTTGTTTTCACAATACCTGCCTCTTTGATTTGTCGCTATATTCACCGTTTAAGGCCATTTCATGAATTTATGCCTATTCTGTTGCTACTTAAAGCAACAACTGATTATTGATATGAAGTATTTGAACACTGAAGGGTAAACATAGGGCTCAGATGCTACTTATGCATCATCGGCATTTTTCTTACCAGGCTAAGTGGGTGGTTAACACTTATCTTGAACAACATAGAGGAAACAAATAAATTCCTGGTTCTTGTTCAACATAATTCCTTTAGCGCCATCCTGGCAATAGTTTGCATTACAGTACCACATAATTACAAATATATATGCACATACAAATGATGGCTATGTGGCTATGATCGAATATATGAATGTGTGTATTCATTTGTATTATGACAATTATTTACACTAAAAATATTAGGTTTACACAGCTATATTACAAATGTTACCTCTACCATCCTCGTGGATTAATTGTTATGAAATTAGAATATTTGAGCTTAGCATAAGTGATGACAACACTACAAGGCTCTCATTTGTTGATGTTCTTGTGGTGCTCGAGGACAGACATCATCTGAATTGAAAAGAACCTTAGTGACTTCTGGTTCATTAGCAGCAGATTAAGACTCCTTGTCGGTGGTGTACAAAGCATTAACACTGGCAGTGCCAGTCAGATGCCAACAATGATTTACCTACTGGAAATTATACATAATTATAATTAGGGTCATCTGATTTGTTCTATCTCCATAATGCAGGTCCAAGTTATCCAGAAATTTTAGATACACTACTTTTGTCAACTTGCTCACTGCGCTACAGAAATAACTAGGAACAGGCATTTAATTCACTTGGTTCACCACCACTCCCACCTTTGTAAACCTCTGCAGGCAGCACAGGCAATGATATAGAGAACGGCTTTGCCATTTAGTTTTTAAACATGATTAATGAGAAAGGTATGTACTTGTCAGAATGTGAAATAAAATAAGATTTACTGCTAACTTTTACAATGAAAAATGTCAGTAAATGCCGTAATTTGCATGGCACCAACTCTTTGTATAATGTAATGTTGGCAGCTCTGCTTGCAGGTGTTGCTATGCAACAGCTGTGTTAGGTGGTAAACTGAAACATATGTGCTATCCTCTTATCATGTAACGTTCTTACAAGTCCAGAAATGGAAGCCCTAAATTCTTCTGCCATAACTGAGGTGTGCCAGCTATCCAGGCACGTAGCCATAGAATAGTAACACTGCATTACAATTTCTTCATTAGCTTTTCTTAGTAGTTACCGTCATGCATGTTGTTGCATTTCACACTAAGAAATGTGTTGTATATGACATCTATGAGATATAACTTCTTTATTTTAAGCTATGCATTTCTGTCTTATTATATAAAGGCTGGTTCACAATAACAGAATGGTAACCAGAATGAGAATGACAAAGTTAACATACATATATTGTAATGAAAGCATTCACAGGTAACGGGAAGCATTTCTGGGTCCTATAAACGGGAAAGAAGACTTGGCCAAGTTTTAATTTTCTCGTTTCTGGGCATGGCATATTAAAATTGAGTTTTTATTTATGGACACTCCTTAACTTCTTTGGTTTTTAGTGTCCCATTCTATATTGGGCGGAAATTTTGCTCAGAAGCCTCTTTCTCAGGCTTGAGGTTCTTTTATGTGCCGTAAATCTATGACACAGGACCACCAGCTTTATTTCCCTTCCAAAGGAAACCATGCTAAGGATTTTCACGCCTGAAATGGCATATTAGATCTATATTATGTATATTAGACTCTTCGCTGTAGAAATTATTCAAGGCAATTGTGACATGAAATAGCTGCTAGAGTTCTCCCTAGTTACAAGTTGAGAAAATAAAAGGCGAAGGCATTCCAGCAAATGTGTGGCCTGACCACAGATCCTGACTCCCTCAGATTCATTGAGTATTGGTTCTTCTAGAGCAGGCATCGCCAACTTGCTTGATTTTGTGCTAGAGCAAGCACGCTTGTTCATCTAAACATGCGATATCAGTTAGAGACAGGCTTCTGATAACAGTGGTGGGTCTCTCATTCCTTTGTAATGCTTCATTTATTAAGTGCATTATAGTTTGCTTGAGTTGTGTTAGATACCAATTACCAAGATGCCTGTTCATATTCACTGCTATAAATGTGAAAGTTTTTTGTTAAAAATTAAGTTTCATACTGTTAGCGTTACAATGGTTTTGACCCAGTTAAGGAGCTTGTTGTTTTACTATGTTAATACTGTAATAATTATTTTTTGCAGTTGTTTATGTTACGACTATCAAACCTATGAAAATATGTATATGTTAATATCAGAAATATAAATACTAATATAGAAGACATAACAGAGCAATTATTCTTCCAATAATGAATCAACAATAGGTGTATTAATCTATGAACGGTGGATTATGGATTACATATTTCAAATGCAAAATGTTGCATACCGCCACTGCACTGAACAAATTATCTACTCCTGCTTTCCAAGCATTGAAGGTCACATAGTGCACAGTAGGTGAGTCATGGGAGCAATGAACAAGGTTACTCTCTCTGCTTTACTCATAGATCAAACCAGTTGATTACGGCTGTTCTAAAGAAAACATCTCAAAAAAAGCAAAAACTATTAAGAACAGCATAAACCAGTAGAAATTAAAAGAACAGTAGATAACTTTAATGTATGCTATTAATAAAGGAATCAAGCTTGATACGATTAAATGAATTGGAAATAGTAATGGATCTGCATTTACAAAATGTTTACTCTTATCAAACCTTGACATAGGGTAGCCTGCATTATGGTGATTGAATAGGAAAATATTAGTCAGTAAAAACAAATGGCATACAATGTGCAAAATTGACTTTCCACTTTTTTGGATTTGGGGGAATTCAAAACATGTATTACTTTCACTATTGCCTACCTATAGTACGTAGAAAAAGTATTGCATTCCACCCAAAAATTTTATATTAAGATTTCATTGAAATACATGTTTAGAGGCTAACTGAATAGAAAAAATGTATTTTTAGAAAAAGCTCCTTGCATTTGTGTCTGTCCCTTTGTCTCTGAAAAGTCGATTAAATACAAAGTTTGGTAAAGTTGGGCAGCTTCCAAGAATGCAACTTGAAGATTTTCAAGAAAATGCTCTACCTCAAATTATTGAAATGAACAATGTTTTTTTTGGAAAATAGCTCTAACAATTATGATTAAAATATCATATATATATATAAGATATTTGCATGACAAATAAAATATATATCTTGAATTTTCTGCCAATAGCCTGGGAAATACTCTTCATTCTAAATGACTTTTGTATAATTGATGAGCCGTAAGAGATAAAAATCTTACTGCACAAAAAAATAATGTAGATCTCATTAAAGTACAGTATTTATGCCAAATAAGTGTTTTTGTGACAATCATTTCCGATATATTCTTTGTTCATGATTTGAATTTTCAAATACTTACACTTTCTTTAAGTGGTAAGCCACTATTTTGTATTTTCTCGTGTTCATGCAAAGAGCATAGAATTTAAAAGTTATCCTATAACATCCCATTTTTTAAAAATCTGACTCCTTTAGCCCCTTTTGTAAATACAATGAAATGTGTAATGAAAGTTTACTTTGATTAACAAGAAGTAGACAGAGGTATTAAGTATGCTTTTGTAAGAATAATTTGTAAAAGAGTGAGTAGAAAAAGTCATTTGAATGCAACACCAGGTTTGTATATTATGTAGTAAAGTTATACACACTTTTATTTATTCATTAATTAATTTTTTCCAGATATAACTTCACTTTTCGAGAAAGATGAAAGTGAGGTTGCCAAATATAATGGAGGGAGCAGAAAAGCGCGTGCTAGAGCTCTAAGTGCAGTGCAACAAAATTTACGTTATATGAATGCACCTTGGTTGAGAAGAGTGGACTACGAGCTGTCAGGCGTAAGTTAATCACTGATATTTGGTCCCTTACAGAGCTGTCATATGTGCACTTTTTTCAGTTAAATATACATAAGTTGATGATTTGATAGTGTTTTTCTCACTTGAATTATTGAAACATATGCACTTGAAAATATGTGTGACAAAAATTGTTTACTGAGTCAAATAATTATGCTATCACATTCTGGAAAGTCAGTGAAAAAATTTATACTGTCAAGAAAAGCTGCAAAAAATGGTGGAACCTCAGGAAAGTTTGCAAGATCCAGAAATACCATAATGATTACATAATGCTAAGTTATTAGAAGTGATTATAAACAGTGAAGTTCATTTAAAAAGTTCTGCACACTATAAGATAAAAGTAAAGAAAATAATTTATTTTACAAAATACCTTTACAGGTCTTCAATATAATCTCCATACTTGCTTATGACAGCTTCGCAACATTTTGGCAAATTGTGTATTCCGGATAGGGCACCTTCATTGTTGAGCTGTCTGATTACTCGGGTCACCTTACTGGAAGCTTCATCAATTGTGTCAAAACGCTTTCCATGGAGTGGTTCCTTCAATTTGGAAAACAAATCAGTCTGGTAGATTCATATCAGGACTGTATGGTGGGTGGGCAAGTATTTCCCATCCACATTTGTTGAGCGTTTCTCTCACTGGTGGGGCAATATGCGGTTTTACATTGTTGTGCAAAATGAGGACACTTGCTGCAAGTGTATCAGGCCTTCTTTGACTAATTTTCGGGCATAAAACATTTTGCAAAAACAGCTTGTAGTACATGCATGTTACGGATGTCCCCTGGGACACTTTTATTTGTAGCTATGACTCAATTCATGTCATATGCAAACATCAGTTTTATGTTTGATTGTTGGTGGCGGAATTTTTTCAGGTGTGGAGAGTCTGAACTTTTCCATTGTGATGACTGAAACTTCAGTACTGGTTCAAAATCTCATACCCAGGTTTCACCAAGTGCAACAATCCTTTTCAGAAACTGTTCTCCTTCTGTTCGGTAATGTTGAAGCAATTCTTCTGTGATTCTTTTGCGACCTGCTTTCTGCTCTTCATTCAGATCATGCGGAACACATCTGGCAGCAACTTTTCTCAGTAACGATTCAGTAATTCAGCAACTTTTCTCAGTACTGATTCTGTAAACTGAAGTGACAGACATTTTGGCCTCATATGCAATTTCCTCACATGTTTTTTGTCAATCCTCTCTCAAAATGTCATTAACAATAATCTGAGAGGTGTAGTCTGTTGTCTGTTGCCTTCCACTTCTTGGGTTGTCCTCAATGCTTACCCGAGCTTCACAGAAACAAACAGACCACTGTGATACTGTGCTACGATCCACTACACTATTCCCACACACCTCTCTCTCAAAGCATTGTAAATTTCAGTTGGTTTCTTTCCATCTAGGGATTCATTTTTGATGTAGGAATGCTAGTCACTATGTGTAATTCAACCTGAATTCAGCTTTCATTTTAAAACTGAATCACTCATGACACAACCATGTGAACTAGCAATCACATATGCAACCGTCAAGCCTAAAGTCTGACTCACAACTGACATAAATTTCAACCTGATCATGCCACCATAATGGTCGTGCATGTGCCGTGTGCAGGACTTTTGAAATGATCCTCGTATATTGAAATTCGAGTGGACTGATGACAATTTAGTTGCTTTTATTAGGTTTTCACTCAGAACATGTTTCAAAGATGTTCATCTCCCATTTTCAGCTGTGTTTAGTGCTCATAACTAATTTGATAAACTGTTTCTAGAGTGTGGCATAAAATTGGCTCCAACGTAACCTTAGAATGTAAAATTAATGGCGTAAAAGAAGTATTTAAAATAGTGGAGCATAATAATACAATGCTAAAAATTTTGTCAAACTTTAAATACACTTTTGCTCCACTTATCAATAACAACAGTACATGTTTCGAGGAGATATCCTTTTCAACCTCAGCTGATCGGTTAACTTTTTCTCGTCAGCTGTGTGCTTCTCCCTTCCCTTGTTGCTTGGCCTGCTGACGTTCCCTTTGGTGAGTTGTATGATATCACCTGACTCAGATATTTCAGAATTCATGATTGTTCAAATTCTTGGTGATATAAATATTTACCCATACTATTAATTGGCTTGGCTGGCTTTAAAAGTTTTATTTCTTATGATTATATGGCTAAAAGTGATAAGCTATGGCAGACTTATCTGTTTCTTTTTTCTTTTTTTTTAATTTTACATTTCTCAGGGGTTCTTTCAATCTTGTTTCTGGGCTCCTTTTCATTTTGCCAATATATACTTTTTTGACAATAAATTATCATGAATATATTGCGTTAATTGTGACTGATGAATATGAAAGAATTTTTTTATCAGAATATCATGCAACTAAAGTTATAAAGGTTTGTAATGTTAAACCTATATGCTGGACACTCGTATATATATATATATATATATATTCTTATTGAGAAAATGCATAACTCCATGTATGAGCAAAAGTGAAATTTTCATGCCATTCATTAACAAAGCCTGTTACCTGATGTCAGAAGCAATATTCAACACATTGTACATATGTTTTATTCATGTGAAAGCTTACTTCAGTGATTTCATTTAGTTGTGGAAACTAAATTCAGGTTCCATGTTGATTATGGCTGGGTTTTAATAAACTTGGAATAGATACTTAGGCATAGATGATGACAGTGATGATAATAGCCATATTACTCAACTCAGGTTCGCTCATTAAGTACTGTAGTATTGAAAAGATTCCATTGTTTTGTATATGCAGGTGGTCCTCTTTTCCCCAGTTTCTATATTTTACACAGCCAGTGAAGGGAGAATTTAATTTACCTCAACAGCATGTGAACATCATTTTAAATGCCTGACTTTCAGCAATATCAATAGCAAGGGAGAGTTTTTCCTTTCAGTACAACATGATTAAAAACATAGTGTAAATCAATATATTTTTTTTCTCTACCATGTACATTGTAGGAAGAGAAGGTATTGCATATCGCCCAAAAATTTGATACCAAGATTTTACCAGAAATGCATGTTTTGAGCCCCCTGAATAAATAATAATAAAAAAAAGGATTTTTAGAAAAATGCATACGGCAAACTTTGGTTCATTATCTACCAAAGATGTGACACAAAGATTTTCAGGAATCTCCCCCACCCCAAACTACCCTTTTCATGGAACATTTTTCGAAATGTTTGATTTTCTAAAAAATTGCTGTAACGATTTTTATTGAAATACTCTGTATTAAAAATATTTACATGACAAATAAAATGTATATCTTGAATTTTCTGGGAATAGCCTGTGAAGTCTTCATTTGAAAGGAATTTTGTATAATCTTGCATAACTGGTAAACTATGCAACATACTCACAAAAATGTAGAAATCTTTAAAACAAGTTATTTCAAATAAATTTTTGTGTATAACTCATTTCAGAGATATCCATTATTAATGTTTGGAATTGTTCAGTGCTTAGCTATTCTTTTGAACTCCTGTGGATTTTAAGTTGTTTTTCGCATTATCATGGAAGGTTATGGAATTTTAGGGCCAGCCTATAGCCATAGAGGAATATACTATTACAATTTCCTCCATGATGTAGCATCATTAAGCTGTTTGCTTATATTCTCTCTCTTTTTGTGACAAATGCATTATATAAATGTTTCAATTCCAGGAATACAATGATGTTTACTTACCCTCAGAAATAGATGCTTGTGTACAATTCACCAAAGAATTACAGGAAGAAAAGAAGCACGTAAGTGTAATAATACAAAATGAACTTAAGTAAATTCCTGTGCATATTGTATTTGAAAAAAAAAATTTACAACTGGACAAAACTGGGTTATTAAAACACTGCTAAATTAATGAAAATTATAAACCAAAATAAGAAATATATCAGTATTTTGAACATAAATGTATAAAGAATACAGAATTAAAAAGAAAGCTCTTATGCATTAAAGATACATGACCTCCTCTATCAGAATTTCATAGTGATTCTACAAAATTATTAATATGTTAGTGTATCCACTACGTGTTAATCAAAATAAATACCTGTAGAAAATATACAATTTCACTAAAATAGGTTAAATTGTATATTTGCAACCACTTCTATATATTATATTTAATCTTTTCACCTGTAGAAAGTTTCTGTAATCAAGTAACACATATGTTGTAGTGCAACTGATTGAGGTCATTATATCTGTGTGAACAACAAAGTCATAAGAAACAAAAATAATTGTTTATGCTTGTTATTTGGTATATTATGCAGCCTCACTGTTAATAACAACTTCAGAATTTTAATGATTTTTATAATTTTAACAAAATAATTGCTACTTAGCATTTCAAAAGTCCCCTGAATCCAAATAAAGCATTTTCAGAAAAATGCCTGGGTGTGTATGTGCCTGTGTTTGTGAATCGTATAACTCAAAAACTAAAGTCGGATAAATACCAAACTTGGTATTTAGTTCAGTATCTTCCAAAGATGTGACATGATTTCCAGGAATTTCCCCCCCCCCCCCATCCCTAACTACTATTTACATGGAATATTTTTCGAAATTTTTGATTTTCTAAAAAAAATGGCTGTAACGATTTTGATTAAAATACCATACATTAAAGATATTTACATGACAAACTGTATATCTTAAATTTTCTGGGAATAGCCTGTGAAGTCCTCTCCATTTGAAAGGAATTTTGTATAACTGGTAAACGTTAAGTGACAGATGAAAACATACTCACAAAAAATGTAGAAATCTTTAAAACACACAGTTTATTTCAAATAAATTTGTTGTGTATAAGCCATTTCCTGAGATATCCATTATTAATGTTTTGAATTGTTCAATGCTTAGCCAATCCCTTAAAGTCCTGTGGATTTTAAGTTGTTTCTCGCAATGTCATGGAAAGCATATGGAATTTTAAGCCCAGCATATAGCCATGGAGGAATATATTACAATTTCCTCCATGATATAGCATCCAATTCTAAAACATTTGACTATTGCTGTTCCCTTTGTATCTATAATGGAATGTGTAATGCAGCTATTTCCAGAAAGATTTTTCTCGATTAAAAGAAGTAATTAGGAAAATAAAGTTTCATAAGAATAATTTGTGTAAGTGATAGAAGGTAGAGAAAGTCATGTGAATGGAACATCAGATTTTTTTTCAATAAGCTATTTGCTTATGTTCTCTCTCTTTTTGTGACAAATGTATTATATAAATGTTTCCATTCCAGGAATACAATAATGTTTACTTACCCTCAGAAATAGATGATTGTGTACAATTCACCAAAGAACAGGAGGAAGAAAAGAAGCATGTAAGTGTAATAATAAAAAATGCACTTTAGTGAATCCCTGTGTATGTTGTATTTGAAAACAGAAATTACAATTAGGCAAACTGTGTTATTAAAAACTGCAAAATTAATGACAATTTTAAACTAAAATCAGAAACATATAAATATTTTGAGCATAAATATATAAAGAATACAGAATTAAAAAGAAAGCTCTTGTGCATTAAAGATACATGACCTTCTCTATAAGGGATTGTACAAAATTATTCATATGTTACTGTATCTACTACATGTTAAATCAAAATGATACTGTAGAGAAGTGTCTTCAAACCAAGTAACAATATGTTGTGGTGCATTCTGATTGAGGTCATCATGTCTATGTGAACAACAAAGTCATAAGAAATAAAAATAATTGTGTATGCTTGTGTTAATTGGTATATCATACAGTTTCACTATTAACAACAACTTCCAGAATTTTAATGATTTTATAATTTTAACAAAATAATTGCTACTTAACATTTAAAAAAATAATGGATTTAAAACTGAATAAATTTAAACATGCAACAGTGTATAGTTCCAAAATGGCTAATTCCACCCAAAGTGATTTAATTTGAAATTTATGTTTTGAGGTCCACTGAAACTTCCCCACCCCCCAAAAAAACCATATTTTGAAAAAGGTGTGTGAGAACAGCATAACTCAAATTCAAAAAGTTGGATAAGTACCAAACTTGATGTTTAAATTCAACATGTTCCAAGGATGTGAAGACTTTCAAGAAAATTCTTCCAACTCAAATTACCGTTTACATAAAAAAATCTCTATTTTTTTTTTCTTTTCTCAAATGTGGCACTAAAATGTCAGGTTTAATATATTTGAATTAGAAATATAATCCTATATTTGTTGTCAGTAGCCTATGAAGTAGCCTGTATTCGATTGAATTTTGTATAATTTTGCATAAGGGAACCTTTAAAGATAGAAACATACTCAAGAAAAGCATAGACCTCATTAAAATATATGATGTGTCAACTGTTTTCAGTATATTCCATGCTAAGTGTTATCTAATAGACATGCATAAAAGTTTGTGATTCTTACAATGAAGAAACATATAAACTTTTCACATGTTGAATGCTTCTTGCTTAATTTGAAACAATTCCTAGGTAAAAATATATTGTGAGTAAAAATAGGCTCTATAGAAGAATACATTTTTATATGAATAGTATAATACAGTGCAATCTCATTAGCATGTTTCTCATTAATACATTTCCCTTGTATAACGTTGAATTATAAAAGTTCCGGCACCAAATGTAATAAATAATGTTTGTTTAGTATGCTTTCTTGGTCCCACTTACTACATTTGAAGTTTGATGTCCTCATTTGCTGTTTTGGCCAATCCTTGGTAGGTCCAGGTTCAAAGTTTGCATCCTCATTCGCTACATTGGTCATTCCTTTGTCATGGGGTGGAGATTGGCAGCCAATGATATGCATGTATGTACATATTTGTGTGACACGATTTGTGTGGTTAGGATAGAGAATGCTTTAGCTTGGCATGGTAAACACCAACGATAGTTTCTACTCTTGAGTGTTGACCAAACATATGTGGATTGTATTTTAACTTTTCGTTTGCAATGGAGAAGTGTGGCAAATAACCAACAGTGAAAAACTGAAAATCCTTGAAGTAGAGTGCAATCCAAATATGAAACGTGTGGATATATTTGCAGAAGTTAAGCATTCCTGCGTCAACCTTAAACACAATTGTTAGCAAATGTAAACTGATTGAAAGTGCCTTTCAACAAGGGAAAAATGCTGAAACAGAACTTTCCTCTTGGAAAGTAGGATATTGTAACAGGATGCATACTTGTCATTTTGTTTTATTTTTTAACGGAAACTGCTATCTGATACGGTAATTTGTATCACAAATTACTCAGATGTAAATAATGTTTGTAATATGAATATGTATTTTTATGTGACATTGATTTCAGAGGTTTAATAATTGTAATTATTATTGGTAAATAATAATATACGGCTTTACTGAAACTGTCAACAATAACGCAATAATGCAGCGAGGGGATGAGTTGTTTATCGTTACCGGGAACCAGGAAGTTACGTAATGTTTCGCGCCTTTTCGGTAAAAGCTTCTAGAATTTTCCCTAAAAGTAATATGTATTAGTGGTTTTCATTGGATAGTAAAATAGACGCTAATGTTGGCGCGTTTTATTAGCCAATGGTAACTCATTTATAATCTTTAGGCGTATCTTGAGGTAAGCGCATAAATAGCCAGGTTCGAAGTCGGTCGCCCCGCAGTTCAACAAGATTCTCAGTACACTACACGTCGACCCCCAGTTCAACAGAATTCTCAGTACTATACACGTCGTCCGTAAGTTCTTCATTTCGTCATAAGTTACACGCAGCAGAATTACGAGAATCTAAAATATTATACAGTTAAATACACACAAAGTCGAAGTACGTGATTTAAAAGTGAGAAGTTATTACAAACAGTTTCAGTTTGGGCGAGTATTCAGATTAATATGTAAATGTGTTAGTGCACGTGTTCGACAATAAAACATTATAAAACACATTTCTTCACTAGTAATTTTTGGATAAAAGATTCCTTTCCGCTTCACAACCTGTAAGAAATACATGCCTACCAAGATCAGATGATAGCTAGCCGGTGGACATTTAAAACTGATACAAATTGCTACGCCAGAGGGAGCTACAAACAGAACAAATGAACCAACCAACGTATGACGTCACAAGAATGGCTTCCACCAACACCGAGGTAAACAAACATGGTAACTAATTCCGTCGCATAATGACTTCCACAACGTGGTGCTATAAACATATATACAAATTTGCTATTGCAAATTGGCTCCCAAACGTGGAGCTAAAATAATGTTACAATAAATAAAACATTAATACCGTCGCAAATTGGCACCCATAACGTGGGGCGAAGTGACCAGGAAAGGAAGGCAAAGTGACCAGGAAAGGAAAGATGACCAGGAAAGGAACAAGAATAACCAGGAAGTAGCAGAATTAACCAGGAAAGTAGCAGAATTAACCAGGAAAAGGCGAATGCAGCAGTGGAACGATCTACAAGACGCAGATTCCGAGACAACAGGGTAAATCAACTACAAAAACATCGAGACAACGTAGATTCATCATAAAACAACGCAGAAGCGACATACAAATCTAGGAGAATGGGGCAGAACGCTGGACATCAAAGTAACAGCAACGGACAGCATTAGTAAGGTTAGAGTATCTTAAGTTTTTTTTTTAAAAAAAAAAAAAAAAAAAAAGTAAATAAATGTACCTTAGAAGTGGTAGGATAATAAAAACAATGGCTGCTAATAATACAGAAGAAATAATTATGGAGGGAGATAGTGTAACAGGTAGCTGTGATCCAATACAAGTTACAGGAAATAGTCCAGATTTTTTAGGATTTGAGGATGAAAATGTTAGTGCAGAAAGTGAGAATAGAATAGCAGGAAATATTCATTCTGATAATAGTCTGATTATGGAAATGCTGAGAAATATAAGGGAAGATAATGTGAAATTAAGGGAAGATATGCAAAAGAACAATGAGAAATTGAGGGAAGATATTAGTAAGAGTATTACAGATCAATTAAGGGAAGAAATTTGTAAGAATAATGAGAAATTAGAAAAGAAAATAGATCAAAACAGGGAAGATATGCAAAAGAGTCATAGTGAATTAAGGGAAGATATTGGTAAAAGCTTTGAACAAAACAGGAAATCAATTGAAAATATTGGTAGGAGTAATGATATATTAGAGCAAAAAGTAGATCAAAGCAGTGAAGAAAGTGAAAAGAAAGTTACGAAGCTAGATAGTAGTATGCCAGAAATGAGAGATAAAAATGAGGAAGTAATAGTAAGTAAGATAGGAGAAATTTCAAAGAAAATGCTAGACATGAGCAGGGAAATATGTAACAAAGAAAGTGAGGTTAATGTAGAATGTACAGAGTTAGGAAGTCAAATGAGTAGTATTTCAAGTGAACTAAGAGAGATAAATGAGGTTAGGAATGTAGATGTAAATGAGGCGCAGGTTAATTTCAGAGGGGATATATCAGAAATACAGAAGGAGTCAGTAATGCAAAGAAATAAATTGTACCAAGATTTTCAAAATGAAAACTCCAGTCCAGTACAGTTTAGTACAGATTTGTCAGAGTACTCTCAAGTTAAAGAGATTGCAGAAGAGTTGGAAATGAAAGTTGTTAAAAGATGTGTAGTTCAAGAAACTGTAGATTGTTTTCAAATATTATCAGGGAACGAAATGTCATATGAATACAAGAGGTTATTCATGAACAAAAATTTGAAGGTTAGGTTACGGCTACGAGTAATGTTTAGCCACACACAATTTGATCCAGGAGGGTAAATAGCAATGAGATGTAAAGTAAATGCTGGATAGTTAAAGATGACTTGCAGAGAAATGTATTGGAACGTAAGAGGGTTAACTAAATATATATGTCATTTGAAAAGAGAAATAAGTTATAAAAAAAAAAAAGAGAGAAATGTTTTAAAAAAAAAAAAATAAATAAATAAATAAATAAATAAATTTTTAGTAACTGTAACAACATTTGAAAATTAAGAATGCAAAGATTGAAACTTAATATGATATTAAATTAAAAGTACGTAAATACAATTCAAAGAGTATTGTTAAAATAAAATTCAAAATAACAAAAATGGTAAAAATAATTCAAAACAAATACTTACGTAGCAAACAGAAAAGGTGAAACATTGTCAAGATTTAAGAGATGTAAATATATTTGTAAAGTACAAAATAACAAAAATGGGTAAAAATGATTAAAAAAAAAAAAAAAAATATTTGTGTAGAGGATAAATATTTTGGTAAATATGTGTAATAATTACAAAATTCTTGAATTGATAAATTTTTGGTAACAATATAAGAAAGTAAACCATTTTTTGTAACACTAGTTAAATAATTTATGGTAAAGTATTTGCTATAAAAAAAATTGTAATGTAAGATTAATATCTAAATTAATTAAACCAGAGCCAGTAAGTAGTGGCGAGATAAAACATATGTCGTGTGTTAAATGCGTGTGAAGTGTTAAGTGAAAGTGATTACGTGTGTTCCAAGATTTAGGAGACTAAAAACACAATTTTAAAATTTCTAAACAAGTTATAAATATTTATAATTATGTTTCTAGTGGGGCATATGATACGGTAATTTGTATCACAAATTACTCAGATGTAAATAATGTTTGTAATATGAATATGTATTTTTATGTGACATTGATTTCAGAGGTTTAATAATTGTAATTATTATTGGTAAATAATAATATACGGCTTTACTGAAACTGTCAACAATAACGCAATAATGCAGCGAGGGGATGAGTTGTTTATCGTTACCGGGAACCAGGAAGTTACGTAATGTTTCGCGCCTTTTCGGTAAAAGCTTCTAGAATTTTCCCTAAAAGTAATATGTATTAGTGGTTTTCATTGGATAGTAAAATAGACGCTAATGTTGGCGCGTTTTATTAGCCAATGGTAACTCATTTATAATCTTTAGGCGTATCTTGAGGTAAGCGCATAAATAGCCAGGTTCGAAGTCGGTCGCCCCGCAGTTCAACAAGATTCTCAGTACACTACACGTCGACCCCCAGTTCAACAGAATTCTCAGTACTATACACGTCGTCCGTAAGTTCTTCATTTCGTCATAAGTTACACGCAGCAGAATTACGAGAATCTAAAATATTATACAGTTAAATACACACAAAGTCGAAGTACGTGATTTAAAAGTGAGAAGTTATTACAAACAGTTTCAGTTTGGGCGAGTATTCAGATTAATATGTAAATGTGTTAGTGCATGTGTTCGACAATAAAACATTATAAAACACATTTCTTCACTAGTAATTTTTGGATAAAAGATTCCTTTCCGCTTCACAACCTGTAAGAAATACATGCCTACCAAGATCAGTTGATAGCTAGCCGGTGGACATTTAAAACTGATACAAATTGCTACGCCAGAGGGAGCTACAAACAGAACAAATGAACCAACCAACGTATGACGTCACAAGAATGGCTTCCACCAACACCGAGGTAAACAAACATGGTAACTAATTCTGTCGCATAATGACTTCCACAACGTGGTGCTATAAACATATATACAAATTTGCTATTGCAAATTGGCTCCCAAACGTGGAACTAAAATAATGTTACAATAAATAAAACATTAATACAGCTTCATATCACATGTGTAATCAAGCACAGCAAAGCCACTTTTATCACTTACATAATTCACAATTTATTCTTCTAAAAAAACATTCACTAACCTCAAAACCTGTTTAAATTATACAGAGAAACAAACTAACATATGTTTAACAGGTTCGCCAATGTAAATCCAAGTTGACCAACATAAAAGCTTGAATTATTTATTTTCAGACTTTGTGTATGCAAATCGATCTCAATACATATTGAATTTAACATGGAAACGCGGATTGTATTCAGTATGGAATTGGACTTAACTCGATTTCAATTCCCGATGGAAATGTAGTAATTATTAGATTTTATTACATAAGTATGTTCTTAAATTGCAGATTTTGTATTTTTGTTTACACGTTTTCCCGTCTATGATGTCCAGATTCTTGGGTCCATGCAAAAACATACTAATGAGATTCTACTGTATATAACAGCTATATGTGAACCTGTCATGGTAGAGAGTTGTGTAAATGTATCACATCAGATGTAATTTAAATCAGTACACTTCAAATAGTATATTATTTAATAAGACTATAATGGTAGTAATTAAGGCGTGAGCATGTTTATGAAATGAGCAGTAGCCAGTTTCGTAATTTTCATACAAGCATCTTAATTACCATTATAGTCGCGTTGCCTACGACTGTTTTTGGTCGACCACACTATAATTTCAAAACTTTGAGGTTTTAGAAAAAGATCTTACATTGTTAATTGTGTGTAATTAAATGCTGATTGGATGGCTGCATGATGACAGGATCTTGAGTGTGTTTGCAAGTACTGCAATAGATGGCAGTACTGTTGAGTCCAGGTTATATTTCTTTATGTTTGCAGATAACGTATATTGAACAATATTAAAACAAAGGAAATGAACTCAATTTATTAGAATATTAACATTACAATGAACAGAATTTATTTTATTTTAAATACACATAATTCATTGTTTATCTGGGGAATGGATCCCAGTGGACTGCTGCTTTGAAGGTGTTAAAAGGTATGGGAGAAATGCGCGTAGAGCTGAGTCGCTGAGGTATTATAGATGCCATTATAGTTCAGTGATGTCACATGTAATCAGCGTATTATAGTGTAGTTGGCCGAAAATGAATTTTTGAGTCAAACTTATTACTTTCTCTATTTTGTATTGGTGGAAGAGAGCATAATAATTCCAAAAGAATGTTAAAGTATTGATGACAAATTCTTTATCACTCAGGGCTAAGTAATTGTTTTGCGTTCAGATGTTACAAGCAACAACTGAAATATTGCATGTTTCTTTTTCTTTCAGGATTCTGAAGAAGAAATAAAATTGTAAAGAGAAAGATGTCATAGTCAAGAACAAAAGAGCTTGCAGCTAGTCACTATATGCACAGAATTTACTGCCTAAACATTGGCAATGGAGCACAATCTAGTTTTGCACTGTGATAACATATTAGAATGTAATGGCAGGTGTGTTACCATTTAATGGTTGTGGAAACCTATTTTACTTCAGGTAGGAAACAAATATTACTTGTGTCAGTAAATGAGTCATTCATTGAATAGGATACAATTTGAGGTCACCACTAAGCATTCAAAATGCCTATAATATTTATTTTCTAAAAGTTATTGTAGTGTTGCTGCTTTGCATACATTCCCAGATCATCATGGATTTTATTAAAGAAAGTGGTTTTACTGCAGTATTGGATTATTGGCTAAATTGAGGTGTTTTACTTATGAGATCAGGGTTTCTGATATCCAGAGTAATCCTTGTGTTAGATGTTGCTGTGGCAGAGTTATTGGGTCATCCGCCTTCCCTGTTATGCGACTTCTGCGGTTTTTTGGTGAAATATTGAAGGAAGTTCTGCCAACGTGAATCATTCGAGTTTTAGGCATGACCCTACAGCTACTCTCTGTCATCGCTGCACTTCTCTACTTCTAAAAAAACACCCCTCAGCTACGCTTTGCAGCTTAGGGCCCTCAATCATATTTTCAGCTATGTTGGGATTACAAATGTTGACAGCAGAAAGGCAACGTAACCAATGTTTCCATGATGCCACAGGTGAGATGCATGCGATGCGACTTCTGATATTGAGTAATATGGAACAAAAGTGACAAAATATGCCATAAATACATGAAAATACCTAAAGCACCAGGTTCATTGTTGTTTTTATTTATATTAAAGAAATAAAATGAGTGCAGTGTATGTGTGTTTTACATGTGTACAGTGATTTTGCCCATAATCGGATACTGCAGTATATCCAAAGAAAGCAATTGGAGATGGTTAAGCAATATTCTGGCTGTAAATCATTTGAGGTTTTTAATATTCTGACTAGCGCACTACTTGAGTTTGCTTATGTGTAAGCCCACCTCCATGGTGTAGTGATAACACTGCCTCACATCCAAGAGGTCCCAAGTTCAAATCTTGGTTAAGGCGAGTTACCTGGATAAGGTTTTTTCTGGGGTTTTCCCTTATCCTGAGAACACGAATGCTGGATAACTCTTAAGCTCTAGGGACAATGGGCCTATTTCTTCATTCACTGTCCGATATGACCTATAATGCTAAACTTTGCAAAAACCCAATCTTTCCAGCAATCATTTTTCTGACTTTAGTTCCTAAACTAGTTAAAACATTCCCAGATTCTCAGCTTAACTTTTAAACACTAACAGAAATCTCTTATTATGCGAGAGCATTTCTAATTGGAAACCTTATACTATTTGTAAAGTTACAAATGACAGAAGACCTCATCATATTAATTTTTCATTCAACTACTACATTTTAGAGAAGGTGTTTTACTATCTCTGAAATGTTATGCAAAATAACTGAAACCATGCAGTGTATTTCACATTTCAGCTTCTATGTGTGCTGCAATGGCTACATGTTAAGTTTGTGCTGCTCTATAAAGGCGCTTTCTCAGATCAATGACACTACTTTTGGCTATGGAAGCAAACTTCAGTAGTGTTCAGTAGAGCAACCTTACAGTTCACTCATATTAGGAAAATGTGAAAGTGTTGTTGGTTTATATTAGAATGCTAGGAAGCCATGCGCTACAATGAAGCACATGTATAACATGGCAATGTGCTACCCCTTAAAGCTCAGCTTGAATGGAAAGGGGAGCGGTGTCACCTTATTGGCTGTAGTAATAACAGAAGAGTGGTTGCATTGGAAACCACATGGAAGCATTTCCTTCCAGCTATTGTCACAACTGGCTTCTTGTTTAAAACAAACTGTAGTACACTTTTGTGAAAGTCACTCAGAGATAATCATTTCTGTGTGGTAAAAGTAGTTAACATCAGTTGCTAAATACAAGGTCTGTTCAAAAAATTCCGGAACATTTGTAATTGCGTGCCAATAAAGTGTTGGAGCGAAATGCAGTTGGCATCTCTGCACATGCCTATGTTTAATGTGTAACTGCCGGAAGTTTCATTATTTTATGTCTGTTATTGTTCAATGCTGTATTGAGTAGAACGTTGTGTTGCACAGTTTGTGAATTTTGAGATGGCAGAGTTAGAGGAACAACGTGTCTGCATTAAATTTTGCGTGAAACTCAAGAAAACCTTTACAGAGACACACCAAATGATGCAGAAAGCCTGCAGTGATGAGTGCTTAAGCTGTACTCGGTGTTACGAATGGTTCACACCTTTTAAAGATGGCCCTTGTTCAGGATGCCCTTTGACGTCTACTGATGACGCTCATGTCAGGAATGTTAATGAAATTGTGTGTGCCAATCGAAGACTGACTGTCTGAAAGATTGCAGAAGAATGTAACATTTCAGTTGGATCATGTCATGAAATCCTGATACAGCATTTTGGAATGCATTGTGTTACTGCCAAGTTCGTCCCATGGCCAGAAGATCAGAAAGACCATTGCCTCACAATCTGTGAAGAGCTTTTGGATCGTGCAAATGAGAACGAGATGTTGCTTAAGAGAATCATAACTGGTGATCAGACGTGGGTCTATGGTTATGATGTTGAGACTAAGGTTCAATCTTCACAATGGGTTGGGAAAGGTTCTCCAAGACCAAAAAAAAGCTTGTCAGGTCAGGTCAAATGTCAAAGTCATGCTGATAGTTTTCTTTGACTTTGAAGGATTAGTTCATCATGAATTCGTGCCACAGGGACAAGCTGTTAATCGGTGGTACTATCGGGACGTGTTGAGACGGTAATTTGTATCACAAATTACGTTAATATAAATAATTATTTTATTATGAATATGTATTTTTATGTAACATTGATTTCAGAGGTTTAATAATTGTAACTATTATTGGTAAATAATAATATATGGCTCTACTGAAACTGTCAACAATAACGCAATAATGCAATGAAGGGTTTGAGTTGTTTATCGTTACCGGGAACCAGGAAGTTACGTAATGTTTCGCGCCTTTTCGGTAAAAGCTTCCAGAATGTTCTATAAAAAATAATATGTATTAGTGGTTTTCATTGGATAGTAAAATTGACGCTAATGTTGGCGCGTTTTATTAGCCAATAGCATTTCATTTATAATCTTTAGGCGTATCTTAAGGCAAGTCTATAAATAAGCCATGTCTGAGGTAAGCGTCCTCCAGTGTGCAACAAGATTCTCGACACATTACACATCGTCCCCAGTTCGGCAATATTCTCAAAACATTACACATCGTTCTCCAGTGTTCAACAAGATTCTCAACACGTAGCACGTCAGATCCCAGTTCAACAAGATTCTCATGTCGGTCTCTAAATTCATAAAGTTACGCGCAGCAGAAGTACGAGAAATCTTATAAAGGATTATACAGTTAAATATATAAAGTTGAAGTACGTGAGTTAAAAGTGAGAAGTTATTACAAACAGTTTCAGTATGGCGAGTATCCAAATTAATTTGTGAAAGTGTTCGTGAACGTGTTCTGCAATAAAGATTATAAAACCAGTTTCTTCATCAGTATCATTTATAGACAAAAGATTCCTTTCCGCTTCACACCCTGCAAGAATTAAATGCCTACCTAACTAGCTGGCCGGAGGACAATATACATAACCTTAAAACTAATTCATATAGATTGCTACGCCAGAAGGGGTTAACAAATGACCAACGAATGACGTCACACAAGATGGTTCCACGCGTGAGGTAAACGACATTACGTGAGAAACATTATCCACCACGTGTGGAGCTCAACAACACCATACCACTATCAAATACCACATCAAATTGGCGCCCAACGTGGGGCGACAACTAGGAAAGGAAGGCGAAGTGACCAAGATCAGATGATAGCTATCAGGACGTGGAACGAAAGCAGCAGTAAAATGATCTACAAGACGCAGATTCCAGAAACAAGAGGAGCGACAAACGGCGCGGATAAGTGGATACAAAAAACATCGAAACGACGTAGATTCATCACGATACAACGCAGAAGCGACATACAAACCTAGGAGAATGGGGCAGGACGCTGGACATCAAAGCTACATCAACAGACAGCATCACAAAGTCAGGTGATTGTATTTTTTTTAGAAAACAAAAAAACAATGGCCACTAATAATATAAAAAAAACAATGATGGAGGGGGATGGTGTAACGGTTGGCCGTGATTCAGTACAGGATGCGGAAAGTGGCTTAAACAATGTAGTAGTTGAGGGAGGAAATATTAGTAAACAAAGTCAGAATAGAACAGCAGGAAATGTTAGTGCAGAAAGTGAGAATAGAACAGTAAGAAATGTTAATCTTGATACTATTATGATTATGGAAATGCTGAAGAATATGCAAAAGAGTTATAGGGAAACGAGGGAATATCTTAGTAAGAAATTAGATCAAGAAAGGGAAGATATGCAAAAGAGTTTTGAGAAATTGAGAGAAGCTATAAACAAAGATCATAGGGAATGGAGAGAAAGTATTGGTAGGAGGAATGAGATATTAGAGCAAAAAGTAGATCAAAGCAGTGAAGAAATTGAAAAGAAAGTTAAGAAGCTAGATAGTAGTATGCCAGAAATGAAAGATGAAAATGAGAAAGTAATAGTAAGTGAGACAGGAGAAATTTCAAAGAAAATGCTAGACATGAGCATGGAAATATGTAACAAAGAAAGACAGGTTAATACTAAAAGTGAGGTTAATGTAGAATGTACCGAGTCAGGTAGTAGATTGAGTAGTATTTCAAGTGAGCCAAGAGAGATAAATGAGGTTAGGAATGTAGATGTAAATGAGACGCAGGTTAATTTCAAAGGGGAAGTATCAGAAATACAGAATGAGACAGTAATGCAAAGAAAGAAATTGTACCAAGATGTTCAAAATGAAAACTCCAGTCCAGTACAGTTTAGTAAAGATTTGTCAGAGTATTCTCAAAGTAAAGAGATAGCAGAAGAATTGAAAATGAAAGTTGGTAAAAGATGTATTGTTCAGGAAACTGTAGAGTGTTTTCAAATATTATCAGGGAACGAAATGTCATATGAATACAAGAGATTATTCATGAACAAAAATTTGAAGGTTAGGTTACGACTACGAGTAATGTTTAGCCACATACAATTTGATCCAGGAGGGTAAATAGCAATGAGATGTAAAGTAAATGCTGGATAGTTGAAGACGACTCGCAGAGAAATGTATTGGAACGTAAGAGGGTTAACTATTTATATATGTCATTTGAAAGGAGAAATAAATTATATAAAAAAAAAAAAAAAAAAGGAAAGAAATGTTTAAAAAAAAAAATAAATAAATAAATAAGTAAAATTTTTAGTATCTGTAACAATATTTGAAAATTAAGAATGCAATGATTGAAACTTAATATGATATGAAAGTAAAAGTACGTAGATACAACTCCAAGATTTAAAAATTAAGAATGTAAAGATTGAAAATTAATATGATATTAAAGTAAAGTACATAAATACCATTCCAGGAGTATTGTTAAAATAAAATTCACAATAACAAAAATGGTAAAAATAATTCAAAACAAATACTTATTTAGCAAACAGAAAATGTAAAAACAATGCCTAGATTTAAGAGATGTAAATATTTGTGTTGAGGGTGAATATTTTGGTACATATGTATAATAATTACAAAAAAATCTTAAATGTATAAATTTTTGTCAACAGCTTAAAGTAAACAATTTGGTACTAGTAAATAAATAGTTTAGGGTATAGTATTTGCTATAAAAAAATTTTTGTGATATCAGATTAATATCTAAATTAATTAAATCAGAGCCAGTAAGTAGTGGCGAGATAAAACATATGTCGTGTGATAAATGCGTGTGAAGTGTTAAGTGAAAGTGATAGCGTGTGTTACAAGATTTAGGAGACTAAAAACAAAATTATAAAATTTCTAAACAGGTTATAAATGTTTATAATTATGTTTCTAGTGGGGCATATGAGACGGTAATTTGTATCACAAATTACGTTAATATAAATAATTATTTTATTATGAATATGTATTTTTATGTAACATTGATTTCAGAGGTTTAATAATTGTAACTATTATTGGTAAATAATAATATATGGCTCTACTGAAACTGTCAACAATAACGCAATAATGCAATGAAGGGTTTGAGTTGTTTATCGTTACCGGGAACCAGGAAGTTACGTAATGTTTCGCGCCTTTTCGGTAAAAGCTTCCAGAATGTTCTATAAAAAATAATATGTATTAGTGGTTTTCATTGGATAGTAAAATTGACGCTAATGTTGGCGCGTTTTATTAGCCAATAGCATTTCATTTATAATCTTTAGGCGTATCTTAAGGCAAGTCTATAAATAAGCCATGTCTGAGGTAAGCGTCCTCCAGTGTTCAACAAGATTCTCAACAAGTAACATGTCAGCTCCCAGTTCAACAAGATTCTCATGTCGGTCTCTAAATTCATAAAGTTACGCGCAGCAGAAGTACGAGAAATCTTATAAAGGATTATACAGTTAAATATATAAAGTTGAAGTACGTGAGTTAAAAGTGAGAAGTTATTACAAACAGTTTCAGTATGGCGAGTATCCAAATTAATTTGTGAAAGTGTTCGTGAACGTGTTCTGCAATAAAGATTATAAAACCAGTTTCTTCATCAGTATCATTTATAGACAAAAGATTCCTTTCCGCTTCACACCCTGCAAGAATTAAATGCCTACCTAACTAGCTGGCCGGAGGACAATATACATAACCTTAAAACTAATTCATATAGATTGCTACGCCAGAAGGGGTTAACAAATGACCAACGAATGACGTCACACAAGATGGTTCCACGCGTGAGGTAAACGACATTACGTGAGAAACATTATCCACCACGTGTGGAGCTCAACAACACCATACCACTATCAAATACCACATCAGTGTTGCTACGCCTGCGAGAAAATGTGAGAAGGAAATGTTCTGAAATGTGGCGAGACAATTCATGACCCTTGCATCACGATAATGCACCCGCGCATTCATCCCTGTTGGTGCGTGACTATTGCACAAAAAACGATATCACTGTACTGCCTCATCCTCCGCACTCTCCAGACCTGGCCTCTGCGGACCTTTTTTTATTTCCAGAATTGAAAACCCCATTGAAAGGACAAAGTTTTGCAATGATAGACGAGATAAAAGAAAATTTGCAGACAGCACTTCGCGTGATCCAGAAAGAGGTGTACCAAGACTGCTTCCAGAAGTAGAAACAGCATTGGAAGCAGTGTATCAATTGTGGAGGAGAGTATTTCGAAGGAGACTATGCACAATAAGTAAAACGTAAGCGTAGAAAAATGTTGTGGACAAAGTTCTGGAATTTTTTGAACAGACCTTGTATACAGGAGTAGAAGCCTTATACGGCTTTACGGCATGGATTACCTTTTTTATGGCTTTTTGTGCTGATTCGAAGTGTTGGAGATTTGCACTATGGACATAACAAAACATTAATTTCTATTGCATTATATTGTAAATGTTTTTATAATAGCAGTGTAAGACTTCTCGCTAACTTAAGATTACACCCCAAATGTGCTGCATTAATAATTTACAGTGCAGTGATAGGCCAGAGCTTATCTATTCATCTGTCCTTCATGAATGCTCCCTCTTTACTGGGCTACAACAAAATGCAACATGTGCGCACTTTGCTTTGTGGGATTTCAAATATGATTGCATCAACAGTGAACTCTAATGATAGCCAGCAGTAACCAGTGAGCAATAAATGGATGTGATCTTAGTAATTGATGACATTAGATACGAAGTCCACTCTCCCTTGTAAATTGCAAATCTTATTTGCATTCTATGGCTGCTGGAAATAAGTTTTACATTTTTTGTGTCAGGTTTCAGTTACAGTTAATGTTATGAAGCATAAAAATGGACTAAAAATTTGAATATATGGCTTAGGAAGTGGTGTTCTTTGCTTTAATATATGCTTGTTTGCGGTACAAGGAAGTATTTCAGCATGTGTGACAGAAAGAAACAGTACCAGGTCTTCAAGAATTTTTATAAAATGGAATTTCCATTTATTTTACATGCAGTTTTTGTACATTTACTGCAATGAGCATGTTACATATTTTAAATTTCATGTCTTTGCAAAATTATGGTTTATTTAACAAGGGAAATTTTACGAATTTGAACTTCAGGAAGTTGGCAAGTAGTTTCAGTTTTATTTTCTGATTAGTGTGGGTTTAGTCTTAAAACACACTTACAGATTTTTTAATAACATTTTCAAATTCCATTGTTCCTTTATATTTGTGTGGTTATTTCACCTTCATCCTTTAAATACATATTTTATAAGGTCATCTTGATATACAGCTTCTAAGTGTGCTCACAATTACATTAGTTTCAATTATGTTTTAAACTTTAAGAGCTGTATAATGCTATTACAGAACTTCTTTAGAACATTTGCTGTATCTATGGCACTTGTACTTATATTCTTTATAACATTTTACACTTGTGCAATAAAGAGATTTTTTAAAAATAATGCAACCTTTCATGAAATTCTGACTTGTTCTTTTATTTTCCTTTAAAGTTGCTTATCCTTAGGGGCCCTAAAATTTAGTGAATAGATTTTTGTTGTGTGGTATCTTTAAAAATCACTTTCTCTCTCCCTCTCCCCTCTCTCTCTCTGGAGCATTTTCCTACATAAATGAATTTTTTTTTTTGCTAATGAAACACTCACATAATAATAATGCTAATAAAAAAACTTTTTAGTACCAAGATGCTATGTGTATTGAACTGCCCACTGAAACTGGCCATGGCCACAGTTCAGGTGGGCAACCCAGCTTATGTTACAAGCAACATTATACATTACTACTTTTGTTCTTATTTATTTACTCATAGGTTGTTCCTTTCCTCTTTTAACATTCCATTTCCATCTGTTTTTTTCTTTTTCTAATTATTGCCGTATGTTTTTACAGTTTTTGTCTAAAATTTGATTTATGTCAAATTTCCTATTCCTTCTTAATCATATACTTTCTTTTCTCCAAATCTTTGTTTCTGTGCATTCAAATACTATGTGTCATTTTCTCTTCCCCCATATAATGGGTATTTCATTGACCTTTTAACCTGCACACTCTTGCTCTTAAGCAAGCTATCACCCCCCTCTTTTTTCTTTATTGGTGTTGTCTGTATACTACTCAGGACATATATCTCTAGCATTGTTTACTTGCTGCCATCATAGTAACTATCCCTGTTATGCAGAGCGAGTACAGGCTACTTGCATGTAAATATAACAGCGCCACCAAACCAGCATTATTGTTAAATGTCCTGAGTAATGCCTCTCTCTTTCCCAACTGTTTTAGATTAAAACATAGAATGACCTCTTCTCTGTTTACTTAACAATTTTTGTATCTCAATATCTTCATATCTTCTTCTTACACCTTTCAAAAATCTTTATTGTTTGTTTCTCTTTTTTCCCCAAACATTCCTCAAACCATTATTTTGTAAGTTATTGCTTATCCAACCGTTATATTGTAGACTTGTTTCTTGGTATTTTGTACATTGTTTTAACAAATTATCATCTAAATTCAGGATGCTATACCAGTATTTCAAAGCTCTCTCCATAATCAATCCTTTCTTTGCAGTTCTTCCCATTTCAATTTGAGCAATTAAGTCCACTACTTCCCACCCATTTTTCAAGTCCCCATATTTCAATACCATATAACATTTGAGTCTCAACCACTGAGTTATGCACCTTTCCAACCGTTTCACCTCCATCTCTGGATGTTATATTAACATCCTCTAACAGCCATCATTGCTGCTTTCCCTTTTGCCAATGCTGCTCTGTTTTATTTCTTCCATTTACTTCCTGCCTCTATTTTAATTCCTAAGTAAGTGTAATCCTTTACCACTTTATACTCATTACTTCCCTTTTTACTTATTTACCTACTTTCTTAAAACTACAGTTATTACTACTTTCTTAAAATTACTCTCTATTAATACAAAACATCCATCAAATTTTTGGCTGCAAATTTATACAGATGGCTAACGGCTATATATCCTAAATAGGAGCCCTTGGGTATCATCGACAAAAGGAGCCAGGGCTCGACGCTGATCATGCCCAAATGTATTGTATTAGCTCAACACTCAATAAAGATATCATATCAAATAGGAGCTGGAGTTGGTGAATCTGCCAGTTCTCCTTTTATAAGAATTTGGGTCTGCATATAACAAATTTTGTTGGTGAAATTGAAGCCATAAATACCCACAAAACTTGTTTATTTGGTTGAATAAATTTACAAATATAGTTATATTATCAGATTTTCAAGCTGCTAACCAGCTGTCCAAAAATGACCAAAATTAAAGAAATTCATAATGTGATTGAGCGGATACAACATTTAAACAAAACTCTGTTTCTTCCATTGGATTCTAGCGGCACACTGTGGTATTGCTGGAAATGAAAAAGCTCATTTTGATCTCAAAGGAGGGAACAAAAATTTTCCAAAAAGCAAAGAAAAATTTTTCATATGAACCTATAAAAAGTTTCATGAAAAGTGTAATCTATAAAAACAAATATCAAAGTTGATAATTCTTATTGACAAACCTCAATTAATACCAAATTGACGGAAAAGAAACATCAGTAGCAATGTTCAGACTTATAATAGGCCATGACTGCTAAATAAGCATCTTCATAGGATTGGAATTGTCTGTTCTCCATATTGGTCTTTAAGCAAGCAACACTAACAACATATGAAATTCTATAACCATATTAAGATGATATATCAAAATATTGGGGAGCAAGAAGGAAGATGATTTCATTATCAAATCCTGAGCATTAGATAACAAGCACAGACACAATTTGTGTTTTTTCTCTGTTTACATTTAATCATTCTGAATAGTACTTATCTGTATCTTGTAAAGAACATTTTAAGCCATTTCCAATAATAGAACCAACTACCAATCATCTGTGAAAAGACCAGAGATCTGCACATTATTTATTACAGGTAAGAGATTATTACTATTGCTTATATTTTGTAGTATATTGTCAATAAATAAATTAAATAAAATTGGACAAGCATTGCATCCTTGTCTTAGCTATTTTTCTTCTTATAGTTCCCTAGTTATTATCTCTTGCTCATATTTTTTACAAAGGTATAAATTCTTACATAAAATTCCACATTTCTTTACATTTTATGCAATTTTTTGTATGAATACTATTTAAGCTGCTTGAGGAAATGCATCTAGAAATGCACATCATGATGCTTATAATGGACTCATGTTTTTGTGGAAACTAAACTCCATCTTTATTGTGTGATCCACCAAGAGAGCTTGAAGGTGGCAAAGTGTGTGTTCAGTATATGGAGCTTTAACAAATATGAAATACACTTAATTTTCAAAGCATGTAATTTTGAGTATTTATTTGTGCATATATTCACATTCTTCTCGTAGCAATGGGAGGACTGTTGCAGCATGACTAGTTGCAAAGTGCAAACTTAAATATGGTAGAAAATCCTAGCAGTGCATTCAGTGCTGCAAAAAATAATCTGATGTAGGAAAATGTGGATTTGTACTTTCTCTGCCGCTTACCTATAGTAAATAGAGGGAGTATTTTATTCCACCCAAAATTCTGATATCAAGATTTCACCAGAAATACAAGTTTTGAGGTTCCTTAATAAAAACATTCTAGAAAATTATTGCGTATGTATGTATGAGAGAGCAGCAAACAATTCAAAAATGAAGTTCAGGATCTTCCAAGGTTGCAACACACAGATTTTCAACAAAATCCTCCCACCCTAAACTACCCTTTACATGGCAATTTTTTGTTATTTTTACATTTTTTCAAAAATGGCTCTAACAACTGTGATTAAAATATCATCAACTTAAGATATTTGAAGACAAAATGTATATTTTGAATTTTTCTAAATTCTGAATGAATTTATTACACTTTTGTGTAACTTGTAAACCATAAGAGATAAAACAAAAACTTACTACACAAAAAAATGTATATCTCGTTAAAACACACAATTTATGTCAAATTTTTATGTAGTATTAACCATTTCTGAGATATTCTTTGTTGTTAGTGTGAATTTTTAAATACTTTATATCTTTTTAAGTGCTAAATTCTTAATTTCTCTACCACGCATATAGTACGTAGAGAAGCTATTGCATTCCATTGAAAAATTTGATACTAAAATTTCTGTGGAAATACATGTTTTGAGGCCCCTTGAATCTAAAAAAAGCCTTTTTAGAAAAAGGTCTGTGTTTGTGTGAACAGCATAAATGAAAAACGAAAAGTTGGATAAATACCAAACTTGGTATTTATGTTCAGTATCTTCTAAAGATGCGACACAAGATTTTCAAGAATATCTCCCCACCCCAAACTACCCTTTACATGGAACATTTTTAGCAATTTTTTATTTTCTAAAAAATGGCTCTAGCAATTCGATAAAATACCATATACATTAGAGGTATTTATATGACAAATAAAATGTATATCTTGAATTTTCTGGGAATAGCCTGCAAAGTCCTCTTCATTTGGAAGGAATTTTGTATAATCTTGTATAACTGATAAACATTAAGACCTAGATGAAAACACACTACACAAAAAATGTAGTCTCTTTAAAAAACACAGTTTATTTCAGATAAGCTTTTTATGGCATCAGTCATTTCTAAGCTATCTGTTATTAATGGTTCAAATTGTTCGTTACATAGCCATTCTTTTAAAATTTGACTATTGCTATTCCCTTTATATCTATAACAAAATGTGTAATGCGGCTATTTCTAGAAAAGTTTAGCCTGATTAAAATTAAGAAGATAGGAAGAAAAACCCTTACAAGAATAATTCATATGCCCGTTAATAAATGAAATGGTAGAGAAAGTCATGTGAATGTAAGAAGAGTTTTCTCTTGTAGTCATGTAAAGAGTGAAATTTCATAGCTAGCGTATAGTGGCTCACTTTTAAATGATTTGACTTGTTTCAGCCTCCTGTATTTCCTTACCTGCAATGAAACATAACAAAAGCTTTTCTGCAAACATGTATCTTAACTAAGAAGAAGTAGCTAGAAGAATAATGTTTTGTAAGAATGGTTTGTAAAAGAGTGGGCAGAGAAAGGCATGTGAATATGACACATAAGATTTTTAATTTTAGGGATTAACTGAAGTAGCGTTAATTCGTTTTTATAGCTTATGTTGCCCACATGATGCAATTCTCATACTCATTCATTTGTTTATGTAATTTGAGTGAGACATAACTGTTTGTGTAATATCTGTGTACTAAGGAGACCACATAGTTATGGTTTGAATATATTTGACACAAGAAGCAAAGCAATTACATACAGATTTTACATTTGGGATGATTAGAGCTGAAAAAAATGTATGTATTGAACTTGTGCTAGAAAGCACAAGTTTAACAAATGACTGCTGTTTTTGTATACTGCGCGTAAGAAAGGAAATATTGTTCCATTTGAAAGCATTAGCAATAAAATATTTTACTCAGTTTTAGAATGTCTTCAAATATCTTTTTAGTGGAATTCTTCACAGTGTAAAGATGCCTCTAGTGAGCAAATATTCTGTTGTAAATGAGTTTGTATATTTCATGATTAAACATATTTTATACTTTTCATCATTTGCAATTATATGTTATATTTTCCAAAAGTTTTCCTCACATTTTGGCCCAAAATTGACTCTTCGTAAGGGTACCCCGTCTCGTAAAGCTCTGTTTATCATTTAAATCAAAGGTTCTCAAACTGGGGGACCTCAATTATTTATGGGTGCAGGGAAGGACTGACAACTTAGAACAAAACAAAACATGTGATCCGTAAGTTTAAGAATCATTTTATATTACAGTAGAAATAATATAAATTGCAATTATATGAACATTTAAGCTTTGAATACTCAAAATTGTAAATAAATTCTTTTGATTTTGTCTTAACATTTTTTCCTTGTTTGCTTTGCATATTTGTTGTAGCTTTTGAACAGATGCACACGAGTAACATAAGGATCCTCATTAATTCTCCTTGAGTTAAAGGTTTCAATACAGAAATTATGTTTACTCCTGGTGTTATAAGCAAGAATTTCACCAATACCTTTCTTTACCTTGTTTTTTTTTGTAAGAGAATATTATTAAAAACAAATACTGCTAAGAATGAGGGGAATCCAAATCATTTTTAGAATTTTTCATTCAAACTAATATCAGCAAAATGACTTAATTTAGTTGCATGTTTATCTAAATGTCTCTTCAGGCCATCATTTGAAGGAGAAGCAGCAGCCTCATATTGTTGATGCGATTATCTTTATATATTTCAGTACATTGTTGTTTCAGCCTTGCATCCTCTGGCTTTTGTTAAAATAGTTATTGTAGTATTATAAATCTTAAAACTCTCTCAAATATAGGCATTAAAAAGAAAGAAATTATAATAACTCTTAGAGGTGTGGCAATTTCAAAACCACTGACTTAAATAACAGATTTATCTGTGCATATTTACATGTTAGTATTTGTTTCTTCTCTTCTTAATCTTCATTTGCTGTACTTTCTTTTCTAATGGAACGATCAGGTTTTGGTATAGGATTGTATTCCACTCCATCTTGCAGTTTTATATTATCAGATGCAACTGCAGTGGAATCTGAATTTGCTTCACTGCCGGTGGATGTCTGATCTGGTATTTCATTACCTGATGAAGGTTTGTCTATAGGCACTTTTATCTCCTTCTGTGCTTTTCCTGAAGTAAGCATTTCCTCTGAGTTAGATAGGTCAGATGAGTGGCTTTTTGCTGTCTCGCTTAGCATGGAAGCTGTGTCTACTTGAGTAGTTTCATGATCTGGCACGTCCATTGGTTGCTCAAGAGCCCAATCAGCTGGCATAGTTGCTCTTTTGTCATAATCATCGTATTCAGCAGTCTTCTCTTTTGTGCCAAAAAAATTAGCAACCTTTTTAGTTATAATATTATGAAGAATATCCCTGCAAGAAAGAATGAAATACATTTGCTTCAATAAGTAACTTGCAGAAAATAAATTAGTCTATGCATATGAATCATTCCACGTCATATCGCACAAATTTTCACAAAATCTGACCATCATGTCTCCGATTCACTTCAAATTTTGCCCGTGGATTACGAAAACAAAGTGAATTATGTTTTAAATTCTTATTTTTTTTAAATTGCAATATTTTAAAACACATTGCTCAAACCAGCTTATAAAGTGCAATGCGAAGCTTAGTATGTAATCTTTTGCTTAATATTTATTATAATTGATGTAATTAACATTTACATCAGTTTTTAAAATGCAAACATTTATAAACTACATATCCCTATTAACTCCCAGGTTTAAATTTATATAAAAATTATAAATAAATTCCTTGTAGTTTCGTGTATACATTACATAAAACAAAGATGGAATCCTGTATAGTTAATTTTAAATAAAATAACTTAGAAACCAGTGCGTAGCATAATTCCAGTGCAGCACGGCTGGAGAGTAGCAGCAGCACCAGTTTGTCATTGGATGCCTTGTCAATTGTTCACAGCACTTTAGTTACACTAGTTTGTTCACATGTAACTTAAATTTGGCATACAGTTGAGAAGCATTCAAACTTTCAATCTTATCCTATGGGAGGTAACTTAACTACAATTTAAATGTGCACTTTTTCCCCTTCAGGCTCAAGTGAATACCATCTGGTTATTATTGCATTATTGGTTAATGGAATAGATGGATTTAGCTCTAAAGTACCAGGGATCACTTTTGCATTGCTGTATTTTGCCTTAAAATGGTCACTATGTTCAAAACCACTTTTGGATTGTTCATGGCATTGGTACTTTGTAGCACACAACCACTGTTATCAGTGGGTGGTACTTTGGTTTTTTTTTTCAACATCTATCACATAGACAAAGTGACAAAGTTAAGTTCTCAATTTTTACTTTCTCTACTACGTATAGTAAGTAGGGGAAGTATTGTATTCCACCCAAAAATTCGATACCGAGATTTCATCGGAAATATATGTTTTGAGACCTCCTGAATCCAAAAAAGGTATCTTTGGAAACATGTCCGTGTGTGTGTGTGTGTGTCTGTGAACAGCATAACTCAGAAATGAACAATCGGATAAACACCAAACTTGGTATTTTGGTTCAGTATCTTCCAGAGATGCGACACGAAGGTTTTCAAGAAATCCCCCCACCCCAGATTACCCTTTACATGGAAGATTTTTCGAAAATTTTAATTTTCTCAAAAATGGCTGTAACGATTTTGATTAAAATATCATATGTTTGAGATATTTTCATGACAAATGAAATGTATATCTCGAATTTTCTGGGAATGTCTCCAAAAGTATTCTTCATTGTGAACGACTTTTGCATAACTGGTAAACCATGAGAGATAGACAACATTTTACTACACAAAAAAATGTAGATCGTGTTAAAATACACAATTTATGTCATATACATTTTTGTTTTTGAGTGAACCATTTTTGAGATATTGCTTGTTATTCCCTTAACTTTTGCAATATTTATACTTTTTCTCAAATTCGTTATTCATTTTTTTGTCCTGGTAATTCAAAGAGAATGGAATACTCCACATAGCAACCAGCTCTTAATATATTTGACTATCGCTGAAAGCCTACCGTCTTCCCCTTGCACCTGCAAGAAAATTAGCAATAAGATTAACATCTTGATATCTCGATTAACATGAAGTATATGGAGAATAAGTGTTTGTAAAAATATTTTGTACAAGAGTAGAGAAAGTCATGTGAGTGTAACACATCAGATTTTTAAGTTTGTATGCATATTGCGGGTAGCTAAGCTTAATGCCTTGTGTTATGCTTGGAAACATTAACTGGACTGAAGCAATAGTTATAGCTATGTTTCTTCAGTTCACTCATTATGCACTTTCAGAAATCACAGAGCTAAGAATGAACTTCTAACGAAAAAAGCTGAACACAAAGTAACATTTAAAATGAAACAGTGGAGAGAGACTCCATAGAATATCGGATTCCAGTTGCTAAGTTGCACTGAACACCAGAAGTGATAGCCTATCATGTTTGTAATGCGTAACGCATCGGCTGGCGTGGCGTACTGCTGCAGTGTGAAGCTCTCAGTCAGCATTCTGTTCTAAAACCCTACACACTAACACAAACTGTTTAAAAGCGTACTTCTAAGAAAGATCCCATCCTAATATTAGCAGATTTAAAACAAAAAATATCACAGATTCCTCCTGTATTTTTTCCAGATTTTAATATTAGGGAGTTAAATATGATATTGCGATTTAAAATATTCATACTTAAAATGATTGTTTCTTTATTCTGACAAAATAGTATTTTATATAAGGAAAACCACAATGTTTTTATCTGCAAAACAATGTACTGTTCTTATCCCTGACCATTCTGTATTCCGAGAATAAATTACTTTTATGTAACTTGTGCATATAAGAAAAATGTTAAGTATGCTGTAAATCCTAAAATAATTTGATTTTCCTCAAAATAAAAATACATATTGATTTATTGTATGTGTGGAACACGTAAACTAAAATTCAGAGAAGGTAGTGTTTTGTGTGTGTTCAGTTTGATGTGGAATGACTCATATGTTAAACCAAAAACCCATCTGTGTAAACATGCTAATTTCAAGAATAACCTGGACCTTTTAGTTTTTTTTTTTTTCCCCCAATATTCTGTGTAGCATTTCTCATGAAAAATTTGCATATGTAAAACTAGAATATCAAGCAAAGAAAATAACAAACTACAAAGACAAGGCTGCTAACAACTGCATTATAATCACCATAATTAGGAGATAAGCAAAGCTTGGGAACCTGAATCAAATTTGAAAAATTCAATACCATGGCTGGACCTGAACCATGGATCCTTGGCTTTACATGCAGATGCTTTATCACTAAGAAAACTTAATGAGATACTCAATTGTGCTTTAAAGTTCTTTCATTTCATTCATGTATTCCACTGAAGGAGATCCAATTCATCCAAGATATCATACCTTAGAAACCACTTGCAGAGCTGTAGGTACTTTTAATTACAGGTTTCTGGTTAACCCCAATATAATTATTATTTCATACTGGCTGTAGATTGAAAAGTTGAATCAGGCTTGAAAAATTCAGTGCCATGGCTAGGACTTGAAACAAGATGTTCAGCTTATTGTATATATGATCTACTGCTGAGCTAACATGCTTGAATTTTGATCTGCTGTAGCCAAACATTTTTGGGCTGAATAGCATGAGATCAATCCTTCCCTAGAGAATCTGAAAGATATCTCTTGTGGCAATGAAGAAGTAAGACAAAATTATTAATTTTGAACACCTACCAATGGATCTTATGGTGCATCCACACTGGCAGGTTTTTGTTAACTTTCTTAATCAACAATGTTCATGAACAATGTTTTCCTGTGTGTATCAACAAAACTTCCTGTTGATTAACATTTTGGCTTTGTTGATCAACAAAACTTCATTAACTTTTGTGAATAACGAAACTTTTCATTAACTTCTGGTATTTATTAATGTTTGTTGCCGTGCATTGCAGAAGTCTGATCAACGCTTCTGTTTCGGCTATTATTAGTCAAACTCACTTGTCATGTATTGCAAACCTTCATTTGAAACTTCAATGTAACTTTAAAGTAAACTTTGAGAAATATTATTAATTGAATTGTGTCAAAACCATCCCATTTACTAGGACAGTAAATGTTCAAAATATAAAGATGAGTTAGGAAGGAATGCCTTTGAACTCGTGTTAAAAATTTAATGACAGTTCAGATTAAACAAAACACTAATTCTGGAGCCAGACCCAAAAGGAATTTGTTAATAAGTTAATAATAATAATAATAATAATAATAATAATAATAATAATAATAATAATAATAATAACAACAACAACTAAAGTGAAACTGGGAAAGACTTTGTTATAAAGTAGTTAACATTTAACATTGTGAAGGTTTGCTTTCTTTCTCTCTCTCTCTCTCTCTCTCTCTCTCTCTCTCTCTCTCTCTCTTTCTTTTGTGAAGCCAAGATCAGAATGCTAAAACAGCAGTAAGCATAATCATCTTCCTCATATCTCAGAATGGTCAGGATGTTTGTTATAACATTGATAACTTTATTTTTCAACATTGTCATTGACATTGTTTATTAACTTTGTCCATTGAAATTTTTTATTAAATTTGTTTATTAATATTGTTCATTGACTTTGTTCATCAGCATTGTTAATTAACTTTGTTCATTACCCTTATTTGTCAACTTCAGTGTGGACTCACTTGAACAATTAAGCTTAGGTCTGTGAAAACTTACAGAACTCTGTTCAGATCTGCACTTGATAGCATATAGGCCTTTATTCAGAATAAGTGATGTTTATAAAAGGCCTTACTCATTAAAATCTAAGTTGCATGTGATAGCAGGAAGAAACAGAATATGCAGTTATGCCAAGCTCTGCCACTTAATAATTACATAATACTCACTGTAAATCAGAAATACAGCATCTGACTTGCAACCTCCAGAAACACAATAAGTTTAGGATATTTATTTGTTATTACAACCTCTGCCTCTGTATTTTTGAAGATCATTGAACTTACCTTAAACCAGGAATGTCCAGAAAATGTCCTACTCCTGAAAGACGATAATGTACAATTGGTTTCTCAGGAAATGTAACAATGAAGTTGGACACAAAGGGAGGGCTGTTGATGATTGGCCACAACAGCACCTTTGCCCTTCCTCTTACCTTGCAAAAAAAATCAGAATTAGTTAGGAATGGGACCTCGATACTTGGTGGTATCAAAGTATGTCTAATACTTTGAGATAAACCTTCAATACTTTTCTGATACCCAAAGAGTTGCTGGACTATAGTTCTTGATAGACCTTGACTATTTCCTGTGGGAGAATCAATGCAACATTCCATACTCTTGTGTCTAAATGAAAACATGCAAAACAATGGGAGCAGTAGTAGAGGTACTCATGTAACATGTAGCAGTAACTTAAATGTAAATGAAGCTGATTTAGCTGACGCACTAAACCCGGTTTCTGCAACAACCTGGCTTGGTGACTCACTCTCAGCCACTACATTTACCTACTCTGGTGACCAAAATCTGTGAATCCAGCAGAAACAAATCAGAGCTTAAAACGTGAGATAATTTGGGCGCATGGATATATTTGTTATTTTTAGTTGTTTGATTTTCATGTAAAATATTTATTTGTTTAAGTTTCTTGTAAAATATACGTTTATTTATATTTTCATGATTGTAGAATAAAGAAGAATTTCTAGTATTTGTTATTCTATGGATGGAAAATCTTTAAAAAGAAAGCTTTCAGTACAGAATATAGTTACATAAAAAGGGAAACAAGAAATTTTTTATTATTATTATTGTTGTTTAATTAGCCTTGCCTAACAATAGAGGATATATAACCTGTGGCATTATCAAGATAAAGAAAATACTGCCAATCAGAGAATGTCAAACAGGAAGTATTTCGGAATCAGAATACAATACACAATTAGTTTGTTTATTTATTTATGCTAAGCTATATACAGGTCAATATGTCCGGTGTTCATCCCTGACTCTTTACTGGTCATACTCGTATTACTTTCTCTACTACGTATAGTAAGTAGGGGAAGTATTGTATTCCACCCAAAAATTCTATACCGAGATTTCACCGGAAATATATGTTTTGAGACCCCCTGAATCCAAAAAAAGCATTTTTGGAAACATGTCAGAGTGAGTGTGTGTGTGTGTGTGTGTGTGTGTGTGTGTGTGTGTGTGTGTGTGCGTGCGTGCGTGCGTGCGTGTGCATAACTCAGAAACGAACAGTCGGATAAACACCAAACTTGGTATTTAGGTTCAGTATCTTCCAAGGATGTGACACAAAGGTTTTCAAGAAAATTCCCCCACCCCAGATTACCCTTTACATGGAAGATTTTTTGAAAATTTTTTCTCAAAAATGGCTCTAATGATTTTGATTAAAATATCATATGTTTAAGATATTGTTATGACAAATAAAATGAATATCTTGAATTTTCTGGGAATGTCTCCAAAAGTATTCTTCATTGTGAACGACTTTTGCATAACTCGTAAACCATAAGAGATAGACAACATTTTACTCCACAAAAAATGTAGATCGCGTTAAAATACACAATTTATGTCCTATACATTTTTTTTGTTGGGTGAACCATTTTCGAAATATTGCTTGTTATTCCCTTAACTTTTTCAATACTTATTTTCTCAAATGGGAATTCGTTATTCTTTTTTTTGTCTTGGATATGCAAAGAGTATTAATCTGTGGGAAAGGGAATGGTGCTGCACCTAGCAACCAGCTATTAAGAGATATGTATGTGCTTAAAGGCTACTGTATTTCCAAATTGCCCTTGTAAATATATTATCCCCTTACATCTACAAGAAAATTAGCAATAAGATAGACTCTGCAAATGTTTATCTCGATTAACATGAAGTAGATGGAAAATAAGCGTTTGTAAAAATAGTTTGTACAAGAGTAGAGAAAGTCATGTGAGTGTAACACATCAGATTTTTTTACAATAGTTTATTAATTCTAGTTTATTACTTCATTTGTCTATTTACTGTCAATATCCATTTATTTCTCACTTTGTACAAAAATTGTCCCAACTTCTTACTATCTTTTTTAAACATGTCAACTACTGCTACATTTCTATCTATTTTAAACCATTTCTTATTGATATACTCTTTTCTCCACATTTCAGTCCCTGTACATTCAAATAAAATGTGTTCCTCCTTTCCGCCACATATAGGACATTGATTTTATGAAATACCTTTCCTTAAGCCTTTTAATCTCCATACACCTGCTTTCAACCATGCAATAGCTTCCCACTCCTCTTTATTTGTCGCTTCTATATACTTTTCCCTTCCCCATGAGTCTTTCATTGGTATATAGAAGACTAAAGATCTCACAAAATTAGTTACATGCATTTATACACAGAAAACTACTAAGAAGGACATAATTCAGTAAACAAGCTATCCCTTTACACTTTTTATAAAGTGAGTATCGAGTATTGGTGCTCAAAAATCATGATTGAGTATCAAGAAATAGTGGTATCGTCCCATCACTAGTATTAGTGTATTTAAAGAGCATCTACAGACAAATGACAGAAAGGTCAATACATAGAAGTTCTTTAAGAAAAGATAACGTAGTGTATCTATCACCGGTGTTGTTCAGAGAAAATTTCAATCCCAAGCTTGATGTCAATTTGTTGGCTAAGGAAAACAATAAGTCACTCTTTTGTTTAACAGCATTTACTGTTATGTGTTGATGTTATTGTAGTATAGTATCTTTCAAAAGTCACTTAAAGCTTTAAAGTATTATAAATGGTATAATATTTAAGACTGGGATAAAACAACAAAATATATTGGGCAAACACTGGGGTTTGGTTTTTACAAAACATTGGAAATGTCTCAATCCCTCTCTTGTTAAACATACATTGTGCACAGTATTTTGCAGATAATGTCATGGATTGCTGACAATTTCTTGTGAGATAACTTTCAGTTGAGTATGGTTGTTGGAAGTGCCAGGAGAACTCATTCTTTCAGATAACCTTCCATCCTGCACTGGTATTACTGTTACTATGAAGTAATGCTTTTGAAAGATATCTTTGCCACGCACATGCGTATGGTCTGGCAAGCAGATGGTAGAGGTTGTGCACACCTTTCATTGTAGGAAGAGGTAAATGATAAGCAGCAGACCTATTGTTAATTACTGTTATTTAAACATCTAATATTATGCAAAAGTTTTCCAATAATCAGATTCTGGAAGGGTCTTCACTCCCTCAAGATCTGATGCAGATCGCACTGTATATGTTTGTCTTAGACACACCAATGGCTTCTGAAGTTAATGTAATTTATGGAAGAGGTTGGATACTTGTCACAAAATTATTTTCTTCCCACTGTTTAAAGGTTTGCGGCGGCGCCGTGGCCGAGTGGTTAGACCGCTCGCCTCCCACTGAGGCGGCCCGGGTTCATTCCCAGGGACCTGCATGTGGGATTTGTGGTGGACGAAGCGGCGTCTGGGCGGGTTTTCTCCGGGTTCTCCGGTTTCCCCCGCCATTCATTCCACCAACTGCTCCATCATCACCTTTTCTTTCATCCATTTCACCAACATTTCATTTCATCTACTTCCTTCATCCCATACCAGGCATCGGGCTGATCACCCATCCTGGATGCTCTGTCTGATCCATGAGTGTCTGCTCCTCGACGGGCCTCTGACCCCAGGCACCCGCTTGTATGTCCTACATAAGAGGAGGGTAAACAGATAATGAATGAATGAATGAATGTTTAAAGGTTTGCCTTTTCTAAGTTTTGCTATTGCATAAGATGCACCTTGCTGGTCACGTATGTTAACACTCACAAGCAATAGACTGATTTAGTGTAATGTTGGCCATACTGTAGCAAAACAGATGACGTGCACAGGGCTTTGCTAACAATAATTCTTTTTCTGTAACTTTTCTTCAATCATCAATTTATTTTCATTAGTAGTGTGTTAATATTTCACTGTATTACCTATTTAATTGCTACAAATTGTAGTATATGCATATAAACTATTTCTACATGTGCAGCAGAAGAAACTTGATGGCTGAAGTGCGTGCCTCGGCAGTGACAGCAGCTGCATAAGAGCACAAGAACAGCCTAACTTTTGACACCTAGTGGATTTATTAGTTATTCTTTCTTTGAATGCTGTTAAACGTAACATATATGCAGTAATTTAAAATTGATGTTGTTTAAATCTGCTGGGCTCTTTTTCTAAACTCAATAAAACATAGCAACAGTCCCTAGCTTAACTCGACATGTGCACATTTCAAAGAGCTTCTGTGCATGCACAACTGGTATGACATAATTACTTTGTGTTCTCAAATATGTATGGGTCATGCACGCTTGAAGCGTGCTAGCACACAAAGTTTTTCCTGCACTCTTGTTTCCAGTATCACTAAAATTTTAGACACAAGTTAGATGCACTGTAGCAGAATTTGGTAATGTGCACAAGTGAGGAAACTTCTCCTGATTATAAGTAATAATGTAGAAGCAGTTGATAGTGAAGTATTTCAAATGAAAATTAACGAGGAGTAGTAAAACTCATTTACACTCTTCACTTAAGTAAAATTACCTGGGACATGTTTCGAGAGTCCCTTGCTTTCATCATCAGCTGCTGACCTACTGCCTGGTGGTTTTTGATCATCCTGTATCTGCTTGTGTTGACCATCTGTGGTGGTATCTGGTGAGGGTTTGATTTACTTGCTGAGTTTGTCTTCTGCTGGGATGTCAAAATTCATTGCGATATTCTTGTTCTTCCAAATGTAGATTTTCTCCCTAGCGGAGAAAACAAATTGAAAAATCTGCTGTTGCAAATCATTTTTGGGAGAAAAACCACGAAATAGAGCCAAACTGTTAAAAGAAGTCTCAAAACCTATGGAACTATCCGCTTGGGAGAAAATCTACATTTGGAAGAACAAGAATATCGCAATGAATTTTGATATCCCAGCAGAAGACAAACTCAGCAAGTACATCAAACCCTCACCAGATGGTCAACACAAGCAGATACAGGACGATCAAACAACCACCATCCAGTAGGTCAGCAGCTGACGATGAGAGCAAAGGACTCTCGAAACATGTCCAGGTAATTTTACTTAAGTGAAGAGTGTAAATGAGTTTTCCTACTCCTCGTTCATTTTCATTCTCCTGATTTCTCAATACCATCCATAATTTCAACTACAATTTAATTTACACATTACTTCATTCTCACCCTAACATGACTTAAAAAACATCCACAAAAAACAACCATTTTTTGTCAGACATTATACATTATTATTCTTCTTATTATTATTATCATCATCGTTGTTGTTAGCAGATACAGTTGTATCAATTTGTTCATAAACACAGCAGATGCTATTTCAGTTTTTCAGGGCTGCCCGACTAAAATTTTGTGAACACCCAAAATGTATCCTCATGAGCCGCTATTGTGCTTGGATTTGTTTTTTTGCTTCAATCTAAGGATAAAACAAGCATAAAGTCGGATGGAATGAGAGTTGGAAATCATGGAGGTCATATTCTTGAAAGTGTCTCTGAGATCTGTACTTCAGACTTCCTGATTATGCCCCACAGTTATAAATTGGATGTGGACCAGCTCTTAATTTTTAAGTTACAAGTTTCCTTGGACCTTGAGAATATCTATTGCTTTCATGATAACAGTGCACCATCTGTATTGAATGTTTGGTGACAGAATCATGGCTTGTAAGTTACAAATCAGTAATGTTTTTTCAACTTAATGTAACTATAGTAACTAAAATGCAATAGGAAATAAATGTAAACCAAACCCCATTCTTTGTCACAGCGATGTTTTTACTTTTTTACCTAACTCGAGTGTAGCATTATTTATTATGCATCTGTCCTTAAAAGTCGCTATTGGCTGCTCCCAAGGCTGATTCTACATTAGTTTGTAGAAGTTATATAAAAATAAAGAATAATGCGTAGAGAAAGTCATGAAAATGTAATACATCAGATCTTTTAGTTAATACGATGTAATTCTTTCCAAGGAGAAACCAGCTATTTGTTATAAGTCACTTGCAGTTTCTAGAACATTTTATTTTTAATTTTTGTGCCTTTAAACATGTTTTATTTATTCCCTGTAGAATTTAGTAGGCTGGAAATGAGTGATTTTGCATTTAAGCAGCTCACATATAAGCTTATCTTTAAAGTACTAAAAATTGTTAACAAATCCAGAAACTATAAAAAGTGCATATTATACTATTTTTTCAGTTACCTATTCTATGGAATAATGTTTTGCGGAATGTCACCATAAGCTGATAAGGCTTTCAAAATTGAAAAGCGAGGTATGAGAATACTAGGTAGGGAAGATTAACTTACATCATGTATAGAACTTTATAAGAAATTACAGATTCTTCCTCTAGCATGTATTTATAGTTTAGAAATATGCTCCTATATACATTTAAATAAACATAATTTGCTGGAAAACAGAAATATAATTTACCTTTGCATTTTGTACATAACTGACATAATAAAAAAAATACCTTAAATAGTGATGCAAAAATATATAATAAACTACTGAGGGACTTAACAACTATAACCAATATTAAAGTTTTTAAAAGAAAGTTCAAGTCCTTCCTATTAGCATATACCTTTTACTCACTTAATGAAATTTTGAATATACAAGTAATTACAAAACTTACTAAATTTAATTCCTGAGTGCGTATACATATGTGTTTACAAGTATGTTTTCATCCTCCATGCTATGTATAAGAGTTTCTATATATTGAAGTAATCTATCTTATTTTATTTATTCCATGTATATTAATATACTGTTATATTTATATCTATTTGTAAATAGTGTGAATATATCTTTTTGTTACTACTTGATAAGCCATAATTTCTGTAACAAAATTTTGCAGTGAATAAGCAATACAAATACAAATTAAGTAAATGCTTAATATTGCCAATACTAAATATGTTAATACTTACTTGAAAATCCTTAATTCCACCAGAGATACCTCTCCAGATAAACAATATCTCACAATCACTTTTGTACCTACAACACATAATAAAATGTTTTAATATTCCTATCATACTAGAAAAGATAGTTTATATATAGCCCTCTTCCCCCCACGCACTGGGAAATGTTGATACGAGTAATTGCTGTTTGTTTGAAGAAAGTGGAATTATGACATCTACCCCTATTTGTTTTACAGAACTTGATTGGGTTTTGGATCATTTTTATTAACTTTGTTTCATTTTCTATATTGTGATTTTGTTTCCTAGAAGTGATATGCTACTCTGGTTTTTTTTATTTCTTTGTATTTAATGTGTTTAGTGTTCCTTAAGCCTCAAGCTAACACTTTGTTTTTCCAATGTAACCTTTCATCAATCACTGCAGTTTATCTCATACAAGCCTGGCATTTTGTGAACTGGAATTTTCCCCCAGTCAAGTTGATTATATGGGAAAAACAACTAACTCAGAAAAACAGCAACAAACTAACAAATTTCAGTTTTCCAAATGATATTGATCTCATCTCCAGATACATTCAACATATGCAACATCTGTATCCATGGCAAGAAACTCATCAGTGGATCACGCAGCTGATGATGGAAGTTTGAACGCACTTTGCCACAATAGCTAAGTTTGAGTTTTAGGACCATTCATTATTACTCTCACAAACGTGTGACAATTTTCTTTACTGAAAAACCATCTATAGCTGGAATTGTGCAATTGCGAAAATACATGGCTCATATAGATTGATATATTTTCAGAGAGCATTTGTAGACATTAAAAAGACATTTGACTCACTCTATATCAGCAAATATGACCACTTCTTCTCTTCCTGGATCTTGGTCTAGGACCTCTATTCCTCCTATGCGAATGGGCTGTGAACAAGACAAATGTTGATATTAGTTTGTGCTGTACACACATTAAGCTATATGAAATTTATGTAATTAAATTCACTTAGTACCAATTGTTGCCACTGTGCTACACCATGTTCCGTTAGTCCCCATGTGCTGCACCAGGAGAGCTGATTGGGGCTTGTCCGAGCTGCTCTGTGAGGAGTAAGAGATGGTATGCATTCAGCTCTTGAGGTGCACACATTGGCAATACAGTGAGTTGTCCCATGTCCTAGCATGGCTCTTTGTAAATTTTGCTGGGTTTCTATTTCTGATTGTGAACTTTCTTGGAGCTCCTGTTGTATTATTCAAAGGCATATTGACATTTAGATTATTTATAATGTGTTTTCAGCAGCCAAATGAGTGTCAGGACACATTTGTCATGTATTTGTGAAAGTAGAGGGGAACTGATATTATACATGCTAATTTCCATGTTATGTCTCAGTTTGGCTGGACATTATCTAATTTGTTTATTTCCAATGCTTTTGCATTTTGTTGGGGGTTGTTAACAATTTATTCTTGTTGTTATTGCGCATTAATGCCTTTGGATTATTATTCTATTAAGTGTTTATATAGCTGTTATTCCTATAAAAGTCTATTCTGTGTTATGTGTATTCAAGGGCATGGTCAGTTCCTCTTGCCATCGGAGTATTATGCTGAGACATATGTTATGGCCAGGGTTTTGTTTATGAGAGCGGCGTGTTGCCAGGCAATAGGACAAATATTTCAAAGATAGTTTTCATTTTATTCTTCTTTCCTGTATTCATCACAATTGTAATTATTATGTAATTATGTTAATGCAAGTGGATCACTACGCAAAGCCATGTTGCTAATTTTGTAATAAACGGAAATGGTACATCATATTTCCTGTTTAATTATAACTTTAGCATTAAATCTCTGTATATTAGATCTTAGTTTGTAATATTTGGGGGGGGGGGCAGTCCTTTCCCTGTACTGGTCTTGGATAGTTTTCCCATAACATAACATCTCGATCTGTAGACCCTCTAGTGAGCTAGACCAGCTTAAAGAGAGCTAGTCTACTCTAGATGTAGATTATGTCATAAATACATAATTACATTGTGTACTTGTATGTAAATACATTGTAGTTCTTATGTAGAGTATTAGAGCTAAAAAAATTTTAAAACAATATTATTTATACTTAATGTATTTATAAGGCTCGGTAACATTTTATAATCAGTTATTTTTTTGAATGAAAGAAATCCTCCTCTGTATAGAAGGTGTGAGTGATGAGATATCTTTTCAATGCTAACTTGAATTTATTTTTATTAGTTTTCAGTTTCTTAATATATGATGGAAGTGAATTAAATAATACTATACCACTGTAGTAAGCACCTTTTTGGAATACTTGTAGGTTATTGCTTGGCCTGTGTAAGTCCTGCCCATTTCTGGTTTGTTTGCTGTATATATCTGAATTTTTTATGAACACTTCTGGGTGGTCAACCATGGTTAAAAGTACAGCTAAAATATACTCACAGGCTAATGGTAAATATTACGGTTCAAATGTTTCCTGATATTGGCACCACCATTTTGGTAACAAAAAATGTGGGTAAAAGCAACTATAATAATGCAGGTTAACTGTTTCTAGAGGAATATAATTTGGCCTTTTATTAAATTATCTTACAGGTCCTATTTAGAGCAGCATTACTGTTTGTTTTATTACTACTGGTCAGTGGTGACTTGTAACCCATAAATCTGCTGATGTACATTGAACTTCCAAAAACAGTCATAAGAATCATAAATAAAATATAGTGAAAGCAAATATACACATGACCTACTGATGATGGGAAACTTTTGCATATTTAAATTTGACTCAAGTGAAGTATATGTGTCTTCAAGTTAAAATAGTTTACAAAATGACACAGATTTTTGTGCATTTAGCATGCTTTATCTCTTTGAGGATCTTTTTATCTTTGTAATCGAGTCTATGGGCAGTAAATTTATAACTTAACTTATAACTCAATTTTAGGATGATAAAATGAACCTCCAAGTGTTTAATAATTGCTCAAAACTTAGTATAACTAAGAAAGTAATCCTATCCTACTTATTATGTAAACGTAGATAAGTGAACTTGACATTTCACACTGATATTTTAAACAGTTTCTGAGATTGGTGGGAAAGTGTCCCTTTTAAATAATTTTCTCGTAATCTTGTTTTCTTACATTTTTGTCCCATGATAGAATTTTGTTCAATTTCTTTGAAGATGTCTTTTCTTCCTTTCAAGTGCAGTTTTCGTAATTCAATACATGTTTGGTTTTCAGAAAATTAGAAGGTTTTACATATTACCTTAATACTTAATTGTAAATGGCTTTCGAGAAATAAAATGTAAAATTTGAAGGTTAAAAAAAATAAAATAAATAAAAAAAAAGTTTTAAATTACATATTATTTTATGGCATTAATTTACTATTTACACTGAGTGAAGTGCATTTGGAAGGTCCTAGGTTCAAAGCCCTAGGGCCAATCTACCTGACCGAAGGTTTTATCATGGTTTTCCTCAGTTGCTAGGCGAATGCTGGATTGGATAATTTGATCCATGAAGACCTCCCTGAAACACTCATGTGACTGCATTTCATAAGCCACATTTGAAATCATACAAGATCTTGCATGAAAATATTCTCTCTGAATCTCCATTGCACTGCACGGACGTTCACACTTTCCAGACAAAAAATATAAAATGCAGGAAAATGAATGACATAACAGAGCTCTGCCTGCTACCATCACAACACCACTGACTCAGCAAGTTTGACCCAGCAACAATACTTTACCTAGGAGTGGCCAATGTTCTGTGTCTCAATATGTATGTTTTGATAACTACTTCTTATCACTTATATGGTTTTGGTGTTGTAATATATCAACTCAACATCTGAAATTAATTGTAGAGGTGATATTATTTTATATTCTGACATCTTAATGTACATCTCCAACATTTTCCTGGCTTGTTGCAAACTTTACAATATAAATAAATGACTGCCTCCGTGGTCGAGTGGTGAGCATTCAACTTCTCATCCCAGAGGTCCCAGGTTTGATTCTCGACTGGGGCAAGAAGATTTTCTTTATCTGGAATCATTCCCTATCCTCCATAGAGTCTGGCAGTATGAATTGTTTAATGTTATAAAAAGTTAATAAAACAATGTTAAGTAATCCTACAGTTCAGAGAGTAAAAGCACCATTGGTAATTTGTTTTTCAAGTTGGACCTGTGATGTGATCATAGAAGTTAAAGTTATACAAATGAAACAATAATATATATAATAGTGAGTCTTTAGTCTTAAGTCCTTAAATATTCAGCCTATAAATTTGAAATTTCATAAATACACTGTCAGAAAAAGTGTACTTATAACCTTTTACTTTGTAACATTTGTTATAAATCTTAATAATAAGTAAAATATTTTAATTTTGTGACCTTTTTATATTGTTTAACAATGCTGTAACTTCTTGGTCATATTGTGATGGTAATTGTAGATTCATTGGTTCACCTCAGTCAGTGCATGCCAGACAGATGGCCTTTGTTGTGTAATTGCCTTCCTCTGGCATCTGTTTTATTGTTGTTGAATTATCTAGAATGCGTACTTTGGGATCATGGAAGTGATGGATATTCTTGGAATGTTGCATAATCACCCTCCTGTACCATCTGCTTAGATAACTTGTTGAGGGCCTTAGTTTTATAGTTGCCCTCCTGTACTGTCTGCTTAGGTAATTTGTTGTTAGCTTTAGTTGCATAGTCACACCCTCCTGCATTATCTGCTTAGGTAACTTGTTGATGGTCCTAGTTGCATTGTCGCCCTCCTGTACTGTCTGATTTCTGCTTAGATAACTTTTTAATGGCCTTAGTTGCATAATGACCTTCCTGTACAGTGTATTTTCACTTCTATTTGTTTTGTTCTGTAGGTGAAACTTTGGTTCATGGTATTGCATATCCAATCTTGTATTTACCTGGTAGCTAGGAAAATCACGAAAAACACCTAGTCAGATTGGCCAGTACACAGAATGTGAACCCACAACATCCCAAATTTGAGCTATAGATGTTGTTGCTTGAGCCTTCTTGCTCAGTGTTTGATTAATAAATCCTCCCCTTTGGAGAAAGTAATTAAAATGTCATAAGTATAGGTGATTCAATGGAGGGGGACACCTCACACGCTGTGACCTGCACAGACCTACTGTGGTTACTACCCCTCAAGAGGAAGGGATGAAGTGAAAGAACCATAGGAAGCTACAGGTCATAAACATGTGCTGAAGTCCCTAACATTTCCAAGCTCACAGACCTCTCCCACTGCTAGAGCCACTGAGAGAGAGTGATGAATGTCCCATCAATCATGGGGGGTACTCTTTCCATCGCATGCATCTGTCTGGCACTGTCATACACCACGAAACGTAGAAACACACCTGAAAGATGAGAAGGAAATGAAATGAAAGGGAAATGATGGAAAGCGAATCATGGTAGAGAAGAAACCACCTCAGCATTGGCCTGTTGACTCCAGGAAAACTATGAAAAACTCATGGGTCAGAATGGGCAGTTGCCAGGGCTTGAAACCGGGACCTCCCGAATGCAAGTCACACATGCCATCTCGCTCAGTAAAATGCGATATAATGTAGCATTCTTTGATTTAAGATACCTTAGATACCTACTTAATTGTTAAGTGTGCAAACTTAAATCATATCTGAACTATAAAGTTTAATTATAACATAATTCCATTTGATTGAAAATGAATTACATTGGAACCAAGGGTAAGTCTTTTGAATCTGAAATCTCCACCCAGCTTGTACTTGTCCATGGCTTCACGCACACTGTCCTCCACATCTTGTTTTACGTTTGTTGTTACATGTTGCACCACCTGAGGCCAGATTTGAGCTATAAGCTGAAACAAAGTGTCAGTTTAAGAGCAAAATTGAATAATAATAATTTTATATTCTAGATAATATTGTTACAAATATTATCAGTTCATTTTGATATAAAATCTGATGTACAGAACTCATATGACTTTCTTTAATCATTATCAACTGGCATATGTGCACATGCGTACACTTATGTGCATATAATATTCACATTAAACTTCAGTGTTTTAAAATAAGAGCTGAAGCTTTCCTGACAGTATAACTCTAAATTTTTTCAAGCTTATAGTCAGGTAAATGATTGGTTTGTAGGTGACTTTTCAAAGGTGTTATTCATCTTGGTCTTCAGGATAAATTGATGGAAATAGATGTCTGGATCTCCATATTTATAATGATATGAAGCTGAGATCTGATTGGTTCGCATAATTTTATTGGCCATGAAGCAACTTTGAATTAATGTGATTGAGTTATGGGCACGGACTTGGTAGGAAACAATTTATAACATTTGTGCACACATGATATTTTTACTTTCTGTATCGCGTACCTAGCAGGTAGAGAAGGTATTGCATTCCACCCTAAAATTTGATAACAATACCTCACTGGAAATACATGTTTTGAGGCCTCCTAAACAAAAAAAAAAAAAAGCATTTTTAGAAAAAACAGCATAACTCAAAAATGGAAAGTCAAATAAACCCAATCTTGTTATTTAAGTTCAGTAACTTCCAAAGATGCAATGCAATTTTCAAGGAAACCCCCCCCCCAACTACCCTTTACATGGACATTTTTCTAAATGTTTGATTTCTAAAAGATGGCCCTAATGAGTTTGATTAAAATACCATATATGAAAGATATTTGCATGACAAATAAAATTTATATCTTGAATTTTTCTGGAATAGCTTTTGAAGTCCTCTTCATTTGGAAAGAATTTTGTATAACCTTGTGTAACTGGTAAACATTAAGTGATAGATGAAAACGTACTACACAAGCATTGTAGATCTCTTTAAAACACACAATTTATTTCAAGTAACTTTTTTGTACCATCAGCTATTTTGAGATCTGCTATTAATGGTTCGAATTGTTCAATGCTTAGCCATTCTTTTAAACTCCTATCAATTTTCAATTGTTTCTCACGAAGTCATGGAAAGAGTATAGAATTTTAAGCTCAGTGTACAGTTCTAAAACATTTCACTAATGCTTTTCCCTTTGTACTATAACGAAATGTGTAATGTAAGTATTTCTGTAAAGGTTATCTTGATTAAAATGAAATGGATAGAAAAGTAAACTTTCGGAAGAATAATGTGTATACCCACTAATAACAGAGGGTAGAGAAAGGCATGTGAATGTATCACATCAGATTTTTTAAAATTCTCATTTCTGGTAAAGTCAAAATATGATTCTATGACTTATAATTTAATTGGTCATCCTCAGCTGAGGGGAATTTTTATATATTTATTAAGGCAAATAATGTATAACATAAACAATTACAGGTTATTTTCTCACCTTGTTAAGCCAGCCAGCGTCTTCATGTATGACTGAAGTTTCTTTATCTACCTAAAGAAAATGGAAACATTTTTAATGAACATTTATTTATAAGATTTTAATGAAATTTGGATCCTAGTACTGCAGAAATTGTATTTTTGATCACAGAGAAAGTAAAATCTTGTTAATTGGGGCTATTTCTCACAGGAAGGTTGTTGGGGTCATAGTTTCTTTCTTTATTTTTATATACTAAATTTATCTAATACATAATTTGAAATCAAAATTCCCATTATGTTTTGGATTGATGCATAAGCTTATGTTTTGAATGTAAATGCTGCACACTGCCAGTTCATAACATCTGCTGATTCTTAGGTTGACTGGTGTGGATAATAATGGATTACAGAGTTCAGAAGGCCTTCATCAAAGCACTATGATGGTCTTCTTAATCCTGTAAAATTGCTTACAGCAGATTAGCCCTCTTTGAAACAACAGAACCACTTTCCTGCCATGTTTTCTCCAATAGCATTCTCCCCATAGATGGCACAAATGTTTCAACATACCTCCACTGCCTTTACTCCTGTAGTGAAATCAAACAGAAGACTTGCATGTCAGAAGTTTAGGTTTTCTCACTTGATACTCTATCATTTTTAGCTCACTGATAACACAAACATTTTCAATTATCAAAATTCAAGGCATAAGTATAACCACAACACTCCAAATAATGAATGACAGAAGCCAAATGGTAATGCATGTTCTAATTATGAAATTTTGTAATGGTGAACATAAATCTACAAACTTACAGAATTTTATGGAGCATTATGTTGCATCTTTGAAATTAATGCTCATCATTACATCTATTTTTCCTTGGAATTTATGTTTCTGAATAGATCTGCATTTGTTCATTGTACTTGCTGTTAAGAACAAATGTTTCAACATTACTGTTCCATGAGGGATACAAAAGGATATCACTATCTCTACAATGTCATTTTCGATAAAATATTCTGCCTATTTTTGATGACGTTAAATTCCAACACGCTTATCAGCCAGACATTAAGGTCTGTCCAATGGACACAGTGCGCAGCATTGTAATCCATTTTTACATTCTTTACCATATATGTACTTAGTAGGTAGAGGAATTATTGCATTCCACCAAAAAATTTGATATTTTACTGGAAATACATGCTTTGGGGGCCAATGAATAAAAAGAAATCATTTTTAGAAAAAGGTTTATGTATGTGTCTTTGAACAGCATAACTTAAAAACAAGAAAACGGCTTAATACCAAACTTGGTATTTGAAATAAGCATCTTCCAAGGATGCCTCACAGAGATTTTCAAGATAATCCCCCCCACCCCAAATTACCCTTTACATGAAAAATTGTTTGTTATATTTGATTTTCTCAAAAATGGCTCTTAATGATTTTGATTAAAATTAATTGAAATAATTAATATACATATATAAGCATATACAATATGCTTAAGATATTTTGCATGACCAGTGAAATGCATATCTTGAATTTTCTGGGAATATCCTGTGAAGTCCTCTTCATTCAGAAAGAATTTTGTATAACAGGTGCACAAAAACATGCTACACAAAAAATGTAGGTCTATTTAAAACATACAGTTTATTTCAAATAACTTTTATTGTGACATCAGCCATTTTGGAGGTATACATTATTATTGGTTTAAATTTTTCAATATTTTGTCAATTTGTTAAAGTTCTATTGCTGTTTAGTTGTTTCTTGCAATGTCTGGAAAGAGTATGGAATTTCAAAGCCGGTATAGTGGGACCAGGTTTTAAACATTGACTCAATTTGGTTTTCTCTTGTACTTACAATGAAATGTGTATTGAAATTTCTACAAAGATGTACCTGTATTAACAAGAAGTAGATAGAAAAACAAACTTAGGTACAAATAGTTTGTAGAAGTTATGTAAAAATAAATGAAAAAGGGTAGACAAAGTCTTAGTGAATGTAACACACTAGACTTTTAATTCATGCCTTTTGCTTCTGCAGCCAGTGTACGATGAATGTCTTCAAAAATCTGCCACCTAAAGCTCAAAATATAATAAAACAAACATTGTAGCATTGAATTCATTTGAAAAGTTGTGTTGGGTAATAGAATTTTATGAAAAGAAAATAATAGGATAATAATAATATGGTAAAGGGGTAACTTCATACTCTGGGCCAAAGTTGAAATAATAGTCGGATAAACCTGCTATTATTAGTGATTATAATTACAGTTTTGATTACTGAAGTTGAAACATTCTATTCTAGATAGTTTCTATATAATGTTAACAAATATTACTTATTATGTGTACCCCAAACATATGTTGTGTGATACTTTTAAATCTTCTGCCTATTTCTGATTGCATTAAGCACTTTTGAAAATATACTTATGCTGCTAATTATTCATAAATGTGTGAATTTTAAGTCGCAATAAAGCAGATAAAAGTAGATATTAAATGGTTCTGATGTAGATCAGAGGTGTAGCTAGGGAAGGGTTTTGGGGGTTGGAAGTCCTCTTCCCTTGCTAAAATAAATGTAAAACTTAATAGCTTCATTAAAATAATAGCATCTTTCTAAGTTGGCAGAAATGAGATACTTCCTAATTGTATTACTGGTAGTGCTATATTTACGCTGCATGTCTTGGACAATAAGACCCAAGGTGACAGTAACAGAAACTGTACTTCAGATGGCGTTGGTACCATTAAGATATGGGGGGCCCATGTTTTTGTTCCAGTGCTAAATTTGAGTGGTTTTCAAATTAGTACATTATCTCCCAATCTAGAATATAACTAAAACTTTATTTTGTAGAGAAATAAAATGGCCTGCAACAGTAGTATAAAATACTTCACTGTGGTCATTAATTCTCATGTTACAACACATTTGCCGCTTAGAGTACACAAAACAACCTATCCAAGTTTTAATTCCAATTGCTGCAATGTAATCTGTGAATATAAAATTGATTTATTTGAATATTTCAACTCAGGATTAATTCATAAATATAATTTGAATTGATACAAATTGTTTAAAAAGTGGATCCCTATACATAAATCTTCCCTTAATATTTTTCTTGCTATACCACTGATGTAGATTATTTTAAATTTGTTTCATCTTTGCTTCCTTCCTTCAGTCTTGTTCTGCTTTAGTTTAGCATTTTGGCAGAAATTATGATTTGTGCAAAAAAACAAACATGACAGTCAATACATGCACTTAGGAAGAAAATGATAACAAGCTAAATAAGCTTTATGTCTTCAAAGACTTAAATGTAATTATAAGTGTTCATTTTCCACCTAGATGTGTGACATCTATCCACCGGTGACACCTACAACTGCAGATCTGTTTCTAATCAAAATAGTTTTTTGTTCAGGGACCTCAAAACGTGCATTTCCGTTGAAATCTCAATATCTTTTTTGGGGGTAGAATGCAATACTTCTCTAGTTACTATACTAAGTAGTAGAGAAAATAAAAATGCTGTTTTGGTTGTAAACAGGGATGCCCAATCTCACAGAGAAAGGGGATGAAGTAAGTTTCCTTTCCCATTAATTTCCACTTATGCTGCCAAGGACTGAAACTTGATTTGGTTTAGCTTGTCAATCTCTTCAAACATAGTAGGTAGGGTGAACTATGGACTTTGAACCTTAGCTCTTAAGAGACAGGTTGGGCTTCACTGGTTATGAATGATCCTGCTACCCAGCGTTTATTTAAAACAATACTAAAATATTGGATGTCTTTCAAAGAAGTGGTTTGTTACTTTTTGTATATATGCCAACATTTCCTGATTTTATCTCATTGCCTTACCACAATCCTCACCGAACTACACCTAGTTACCTTAAACAATAATCATTTTCCTAAAATTAGAAATCGCAACGGCCCATATCTGAGCCATCAACGATAATCAAAAGCGGAACAAGATTACTCGGAAATTCCAACTCTTGGAAGTGGAAGAAATACAGGAAGTGACAATTCCTGCCAAGCAATTGCGCAACAGTTTTTTTTGGAATAAATCCAGGTGATAAACTAGATAAAATCACAGACGACATATCTAATAAATAATATTAATCACCACAAACCTACTTCAAAAGGTAAAACACACATTTGTGGTACAAGTAAATATGAAATATTTAAAAACTGGGATTGTCCTTAAAAATTCTGATCGGGTGGTCACCTATTGTGTTCCGAAAAAGAAATGGCAGCATTAACCTAAGAAAAAGTAAAACTGAACGGGAGCATTGTTATCGAACATGCTCTAATCAAACTGATAAAGATAGATAGGCATCACAAATTACCAGCACAAACTTAAGTTTCTCTTCACGTCGCTTTGCAGCATTGTTTGAGATTTTGGCCACCAGAAGTACCAAGAGCAACAGCGAGAGAAGCATCCAGGGCACTCCAAGACCCACCCATCTTAAGCAGTAGCCTACAAGCAGGATCGTTGATGCAGCAAGACATTGCTGTCGGATATGCTTCATGCCGAATCTCCACTTCAATATCCGTCCGGGAATACCAGGCATTATCGCTCTCTTATCGTCCCAGATAACAGAACCAATGACTTATGCCGTTGTTGTTGGTCATTCTAACGGAGTATTTTTCACTCCATTATTTTCTCAATAAGAGTTGCATTTTGAATGTTGGCCTACACCACGTTCTGGCTCGACGTTTTAGTATATTTTTTTCAGTTCTTCGTTAGTCCTGAAAGCAATGTATAATACTTCGAAACGTGGATTTCTTTCTTTACTATCGTCACAAATTCCAAAACATGCGTGTTCTGAAGATCACGTATTGATAATAATAAAAAGCATATTTCAAATCAAAGGATCCGAATCGCGGAACACAGTTACAGATTGACTCAAGGTTGCCACAAGCAGATTCATAGTAGAAATGTCTTGTAGACTTTATCCTACCACGCTGTTTAACCTATTGAGTTTTAAATAATGAACTCGCAGGACAGGTGTTAATATTGATTTTTACATGATAGCTGTTGAAGTATAAGGATCAATAGGACGCCGGACCAAAATAATTTATTTCCTGTCTTAAGCTCCGCGAAAAACAAATAACAGGGAGGCGGTATAAAATATCGAAGCTTTGCATGTTTTTTAAATCCTCGAGCGTAGCGACGTTCCGAGGGGTTTTCTTCTTACACTGGGCATCATGCACGCGAAAGATACCATGAATCTGCTTTGTGGGTATTAGATGATTTAGGAGAACTAAGACAGGACCCTCTAGAATAACAGGTATCAGTAGACGTAACTCTTTAGGAGTTCACCCCACATATATTTAGAATACATTTTCTTGGAAAGTGCTTAATGTAAGATGATGTGTACTTCAGTACCTTTCAAGAATGTTCTTATCCTTCTATTAAGGTGGAAGTTACAATTTTGGCACCATTAGGTTCCAACATACTTAATAGGCATTGTTCTCTGTTGGGGTTTCCCTACATGCTGGGCGAGCACTGTCATATTCAAGTAATAATACTTATGGACAGAACTATTATAGTGGCCTTGCTGGCCACTCACCTAGGATCACGTGTCTTAACAGAGTTGCCATGTTTTTCCTTGCTCTCAACTGCTCTAACCACTTTCACGAATTTTGTCACGCGTTGGTTAATGTAGCCATTTCTATTTCACTATGGACTTAAAGTGCCATAAATATAACGATAAAAGATGATTATAATAATAATAATTACATCCATCTATAACATTGTAGATAATTTTCGATTATAGGTAAATAACTGAAAATTAGCAATCGTAACTCAAATTGCATTTGTGTGAGATTATTATTATTATTATTATTATTATTATTATTATTATTATTATTATTATTATTATTATCATCATCATCATCATCATCATTATCCTTTCACGTAAGAATAACAACCTATTACTATGAAACTTTGTATACATTACTTGTGTCACAGAGTAGGGTGTTTATCTGAATTACTTCCCCAAAGGAGATGTAAATAGGCATAAATAAGATATTTGGATTACCGTTAGATAAAAGAAGCACAATTTTTCTGGCTGGGTTTGTTATTTTAAAATATGAATACTTAATAAAGTAAACTCATAAGTCGGAGTTCTTTGCAATGAGGGACCGGGATTATGATACCATGCTAGGAAGATGTTTCAGCACTTAACCTCGGCCGAAATATAAAATACATTCACTTCCATCAACACATCAGCACATAAGAGCATACAAATAACTGAAAAGTGAGCAAATGCTGTAAAATAGCTGGATCTGACAACCGCGCTTATTGAAGTCTGGCAGTGTTTGGCACCAAAACAGCTTTTGTTTGGTGTTAAAATTTATGAGTGGACAGGGCTTTGGTAGGGTCGGTACTCACCGATACTTAGTGACGGAGGTTCTGAAACGTACATTACTCACTGGCTCTTACAAGATCAATGCTGTGCTATTTATTTGTTTGGATAAGATTCTAACAATTGATTTATTGAACTAAAAATAACCTCATATAACACCTAATAACTGGAGGACGATAATATTAAAGAAAGATTTGTTTTTCCCGCACCCTACAAAGGAATCGAAATTGGTATTATTTAACGCCTATGCTTTCTACATGCGGCACTACAGGCAGTGGATACCGATGATACATGCAATGAAGTTATATTTTGGGAAGGAAACATTCTAGGTCCTTCGTGGACTAGTGATACCGTGCTAGCCTCTAGTTCCCAAGGTCGCGGAGGGCGATGAATTTTTTCGGGCGTAAAAATCCTTAGCATGGCTTCCTTCGGAAGGGAAGTAAAGCCGGTGTCCCGTGTCGTAGGTTTATGGCACGTAAAAGAACCTCAAGCCTGATAAAGAGGCCTCTGAGCAAAATTACCGGTCTTTCAGGCCCAATATAGAACGGGACCCTAAGGACCATAGTAGTTAAAGAGCGTCCATAAATAAAACTCAATTTAATTTTTTCCTAAGTTTAGGGTACCTCCTCGGCGTTTTCCAGTTATGAATTCTAAGAAAAACCTAAAAAAAAAAAACTACATGGGAACAAGGTTCTGGTAGGGTTTGAACCGCGGATCTCTCGTTCACCAGTCCGTGTCTGAATAACTCATGTCGGTAAAAAAGAAAGAAAGAAAGAAAAATACGTATTTACTTTAAATGCTAAAAGCATATACCTATGTAAAATATAACATTTGTAGCAGATAATAGGCACTGGAGTATACAGACGGCTTAAAAATCACATAGCATTTAAAGACTGTTTGTCAATCGGTTTTGTAAACAACAAAGAAATAGAGCATGATAGAATTCGGAATAAGAATAAAGTAGCCATACAAATTCACTGTCCTTTACTACAAGTCAGTGGCGTAGCCAGAAAAATATTAAGGGGGGTTACGTATGGGAATCTATTTTTTAAACAATTTATATCAATTCAAATGATATTTATGAAGTGATCCTGGGTTGAAATATTTAAATAAATCTATTTTATATTCAGAGATGAAGGTGCAGCAATTGGAATTAAAATTAGGATAGCATGTTTTACGCATTCTAAGCGTCAAAGTTGTGAGATGAGAATTAATGGCCACTGTGAGGTGTTATATTACCGCTGTAGGCCATTTTATTTCACTACAAAATAGGGTTTCGGTTATTCTAAGTTGGGAGACATTCCACTCATTTGAAAATCACTCAAGTTTAGCACCGAAACAAAAAACATGCCCCTGGCATCTTAACATGGTTATACCAACACCATCTAAAGTACAGTTTCTGTTGCTGTCAACTGTCTAAGACATGCGGTGTAAATATAGCCCTACCAGTGATACAAATTAGGAAGTATCAAGTTCCGCCAACCTAGAAAATATATGCTATTATTTTAACGAAGCTATTTTGTGATATTATTACTTTCTCTACTACATACAGTAAGTAGGGGAAGTATTGTATTCCACCCAAAAATTCGATACCGAGATTTCACCGGAAATATATGTTTTGAGGCCACCTGAATCCAAAAAAAGCATTTTTGGAAACATGTCCGTGTGTGTGTCTGTGAACAGCATAACTAAAAAACGAACAGTCGGATAAACACCAAACTTGGTATTTAGGTTCAGTATCTTCCAGAAATGCGACACGAAGGTTTTCAAGAAAATTCCCGCGCCCCAGATTACCCTTTACAGGGAACATTTTTCGAAAATTTTAAATTTCTCAAAAATGGCTCTAACGATTTTGTTTAAAATATCATATATTTAAGATCTTTCATGACAAATAAAATGTATATCTTGAATTTTCTGGGAATGTCTCCAAAAGTATTCTTCATTGTGAACGACTTTTGTATAATTGGTAAACCATAAGAGATAGACAAAATTTTACTACACAAAAAATCTAGATCGCGTTAAAACACACAGTTTATGTCATATACATTTTTGTTGTTGAGTGAACCATTTTCGAGGTATTGCTTGTTATTCCCTTAAATTTTCCAATACTTATACTTTTCTCAAATTCGTTATTCATTTTTACTTTCTCTACTACGTATAGTAAGTAGGGGAAGTATTGTATTTCACTCAAAAATTCGATAACGAGATTTCATCAGAAATACATGTTTTGAGATCCCCTGAATCCAAAAAAAAGCATTTTTGGAAACATGTCCGTGTATGTCTGTCTGTCTGTCTGTGAACAGCATAACTCAGAAACGAACAGTCGGATAAACACCAAACTTGGTATTTAGGTTCAGTATCTTCCAGAGATGCGACACGAAGGTTTTCAAGAAAATCCCCCCATCCCAGATTACTCTTTACATGGAACATTTTTCGAAAATTATAATTTTCTCAAAAATGGCTCTAACGATTTTGATTAAAATATCATATGTTTAAGATATTTTCATGACAAATAATATGTATGTCTTGAATTTTCTGGGAATGTCTCCAAAAGTTTTCTTCATTGTGAACGACTTTTGCATAACTGGTAAACCATAAGAGATAGACAAAAGTTTACTACACAAAAAATGTGGATCGCGTTAAAATACACAATTTATGTCATATACATTTTTTTTGTTGAGTGAACCATTTTCGAGATATTGCTTGTTATTCCCTTAAACTTTTCAATACTTATTTTCTCAAATGTGAATTCGTTCTTCATTTTTTTTGTCTTGGATATGCAAAGTGTATTAATCTGTGGCAAAGGGAATGGTGCTGCACCTAGCAACCAGCTATTAAGAGATATGTATGTGCTTAAAGGCTAGTGTATTTCTATATTGCCCTTGTGAATATATATTCCCCTTACATCTACAAGAAAATTAGCAATAAGATAGAGTCTGCAAATGTTTATCTCGATTAACATGAAGTAGATGGAGAATAAGCGTTTGTAAAAATAGTTTGTACAAGAGTAGAGAAAGTCATGTGAGTGTAACACATCAGATTTTTTTATGTCCTGGACATGCAAAGAGAATGGAATGCGCACATAGCAACCAACGCTTAAAAGATTTGACTCGCTTAAAACCTACCATATTCCCCTTGCATCTACAAGAAAATTAGCAATAAGATTAACATCTCGATTAATATGAAGCATATGGAAAATAATCGTTTGTAAAAATAGTTTGTACAAGAGTAGAGAAAGTCATGTGAGTGTAACACATCACATTTTTTATTTTTGTCACGGTATTGGTCGCATCTGATGTCCCAAATCTCGGGATGTTAGGCTACTCAATGAAGAGCTCAGCATCAAATTTTCCATTCATCACGACTGGTGGGCAAAACACGCTCGTCTCCACTGATTACAATGTACAGTTGCTACGCCAGAAATAACAATGACAGGCATTGCCAGCGCTTGGCTTTACAGACAGACGAGGGTTTCCTAACGAATGCCGGCGGAGAGAGCAGAATTACGTCGGAGCTTTCATTGGAAATACACTATTTGAGGTGTTTTGTATGTTTAAAAAAAAAAAAAAAATAGATGAAGGTCCAGTGAACGAGTTTCTTTTTTTTTACATACCAATGAATGAGATGAGTGTCATTAATGAGTAATTAAATGAGTCAAGGGTTCAGAGAGCTTGGAGCTACTCAATGTTTGGGATAAGAGAAAAACTAGAAGAAAAAACTCTGATGCGTTACATTCACATTTCTATCTACTTCATTTTAATCAAAGCAAATCTTTGTAGAAGTAGCTATATTACACATTTTCTTATAAATACAAAGAGACAGCGATAGTCAAACGTTTAAAAACTGGACGCTATGTGCTGGCCTTAAAATTCAATAATATTTTCATGCAATCGCTATAAACAGCTGAAAATCGACAGGACTTTGGTATTTATCCGACAGTTCGTTTTTGAAATATGCTTTTCACACACGCGCGCTCGTGGACCTTTTTCTAAAAATCTGATTGTTACATTTACATGACTTTCTCTACCCTCTAGCGAAGGTATACAAATTATTCTCACGAAAGTTTATTCTTTCTATCTACTTCGTTTTAATCGAGATAAACCTTCCTGGAAATAGGTGCATTACACATCTCGTTATTCATACAAAGGGAATACCAATAGTCAAATGTTTTAGAACTGAACACTATACTCTTTCAAAGAAATCGCGAGAAATAACTGAAAATCTACACGACTTGTAAAAGAATTGCTAAGTATTCAACAGTTCAAACCATTAAGAAAGGATATCTCGGAAATGGGTTATGCCACAAAAAAGTTATTTGAAATAAATTGTGTGTTTTAGATATATCTACATGTTCTGTGTAGTACGTTTTTGTCTATCCTTTAACGTTTACCAATTATACAAGATTATACAAAAATTTTTCCGAATAAAGAGAACTTCACAGGCTATTCCCAGAAAATATCTTTATTATATGGTATTTTAATCAAAATCGTTTGAGCCATTTTTTTTAGAAAATATATAATTTCGAAAAATGGTCCATGTAAATAATTGGTGGGGGTTTCTTGAAAATCCTCGTGTCGCATTTTTTGAAGGTAATGAAGCTAAATAGCAAGTTTGGTATTTATTCGACTTTTCATTTTTGAGTTATGCTATTCACAGGCACACACTCAACACAGACCTTTTTCTGATAAAGCGTTGTTTTGGATTCAAGGGCCTCAAAACATATATTTCTGGTGAAATCTCGGTATCCAACTTTTAGGTGGAATGCAATACCTTCTCTGCCTACTATATACGTGGTAGAGAAAGTAAAAATGCTTTCTTTTATTCACGGGACCTCAAAACATGTATTCCGGTGAAATATTGGCATCGAATTCATATTTCGGAAATGGCTGATGTCACAAAAAAGTTATTTGAAATAAATTGTGTGCTTTAATGAGAGCAAACTACAAATAAAAATGTGGTACGAAGAACGCCAACATGAACACTTATAGGGCGACCGACGTAATGTGGCGGGTTCAAACCCGGCGGAGGGCGATGGATTTTTTCGGGCGTAAAAATCATTAGCATGGCTTCCTTCGGAAGGGAAGTAAAGCCGGTGGTCCCGTGTCGTAGAATTACGGCACGTAAAAGAACCTCATGCCTGATAAAGAGGTTTCTGAGCAAAATTACGATCTTTCACGCCCAATATAGAATGGGACGCTAAGGACCATAGTAGTTAAAGAGCGTCCATAAATAAAAAAGTAATGTGGCTCATTTTTACATCATAATGCGTTGTCATGGCTTTGAAACAATGTGTAAAACACACGCGACGAGTAGATTTTGTTCATATTACTCAGCTTTTCGTAATGAAGGCTCGGCCGAGTAATTCGGCTCTCTCCGTAGGCATTCGTAATGAAGCCCTCGTCTGTTTGTAACATCAAATCACTAGTCAGATTTCGCCCACCGTGAGCGAGCTCATTTGCATTACTTCATATTATAATCCTGAGTATTTCTGGGTCAGCGTCAAATGTCCACCAAGTGTCGTGGCGTGAAAGCTCGTTTGTGTGCACAGTGCCAGAAATGTTATGTCGATATAGTCGTACTGCTTAGCAGAAATAAAACAGAATTTAATCTTCGGTTTATAGTTAACCAGGGTCCTTGCATCAAGAATTTGGAAATCAAATTTACAAAACAAATTAAACTTCTCAGTGTATTTCTGACTTTCAATCTGGGACATTTTAAAGAGTTAGGTGGTTATCAGTAGTTTAAATTTTCCAACTAAAGACCCGTGAGTAGAATGGGAAGGTCGCTATGCTCTGTCCACAACTATGACTTATCTTAGTTTCCTTTAAGACTTTGAGAGTGACCGTGTAACGCATTGTTGGTCACGTTAGTGTTATATGTCTTAATTACAAATCAGAAGCTGAAAAAATATGTAACCTTTAAAAGAAGTGCTTGCCGATGCAGAAACTGGTAGCGAATTTTCTGAGGATGAAGACATCTGTGATGAATACCCGGAAGATTCAAGAATATCCACCAAAGCAATGTAGATGTGAAACAAAGATAAGACAAAATTGTCCTGCCAAAAGTGTTATGCTAAGGTTTATGTGAAACATTTTTCAAATGGAGTGAAGTTAAGTATTGGATTTGCATTTATTTTAATCATTGATGATGTGCTAACAATGTGGTTGATGTGTCTATACAGATTATCTGAATGTGGAAACATGATTAACTAAATGAAACAAGACGTGTCCAATTTGCATATTTTAACAAATTCTACTGTTTTTATCACCTCAGCAATTTTTCACTCATAATCGCTGGCTGGAATAAGTTACTGAACATCTTTATATAACATTGCACTGTTCCTCAAGATAGCATTGCACTTATATCCTTTACACCATGTGATAGAAATATCAGCTAGGTGTCTTACACTATACAGCTATGTGATTGCACTGTATCGTTTATGACATTAGACACTATATCTTAGTTTCTGTCATGTTTGTTTGGCTATAGTGTTGCCAGTTTACTTTGAAGCTTCTTACATGTGTTGCAGTACATAATGTAAAATTACACTTCCTTGTAGCCCATCTTCTGCCTGCCTTCCAATTCAGCCAATTAGTCTGATTATTAAATCTAAAATGAGTGAATTCAAAATAGATCCATGTTAAGCTATTTTACACGAAAAATATTATTTATGCGGAAAGAAAATATCATTTTATAATACTGCATCAGTAAATAATCATTAAAAAATATTGAGTGGGTGACAGTTTAAATCTGAAGTTTAATTATTTTAATAAATTACAACACTTGTGCCTAAATTATTTTGCAATCATGATCTGTGCTACAATCTTCCTTGTAACAAAGATAGAGTAGCAGTGACAGATAGGGTAGTATTTCACTTGCTGTTGTGTATGGTTTTCTTCTTGAGAGCTCTTCTTTAGTTTTCTCTGGTCATGGTACTGAAAGTTAGTTGTAATTTAAATTATAGATATTTACTATTATATTTTCTCAAACTTATTTTATGTTGAAACATAACATTTGACATCAATAATTATACATTAACAATATTATTTTGTTTTCCTTGTCAAATTGTTTATTTTACATAGATACAATAACAAAACGAATATCAATGACAAAAATGGTATATAAATGCAACATAAAATATTAAATGAAATATCTTTAAATAGAGATAAATGAATATCAACATAAACTAATATAAACCATTTCACAGATGTGTCAATGTGTTAAAAGTAGTTTATAAACATTAATCTAAAGTAATTAATAGCCATTACACAGAAATAATGGTTTGTCATGCCTGTGTCAGATAACCAAAGTTCACCTTGACGAAGGAGCTGTTTATGTCCTCAACATTTTGGGTACACCAGACCTGTACAATTCTCCTATGTCATAAGTCAGATGGAATTGTAGAACATTACTTAAAAACCCTGGAGGTGCATCTCCAGAAGTTAAGCGTTGAACTACCAAAGGGTCTGGAGCATGCATAAGCCATTGTACTTCCTGTCCTACATGTCATAAATACTCTACACAACATGACGTTTGTAAGGGAACTGTGAATATCTTGTAAATTGTTGTTTGGCAGTTTTTGAGGTAGCATATTCTTTGGTTTTGATAGAGGAATAACTTTATGTTATCTTGCTGAGTATCATCTATGTATCTGCTTAATCTGACTCATGCATTGGCTACTAAAAGGCAATCAGTTAGCATAGTATTTCATTGTTATATTCAATTATCTTTCCCTTTGCACCAAGCTTGTTGGCAACTTTTTTTGGCATATGTAAATGCTTGTTATGAAAAAACTAGGTAACCAAATTATAGTATTATCCTGATGGTAAAATAGTATTGAACTGTGTGATGTAAGTGTTTTAAAAAAGATCATACATTGTGTCCCATTTTAAGGATTTTGTTGGATACAAAGTTTTCTCTTAATCATTTAGAGTTAGATTCAAGTTCACGAGATCTTGTTTACATCTTGAAAGAGTGAAAATATGACCATTTATTTACTAAAATTTGCTTTATCAGAAAGAAATTGCCATATCAGTCTCACCAAAAATATATGCTCCATCATGAAAACCATAGAACTCCTCCATAATCCTTGCAATTTGTGTGTTGGACTCTGGGTCACCAAACTTCTCTCTACTTCAAATGATACTGTCTAGTCCTCTTGTGTCAGATGTTAAGACATTTTCCAAGTACAAGCTTTGTTGGATGACAATAGGAGTTTTTTTATTTGAAAATTTACACAAAGTATTTATTGTATATTGCAACTCAAAACTCATACCTAAAGTAAAAAGATAGAGCAACAAATCACAACATACATTAACTATGTATTGATACTTTAATAAAATAAAAAATATACTACAATATCAAATTCCAGAGTAAAGCTTCTCATGTTCATTTTTTTCTTAAATAAATAGTTAATTGTCATAAACTCAGTTACTAATTTATTTTACAACTGAAAGTTTACCTCATAATAATATCATCAGATCATATTTTTTATGCTACAATGCATATTTTTGTAAATTTTAGGTCATAAAAGTCCTAAGCATTTTGAGATAGGGAACCTATTGATCCATTTTGTCAAATTTGTAAATTGGATTTAGTTGGCAAAGTGTACTAATGCACTGTTCTTTGTTTAAAATTTTTGAATTCTTCAGGGGTATGCAAGCCACTTATAACAGTTCAGTGAATTGCAGATCATGTTTAGTGCTTAGACAACTCCATTCTGCCATATTTGTGTCTCCGGTTGTGAATAAGTTAGTTAATGCATTGTTACCAATTATGAACCTCTCTCTTAATTTTAATTTTGTATGTTCTCTACTACATGACAAGTAGGTAGAGAAGGTATTGCATTCTATCCAAAAATTTAATATCAAAATTTTATCAGAAATACATGTTTTGGGGCTCACTGAATCCAAAAACAGCAAAAAATTCTATGTTTTTATGGGTATCTGTTTCAACAGCATAACTCAAAACCAAAAAGTTGGTTAAATACAAAAGTTGCTATTTGAGTTCAGTGTCATCTAAGTAAGTAAGCAAGTAAGAGCTATAAGAGCACCAGTTTCTAAATTCATGTAGTAAGAACATTTCTGAAAATGTTTTGTGCTATGACTTACAGTTGTGTGCATGTACAGAATGCCCAGTGTATTGCACCTGAGCAGTTTATGGATCGTTTTCTGCTCTGTGCATCAAATGCACTACACTGCTTATGATTGCTTGGAAATGTGGCTAATGCATTTTTAATTGCTGAGCTTGCTGATAAGGAAGGAAGAGGATATGTATCAGTAGCTGTCCATCTATATAAGGAGAGATTGCTGGGCAGAAATATCCATCAATGTTTGTGAGAAATTGGATCAATAATGGTGTATACATTGATGTCAGCACAAGCTAAATATGTCATAATTCAGCCTTTGAAGAAGAGATCTTAAAGATATTTGCTTGACAAATGAAATGTACATATATCTTGAATTTTCTGGGAATAGCCTGTGAAGTCCTCTTCATTTGGAAGGACCTTTGTGCAATGTTGTATAACTGCTAAATTATAAGTGATTAGATTAAAACGTACTATATAAAAAGTGTAGATATTTTTATAACTTGCAATTTATTTGAAATACATTTTTTGAGGCAAAAGGCATTACCAAAATATCTGTTATTAATGGTTCAAGTTATTCATTACTTTGTCATTTCTTTTAAAGTCCTGTCGTTTATAAGTTGTATCTCACAATTACATGGAAAGAATATGGAATTTTAAGGCCACCATATAGCGTTTAAAAATTTGACTATCGCCATTCCCTTTGTATTTATAATGAAATGTGCAATGTAGCTATTTCTGCAAATGTATATTTTGATTAAAATGAAGTCAGATTTTTTTTATATCTACTTCATGTTAATCGAGATAAATGTTTGCAGAAATACTTCATTACACATTTTGTTGTAGGTGCAAGAGGGATACAGGAAACTGAAGAGATAGTCAAATATTTAAATGCTGGTATTGAAATTCCATACGCTTTGTCAGATTTTTTTTATATCTACTTCATGTTAATCGAGATAAATGTTTGCAGAAATATTTCATTACACATTTTGTTGTAGGTGCAAGAGGGATACAGGAAACTGAAGAGATAGTCAAATATTTAAATGCTGGTATTGAAATTCTATACGCTTTGCATGGCCTTGGGAGAAACAACCAACTGCTGACCACTTCAAAAAAATGTTCAGTATTGAAAAATTCAAACCAATAACAACAAATATCTTGGAAATGGCTAATGCCACAAAAAAGTAAACTATTTAAAGTAAGCTGTGTTTTAAAGGGAAGTACATTTATTGTGTAGAAATTTTATCTCTCTCATATGTTTAGCAGTCATACAAAATTCATTTCAAATGAACAGAACTTCATATGCTATTCCCAGAAAATTCAAGATTTGCATTTAATTAGTCATATAAATATCTTAAACATATAGTATTTTAATCAAAATTGTTAGAGCCATTTTTGAGAAAATCAAGAATAATAAAAAAAAATGTTCCATGTAAAGGGTAGTTCGAGTTGGGGGATATCAAGTGGCATATCAAGTTTGATATTCATCAGATTTTTCGTTTTTGAGTTATACTTTCCACAGGTTCACTTGTATGCAGATCTTTTTCTAAAAATTACTTATTTATTCAGAGCACCTCAAAACAAATATTTCAGATGAAATCTTGATTTCAAATTTTTAGGTGGGTGCATACTTCCTCTATCTACTATAAGTAGGTACTAGAGAGAGTAAAAGGTGTTGTTATGTTTAACTGTGCTGATCTGAGAGTTACTGGATGAAAACCAAAATAGTGAAAATATATACAAAGTAAGTAAGGAATAGCATAACCAATTAAATAAACTAATTATGCTGCTAAATATGCTGTTAAATGTGTCACTGAATATAAAAAACAAGTTGAGATACCAAAATATTCCAAAATATCCATTACTTTTATGAAGTGGTGCACTCGTGGCTTTGCTAAATGTTTTGTCATCTGACATAATTGCTCTTTTGTCACATTCACTGGTTTTCTTCTGTGTGTCACCAAAGGTAATATTCATTGTGGCCATGTAATTCTGAAGCTTATCCCTGCAGCAAAGAACAGTTTGTAAGATAGCTTGCATGGATATAAACCATTTTAAGCTATACATATGAAAAACCTGTTTTACATTCACATGAATTTCTATACCCATCATTTATTTTTGTATCTCTTCTACAAATTATTTTTACCAAATATTTTTCTATTTACTTCATTGGAATTTACCCATAAGAAAAGGAAATACTAAACTGTATCAGGATGGACTCCGGTTCTAAATTTTATAATAGATTGCCAAATCAGATTAAAACTATAAAGAAAATAGCAACTTTTAGAGCCAAACTATTGCCCTATTTGATTGATCACTGCTATTAAAAGTAAATGTATGTATCACAGAGGGCCCCCGTAACCAGGACAGAGCACCGTATGCAGGCCAGCCAGCCCCTTGTGTTTCCAATGTGACCCCTGGGAGGGAGGGGTGAGGGGAGAGACTCGAAGGGCGACCAGATTCAGATGCCGACGGGCGAAAGCATGGCTGGGGTCCTTAACATTTCCAGATAGAACTCATCCAATGCCGCTTAGTCTCTGCCTACAAGCCACCAACCTCCAGGGTCCCCGGGGTGGAGCCCACTGGGGCAGAAACCTAACTGAGTGGTACCGCAGTGACGCCAGGGAAGAAACCTTTACAGAGTGTAAGCCACAACCTGCCGAACACCTGGTTCTTCAACACTGAAACATATGACAAGGAAGATGATGGGCACAGAAGAATTGTGGTAGAAGATGAACCACCCCAGCATTGGCAACCCGTGGGAACATTGAAAAACCCATGGGTCAAAGTAGGTGGTCACTGGGAATTAATTCTGGGACCTCCTGAGTGTGGGTCACAGATGCTGCCGCCTGAGCCATCTCACTCAGTGATCACTGCTATTACTCTGCAGAAGAATTTTTAAATGAATCTGCACAGCCTTATATATCTAATATGGAAACCATGTGATACCAAATCTTAACTATTGTGTAGTTTCCTATATCAACCAATAAATATGGAATGGGGTGTAAATGAAAACAGAATTGCAGTGATTGCTCTTTATAAGTATGGTAAGAAACCTACTAAAATTTTCAAGGTGTTAAAATAACTGAAATTTTCATTAAAATTTGTTTACCGAACTGTCAAGAGATTCAATGAATCTTCCTCTATTGAAGACTTATCAAGATCTCGTAGGCAGTAAGAGAATGAATACATCGAAACCCACTCCAGAACCAAAAAGTAATGCCAAAGAGTTAAATATATTTGCAAAATCCATTTCTCGGATTACCAGAGAAGATCTTCATATGAGAGCTTATCGACGGTCAGTGGGACATTTGTTAGCCCTGAACCTAAAGAAGATCAAAGAGGTTCTTACAGTGGCATGTTCAGAATGGTCATGATGATATCCTCTTCACAGATGAGAAAATGTTCACTGTGGAGGAGAAGTACAATAAGCAAAATGATAAAATATATTCATGGAGCTCAGAGGAAGCTAAAATATCAGTCCTCCGTGTCCAGAGAGGGCACCACCCAGCATCAGTGAGTTTGGTAGGGCGTGTCACACCAAGGAGTAACATCTCTTCATATCTGCAAACAAGGAGTAAAAACAGGAGCCAGACGGTACCAAGAGGACACCCTAGAGAGAGTTGTGAGACCCTTGAACACCACACTCTTCAAAGGAAGCCACTAGGTCTTTCAGCAAGACTCAGCCCCAGCTCACAAGGCTAGAACAACTCAAGCATGGCTCAGGGACAATGTTTCAGAATTCATTGCAGCAGAAGATTGGACCTCTGGCAGCCCAGATCTGAACCCACTGGACTATAGGCTTTGGGATATCTTGGAGAGTAAGGCCTGTGCTAAACCTCAATCCAGTTTGGAATCTCTAAAGCGAGATCTCATAAAGGCAGTGCAGGAAATTCCTTTAGATGTCATCATGCTGCAGTAGCAGACTGGCCTAACAGATTAAAGTCCTGTGTAAAGGTCAGAGGTGATCATTCTGAATGACTTACAGTGTAAGAAATGTTCATTAGTCACTGAATTAAAATATATATGTTATAGCTTTTTGTGTCTTTTATTTTAAGACATATTGCTTCTTAATCATAGGACAGAACTTATGACTGGTCTGTGTGTGTATATATATATATACATTAGCAGTAGTATTATGCACAAATAATTGTAAAATCTAGTATAAAGTTATTTTGACTTGTCCAATATAATTTAAGTTTGAATGCATGTTATGATAACTAGATCAATAAACTACTACACTACTACTACTATTAATCTAAATAAACTTATGCAGAAATGGTTTCATCATACTTTTCATTGTACAGGAGACTGAAGCAAAAGTAAAATATTTGAAAAAAGTGTGTTACCAAATGCTGGCTTTGAAATCCTCTACTGCACCCATGATATCACAAGAAACAAATAAATGATGACAGAACATCAAAAAATCTGATATGGTGCATTCACATGATATTTTCTGCCAATGACAGATTGACATATATTCATTATATATTATACTTTTCATATAGAAAGTAATTCTTCTTTCCTTGCTGTGTATGCACAATATACTTTTACATAGGAACTGTTTCAAATTAAGTAGGAAGGTTTCAACATGTTGAAAAGTTGTCAAATGTTTATTCATGGTAACAAGCTCTTGCAATGAAAAGCAAAGAAAAGGTGGGAAAAAGAGGAAGAATAGCAACTTTTAAACAAGTCCATTAGGTGACACTAATGACATGCAAAAGGTTCAAATTTGCTACACAGAATGTCATGAAAAAATTTGAGACAAATTGTATATTTTAATGAGCTTTATATTTTTTTCCGTAGTAATTTTTTTTTTGGGTGGGACATAACCTTTAACCAGTTAGGTCATAATATTGGAGGATGAATGAAATGGATGAAACAATGCTCAAATGAGCCCAGGGTCCACAAAGCTTGAAGCCGCCCAACATTCGTCTTTTCAGAATAAGAGAAAACCCCTGAAAAAAACCTTATCCAGGTAACTCAACCTAGCTGAGATTCGAACTTGGATGTAACTTTTTTTCTATCTGTTGAAATTTCCTTGATATACAAAACTAAATAAAGTGAAGTGATGTTCACAGGATATTCAGGACATACTAGAATTACAAGTATAATTGATAGACCTCAATTGAGCTGGTCAGTGATTTCATGCTACCAGAATTATGTTTCAACAAGCCATTTAACATAGTGTTAGAACAGAGTAGAACAAGATGCACTGTACTGTGGGAAATGTAATCTAGCACACACATGGCTCCAAAATAAACATTGGATCTGGGGCTGGAACCCATGGAGAGGCATCAAGGTGCGATACTTATGTTGCTCATATAATACCACTGTATTCCAAGCTGAAGTTTATGCAGCTGAAACTTGTGTCAGAATCTAAACAGGGGCTACAAAGAAAGCGACACTTGGATATTCTCTGACAACCAGGTAGGTCTTAAAGCAATTGCTGGTCTGGGACTGTCTAAAACCTTATAGAACTGGCAAAACAAAACAAGGTCACTCTTGTGTGGGTGTCTGCACATAAGGGAATCTTAGGCAATAAAAAATCAGATATCCTGACAAGAAAAGGATCTATTCAGTCTTTAACTGCACAGAGTGGATTCCTTTAAACACTGTTTGAAGAACAATTGCTGAGTGGATTAGATGTTCCCACCAAAAGCAATGCGTTCAAACAGAACAATGCAAGCACAGTAAATGAATGATGAGAAAAATTTCTTTCTCACTGAAACTCAATAGCTACCAAATAAATCTAATAATTGGGCTATTAACAGGTCATTGTAGATTAAGGAAACAGCTACATATAGTGGGAATCTTTAAAGAGAAACCAGTATACAGGCTATGTAATAAATAAGACGAAACTGCTTTTCTTATAATCTTCAAATGCAAAGTCTTATGTAAGGAAAGATGCAACTTATTGAATTTGCCAAATACAGAGGATTTTCTTACAAAAATCTTGCTTTATAAACTATTGTCCTATGTTAAAGGAATAGGCCTATTTAACTAAAACTATAATGATAGGAGAATAATACAACAAGCCTCATAAGTTTTAGTGTTAAGGGAAGTCACAACCTGTCTCCATCATTACAAAAATCAAATTAAATCAAAGGTTGGGGATATTTTCTGAAAAATCCTCTTGTTACATGTTTCAAAGATGCTGAAATAGCATCACACAGCATAACTCAAAAATGAAAAGGCAAATAAATATCAAACTTCATATTTAAATTCCATATCTTCCAGGATGCGTACATAAAGATTTTAAAGATCACCAAAAACTGTCCTTTACTTGGAAAACGTTTTGTTATTTTTTACTTTCTCAAAAATGGCTCTTAAAGTGTTCACTAAATTACCATATGTTTAAGATATTTGTATGACAAATAAAATGTATATCTTGAATTTTCTGAAAATAGCATGTGCAGCCCTCTTCATTCTGAATATTCATTCATTCATTATCTGTTTACCCTCCTCTTATGTAGGACTTACCCCCCCCAGGACTTACAAGCGGGTGCCTGGGGTCAGAGGCCCGTCGAGGAGCAGACACTCATGGATCAGACAGAGCATCCAGGATGGGTGATCAGCCCAATGCCTGGTATGGGATGAAGGAAGTAGATGAAATGAAATGTTGGCGAAATGGATGAAAGGAAAGGTGATGATGGAGCAGTTGGTGGAATGAATGGCGGGGGAAACCGGAGAAAACCTGACCAGACGCCGCTTCGTTCACCACAAATCCCACATGCAGGTCCCTGGGATTGAACCCGGGCCGCCTCGGTGGGAGGCGAGCGGTCTAACCACTCGGCCACGGCGCCGCCCTTCATTCTGAATAAATTTTGTAAAACTGTAAACTGGATAGACAAAAAGTTAATGCACAGGGGGGGGGGGAAACCCCTACAGATCTCATTAAAACAAAAATACATATTTTATGGGATTTACCATTTCTGACATATTCTTTGTTGTAGGTTTGAACTTTCAAATTATTTGTTTATTTTCTTGTTTCAAGTGCTAAGTTGCACTAAGTCACTACATCATTTTTTTCTGTAATGGTCATACAAAGAGTATGGAATTTCAAAGCAATCACATAGCAACTTGCTTTGTAAAGATTTGACTATTGCTTAAGCCTCCTGTATGTCTCTTTTACTTACAATAAAATTTGTAATAAAAGCATTTCTACAAATTTTATCTTGATTAACATGAAGTAGATAGAAGAATAAGCTTTTGTAAGGGTAGTATGTAGAAGAATGGATAAAGAAAGTAATGTGAATGTAACACATAATATTTTTCTTTTTGTGTGTATATGTTTTTGTGCTTATTGTTATAGGTTAGAAGAACATGAACTTACCTGAAGCCACAAAGCTCCAGAAAAGTTGCTATCCCTGAAAGACGATAGTGCACAGTTGGTTTCTCAAGGAATGTAACACGGAAATTGGACACAAAGGGAGGGCTATTGAAGATTGGCCCTAGTACCACCATTGCTCTTCCTTGTACCTTGAACAAAATATTATTATGTTACAGCATAGCACTTACAAATAACAGATTTGATAGAAAACACTAATACATAATTATTTTCATACAGCATAAGAATTTCCTAAGTAAAAACTGCAACATTATAATTATAAGCAACCAGAAATTGGCAATTCTGATTTTTACTTTCTCTACTACGTACAGTAAGTAGGGGAAGTAATGTATTCCACCCAAAAATTCGATACCGAGATTTCACCGGAAATACATGTTTTGAGACCCCCTGAATCCAAAAAGAAGCCTTTTTGGAAACATATCCGTGTGTGTGTCTGTGAACAGTATAACTCAGAAACAAACTTGATATTTAGGTTCAGTATCTTCCAGAGATGCCACACGAAGGTTTTGAAGAAAATCCCTCCACCCCAGACTACCCTTTACATGGAACATTTTTCGAAAATTTTAATTTTCTCAAAAATGGCTCTAACGATTTTGATTAAAATATCATATGTTTAAGATATTTTTATGACAAATGAAATGTATATCTCGAATTTTCTGAGAATGTCTCCAAAAGTTTTCTTCATTGTGAATGACTTTTGCATAACTGGTAAACCATAAGAGATAGACAAAATTTTACTACACAAAAAATGTAGATCGCATTAAAATACACAATTTATGTCATATACATTTGTTTTTGTTGGGTGAACCATTTTCGAGATATTGCTTGTTATTCCCTTAAATTTCCCAATACTTATACTTTTTCTCAAATTCGTTATTCATTTTTACTTTCTCTACTACGTATAGTAAGTAGGGGAAGTATTGTATTCCACCCAAAAATTCGATACCGAGATTTCGCCGGAAATACATGTTTTGAGACCTCCTGAATCCAAAAAAAACATTTTTGGAAACATGTCCGTGTGTGTGTCTGTGTGTGTGTGTGTGTGTGTGTGTGTGTGTGTGTGTGTGTGTGTGTGTGTGTGTGTGTGTGTGTGTGTGTGTGTGTGTGTCTGTGAACAGCATAACTCAAAAACGAACAGTCGGATAAGCACCAAACTTGGTATTTAGGTTCAGTATCTTCCAGAGATGCGACACGAAGGTTTTCAAGAAAATCCCCCCCACCCCAGACTACCCTTTACATGGAAGATTTTTCGAAAATTTTAATTTTCTCAAAAATGGCTCTAACGATTTTGATGAAAATATCATATGTTTAAGATAATGTCATGAGAAATGAAATGTATATCTCGAATTTTCTGGGAATGTCTCCAAAAGTATTCTTCATTGTGAACGACTTTTGCATAACTGGTAAACCATAAGAGATAGACAAAATTTTACTACACAAAAAATGTAGATTGCGTTAAAATACACAACTTATGTCATATACATTTTTTTTGTTGAGTGAACCGTTTTGGAGATATTGCTTGTTATTTCCTTAAATTTTCCAATACTTATAGTTTTTCTCAAATGCGTTATTCATTTTTTACTTTCTCTACTACGTATAGTAAGTAGGGGAAGTATTGCATTCCACTCAAAAATTCGATACCGAGATTTCACCGGAAATACATGTTTTGAGACCCCCTGAATCCAAAAAAAGCATTTTTGGAAACATGTCCGAATGTGTGTCTGTGTGTGTGTCTGTGTGTGTGTGTGTGTGTGTGTGTGTGTGTGTGTGTGTGTGTGTGTGTGTGTGTGTGTCTGTGTCTGTGTGTCTGTGAACAGCATAACTCAAAAACGAACAGTCGGATAAACACCAAACTTGGTATTTAGGTTCAGTATCCTCCAGGGATGCGACACGAAGGTTTTCAAGAAAATCCCCCCACCCCAGACTACCCTTTACATGGAAAATGTTTCGAAAATTTTAATTTTCTCAAAAATGGCTCTAACGATTTTTATTAAAATATCATATGTTTAAGATATTGTCATGAGAAATGAAATGTATATCTCGAATTTTCTGGGAATGTCTCCAAAAGTATTCTTCATTGTGAACGACTTTTGCATAACTGGTAAACCATAAGAGATAAACAAAATTTTACCACACAAAAAATGTAGATCGCGTTAAAATACACAATTTATGTCATATACATTTCTTTTGTAGAGTGAACCATTTTCGAGATATTGCTTGTTATTCCCTTAAATTTTCTAATACTTTTTCTCAAATTCGTTATTCATTTTTTTTATGTCCTGCACATGCAAAGAGAATGGAATGCGCCACATAGCAACCAGCGTTAAAATATTTGACTATCGCTTAAAACCTACCATATTCCCCTTGCATCTACAAGAAAATTACCAATAAGATTGACATCTCGATATCTCGATTAACATGAAGCATATGGAGAATAGGCGTTTTTCCTTAAGTTTTACGTCCCACTGTATCTAAACTCATATGTATGTCAATGCACACAACAATGTAGCAGCCGCTTGCTTTTTCAACAATGAGCAATACATTTCAACATGTATTGCTCATTGTTGAAAAAGCAAACGCAGGAGAATACAAATCAGTTACGTCTGTTTGACTGTTGAAGGAGGATGTAATTTTACTTATCATAGTGAGTGGTGAAATACTTTTATCATGGCATACCGAATGTGAACTGGAAGCTGCAGGCAATATGTTTGATAGTTCGGAAAACGTTTCAGAAGAAGGAAACCATACTAGTGAAGATAGCATTCGTCCTACAGACAATGATGATAGAAGTGACAATTTTTAAACTGTGGAAGTGGTTCAATCGAAAAATAAAAACATCAATTGGAGTTTAGACCCTTTCCACAACATGGAAGAGCATCCACTGCTAACATAATTAAATACACACCTGGTCCAACCAGATATTTTTATGTCCTGGACATGCAAAAAGAGTGGAATGCGCCACATAGCAACCAGCGTTAAAATATTTGACTATCGCTTAAAATCTAGCATATTCCCCTTGCATCTACATGAACATTACCAATAAGATTGACATCTCGATATCTCGATTAACATGAAGCATATGGAGAATAAGCGTTTGTATAAATAGTTTGTACAAGAGTAGAGAAAGTCATGTGAGTGTAACACATCAGATTTTTTTTGTCCTGGTAATGCAAAGAGAATGGAATACTACACATAGCAACCACCTCTTAGAATATTTGACTATCGCTTAAAGCCTACCAATTCCCCTTGCATCTACAAGAAAATTAGCAATAAGATTAACATCTCGATATCTCAATTAACGTGAAGCATATGGAGAATAAGCGTTTGTAAAAATATTTTGTACAAGAGTAGAGAAAGTCATGTGAGTGTAACACATCAGATTTTTGTTAGTTAAAGCAAAATCAGTTAATTTCTGAACTCACTCCTTTGATTATGCAGCATTTGCTGTTATATGAATAGTGATGTTATTGTGACCATAGGAAGGGGTTGATCAACATTTTCTAAACTTTACAGGAAATCTGTGCTCTTGAATTTAAGGGACTATAAATACCCAACTCTGCTGGCAAACAGTGTGCTTCCCAGTGCCAAGAAAATTCCCATTAGGCCGGCCATACATCCAAATGAAGTCTCCGTATTTATGTTTTAGATCTATAAATTTTTATTCATGGACTTTCTTACTTACTCTTGCTCTGGATTTAGAGGATCTCAAAATATGTATTTCTGGTGAAATCTTGATATAGAATTATTGAGTGGAATGTAATATTTCCCGTGTTTATCATAGGAAAGTAGTAGAGAAGTAAAAATGTTCTATACTGCCAGCAGTGAGTATATTAATACTTACCCAAAAATCATTAACGCTACCTGGGAGATCTATCCACTTAAATGATATCTTGCAGTCACTTTTGTACCTGCAACACACAATAAAATGTTTTATAATTTCTTAGAAAGTAAGAGGAAACAAGCATCTCTTGCATAATAATTGATATTAGGTGGAGCTCCTGAACATCACCGCCTGCCGGCTACTCTAGAGAGGCATTTGCCTCCATTGCATCCGCTGCCACTACGCAGCATCAGTCAGTGTCAACACAGCTTGTCACAATCACAGTGCACCTACACAGCATGAACAGCCTTCACCAGAACATCTCCAGTGCTGGCCTCTGTGGAGGTAGCGTGTCTACCTCACATTCAAGAGGTCTTGAGTTTGAATCTCAGTTAGGCTGAGTTACCTGGATAAGGATTTTTTTTTCTCTGGGGTTTCCCTTATCCTGAAAGATGAATGTCAAGTAACTCTAAGCCCTATGAACGCTTGGCTCATCTGAGCATCAGTTCACCCATTTCATTCATTGCCCAATATGACCTAATTGGCTAAACAACATTAAACCTTAAGAAAAAAAAAATCTCCAGCTTAGCGCATAGAATAAAAACAACCTTGTATTAGACTTATTATTCAGTAGCCGAATACATTTATGACAATATAACCATGTAAAAAGTAGAATGTAACAATATAATTACTGTTATACAAATAGTACTCTCTAAGGTTTTGTAATCCTTTTGTAATATATTTTCAAATGTTTATTTAATTAACCTATTATCTTGATGAGTCACCTGTTTACTGAGCTTTGTTCATCTGATATGTAAGCGTTTTGTGACAATAAAGCATCTTATCTTATCTTAGGAATTTTTTCAAATCTTTTTTGAAGACTGTTAGGGTTTTAACTTTTTTTTAAATATGTGGGGAGTTTATTAAACAATTGAATGCCATTATAATATAAACTTTTTTCATATAGGGTTCTTTTATGACCTGTAATGTGTAGTTTAGATTTATTTCTTGTATTATAGTCACGAATATCAGCATTTGTGTTAAAACTATTTTGCTGCTTATATATTGTTACCAGAGTTTCAAAAATGTATAACAAAGGAACTGTCAAGATATTTAACAGTATGAAGTAAGGTTTGCAGTTTGTGTTGCTGCAAAGGTTTAACATTATTCTGATTGCCCCTTTTTGTATTATAAAGATCCTGTTTTTATAACTGGACTTTCTCCAAAATATTACATCATATGATAAATGACTATGGAAATATGCAAAGTAGGCCATTTTAAGTACGTCAAGATTAACTGAAGTTTTAAGGGTATATAATGTAAAACATGTTTGGGATAATTGTTTAGATAGTGCATCAATGTGGATTCCCCAGTCAAGGTTACTATCAACCCAGATTCCAAGAAATTTAATTTTATTAGACGTTGTTATCAATTCATTTTTTAAATAAACTTCGCAAAATTTAAGTTTTTGTTAACTTTATGATAGAATCCTAAGGCAACACTTTTATTTTTATTAACAGCAAGTCTGTTGTTAGTGAACCAATTTACTACATAATCTGTTGCCATATCGATGTTTACTTTAAGTTCTTGTTTATCTTTACCAGAAATTAAAAGGCTTGTGTCATCTGCAAAAAGAGTCAATTTATTGTTAGGGAAGTCATTGTTTAAGGACAGGTAATTAATATATAGTAAAAATAGTAAGGAGCCCAGTATTGAGCCCTGAGGTATTTCATATTTAACATTTTCCAAACCAGAACTTGAAGATTTAATCTCTTTTGAATTTATTTCAGATACAATTTCAGTTAGGTATTTTCTATTGCTAAGATATGATTCAAACCACTTTAATGGAATTCCCCTTATACCATAATTGCACAATTTGTAACTTAATATATCATGGTCAACCAGGTCAAAAGCTTAGAACAGCACACATCAACAAATCATGGCATCATTTGAGATACCACTGGAACACCAGTACCTGCTACAGAAATGCCAAGAGATCAACCAACAATGATGCCAACCCCAAGCAACCTAACATGACTCTTCACTTCACCTACTGACCCTTAGGTGCAGTCAGGGCATTTTGTTATGGCTGTAGCCTAGAGCTTATCCATTAAAAGCTTCCACTCATTGGGGAGCAGCAAAGCATCTTTTGATTGACTAACGCAGGTGCTATGTGTGGCCGCGCCATTTTCACCTTTGATTTCCTTTGTTTATCCTTCTTCTCCCTTCTGGTTGAAGATCCTTCCTCAAGGAGACGAGGTCAGTATGTAACAGTATTTTCCCTCCACTCAAAAAAAAAACATAATATTTTAACATTTGATATGTTTGGGTATTCAAAACAGAACACAGTGATTGTAAAACTGTTATGTTACAGGACTTCCATTTTCAGTATTAATCAAGCACACAGATGGCTCCAAAATTGACATTGGATCTGAGGCTGGAACCCATGGAGGGGCATTGAGGTGTGATACTTGTGTTGCTCATATAATATGACTGTATTCCAAGCTGAATTTTATGGAACTGAAACTTGTGTCAGAATCTATAAAGGGGGTCATGCCTCCACAAATGAAATAACTGGCATGGCTTTGGATATTGTTTATTTTTATATCTCTTACATAAACTATTCTTGCAAAAGCTTATTTTTCTCTCTACTTCATGTTATTTGAGATAAATGTTTATAGAAATAAGAGATCTACATGTTTTGTATACTAAGTTTTTGTCTGTCTCTTATGGCTTACCAGTTATATGGTGCAGTCACGTTAAGGTGAGGCCACAGACCAGCTATATGTGTAGAATGCTGCACTGCAGAGACCTTAGTACTTTATCGATGCGCAACTTGCGGCATATGCCACATTTAAAGTTATCCATATCAGCTGTGCTTCAGTCACTGCTGTGTGTTCATGGTGTAAAGACGTTGTGCGCTCTGCATCTCAAAGGTGAAAGTTTATTCAAGACATCTGTGTTGTGTGTGAATTGCATAAGAGTGTTAATGTCTTGTTATAAGTCCACTGCACCGGTAAATTCACACTTGAACAATGAAATTTTATACAATAGATACATAAAAACTGAATCATGTAGACAGGTGTATAGATAATTTCAGGAGTAATTTCCTGGTATTCCAGTTCCAAGTAGAGAAACTGTTAGACGTCTGGTTAATAAGTTTAGGACAACAGGATCACTAAATGTTAAACCTAAGAAGCGAAAACAAAATGTTCCAAATGAAAAAAAACTGACAAAATTGGTGTATTTGTTTGTGGGAAATCCTAAAAAATAAAGTTTATAAGAACAATCCCCACAACATACACAAGCTTAAGGACAATATAAAAACAGAAGTTATGAACATTACTCAAGCAGAACTTATACATATGAATGGAAATTTCATCCAAAGATGCCAGGAATGTATTCACGCAGATGAATACCACTTATAACAAGGTTAGTACTCATTATAGTGCATGTTACTCTCACTCATGTGTAAGTAACAAGGATTTATCGAACAAAAAACCCCCAGTGTAATAGACAGTGTGTGCAGCATGCATACAATAATCCGTGGCCTCACCATAAAATGATCGCAGTGTGCAAAACAATACAAAATTCATACAGAATGAAGAGAACTTCACAGGTTATTCATAGAAAAATCAAGATATACATTTTATTAGTCATGTGGATGTTAAACATATAGTATTTTAATCAAAATTGCTGGAGTCATTTCTGAGAAAATAAAAAATGATTGCAATTTTTAAATGTAAAACATAGAGTTGGGGGATTTTTTTTGAAAATCTTTGTCATATTTTTGGAAGATGTTGAATTCAAATGCAAAGTTTGGCATTTATCTTAATTTTTGTTTTGTGAATTATGCTGTTTTCTCTCTCTCTCTCTCTCTCTCTCTCTCTCTCTCTCTCCCTCTCTCTCTCTCACACACACACACACATACATATATACTTCTTCTAAAAATGCTTCTTTTGGATTCAGTGGACATTCAAGCATGTATTTTTGATGAAATCTCAATATCAAATTTTTGGGTGAAATACAATACTTCCTCCTCCTACTATAAAACATGTTAGATAAAACAAAAGGCACTAAAACTACTTTTTACAAAGGTTATAGAGATAGTATTTCTAGACCATCACTTGTAAATGTTACAGTAATGATGGTGTTTAATTTATGCATATAAATGAATGTCCTACTGAATGTTGAAGAAAATGTAAATAACTATGCTATAACAGAAGCCATCTACCATTTCAGCACTAAGAATATATCAGATATTAGTGTGCCATAGTGTAGATTATCAACATATTTTACATGCAGGATGTGCTTTAAGTCTTCCGACAAACTTCAGGGGCTGGAAATGGAGCACAAAAGTTCATATCACCTTGTGTCTGGAAATGCATAGTTTCCATGGTAGCTGGCACTGACAACATTCTCTTGTTGCAAATAGTGTGATTTAAGCAAGGTAGAAGCACAATGGTCTGGAACAAGCTGAGATGGTGTTAGTTATGGCCAAGCAGGTGGAAACAGTTGAGAGGCAGCATGAATGTATTGAGCCAAGTACACTGACAAACAGCACTACCCTCATCTCACAACATTTGGAGCAATTTTTTGGCGTTTGTGTGAGCATGGATCCTTTGAGACAGATGAATGTTCAGACGACCACAGATTGTGTGTACACCAGATGTGGAGGAACATGTTCTCCACAATATTGAGTATAACCCTGGTACAAGCTCTAAGCAATTGGCCCCCAACATGATGTAAGCCAAAGGACAGTTATCTGCAACCTATATGACAACCACTATTATCCCTATCACCTCCAACATGTGCAGGGATTACCACTGGCAGATTTTCCTCAACGAGAAAGATTCTGTCACTGGTTTGTGCTACAGGCCATCACCATTATGGGATTTCTGTCTTCAGTCCTCTTCACCGATGAAGTTACCTTTGGTAGAGATGGCATCATTAACCTGCTTAATCATCATCTGTGGGCTACAGAAAATCATCATGGACTGGTTGAAGCATCTCATCAGCAGCGGTGTAGTATCAAAGTTTGGGCAGGGATTACTGGCAACCGCTTACTTGGACCAGTTCTTCTTCCTCAATGCCTGAACAGAGATACATATCTAGACTTCCTGCAAAACACTCTGTCTCCATTGCTGGAGAATTTGTCTTTGGCAATATGACAGGCAGTGTGGCTGCAACAAGATGGAGCACCAGCCCACTTTGGCATTAATGTTTGCCAACACCTCAATTTCTTTCCCAAATGATAGATAGGACATGGAGGCCCTGTTGTATGGCCTGCTCAATCACCGGACTTAAGTAAACCTGGATGTTTACTTGTGGGAGCATCTGAAAAGCATTGTGTATGCTGAGCCTGTTCCTGATGTTCAGACCCTTCAACAGCATGTCCTTGTAGCCTGTGATGATATTTGGACACAGTCCGGAACATTCGAATGAGCCAGGAAATCCATGATGTGACATGTGAATGCATGCATTGCATCCCATGGAGGTCACTCTGAACATCTGTTGTGATATGGATGGGATTCAGGCCATGAACTGTGTGTCTTCAGTGCAACAATCTACCATGGAAACTATGTATTCTGGACACAAGATGATATGAACTTTTGTGCTCCATTTCCAGTCAGGAATCATCCCCTGAAGTTTCTCAGTGGACTTCAAACTCACCCTGTATATTAATCTGTTTAATAATAACTTGCCTCACAACATTTTAACCTGTTAAAACATTTAAATATCTAGTATATATGTAATTGATTGTTACAGGGGATAGGTCTGAACTATAAGATGGGTGTTAGGCTTCAGGCAAGGATGTAAGTTAAGCCCAGTTTTATTTAATTTATACATAGATGCTGTCTTACTAGAAATTGGAAGGAATAATAACTGTGCACCAGTAATTAACAACATCCAAATCCCAGGACTTCTTTTTGCAGATGATCTAGTGGTAGGATCTATTACAGTAAGTGGTTTAAAACAATCATTACAAGCAATTGATGTATACTGTAAAGAATGGAGGTTAAAAGTGAATCAAGAGAAAACACAGATTGTGGTATTCAAAAAGGGGAGAAAACTAAGCAAATATGAAAAGTGGAAGGGAGAGAATAAAGATTACAGGGTGGTGCATGACTGTATTTATTTAGGAGTAAAAATAGATGGAGGTAATAAATGGGAGAAACAAAAGAAGTTTGCATTGGCAAAAGGTAAAGGGATGATGGCAGCAATTAGAAGCTGCGAATATGGAGTACCTAATATAAATATTAAATGGCTGGAAAAAGTTTATGAGATGGTTGTGGATGCAAAAATGATGTATAGTATAGAAATATGGGGATAAGATAGAGGATGGGAAAGTATAGATGAGGTGCACTAGAGAAATACTAGGGTTACCGAAGGCAATTGTAAGACAGGTAGCGCAATTAGAGATGGGCAGGGTGGCGACTAAGGGGAAGATAATGGAAAGAGCTTTGAAATTTTGGTTCAGAACTTTAAATCTAGGAAAAAGTAATGTGTTAAAACAATGATAGAATACCAAGAGAATAGTTTAATGAATGATGGATGGGTAAGTAATTTACGGAACATTTTGGAGAAAAATGGGTTAGGAGACATGTGGAAAAGAAGAGAAAATGACATGAAACATTTTTGGAAAAGGGCAAGGAAAAGACTGGAAGATATAGAAATACAAAACATGTTCAGTGAGATTGTCGAAAAGAGCTCATTGGTTTGTTATAGGCCAATGAAAAATACATGGGGTAGGGGAAAAATATATAGACATAGTAAATGAAGAGAGAGACGGACTTCGCTTCGAGCTCTCGTCGAGTCAAGATGGGTAGGAAGAAGACCGCCGCAGCCTCCAAGCTTCCTCCTCGAGAGGAAGCGACTACTAGCTCCGCCGCCGACGAAGAAAAGCTTCCAGCCTCTCCGCCGCCGCCACAGCCAATCGAAGCGCCCAGCGCCATCTCTCCAGCCAGCACAACCAGCAACACACCACTGACCAGCGTCACGCTACTCCGCTGTTGTCCGGGGAGTGCACCGTCAACTCCCGGACGCTTTACTGCTCACCGCCGCCCAGCGCTTTTGGCCGTCTGCGGCCAAAGCGACTAGGATTTGGAACGACAGAGGTCCCACACCGCTGGTCCGACTAACCTTTATGGAGGAAGACGACTACGCGGCGGCCCTACACGCAGGAATGCCCTTATTAGGGCAAACCCTGGTGATTGAGGCCAGCCGCAGTGTGCGACCAACTCCATGCCGCCGCTGCTGCCTTTACGGGCACACAGACGCGTCATGCGACGCCGCTCCCCGCTGCCACTATTGTGGTAGCGGGAACTTCACCGCAGACTGCAGGGCACACGACCTGACACACCGCCGCCGCTTCTGCGCCTCCTGTGGGGGCAAGGGGCACTACACCGGCCAGGCCGTCTGCCCACTCTATCCTCGTAGAGCCACGCCGCAATCCTCAGAGACACCGCAGAACCGCACACCTACGACGCCGAACATCACTTCATCCAGCGACTCGCCTCAGATCCAGGAACAACTAGTAGCCACGAACTAACTCCTCCAGCAGCAAACTACAACCAACACAACCATCATCGACGCCATCCAGGACCTCCACGCTGAGATGCTAAACCTTTCCAGCAGGCTGAATACCCTGGAAGAGCAGATCAGCGCGAAGTTTAATGGAGTCGCCGACATCATAGACGAATCCCATGACGTTACCAAGAAGCGTCTGATCAATAACATGAACAGCCACTTCAACGAACGACAAGAATGCTTGAAACTAATAAACAGACGCACCGAGGACATTGAAACGAGTTCTAAGCATCAATACGAGAAGATTTTCAACGCCATGAAGACAAACTTCGACGGCCTTATCACACGCATCAACGAGACCAGACTGGAAACCCGTGCTCAGATTGACAGCCTGCACCAACCACCTCATCCACTATACCATCATCATCAACGTGCCAACTCCCGGAGGTAACAGGCCCGGGATTGGAGCCTGCATCTCCTGTTAATTCACCACTGTTACAGGTCCCTGTCAGGGCAATCGCCATGACAGATACCTGACCTCCACAGTGGATTTTTCCGCCACTTTTAGTAATCACCCACAAACAGCAGGGTTGCTTCGGCGGTACCAGCAACATGATCACCACTATGCCCCAATTAAATTGCGCCACCACAGTACAAGATCCTTCTTTTCCTCTTCCTTTTTCCTTTCTACAACCTCTATACATATATCTGTTTTTCCTTAAAACCTTTATTCCTGTTTTCCAAAAAAAAAAAAAAAAAAAAAAATTAAAAAAAGAGAGAGAATCTATTGCATGGGTAAGAACCGGAGCATGGAGGCTAAGAGGGTTAAGACAGGGTATTCCTCAAAACCAATGTCCGATATGTGGTGGTAATGAAGACATTGAACACATAATATTTAAGTGCCAAGGAACAGAAAATTGGAGAAGAGAATTTATTAAAAAGAAGTGGTTAAAGGGGGATAGAAATACACTTATAATCGAAATGATGTACAAGGACGCTAGGGGCATTGGACAGTTTTTGTGTAAAGTGAAAAATAAATGGCTTTGGACAGTGGATAGAGAAAAGTATGAGGTAGCGTATCTTACTTTGAATGGAAAACTATAGTGAATGTATGATGGTAAAGTAATCAATAAGTGACAAGTGAAAAACAAGTGGAAATGGTACATGAAAAACTGAAGCAAGATATTTTATTGACAGGAAGTTGTAAAATGTAGATAAACTGTAGTGATTATCTACAGAATGAGTAGTCAGGGTCAAAGTTCAGTAGACAATCAAATTGTAAATCTCTAAGCACATAAATAAAATACAAAACAAATAAAAAATACAAATATACATAGTATTATTATAGATACAAATTAAACTTACAATGCTGTAAACTGCAAATAAATTTTGAAAATAATGCTTTGACTTAAGGTTGTAAATTCCCAGTAAAGTGTGCATTTATTAACTGTCATTAATTCTAGAGCAATGGGTATTAAAATGTTTTGTAATTTAAAAGAATAGGATAGTTTACTATAAAGTTTTATAAACATTAACATAACCTGAATGACTTGATGTTCATTTGATTACATTTAGAGTTACCAACATTATTCATTTGTTTCTTGTGTTTTCTTGTAAATGGTGCTGGTGATTATGAAACATGAATGATATTGAGGTAGCTGCTCTGGCGAATCACATGTTTACCATGTACTCACAAGAAGAGCATGTATTTTATTATAAAGTAAAATTGTTTTGTATTCAAAATTAGCCACCAGAGAACTGATATACACAAGATGTAACAAATTAATGCAGTAACTCTCCAGGATGATGTTCTATGCACAAATTGAAAACAAAAAGTTTATGGCATATATGTTCTAGGTGCTATAATTCACAAGCTACAGACATAAAATGTTGATCATCAAAAGGTATTAGCAATATTGCATCTCAGTTTAGTACTACACATTTTTCATGTGGGCTGGCCTGGCTACCTGGCTAAAGATCAAGTATTTGATGCTGTTTTTCCTTACAGTCTGGCATTATCTGTGGTGCAGCCAATTAGCCGGATGTTATCAGTAAGTGGCTAGCAAGTGCACAGTGCTAAACTGTGATGCAATACTATGTTTTTTGATTGGTTAACTTTTTACAGCTATAACTTGAGAACTATTATGCCTAGAACGCACATTCCCATTTAAGTTTTTGCTTCCAATTTTCTGTGGAACAGTGTCCTGGATAGTGCACAACTTCAGTGATACCCTGTACTTGCTGTATTCTTTGGTTAGCAATAGAGTTATACTGGTTTCACTCTGGCCAGTCCAGTAGAGGTCATGCACGGTAATCTCCAATCTTGCTCTACATATCTGTCTCTTCCTACAGTTTCCCCACCAGTTCCTTCCTTTCTCTTAGTTTGGGACTAGAGTTACAAGACTCTGCCACCACAACAATACTATTGTTACTACAAGAGGAGAACTGAGTGGAGTGGGGGTGATTGTAAAGCGGAGAATAAATGGCCTTGAGTGGACTGGTGGAAATGAAAACATTATAAAAGAAAATAATTACACTCACTCTATATCAACATGTATTACTGCTTCCGTTCTTGAAAATTGCTTCATAACCTCTATTTTTCGTATGTGAATGGGCTGTGAACAAGCGAAATGTTAGTATTAATTAATATTGAGGCACCTACATTTTTGTAAAGAGACTCATAAACAGGAGATACATTTAAGATTTAGGCAGATAATTATACTACAGAGAGGCTCACATAAGTGTTATAGAGCTTCTATGGACTAATAAAACAAGTGCTGACTTTTTCTTAACATTGTAGGAAAGAGCCCTCATACAACACCATGGTCAAAATTTCAGCCAGCCTTTTATGGGTCTCTTAGGGGTTAACTTCATAGTTTTAATTTGAATATTGATGTTTTTTTTAAAATAGATATTTTTATATTCTTGAGCAAAATAAGCAACTTTTATTTAAAACATCTTTTATTTTAAATGACAGTATGGCAGTACCCTCCATCCCAAATCATTTTCCATATTATGTTAACAGGTTAAAAAGCAGAAATTCTCTACATGCAATAAATTATACTTGTTACATGGGTGCGTGGCAGGAATTACAAAATTGTTACATTTGCATTACCTGATGCTTTCCATGCTATAGTATGTGGAGATAAGTAGATTTTTTCCCCTGCTGGAAGACCTCGTACAGAATACAGAATGGGATCCTTGAGGACCAATTGAGGGTCTACTTGATGGAAAAATAGCAGCTCCAGTCTCACAAACTACATATAAGAGGGGAGGGAGAGGCAGCATGCTGACCACATGTCACTGCCCATTACTCTGTTCTGCCTATAATGTTCTGTGTGGATAGAGGTAGAGGATGCAGCAGCCGTATGGCAAGCTATGGCCCAATCAGGCTGTTACACTGCATGGTTAATTACTTTTAGCTTATCTCCAAGCTACAATAACAACTGTCTCACCAATAGCTACTTATAATGTTCATTATAGTTTTTAATAATGTGATACAATAAAATAGAAAATATTTATTATAGAATACAATATTGTGAGCTCCCTTCTTATTAAATAAATGCTTAATTGTTTAAGCAATCCAGAATATAATTATGAAAATTAGTATGTTTTGGAAACATTACACGTCACTGACTTAAAAACTACAGGACATGTTTTGGAAGCATGGAACTCCTCTACAAGGCAGTTGAACTTGGTGTGATGATGGAAGCAACTTGCTTCTGAAACATGTTCAGTATTTTTTGTCAGTGATGTCTAGTGTTTCCAAAACTGAATTTGTGAAATCACATCACTGTAAACATCTTCCATAAATAGTCAGAATATGCCTTGCTTTTCTTGATTCATAATTGGATTTTGTTTGCCAATTCATTATATTAATATTCTGGTACAAGGCACAAATCAAGTTTCCCTTCAAGATAAAATAATTACTGTAATGCATGATTTACATTTGTGATTTATATCTAAGAAACTGAGCATTAATAAGGAAATAAGCAGTAGCAATATTCACATAAGATGAAGGAACTAAACATAGTGAGCCTAATACATTAATGGAAACTTCCCCAAGAACATTTTCAATAAGCATACAGATGAATCAGCTCACTTCTGGAACAGAAACCATGAGATGAGGAGAAAAATTAAATTACTAAACCCAACGGAAAAAAATCTCACTGTATGTGTATTACACAATCCAATAGAGGTAGTAAATCAGTAGGACCAAAAATTGTATACCTAGTCTTACCACAAATACTGTCCCAACTTTTGAGGGTGTTGTACTTCTGCCTGTTCAAGGTTGCGACTGCAACAGCGGTTTGGTGAAGCGTCAGTCATTGTTGGATGAGCTGGAGAAGTGTAAAGTTGTTAGTTTTAGGTTTTCAAGATGGAATGGGGGGACTATGAAAATTGTGTGGCCATGATAGTGTTGTACAAGGTAGGCAAATCAATGGGGGAACTTTTCAAAACCCTCCAGAAGCTCAAAATCAGCAAGAAATTTGTTTACCGCACTATCCTGCACTTTGTTGAGACTGGAACTGTGAAAGATCACCCGTGGCAAGAAGACCATGCACAGTACGAACACCAGAGCTTGTGTGCTGTGCTGCAAAATCCAGTAAGGAGACAGTCAGTTATGGCTCATGAGCTAAAGATATCGAAAATGTCTATGTCTCGCACATTAAGCAGTGACCTGGGACTCCATGCTTACAAAGGACGCAAAGGACATCTCCTGACAAATGAACTGAAGTGCCAGAGGCTCCTAAAATCAAAGTGCTTACTTAAGCGTTACGCAGCAAATGGGCACCGTCAAATCCTTTTCACTGATGAAAAGATTTTCAGTGTTGAGGAGGTTTTCAATGCCCAAAATGAAGGATATATGCCAAATCCTCTAGGGAAGCTGGTGAAAAAGCTCCAAGGGTCCAGAGGGGTCATCCTGCATCAGTCATGGTGTGGTGGGATGTGAGCTACGAGGGCACAACGGAGCTCCATTTTTGTGAAAAGGGGGTCAAAACTTCAGCCAAAATATACCAAGAGACAGTGCTTGAGGTTCTAGTCAAGAATATCAACAACACCCTCTTCCATGGACAGAACTGAAATTTCCAGCAGGACTCAGCCCCAGCACACAAGGCACGGACAACCCAGCAGTGGCTGGAGGCAAATGTTCCAGACTTCATTTCCATTTCCGATTGGCCTTCTGCAAGTTCAGATTTAAACCCTTTGGACTACAAAATGTGGTCCAAGCTTCAGGAAATGGCTTGCAAGAAGAGACATCCCAATATTGAAAGTTTAAAGAAGTCTCTTCGGAAGGCAGCTGCAGATTTTCCACGTGATGTGTTGCGTAATTCAAATGATGAGTGGTCACAAAGACTTAGGGACTGTGTGCATGCTAATGGTGGCCATTTTGAATAATTATTTGTGATTTTCATTCATAATGCATCCACATAATTCATATTATTAGGATATTAAAATATCTGAAACCATTTTATGTCAATTTACTTAAAACTTTGGGAAAGTATTTATAGTAAGACTAGGTACAATAATGAAACCATACAGTATGTCTCTGAAACAAAATTCTTGGGATTCACAATTGATAAACTCTTAAATTGAAAAAGCCATATTAAGAATGTTACAACAAGAATAAATAGAGCAAACTATGTAATATCTGTTTTAAAAAGCTTTTCTAACCAAAACACACTAAAAATGATATACTTCTCTTATGTACAATCTCTACTTACCTATGGTATATTTATTTGGGGATCTGGCAGTGAAATATGCACTCTTTTCGTACTACAGAAGAAAATAATCAGGCTAATAACTAAACCTAAGTAGGACGACATCATGTAAACCACACTTCCGTCAACATAATATTCTTACTCTACCAAGTCTGTATATATTAGAAACTGTATGCTTTATAAGGAACAACATTCATCTATTCAATATGAACAACACTGTACATGAACATTCCACTAGAAACACTAATAAAATATACTTACAGACAGCCAGAACAACGAAAAAGGCCAACTCAATACTGCATAAGGGCATACAAATGCACAACCTCATTACAAATAAGGTAAATGTTTGTAATCAAATTAAGTTTACAAACAATGTTAAAAAAATTTTAATTGGGCAAGCTTTTTATAATATGCAAAAGTTTTTTGAACACTTCAAAAATTAATCTTAGTTGGCTTATTATTATTATTATTATTATTATTATTATTATTATTATTATTATTATTATTATTATTCATTACTTAATATGTATTCTCTGTATAAAACACTGTAAAATGTATATTTCCTGTATATATATCGTATTCCTCACTATATTACTTGAATCTTGACGAAGGCATGAATTTGTAAGGAAAAAAAAAAACATGCCCACACACACACACACACACACACACACACCCACGCATGCACGTACACTAAATAAAGGCATTGACCTCAGCATATATGAGAAAAGATCTTTATACAGAAGCTCAGTGAGCTCATGAACTTTGACATCTCTGAGGACAACATAATTTTCAAGTTCATCAAGTCGCCAGCAGTTGACAACAAGCAAATGATGCAGACAACGGTCACGTCATCAAAATTTTGAGTAAGTGAAGCAACAAGAGAGTCATCTATCTTCTATTAAGTAGCAATATTGTTTCATACATGGCAGAATAAAAGAAATAGAATATAGGTAATGAGAAAACTATTACTTACGAACAAGAAAAAAAAAAGAGAGAGCAAAAAAGAATACTCAGCACCTGTCTACTTTACTTGTTATGTTTCTGGAAATAGATTGTACCTTTCTATCTCTTAAGTACAAAAAATTATTACCATTTTTATGCAATTTCTGATTCTGAAGCATACAATTTAACTACAGAATAATTAGATTTGATTAAAATAGTCTTACATTGGAACCAAGGGTAAAGCTTTGGAGTTCGAATTTTCCACCCATGTTGTATTTGTCCATACTTTTAAGTACTTGTTCCTCTAAACTCTGTCGAATATTTGTCGTTATATGTTGCACCATACTTGGCCAAAACTGAGGTATAAGCTGAAACAACATGCTGGATTTAGAAACTAGTATGATAATACTCTTTTAGAAGTTGTTTTAAAATACATATAATAATGTAAATACAGTAACTATTACCAATAATGATTTTTTTTCCCGAGCAATACAGTTACAACTGTACCACCATACTCCGAGCAAACCAACCTTTGATGAGTTCAATATAATCCCACTCCCATGTAGAAACTGTTTCCTTTACCCATAACAATATGCATTACTTTAAAAAGAATAAAGATTATCATGCTTATAGCACTCCAACTACTGATTCTATGCATTTAAAGTAGAATCACATTATTCCCTCTGCAAGGCATGGAATGTGAGGTCAGCATGTGTCATGCCACTTTGTGTGCGCATTATTAACACATCTTGTCTCTTCACACTCGTCTCAGACATGGAAGATGAATGAATTGATAGTTCCAGCAGTTCTGAATTTGAAGCAGACATAAAAAATGCCACTGTGGCTCTTATTATCCAGGAAAGGAAGCACAGAAGTGAGCACATGATAATATACATAAAAAGATAGGAATTTGGTGAATTTTACACTTGGTTTAAATAATTGGGGCAAGCACAATGCTCTCATATATACCTAAGAATGAGTAAAGAAAATGCTGAATTTATTCATAATCTAATAAAAAAGAAAATACAAAAGCAGAACACTCATTTCAAAATGCAATTAAGAGAAAATGTCAGCTTTTACGAATTGCATTCTCTAAAGAGTAAGCTACATAATCACGATTATCATAGGAGTAACTTGTTTTTATCACTTTCTCTACCACATACATAGTAGGTAGAGAAAGTATTGCATTCCACTCAAAAATTTGATACCGAGATTTCACTGAAAGCACATGTTTTGAGGCCCCCTAAATAAAAAAAAGCATTTTTAGAAAAAGATCCATGTGTGTGTGGGTGTGTGCATGGGTGTGTGTGTGAGACTCAAAAAAGAAAAGTAGGATGAATACCAAACTTGGTATTTAAGTTCAGAGTCTTCAAAAGATGTGACACAAAGATTTTCAACAAAATTTTAATTTTCTTAAAAAATAGCTCTAACAATTTTGTTTAAAATACAACACATTAAAGATATTTACATGACAAATGTGATGTATATCTGGAGTTTTTTTGGGAATAGCCTGTGTAGTCCTCTTCATTCACAAGGAGTTTTGTATAATCTTGTATGACTGGTAAACATTAAGCGTTAGACGAAAACATGCTTCACAAAAAATGTAGATCTCATTAAAACACAAAAGACGAAGACAAGCTGAAACATGCTGATAAGTGTTTTAAGTTTTTATAATTTTAATAAGAGAAGTATAGTGCAATTTAATTTAGTTCTTTTGATTACCATTTCACTGTGTTATGACAATCATTTTTTATAATTAAGAATTGATTTTCTAACCTTGTTAATCCAGCCGTCATCTGTGTATCTTCTTGACGTTTCCCTTTCCGCCTAAATAAACAACAAATGCATTTATTAAACATTTCTTTAAGTGACTTTAATATAATAATTACATTCTGACACTGCAAACTTTTTTTTGGGGGGGGGTTGTTAGTTAGAAAGTAAGATGTTGTTAGCAATTAGCATTCCCAAACTTTAACTTATAAGAAACAGACGAAAAGTTGGTTTATAAGAGAATTAATTTATAAAATAAAAACTAGTACTCTCACAAGCAGTGGTAGGAATAAGTTACAAGCATCTGAAATAAAGTTCCTAAGAGCAGTTAAATGTTGTACAAGTATGATTAGAATCAGGAATGAAGATGTAAAAAGGAACTAGATGAGGAACACTGGAAGAAAGAATACATAATTTTAGGAAGAAGTGGGTAGAACATCTGGAAAGAATGGATTGTAACCATATGCCTAAGAAAATATCAATATATAGACCAAAAGGAAGATGAGACCAGGGGAGACCGAAAAAGTGCTGGAAACAATCTCTATGTAGCCAGGACATGCTGAAAGACTAATCCTTGAAATGAATAATAACAAGAAGAAAACTAGTATACATCATTGAATAATCTAGCTTCTATAAATCACTGATTTTAATACATTAGTTAAGTTCTATAAAAGATTGCTTATTATTACTCTTTGGATTTCTTAAGTAGATTTGATTTAAAATTGAGCAGTTATAGAAATCTGGACATGAATAATGTTTAAAATACAGTTAAGGATCCTTGCCCGAAATGCAGAGGATGTATACCTATCTCTCAACTTCTTGAGTTTCCTGACAGATATTGAATATCTAGGATGAAATATATAATATATTTAAAAATACCAATCTACTAGAATTATCACAATTACATTCATTTATATAATCTTAATCTAATCCATTATTTGTTAATAGATTTCAAATCTACTGTAATTTTTATATGTTGATTGTTTTGCATTGCTATCAAACTTCAAATTATGTTTAGGTGTTAATATATTTGTGTAAATCAGCTTTTGTATAATTGTACAATATTGATATAAATTATTGTGATTGCTAGTGACCTTAGCTTCTGAAAAGCACCTTAAATAAATAATAATAAAAGAAATGTTTAAAATTGGCCAAAATATTTATGGATGGAAAACCCATTGATCAGGTGAATAGTTTTAATTATGGTTGCAATATCTCCCATTTTAAAAAAGATCTTTTTAATAAACTTAGCAAATTAACTATATTTGGAACAATTAAAAGAGACTTAAAATATTAGAAAAGAAACTAAAAGTTTTATAAGATGATGGCAGTTCCCATATAACTATATGGTTCTGAGTTTTGGGTTTTAACTAGAAGAGAGGAGGTGATCATAGAGGCAGCCAAAATGAGATTTTTGAGAAGTGTGGCCAGCTATACTTCTTGGGTAGAAGAGAAAATGATAATATTAGAAAGAGTTAAACAGTTTTAAGCTGATGGATAAAATAAATCACTTAAGAAATAATAGGAAAGAACATGTCCAAGGAATGAAGGAACGTTGCATACCAAAGATCACATTGGATTATAAACCGAAAGTTAACAGAAATGTTGGTAGAACAAAGAAGTGATGGATTCAACTTTTTGAATGAAAACCTATGAGACTGGAACAAGCTTTAAAAGGCTTAACCCATGAATTTTGATGTTTAAAATTGCATTTCACATTCAAGATGTTTACTTTCTCTACAGTTTACATAATATAGTATATAGAGAAAGTGTTATGTTGTATGGTAGGAGTTTGAGAATCATACAGTTCTGATTACTTGCATAGCTGTTAGATGAATGATTAGTAATTTAGCACTACGCATATCCATTGAATGATGTAGGGATAACTCCTCTTTCACTCTGCAGCCTGGGGTTAAATACTAATTGGGTAAAGCTACATTTGTGAGATTCTTAATAAAGCTTTTTATATGGCCTTAAGACAATGCATCAGTGAATTCTGGCAATGCACAAAGAAAATTTAAACATGTTGTGTTTTAGTTTTTTTATACACTGCATAATTATTTTCTTAATATAGGCCCATTTAAATAACCTCATACCATTAAGGTAAAACACTCCAAATTCATTTTTCTCAACTCTATTATTTTGCTGTTTATATATTCAAAGTATTGGTAATCCAGTTTAATAATTTACCACTTAATCGTTTATCAGTAATGTCAAATAATGTAGTATACATAGTAGCAAATTTTGCCACCTTTCTTTTTTCTTTGTTTGCTGCTTGCATGTTACTTTCTCTTCTATGTACTTAAGTAAATAGTAGATATTATATCCCACTAAGAAATTTGATACTGAGATTTAACCAGAAATACATGTTTTGAGGCCCCCGAATCCAAAGAAAGCATTTTAAGAAAAAGAACCACACGGTTGCTCTAACTTGTACACAAAGCACAGCTGTGGATATGAAGGTCAAAGCAGTTACTTAACAAGTAATCTTAGATGTCTGATTTACGACAGATGGAATGTATTATTATTATTATTATTATTATTATTATTATTATTATTATTATTATTATTATTATTATTATTATTATTATTAACACTAGAACGCCAGGAAGGGTGAAATTGTCCTCTAAGTAGAATCTTATTTCTATTTTGATAGAAAAAACTAATTTAACACAATTTCACCGTGTGACATTTATTCATTCTATATGTCCACTATATTTACCAAAAATGAGTTGTTTCCTGACATTCATTACCTTAAATGCCTGGAGGTGTCATATTGATCACTTTATATGAAAAACTATATTTTTTCATGCTTGACAAGCTAAATGCATTTCAGTTGATATCAATGACATTTATTTTAAATGTTTAACAACAGTTAAAAATTATAACAACAATGCTTGTGTTTGTTGTTTTATATGCTTTGTTTATGGCAGCCTGCAATTGGAGGAAGCTGAATTTGTTAAATTTTGTATATACACCCCTTTCACCAGGCATTCTTATGAGATGAAAAACTATGATAATAGGTGATCCTTACGATAACATGAAATACTAACTAACAAATGAGTGTTCTTTTTGATAACAGAATAAAGTGATTATAACATATGTTCAAATGTCAAATTGACCTCCTCCAGGCATTGTAGTATGTAAGAAAAAGCAGGCATTCTTTTTTTTTTTTTTTTTTATTATTATTATTATTATTATTATTATTATTATTATTATTATTATGCAATTACGAAATATTACATTAGTATTCACTATAACACTACATAAGATAAACAATTAATAACATGCAATTAACAATACCGATTGCTACATCGGTTAGATCGTTAGTCAGTGTTAGCAGTACCAAACGCTTTTAAATAAAATAAACAAAAGCAAGTAGTCCTAAGTAATGCAATGATAAAACAGTAGAGAGTTTTACCATCCCTGATGTCATTTGGCTTGCCTTTTCGAACAAAGGGACGGCGATTCCGGAACACTTTATATTGCAGCAGTTCGTGGGTTGCAAACGGATAGCTATACACAACACGTCTCAAATAGAGTATGGACCTCAGGAAAACTCGGAAAGGAAGGGGAACACTGCCTCCTGCACGAAACAAGATAAACATTAGAACTAATTACCAATAAAAATGCAACTGTTTCTTCATGCCGGTGTTCGAATTTGGTTGAGAGTTTGGCGACCAGGAGTCCCAGCAGCAGTAGTAACAGAACCATCCAGAGCACACCAAGACCTACCAAACTCAGACCGTACCCTACAAGCAGCAGCGTTGAGGCACTCGCGACACGCATTGTTGTCAGATATGCTTCATCCTGAATCTTTACTTAAACATTCGTCCGGGGATTCCAGCTGTTATCTCTCTCTTATCCGAGATAACACACTGTACATACAAACCAAAGGATGGAACAGTCGATGAATAATTCTGGTGTATTTTGTTGCAGTTTCTGTTGTCGACCTCTGACTCATGTTTGGAACGGTTGTGTTTTACCTCCACCACACAAAAAGAGACATCATCATCCTTCGTTTAGGGCAGGGAATGCACCGCTGAAAATCCAAGGAAAAAAAAAAACTCGAGAAAATGAACTCAGGGATTGCGCATCGAAAAAATCTTCAAAAACTTTTCACTTTCATTGTTGAAGATTTTACCCTTATGCAAAGGGGTAACAATCTGGAATTAAAGTTTTCCATTTTAAAATATTACCTTGGAACTTTTTCTTAGCGCATTTGAACGTAAAAGGTGTTTACATATTTTGTTGAAAAAATGAGTACAACTATAATTTTTTTACAAATTATTTTCTTTTGAACTAGAGCTAGCATAGTTTTGACAGTTTTGTGCGTTATGAACAGATAAATCGCAAACTTATTTAAAACAAATTTTAATATAATATATAATATTATTTAAATATAATTTAATATAAGAATAATATAACTTTCAGAAAGTCCGAAGAAGAACAATTAGTTTTCAACAACTTGCATTGTCATACAGTTTTGTTTTCAAAAACACTACTATAATCGCCGTATATAATTTTTCCCTTGAGACAGCTTATGACGGTCACTGCAACTAGGTGTGAGAGAGCCAATCACTGTCGTTACCGCCCAACACCCCTTCTAACATTAACTCCAGTACATAACATAGCACTTCCACTGTTGGCGGATTTATTTATATCTACATCAGTAGTTTCGCAGTATAAACGTTAACTTATGTCTTCTTTCGTTAACAGTGTGAGAAAGACGATTTATTTCCCCATGTACAATAATGAATCAACTGTTAGCATTGTCAGCTGATCGCGCCAGGTAGCATTTCGCCCAACCGTGCAAAAGGTTACAACGTAGCTTCACTCACGCCACGTTGTCTCAAGGGACAAGGTACAATACGGCGATTATAAGAAGCCAACCAATAAGAATACGATACTCCAAAGTGTAGGACTGTTACAGGGGTTACTGAAACATCAACCCGTATTAATTAGTAAAGATAGAAATGAGGCCCTCTGTTCTAGTCCTCTTGAGTTCAAATTCATTTCTGTGCGCACGTCTTTTGTCTTGCCTTGTATGCTTATGATGGGATCTAGTCCTCTTGAGTTCAAATCCATAGCCGTGCGCACGTCTTTTGTCTTGCCTTGTATGCTTATGACGGGATCTAGTCCTCTTGAGTTCAAATCCATTGCCGTGCGTACGTCTTTTGTCTTGCCTTGTATGCTTATGACGGGATCTAGTCCTCTTTGAGTTCAAATCCATCGCCGTGCGCAAGTCTTTTGTCTTGCCTTGTATGCTTATGATGGGATCGCGGAAACGCATGCGCGTTGTAACATTAATGTTGTTATTTAGCACACATTAAGCAACAAATCGGTCACCTTGTGCTAAAGTAACCAATTACCAATGCTTGTTTGTGTACATGTAGATATCTGTCTATGGAGGGTTGAGACGTTCTCTCAAGAGCTGGGGAGGTTAGGACTAGCCCTGATTATGGCTTACGCCAGGAGCAGTGTTTGATTCCCTTCTGTGATTATATGATAAGTAGGTAGGTACTTCCCATGAGATTTATCAGCTACTTGACTGTGTGCCAGCCTTCATAATGCTTTACTCCTTTATCTCCTTTTGAGTTTACGAAATGTTTCCAGTACTATCTCGCAAAGCTCTTATTTTCCTTGTGTACCTACCTACTTGAAATATTACTTGCAATAACTCTGCACAGGATCACTGTCAACTTCATTATCAGCTGCCAAGATTATTGAATGTGGTAGTTATTTAAAATCATTCCATATACAGTATGGAAGTATGAAACCTAGGCTTTTACTTCCATTTTTACTTTCTCTACTACGTATAGTAAGTAGGGGAAGTATTGCATTCCACCCAAAAATTCGATACCGAGATTTCGCCCGAAATACATGTTTTGAGACCTCCTGAATCCAAAAAAAGCATTTTTGGAAACATGTCCGTGTGTGTGTCTGTGTGTGTGTGTCTGTGAACAGCATAACTCAAAAACGAACAGTCGGATAAACACCAAACTTGGTATTTAGGTTCAGTATCTTCCAGAGATGCGACACGAAGGTTTTCAAGAAAATCCCCCCACCCCAGACTACCCTTTACACGGAACATTTTTCGAAAATTTTAATTTTCTCAAAAATGGGTCTAACGATTTTGATTAAAATATCATATGTTTAAGATAATGTCATGAGAAATGAAATGTATATCTGGAATTTTCTGGGAATGTCTCCAAAAGTGTTCTTCATTGTGAACGATTTTTGCATAACTGGTAAACCATAAGAGATAGACAAAATTTTACTACACAAAAAATGTAGATCTCGTTAAAATACAGAACTTATGTCATATACATTTATTTTGTTGAGTGAACCGTTTTAGAGATATTGCTTGTTATTCCCTTAAATTTTCCAATACTTATACTTTTTCTCAAATTCGTTATTCATTTTTTTATGTCCTGGACTTGCAAAGAGAATGGAATGCGCCGCATAGCAACCAGCGTTAAAATATTTGACCATCGCTTAAAAGCTACCATATTCCCCTTGCATCTACAAGAAAATTAGCAATAAGATTGACATCTCGATTAACATAAAGCATATGGAGAATAGGCGTTTGTAAAAATAGATTGTACAAGAGTAGAGAAAGTCATGTGAGTGTAACACATCAGATTTTTGCCATTTGTTTCTATTACGGGCATATATGTTTTCATATACATTAGCAACTGTTATTCGGCTATTTTTAAGGTCGGTCACACTAGCAAATTGCCATTAAACTCTGATTAGAGTGTTTTCTCCTTTTTTAGCTAGAAAAAGCCTAAGAATTTGCCACTGCGGATGAAAGTCTTAGGTTACATTGGTGTTTACACTAGCCAGTGCTAGCTTAACAGCAAGCTTTCATTTACTCATTCCCAACAAAGTTTTTGTTTTTTCACATTCATAGGTTCCAAAAACTCCGTTTACAGATATCCATATTAAATAAGTTGCATGTCAGAGGTTTTCTAAAGTGACCTTACAACCGAATATCGGATCTTAGCCTACTACTTTTTGGTTGACCACACTATAATACGCTGATTACATGTAACGTAACTGAACTATAATGGCATCCATTATACTTCAGGACTCATGATCTTTCTCGGTGATGCGTGCAGCTCTTCCATACCTTTTCACACCTTCAAAGTAGCAGTTCATTGTGATACGGTAATTTGTATCACAAATTACTCAAATGTAAATAATTAGTTTAATATGAATATGTATTTTTATGTGACATTCATTTCAGGTGTTTATTAATTGTAATTAATAATTGGTAAATAATAATATATGGCTTTACTGAAACTGTTAACAATAACGCAAGAATGCAGCGGTGGAGTGAGTTGTTTATCGTTACCGGGAACCAGGAAGTTACGTAATGTTTCGCGCCTTTTCGGTAAAAGCTTCCAGAATGTTCCTTAAAAGAAATATGTATTAGTGATTTTCATTGGATAGTAAAATAGACGCTAATGTTGGCGCGTTTTATTAGCCAATGGCAGTTCATTTATAATCTTTAGGCGTATCTTGAGGTAAGCCTATAAATAGTGTAAATTCAAGAGAGCGTTCCCCAGTGTGCAACAAGATTCTCAACACATAACACGTCAGCCCCCAGTTCAACGGAATTCTCAGTACACTACATACAGTCAGTCAGTCCTTCATTTCGTCAAGTTACGCGCAACAGAATTACAAGAACTATTATAAAGTATTATACAGTTAAATATATAAAGTTGAAGACGTGAATCAAAAGTGAAAAGTTATTACAAACAGTTTCAGTATGGCGATTATCAAGATAAATCTGTGAAAGTGTTCGTGAACGTGTTCTGCAATAAAGATTATAAAACCAATTTCTTCGTCAATATCATTTCTAGACAAAAGATTCCTTTCCGCTTCACACCCTGCAAGAGATACAAGTTCTACCAAGAAAAGATGATAGCTAGCCGGAGGACAATATACATAACCTTAAATTATTTCAGAAACTAATTCATACAAATTGCTACGACAGAGGGAACTACGGACCAGACCAACGAATGACGTCACACAAGATGGCAACACACGTTAAGTAAACACATATTTGTGCTCTTACAAATTGGCTTCCACAAAGTGGTGCTATAAACACATATACAATTTGTTCTCTCGCAAATTGGCACCCATAACGTGGGGCGAAGTGACCAGGAAAGGAATAAGATGACCAGAACGTGGGGCGAAGCGACCAGGAAAGGAACTCGAGTAACCAGGAAAGGATCAGAAATAACCAAGAAGAATTGAGAGGACCAAAGGAGGAATGCAGCGGTGAAATCATCTACAAGACCCAGATTCAAGAAACAACAGGGACGACAGACTTCGATCGTAATTCCGAGATTACGAGGCAACAGGGAATTCAACGCAAAAACATCGAAACGACGTAGATTCATCACAACACAACGCAGAAGCGACATCAAATCTAGGAGAATGGGGCAGAACGCTGGACATCAAAGCAACAATAACGGACAGCATAAGAAAGGTTAGAAAAGTGTGATTTTAATTCTAAAAAAAAAAAAAAAGTGTAAAACAAGAAACAATGATGGAGGGGGATAGTGTAACAGTTAGCTGTAATTCAATACAGGTTACAGAAAATAATTCAAACAATGTAATATTTGAGGGAGAAAATGTTAGTGCAGAAAGTAAGAATAGAATAGTAGGAAATATTACTATTGATGCTAGTATGATGATGGAAATGCTGAGAAATATGAAAAGAGAATTGAGGGAACAATTAAGGGAAGATATGCAAAAGAGTTTTGAGAAATTAGAGGAAGCTATAGACAGGAGTCATAGGAAATTTAGGGAAAGTATTGGTAGGAGGAATGAGATATTAGAGCAAAAAGTAGATCAAAGCAGTGAAGAAATTGAAAAGAAAGTTATGAAGCTAGATAGTAGTATGCCAGAAATGAGAGATGAAAATGAGGAAGTAATAGCAAGTGAGATAGGAGAAGTTTCAAAGAAAATGCTAGACATGAGCATAGAAATAGGTAACAAAGAAAGTGAGGTTAATACTAAAAGTGAGGTTAATGTAGAATGCATAGAGTTAGGAAGTCAAATGAGTAGTATTTCAAGTGAAATAAGAGAGATAAATGAGGTTATGAACGTAGATGTAAATGAGGTGCAAGTTAATTTCAGAGGGGAAATATCAGAAATACAGAATGAGTCAGTAATGCAAAGAAATAAACAGTACCAAGATGTTCAAATTGAAAACTCCAGTCCAGTACAGTTTGGTACAGATTTGTCAGAGCATTCTCAAGTTAAAAAGATAGTAGAAGAATTGAAAATGAAAGTTGTTAAGAGATGTATTGTTCAAGAAACTGTAGATTGTTTTCAAATGTTATCAGGGAACGAAATGTCATATGAATACAAGAGGTTATTCATGAACAAAAATTTGAAGGTTAGGTTACGGCTACGAGTAATGTTTAGCCACACACAATTTGATCCAGGAGGGTAAATAGCAATGTGATGTAAAGTAAACGATGGATAGGTAAAGATGACTTGCAGAGAAATGTATTGGAACGTAAGAGGGTTAACTATTTATATATGTCAGTTGAAAAGAGAAATAAATTATATATAAAAAAAATTAAATTTGTGGTAACTGCAACAACATTTGAAAATTAAGAATGCAAAGATTGAAACTTAATATATTAAAGTAAAGTATATAAATACTATTCCAAGAGTATTGTTAAAATAAAATTCAGAATAAAAAAAAATTGGTAAATATAATTAAAAACAAATATTTATGCAGTAAATAGAACATGTGAAACAGTGCCTAGATTTAAGAGATGTAAATATTTGTGTAGAGGGTGAATATTTTGGTAAATATGTGTAATAATTACAAAAATCTTAAATGTATAAATTTTTGTCAACAATGTAAGAGAGTAAACAATTTTGAAACAGTGATTAAATAATTTAGGGTAAAGTATTTGCTATAAAAAAAAGTTTGTGATGTCAGATGAATATCTAAATTAATTAAACCAGAGCCAGTAAGTAGTGGCAAGATAAAACATATATCGTGTGTTAAATGCGTGTGAAGTGTTAAGTGAAAGTGAATAGCGTATGTTACAAGATTTAGGAGACTAAAAACAAAATTATAAAATTTCCAAACAGGTTATAAATGTTTATAATTATGTTTCTAGTGGGGCATATGATACGGTAATTTGTATCACAAATTACTCAAATGTAAATAATTAGTTTAATATGAATATGTATTTTTATGTGACATTGATTTCAGGTGTTTATTAATTGTAATTAATAATTGGTAAATAATAATATATGGCTTTACTGAAACTGTTAACAATAACGCAAGAATGCAGCGGTGGAGTGAGTTGTTTATCGTTACCGGGAACCAGGAAGTTACGTAATGTTTCGCGCCTTTTCGGTAAAAGCTTCCAGAATGTTCCTTAAAAGAAATATGTATTAGTGATTTTCATTGGATAGTAAAATAGACGCTAATGTTGGCGCGTTTTATTAGCCAATGGCAGTTCATTTATAATCTTTAGGCGTATCTTGAGGTAAGCCTATAAATAGTGTAAATTCAAGAGAGCGTTCCCCAGTGTGCAACAAGATTCTCAACACATAACACGTCAGCCCCCAGTTCAACGGAATTCTCAGTACACTACATACAGTCAGTCAGTCCTTCATTTCGTCAAGTTACGCGCAACAGAATTACAAGAACTATTATAAAGTATTATACAGTTAAATATATAAAGTTGAAGACGTGAATCAAAAGTGAAAAGTTATTACAAACAGTTTCAGTATGGCGATTATCAAGATAAATCTGTGAAAGTGTTCGTGAACGTGTTCTGCAATAAAGATTATAAAACCAATTTCTTCGTCAATATCATTTCTAGACAAAAGATTCCTTTCCGCTTCACACCCTGCAAGAGATACAAGTTCTACCAAGAAAAGATGATAGCTAGCCGGAGGACAATATACATAACCTTAAATTATTTCAGAAACTAATTCATACAAATTGCTACGACAGAGGGAACTACGGACCAGACCAACGAATGACGTCACACAAGATGGCAACACACGTTAAGTAAACACATATTTGTGCTCTTACAAATTGGCTTCCACAAAGTGGTGCTATAAACACATATACAATTTGTTCTCTCGCAATTGGGATCCATTCCATTGATAAACAATGAAATATGTGTATTTAAAATAAAATAAATTCAGTTCATTGTAATTTTAATATTCTAATAAATTGAGTTTATTACTTCGTTTCAATATTGTTCAATTTACGTTACCTGCAAAAAAATCAATAAAATCAGCCTGGACTTAACAGTACTGCCATCAGATGCAGTGCTTGCAAAACGCTCAAGGTCTGGCATCATACTGCCATCCGATTAGCATTTCATTATTCACAATTAACAAGGTAAGATCTTTTTGTTAAAACTCAAAGTTTTGAACTTATTGTACCGTCGACCAAAAACAGTCATATGCAACTTGACTATAATGTAATTAAAACGCTCGTATTAAAATTATAAAACTCGCTACCCCTCGCTTCATAAACCTACTCGCTCCTTAATTACTACCATTATAGTCAGGGGTGGCTGGTGACCCTGAAATTTGGCGGTTTACAAAGTTCTAGGTAGCTGCAATTTCAACCTGTTAAAACAATAAACACTGCACCGCCAATTTTGCTTTATAAATAATAATTATTAACAGTTAGACACTTCCAAATGTTTTCAGAATGTTCATTATAAATTTATCTGTAACTGTGCTATTATAAGCCATGATTTTTGAAGAAATCATAAAGATGCTGTAAATCACTCACACATATTTTATCCATGACTCTTCACTACCTACATCTTCAGCACCAAATAATACTCAAGGAAAGCAAAATAGGATGTTTTAACACCACAACCATACAACTAGTTATATTCTCATATACATCACTGTTATTAAAATTCCCGTTAAAACAACTTGTTTTTTTGTTTTAAATCGTATAAATATTGTTCCCACGGCCTCAGCAGTTTTGTTTTAAAATATGAATGTAATGTTTTCTGGGTTCTATCGATATTAAACTAAAAAAAACTATAGTGGGCTGGCCATTTATATAGGATAGAACACCCGACACCAAATATGATCATTGAACAGAGATTATTTAGCAGACCATCTGATGGATGCAGTACCGATTGAGTCCGGATGTCTTTTCGAGTCTGTTACAAGGAGGAAAACTAGGCAGAGAGGTATGGAGGAATAGTATATTATACAATTAGACTATAATCAGGGGCGGCTTGTTAATGTGGTAGCACTATTCTGGCTTTCCCTTTAATGTAAATAACTATACTATTTATATGCACATTTCAGGTTCATTCCGACCTGATCCTTGTAGTGGATTTCAACCAGCGGTATATTGTTTGCTGGTGCACTCCAGGCTGCAACCCATTCATATAATGGCTATAGGACATCACGAACCATGGGAACACAGAGGTGTGTGGTGGGGAAGTGCAGGACATAGGCTATGTTGTTGGTTAATCTAATAGTCAGCGTGGAATCAAAAGGTCATAATACATTCTGCAGATAATTCCAAAATATATTCCAAATGGTCAGAAATAAAGCATGGTGTTCCACAAGGTTCGATTTTGGGTCCATTATTGTTTCTAATATATGTCAACGTCCTCCCCAGAGTAATAAATGAACATGCTCACCCAGTTCTCTTTGCAGATGATACAACTATATAATTAAAGAACAGAACATCAGTCGCCTCTTAGAGTTATCCAACAGTATTTTCAGTGTGCTAAATAATTGTTTCGATATAAACTTTGAAAAAACTAAGTATGTCAATTTTCGCACAAAAAATAAAAGTATTGCAGACATAATAATTGAACCTGAAGGCAATGAAATTACTGAAACTTGTGACATAAGATTTCTTGGTCTTATTATAGATCATAATATGAATTGGAAAGATCATATTGACTACGTCCTACCGAAACTAAGCTCTGCATGTTTTGCAATTAGATCATTAATTCATTTTATAAATAAAAGCATCATAAAACAGTATATTATGCTTATTTTCATTCAATTATGACTTATGGAATAACATTTTGGGGAAATTCAGTAGACGCAATATATATATTTCTTTTGCAAAAAAAAAAAAGGGGGTAATAAGAATAATGGCAGGTGTAAAGCAATCAACTCATTGTAGACCACTATTCAAAACATACAGAATTTTACCATTAGCCTGTGATTATATTTTAGCTATACTTTTAACCACCCAGAAGTGTTCATAAAAATTCAGACATTACAGAAAACAAACCAGAAATTGGCAGGACGTACACAGGCCAAGCAATAACCTACAAATATTCCAAAAAGGGGCTTACTACAATGGTAGAGTATTATTTAATTTACTTCCATCATATATTGAGGAACTGAAAACTAATAAAAAATAAATTCAAGTTAGCATTAAAAAAGATATCTCATCACTCACACCTTCTATACAGAAGAGGATTTCTTTCATTAAAAAAACTGGCTATAAAATGTTACTGAATTTTATAAATACGTTAAGTATAAATAATACTGTTTTAAAATGTTTTAGCTCTAACGTACTCTTCATAAGAACTACAATGTATTTACATACAAGTACACAGTGTAATTATGCATTTATGATATAATCTACATCCTAGAGTAGACTAGCTTTCTTTAAGCTGATCTAGCTCACTATAGGTTCTACAGATTGAGATGTTATGTTAGGATCGCTTTGACTTTCGTCGCATAAAGAGCGCCATTTATTGGTTTTATAGTAAATGTTTACCTCACTTCCGGTTATCCATATACTAAACCTTACGTTTGCCTGTGCGTTACATGTGGTTGTGCTGTTTCAATTGGTGAATCAGAATGAAATACGGAGAAACGATGAAGTCCGTTCAGTCTATTTTAGACCACCTTTTTCAACACTAAACTTGAAATGAAAAGAAAAGTAAACGTCTTGGTATACCTACACCAAATCTAAAAACCACTCAGCAGTTAAGTTGTGCAGAATTGAATACGCGCGTTAAAATAGGCACATTTTATAATACTTTGGCGAAACGTTCATATCTCATTCAGAGCTTTAGATAATTTCATATATTGTAATTTTAACAACTTTTCCAGTTTTAAAAAGTACACGTTACTTATATTTTTGCGTGATTTTTCTCATTCCGCTAGTATTTCTTTCAGCAATGAATAGGCCTTTCCAATTATCGACAGTTTTTTTCCAGAAAAGTACATACGGAACTTCAGTATACACATAGAAGGTTATCGAGAAGAGTTTATTTACATTCTAGGAATATTTTGAAAATTTATTTCTACCAAATCTGAATTACTGCTGTAAAGAATTCTCGTAGTTTACTTTCTTAAGGTTAGTAAACTACTTTAACAAAGTTGAACATTGAAGTACCAACCGACATTAAGTTACCAAATGTAGCACGATACATCATGTTATTTGAAGTGTTGTTTTGCGTCATCAAAACAGTACTGACAAACGATGCAACATTTCCCCAGAAAACATTGTAAAGTTACTTGTAGAGTATTATTATCTAGTATTAAGTCCAGCCAAATTAATCAATTTTGTTATCTTTCTCGGTGTAAGGATTTCACGAAGAACCTGAAAACTCTAAACTAGCTGCGATTTATTGTGCTTCATAAATATGGAGAAAAGACAGTCTACCAAGTAACTTTTCCCTTAAAGACAATGATCTAAACATCTATAGATGTTTTAAGAACAAGGGCATTTTCACATTAAAATACATTTTGGCAAATGTTATCATAAATTGCCTAGCAGTTATCCGTAAATGTCAGTAACGGGCTCAACGATTTTTTACCTTTTACGAAATGTAAATACAGCACTAAGAAATATGTGCCTAACTTACAGTCAACTGCGAGGTCCTAGTCGACTGCGAGCCCTCAGATAATAATCGCAGTGTTTCGATCAGCCGGGTTGTTTGGTTGTTTCTTAAGGGAGCAAAGACTAGAGTATCTGAAATGCATTCAGCATTCATTTCGTGGCCAATCGTGCTCAGTAGCAGGATTCTCGTTCTGTGGTTTTTATTGAAATGCAGACCACTAATTATATACTACATTGTGTACGATGCTAAAAATGGAATACTGCCATAAAAGCAAGCAGCGATAAAACAAACGCTAAGAAATGAATATTGAAAAGGTGAGAGAATTAGCGACTTGTAAATATAGGAAACATCGGAACATATAAATATTACACATAAATAAAAATACCCAAAGGAGAGAGATTTATTATGGACGAAATAAAAACCAGACACGTCGCTATAATGCTGTAGACATGATAAAGTCATGAAAATTCAGAAACGGGAAGAAAGAAGAGGAAAGAAACGTGAATGACTTTGCAGACATTCCTCTATATACTTTATGCTGATACCACTCGTGTAATATTTTAGATATTAATGTACTTATATACATGACTTTGATTATTTGTATAATATTGCACTCATTTATTAAAGGAACTTTGCTGTTATTTTACGCATTTACCTGCGTCTGTTTACATATACGAAACTATTCCAAAACTAAGATCCGATGAACAATATTTAACGGATGGTAGGCCTGAATGACGTTTCACGCCTGCAGCGCTGTCTCCGACTCCTGAGGAGCCTACCGCAGTGTTTGTGTGACGCAGTAGGCGTTTGCCAGTCGGTGAGAGCAGATTGCAATGGCCGCGGCAATCGTAGATCCCGCCAGTTGTGAAGTGCGCGGTGTGATTAAATTTTGGCTGGCAAAAGGATCGTCAGCTGCGGACATCGATCGTGAGTTATACCTCGAGTATAGACCGGAGATAATGAGTGACAAATAGGTTCAACATTGGTGTTGAGAATTTTGAAATGGCCGCAAAAATGTGCACGATGAACATCGGAGTGGTAGGCCCAGTATTCGGACCGACGGCATCGTTGAGCAAATGAACCAAATACTTCGAAGTGATCGGCGTTTGACGATTAGTGGTCTGGCTGATGAATTCCCAAATGTTGCTCGAGCCTCACTTTACAGGATTTTCACTGAACAGCTTGGATATCGGAAACTTTGTGCGAGGTGGGTGCCAAAACTGCTCACCGGTCAACACAAAGAGGAACGAAAGCGTAGTGCACGACAGTATTTGGGGCGCTATAGACAAGATGGAGATGGTTTGTTTTCCTACATTGTTATGGGCGACGAGACATGGATAGTGCGCACCAACACAGAATCGAAATATCAGTCAATGCAGTGGCGCCGTTACGGTTCACCCAAACCAAAATAGTGTAAGCATTCACCGTACGCGAATCGCGAAATGTTGGGACAAAAAGGGTGTTCTTTTGGTTGATTTCATGGACCGTGGGTCAACAATTACAGCTGACATGTACTGTGCAACGCTTACTAAAGTGAGGCGTGTGATTTAAAATCGACGCCGCGGGAAACTGTTGTCACATCATCCTCCTGCATGACTACGCACGCCCTCCGTACCACCCTCCTTACTGTCCCGACCTGGCACCAAGCAGCTATTTCCTCTTCTTGCATTTGAAACGGTGGCTGGGTGGACAATGATTTCAAACCGACGATGAACTCAAGACGAGCGTTACCAATTGCTTCAAGTCCCAGGCGGCAGAGTTCTGTGACGAGGGGTTAAAGAAGCTGGTGCAGCATTACAGCAAGTGTATAGATGTGAACGGCAATTATGTGGAAAATTGAGGTATGTATGTAGGCACATATTACTGTCAATAAAAACTTGTGCGATTATATTGTTATTATATTGTTATTATGACCAAACTGGCCTTAATTTTGGAATACGCCTCGTATTATTGTTTTAGTACTTATAGGTAAAGCATTGTGTATCTTAAACATGTACCTGAATTTATACATACTAGTTATACTGTATTTGTATTGTATTGACTATGTTTATAGCAGCAAGCTGCTACTCTCTAACAATAATTTAATAATAATAATAATAATAATAATAATAATAATAGTAATAATATGATCATCATGGTTGATGTCTGACCGCGTTTTGTAAAACTAAATGCTCTAATGTCGGTTTTAGCGGACTAAGAAACATCCGGTGACTCTGATTTCAAATGATCCTTTCATCTGGAACCCGAGAGAAAACAAAAAGGATACTCTTTCTCACAGATGAAAATATCTCTTACAAATCTAGTTAATTGAAGGATAAAACTGATGTCTGAGAAAAGTTGCCGCTGTTGCGGCTACAGTTTTAGAAGATAGGGCGCTATTTAAGGCAGAACAAAAGAAACCGATAGAGAAGTATACGTTTTATGGATAAGTAAGTAGTGCCTACCTTAAGGACGACAGGTTGGCACAAAATAAATAAATAAAAATCTGATGTGTTACACTCACATGACTTTCTCTACTCTTCTACAATCTAATTTTACAAACGCTTATTCTCCATATGCTTCATGTTAATCGAGATATCGAGATGTCAATCTTATTGCTAATTTTCTTGTAGATGCAAGGGGAATATGGTAGCTTTTAAGCGATAGTCAAATATTTTAACGCTGGTTGCTATGTGGAGTATTCCATTCTCTTTGCATGTCCAGGACATAAAAAAAATGAATAACGAATTTGAGAAAAAGTATAAGTATTGGAAAATTTAAGGAAATAACAAGCAATATCTCGAAAACGGTTCACTCAACAAAAGAAATGTATATGACATAAGTTGTGTATTTTAACGAGATCTACATTTTTTGTGTAGTAAAAGTTTGTCTATCGCTTATGGTTTACCTGTTATGCAAAACTCGTTCACAATGAAGAATACTTTTGGAGACATTCCCAGAAAATTCGAGATATACATTTCATTTCTCATAACATTATCTTAAACATATGATATTTTCATCAAAATCGTTAGAGCCATTTTTGAGAAAATTAAAATTTTCGAAAAATCTTCCATGTAAAGGGTAGTCTGGGGTGGGGGGATTTTCTTGAAAACCTTCGTGTCGCATCTCTGGAAGATACTGAACCTAAATACCATGTTTGGTGCTTAGCCGACTGTTCGTTTTTGAGTTATGCTGTTCACAGACACACAGACACACACACACACACACACACACACACAGACACACACACAGACACACACACACACAGACACACACACGGACATGTTTCCAAAAATGCTTTTTTTGGATTCAGGAGGTCTCAAAACATGTATTTCCGGTGAAATCTCGGTATCGAATTTTTGGGTGGAATGCAATATTTCCCCTACTTACTATACGTAGTAGAGAAAGTAAAAAATAGGGAACTGAGCGAAAGCCATAAGCTACAGAGCTTTGAGTCCTAAATAAAAGATGTCTTAAGGAATGCCCTCTCCCTTTTCTTCTTCTTTTCCTCCTTCTTCACGAGGTAGTTAATTCTAGCCTCCTAATATAGTTTTAACGCTAAAGAACAAAACTGTTCTTTTTACGTAGTTTTTTTTAAATGAATTAGCTAGCAATAAGGAAGCCGCACTGCCACATGTCCCTTTCTCTCTGACTGCCAAAACCTATTGCCGGGCTAATTATTGCAATTTCAATGTTATTGCAGTTCAGTACCGTGATTACAAGAAGTACCACAAAAAACTGGTCGGACAGTAAATTAACAATGGTTATTTACAAAGCATAAGATATATAAACAATTAAAAGTTATACAAGTGTTAATATTATGTACATAACATAAAAAAATACACACTCAGTATAAATATGAAAGTAAGAGTATAAATGTTATAGGCTATGACAGACCAAGTATAGTTTATAATTCATTTATGTATTCCTCAATAGTTATTAGGGTTTATCAATCAAAACAGTTTTAAAAGTATTTTAAACTTGTTTAAGTTATTACATGTGTTAAGTGAGTTAGGTAATATATTATTATAGTTTTATCCCCACATAACTGGATAATTCCTCATATTTGTGTAATCTATGTTCAGGGATAGCGAGATTGTTTACCTCTAGTGTCGTAATTATGAATATCAGAGTTGGTTTTCATAGGGAATTTGTGATTAACCAAATGAAGAATAGACTTATAAATAAATAAGCTTGGAAGTGTAAGTATTTTGTACACATAAATGTGTTTCTACAAGAATCACTATAATTTAAATTTCCTACATATCTGATAGTACGTTTTTGGAGTAGAAATAGCTTATTGAAATTTGTTTTGCAGGTATTCCCTCGTATTTCAATTCCATAGGATGGGGTGAGTGGATGAGAGAAGTATATTATTTTGGCTGTAGAGCGTGGGATAGAATTATTTAAAAATCTCAAAACGAGTAAGTTTTTAATAACATTTGTAGCCAGTTTGTCAATATTGCTATTAATAGTAATGTCTTATCTATAATCAATCCTAGTAGGTTAACACTGTTATCTGGGTTGTTAATTATTAATTTGGGGAATCTATTATACAATTCTTGAAGCCAAAAAGAGACTGGACACACTGTCTCAATGAGGAGAAAAGGAGACTGACCTCAGGAGTCCTATGGCGTACGAAAATGCTTCCCTCCCCTGATATCCGCTATAGGTATGTCACCTAACAGCAGAACGTAAAATGCGAATGGAAATCGAGTTACTGCTCATCTAAAGGGAAGCGGCGGAGGGAGTCAACCTTTTCGGCTACCCTAGTAGGTATAAGCCATTATTGTGTTTTAAATTGGACATTTTCTAATTTGGCTGGCTTTTACATTCAGTAGATGGATTTCTGTTCGTTTCGTGTGAAAGTGCTATTAATAATTAAGTTTTTAGACAGCTGGAACTAAAATAGAACTTTTAACACAAGACACGCGTATTAAAAATTGTACTTTATCGTACTAGTGCGATAACATTTTTATGCCACTCCATTACTACCAACTTTGGTTTCAAGTCCAATCACATGGCAATTGCCCTTTTACTTGTACATGTTTAATAAATCGACCTGGTTTGATTAGCTTTTACGTTTACTTATGTCTTTTAACATGATTCATTTCTGATGGCGGCTGCATTATCTGTTCAGAATTAAAATCGCTAATGCTTTTGTTTATAGCGATGCGTTGTTCAGTTTATGTAGGTATACCTTGTGTTGGAAGCCTAGTACTGTCTTTGATCCGAATAATCGATAAAATGGCGCCAGATACGAATATGGATGAAAGTGAATTCCAAGAGCAAGACGAATTCTGGAAACCTCCGAAATGGTAACATTGGAATTGATATCCCACCAAATCCAGAAAACAGTATGATACAGCATATAATCGATACTTGACTACTGTCGAATCAACAAAACATCTACACTACATTCTCACTGCACACATCTGTCGGTGTTCTAGGCGCCATTTCTCTTAGCTGCATATAGGCCTGGAATCAATTAGTATTATTCTGTTGTTATTTTACAAATTCCAGGGCTGTCTAAAAAATAGTGTGTGCCACACATGTTAAAAGTGGTTTTATTTTACTATTCGGCCTACGGCGTCGTTTCGCAAACTTCCTACGCAAAAAAAAAAAAAAAAAAAAAACCACTTATAACACATAGCATAAATAATAATTATTTTCTCTGTTTTCAATCATTTTAAATGATCAAACGAAACCACAAATCAGTCGGCACATGCTAACATTGGCTTTTAAGTAATAAAAGACAAATTTCATATTTGAATGGCAAAACAATCTTGTGTTTGAAAGAGAAAACACAACGAAGATTTCCTGTAGTAATGAAAAGGAAGAGGGGTGTTTTTGAAGGCAGGCTCAAATGTTGTTTTTAATTATCGGTATCCACATAAATTACGAATCAAGTGTATGAAATTACTTCGGCCTTCTTGCAATGTTTGGGCTGTAATCATGTAAAGTAAAAAAGTAAACGCGGAAAATAATTTTGCGTTACCTAAAAGTAAAAAACTGCTGTTCAAAAGCGCCATTTCAGTTTCTGCTTGGGGGGGGTGCAAGATCCCGAAGCAGTTGTCGGTATTTTCATGTGAATTTTAACGACACATTTAGCCTAAGAGAAAGTCATCTTATTTCTTAAATTTGAAATAGTTATATTAAAAGTACAGTTCTCGTAATGTTTCTTCTAGTAGAGCAATAATAACTAGTAGCCTAATTATTTCTCACAACTTGGGGGGGGGGGGCAATTGACCCCCTGTAGCCCGAGATGACGCCTCTGTTCTTGTAGGATCCGGAGCCACAGTGTTACCTGTGAATAACTAGAACTACTTTCACATAATAATAATAATAATAATAATAATAATAATAATAATAATAATAATAATAATAATAATAATAATAATAATAATAACAACAACAACAACAACAACAACAACAACAACAACAACAATAATAATCTAACAAAAGCTGTAAACTCTACTGAAATGTATGTACCTGAAAACGAAAATAAATGTAAATACAAATGTGTGCATAATGTCGCCAATACCTAACTATAATTGCAATCTTAAATAAATACGACACGCAATTTGAACATCGGCACCATTTTCATTCTGTGCGCCTGACTGTATACTTCAGTGACTTACCGAAAGAGGGCACAGTAAACGCCGATTATAGAAAAAGTTTGACATTTCGTTTAGGCCGGCTTGACAGTTTGACGTTTTTGGTTATGGCATTTGCAGTTGGTGTTAATTTTATGTATAATGATGAGGATATAGAGGATTTTTGTGTATAGTTTAAGCGCAATTGTTGTTTTGCATTATAATTTATGTCATGCGGCAAAATGTGATGAGCATGAGCAGTGTTATTCCCGTAATTATTTCCTTCTGGTTAAATTTAAGATTTTGTTAAACACTCACAACAATGGCATTAAAGGCTTTGCAGAATAACCCAATGAACTTCACAGAAAATCAACATGGAAACGCGGTGCTAGAAAAACTAAAAGCTCAAAAGGAGCAAGGACGATTCTGTGATGTTACGTTATATGTCGAGGGTAAACAATTTCAGGCACATAGGAATGTCCTGGCGTCGTGCTCGCCGTATTTTGATTCAATTTTGAAAATGCACAGAACTGTGAAAGAACGACTGACAGTGACATGTCAAAACTCTGAAATATTCCAGTGTTTATTAAACTATATGTATACCGGAACAGTTGTGATAGACAAGAACAATGTAGCAGAGCTCCTGCGGTTGGCTAACCATTTTCTAGTTGCAAAGCTTAAAAGTTACTGTGCTGAATATCTGGATAGATATTTGGACATCTCAAACTGCCTTTCTGTAAAGGAAATGGCTGAAAAGTATAACATGCCTGCATTGTCAAAAGCTGCAACACTCTTTGTTCAGGTTCATTTGAGTAAAGTTATAATGGAAGAGGAGGTGCTAAACTGTTCATTGAGTAAGCTGGAGGCTTTCCTATCAGACAAGGTATTTAAATGAAAACTTACTCATCAATAAGCTTATGCATATATTTTTTAAAAAAGTAAATTAAATTAGATAAGGTAGGAATGCAGAACTGTAAGGCAATTCTAAGCCAGAAGTCAGTTGGTCATTCAATACTATGAGAGCGGTTTGTCTCATGTTTGTCACATATCTGCATATGAAATGTGAAAGGAGAACCACTGCTTTTTCCTCTCTTCCATCTCTCTGTTCTTGGACATAAGTAACAAATTAAATTCAATTATTCATCCTTTCAGTCATGCAGTACAATATACATTGATAAGGATACGTCAAGGTAATAAACATATTTAGTAAAATTTATCATTAATATATACAAAGCATATAAATATTAATATTTTCAATTTTATATGTGGTATTTAGTTAAGTTATAATTTACATAGGATGATAAGAACATACAAATCCAAATGAAACATAATTATATTGTAATGAATATAAAATTTACAAAGCTACACAAATGGATATTGATTAAATTTTAAATGCTTGTCACCTGAGTAAAAGCAGCATTCCTGCAAATTTTGGAAGTGATGTCCATTGTTTTTAATAAATAACACTAATTCTGAAATATAAACTCTTGCCAATGGAAATATACCTAACGTTTTTAATACTTCTTTTCACCACACTACTCAAATACTTGTTTCTATTTAATAAAGATTGTCTTAGCTTCTGGCAAACTTTTAGATACAGTCTGTCATATCTGCAAGCTTGATTGTTGGTTGTCATAATGTAGCATAATACCAAAATATTTGCATTTTCTGTGTGTATTTCCATTTAAAACTGGAATGGATGGTAATTATGTTTACATTCTGGATATAAACAAATGAGAGACTAGCATGGAATGCTTTGCAGCCAGTAGCCTGCAGAAATACATGCACAATGCATGTGTTGTCAGTGAGCAAAATGTTTTATGCTAAATAATACATGAAAGTGCTTATGAAATTTGTTTGACAGTTGGGCATTAGTCGTATCATCATACACTGCTAAAGCATATGTTCAATTACATTTCACAGAAGTGCATTTGACTATCATTTGACTAAAACAACTTTGCTATTTTGGCGTGTGTCCTGTCTAAACGAACAATATTTTTACTAACTTTGGTACAAGAGCATGCCATAAGAAGTCTAGAACACACAGTGTAAAATGAAGTGAATATTTACTACAGTAAAATCTGTTCAAGATAAAAGTGACATGATCTCATATATTTTTCTGTTTTGGCGAGGTTTTCATATTATTCAGATTTTTGTACTTTACTCTATGCATAGTTTTAATATTAATTGTAAACACCATGCCAATACTTTCAATACCATGCATTTTATTAAAAAGTACTCACCTAGTTCCTACAAACAGTTCACTCATTATGCATTCTTTACTTTTTAAACCTTTGTAGATTTGCATTTTGCCACATTTGAACTGTATTAGTTCTTTCACGGTGCATTTCTTTTTTTCCTTTAATTTGGTAATTTTCATGTTATCCTTTAACGAAAGTGCTATATTTTTATGCAACATTCTTTATCACAAATTGCACAGCTTTACTCATACTACGCCATTCCAAGCAAGAGACAACAGTTAAGGAAAAACATACATTTACAATTTGCAGCTTTAACCCCTTTTCTTTTGTCCTTGACATGGTCTCCACTCAGATACTATATTTACAAAGAAATCTTATTTACCTTAAGACCTATATTTGCAGTTTCCTTGGAAGTACAGTATGTACCAAAATAATATATAGGAATACATATGACATTTGCAGTTACTTTGGAAGCACAGCATACCCCAAAACAAATGGATTTTAATACTGCATATTTCCATTTTCAGCAGTTGCGGGGTTTCCGTTTCCTCATTTAGCAATTTCCATATTATTCATGAAAAATTATACAAAACATCAATGGCATAACTTGATACTGTGTTCTGGGTATACTAGGTTTTAAAAATTTAATTTAGAATTTTTTAAATGGTGCACAAATTCCCATACATTAAAGTTTCGTAAAATAGTGTGAATTCTGCATATCGATTATTATTATTATTATTATTATTATTATTATTGTTGTTGTTATTGTTATAGTAGTCATTAGCATCACTACTAATTGCCGAAATTGACTAACATATGTTTTAAACTAAACTAAATTATAAGAATATAGCGTTAATTGTAACTTTACAAAATGCCTACAAACCATTGTACGATTGTAAATCATGAAAACAATATGGGTACTCACTTAGATTTTCTTGTATATATGCTCCAGTCGGCAGTTTTTATTGCAAACTTTTGTTTAAATGTTTTTAATATTTGATATTCCTACAACTTTCCACTCCTTTTCCCCACCAAAATCAAACTTACAAAGCAATACACTTTGTTATGAATATAACTGCCAGTTAACCAATTAAATTTACTGTACCAGGATATTTGAAATGTCCGTTTTTGGTTCTTTTTTTTGGAAGACAATGCCAAGCTTAGGAATTGGTCTTTTGCATTTAAGTTCATGCTTTTTCTCGTAAGATAGAGTCAAAAACTGAATTTTTAATAAGTAATGCATTAAATTGATGGAATTGTCTATATTTCTAAAATCATAAATAAAACACACATAATGAAAACAATACCAGGTTTACATAAAATTAACACTTTATGCGCTGCACGGCTGCACAGACATAATGTTGGTTCACAATAACTGAGGAATGAAATGTTTACGTTACACTCCCCAACCCCTATTGTCCTGTTTACGAACTTTGGAGAGAGCAGGTACACAAAGACTAAACACCTCGTTAAACCTGTTAAGTCTCTGTTACTGCCTTTGTGCCCTTAATGCACAACAAAATACAGGCATGTCTTCCTACGAGAGGTTGAAATTTAGTGGGAAAAGCTATATAAGTCCATTCTTGATGAGACTTGCACTCGCTCAGCCATCCCAGTCTCTGCTCAACTTTGCTGCCGTGTCATGAGATTTCGAATCTCCAAGTATGCAGCACTACACTTAGCATTAGGTGTTGGGGCGTTGGGGTAAGCAGCGGTGAAGATAATTGTGTTAATTAGTTTTTCATCACTTGTTTAAGCTGTCTTTATTTATATGTTTAAACATTTACTTACTTTCTTTGCAATTTATTTAGGTAGACTCAGTCTCATAGTCTACCCTTATTCTATGCCACTGCAAAACATATATGATTTTCACCAGGACCAAACCATTTTTACAAACTAGACAGGATTTCAGCTTATTTAGTGTCCAATTTGCGCAGGTTTCACTGTATTAACTACTTTTGAATTATGGGATTGTGTTTACATTATTTAGAATATGAGTGTGGTTTAATGTAAGTGATGGTGCTGATAATAAAAAATACAGGTTATTACATATTCAGTGCTTCTAAAAACCTTTGTTTTGTTTTTTGCAGTCTTGGACAGTGCCACAGAATGCTATTCTAGGGCTCATTGCTCGTTGGATCAATCACAATGTCAGTTCTAGAGAGCGATATATGAGGATGTTGTTGACTTTTGTTGACTGGAATGCTTTGGATGGAGGAGCAATATCAGAGCATATAGATCGTGAGCCATTGTACTCAAACAGTGAAATTGCACTTTATTTCATCTTGCAGTCGTTAGTGGAAAATAACCTTCTTTTTCCCAAATATCAGAGCATATATCAGGCATTGCAGGATAAATTCTCACAAGTAAGTCCTACAGAAATATGCAGAAACTACATAGTGGAAAATAAATTAGTGCTTAAGCAAACGAAAGTTTGTCTTGTCTGTGGCAAACTAACAACACTGCAAAATATATTTGTTTTTTTTCAAGAGACTCAAAATAAAGTTTGATTCTTTGTGAAAAATTAAATACTATGCAGTCTCTTTTATATAACTGAAACGCCTGATTACGTATGTACCACACATGCTATAGATACCTTATTTTTTACATAGTGATCATGTATAAATTGTAATTGCAAGTTTTATCTTTACTGATTCATTGCATACTTTTGCTAGTTTGCCAGATTGCAGAATGCTAACTTTCTTACAAAAGCTTATTTTGTCTACTTCTTGTTAATACAGATAAGCTTTCCTATGCATTTACACATTCTGTTATAGCTTAAAGAAGGATACAGAAGACTAACGCAATAGTTAGATTATTTAAAAAGCAGGTTGCTATATGTTGGCTTTGAAATTCTATTATTTTGCATGACCGCAAGAAAAACTTAATAGTGACTTGCCACTTTGAAAATTCAAACCAATTGCAAAGAATATCTCAGAAATGATTAATGCCACGAAAGTTTTTATTTGACATAAATTGCATGCTTTAACGACATCTACAGTTTTTGTGTAGCAGGATTTTTTCTATCCCTTACAGTTTACCAGTTATACAAAAGTCATTCAGAAAGAAAAGGACTTCACAGCCTGTTCACAGAAAATTCAAGATAAACATTTTATTTGCCATGCAAAATTTTAATTATATGGTATTTTAATCAAAATTGTCATTTTTGAGAAAATAAAAAAAAATAAAGATTTTTCCATGTATAGGATAGTTTGGGCTTGGGGATTTTCTTGAAAACCTTGTGTCACATTCTTGAAAAATTCTTAACTTAAATACCAAATTTGGTATTTTGCTAACCTTCTGTTTTTGAGTTATGCTGTTCATGTTCTTCAGACATACATGCACGCACACAGACACAGACAGACCCTTTTTTACTTTCTCTACTACGTATAGTAAGTAGGGGAAGTATTGTATTCCACCCAAAAATTTGATACCGAGATTTCACCGGAAATACATGTTTTGAGACCCCCTGAATTCAAAAAAAGCATTTTTGGAAACATGTCCGTGTGTGTGTGTCTGTGAAGAGCATAACTCAGAAACGAACAGTCAGATAAACACCAAACTTGGTATTTAGGTTCCGTATCTTCCAGAGATGCGACGCGAAGGTTTTCAAGAAAATCCCCCCACCACCAACTACCCTTTACATGGAACATTTTTCGAAAATTTTAATTTTCTCAAAAATGGCTCTAACAATTTTGATTAAAATATCATATGTTTAATACATTGTCATGAGAAATGAAATGTATATCTCGAATTTTCTGGGAATGTCTCCAAAAGTGTTCTTCATTGTGAACGACTTTTGCATAACTGGTAAACCATAAGAGATAGACAAAGTTTTACTACACAAAAAATGAAAATCGCATTAAAATACACAATTTATGTCATATACATTTTTTTTGTTGAGTGAACCGTTTTTGAGATATTGCTTGTTATTCCTTTAAATTTTCCAATACTTATACTTTTCTCAAATTCGTTATTCATTTTTTTTATGTCCTGGACATGCAAAGAGAATGGAATGCGCCACATAGCAACCAGCGTTAAAATATTTGACTATCGCTTAAAACCTACCAATTCCACTTGCATCTACAAGAAAATTATCAATAAGATTAACATCTCTATATCTCGATTAACATGAAGCATATAGAATAAGCGTTTGTAAAAATAGTTTGTACAAGAGTAGAGAAAGTCATGTGAGTGTAACACATCAGATTTTTCTAAATATGTTTTATATGTATTTATTCAAAGAGCCTCAAAGCATGTATTCCTGGTGAAATTTCTGTATCAAGCTTTTGGGCGGATTGCAATATTTCCTCTACTTGCTTTTTAGCTAAGTACTAAGAAAGTTAAAATGTGAAAGCAACATGCAACCGAAAATAACAGGTCATTAGTTGTATAGTTGATTTAGATAAAGGAAATAAATCTGTACAGTGCAGTTAACTTTTTAGGAGAAGGATGTTTCTTTATCAAATATTATGGAAATAAACACATAATTGTTCCATACTTACAGATTGGATTCTCCATGGATAGTGAATCATTTCTTAGCATGGCTGTTTCGTCTTCAGTAGAGGGCCTATCAGATGATTCCACTCCAACACAGCAGATACTTTCACACTCACAGGTACAAATTACAAACAAAAGCTGAAGTAAGAAATTTATCAGAAAAAATGTCATTTGTTTTTATTAAGTGCTGTAACTTTCAAATGAAGGTTTGTAAATTCAAAATCCATAGATATAGCGGGCATTTAAGTTTGGCAAAAGCTGCCAGATGTATATGAAAGATTTTCATGTTTCTTATGTCCAAAATACTTCAGAGAGAAGTAAGAAATTTTATATTTAAAATACAAAAACTAATCTTGTATATTTCAAAAAGGGATTCTAAAGTCTCTTAGTTATAGCGTTATTCTTAAACACAAGCTGAGTTTTTTACTCATTTTGAAAGAGTTAGGACCAATTTCACCAACCGATTCTGAATTTTTAACACAATATTAAATTGATTTAATGCTAAAGTTAACACACATTCTGTTTCATCGAACAATGTTAGCTTTAACAATGTGTTAAACTTGGTGTTAAGTTTGCATTGCCGTATCCCTATTTAAGACATTTAACAAATATTAAGAGTTAGCTGCCGCAAACCAAGCTGTTGATGCAAGTTTGCTGCATTTGCCATTTTTGAATGCCATTTCTAATGGAAGAGCAGTCATGCATAATATTGAAAACCTGCAAAAGGGAATTTTTAAAGTGATAAAGAGACTAACCAAAGGGGTCATAAATATGGTTTTATGGGAAATACAAGAGGTTAGAATACTACAAACAGAAGTATATTTCTTCTTACAAGTGTTAATTACTTTGAGATTTTATCCTAATGGCATTTTTTCATTTAATGGTAGGAGATAATGCTGGCATTTCTGAAGTTAATGTTTACGAGCTCATCCAGACGGTTTCTGAAGTAAACAGTATTTTTATTTGTGTCTAATTGAACCTTAATCAGCAATAACAAATTTTCATCCACTTAAGTTTTAATTAAGAGTCCACCATCAGTTTTAAACTGTTCTAAACATTCTTTGCTTACTGGTCCTGGAAGAAATGCATTCATTCCAATTAAATTACTCGTGATTTTCTCCTAGGCTGCATCCATATCTGCGCTTCTCAAATGGTGAAACATTAAGTTCCTCTGCATTTGGATTTTTCAGTTCACATCATGATTCTAACCTCAGTCGGGAACATCACATGGCAATTGCTTCATGAACATAACTAGTTGTCTGCTACTGACACAGAAAGCGCTGCAATATGTAGACAAAAGTACATCAGAGCACATTCAGAAGTCATGTAATTTGGTCACTGCCTTCTTGAAAGTTATGTCCTCTGTTGCTTTGATATTAACAATATGTTAGCTAACAACTTCCTATAAAAGCTTCATGAAATGCAAGAGTTTTAACATTATGTTAAACTTTGAATATAATGTTAACAAACTAGATGTTAAGAGTATTTTTAACATCACTGGTGAAGCCTGTCTTTTGTGTTCTAGATGGTCCAAAAAATATAAAATATTTTAATTATTTACTCCTAAAGAAATAAAGTCGTTCTCTGTAGTGTTGTAGTTACCATGCTAGCCTCTAGTTCCCGAGGTCGTGGGTTGAAACTCGGCCGACAGCGATGGATTTTTTTCGGGTGCAAAAATCCTTAGCATAGCTTCCTTCGGAAGGGAAGTAAAGCCGGTGGTCACGTGTTGTAGATTTACGGCATGTAAAAGAACCTCAAGCCTGATAAAGAGGCCTCTGAGCAAAATTACCGGTCTTTCACGCCCAATATAGAATGGGATCTAAGGACCACAGCAGTTAAGGAACTTCCATAAATAAAAATAAATAAAGCACTAAAAAGTGTTTGCAGCACCCAGATATTAGAATACTAATACCTTGGAATCAGAACATACTTAATAAGATGCCTTTGACTTCATTTTTATACCTAAGAGAGAGCAGGTGAAACAAAATCTGAGTAATATATTATTTGTCAAGGAGTGAGTACTTGAATCAACAATTCACATGAGTTTGAATTGAATTTTCACATTCCCTATGTAACCTTCGCTTATCATAAATTTTACTATTTTAAAAACTTATGTGAATTGTTGGAAAGCTGAATATATTTTATTCTAAGCAATCTTATATAAAAGATGAAACAAAATGTTTGGTCAAGGGCACAGTACTAACTGTTTCTGTCACCTTCAACCTGAATGAGAGGAAACCAAAGAGTGTTATGTTATCTTGGATGTTTATAAAGGCTCTGAAATTTAGCAGGTTAATAAGTGAAATGGAATATTAATTAGTGTGGCCCCACTGTGATGAGCACCAATTTGAAGTTATGTGAAAAAGAATGTGTGTGCATGTAGGCTCCTCACTGGAGTGCCAATTTGAAATGGATTATTAATTAGTGTGGGAGCTACACTATAGTTCTTCTTTAGATATTGTACTGCCACGACTACTGTCAGTCGGTAGATTATGGGAACTCATATTTCAGACAATTAATCTGAGCAGAGAAAGGCTTGTAAATTTATTTAAATGAAATTAAGATTGCTAATTTAATGATACTGGCTTTTATTCTCACTGACTGTCTCTTACTTAGAAGAAAGATTATAAAAATACAATTTCATTTGCTATAGTAATAAATTTGCTGTAGTACGAGCAGATTTAATTCGTCACAAATTTATATTCTACTATATTTATTAATTATTTCAAATTATTTATTTATTAAATTAATGCATCAGTTAGAAGCCCCAATATTATTCATAAGTCATAAATTGCAGAACCTCTACTATCTTTAAACCCGACGAATGATTCTTTTACTTCTATATACCAATTGCATACAATGTAGGAAAAGCAGCAAGTTTTTATAAGTTTTCCTCAAAATGCTTTTATTAAAATAATGATGAAATTAATTATAATTACTCTTGAACTGAATTAGGCCCCTAGAGTAGCCGTATAATCTATATACTACGAAAGCATACATGCTAAAGACTTCATTATTTTGAAAGTTAAAAGAAAATGCTTGTCATTATTTCTGTCAATTCAGTGTTTTAAAAGGTTATGTTGAAATTGTATGTAGTTACAATGAAAGCTATGAATTTAAATAACATACACCTTTTTGAGCAACCTGTAAGAGTTCACCTTAACCTGTGATGGCTCTGTGAGTTTGAAAAAATTAAAATTAAATTGAGTTTTATTTATGGACGCTCTTTAACTGCTGTGGTCCTTAGCATCTCATTCTATATTGGGCGTGAAAGACTGGTAAATTTGCTCAGAGGCCTCTTTACCAGGCTTGAGGTTCTTTTACTTGCTGTAAACCTACGACACGGGACCACCAGCTTATTTCCGTTCTGAAGGAAACCATTCTTAGGATTTATACCCCAAAAAAATCCATTGTCCTCCTCCAGGTTTGAACCCATGACCTCAGGGACTAGAGGTTAGCATGGTAACCACTACACCACTGAGGACAATCTGTGAGTTTGAAGATAAGATGCATACTTGTTGCCAAGTTTGTGCTCATAGCGTTCCTTCAAAATTAGTGGTTTTATCTAAAGTTTAAATACTGTATGTGTTTGAGATTGGTTTAATTTGGATAAAAAATTAAAATTCAGTTTTATATGCTCTTTAACTGCTATGGTTCTTAGCGTCCCATTCTATATTGGGTGTGGAAGACCGGAAATTTTGCAGAGAAGGCTCTTTATCAGATGAGGTTCTTTTAGGTGCCATAAATCTACAACTTGGGACCACTGACTTTACTTCCCTTCCGAAGGAAGCTGTGCTAAGCATTTTTATGCTTGAAAAAATCCATCGCCTTCCGTCAGGTTTGAACCTGCAACCTTGGGAAAGAGAGGCTAGCATGGTGCCACTAGACCATGGAGGATGACTAATTTGGAGAAGCTGTGATTGTAGGAATTTGATTTACTGTTAACGATCAACAGGGTTTTTCTGTTATTCATAAAAAAAAAGTCAAGAGTACTGGTGGTTTACACTGGTTTAGAAAAAGAATGTCAATTTTTCTTTGCTTCTTTGATTTTTCCATACTGTTATACATTAATCAATTTTATGCTCTTATTACAGAAAAGCTTTGTGATAATAGAAATCTTAATTTCTATAACTTCAATTGCCTCATGCACACTAGGAACACTTTCACTATTTAGGCCTACTTGTTCATCGCCATCATCAGTATTGTTAGATACAACCTGGGGAAGAATGACCTTGCCTGATCATATTGTTAACATATGCGCAGCTTTCCAAAAATATTGATGCCACACCCAACATGTCTACTATTTTGTGCTGCAACAGCAAGGATACATTATACAGAAACCATGCATAAATTATCTTTGAAGAAGATGGTTTGTTGTATTGTTATTTGCCCCACGCTTTGGGAGCTAATTTGAAGTAGTTTTGTTGCTGCTACATATGGAAAGCCAATTTGAAGTATGAGTTATATTGTAGTTCAACTGTTGGGGAGCCGAACTTGAAGTTGGTTGCAACCGCACGTATAGTACCCGGTTTCTGGTAGTCTTTGCCCCAAGTTTAAAAATATTAACTTTGTAATTTGACTGTTTCTTTAAATATTATATATTTATGTTTGCCTCAGCTGCGTCAGTATTAATTTTAGAGACATGAATTTCTTAGCAGGGCGTGGTGCAACTGAAGAATGTAGGCTTACACAGATTATAATTTTATTTCACTCCTTTTATTAATGCTTGACACAATTTAAATAACACTTCACTGATATAGAGAGCTGTGAAATTTTTTTGTTAATTACTTGCACTTTTTAAACACGTAAACTATTTTCTCATACAAAATACGTATTAAATTTCTCGAGAACGCATCTTGCGTCTGATTAGTAACACTGTCTGCTAGCAACGCGTCCAGTTATGAGCACTGTCTACAAGCAACTGACTGGATTTCTACCACCTAAATTTGTAAATTTCTGTATTTCAAGTCTGATTGGCTATTCCTAATCCAATAGAATACTTTTATTTAACTAAAGCTTTTTCTGGTTGTTGATTGGCTATTTTATAAACTGTCATAAAAATTACATTATTGCTTCCAAGAATTACAAGTAATATTATTAAACCTTCTAATTCATTATTGCCTCAAGGTTACCTCATTGTTACCTCATTGTTAGCAACTTTTAACCTATTATTCTCACAGCTCCTACATTATTAAATTACCTAATGCATTCACGTAACATTATTGAACATGTAAATATAATATAAACATTTACAATGACTGTAATATATACTTTTTATATATTGTTACATACATACATATTGTTAAGGCGGGCTGTTATTGAATTTATATATTATATAATTAGACTGAAATCATTTAAGTGTTAAAAATACTGCCTCATCTTAACATAACATAATGTATAAATGAGTAAATAAATTAATATATTTTTAAATGCAGACCAGAAAAATATGACATATTAATTAGAAAACATATTACTGAGCTAAGTTCACTGTTTAACAAACTTTTATGTATATCTGTGAAAAGCATGAAGTGAATAAACATATAGCTGAGGTTCAGTTGTTTATATAATTTTTTCAAACTACAAGCCCTAGCAACCCTAGTTGTATGTAAAAATATAGACTATTTTTCCTCTAGATATAAACATTGCATATGTGGACTCAAATGGAGAAAATTCTGCTCAATTTATTTTATTTACAAGACAGTATTGAAATTTAATTTAGTGTCAATTTTTGCAGGAATCTGAAACAGAAAATGGAACAAACACTGACAATGCTCCAGTAACAAAATCAGAGGAATGTGATGTATCATCCACCATTTCCAAAACCAGGATGAAACGGAAACTCAGTATGTGAGAGATATGTCAGATTTTTAATGTAGAAATTTTCCAGTAATTAGTGCCTGCTGATTTATTTATTTTTTTCGTTTTTTGCTTTGTTTTCTATTTTATATATATCATCTATGCATGATTTTTCTTGCTAGAAAATACTAAACCACTGTATATTTTTTACAGTTCTCCGCAGATGCAAAAAAATGTTTGGTGCTCGTCTGGCAGCTTTGAAGGCAGTGAGAAGAAAGCGTGGCATCCAAGTAAAATTAGGTGTGGCTAGCGATGGCGATGGTAAGAATTATTTTGTATTGTATTCCTTATTTTTGAGAGAAGAGAAAATTACTTAACCTCTATACCATTTGTCATTTAAATGTGATGGTAGTGATACTGTGCTTAGCCTAGTTAAATTCCGAGTGTTTCCTCTTGTGGCAGTCTGATTTATTTCTGGCTACATTAGAATTAAGTTTCTCTAAAGGAGGTCCATTTGCTCTTATTAGTAATTAAGGTAAGTGATTTGATGCTGAGACAACCAAATTGAAAGGACTAGTAACACACAGTGTTAGGATGTTTAAAAGAAAGAAAGAGATAGTATTACTTATTGGGTGGTATTAATAAAAGCGAGTCATGACTTAAAACTCGCAATTTTTGAGCCATGACTCACTTCTGTGTTAATAAAACGCAACGACTCAAGCTTAGCACGACCTTCGACTTTTCAGCGACTCAACCCCTCCTTTTAACGAGTCACACCTCTAGTCGTGGTATTAATAAAAAGGAATTGTGACTTCACTTTAAGAGCCATGGCTTACGATTTCTTAAGCCATCTCAGTAGCTGTCTCAAACTTGAAGGCGACGGCTGAGTTGTGAACGTCAACCTGAGAAAAGAAAAATACTATAAAATGTGCTGGGATTCTGAAGATTACAATTATAAACAACTTTATAAGTTTGAGAAAGAAAACGTGAGTTGGCTCGCCCAGCATTTCCTTCCGGAAACTGTGGAGACAAGATGGAAAAATGAGAATATTTCTACACTGCATTGGGGACCCTGGATTCCAGTCTGGTGTGGCAGAGGACGTTGGCGCTTCACAAGGTATTTTCAAATATATTTTGGGAAGTTTATTCTCGCATTCAACAAAAATCTAGAAACTGGATCAAATTCCCAGCAACCACTGCAGCACTGCAAGCTGCTAAATTTGAATGGCAGCAGATTTACACATCTCCAGATGCTATGGCGCAGTAGACTGTGCCCATGTACTGATTAAGAAACCTCATATGCAAGGTGACAAATTTATTAACAGAAAATGGGTTACCAGTATAAACATCTAGGCCACGTGTACTGCAAAGGAAAAGTTTACTAGCATAAATGCAAAATGGCCCGGATCTGTACACGATGCTCGCATATGGAGCAATTCTTTAACCTGCTGGGTAAGAACTGGGAATAGTGCAAATGCGCTACTGCTTGGTTATGGTATATCAAAATCCTACAACTGCAGAAGAAAGATCATACAATAGGTGCAATACCTAAACTGAATCGAATGTTTACTGCCACTTGACAATAATGCATTTGCAATCAGGAAGACGGGAAACACGAGTCAGAGACTTGCAATCATAGAGCCAAGGCTCAGCACGGAGGTGAAGGTTTTATTAATACCAAATCTGTGACTCCCGACTCGCTGCTACCAATGACTCGGTTTTGCTACAACCCATGGCTCATAAGTCACGGCTCGTTTTTATTATTACCTGCCAATGAGCCGTGTGTATAAAATGTACTAAATTCTTTTTCTATAATTTTAGAAGGATATACTACAATCAGCATGCATAAAAAGCTTAGTATTTGCTTTTCCTCTTAGCACATTATTGATTTAGTAGATTATGCTTCTATCCTTAGAGTATACTATGATTGTCAGGCATAAAATGTAGGAAAAAAGTTTGCTTCATAGGCGATATTAAGAAAAATCATAACATGCCTTTCCACAGGCTTCACTAGTTTAGCAAATGTCCATAATAAAGTAAAATGGCTGCATCTCTTCAAGTTCAGACTAGAAAGGTATTTAAAGAAAGAAAACAGCCTAGAGATTCTTACTTCAAGCAACTGTATTGATGCGATAAACAGAATGTGGAGTGGTTAAATGATCATTTTATTGGCAACATTGTCATCTTTAATTCCTGCACTGCTGAAGCTTTCTTATTTATCACTGCAGGGCTTTATGGTCTATTCAGTAGCACTAGGTATTGCTTCATCAAACTTATGAACTGTATTTGTTCTGGTTCTCATATTCTTCAGACATTCTAAATGTTTTACATACACAGGTTATGTGGATACTAGATTTTCCAATTGTTGGAGCTTGCTGCCTTCTATAATCTGTAGTGTTATGTTTTAAATGAGAATGGCTGTGACAAGAATAACCGAATAGAAGTGGAAGCACCCGATTAATAGAAAAATTTGATTGTTATCAAAAGGTAAAACTATGGCAAGGAACTGCTTAGCATTAGGCCATTGTTTATGCATACGAAATGAAGTACAGTAGACCCTCACTAATTCGAAATTGGATAAATCGAAAACTCGATTAATCTGTACTAGCCGCTTGGTCCCTGCCGAATGGAAAAATCTACTGCTTAGCCGAATTTCAGATAATTAGTACTACAAACTAAAATTTGGTCCCCTCATTACATATTCCATAAGTTATTCTTCGTTGAAATTGAATATGTATGTTGTGCTACAGTATTTTCTGTTACACATTTCAAATAATTTTTCTCAATTTTCTTTTTCACTGTCTGGCCCCATGCTTCAAAAAAAGGCTTGGGAAATCCCCAAGAAAGAAGGAATTTCTGGGGATAAAATCAGTGCTGTCAGTGTCTGTGGGGAAGCGCATAGAGTAAACAAGGAAGATACCAATGAGTGGGCGTGGGAGTTTCAATCTAAGCTCTCTCATCATCACCCAAGAAATATATTTAATATGGGTGAAGCAAGCACTTTCTATAACTTGATGCCTGAAAAAATAATATGTACCAAGGGCGGAAAATGCAACAAGGAGAGACTGATGGTGGTCTTGTATTGTAATTCAAATGGTTCTCAGAAGCTCAAACCATTAGTGATTGGAAAATACAAAAAACCATGTTGTTTTAAAAATATCAACCTATTCAATCTACCAAGTCAGTACGAGAATAACAATAAAGCTTGAATGACCAAGTCTCTTGAAGATTCAACAACAAATGGCTGCAAGAAAGAGGAACATTTTGCTAACTTTGGACCACTGCTCGGCACATCAGTTCGATGACCTGGAACTTTCAAACATAGAATTTGTCTTCTTACTAGCTAACACTATGAGTTATCTGCAACCATTGGATCAAGGAATAATCACCTCAGTGAAGCGTAATTACAGATGCCGCTGGTGAAGGCTGCCATCAGTGCAATAGAACTACAAGAAACAGTTCTACATTGGAATGTACTGCAAGCTATCCCGCAACATATCTGCTGCTTGGGATGAAGTTACAACAGACACCATAACTAACTGTTTTAAGAAGGCCTGGGCAGCAGCTGATAACACCACTGAAACTGAACAGGAAACCAATGATCCACATCTGAACTTATAATGTGAATACAATTGGGATTCTGATAATGCTCTTCTACACGCTTACCCCGGTTGGTGCCCTCTTGTACCGTCATTATGGAAGAATTGACATAGGTAGACAACATCATCTATGCTGCTGAAGAACCAGTCATCTGCTGATGATGCAGAAGAGAATGATAATTCTTTACTGTCAACTGCCATCTTTTGGGGAGGAACATGAAGATACGACATTGTGATCCTGTGCTGAAGTTGCAGCTGCAATTTCTGTTCTCAAGAGATTTGCTGCCACTTCTGATGTCTCCATGGCATTTCATGCTGCCCTGGATGTGGTATCTTCAGAGAGTGCCATAATATTACGCCCAATGATCCGCCAACAACAATTAATGATATTTTCAAATTATAGAACTAAAATGTGTAATGGATAAGAGTTGTAACTAAAACATGTGTTCCGATTAAAACCTAGTGTTAAAAGAACGGATATTTAAAGTGTTTCTTAAGGTTATTGTTCGTTGTATAACACAAATCACAAATTTAATGAGTACAATATTGTTCAAAATAGTACTATTTTAAAAAAAAATTACAGCAAGCATTTGACAATATACTTTCTCAATTAAACAAATGCCAGATATACCATATACAGCAGTTATTTTTACTTTTTCTTAGAAGTGGAACATCCTCATTCGTTGGTATGCATAACAAGAGAAAGTGAACTCAACAGTTGTTTTTACCGTTTCAGATAATACGGGACTATTTTTACAAAACCTTGTTAATTCAAATTTTGTTAAACCAAATTGGCTATTTTTCAGTCCTTTGGAATTCGGTTAAACAAGGGTCTACTGTATATACTATTCCTTTGAGCTTTTTGTATAGGTGAAACAAAATATGATAAGTACTACATTTTATACATACAGCCCAATGTTTATTCTGAAGCTACTAATAGTGTACATGCTCTTGAAGAAGGTTTGACTTTTCATTGAGAATGCCATGGAGTAGAAAATAGTTCTTACTATACAGAAAATATGTATAAAATAAAAGAATCTGCAGATATTTTATTCCAAGTGATATACATACATGGTAATGATTTAGCAACCAAGAAAACAGAATAACAGCAAAACAAGACAGGTGGATTTGCTTATAATGGTACAATGTATATAGACTATTTATACTTAGAACTTTTAACAAATCTTATGTAAAAAGTTTCGCTGTATTTCTTCATATATTGTAATCAAGTTCATTACTGATAAGTAATTGTATAAAGAAAGAAAATTATGACCAGCATAACAGAATATTAGTCAACTTTATTAACAACTGAGAAGATTGTTTTTCTTTATGCCTACAGACTATGTGCCATTTTCAAAATGCTTAACTTCGTGGCCTGGAGCAGGGAATCTTCATATTCACCAATTTTGTCCTTGTGTCATTGTATGTGATATTAAGGGATTCTGTTTTATGTGAAAACTAATTGACCACAAGAGAAGATGAGGTTTAAAATTTCATCTACTTTGATTATGTAAAAAAAGTTACTTTGCTATTGTGATGACTGTTTCACCACCAAAAGGTACTTACAGGATATATGTACATCATTTCCAGAACTAAAAAAGCTTAAAAGCTGTTGGGCAGATATTTCATATTCATTTCTGTAAACATCAAGTTTTCTTCCTTTTTTTTTACTTTCTCTACTATGTATAGTAAGTAGGGGAAGTATTGCATTCCACTAAAAAATTCGATAACGATATTTCACCGAAAATACATGTTTTGAGGCCTCCTGAATCCAAAAAAAGTATTTTTGAAAACGTGTGTGTGTGTGTGCGTGCGTGCGTGTGTGGGTGTGTGTGTGTGTGTGTGAGAACAGCATAACTCAGAAACAAACAGTCGGATAAATATCAAACTTGGTATTTAGGTTCAGTATCTTCCAGAGATGCGACAAGAAGGTTTTCAAGAAAATCCCCCCACCCCAGATTACCCTTTACATGGAACATTTTTCGAAAATTTTTATTTTCTCAAAAATGGCTCTAACGATTTTGATTAAAGTATCATATGTTTAAGACATTTTTATGCCAAATAAAATGTATATCAATTTTACTACAAAAAATGTAGATCGCGTTAAAATACACAATTTATGTCACATACATTGTTTTTGTTGAGTGAACCATTTTCGAGATATTGCTTGTTATTCCCTTAAATTTTCCAATACTTATACTTTTTCTCAAATGGGAATTCGTTATTCATTTTTTTGTCTTGGATATGCAAAGAGAGTTAATCTGTGGCAAAGAGAATGGTACTGCACATAGCAACTAGCTATTAAGAGATGTGTCTATGCTTAAAGGCTACTGTATTTCTATATTGCCCTTGCAAATACAAAACATGGGGAACATAGTATGCCTTAAGCAATAGTCAAATATTTTTAGAAATGGTCGCTATGTGTAAAATGTAACTCTCTTTGCATGTCAAGAACATAAAAAAAGAAAAACGAATTCTCACTTGAGAAAAAGTGTAAGTATTGGAAAATTCAAAGAAATAACAAGGAATATCTCGAAAATGGTTCTCTTTACAAAAAAAAAGTTTGACATATTGTGTGTTTTAATGAGATCTATATTTTTTATTTAGTAAAATTTTGTCTATCTCTTGCGATTTACCAGTTATGCAAAAGTCGTTCAGAATGAAGAGGACTTTTGGGGACATCCCCAGAAAATTCAAGATATACATTTTATTTGCCATAAAAATGTCTTAAACATATGATACTTTAATCAAAATCGTTAGAGCCGTTTTTGAGAAAATAAAAATTTTCGAAAAATGTTCCATGTAAGGGGTGGTCTGGGGTGAGGGTATTTTCTTGAAAACTTTCATGTCGCATCCTTGGAACATATTGAACCTAAATACCAAGTTTGGTGTTTAACTGACTTTTCGTTTTTGAGTTATGCTGTTCACAGACAGACAGACACACACACAAGACATACTCATGGACATGTTTCCAAAAATGCTTTAGTTTTTTTATGTCCTGGACGCACAAAGAGAATGCAATGCTCCACATAGCAGCCAGCTCTTAAAAGATTTGTCTATCGCTTAAAACCTACCATATTCCCCTTGCACCTACAAGAAAATTAGCAATAAGATAGTTCTGCAAATGTTTATCTCGATTAACATGAAGTAGATGGAGAATAAACGTTTGTAAAAATAGTTTGTACAAGAGTGGAGAAAGTTATGTGAGTGTAACACATCAGATTTTTTTCTTTTCTTTTCAAATCTGCTGTTAGGATTATAATGGGAGCTTTATGAAATTACAATTATGGGTTGTAAAGGGAGGATTCACCATAAAATCTTTTAGAACATTATACAATAATGTCATAAAGAATAATTTCATAATTAAATTGTGATTTGAGGTGTAAAGAGCCACTCATGCAACATTGGGTTGGTCAGCTAAGAAAGAATAAAATATTATATTGCAGCTATGTAAAGAAGATTGTAACTATACTATGGGATAGGCAAAGAGACAACTAATGAAATAATTAGTATCAAAGCAAAGGATAAAAGGAGTAGTAAAAAAGAAAAGCTGCAGCTGATAAACTAGTTAAAAAAATTTCTTAGGATATATTCTGTGTAACCCTCCAAGAAAACATCATTATTAAGTTTGTTTTCATACATCATCATCTCTATAGATAAGATTTCATTGTAGCTAACCAAGCAAAAGCAATTCAAGCAGTAAATCAAGGTAGCCGCAGCAGTAACGTCTTTGCTTCACCAATTGCGAGACATCTGTGTAACACTTTTAAATAGGTATAAAATATAGAATAAAGGATAAGGTTATATGATGATACAGATATGTATGAGGGTCATTTGAAAAGTTTGGTAAAAGTGCAAGTAAAAATTATTTTTTCCTAACATACTGTGATGCATTTGCCATGCCCCAAGGATATTGGGAGGTCAGTTCGCAGTCAGAGATAAGTTGGCACTCACCAGCGTAAACACTGGAAGCATTATCACTAGATATTCAAAATCTTCTGGATATTTCTCCTTTTTGAACATTCAAGAACCCTGTGGAAATGGCCATAAAGATGAGTGTTCTCATGAGAGAAGTCAGTTAGTGATTGAGCAAGCTGGCAGGTGAGTTTCCAGTATGATGAGGGGTGCAGTTCTATGAGTGAGTTTGTGTCGATAATTGCGATATGTACTGCAGGAGATATTGAACAAGTCTTGTGTTTGACTCCCCAGCAAGTGAATCATCCAGAAGAATTAGCTATGTCTTGCATATTGCTTTATGCGACTAAAGTGAAAGGAAAGTGAAGTGATGGGGAAATTGAACTGGTTCCCATTATTGAAGTGACATTGAGAACTTAGAGAAGTAACAGTCAAAAAACTGGACAAAGTCATAGTACTTTATTTTTCAAATAGGTTCCATTGATATGTATACCTACACTTGACTGGCAAGTTTCCAATCTGTTTGACAAAATAAGATTTGTCAAAAACTGCAAAATACTCATTCATGGCGACGGTCACTTCCTGATTTGATGACAATTTCTTTCTAGCAAGGCAAAGCTTCAGGTTTGGGAATGGGAATAAATCTTGGGGTTAAATCTAGAGAAATAGGCCGGATGAGAAACAATTCAAAGCCCAGTTCATTCACTTTGGCCATTGTGGCTGTTGATGTGTGGGCTGGAGTATTGTCCTGGTAAAACAACAGTTGTGCCAATTTTGGTCGTTTTTCATTCAATGTATGTTTAAAATGACCCAGTGAAGAAGCAAAATGTTCACCAGTTATGGTTCTGCTTTTTTCCAAGTAATCACTCAAAATTATATTCTGTGTATCCCATGGCCATCACCTTTCCAGCTGACAAAACAGTCTTTGTCTTCTTTATCATGCTCTCACCAACCTTTGTCCATTGTTTTGACTGCTGTTTTGTCCCCAAGTTTCAAGTCAAGAATTGGTGCAGATTGTAGTTAAACACTTGCCAGACACAGTGTTAAAGTGTTCTGCATGTGTTCTTGATCAACAGTCAGCAATCGCAGTGCACAGCACTGCACACAGCTTTCTTATTTCTAATTTTTTGTGCAAGATATTATGTACTCATTTTGTTGAGATGCCTATAGTGTTGCCTATCTGGAGCACTTTCACTTGGCAGCCTTGCATTACAATATTGTGGATTTTTTCAAGGATTTCCTTAATGGTGTCTTTAACTGGGCAGGTGGAGCTTGAGCACTTCTTTGACCATGTTTAAACTCATTCATTCAGAAATAACTAATGGTCTTCAATGATGGTGCTGAGTCTGCATAAGCTTCCTACAACTCTGCTTTGCTCTGTTTTGCAGTTCAAACCGTTTAAATGGAAAAATTTAATAATGACACAAAACTCATTTCTTTTTTTCTCCATTTTCTATGCCATGTGCGACACTGAACACTTCAGGTAGCTCTTAGGAATTAATTGCACATTTCATCTATCTGAAAATTTGTCTAAAATGATTACATGAATCACTCTTACCAACAATAGTGTTGCTTAACAAAATTTCTCTCAATTTCATGGAAATTTACCAACTTATTAATAGACATCGGATTTGTATGCACTAAAAATATTGAAAATATCTACTAAGCTTGCACTGAAATGTTAACTTTAAGCTTATTCTTTCCAGTACTTATAATGTACATTCTTTCTTAGACATCATTTCGATTGTTGTAATTTGATTTGCAGTATACAAGGGTCATTTTCTCCAATTCTCAGGTGTAGGTTTATGATTATTGGTTACCACAAGTTTGTATGCTGAGAAGGATCTTTCCATGTCTGCAGACGTTATTGGAAAAAGTTTGAAAACACTAACTCCAGGGAAATTTCTTCAGGAAGTTCTGTGTTTTCACCTTGAAGATATTTATCCACAGAACACAAAACTTAATGTCAGGATTTCTCTTAAAACACCGTACAATTTTACGCTAAATTTTCCTGCTTACTTTAAAGGAGCACACTCAAGTTTATTCTGAGCCTCCATAAGGGTATCTCCATAGTAAGGACTTTTTTATTTTTCACTATTTAATGTGTTTAATTATTAAGTTTAAAATACATGTATTATATGCTCGATGCATGGAAAAATGATGAAATATGTAGTAACATTGGAAATATGAAATTCTATGGACTATAAAATTTTATATACAAGCACAGAAGAATGTGTAACATAAAGCAAACTTTAATTCCATATCATAAATAAAAGCAAACTAAATATGCATTTGCATACAAATTCAATGTCTACTTATTAAACAATCCTTTTAATTTAAAATTAAAATCATTGGACAGTGAATCAAATAATTAAATTATGATGTGCATTACAAGGTTTAAATTATGGAAAATGAGTCGATGTTAAACACTCATATTGCTCCACTACCAAATTACTAGCAGGACAATAGGTCCTCAAAATATGTCCTGCCAGTATTTTGGTTAAGTGGAGCAATATGAGTGCTTAACACGATTCATTTTCCGTAATTTAAACCTTGTTACGTTTCGCAATACAAGCAAACCATATGATGATGTGTAGATGTTGATGTTGCAGATTCAGCTGGAGGTGACTATAGATGCCATCTCTGTTCGCATGTTGCACGGGATACCACATGTCTAGAGCAGCATTTGGCGATGGTTCATGAAAAGGATATCACATACAAATGTGGAGTCTGTGGCTTCATATGTCAGTGGAACAAGGATTACTACAGCCATATGAGGACTCACTTCCCTGGCCCGCCATTCAGATGTGATTCATGTATGTGCTCAGCTGTTTTGCTTTTTGTTTCGTCCCAGAGTGCAAGGCAAATCTTTCAGTAAAACAATAAATACACTTCATAAACCTCTCTTACACACGATACAGAAGAGTAAATCTGTATTGAACTGTGCACTCTGCTGGTTTAATTTTATGTCCATGGATTAAAAATCTTGTGCAGTTTTAACTATAATAAAACAGACCTTGTTAGAACTTACTGAGTGTCGAAAAGGTACAGTTTAATTGTTAAGTTTTACTTTCCCTATCATGTACCTAGCAGGTAGAGAGGGTATTGCATTCCACCCAAAAATTCGATACTGAGATTTCTCCAGAAATACATCATGTTTTGAGGCGCCCTGAATAAAAAAAAAAAGCATTTGTAGAAAAAAGGTCCTTGCGTGTGTGTGTGTGTGTGTGTGTGTGTGTGTGTATTAAAAAATGAAACATTGGATCAACACCAAACTTGGTATTTAAGTTTAGTACCTCCCAAAGATGTGAGACAAAGACTTTCAAGAAAATCCCCCTACCATTTACATGGAACATTTTTTGAAACTTTTGATTTTCTAAAAGATGGCTCTAATGATTTCTAGTAAAATAGCATATATTAAAGATATTTACATGACAAATAAAATGCATATCTTGAATTTTCTGGGAATAGCCTTTGAAGACGTCTTCTTTCTGAAGGAATTTTGTATAATCTTGTTTAACTGGTAAACGTTAACTGATAGACAAAATGTACTATGCGAGAAATGTAGATATCTTTAAAACATACAATTTAAGTCAAATACCTTTTTTTTTGCATCACCCATTTCCAAGATATTTGTTGTTAATTGTTCAATACTTAGCCATTCTTTTAAAGTACTGCCAACATTCAGTTGTTTTTCGTGATTCCATTGAAACAATATGGAATTTTAAGGCCAGCGTATAGATTCCAGTTGTTAAACATTTGACTATCGCTGTTCTCTTTGTATCTATAATGAAATGTGTAATGTAGCTATTTCTGTAACAGTTTATTGGATTAAAGTGAAGTAGATATAAAAATAAGCTTTAGTAAGACTAGTTTGTATATCCACTAATAAACAATAGAGGTAGAGAAAGTCATGTGAATGTATCACATCAGATTTTTATGAGACATGCTGAAGCTGATTTCTGGTTTGTGTGTTTTAATTAAACACATTTTAATATTTTTGAATGCCATGTAACATTCCTTAAAAATAAATACTAATTTGGCAAACAAAGGGTAAGCTTAATAAAATAGTTTCTTGTTTTATATTCCTATCTAATTGAAGTTCAATCTGTTCATTCAGGTGATTATAACTGTGAACGTCTCAACCTGTTGCTGACTCATCGAATGAAGCATACAGATGAACGGCCTCATCGCTGTGAAAGATGTGGTTATGGTTGTCGAACACGTTCCAATCTATTGGTCCATATGCGGTGCCATTCAACTGATCGCCCATTCAAGTGTTAGTATTATTAAATAGCATTGAAAGTATGCATTTGTTTACACAGAATTATAAACAAATTCTGTCGTTACTTTCAATGCAACTACCAAATAAACTATACAAACCTGTTAATCCAAACCAATATTATAAAGAGAGCAAATTTTTATGTGTGTATAGAGTAATCACTGAGCAAGGTGATGCAGCAGTAACATGAATGGCTTACATTTGGGAGGTCCCAGTTCAAAATCCTGGGGCTGACTTGTCGGTCTGGGTGGCTCAGTTGGTGAGACACTGACTTTCTGATATCAAACCCAGTCCAGATCTATGGTTTGTAAATGTGCTTAAAAGCAACAGCCTCATGTCAGCAGATTTAACTGCAAAAGAACTTCTATGGGATGAAATTCCAGCGCACAGGCGGCGCTCATATGATCCTGGCAATTGACAGCGTCATTAACAAACAAAATGTTTTTGGGTGGTTGACTGACCAACCTGTCTGAAGGTTTTTTTTGTTGAGGTTTTCCTGGGTCTCTTGGCAAATGCTGCATTGGATAATATGGTCCGTGAATTTTCCTATCATCCCTTTCAACACTACATCTCATTTCCTTCTTCACTACCATTGGGCTGATCACTCATCCTGGATAGGCTATGATGCTTGTTCCTTGACAGGCTACTGACCCAAGGTAAGTCCTAGAAAGAGGAGGGTAATTCATTGAAGGAGAAGAACAGAATAGGGTAAAAGTCACTTTCAATGCAACTGCCAAATAAACTACACAAACCCATTAATCCAAACTAATATTATACAGAGAGCAAATTTGTGTGCATATACAGGGGTAATCTCAGAAGTCACTCAACTGACTTTGATAATTCTTTGACCATTGTAAAATGCTGTACTTTCCAACAGACATAAGCTATAAGAGAGCTTCTAATTTCATTTCCCGAATGACTAAAACACTAAATATATTTACCAAGCCTGCATATTATAATGTGAACATGGCTTTGACTTTTTGCAGAGAATGCTGTGGAATAGAAATTGATTTAAAATAAAGAGAGTTGGAGGTTGTTACACTACATCACTAAAAGGCTCTTACTTTGAACGTGTTTCGGGAGAACGGTTTGCTCCCATCAGCAGCATGTTTCCAACTGATTTTGCTGGTTATTGTCTGGGGACTGTGTGTGGTTAGTGGTGTTCTCTGGTGCTGGGTTGATGAACTTCCAAAGGTTGCTGGGTGGTGGTAGTTCGGTGATGTAGTGTCACAACTTCCAACTCTCTTTATTTTAAATTATGACGCATCACTGTTACTAGCTTCTCAATCTTCAAAATGAATTAAAGTAATTAATTGTTGTTACTGTATGAAAATACATATAAAATAAGAAGAAAGCCTTGAATATATAATTCTAAGTAATATACATAGATGGTTATGATTTAGCAATTGAGAAAACACAGCAAAATGAAAGACAATCAGATCTGCTTATAATAGTAGGTTGTGTATGTATACTTGTGCCAAAATCTTTTAATAACTTTTATGTAAGAAAGTTTTGCTGTATTTTGCATGTTGCAATCAGCCTCAGCACAAGTTTATACCAGATAATATTATAAATGACAACTAAGAAGATTCTTTTACTTGATAGTTACAGATTATGTTATTTCCAAAATTTTTAACTTGCTGGCTTGAGAGTGGGGAATGTTTTTATGCACTAGTTTTGCTCCTCTTTTGTTGTATACTGATGCTAGGAGTTTTTGTATTTTGTGAAACTGTGTAGCCTTTGTTATTAAATAACTGTGGGACCAAGGAGAAGGTACAAAGGTTAAAAATTTCATATATTATGATTATCTAAAAAGTTAATTGAAAATTCCGTTAATTGTTTAATGCCAAAAAATATTTGCAGCTCTGTGTCATTTACAGAACTTGGGAGACTTGGGGGGAGGTTAAGGAAAATGAAAAGTATATGGTGATATTTCGTACCCATTTCTGTGAATATCAGGGTTTTTCATTTGTTCTTAGGAACATGACAGGGTTTTATGGAATTGCAATTGTAAGGGGTGAAGGAAGGGTGTCACCATAAACATATTGTAGTTTATTGTACAATAATTTCATAAAGAGTGCATGGGGAAGGTAAATTAAATTATTTAAATTGTCATTCAAGGTTTAAAAAGACCACTGATGCAAAGTGGGATTAGAATCAACTAGTAATATGTAATATGTAGTATTTATTTCATCATTATTACAATAATACAAATAAAGCTTACATCTAAAACTTATGTCTAGTGCACCAGTTTTCTAGCTCCCCCATATTTAGCCCCTAGGCTGTATATATGGGATAAAGCTACTATACCATCTCTCTACTTTACAAACTATGCTCGTTCAGCTGTACCTTTCTTAAGCTCCTTATCCACTTATCCCTTGTGTTGCCTAAAAATGTTCCCATCATTTTAATTGTTTCTGCTTTTGTGCTTCCCAACATTCTTAATGCTACTGCTTCTTTGTTTAACTTGTCCCATTTTTTATTCCATATAACCTCTCTCCACCTTTTAACCTTATCACATTCTATTAGACAATGATAAGTACTACCCGATTCATCACACAATACATCTCCCCGAACAATTATATCCATTCCTTTTTAAAAATATTACTCCTGTGCGCATCCACGCAAGACCTATTCTACCAAATTGATTACATATATCTACATACTTCTCCCTTCCCCAATCTCTTTTAACTGATTTATACAAGATCAATGACCTTTTATCCTCAAAACTAGCCCATATCTCTTGTTTCTCGATATCTTCCACCCTCAATCTCACTTCTTTCCAAAACCCACTGTTATTATGTTTATCTAACAGGAAAATATTCCTCATGCCAAGTTCTTTTAGGACATTTATTATTATCTTCTAAATTTAAACATCTATACCAATACTTCAAAATTCTTTCCACTATTATACCTTTTCTCCCTACCCTTCCTAGCTCTGCCAGTGCCACGCCCCTTGGTGAACTCTTGGGTAAACCCAAAACTTCTTTACAAAACATTCTATGGACTATATCAATCTTAATCCATCCCTTTGCCACCCCCCATATTTCTATTCCATATAACATTTTTGACTCTACTACAGCTTCATATAGCCTTTCCTACCGTGGGTGTTTTGCACAAGCAAACTCTAACAGCTTTCATCGCTAGCTTTCCTTTCAATTGTGCATATTTAGATTGTGCTTCCCACTTCCCCTTGCTTGAGAATCTAATCCCCAAGTAATCAAATTCTTTTACCACCTCTATTTGCTCTCCATTTATATACCATCTTTCCTCTCTTTTTAATTTTGATCCTTTCTTGAACACTATTATCTCGGACTTTTTTGTATTCACCTTTAGCCCCCATTCCATACAAAATTTTGCAATTTCATTGATAGCATGTTGCAACCCTATCACTATTACTGCCCCAGCTTCTACATCATCTGCAAATAATAACCCTGGTATTTCCTTTTTCCCTATGACTGGACAGTGTTTATTACTTTTCATTATTCTATCTAAAATATCAGCTATAAATAAGTTAAATAATATTGGACTGAGTTTACAACCTTGCCTCAGACCTAAATTTTGCTGTATATAATCAGTAGTACTATTTCTTCCACATTTTACACAAAATTTAATTCCTTCATACAATTTTTGTATCCCCTCGATGAATGCAGTGCTGACTCCTTTGTTCCTCAATTTATATACCAAAGCCTCTAACCAACTAGAATATGAATAGCATGGTGAAGAACTAGTGTTTGGAGATTAAGAGGGATAAGAAAGGACATCTTACAGAGTCAGTGTCCTATTTGTGGAGGGAAGCAAGATCTTGGAGCATATAGTATTTCAATGTCAAGGAATGGATCTATGGAAGAAGGAATTTCGGAGCAGAAATGGGCTAAGGTGGATAGGAAAACAGCATTATTGAGGATTTTTAGGAAGGATGGCAGAAGCTTAGTCAGTTTTTAAATACAGTTAAGAAAAAATGGAACTGGTCTGTTTAAAAGGAATCTGAGCCAACATAATTTTTTGTTATCTAAATGCTTTTTTTGTTAGTTACAGAGAATTATAAAATGTGTTTAGAAGAAATTATGTTTGGTGGGTATGACAGGCAAAGAGCCTGGGCTGAATGCCTTGTCATACTGCAGTATGTATTGGCGTAACACAAATAAATAAAACTAGTATACATATTGTGACATGCGGCAATGGCCCAAGATTATCGAGAGTTCAATGCTGGACAGTCAGGAATAAACAAGGACAAGTAGCACTCTCACCAGCATAAACACCTTAAGTGCTATATCAGATAACCTGAATCTTCTGGATGTTTCTTCTTCTTGAATGTTCTGTAACTCTGTGGAAATTTCCAATGGATATATAAATGAGCACTCTCGTAAGTCAGTTAGAAGTGAGTGCATTTCTGATATAATGAAAAGTGTTGTTCTCTAAGCAAGTTTGTGATGACTGCTATGACATTCAGTGAATGCTGCTTCCATGAAATTTTGGGGAAGTTTTGTGTTCCAACTCACCAGCTAGTGAACTGTCTGGAAGAGGTGGATTCATTACACCACTACATTAAGAAAACTGAGTGAATTGACAGTGAGAACTTAATGAAGAGACAGTGGAAACTGAACAAAGTCACAATTTATTCTAAAAAAGAACAAAACTGCTGCAGAATTGATATACCCTTATTTGAAATGATCTTTCCATGTGTCAACACTGGCCTCCCTATGCATCTAAAACAAAGCATATCTTCAATGTTCTAGTTAACAAATAATATGTGTACCTTTTATATCTCTTATCATGTAAATCATCTTTCAGAATAATGTGACATAGTCCAGGCTCGAACAATATTCACAGTGTGTTTTGTGTGCACTCAACTTAGAGCCTGTTCTGATGTGATCATCACTTCCATGCATTTGTTTAAATTTTGCTATTCAAAATACAAAGCATTCATTCTTAATGAGAAATTATAATGTAGTAACAATTTCTTAAGCTGGCTTTCTGCACCCAAAATTACACTAATACAGCAATACAATCTTTATATATACCCCACTCTAGCTTTCACTGTTGGCTATCCTGGCACATTGCATACTAGTTAAAATGTGTCACAGACTGTATATACATAAAACTGCCACGTTTCCTCACTTAAAATTTCCATAGTACTCTAGGGTGTAAATAAATATATGTTACAAGGCTCGGTGGTAGGTTAATGGTTACCATTTCATCATAACCTTTTAATAAACCCATGTCCAGAAACACTTTATGTGCTAGGGTCTGAAATATGGGGGAGGACTTAGGCAGTGCACAAAAGATAAGAAAAAGGTAAAAAAAGAACACTGAAATACTCTGAGTAAACAGGCAATACTTTAATCAAGTACAGAAAAAAAAATTTAATTGAGTTTTATTTATTGATGCTCTTTAACTACTATGGTTCATAGTGTCCCATTCTATATTAGGCGTGAAAGACCATAAATTTTGCTCAGATGCCTATTTATCAGGCTTGAGGTTCTTTTACGTGCCATAAATCTATGACACGGGACTACCAGCTTTACTTCCCTTCTGAAGGAAGCCACGCTAAGGATTTTTACACCCGAAAAAATCCAGTGCACTCCACTGGGTTTGAACTTGCAACCTTGGGAACTAGAGGCTAGCATGGTACCCCTAGACCACGCAGAACAACATAAACTACTGAAGGCTATTGAAATGGCTGATGCCAACTTTAATTAATTTATTGCATTGCCTGTTTATATGATGATGAATTCTTGGAAAGAGTTCACACTGTGGTGTACAGTGTGTCCGTAAATGCCCACAATGATGTTTGTTAGGACATAAGCTGCCTGTTTCACTTAGACACCTCTCAGATCTTAAAAACATGGTGTGGACTGGGTGATGCCTGTTGGTGTAATGTTGTTGACATAGCTAGCAATCCTCTCTTGCATTCCTTCAGGTTTCCCCATAAATGAGAAGCATCATGGTGTATTCTAAGGCCACTATTATTCATTCCCATTGTACAATAGCCACACAAATGAATACTATAAAGTATGAAACTACTAAACAGAATAATACCGTAAACACTACCATTGACTGCAGATATGGTGAAGGACTACTGTTTGTTGCAGAGTCTATGGTTTGTTTATGTACAGTTGTTCTGCTTCCATTTTGGAGGTTCTAGCATGAGTTTATAAACAAAATATGATCACATGGTACACATCTGTCCACCGCCAAGCCTTGTAACATCTGTATATCTGCACTTCATTGACAGAATTTATGACTGCAATATTTACAGTGTGTGTAAATAAATCTACAAATTTGGGATCTACAGGGCTCTGTACTGGGACTCTTATTATTTATATTATACACTAATGGCATCCCTACTATTGCAAATTCTAAGATATTGTCATATGCAGATGATACAGCTGTCATATGTTGGGACTCATCTACACAGGGACTTAGAGGGAAAATAACTGCTATTACAACTCACCTACTTAACTATTTTAATGATAATAAATTAGGATGTAATGTAAGTAAAACCAAAATAGTAAATTTTGCAGTATCTCATAGATGAGAAAACTTACTTGAAGCAGAAATTTGTAATGAACTTATTCATGAAAGTGAATATACATAATTTTTGGGAATACAGTTTGACAAACACTTCACATGGAGTGCACACATTGATCAGGGTGAGCAAGCGTGTGGTTCTGTTACGTTATTTTGCCAGTTTTAAAAAACTTAAATCTATTAAACACCATCCATTATGGGATAATATACCCTCATTTTCTCTATGGTATTGAACTCTGGGGGGGAGAATCATGTCAGATGTAACCCCTGGGCAACCTTGCAAGGAGTTGCTTATAAAAAATAAAATTCTTACAATCATCTCTCTATATGTATACCGTGTCATATTACTAATACATAACACCGGTGATCTTACTAGAAGTTGCAATGTGCATGACTACAATACCAGAACACACATTAATGTATACAGACTCAATCACACAAAAAAATTTAATGACAAAGATCCTAAAAACATAGGAGCAACATTATATAATAAACTGCCTAGAGAATTAAAAATGTTAAGATCCAACCTTTTTAAAACCGGATTAAAAGAATACCTTGTAAATAGACCCCTGTACAGATTGGATGAATTCTGACACAGAGAGAGAGACCTATTGTTGGGAATGCTAGTGAGTATAAACTTTTGTTGTTATGTACACATTGTCTTTTTTTGTACCATGCTTTTAATTTGTATTTCCAAGTACACAAGCAATAAATAATAATAATAATAATAATAATAATAATAATAATAATAATAATAATAATAATTATTATTATTATTGTTATTATTATTGTTGTTATTATTATTATTATTATTATTATTATTATTATTATTATTATTATTATTATTATTATTATTATTATCAAGAAAACATTTTTAAACACTTTTTGTTAAGGAACTCAACATATACATTTCTTTTCCATACAACACATTTTATATCAATAAAATGAGTAATCTTGGAGCATTATTTCTGCGATTGCCTTAGTAAAATACCAGAAAGCTGACAATTTATTTGATATTTCAAATGTTTATTTGTTCACTAATATTAATATATAGAAATATATGTAACTGAGACTTTGTGATTCATCTGTTATTAGTTGAAAACTAAGAAATGCATGTAGATGTGGGATAAAGCAATAGTATGTTTTTGTTTGCACAGGTGAAATTTGCGGAAGAGCTTTCACAATAAAAAGTACATTAGAACAGCATCTGGCCAGCCATAGTAATGACAGACCATATCTATGTGATACATGTGGGTTTTCTACCAAGTACCTTACTCACCTTATAGCTCACAAGAGGATACATTCAGGTTGGTAATCACAAGTATTAGTCTAAGCTTTCTGTTTCTCTGATCTGCATTGCTTGTTATCTTCTATCATCCAGATAAATGTGATAACTGAGTGTAACTCTCTAGCTGCTCAGCTTTTGTGTGTCTCTTACAGCTTAAAACAAATGCCATGAGTTGTTAAAATAAATGTGAGATTACTAATTAGAACTGTGTTTTATTACAAGAAGCTTTAAATGAATAATGTCTATTGAAACATCAGTATTATTTTTAATTTAGCATGACATATTTTGACAACAATGCTGAGTGCAGATTCTTAATGAGCTCTAAAAGATATTTGTAGAACAAATCCGTAATCATATTTGTCAGATGAAATGTTTTAGTGAGACTGTCATTGGTGGTAGTTCAGAATTATTAGGAAGAGCAAATCAAGAATTTATACATAAAATTGCCTAGATTGCAACAGAATATATGACAAAAAGTTTTGTTATGTTTCATTCGCATGACTTTCTCTATTCACTCTTCTACAAACTATTTTTGTAAAAGTTTATTTTTCTGTTCTACTTCTAGTTAATCAAGATAAACTTTGATTACACATTTATGCATTTTGTTGTAGGTATATATAGGATACAATAGGATAAAGCGCTAGTTCAAATTTTAAAAAGCAGACCACTATGTGATGGTTCTGAAATTCCATGTTCCTTGCATGACTGTAGAAAAAAATGAATAGCAACTTCAAACTTGAGAAAAGTATATTTGGAAATTATATTCAGTTAATAAGAGTAGTTCCCAAAATTGGAGGTTCAAACCCGGTGGAGGGGGGTGCATTTTTTCAGTCATAAAAATCCTTAGCTGGCTTTCTTCAGAAGGGAAGTAGAGCCGGTGGTCCCGTGTCATAAATTTAAGGCATGTTAAGAACCTCAAGCCTGATAAAGAGGCTTCTGAACAAAATTTGTGGCCTTTCACACCCAGTATAGAGTGAGATACAAAGAATCATAGTAGTTAAAGAGCATCCATAAATAAAACTCAGTTTGTTTTTAGTTAAGAGTTGCTTTATTTAATAATTATACTAATGTGTAATAAGTTTGTCCATATATATATATATATATATATATATATATATATATATGTTGAAAAAATAAATTTATCTATTTAAATACAAACAGATGGATAAATCTACTGTAACTGCACATTTATGGTTCAGGATCCCAGAATATCTGAAAGACATTTCAGATAGTAACAAACTTTCCACTTTTGAAACCATCTTTATTTGTAAACATTAAGATAAAATGATTAAATCTGAGCTCTCACTAATAGATAGCCTTCCTAGAAAGTTCATTTAGAGCAAAGTCAACATGCGATACAGCAGAGACTGTGTCTTAAGACCATAGCAAGAGAATAATTCCTGATCTCCTGATCCTGATCTCTGAGAATGGTTCAAAGGGAAGAGAAGGGAGAAGCACGATAACTGCATCATGTTTTATAATAATGCATTTTATGAAACACAGCATGCATTTCCTCTGAATTGAGTTTTATTTATGGACGCTGTTTAACCGCTGCGGTCCTTAGCATCCCATTCTACATTGGACATGAAAGACCGGTAATTTTGCTCAAGGGCCTCTTTATCATGTTTGAGATTCTTTCACGTGTCGCAAATCTACAACATGGGACCACTGGCTTTACTTCTCTTCTGAAAGAAGCCATGCTAAGGATTTTTATGCCCGAAAAATATCCATTGCCCTCCTCCAGGTTTGAACCTGCAACCTCGGGAACTAGGGCTAGCAGGTAACCACTATACCATGCAGGAGGATGCATTTCCTCTGTCCTGCTACCCCATCCCTTATCAGTAACTTTACCTTTCCTATCCACCACCTGTCCAACATCTCCCAATTACTTACTCTCTCCCTTCCAGGGGCCAGAGAGACATTTATTCTGACTTCACATAGCTTTCATACTTATCTAGAAACTGACAGATGACATTACAACTTTGTACTATGGATACTTTCAAAACTTAAATGTTTGTGCTTGAGAAAGATAGCAAGGTTCTTGAAATATATTGCACTAAATTCAAAATGATAGTGATGTTTCAATGTTCCTTATTAATTCAACATGTTAGCATTCACCATTGTTTGTGACACTTTAGTAATAAATGTACAAACCTTATTTGCAGGTGATGTTTACAGATGTTCATATCCACAGTGTAAATATTCTACTCCAAAGAAATCACAGTTAGGATCACATGCTCGTACACATGCTGGTGTTAGACCACACACTTGCAATATTTGTGGTCGAGGTTTTCTCGAGAAAAGCCATTTGGTAAGTATTTCACAGCTAAATATGTCATTTCTTCTGAAAACTTATCTTTTCTTACAGTATAACAATGAAACAAAACTTGAAAAAGTCATTGATAGTATTACGAAGGTAATCCAGAAATTAATGACCATTTAGCTTTAATAATAAAAGAGATTAAACAAACATCTCAATTACAAAATTGAAGCATAATTTATTTCTCCACATAATTACCTCCGTTATTTAAGCATTAGTTATATCTGTCCATCAGCTTTAGAATTCCCATGTTAAAGTTGGCTGTTGCCAGGTCATTAAGTGAAGATATTCAGACACAATTTCACCAAGCAAAGAATGAGAAATGTTTGGGAAACAAATCTGATTTGTCCAGGATTACACATCTGTCTTGCATGATTTTGTTGTTCATTTGAATCTTCAAATCATCTGTGTCAAGTGGGACAGATGTCCGGTTGAGTTTAGTCATGCATATTTGTCCGTTCATTGTTGAACATTTCACACTACTTTCTCAAATTTCTTTTGTTCATTACTTTATTACCACGTGTTTCCTTTAGGTGATGGTAAATTTCTGCATGTTTCAACTTCCAAGCATTCAAAACTCAAATAACACCTCTCATCTCATAGTTGAGGGGATTTTGTATCACACAGTTTATTTTGAACAATCACAGAATGCACAATAACAACTTATTTCGATTGCACTCACACAGCACAAAAGCGATGTTGAGGAAACCATTGAACCTTGAATAGGAGCCCAATAGTGATCTGCACATTGGGAATGCGCAAACAGTCATTAGTTTCTGGATTATTCTCATATTACCTTTTTACAGATGTTAGGGGAAGATTGGAGGTTATAGATAATAAAGATATGTAGGCATTATGATAGAAGAGCCCATTGGTGGTAGTGAAGGAACTTAAGATGAATTATTGACTTTAAAAATGAGTCAGCAGTGGAAACACTAACATCACTTACGCTAATTAACTTTACTTGTTTCAAGATCCACCTGCTCCCATCATTTGAAGGTTCCAACTGGTTTGTGGTGATGGTGGTGTTTGGCTTGTTGTTGTGGCAGCATCTTGTGGTGGTGAAACATATTTCCAGAGTGGGCTTGGTGGCAGCAAATCGAAATTCATTACTCAAGGCTGTTATTTGATGATCTTTTCCCAAGTATCCATTTCAAAGATAATGCATTAAAGCTGCTGAATTTGCAGGATAGATAAATTGAATTTACCATTGAGGTGGAAAAGGATGGATGGTACTGTTCTTGGATTTAAAAATTATTGGGAAACAAGATGGAAACTTTCGAAATTTGCAGGAAACCTACCGACATTGATAACTATGAGGGGCAATCAAATGAAAACTGAACACCTACTACAAAACGACAATGGAAATTTTTATTCAAAAGTAATTGCCATAAGTGTTAATACATTTATTGAAGTGTTTCCCAGCCAAATCTCTGAAACATCCCTCACCAGATTGACAGTGTGGGAACAGGCATTGTCAATCTTTTGTCCCCCCATCAATTGATGCGAAACCCACTGTGCACAAGTTTTTTCGGAATTGCAGGTAATATTTGATAATGGCATGCACGGAGCATGGCTAATGCTGACCAGAATACAAATTTCTTCCTCTGTAATTCGTCTGTTTTTGCAGACCAGATCAACAATCCGCACAATCACATCAGGCATAATGGCTCTATGGGCCTGTACTGGGTGCAGATCATCTTGTGGCAATGTGCGTCCATCACAGAATCTCTTCTACCACTCGTGCACACTTGTTAGGGATATGCAGTTTTCGCCATACACAGCAGACATGTGAGGACAAATTTCATGGTTCCACCACCCTCAGCTACCAAGAAATGAACCACACTTCTCTGCTCTTCTTTGCTTGCCTCCATTTCCAATACTGGATGAACACTCTTTTCACTACTCTTACCTCGAGCAATAAAGAAATAACTTTGTGACCCTGTGTGTTTTCACCATACATTTCTCCTACCCTACATATGGCAGTATCGATAATAACAATAGTGTTGCCAACCTTTGCAAGGAATGTGTTTTATGGCGGGTGTTCGGTTTTTATTTGACTGCCCCTCATATATAAAGTACAAAAGTTAAACCCTAAACTGTACCAGATTGCAATTTTTCATAACCTAATCCACAGATTGATCTACATACCATTAATGAAAAGTAAATACAATAAAGAATATAAACATACACATGAAGTCACCTTAAACAACCAGTTTAAAACAAAATTTTTTGATAAGATGATTACAAAACACAAAAATATAGAAAAGGATTAAAGAAATAAGCCCATTATTTAGCAACTGCAGAAATACCTCATGTGAATCATAGCAATTTACCTTCCATGCTAAGCTGTTTCTAAATTTCAAAACAATTTTAAGGGTTTCAATATAAAATTGATACCACAAAATGTTAAGAGCTTATTCAATCATCCACTAAAGAACATTAAAGAAATATTAAATCATCTGATATTTACCAAATGAATTATCACGACTGTAGCAAAATATACAAGTTGCGGAAAAACAATGTGCAGAAAATTATGGGGTAGAAAGGCTGTACTAAACTAAGCATTTTGAGGTTAGGAGCATGTGGTTGCAGATGTGGTATAGTAACTGGAGCACTGCATGAACATACAGTATAGTCCTGGCCATCCGATCCTCCATTTAATGCAACCTAGTTGCAAAACATAAAATCTGTAAGAGATCACAAATTCTTGAGTGTAAATGAATAAGCAGTGTTTGCACTTCTGGAGCTACATAAATGATTATACACTGACTCCTGCCAGGCCATTATTAGACACAACTGACCACCAATCAATTGTTACAAAAATGAAACAGTGTATACATGTCTAATTTTTTAAATAACAAATATATTTTGTCAGTTTTAAATGCTGTATTTGCTACTTTCCATGTCATCTGACCTTCCCGATCATTTGACCAGGCTACAGCCCATTTAAGTCGAATAATTGGGATTTTATGTAATTGAAATCTGACTATGCACATGAAAAGTGTATACGTACTGTCTCAACTAATGAGTACTGGTACACAGTGATAAATTACATGCGTGTTTTATACCAAATAAGACAGTATTACCAGTAGATGTCACATCAGAAACACCTAGCGACAGTGTTTTGTTTACATCTGACATGCCACATAACGGAGCCTATTTATAACGGATTTAATATTGATGCATGTAGTGCAGTAAACATGCTTCTGGTTCGTATCCTCAAAATGCTTATTTTGATACTGCCGTTCTACTCTTCTATGCATTATTTTTCTGCATCCAGTACATTGAGAAAACTAAAAGAACTTAAGAAACTAGAATTAAAGAACATCTGAAGAATATAAAATACAAACAAATAGATAAGTCTGCAATAGTATACCATTTCTGTATCTGCAGTTACAATATAGCCATAAGACAAAAAAAAATGAGCAGTATATTTGTCGAAGTTCCAATTGTTTCTGTGGCCGGTTCACAATGGTATCTTGGGACATATGCCTTTAGCTTCATTCTATTGTCACCTTTCATATTCCCAGCTGCTGAATATGTGTTGACAGCTGAGCGGTTATAAGCAGGTATGTAATAATGAGGCCTATGGGGGTTTGTATACAAGCATATTTTATTATTCTTTTTTGTGCAAAGCATGTGTAAAGGAATGCTTATTATGCATATTGTGCTATAATTTCCAATTGCTAAAACTTTGATTTCAAGGCATTTATGCTCACACATAAAAACTGAAACACTCTCCCTTTTGTTTTCAAACTAAATATGAAATAAGTGAATATTATATTCCTAAATGAAAAATAAAATAAAAATAGAAATTAACTTAATATTGTATATGTAAACCCTCTGCTTCTATTGCTGCCCTTATTCTACGGGGCATGGATGATATCAAATGACTAGTCAAATTTTCACAAGAGGATAGTTCCTCCCAAGCATCCTGTGCTTGAACCCACAAAATCTCTTTGTCTTATGTTGTCTTACAGGCCAATTCTCCAAAACTTTCTTCACCTCTGCCTACTTATTTTCCGTAGGATTCAAATCTGGTCAACACGGAGGCCAATAAATCACTGTGATATCTTGCCTTTGCGAGAACTAGTTTGAAACCTGTTGACTTGTGTGGACTGGGTGGTTATCCTGCTGGAATTCATTAATTCCATTGGAATATATAGCCCTTACAGAAGGAACCATGATGTTTTCAAGGAAGACTTTATACTGGTGGCTATTTAATGTGCCATCAAGCTGCCACAACAGACCTAGACATCTTATGACATCCAACCCCAACACATCACAGATACGCGGACTTGGCGATCCATTTGTGCCACATATTTTGCATTATGTTTTCCTCTGGGGTGGTAGACAATTACTTTCCCCCTATTTGTAGATGAAAATGTTACCTCATCTGTGAATATAACCCTATTCCAGTTGTGGTTGGTATTTTCTTCTGCAAATGAGAGACGACATAATCTGTGATCATGTGTAAGATGCTGCTTCTTAGCTGCCAATCAAGCAAGGAGCCCTGCTATAATCAAATGACACAAGGCTGTGCGGTTCGACCCAGGGAAATTAGAATTACTTCTAACTGTAGACTCATGCTGGAAGGGATTGTCCTCCTTTTAAAAATGCGGTATCCTGGTGAGGAGTGACTTGAGCCAGGTCGATGACGAAAAATTCCTTCCCTGGATAACTGCATCCACCTCGTAGTTGTAGATATAGGGATTTCAAGTGCTCTTGCAGCCTGAGACACACAGTATCCAGTAACATTCACTAATGTAAGGAGTAATCTCCTTGTAGCTTCATCTTTATGCGTGCGCTCAGCCATAACATGTGTCAGTATGACTGCTAACATATCATCAGAGCTCCAAGGCTATTATGTGTGCATGCATGATCACATCAGTGCCATTCATAGTTGAATGAAACAGAGAGTTTGCATATGCAATATTAAGTCAATTAAATATTTGGTTTAGTTTTTTACTTTAGAATTCTTACTAATATGGCATTTATTTTGAAAACGAAAAAGGTAATTTATTTGTGTTTTTATGCATGAATGTTTTAAAATTAGTGATATCTTATGCATGGAAAACATATGGCATTGCCATATATTTAACAAATTAAAATTTAAATAATAAGAAAACATACACCAAGGATTTGAACCTAGGTTGTTCCAATTATGACACACATGCATTTTACCACTTGGCTACCATGAATACAAACCAACTGAAAGGCATCTTCCTACTTATGACATAGCTTTGAAATGAATGTTGGGGTATTAAGTCGTGTATTGTGAATGCTTCCGATATTTTCTGAATTGAACTTCCTCTCTGGCTCTTGCTCATTTATTTTGTCTTACGCTGTACAACATGGCATCAAACTGCTAAAATTTATAAAAAAAAGCTGTCAGAATGGGATATAGTTATGAATTTTGTCATCCCGTGATGTTATCTGACTTGCTAATATGTGGAGATAGGAGGGGGGATGACAGCATACTGTCAAGGAAGGAGTCAAACAGACCACTCGCATGCCAACTGATGATGGGGAGGAGCTTTCTTGAAACATGTTTTATCGATTCATTGTTGTGAGTGGAGGAAATTGATGCATATCCTTGTGCCACAAAAACAATAAGTAATATACATTGTCACCTGTACGAAATGACTGAAACTATTGTATCTGTGTGAAAACTAATATTATAGTTAAAGTCCTTTTAGCTCTTAATTACATTGTCCTCCTCACATTCCATGCCCAAATTGAAAGTTCTGATGCCACCCTGTATCATATAGAAAACACATTATTGATAGTAAATGTGCTACGAGGGCAGTCCAGAAAGTCCCAAACGTTTTAGCCTATCGTGGCAATGAGTAGGGCTAGAGCCACCATCTTGGTGTCAGAACGTTCCTACATTCAGTACGCATCAAGCTGTGGTAGCTTGAGGACTGTGCCTTCCTTACTGTGCTCTCTGTGAGTTGTTAAAATGTGCACTGCAATAGAAAATCCCACCACTTGTGAAGTGCGGTTGGCCAAAAAGAACAAACCAATTGAAATTTATCGTCAACTTTGTGATATTTACGGGCAGGGAATAATGAGTGAAAGCTGAGTCAGGCAATGGTGCATTGATTTTAAAAATGGCCGTACCAGTGTTCACGACGAGGATCACAGTGGTAGGCCTAGCCTTATGACTGATGAACTGTCAATGCAAATCAATGACAAAATTTGTGAAAATCGTCGTTTCACGATTACAGAACTTTCGGAACCTTTTCCCCAAATTTCACGGAGTTTGGTGCATCAAATTGATGCTTTGATACTGATGCTGAACTGCATGCCAGTGTAAACCAGTGGTTGAAGTCGCAGGCGGCAGATTTCTTCAGAGAGGGTATTGAAAAACTTGTGCCACGGTATGATAAATGCCTCAATTTGAATGGCGATTATGTAGAAAAATAGCTTAAGAGTGTACCTTTCAACTGTAGATAATAAATGTTGATATTTGCATTTTGTTAACTGTTTATTTCAAAACGTCTGGGACTTTCTGGATTACCTCATATATTTCATTATTCCATGCATACACAGAGTATTTTATATTGGCCAATAACGTTTAGCATTGTCTCATATCAACCAATTACAGTGGTTTATCTTGTAATGTGCTTGCAAGGATGCTATTCTATCAGATAAAATGTCAGCTGTTACTGAACTTTAATAGTATCAATATGCAGTAATTAATAGGCTACGTCATCCAGTTAAGTTCTTAGTCATTGCACACTCAAATAATGTGGACTTCTAAATAAAATTATGTTCTTGAAAAAAAATGGTGTATATTGTGTTTTGGTTTTAGCTTATTTTGAGTTTAACTGTTTTCTCACTGCCACTGTTGATATCATTGCTTAGTATTCCGTAACACATTCAATTGTTCATTCATTTATTGTGCCATAATCTGACAGCTGAGACAACAGTACTTTCATTTTAAACAATACAAGTAAGAAAGTTATTATTATTATTATTATTATTATTATTATTATTATTATTATTATTATTATTATTATTATTATTATTATTATTATTATTTGTATGCTCTGTTACATTTTATTCTTGAAATAGTCTTAATAAATCCCATTCAAGGTTATGAGGCAAATAAAATTCTTAATCTCTCGTGGTTTAACTATGATAAAATGTTTATAAACGATATTGCTATAGAAAACATTGGTGTGATAAGAGCAGGCTTAATTTGGCATAGTGTTATCATCACTGTGATTTTTAAAAAAAATGTAAATCATCCTTACATCAAGCTTATTTCTAAGGATCTCTAAGGCAAGAATAGGATTTTTCTCGTCTCGTAGCAAACATCTGCTAAGTTAATAACTTCTTTAATGTCAGTTTTAGTAGTAATTTTACATTGGTTTGTCTTACAATAGGTGAGACATGAACGCATTCACTTGGAGGAGAAGCCATTCAAATGTAGTCACTGTGAGTATGCCAGTTCCAGACGAGACAAACTTAAGGAACATTTTGGTCGCCACCATGGAGAAAATGCTTCAGCTAAAGTTCCATATAAGGCAAGGCCAATGAGAGGAGGTTCCATTCCAAATGCTGGATTAAGAAGCCCTCCTAAAAACTGTCAGGTATATGATTTTTGTATATTGTGTTTATGATAATTTTTCACTTTTTCTATTACTAGAGTAACTAGAGTAAGTATTGCATTCCACCCAGAAATTTGATGCTGGGATTTCACCGAAAATACACGTCTTAAGACTCTTTAAATCCAAAAACAAAAGATCAGTTTAAAAAAAAGATCAGAGGGAGGGAGAGAAGAGAGAGGGCATAACTTAATAACTCAAAAACGTGTATCCAGCATCTTCCAAGGATGTGACAAAAATATTTTGAAGCAAATCCCTCCACTCTAAAGAGCTACCCTTTTGTTATTTTTTTCTTCTCTCTAAAATGGCTCTAACAAATTTGATTAGAATACCACACATTTAAGGTATTTGTATGACAAATAAAATGTTTATCTTGAATTTACTGGAAATAACATCTGAAGTCCTCTTCATTCTGAATAGCTTTTGTGTAATTAATAAACCATAAGAGATAGACCAAATCCTATGGTACAAAAAATGTAGATTGCGTTAAAACATATAATTTATGTTCGTTTCTGTTTCGTTTCGTTTCGTTTCCGGTTTCCGGTTTCGTTTCGTCAAAAAATTCTTTTGCAAAAAAGAAGGTAATAAGAATAATGGCAGGTGTAAAGCAATCAACCCATTGTAAACCACTATTCAAAACATTTGGAATTCTACCATTAGTCTGTGAGTATGTTTTAGCTGTACTTTTAACTGTGGTTGACCACCCAGAAGTTTTCATAAAAAATTCAGACATACACAGCAAACAAACCAAAAATGGACAGGACTTACACAGGCCAAGCAATAACCTACAAGTATTCCAAAAAGGGGCTTACTAAAATGGTACAGTATTATTTAATTCACTTCCATCATATGTTAAGGATCTGAAAACTAATAAAAATAATTCAAGTTAGCATTGAAAAGATATCACATCACTATACAGAGGAGGATTTCTTTCATTAAAAAAATAACTGACTATAAAATGTTACTGAATTTTATAAATACATTAAGTATAAATAATATTGTTTTAAAATCCTTTGCTCTAACTTACTCTACATAAGAACTACAATTTATTTACATACAAGTACTTACACAATGTAATTATGTATTTATGACGTAATCTACATCCTAGAGTAGACTAGCTTTCTTTAAGCCTACAGATTGAGATGTTATTACCTTATTATATATTTTTTTTATATTTTAGATAGTAGGTCTTAAATTCTTGTGATACTTTATTTTCCTTAACATATTTACTCAAAAACCTTAATCTTTCCACTGATTTACATATCCCGGTTGAGACCCATTTCTTATTTTGTTTATTTATCTGTTTTAACAATTGGTACTGCTGGTTCAAAGTAAAAACCAAATCTGTCCAAGAAGTTATTTACTGCTTCATTTAGTGATTTGATCATATATACATCTTCCACATTTCTTTACGTAACAAAAAATTAAGATATTCAAATTTGTATCATTTGAAAGCCAACACTTTTAAAAACTTTATGTTCCTTTTGTTGAGGTGAGCAATTTCTTATTTGAACAGCTAGCTGCAATGTCTGAGCATAATGATCTAATAATGCTGCCTCAAATATCTGAATTTTATACATCCACTTCTCTGTGTTTAATATAACCTGATCAATTGCAGGCAGCTAAGGCTAGTGACTCTAGTTTGCTCTCTAACTATATATTGTGTACTATACATATTTAAAAGGTTTTGGAGTTGACTTTTACATGGAGTTTCAGTTAGATAGTTTATATTCATATCTCCTACAATTACTATATGTTTTTTGACTGCCTATAGAACTCTAAAATAGTTTCTAAGCTTTGTAAGCAAACTGCAATATTTCCTGTTGGATTTCTATATAAATAGATTAGAGCCATTTTGAGGTCAATTAGCTTACATATACTGGCCACAAAATCTTTGTCCTGATTTAGGTAGTTAAATTTATCAATTTCTTTGAAGTTAACAGTAGATTTTACGTATCATATACGTGATCTGTTTTTCTTAATTTTCCTACAATAAGAACTGGCTAATATGTAATTAGGTAAAGTAAACTGATTAATTTCATGTTCCTTCAACCAGCATTCAGTTAAGTATACTGTATTTAAATATTTTAAGTTAGGATTTAACAGCACTTCAATATTACACTTTTTGCTTCTTATACTTTGAATATTTTGGTGAAAGATTTTACAGTTTAAGCTTTTTCCTTTACAGAGATTCATTTTAGTGGCTCCATTCCATATGGTATGGGGGAGCCAAGCTTTTGTTGTGCTAGATTTGTAAATGCATATAAGATCTGTAAATGTATACTTGATATAGAAGAAATACACACATTCATTCATACTTCCAGAGATAAATATGTCACTGTTTTACAGGAAAATGGCAGTGGCGGCGGTGGAGGAGGAGGAACATTCAACAGTGCGAATAGCAATGTTCCAGATCGCAATGTTACAGCCAATCCACAGAATCCTGCTCTCCGATCAGGAGGTATGGAGCAGATGATGCAGCACCATGTACCAACAACCACATCAGCAGCTGTTAACAGTGCGCCACATCCGCCGACAAACTACCCAGGCTTCCCAGAACCTGCCCATCACCCTCCAATAGACTTCCACTCACATCACCACCAACTGTTAAATAGGACTGCTGGTAAAATGGAACATCATCCACTTCATCACCATCATCAAAATGCCCCACATCATCACATGTTACCACCAGCACGGACCCAGCATCATCAGACCTCTGCTGCAGCTGTAGCTGCCATGATGTTAGATCCAAGGTTTCATCATCCAAACCCAGGCGGTGCTTATCACTCAGGGCCACCACCGGTGTCTATGGCTGCAATGGTGGCACAGAGTGAGGCCAATCAGAATCAAGCAATTGGTGGCCAACATCATCAAGGAGAATATCCTTGTATGCCTTTGTTCTAGTTATTTTATTTTTAAAATGTTTAGAATAAAATGTGTTATTGCTAGGAATGGGATCATACAACTGCTTCTCGATACTCCTCCTATAAAATATTTAAATGCAATAACTTGTTGACTGAATTATGATGGCATTATTTTTAGTTTTTGGTAATTACATAAGGTCCAGCAGAGGAACAGGCGATTTTACATTGTGTATGTTCTCTTATAGCTCAATGAATAAAATGAACTCTGTACACATTCTTACTATGACTGTACCATTTATCAGTGGACAGGTCAGCAATGTCCTTTTGTAGTAAAACGTTTTTATAAAAACAATGATAGTTATGAGGCTGCTAGATTCCAATTTCTTGTCAATTTAATTTAAGATGTCCCATCCCATCTGCTCATTTCATAAAAATATAGGTTAAGAACTTTGAGGAAACGGGTTCAACAATTAAGAAGAAGCCTCCAGGTAGCAAAAGGACCAAGCGTGCACCAGAAAATATCAATGTGCTAAGAGCTAATGTGTCCAATGCATTCAGCAGTGAAGCATTCTGCTGCAATGAACTTATCGGAGAGGACTATAAGAAGAATATTGCACTTAGATCTTCATTTTCATCCCTACAAGCTTCAGGCAGTGCACAAAGTAAAGCCTTGTGATTTTCTCTCATGAATAACATTTTGTGAAGAGATGGTAAATCAAATGTATGAGGATGAATAATTTTTGGCAAATTATGGTAGTCTGACGAATCACATTTTTATCTGTCTGGATTTGTAAACAAACAGAATTTCAGATATTGGTCTCAAAATATTTCTCTTCAATTACACGAGAAACCATTGCACAGTGAGAAAGTAACTGTTTGGTATGTCTTCTGGGATAATTGGCCCCCTTTTTTTTTTTTTTTTGAGGATGAGGGAAAAGCAATGACTGTGTCATCAACTAGACATGTGAACATGATTGAAACTTTTCTTACTGATAAAATTACATGGTTTCCTTATGTTTCCTGGTTTCAACAAGATGGAGCCACTAGTCACACTGCAGGGACCTCCATGAATGCTGTAAGGAGGCGTTTTCCAAATCAGATCATCTCCAATAAAGGTGATATCACCTGGCCAGCAAGATCCCCAGATTTGACCATGTGCAATTTCTTCTTATGGGGATACTTTAAGAGTGTTGTCTTTAAAGATTGCCCACAAAATATTGAAACACTAAAGGCCAATATTTGTCATGAAATTGCCAATGTTCCATTTGACATATTGCATTGCTATATGCACAACTTGCGGCAGAGCTTTAAAGAGTATCTGCGAGTGAATGGTTGTCACTTGAATGATGTTATTTTGAAGAAATAAATGGCGTATTATGTTGGCTAAGAACTGTATAGTACACTTATGAAAAAATGTTTTCTTATATAGAATAAACATAATTTAAAATCGCTCGCTCTGCCAGACTGTAAAAAAATCATAATCAATTTTTCTTTTTAAAAGATTAAAGAAGTGATAAATTTAATAATTTGGGAAGAATTTGAGTTGATCAGTGGCCATTATACATCACTTTATTTAATAACTGGGATGTTTTGGAGATGAATTGCTTCCACTTTCAACTTATGTTCAGCTGCTGACAGCTACAACTCAGCTACATCATCATCATCATAGGCAGTTAACATTGCCTGCACAGAACAGGCCATCAAAGAGACTTCTCCGCACGGAGAGGTCTCTCTAAAGGCCAGTCACACACCAAATGCCAGGGCAAACAGTTCCATAAAGCAAACTCCATTGCCATAAGCCTCATCTACTGTCCACTTGCCTGAACCTTTGACCCTGTAACATGATAAGGGAATGAAATGACAGGAAAATTGTTGGCATTTTGTGATCCACTGCAGCATTTGTCTACCAACCAGGGAAAATAGCGAAAAAAAAAAAATTCAAGGTCAGAGTGACCATCCCAACAGGAATCAAACCCAGGACCTGCTGAATGTGAACCTCACACGTTACCGTAGGGAGCCATCTCACTCAGTAAACAATGGTGTCTGAAACACAAAGTTAAAAATGTTGAGAAAGTATCAAAGATTTATTTTAAAATATTAAATGTAAAGTATCAAATATCAAATCAAGTATCAAGGTATGAAGAGTATTGAGTCCCATCCCTAGTTACAAAGTTTGATATTCAGAACAGTATTCTGTTTCTTTTCTTGTATCACTTATGATTTAAGGCTGGTTCACAACCACCCGAGAATGATAACCAGAACAGGAAGCAATACACCATACAAGATATTGGTTCACAACAGCCCAGTAACGAGAACGGGAATGAATATCTGTGATCATATCGATCACAAAGTGAAAGTCAATTTTTGCATTGGGATTTAATTTGTTTTTAGCTGACCAATGATATTTTTCACCTACTACCAATTTAGCCAACATAACGAGGGTTAGTCAACGTCAAAATTCGATAGAGTAAACATTATCTAAATTGATATCTATTACATTTCTGATCCCTCTAGTTGTGCCAAGCTTTCACTCCTTTATTTAATGGCATATATTAAAGTTGTTTATTCTTTTTTAATTTCCACCGGTTTTTTCTGTTCTTTGTAGCTTTTGCCATTGTTTATGAGGTAATAGCCAGTTTTGAGTAGAATATAAACAAACTACAAATGACACTTTCACCAGAGGAACCAACGCTCATTGGATTTGCTGTTGTCGGGATGAGGTTAGGAAGCACATTTACTACTAATTTCTTCCAGTTTCATGTTTCCAGCTTGTGACTATAGAGAGCACTAGCAGCTGTTTCATGTCATGGCTGCCTAGAATAACCTCTAGAGTGAAGAGTCTAATATGCACAATATGGATCTAATATGCCATGCCTGAGAACGGGAACGAGAAAGTTAAAAGTTGGGCAACTCTTCTTTCCCGTTCCCGGGGCCTGGGAAGGCTTCCTGTTGATTGTGAATGCTCCCATTTGAATACATGTATTTCAACTTTCTCGTTCTCATTCTGGACAGTTCTTGTAGGTTGTGAACCAGCCTTTAAAGACATGATTTTTGTACCTCAAAAACAAGCATCCAGTTTGTATTTGGTACATTACAGAGCAGTCAGATGTTACTTCAGCTTCACAAAAACAAACCAAGCTGTGATGAATGAACATGGCTAATGTTCAGATGAAACCCTAACTTCAACTCTGAGCTGGGTGTTTCACCACTATTTGGTATATTTTACTGACAAAACTTCTTACTCATAAGATATATTCCATAAAGCTTTTTCCTGTATTTTTTAAATTAGTTCATTTAGTAAGTATAGTGATATGAATCTAATTGTTTTACACCCATTACTGCTGCAGTGAAAGATAACATGCTGAGAGGTAAATGGTTCAAATAGCTGGAGAGGACGTCTACTACTGTATGGCATCACAAGCTGCCAGCCATTGTTTGTTTTTAGACTTAGTCCAAGGATGAAGTAATTCTAGTTAAAGGGTAATAAGCCATATGTGTTGTTAGATAATTTTCTCTTGTAGCAAATTTCACTAGAGAATTTTTAAAAAGGCTGTGATTCATTTTAATACTTAACTATTCATTTTAGTAAAGCGTATTTTCAAACTAGAGAGAAATTTTAATATATTTATATCATGCTTTTTTATTTTATTCACTATACACAGGGGCGTTAATTTTTGTTGATAAGTGATAGAAACAGAAGTTTGGTTTCACACATCTGTTTGTAATATCGCTGCACTTAAGGTGCTAGAACCCTTTAGAAGTGAATTTAAATTATGAAATAAAGCAGTATTTTTAAAAAAAATGTGGAGTATATGTCTTTTTGCGAAACATGAATAGCTTTCAAATGAAATCTCTTTCACATTTCAAGTTGACTTGTGTGAGCTTCTGGCATGGACAGGTGTTCTGTTCAGCAGCTTTCGGTCACATTTTGGTTGTGATGTCTTCTCCAAACCTTGCTACAATCATATGCTATCCCTTCCATCTTTTCTTAACTTTGTAGCACCTATTTGGTGACATATAGCTGTGCTGATTGCCATGTGATCTCTTTATTGGCTTTTAAGATTGATTTATAATCAAATCATATCTTATGCTGATGTATGAGTATATTCAGCTTCAAATAGAAGTACAAAAAGCCAAATTTTGTATTTTAATTCTTTACATAAAAAAGAAAATGCCCTAACTATAAATCCTAGGGTTTCTCTTGAAAAATGTCACTGGCAGCCTGGCCTCAACCAAACCTGAGTCCAAGAATACATTATACTGTACCACTGGGCCTGACAGTCTAATTTTGTTTTAAATGAAATGATTTTGCAGTTATTGGTGATGATGATGATGATGATTATTATTATTATTATTATTATTATTATTATTATTATTATTGTTATCAAAATTGTCAGCATTAGTCCACAAAGCGCTGCTGCCTGGATGCGAAGGATTTCCAGTACCAACATGGGAAATTTTCCCCTGCTGAAAGGGATGCACTCAGGTCCGTGGGACCAATTGAGGAGCCACATCACAGCAATAGTGGCAACTGAGATCCTGAAAACCTCATGTAGCAAGGGGCATGTTGACGCAAGGATGTCCAGAGTGTGGGTGAATGGAGGAGGCGGAGTTAGCTGCTGCTGTGCTGTTGTAACGTTATTCGTAATTGACCGAAGTGGGCATTTATTTATCATTACTAGTATTACTACTGCTATGCATGTCTGCGTGCTGCAATAATTTGCTATTCCAGGCATTTCAACATTGTGGACAAAAAAATGTAATAAATTAATTTTTTTGGCATTTATTTTCCATTTACATGGAAAAGTTTTCATTATTTTTTCAAAAATGGCACTAATGATTTTTATTAAAATACCATATTTTTCAGATATTTACACGACAAATAAAATTTGTATCTTGAATGTGATAAATTAATTTTTCTTCAGCTTTATTACCAAGTTCGAGTCCAGCCTGAGCCCAACAAACATTTTTCAAATTAAGACCTCACTCAACCTGCAGATTGGGCCAGGCCTAGGCCTGAGCCCGTGCAGACCTCTACTCCATATACAGATCTATTCATGCAATAGCGGCGGACTGGTTTGCTGATTCTCTTCTAGATAATGCTGTCAATGCAAAACAATACGAGTATGCTATGTTTACCTTTCTTTATAAAAGATGTACAAAATGATGCCTCTGTGCATCTACAGAAGAGCCTGGCATCTGTTGAACACTTCACAAATTTCTGCAGTCAAAATATTTTTTGAGAGGGCACATTAAATACTTCTTCTAACTCATCGAGTGTATGGGGATATGTTGTACAACTTTATCTTTAAGCACTCCCCAAGGATAATAATCACATGGGTTTAGATCTGGAGAGTGAGCCAATTATTCTGTCATAAAAAACATGTTGTAATGCTATACACTGATCTTCTTGGACTTCTTTCCATGACAGTCTCTGTCTTGTATAACTGTTGACTATGCTTCTTTTTGTCTAACATGGATCCCGTCTGTTTAAATGCTTCTAAAAACCTGCAAATTGTGCATTTATTAGGAACAGTGACACAGGAGTTTCTGTATAAATTGAAGCTGACATGTGACTCCATTCAAGCAAAACTTAACACAATAAACACACTTTGTTCTGTAGTATATACCATGGTAACCACACAGAGCTTCACATAATGTTATTCCTCTTGTACACCATGGCATACAACATTAGGCATTACCCATCATAAGTGTGTGAGCTAGGATACCGCAGAGCAAGATCATTCAACCCAACACCTGTTAAATGTCAGACCCAGCAGCTGCCAGTTGCAACATTCAAGATAACCCAGTATTTATTCAATAATTTTCTTCTTTCTGATACTATCCTAACTTAAATGTTGATGTTTAATTAGTACTAATTATGATATATATTGTCAGTAGTTTTATGTAGTAACATTTAATAAACGATTATTTTATGAAATATATGGCAAATTCTTAACTGTATACTAAAGAGTAAATTTAAGTTTGTTTCAGATTTTATATTGATGTTTTAAGTATCTAAGATAAATTTATTCATTATAAAAGTAGAGTAAATTGTTACATTTTATAGAACACTACTTGAGTCGAAATTACACTTAACCCTTTCTAGCCCAATTTATTTTGGGCTGTAACAGACTTTTGAAACCTGGTGGTGTATGGTGGAGACTTGTGTCCTAGAGCTTGCCTTATTCTCGGATTTTGTAGCTCAGCAATGAACAGTAGCTAGAATTTTGAATCCTTGGTGCTGTGTTACCAAGTCTGTGGTGGACCCATGTAAAATAAATGGTGATTGACATGTGTAATATCACATACTTCGAATTGATATTAAAAAAGAAAAGAAAAAAGTAAATTTTTACCATTGCTTTTACTTTAGTTTTGCTAATATCAAATTAAAAGAAGTATGTTATCCCAAAGATAGAGAATTATTGAAAGTTAATGCTTGCAAGTTTTAACCAGCTTCCAACAAAAAATATGCATAACGATGTCATATGGCAGCATTAGTGTGGTTAAGTTTCACTAATCTTTGTTGCTATAGAACATTTTTCGAAGACATGTTCTATAGCAAAGGTTAGTGAAACCAGTTAAGTGTAAATTTGACTGAATAGCATTCTATAAAATGAAGATTTTGCTTTACTGTGTACTACTTTCAGTTTTAATTCATATTCTAAGATGTAACATATTTTATACGTAACATTAATTTTGTTTATGGACTTTCATCTGTTCATGCAAGTTCAAAAAAATTACAAAATTAGAAGTTTAGCACAAATAGATACATTTTCCTTAACACAAGAACAAAAATAATCTTTAAAGTAGCACTTATCAACCAAAAAGAGTAAGTTGGAGTTTTTTTCTGTTTGAATAAAAAAAGAAATGTAGAAAATCTCGGGAACAGCTATAAAAGATCTGCAATAGACTATAAAATCTTTTGTGTTGTAAAAGTAATGCAAATGGCTTATCTTTTTAACTATCTAGTGATATAAGAATTTACATCTTCTTTATATCGATTATGTGAATTAGAATTTAATAAGGATAAGAACAAATGAGCATGTTTCTACATACTGCTGAAGCTAAGAAATTTTTCTTCTGAAATATTCATAATAATTGAGATGCACTTGCAGTAAGAAAATGTTTATACTAATATTAAAATTATTAAATTTGAATTTTTCTCTGCTTTTATCATTGTTAATGAATTTGATGATAAAATAAGAGCTATACATTTGTAAATAAAAGTATTTCTGGATATTTATCTATTTGTTATAATAAATTTATTCAACTAAGAAATATGTTTTGAGTAGGGATTAGCATACAATGTTAAATTGTGGTCAAACCACAATACTCACATGAAAGTTTTCTGCTGTATGTAAATTTTATGTAAAATAAGATGTGATTTAAAAAAAAAATGCCATATAGATTGTGGAATGAATTTGTATATATGTTTATAATTATCAGCGGGCTTCTAAACTTCTTTAGTGTTTTAAATCATCTATTCTCTGAGAACTGTAAATACATTGTAAGTAGTTTGTTAGATGCCCCCCCTCTCTAAGTATAACCATAACAGCTCCAGATACAAATATACTTTTAATTTAGAGAGAACCTTAAAATAATATTTGGATACATTATTTACTAATAAATTATTTAACAGGCGTAAAACATTATGAACTAATTATCAGCAAGCATGACTTTAATGAAGAATTATCATAAATGATATTAGTTGTACTGAATCAACCACCACTTGGCTTCTACATACTTATTTGTTTATTTGACTAACAGATGCTAGTTATTAATTGTTGCATAAACATGAAGCCACAGAAAATTTAAAAATTATAGGCTTGTATAGAGCTGAATAAATGACACATGTTTATGCTTTTAAGAAGACTGATTGGTGAAAATTGGGCTTTTTGGCCTCCAATTCCTAAGAAAATTTGTTGTGTAAAAATGCCTACCATCTGAGTGAAATGAGCAAGTTATGTGATTTAAACAAGCCTTACCAGAGAGTGTGGCTGCGCATTTGCAGTTTTCATGAGATTTCTCACATAAAAAAGGGATATTTACAAGTATTGTTAAAGCTTTGGTGCATATGCTTTCATCACTTTATACATTATTTACTTTAAATTTTTTTATTTTATAAGAAATACAGAAGAGAGCTTATAGGTCAGTTAATTTATGCAAATTTTCAAATGCGTTTTTCTGAGTTGCAATATTTTACACTTTTTGCAGCATTTAAAATGCTCTTTATGATGCAATTTTGAAGCGATCAACATGAAATTTTGGAAATAGCTTCCCCAATATGTGCTAACTAAAACTTGTTATGCAGTTATTACTGTAAGGCACGTATATTATATCACCAAACTCATCAGCGTTTTATAAGCATACAGTTGAGAACATCTTGTGGTTCACCAGAAAAATGTGAGACAGTTGGGGAATTTAATGTCATACCGGCAATGTTGCCATGGTAGCTCAGTGGTTAGAGCACAGCGTGGAAAGCTGAAGATTCATGGTTTGAGCTCCACCTATGGCAGTGAGTTTTTCACTCTGATTCTCTTTCCAACTTTAGCCTACGTACATCATGTGTGGAAGAACAATTAATTATCATATATGCATCAAACTTTGCAAAAATACTTCTATATAGCTACTTATGAGGTGATGAAAACTTCAAGAGATTCTGTAAGTGCTTTAGATTTTGGAAAATTCACAGATTGATCCCCTTAAGGCCTGACGTTTCTGTTTTTCTTACAGTATTTCAAGTATCTACCTAAACATATATGTGACCTAATATAAAATATATACAGAACATGTGTGCTCTTTAATCATGATCAAGATAAAATTTGTTAATCCTGGAAATTATTGCCACAAATTTCTACTGTACAAACAGTAAAGTTATGTGGTGTGTCATCAATTTGGGTTCACTGTCAACTTTGAAACTATATGAGAAGTACAGTTGAGCACTTAGCAGACTAATTGTAACCTAGAAGATTCAAAGGGACCAAAATGTTTATATTGAGTAGTGTCCTAGCAGAATTACCTTTTTGTTATAGCAGGAATTGTCACTAGTGTTTGTTTTTTTTGGGGATTTCACTTCCCATTAATGCTTACCTTGATCTGGTTCCCTTAATAGTCATTGTGGGATATTATTGCTATGCTCATTACATTAACATCAGCTCCTTAATTGCTGTTAATCTCTTCCCAGCTAAACCTGTTTGTTGTGTGCTGAGAATGACCTGTTGCCACATTTTGTTCACATTCACAAGGGAAGTATGTCAATTTCTTTCTAAATCGGTATAAAGGTAGGTTTTTGGTGCATAAAAACATGGTAAAAGTAATTCTTCTACCTTTTCCGCCTGTTCTGCGAGATATGATTCGAGATTTGAATTCCTATATGCCACTCTGGCACACACCTCAACTCTGGCAATAGGTATATCCGACGTTCATACTAACACAATAATTTTGTAACCTTTATATATGGATGTTTATAGTTAAGACCATCTTTATCATTGACTTTATCAGTGATAATGTGAATTTGAAAAAAAGTGGTCTGGACACAGCATCCTGAAACGGTACAAACACTTCATGAGAGTTTCATTTACACACACGCATGCACACACACATGGAGCATTGTTTCAAGGACATTTCAAAAAGTGTGCCCCATTTTTATCAGTAACATACCCACACTTTTGCCATATATATATCAGCATATCTTTCAAGATTGGTGAATTGAAGTGATGATATACAACAGAATGCAAATTCATTATAAAATACCTGTAAATGTACTTTTTGCATTGCTTCCATGGCTATTATCTTATTGCTTAACAGTTCTTGCAGCCTTTGGATTACAATTTTATACTGTCAAATATATATGTCTAAGGGCTGCATGAATCTTATTTTTGGAGCTCACAATTCTCTTCTTGTGTAACATTCTTGTTATTTTCTCATCATTAAAGGTGGCATTGTCAGTCTGTCTGCTCCAAGAATCCAAAAAGAGCAATGTGTCTCTTATAACATCAGATGATCTGTGCCTATTGTATACACTTTTACTGGAATCAGTGCAGGTTCCAAATCATATCTCACGACAAGTGAAAAAGCTAGTGGGTGACTTTTACCATGCTTTAATTGGCCAAAAGTATACCAATTTAGAAAGAAATCAGGCCTGTCCAGTTTGGGTACTTCTCTTATGAGTGCAAGGAAACAGGCTGGGTTATTAAGAATGAGAAGTAAATGTTACAACTAAGTATTCTGACCACACATTGAGTTGATATGTAACTGCAGCAATTTCATTGGAGGAAATTTATGTACATTGACCTCAGTTATACCCAATAACTAACTGGCCACATAAATAAAGCCATGTAGCATGTTAACCTAATGAGAGTGGCATTAATGTATCAAAGTTGCCTGAATTGTAATACTGATGTACATATGAGCTGCATAATGTAACACTGCTGTTGTTTTTTTTGTATTTCTTAACCACAGTTGCTGAAAGATAAAAAATTAGAAGATAGTAATATTTGAGACAGCAATCTCAAAGGAAAGTACAGTGAAAACAGATGTAAATAGTTTGTAAAAGTTATTCATATTGGCTTGCTTAGTATTATGTTTTACATATTGTGAATTTGTGAGAGAAGGAGAGCATTAAATGCTTTTTGTTGCTGCAATTCTTGGGTTCTTGCTTGTTTGGTCTAAACTTTTTATCTTTAAGACATTGCACTGAAGTGAATATACATTGTAATTTTCATTAAAGGCATCTACAATTAATATTATTATTATTGTTGTTAAAATGTTCACTCTGCTAACATATTTTCTTATTTTATTTATCAAAACTTCTGCTTCATTTCTTATTGTTACATTGACTAACTTCCTTCATGATTATTTTCACTTTCGTTATGAGAAGAGAATATATAAGCTATTTGGCTTGATTATACAGACTTCATTCCAATTGAATGGATTATAAATATGGGGCATACACAGAGAGTTCATTTGGAGGGGGGACCTTAAACACACAATGTCAGTCATATCTTGATTCCATGATCGAGATTTATCCATGTGAGGGGAAATCTCAAATGGACCACTATATTGAGCAAATAAAAGATTTGGTGGGTCAGACAAACAACTTTTTAAGTATTTATAGGATCAAAAGACAAACACGAGTAAGTATATAGAGACCAAACTTGCCAGTCAGATGTGTTAACCACTAGACTACAGGGAGACCCACTCACTTCACTACAACTATAAGTGGTGATCTGTAACCAGGGATGTCCATCCCCCCAAAGGCTATTGATGTTCCACCCCTAAACAACCATCCCCCTCCCCCAGTCCCATATTTAGGTAATGTTACACCCATTTGCCAACAATTTTTCTGCCTCCATCCACACAATGCCACTGAAAAACAATGCAGGCAGCATGCAGGAAGGTAGTGTTGCCAATTGCACCATGCATGCAAGATCTTCATCTGTCTACCTACAATTTCCCTCTCACTATTAAGAATTCCTGCTACCATTCTGTTATTTTTAGTGAATGTGAAAATATATTTCATTACTTTCTCAATTTTGCTACCCCTAAGAATGTGCCGACCTAGGCCCAGGCCCATTTTGTCCATGTGTAAATACAGGGCTCCCCCCCCCCCCCAATTTCAACTATTCAGTTCCCTTTTTATACTGCTGGAAAGCTTCGTAAAGGTAAATATTGTAGTAGCTATTGTAATACCAGTTAATAGCTTAAACAAGCAATTGGAAAGTCAAAATCAATAAACTGTAATATTTATAGCAAAAAACTACAAACAAAAATATTTGACAGGTGGTGTATTTTATTACTTGGTATTTCAGTGTATCCTGTTGTATCTACCCAAATAGACCAACATAGTCAGTGTAATCATACTATATGCTCTAAACAACTACATACCTATCTATAATGCTATAGTTCTTTTATACATTTCCAAAAATTATCATCTGATATGCCGTATTATACCATACAGTTTGAACTGTACTTCAAATTACGTTTTTTATACAGTACATTTAGAGTAGGTAACAAACTTAAAGATACAAACTGAGTTATTATATCACTCATTTAAAAATTGTAATAAATGTGTTTATATTACCTGTGTTAATTTACATAAATACTTTTGCATTCCCCAAAATGTTGAATTTCCCTCATGTGTCTGTAAGCATCTAGGACTAACTACCTGTAACTAAACGTGTGTGAACAGTAAAATAAATGGAGTCAGCTGTTTAATCATTGTTGCCAACCAGTGCATGGAATAATAATTTTCCAAAAGAACGGACTAAATTTCGTCAACCTCCCCCAATATTTACCAGTGTTTTAATGTAAACAGTATTTTTAAATATTTGTATACATATAGGTACAATGCCATATACTGAACCTGTAAGTATACAGAGTTACAGAAAACAAAAATGAGACTGCTGTGCTTCAATGCTCATGGGGAACCCATATGCTACAACTAAGTGTCAAACTGAACAAATTATGTTATGCTGTTTGTAAATTGGCTAATGTGTGCTCCAAAGTAATACTAAAGATAGTGTATCACAGCTGTGTTGAGTCCCAAATTAGCTATGGCATCCCCTTTTGGGGTTCCTCTCCAAAAGCAACACATATTCTCACAAGCCAAAAAAGAATTTTAAAGGCAATTCTGAAGGTACCCATAAGAACCCCAAGTAGATACATATTCAATGAACTTAAAGTTTTGCCTATCCCATGCCTATATATTCTGAAACCTTAAACTTATTCATAATAATATAACTATATTTCAAAAGAACTCAGAATATCACAACTATAACTTAAGAAATCTCAATAATTTACACTTACATAGTCATAGGCTTGCAAAATGACTAGCAAGCATTTCCCATCTGGGTATCTTAATGTATAACAAACTAGATACTTCAATAAAAAACTTAAATAAAGAATCTTTTAAAGGTAAACTAAGAAAGTGACTTCTAAAAAGGCAATATTTACATATAAATGACTATTTAAATGAACCATGTTTTCCATAATACACACAATTAAAGTACATGGATTATTTAATTTTGTTATTCTGTGACATAGTATTTTTGTAAAGAAACTAAACTGTAATTATTTTAGTATTACTGTAATGTAAAATTCTATATATCCAATCTTGATGTGTCCGAAAAACAATGTAAGTTGTTTCCCAAAGGATAAAATAAATATTTGGGGGGGGGGCTTTGAGTTTTGTGTACATCCCTGATTACAAGTGACACATTTTCAATACATTTTCTGCACTGCAAATCATACATTGGCAAAAGTAAGTGTTCATTAGAGTTATTACAGTGGAAATTTCTATTGGACATATTTTTTGAAAATGAGCTATCTTTAATGATTATCTGTTTTATGATAAAGCATGAAAGTCATTCATTGCACTGATAAACTGGAGCAGCACATATTGTCTCCTGTTCAAATTGCTAACTAAGTATAAAGAGTGACATGACATTTTTTAAAATTGTTATAAATTAAAAATGTAGACTTGTGCAGTGATTGACTAACATTGCTGCAAGTGGCAGCTTTAAATTACATCAAAGTGTAATTTTCATCAAAATCAATTGGTCCTAATCAATGAACCTCTCATATCAGATTCTGAAGATATATTGATTTTGCATCAGTGCACATCGGATCAAATTTTGCACAGATAATCTTTGATTCAAGACAAAAATAACTGTCTAAATTGGAATTTTTTGTTCTACCCTTCAAAATATCCTCTCTCTCTCTCTCTCTCTCTCTCTCTCTCTCTCTCTCTCTCTCTCTCTCTCTCTCTCTCTCTCTCTCTCTCTCTCTCTCGCTCGCTCTCGCTCTCGCTCCCCCCCCCCCTTCCTCATTAAGAGTGAGTAAAAGCAAAGCCATCTGGATCTATTCAGTGAGGTAACAGTCAAACAAAACAGGCAGGAAATAAAATTTATGTCCACTTTTGTTCTTTTTTGTACTGTATTGAAATAAAATAACACAAGGGATTCAACATTATTTTATACTCTTCTAGCTATGCGTAATAACAAATTGTTGGGTGCTCAAACATTGCTAGAATAATAAATAAATTGTAATCAATATTGATGCATTTGTTATTCATACTACAAAAGTGTACGTTTATTTGAATTCTTTGTGTTGTTTCATTATACAACATTCTTCTCTTCTGTTTCACTAAACGTATATACTAAGTGTGGAAAAATCATTGCAAAAAATTGTAGAGCAGAAAGACAGTGCCAAAATAAACATTTGGAGGTAGAACCAAAGGTTCACAGATGCAATATGTTCATGTTGCATGAACATAATTGAAATCTGACTTTATGAAACATTTTCAATTGTCAGTCACAATGAAATATAACTCACACAAGTGTACATGACTGTCTCAAAAATGTGAAACTAACCATTACATGCGCACACTTACTGTACAACATGTCTTAAAAATGCTGAATGGGGAAAATAAAAAGTTGTGCATATTGTAATTATAATATTAAAATAGCTTCTGTGATGCCTTATTCCTATCAAAATGCTTATGTTGGTATTGTTTTTCTGCCCCAGGATATATATTTCTTTTTTATTAAGAGTGACTGAAAGGAAAAGCATTTATATCTATTTCAGTGAGATAATAGCCAAACAAAACAGTCAGCTGGCAAACAAAATAGCTCTTCTCTTTCTTTTCTTCCATATTTTAATGTTTAGTAACATCCCACAAAAAGTATTATTTATTGGTTTTCAAAACATCACAACATGTAAGTTATTTGTAGAGAAAAGAGACTGGAAAATGGGATATGAAAAGGGGAAAGAAAGGTAACGACGGAGATGTAGTGAGAGGGAAAGAAAATGGGCATGAAAGACAATGAGAAAGTGTGCCAGAGTGAGAGAATAACCTATGTATTTATCCCAGTAACGTGAATATACCTGCAATTTTGCTAGCTGAAAATAAAGATACCTGTATCTAAGCTTTCTTGCATTTAAGGTATACCTACTTTACCCCTCTGCCAAAGAAAAGAGGTAAAGAAATTAGCAGGTGCTCTTGAGCTCTTGTATTCATGATACAGGGCATTGCAAGTTCTCATATGGGGTGTATTTGATAAACCAATCAAGTACATTGGTCAGTTTCGTATCTCCATGCTTGTTTCACATATATTACCTAACAAACCCACCAAATGGATCAGGAAGTATGTGCTACTCTGGCAGTGTATACTAATATTACAATTACAAGATGAATGCTTAGATTCTTACCAGTCCCTTGCTGTTATCTATATACAGGGTGGACCATTTAAGTTGACAGTACAATATATCTCAAACTAAGCGTTGTAGAAAAAAATGTCTTGAATAAAAATGGCTTGATATTATGGGGGAAAGTAAATGCCATTAGTCGTGTTTTGATTGGAGGATGTTATGATAATCATTTTAGGGTCAATTTAATTTTTTTAAATGGGAACCTACAATTAGGGCCAAATTAAATTGACCCTAAAATGACCATCACAATGTGCTCCAAACAAAACAACTAATGGCATTTACTTTCCCCCATAATATCAAGCAAGTTTTATTCAAGACATTTCCTTCTACAACACTTTTGGAGATATTGTACAGTCTCAAATTAAATGGTCCATCCTGTATACAGGATGTTTTTTAAAAAAATCTTTTCAGCTGATTACCTTCAAAACATGTTTTCGAGAAAACAACTTAGTGTGTGTTTATTCATTTGAGGTGGGAAAATGACATTAGTCACATTTTATTTAGTGCATATTTTAAAAGGTTATTTCAGGTTAATCAATCTTTATTAAATGCAATTTTTTTAAAATTTTTTTGTCTGAAACATTTTTTTACTAAATCAACCATTTTGTATAAAATATGTATGCATTTTTCATAGAAACCCAAATTCAATTAAGTTCAAACAAATGATTTCCAAGTTAGTCTTTCAATCTATTAATGTTAATAATTGTTTCAAACTTCTTAAATATTTTATTAAATACCCTTTGGTTTAATAAAAAGATGTTTGAGACAAAAGTTCTTTACTTTTATGCATAAAACCAAAAAACTCTGTTATGAAAATTGAGGTTCTAGTTTAAAACAAATTGAGCTGACCACGAAATGACATTGAAAATATACACTAAATAGAATGTAACTAATATAATTGTTTTCCATCCTCAAATGAAGAAACATTCACCATAAATTGTTTTGTTTTTGAAAATCTGTTGCTTTCAAGATAATCAGTTGGACAAATTAAAAAAAAAATTCTGTATGTGAAATACAAGAGCATGAACGGTTATGCCATGGTGGCACTGAAATTGGAAATTACATAGGAGATATTTTCTAATGAAGACTGCTCTGATACAAAATGCATATTCACCAATGGAAATATGAATGTGTGAAATATAAAAACTAAGTTTTGGGAACTGTGATGACATCATCTTATGTAATTCTTGTAGTTGTGTGAGCTTCATTTTTATTTTGTTGCAATAGTAAAATGTTTGTAATGTGTAAATGTGAGAATCCCTTTTTCTTAAGCACAAATATATACCTCTTTGTATTTACATTTATATTCTGAAATACAAAATACTTGAAGTAGAAGCACAATATATGTTTAACATCAGCTTTAAATGGCAAGCTTTTATTTGTGTGGAGAACTGTAACTAAGAGATCTAAAAATAAAATATAGTCTCCTTACGAAACTTATTATCAAATTTAGTTTTATTTCGAAATGTTTTAATGATTTTCAGGTATTTTTCCTAATTTGTTTTACCCAAAGAAATACTTCCCATTACAGTTTTTCCCAAAAATTTATTTCCTAAGGATAATGTGTCCAGTGTATTTGGATAATTGTAATTTTTCCCATTGGTCATCTTCTAATGACAGTTACTCCTACTTCTTCTTGGGCGCTATAGTCCTTGTAGTTTGACCTTGTCCTCCAGAACTATATCCCACCATTCTAATCGATCCTCTGCTTTCCTTCTCCACGTTTTCGCATTAATATCCTTAATTTTGATCTTCCTTTGTTCCTTCTTGAGTCCAATTTTGTGTCTCATAACTAATCTAGGGATTCTGCTTTTCTCCATTTTAACTACATGTCCTATCCAATTAGAATCTTCTGAATTTTGTACCTGTTAGTATATCTCTATCTTGTTATAGTTCTGTTATTTCTTTGTTTGTTTTTATGTGCCAAACACCATTATCTTCAAAAGGGCCATATATCTTTCTTAACATTTTTCTTTCTCATACTGCTGTAGTGGATTTAGCCGGTTCTGTCAATGTCCATGTCTCATTGCCATAGATAGTTATCGGTTTGATAATGGATATTCTTATTTTTACTTTCCTTCTATATATCTTTCATTATATTGTTAAGGGCATATAGACAACAGTTAACCATTGCTATTATTTTTTAATTTCTTTCATTATGTCATTAACATTATTATTGGTGACTATGGATCCTAGGTATTTAAAAGCTTTGACTACTTCATATTTCTCTTCATTTGAGACTATTTCATTATACTACATAACATTTTCCATGGGTTTAGTTGAAGTAAGTTGTATTGTAGTTCTGCTGTTGGGGAGCCAACTTGATGAATAACTGCCCCACATATGGTACAAAGTTTCCGGTGGCCTTTGTCCCAACATTTAGGAATCAATGTATTTTGTTATGTTTCTTTAAATATTATATATATTTATGTTTGCCTCGGCTGCATCAGTATTAATTTGTAGAAACACGTATCTCTTTGCAGGGGGTGATGCGGCTAAAGAATGTAGGCTTATACAAATTATAATTTTTGCTTCACTCCTTTTATTAATCCTTCACGCGATTAAATAACACTTCACTGATATAGAGAGCTGTGAGATTATTTATTAATTACTTGCACTTTTTAACACATAAACTTTATAATATTCTCGCTGTAATGAATTTTCATCTCACACTGGATACGTGCTGAGCGAACGAACTGCTCAGGTGCGTTGCCCACAGCTAGCGACTGGCGTTTACCACTTAAATTTGTAAATTTCTCTATTTCAAGTCCCTGATTGGCTAATCCTGCTCAAATAGAATACTTTTACTTAACTTTTAGGTTTTCTAGTTGTTGATTGGCTATTTATGAACTGTTTTAAAATATTACATTATTGTTCCAAGAATTACTAGTAGCATTATTAAACCTTCCAATTCATTATTGCCTCAGGGTTACCTCATTGTTAGCAACTTTCAGCTTCTATTATCACAGATCCAACATTATTAAATTACTTAATATATTCACATAACATTATTATACATCTACATAATAATATAAACATAATACAATGACTGTTACATAAATTTTATATGTTGTTTATACACATGTTGCTTTAAGGCGGGCTGTAATTATATTTTATATTATATAATTAGACTGAAATCATTTAAGTGTTAAAAATACTGCCTCATAGTCTTATTCTTCTTCTTATTATTATTTATATTATTATTATTATTCTTATTATTAATAATAATAAGAATAATAATAATTTCCAGACCTTCTCACCTACTCAGTTCTGATTACATTTGAAACAAGACTTCATTCATTGCAGTTATATTTCTAATCAATAGTACAATAACATCCCCATATGCCAAATATTGTTTGGTTTGATTAAAAATTGCTCCACTGGGATTTATGTTAACCTGTCGTATTATTTTCTCCAGACCAATATTAAATAACAAAATTGTCAGTTTTTCATTTTACTTCAATTTTAGAATCAACTTTTTGCTTACTCTACCATGTACATAGTAGGTAGAGAAGGTATTGCATTCCACCCAAAAATTTGATATAGAGATTTCACTAGAGTACATGTTTTGAGGCCCCCTGAGTCCAAATCAAGTATTTTTAAAAATATATCAGCGCATGGGAGTGCGTGTGTGAGTAGCATTACTCAAAAACGAAAAGTCAGATAAACCCAAACTTGGTATTAGTTTCAGTATATTCCAAAGATGCGACATATAGATTTCAATAAAATCCCCCCGGTAAACTACCCTTTACATGGAATATTTTTCAAAAAAATATGATTTTCTAAACAAGGCTCTAACAATTTTGATTAAAATACCATATATCAAAGATATTTACATGACAAATTATATATCCTGAATTTTCTGGGAATAGCCAATGAAGCCCTTTTCATTCGGAAGGAATTTTGTATAATCTTGTATAACTGGAAAACGTTAAGCGACATTTTGCATTACTTCGGTCTTCATTGAAAACGTCCATAACCTGAATTACGTTGGTCTTCAAAGCCAACATTTGAAATCCCAACATAATTGAAAACACGATTGATAGCCCTCAGCCTCAAGGCGTAGCCGACAGATTGAGGACCCTGAGCTTCAAAGCGTAGCTGAGGGATGTTTTTTTAGGAGAGGTGTGTAGCAGTTGCAGCCGAAACTGCGAAGCGACGACAAGGCGTGGATCTGCGCGTCTAAAACTCGAATGATTCACGTTGGCTGCAATTCCTTCCAAGAGTCGCCAAAAACGACTATATAAGAAGGGCCGCTTAACTGTTACTTTTGTTGTCGCCTGCCGGGCTTCAGCTGCCTCAGGACTGACTGTGTGGGCCGCTGAGGAGGCGGCACCGCGGTTCTCGTGAGGAACAGTGTAGTCCATCGCCCAATCCCACTCCCGCCACTTCAAACCCTGGAGGCCACGGCCGCCTGCATTGATCTCGGCGGTATGGAAGTTATGATGGTGTCTGTTTACCACCCACCCCGAAGGCTGTTCGTACCTAACGATTACCTTTCCATCCTCGCCCTACATCCTAACGTTATCATTGCTGGGGACTTCAATGCCAAACATATGTGTTGGCATTGCAGCCCTCGGGCGGATAGACGAGGCAATGAAATTATACGCATGATAGATGCGAACCCTCATCTCAGAGTAGAGGGCCCCTGGCAACCCACACACCATCCACGAGGACGAGCTTCCGTTATCGACTTCGCGATCATCAAGCATTTCCCCTTTCATCTCTCACTCACATCACTCAACGCACTACACTCAGATCACAATCCCGTGTTAGCTGAGGTTAACACTAGGGTTACCAGTCACGGCCGGTTCAACACCGGGACGTCGATTGGGACTGCGTCAAGGTTTGTCTCCACGACTCCTTTCCAACCAACCCTAGAATCACCGACGTCCTAACCCTGGAGGCGGCGGTCTCCTCCTTCACCTCCATCGTGGTACGAACAGTCCACAACCTTACCGTCAGCATCCCAGCTGCCTTGCACCCTGACGTCCTTCCTGTTGAGCTACTCCTGCTTATCCGTCGCTCCTGGGCGGCACACAGACTCTATCAGCGTCAACGCACACCACATAATCGAGCGCTTCATAGGTGTCTGCGCCATGAGGTGCGTCGCCGCCTACGCGAGCACAGGGTGCGCGCATGGGAGGACACGATGACCCGTATGAATCTCGAGGATGGCGACGTGTGGAGGATTGCCAAAAGACTCCGTAACCGTGGAGGTCAATATTCCTCCCCCCTCCAAGGCACCCTAGGCCTGACCTACCACCCCCAAGCCAAAGCAAATGTGTTTGCCGACTACCTTGAGGACAATGCGGCCTCGAGATGACTCTCAGGACGATGTCTTTTCTGAACGCACTCGGAGGGAGGTACGCCGATTCCTTCGACGACCCCCCGACGATGCGGATCGCTATCCAGTCGTAAGACCTTCTGAAGTCCAGGGCGCACTCCGGCGTCTCAACTCCAAAAAGGCAGCGGGGCCTGACGGGCTTACACCCGCCATCCTACGACGCCTTCCCTTCCGAGCCGCGCTCTTTCTTACCAGGGTTTTCAATATGTGCTTCGCCCTGCGCCACTTTCCACGTGAATGGAGGGAGGCTCTGGTTATCTGCATTTTGAAGCCGGGGAAAGATCCGGTACATCCTGCCAACTGCAGATCCATAAGCCTCCTCTCTGTTCTCTCGAAAGTCTTCGAGAGGACCATACTTTCCCGCTTTTCTCCCACCTTGAGAGACATTCAAGCCATCCCTCCACATCAGTTCGGCTTCCGTCCTGGGCACTCGACCCCCCAGCAGTTGCTACGCGTGGCGGATGCCGCTGCCCTGGGTTTCCAGGACAGGGCTTACACCGCCGCGGTTTCTCTGGATGTCGAGAAGGCTTTCTCCTGAAGCTCATCCAACTGGAGCTCCCAATACACATCATACAACTATTACACACATATCTAAAACATCGCACTTTTATAGTTTCAGTTGCAGGACACAAATAAACACAAAGGCCAATACGAGGCGGAGTCCCCGAAGGTTCTGTGTTATCCCCCACACTCCTTAGTGTGTATGTGGCCGACCTAACCACAGAGCAGCACGTCAATATGGCGCAGTACGCTAATGACGTGCTCCTGTATTGTACAAGTAAAAACCCACGCAGAGCCTTTTACCCCATTCAGAGAAACCTCCGCCTCCTCCAAGAGTGGTGCAGGCGTTGGCGATTATCCATTAACCCGGCAAAAAGCCACACCATTCTCTTCACCAAGCGCCGCTTTCCCGCAATTCTCCACACATTCAACTACCCCAGGAGAAGGATAGAATGGACGAATGCCATCACCTACTTGGGAGTTAAGTTAGATAAAGGCCTAACTTTTGAGGGACATATCACGCATCGAGCCCATGGGGCTACGGCTTCATTATACCCCTTGCTGAGAATGGGGATGCCCGTCCCTCTTAAGTTACACCTTTTTCGAGCGCTCATAATCCCCGTTCTGCTTTACGCCTGCGAGATCTGGGGCATGGCCGCAGACCCCAGTCTGCTGCTTCTGCAATGGGTACAGAATAGGGGCCTTCGGGCTATCTATTAAACCGCTCCTTTCCCGTGAGACTGCTTCACGAAGCCTCATCTCTTCCCTACGTGGAGGATGGAATTAGGCACCGGGCCGCAAAATTATACGACCAGTTGCCACACCATCAGAGCGCCCTCGTTCGGTCTCTTGGGGATTATAACCCCAGAACACGCCGCTTGAGGCGTCACCGGCTTCCCCGCATGGCATGCAGGCATATCCGGTAACAACGGAGCACCTCCACCAGCAGCTAAGGCTGAGCTCCTATACAATCCCTTCAAGAGTAGCTTGGGCTTCAAAATTAACTACCCCTACATTTTAAAAATGCGAAATTACTAGCGCCAGCGGTGCACAAGGGCCGTTGCACCATGACCGGCAACCGTTGAGGAACAAACTTTGTTACCTCCTTTATCTCCCGCACAAAAATCTCAACCGCCACCCTGTAACCCCCATATCCCGTCACTACGTGGTTAAACCCTAATTAGGGCAGGTACACGCCGAATACACCTTCGGGTTGCCCTCAGTCCGCCAATATGTCGTCGTCGTTAGTTTTGTCCTACCAACATTCACCTACCAGGGCCACAGGATAGAATGGGGAACATCCATTCGCTACTTGGGCGTCACTCTAGATAAGGGCTAACTTTTCGTGAACAATTTCGGTAGCCGCCTTGTGCCCGGTTCTAGCTTCCACTATGCCGGTTCACCTAAAGTTACGCCTTTACAAAGCACTTATTTTACCTCTGATCCTCTATGCCTGTGAGGTGTGGGGTATGGCGGCAGATTCCTGAATTCTCTGGTTGCAGCGGATACAGAATGGGGGACTTCGATCCATCTATTCTGTCTGCCGTCGCTTTCCAGTCAGGCTACTACACGAAACCTCGGCCCTCCCATATGTGGAGGATGTGATTAGGCAACGGGCTCAAAATTTCTACGCCAGATTGGCACATCATGAGAACGCCCTTGTCAGATCCCTGTGGGACTACTTACCTCAAGAACGTCGATACCGACACTACCGGGTTCGGGAGGTCCGAAGCTACAGGGTAAATTAACGACAGCTAACAAACAGCTTCAGTTCGATTATACCCCGCATGGCTTGTGGGCACCGCCGGTAACGAGGGCTTTAAACCTGTCATCAGCACAGTGCTTTCACTAAGTACTCCCCCCTCCGCATGGGAGTGATCAATCAAAATTAAACAAATCACAATCCATTAAGGAAGAACAAACACCAGCGGAGCAGGGCACTGGCGCTGCTCCTGAAAAGGCAGCCGCTGAGGAGCCTATGAAAACATAGCGCTACCTCCCATCACACCCACAACATCAAAACCAAACCACCACCCTACAATAGTTCCACCATCCCTATGGTAAAGCCCTTCCAAGGGTAGGTACATAGAAAAATCACTTAGGCTCACCACGAGCCTACCAGGCCGGAGGTGAGGTGAGGTGAGGTTACTTTCGTTAAAGTTTTCAATGAAGACCAAAGTAATGTAAATAAAGCCACGTTAAGCGATAAAAAAATTTCGATTTCTTTAACATACAATTTATTTCAAATAAGCTTTTTTTTTGTGGCATCAACCATTACTGAGATATCCCTATTAAAAGTTCAATTGTTCATTTCTTGGTCATTTGCTGCAACTTCTGTCAACGTTCAGTTGTTTCTCGCTATTGCATGGAAACGCTTTGAAATCAAGGCCAGCATATAGCATCCAGTTTTTAAACAGTTAATTTGCTCTTCTCTTATAGATTAACGAAATATGTAGTATAGTTATTTCTGCAAAGGTTTATTTGGATTAAAATTTAGTAGAAAAATAAGCTTTAATAAGAATAGTTTGTATGCCCACTAACAAACGATAGAGGTTACAGAAATTCATGTGAATGTGTCATAACCTCACCTGGATTGAAGCCTGAGAACGTCCAGAGTACCAGGTTTGGTATTTATCCGACTTTTCGTTTTGAGTTCATAGACACGCGCGCGCGGATGTTTCCAAAAATGCCTTATTTAAATTCAAGGGCCCTCAAAACATGTATTTCTGGTGAAATCTCGATATCAAATTTTTGGGTGGAGTGCAATATCTTCTCTACCTATTATATACGTGGTAGAGAAAGTAAAAAGTTGATTATAAAATTGAAGTGGAATGAAAAACTGACGGACCATGTTTAAGAATTATGATTTTAGCTAAAAAACTTCATAACTAAGTAAGAAATATCCCGGGCTTGTAGGCAGTGGTCTACTGTGCTCCTATTTCATCTTCCCAGACATTTCGTCTACATCTGCGGTAGACATAATCGATGGCAGTAGCGTGATCGAATTGTCCTTTTGGATGTCTCGGTCGCAACCGTGGAGGAGCCCAGTAGACCGCGGTGTATAAGCCCATGACGTTTCTTAGTTATGATACTGACCGTGAAACCTACGAAACTTTATAAAAGCTTCATGTCTGCGACAATAAAGATATCTTATTGCAGTAAAATGGACATTATACCTTGACAGTATATACGAATAATGGGTGGAAAAAAATTTCCCCTGATGTGTTACATTCACAAGACTTTCTCTACTCCACCGTTTATTAGTGGGTATACAAATTATTCTTACGAAAGTTTATTTTCCTATCGACTTCATTTTAATGCAGCAAAACCTTTCCGGAGATAGCTGCATTATACATTTCGGTATAGATACAAAGGAAATAGTCAACTGTTTCAGAACTGGACGCTATATGCTGGCCTTAAATATCTTTCCATAACATCCGAAAAACAATTGAAAATCGACAGAACTTTAAAAGAATGGCCAAGTATTGTACAATTCGAACCATTAATAACGGATATTTCAAAAGCGGTTAATGCCACAAAAAATGTTATTTGAAATAAATTGTGTGTTTTAAAGCAGATTTGTGTTTTTTGTGTACTACGTTTTCGTCTATCGTTTAACGCTTACCAGTTATACAAAATTATACAATATTCCTTCCGAATGAAGAGGACTTCACAGGCTATTCCCAGAAAATTCAAGATATACATTTATTTTTCATATAAATATGTTTAATATATGGATGGTATTTTAATCAAAACCGTTAGAGCCTTTTTTTTGTTTAGAAAACCAAGAATTTCGAAAAGTGTTCCATGTAAAGGATAGTTTGGGGTGGGGATTTTCTCAAAAATCTTCATGTCTCATCTTTGGAAGATACTGAGTTAAATACCAAGTTTGGTATTTATCCGACTTTTCGTTTTTAGGTTATACTGTTCACACACACGCACGCACGCACACGCGGACCTTTTTCTAAAAGGGCTTGTTTTGGATTCAGGGGCCCTCAAAATATACTTCCGGTGAAGTCACGGTCGAATTTTTGGGTGGAATGCAGTATCTTCCTACTAAGTACGTGGTAGAGAAAGTAATAGGAGAAAGTTATGTGAATGTCATCAGACTTTTTTTATTGTTTCCTTTCTTCTCTCTGATTTAAACATTTAATTTTGCGTTGCTACACAACAGAAAATAATTTTTTAGCGCCTGAATCATTAAAAGGTCCAGTAATTCGTGAAGTGAGCATTGCAGGACCACCAGCTAGAATGCGCTAGATGCGAGCGCTTGGCGTGTATCATTTATCCAGCGAGACCATACAAAGTCAGTTGGTAGTATCTACAATCTTCGGTAGATAGCGAGAGAATCGATCTCTCTGAACCAGAAAAGTGGCAGACAGCAAAGATGGTGAGCTATAGAACTGGTGTGTAACATGTGTTGTGGAAAAAATAGGGTGTGAAACGTATTAAAGCGGTACTGTTGAATGTTCACGGAGTGCGACGAGATTATTTAGAGAGTAGATTCGGTTTTAGTGCAGAAAATTCGTGTAGAAAGGCTTGAAGTGGAGCATTTTTGGATCTGTTAAGTGCACCTTGTGTGGGTACGTATGTGGCTGTATTCTGTTTATGAATAACTTTTTAATAAGTTATTATTGCAGTCTTTCCACACAAATGTAGACCTTTGTGGCACTTGATTTTACATTACCCGTAATTTTATTTTTGTGAGTAAGATTTCAGTGTGTGCATGTTTAGAGATTATTCTTTGAGGGTGCTTCGCCCACGCAATAACATAACCTAAGCTAGGTCACCAACCCTCTCCGTGTAGAAAGGTCAGTCAGAGGCTTATCTTTCTTAATCCGCTAATAGAAGATTAGTTGTATGGGAGTTTTAGAACAAGTGAAAGCAATTAATCATGCTTAGGAATACAGCTATAAGTGGTCACTGTTTATTTTTGACAGTTTTGCCATTTAATGGTATATCTTGAATCGGAATTTTAAAACTGAGGAACATTGATTGTTGCTGTTTTAGAATTACTAGAGAGGTTCACACAGAATATAATTATTTGTGCTTTTAAATGTTCAGAGTATTGCACTAAGTTTGAACGACAATTTAAGTTAATCTAATTGTTGATTAGTTATCTTAACTGTCAAAAAATTTATATATATATATACTATATATATATATATATATATATATATATAGTTTCCTAAATCATAGTATCTTACGGTATAGTACCTACGCCAGAAAAAATCAAATTATTTCTGAACACTTAGATTCTTTGCACCTATTTGGGGAGTGTTTAGTTTCAACTTAGCTATTTGATGAATGTAAGGACGACTACTATGATAATATAGGTATTCATAGGAACATACTTCACTCTTGTATATGTAGATATTTTGAACTTTGAAGATCTAGCCGAAGGTCACGTGCTCTGAAAATAGTTCTGTCTACTGGGGTTGAAACAAGTCTACACGTAGTATACAACGTTTGTATCTTGGCAAAGTCTCTGACGTCGAACCAGTGAATTTTGACAATGACGCCAATACTAAGTCCTTTGGCACCAGACATCCTTCAGGATTTACTTATAAACTGAAACCGGTGGAATGAGAGCTTAGCGACGGCAATGAAAATTCAGGAAAACCCCCGTTGTGTATCAGTTTTATTTTTAGTGGAGTAAGGCGTCATTCAAAACACCGACGACCCAAGCTGTTAGCTATGGGTTAAAAGCAGTAGGGGCGAATGTGTAACCACTTCCTTAATGAACATTCTTTGAAAACACGAACTGTAGAATCTTCGTTAATATTCATTACTGACAATCAACACGTTTCATTGAAATGCTCTTTTGCTGTTAAAATGTATTGTTTGACGGGTTTAAATTTACTTATTAATTTGTCTAAACATTAGATTTTTTTAATATCTTAAATATGTTTTTAAAACACATCATTGAACTGGGTGTCATAAATAACTAGAGTAGCATTCATTTGTTACTGTTTTGATAATATGCTACTTTTGAGTGCTGGTTCGATATGATGAGAGTTTTGTTGGTAAGAAGATCTATTTGAGCTTTATTTTCTGTACTGCTTACCTGTAGTAAGCAGAGGAAGTATTATATTCCACCCAAAATGTCGATATCGAAATTTCTGCTAAATATACGTTTACCCTGAATAAAAAAAAAAAAAAAAATAGGTGAGTGCGTGTCTGTGAGCAGCACAACTCAAAAACAAAATCTCGGATAAATACCAAACTTAGTATATAAGTTCAGTAACTTTCAAGGATGTGACACGAAGTTTAAAAAAAAATAGTCGCCCACTCTCCACTACCTTTCTTTTTTATGTGGAATAGTTTTCATTATTTTTGATTTTCTCAAAAATTTATTTAACGGTTTTGATTAAAGTACCCATATGTTTAAGATATTTACACGACAAAATGTATACCTTGAATTATCTGAGAATATTCCTCTTCATTCTGAATGACTTTTGTATAATCGGTAAACCGTAAGCTACAGAAAAAAATCTTACTACAGAAAAAAATGTAGATCTCGTTAAAATAACACAATTTATGCCAAATACATTTTTTGTGCGTAAACCATTTCCGAAATATTCTTTGTTGTTGGTTTGAATTTTCAAATACTTGGACCCTTTTCAAGTGGTGAGTCGCTGTTCATTTTTTCTCCTGGTTATGCAAAGAGCTTGGCATTTCAAAGGCATCACATAGTTATTAGCTTTTCAAAAAAAAAAAAAAATCTGACCATCGCTTTAGCCTTCTTGTACCTACACTCAAACGTAAAGTGAATAAATGAAAGTTTATCTTGATTAACAAGGTGTAGATAGAAGAATAGGCATTTTTAAGAACAGTTTGTAGAAGAATGAGTAGGGAAAATCATGCGAATGCAACACATCGGATTTTTAGAACACATCATTAAACTGAGGGCCATAAATAACTAGGGTAGCATTCTTTTGTTACTGTTTTGATAATGCCTACTTCTGGGTGTTGACTCGATACGCTTAGAATCTTGTTAGTAATAGGAGAGTTGATTTTCGTTCACGTTTTCCTGCAGTAAGCCAGGCATTTAATCGCACTGCTTAAGAAACATTCCTGCGGCGTTTTATGACCTATTACGAGATCTAGGTGTGGCGTCTTTATTCTGAAGCGGGCAAGTTTTAATAAGTTTATTGTCATGACAAGAGACCTTAATATTATATATAGAGGCGGACAAAAGTATTCGTATACAGGTTTAAAAACTCTAGTAGCCAAATTAATGGAGATAAAATTCTCATTTTTGGTAGTCAGAAAGAACAAACAGTATTACAGTTAACTTGTTTTGGCAGCTTTCAGTATCTTGCATATTATTAGTTTTGGATCTGTTTGAAAAATATACGATTTCTAACTTTTTTCTACATGGTGTTTAAGGATTATTTTTCATGCATTAAATAGAGCGATGTTCTCTGTGCGTTACCTGAGTTGGCGGTGAAAATAGGTTTTTATATTTAGGAAGAATAAAATATCCGAATCAAGGGATTTTAATGTTTTTTCTGAGCTTCCTCATTAACGCCTCAAATTTTAGGATGTCAAAAATGTATTTCTCCGCTAGTTTAAGCCATATTTCGATGAAAATATCAGGTAGTATACACAAACAATTGCAGTAGTAAATGCATATAAAATAATATAAATGCCACAGGTGAAAAGGTTGAAAAATCGCTGCAATCTTCAAAGCATTATCTAACTAATAAAATGAAAAAATTGAAAAACGCAACAATACATAAAATGTAATCCATTTGTTATTTCTGTGCATTAATAAAGAGAATTTCATCTCCACTAATTTGGCTGGTAGAACTTTTTAAAGTGCTGAATACTTTTGTCCGCCTCTGTAAATAAAAGAGGAAAACGAATCTTCAATGATAACTGGATGACCTTTACACCAGTGACACCTGATAGAGTGAGTTGCGGTTAAAAGGCAAGAGTTTCGTTTTTACTTTCGCCGCAGTACTATGCAACCCGCTGGAAGATAATGGGATCGTAAACTGGCCAACTCTGCCCGATCACTTCTCTTTACCCAGGAGAGCTTTTCTATTCTTCGCGAAACAACTGAATTTGGTCCTTGTATCATTTGATTTCTATTTTATGTTTTCCTCATTCAACACAGAGGTTATATCGCATTGGTTTTTATGGAGCTTCTTTGATACTCATCTATGAACGTAGTTGCATAGTCGACTTTCTGTATCATTTAATTTGTTACTATTTCTTTCATTATGTTGCTGGGACTTTAGGTAGTGAAATCGAACTAGGAGAAACGAGGTAAAAGAAACTTAGTTGCAATGTGAGAGTTAAAATCTCTTTGATTTTTATCCCCATAAAATCTGGGCTGTATAGCAAGTGAGAGATTTCGCTCAAATATAAACCTTATGAAAAGTTGGTATCAAGGAAGATAGAATGTAAACATAATATAGGCTAATGTGCAACTCCAGTCGGATTGGCCGGTGGAAGAGATTCGAACCTAGAAAAATACGTAATACAGATACACCGGCCGAAGCCATTTCGCTCAGTAGCTTTTCCTTTTTTTTTTCTGTTCCACATACAGGTTGTACGAAGAGTATGGAATGCTGCCTATAACTTTTAAATGGATCAATAAAGTTAAATTCTGACTTGTAACATAGGTGTATACTTGTCCTCCGTGGACTAGTGGTACCGTGCTAGCCTCTAGTTCCCAAGGTCGCAGGTTCAAACCCGGCGGAGGGCGATGGATTTTTTTCGGCTTTGTCCTTGGAACAATCTCTCATCGCCAATGGCACAACAAACACACACACACACACACACACACACACACTTCAGAGATTATAGGGAAGATAGACAATTCCGGCTGAAGAAAAATTCCCACCCAGTAGCCAGGAATCGAACCCGGGATCTTTGGATTCTGAGTCTAGCAACACCAGATTACAAAGGCAGTCTTTTTTTTAAATTTAATATCTTCCCTTTTAATATTGCAGTTGTGAGCGTTGAAAGAATGTGGCATTTTTATTTAATTTAAAATTTGATTATTTGTTTGCTTATGTTTTCCTTTGTGTAAATGCCTAGCCTCAAAAGTAAAGGTACAATGTTATATTAACAAAGTAAAAGCGTTTACATCATTTATTTAGATTGTTTGTTTCTTTTTTTTTATTGTTTTTGTGTTTCAAAGTATAACCTCCTACTTCTGTGTTCATATTAGACTTTGACTTTAGGAAACCGTTAGGAAGCCGTTCGTATCTTCAGACTCTGCGGAGGGAAGGAATACATCTAAATGAATACCATTTTCCCTTACCCCAGCCGGGATGAGAAATCAGAGCGCTGACCACTGAACCATAGAGAGTCTCGGCACTTGTTACATGTATGTGCTTCTTACCCTTTAAACAAAGTTCCGACATATTATAAACTTACTTAGAAACACTGTGAACACTGCGGCGTTAATGAATAAGTTCAGTAAAAACGTTAATTCCCGACTCAAATTTTAAATCTTCCATTTTTTAATATGTTACAGCATTCATATCATGACAAACACTTCTAAATGTTATCGTAAACTTTTAAATCTGTGCAAACCCTGTGGAATATTAGTGTTTATATATATATATATATATATATATATATATATATATTAAATGTAAGATGCGTGATCAAACCCTGAAGCTGCCATTTTGTTTTGAAACTCTTCAGTTGGAAACAAATGACAGAGATACTCTCTGCATAAAGATGTGTTTAAGCATGGAGGTGGCACAATTATCATATGATATCAGCTCCTTGGATGCGATAATTATCTTGTAATCAAGCCGTGATTTATTGACATCCGAGGCATTCTTAAATGCAACTCGACCACATCCTACTTATTCTACGAGTAGTATAAACAAAAGTAGTTAGTTCCAAATCAATACAATTTGTTTCTCAATACTTTAAAGGAATATTTTGGACCTTTTTGCAGTTTCGGGTTATATTTTCTTAACGTGATTACCATCCCAAGAAAGAAATGTACCGTATTAGCACGGTTTCGCTCGTCCTTGGCAGATTCGAACCCACGATCAGCGAGGTAATTTCTCGAATATCTAGGCATCACCTGAGTGGCTTCTATATCTGTTGAGGGACAAGACGCAAAGTATAACCAAGGAAAGAGAGACCTATACCCGCCAAGCGCCTATTTTTAGACGCGTATAACAAAATATGATGCTCGTATTAGCGTCACTGTTTCTACATGAAGGGGGCTTATTTTAGGTGCAGTAACAACATTTTTATTATAAAATGTGTTTTCTGAAATATCTGCTTCATGTTTGTACGTGCAACATTTGCACTTGGCAGCAAATGTTTCCATAGCGACGGAAATATGCGATGCTTGTAACAGTGATCACCCCACGAAAGGATGTGTTTATTATATCAACTTAGAAGAAAACAAAATAAATAGCTTCTTTATTACTACGCTAGTTGTCTTTAAATTATTTGTTATATTTAAAAAAAATTCTTGTGTTACATTCACATAACTTTACCTACTATCGCTTATTTTTGTGTAGTTTCTACTAACTATTCTTACGAAAACTTAATTTTCTGTCTACTTCATGTTAGTCAAAATAAATATTTGCAGAAATAGTTTCATTACACATTTCGTTGTAGGTGCAAGGGGCATAGAGGAAACTCAATGATAGTCAGATGTTTAAAAACCAGGTCGCTATATGCTAACCTGCAAATTCCATACCCTTCCCATGACACCGAGAGAAATAACTGAATAGCGAAGTAGTAAAAATCTGATCCGTTACGTTCACATGACTTTCTCTACTCGCTCTTCTACCAACTTTTCTTACAAACTCTTATTATTCTAGCTACTTCTTGTTACCCCAGTTGACTTTCAATTCACGCTTTTAAAAATCTGATTATCGCTTTAGCCTACTGTGTTCTTCCTTTACCTACCTGCAACGAAATGTGTAATAACAGCTCATCTCATTAACAAGCTGACAGAAGAATAAGGTTTTGTAAGAATAGTTTGTAGTCGTGTGATTAGGGAAAGTCATGTGAATGCAACACATGCAATTTTTTACTTTCTCTACTACGTATAGTAAGTAGGGGAAGTATTGCATTCCACCCAAAAATTCGATACCGAGATTTCACCGGAAATACATGTTTTGAGACCTCCTGAATCCAAAAAAAGCATTTTTGGAAACATGTCCGTGTGTGTGTCTGTGTGTGTGTGTCTGTGAACAGCATAACTCAAAAACGAACAGTCGGATAAGCACCAAACTTGGTATTTACGTTCAGTATCTTCCAGAGATGCGACACGAAGATTTTCAAGAAAATCCCCCCACCCCAGACTACCCTTTACATGGAACATTTTTCGAAAATTTTAATTTTCTCAAAAATGGCTCTAACGATTTTGATGAAAATATCATATGTTTAAGATAATGTCATGAGAAATGAAATGTATATCTCGAAATTTCTGGGAATGTCTCCAAAAGTATTCTTCATTGTGAACGACTTTTGCATAACTGGTAAACCATAAGAGATAGACAAAATTTTACTACACAAAAAATGTAGATCGCGTTAAAATACACAACTTATGTCATATACATTTTTTTTGTTGAGTGAACCGTTTTCGAGATATTGCTTGTTATTTCCTTAAATTTTCCAATACTTATACTTTTTCTCAAATTCGTTATTCATTTTTTTATGTCCTGGACATGCAAAGAGAATGGAATGCGCCACATAGCAACCAGCGTTAAAATATTTGACTATCGCTTAAAAGCTACCATATTCCCCTTGCATCTACAAGAAAATTATCAATAAGATTGACATCTCGATATCTCGATTAACATGAAGCATATGGAGAATAGGCGTTTGTAAAAATAGTTTGTACAAGAGTAGAGAAAGTCATGTGAGTGTAACACATCAGATTTTTTTTATCAGTTGAGTGGTGAAGCTGTAGTGAACTGGTAATCACTTTGCTTCAGACTTTTGACACGAGCTGTACACTTCCTCTCTGAAAGCCATGAATATTAAAATGCGTCTTCAAGTAGCACTCTACAGTCACAAAAGTGCTCCGTACGTTCTGACTCGTAAGCGTGCAGGACCGCATCATTGCTGGTCAAGCCTGCTGCGAATCTTCATTTAAATTGCATGCGCCTATTTGTGTATAAACTGAGAAATTAAAATGCGAAATAGAGCCAGCTGAAAAATTGAGTGTCATAGCCTGGATTTGAACACGGTTCTTCTTCCGCTTTCCGTACGGTTGCGGGAGAACCGTGTTCAAATTCCGGCTGTGACATTGAATTATTCAGATGGCTCTATTTCATATTCCCTAGCCGGGCAGGCCGTTAAAAGTATAGTTAATTTCAATAATCGCACATAATAATGCTAATTAAAATGCATTAAAACATAACACGGAAAATTATCTAATTTTGTAGATTTTCTATTTATTTTGCGTTGCATCAACAGTGGCGTTTTCTCCATCCCTCCCTCCTCTCTGGTTCTTGTTCTTTCTCTCTTTCCCTTTCTTTCCTTTGATTCTCTGTGTTTTACTTTCTCTACCACGTACATAGTAGGTAGAGAAGGTATTGCATTCCACCCAAAAATTCAATACCGAGATTTCACCGGAAGTTTTGAGTCTTCCTGAATAAAAAAAAATCTGATGTGCTACACTCACATGACTTTCTCTACTCTTGTACAAACTATTTTTACAAACGCTTATTCTCCATATGCTTCATGTTAATCGAGATATCGAGATGTTAATCTTATTGCTAATTTTTTTGTAGATGCAAGGGGAACATGGTAGCTTTTAAGCGAAAGTCAAATCCTTTAAGCGCTGGTTGCTATGTGGAGCATTCCATTCTGTTTGCATATCCAGGACATAAAAAAATGAATAACGAATTTGAGAAAAAGTATAAGTATTGGAAAATTTAAGGGAATAACAAGAAATATCTTGAAAATGGTTCACTCAACAAAAAATGTATATGACATAAATTGTGCATTTTAACGCGATCTACATTTTTTGTGTAGTAAAATTTTGTCTATCTCTTATGGCTTACCAGTTATGCAAAAGTCGTTCACAATAAAGAATACTTTTGGAGACATTCCCAGAAAATTCAAGATATACATTTTATTTGTCATAAAAATATCTTAAGCATATGATATTTTAATCAAAATCGTTTAGAGCCATTTTTGAAAAAATTAAAATTTTCGAAAAATCTTCCATGTAAAGGGTACTTTGGGGTGGGGGGATTTTCTTGAAAACCTTCGTGTCGCATCCTTGGAAGATACTGAACCTAAATACCAAGTTTGGTGTTTATCCGACAGTTCGTTTCTGAGTTATGCTGTTCATAGACAGACACACACGGACATGTTTCCAAAAAGGCTTTTTTTGGATTCAGGGGGTCTCAAAACATGTATTTCCGGTGAAATCTCGGTATTGAAATTTTGGGTGGAATACAATACTTCCCCTACTTACTATACGTAGTAGAGAAAGTAAAAATAGATAAAGGCCCTTATGTGTGTTTCTGTGAATATTACAACTCAAAAACGAAAAGTTGGATCAACATCAAACTTGGTATTCAAGTTCAGTGCCTTCCAAAGATGCGACACGAAGATTTTTAACAATCCCCCCCCAAACTATCCTTTACATGGAAGATGATTCGAAATTTTTTATTTTCTAAATAATGGCTCACGATTTTGATTAAAATACTATACCAGGTGAGTCAGCTGCGCCTATTTATTTTTTAATTTATGTAACGTGTTAATCGAAATATGTGGCTTACGCCTTTTTTGAATGCCTTCTAATGGCTGATTTGCGTAACACTTCATAGAGAAGGGATACATAACTAAGTGCATAAGTGTTTTACGGGACAGAATGCAGTCGCTATGTATGTCGTTGCAAAAAACATCCCACCCTGACACTGGGAGTTGCAGTAGCACTTTTAGCCAATTTTACAAACTTTTACTCTTTAGCATACATTCATGCACACCTTTGAAAACGCCCCTGAAGGAACAACCTATCACACGCATTGGTTGACAAAACCATTTGAAAACAAAATGGCAGATTTACGCAGTGCGACCAATTGGCTTTAAGCCGTTAGTCAATGTACCGCCTTGTCAAAAAATGCTAAGTATTAGGTAGATAATTTCTCTTATTTCACAAACTATGGCGTATTTCAGATCATACAGAATTGTAATGACTGATGCAGTTTATTTGTTTGAATTAAAACTACCAAACCGAGCTCAAAACACTGTGTGACGCTGCAAAAAGCGTGTAAAAATTCGAGGTAGAGTCTAGTTCTGCGATTACTAATTCGTGTAGGAACCTCAGCTCGCATTACTAATTCGTGTAGGAACCTCAGCTCGCAAGGTAGCATTGGCCGAATGGTATTATCATGGTTGCTTTAACGATGTGCCACTTTAATTCGAGTTCAAATCCTTCGGGTAAATTTTAAACTTTTTATAACATGTTTTATAACATTATAAGTGTGTACAAAATAGAATAATCGTCATGTTTTCCACCGCAAAGAAGAAGAACCGCAAAACCCAAATCATATACGAGCACACTCATACGTGAAGAATGCAGGCGGATTACATCGCGCATGTTACAGCATGCAAGAAGGTCTCTCCGGCAACGTACACAAATGTGCATTGATGAAGGGGGTCATCATTTTGAACATTTACTTCCTTGATGAAATCCACGCTCTTTAACAATTTATTATTGTGTTTACCCGTGAACTTAGCACATTTACAACTCCTTTGTCAATAGAAGTGAAATACAAGGTTTAAAATGAAACAAAAACTGTTATGTTTAATATCGTCAATATGCGCCCAAGAGAATGAAAGCTAACTACGTAACACGGTTTACAACGGTACAGATTATTAGGGTAAACATGATACACAATTATCTGATTGTAATTCTTATGTATTTGGCTCACAGGGAAGCCAGTAATAAAAATAAAAAAATTAGTACACTAAAATACAGAAAATAAACACAAGGAGAGGGAGAGAGAGAGAGAGAGAGAGAGAGAGAGAGAGAGAGAGAGAGAAAGAACCAAAAAATTTTATGTTTGTATCAGATTCGAACCTCCGACGCTAACCCTTGCTTCACCACAGTCCGGCAGCTAAACCATTCGGCCAGAACTCACGTACTTTATCCAGTTCTTCGGGATAGCGTTTCTCTATCTCCTTGCAAGCATTATATCCATGAAACGCCGTCCTTTTTAAGGCTTTCACAGCTCTTTGGTTCTCATTCAGGCCTTTAATTATTAATGGGGATTGCGTATGGTACCAAATAGAAGGGCAGAGCTACAATAACAGTTTGTTTGCTAAAAGGGTACTATAAACTGCGGGTTGCATAGATACGAATACCTAGGGGCAGCTGACTCACCATATTTACATGTCAAATAAAATGATATCTTGAATTCTCTAGGAATAACCTGTGAAGTCTTCTTCATTCGAGGGAATTTTATACAGTCTTGTATAACTGGTAAACGTTAAGCGATAGACAATAACAGGCTCTACAAAAATGTAGATCTCTTAAAAACACATACTTTATTTTAAATAACTTTTTTGTGGCATTAGCCATTTCCGGAATATCCGTTATTAAAGGTTGAAATTGTTCATTTCAACATTTAGTTGTTTCTCACGATTGTTATGGAAACAGTAAGGAATTTTAAGGCCAGCATATAGCGTCCAGTTGTTAAACATTTGACTGTCGCTGTTCCCTTTGTATCTATAAGGAAATGTGTAATGTAGTTATTTCTGCAAAGATTTATTTGGATTAAAATGTACTAGACAGAAAAGTAAACTTGAGTAAGAATAATTTGTATCTCCACTAATAAACGATAAAGAGTAGAGAAATTCATATGAATGTGTCACCAGAGTTTTAAGAAATTATTTTATTTTTATCGTGGTCATGCAAAGAACATGGAATTTCAAAACCATCAGTCTCGATCCCTTTTTAGAAATATGACCTGTAAATGTTTAATGAAAGTTTATCTCGGTTATCAAGAAGTACGGAGAAAGGAATAAGCTTTTCTAAGAATAGTTTGTAGAAGAGAGAGCAGAGAAAACCGTGCGAATGCAGCACAGCTATTTTGTTCAGTTTCTACGCATTTTACTGTAGTAATTTCCTGATGATAAATCAACAAGCTTTCTATAGAACAGATAATGCACTTTGTAACAACGAGTATATAAAGGTGTTGTGGACACAAAGAGAGCACTGTGAGAGTGGCATGTTGTGCACTTGTCACATGCCTGTCTCCTCAGAACGTGAAACAGGCCAATCGGTACATGAACTACGTGGGTTGGCCTGCTAAACCTACGCCAAAAACCTGTGTGCCACTTCTCGTGTTTGTCGGTGGAAGACCTCAAGTATCACAGCTTCGGTCATCACGTGCCTAGAATCTGTATACCAAACTATGTGCAACTCAAAAGTCTTCCAGAAGGGACTAAAGGCAATTCCAGTGTTGTAGCTGTTGTGCGGAAATACTTAGAAAATGCAGATGTTCAGCGCCTGATTGATATCCTAGATGCGTATTATTGTCTATTAAAATCGACGTTTTCCAGCAAATAAAATTGCAGACATATACCGAAGATGTTTGAATTTCTACTACGCAAACGGATGGCAGTGGCGTTTTGCACAGCATGCTCATCTAATACAATAGTTCAGTGGAACGTAAATGTTTATAGACGCCCTTTTAGTACTATGCACAAAATTTATACCAGATGTAATGTTTACAAAAAACCAACTTTAAAGGAAATTATCAAGCTTCCATAAAAGACTTCACAGTTTATGCAAACAACAGAACCTCAACAGACCAGGCAAGTGGGGGCATAGCCACTTATGTTAACAACAAAACAGCTCAAACAGGTTAACCTTAAATAAAAAATATGATGTACTGCACTCACATGACTTTCTCTACTCTTGTAAAACTATTTTTACAAACACTAATTCTCCATCTACTCACATTAATCGAGATAAACATTTGCAGAAACGATCTTATTGCTAATTTTCTTGTAGATGCAAGGGGAATTGGTAGGCTTTAAGCGATAGTCAAATATTTTAAGAGCTGGTTGCTATGTGGAGTATTCCATCCTCTTTGCATGTCCAGGACATAAAGGATGAATAACGAATTCCCATTTGAGAAAAAGTAAGTATTGGAAAATTCAAACAAATAACAAGGAATAGCTCAGAAATGTTTCACTCAAAACATACACGACATAAATTGTGTATTTTAACGAGCTCTACATTTTTTGGGTAGAAAAATTTTGTCAATCTCTTATGGTTTACCAGTTTTGCAAAAACCATTCAGAATGAAGAGGACTTTTGGGGACATTCCCAGAAAATTCAAGATATATTTATTTTATTTGTCATGAAAATATTGTAAATGTATAATATTTTAATCAAAATCGTTAGAACCTTTTTTGAGAAAATAAAAAATTTCGCTAAATGTTCCATGCAAAGGATAGTCTGGGGTGTGGGAATTTTCTTGAAAATCTTCGTGTCGCATCTTTGAAAGATGCAGAACTTAAATACCAAGTTAGATATTTATCCGACTTTTCGTTTTTTTTTAGTTATGCTGTGCTTTTTTGGATTCAGGGGCCTCATAACATATATTTCCGGTGAAATCTTGGTATCGAATTTTTATGTGGAATGGAATATTTCCCCTACATACTATACGTAGTAGAGAAAGTAAAAGCACAAATTTGAACTGGTTGTAGCAAAAAAATGTTTTCTAAAGGGGCACTGACAGTTTGTAACATATATCTTCCTAATTCTTACCCTTTACTATCCACGAATTGTCCTTAGTTGATGAGCTCCCAAGCCATTTCTTCTTGTTGGAGACTTCAATAGTCACAGCTTGCTATGGGGGTCATATAAGTTAGATGCAAGAGGCAGAGTAATTGATCTCGTTGACTGACAAGAGATAATAATGCTAAATACGGGACAACCAACACATTTGAATAACACTTATAAAACGTTCAGTGCAATCGCTTTATCCTTCTCCAATTCAGCTGCAGCGCACAATTTCGAATGTTGTGTGGTAGATGAAACTTTTGGAAGTGATCACTTTCCAATTGTCATTCAACATTAGTATGATCCGATAAATAGACTTGCTTTAACAAGCACACCGACATGGAAGTTCGATCTCGCTAACTTGGAACGTTATCAAAACAGTATATCAACAAAATTACATTATTTGAACTCAGAAGATCGTATCCAAGAATCTGTTGATCAAAAAATATTTAATTTTACTTCAATTATGCTTAATGCAGCACAACAATCCATTCCTAAAACCCCAAGAAAACCAAGAAAAAAGCAAGTTCCTTGGTGGAATGAAGAGTGCCGCTTAGCACACAAGGCTTATTACATCATACTGATCAGAATAAACAAGAATATGACAAAATGTAAAGCAAAAATGCGTAAGACTTTTAAGGACAGCCGATCTGCATCCTGGATGAAGTACATTTCAACATTATCGTCTGGAACCTCAACATTTGAAACTTGGAATAAAATCATAAGAATTAACAGACAATGAAAACAAAATGCCCTTTTTTGTTGCATCTTAACAGTAACATCATCACAAATCCAAAGACCATCGCTAATGCCTTAGCATTCACCCTTTCTGAAAATTCTAGTAACGCAAATTGCCTTCCTGAATTTATTAGGTACAAAAATACCACAAATAACCACTGATCACATCTTACAATCCAATATAGAGTCTACCCCATCATTAAACTGCCCAATAGAAACCTTAGAAGTTCTCAAGGCTGTATCAAATACCAAGAACTCTAGTCCTGGTCCTGATGACATATACAATACTTTTCTGAAGAAACTCCCAATCATCGCCATTACATACATCATGAAGCTTCTTAACGAAATCCTAGTATCTGGTGAAATTCCCAAAGCTGTTGTTATTATGATTTCTAAGCCAAACAAAGGTAACACGAATCCAAAGAATTATCGACGTATTCACTTACTTTCACTATGTGTAACTTAATGGAAAAAGTAATAAACAGACGGATATTGTGATACTTAGACTTCAAGCATTACATTCCACCATATCAAAGTGGATTTCGCCATTTAAGATCAACAAATGATTACCTAATCAACATCGAAAATGAAGTTCGTGATGCTTGTGTTATGGTATGGAAGGAGGAGTCATAAAACTGGTATTTGACATTGGAGTTAGCCATACCGTATGTGACGGATATTTACATGGCAAATAAAACGTATATGCTGAATTTTCGAGAAATAGCCAATGAAGTCCTCTTCATTCGGAAGGAATTTTGTATAATCTTTATAATTGGCAAACGTTAAGCGATAGACGAAAACGTACCACACAAAAAATGCAGATCTGTTTAAAATAAGTTTTTTTTTTGTGTAACATAAACCGTTTCTGAGATATCCGTTATTAAAGATTCGAACTGTCAATTTCATGGTCATTCTTTTAAAGTTCTTTCAACGTTCAGTGGTTTCTCGCGATTGATTGGAAACAGTATGGAATTTTAAGGCCAGCATATAGCGTCTAAACATTTGACTAACGCTGTTCTCTTTGTATCTATAAAGAAATGTGTAATGTGAAAGGTTTTTTTTTGTCCCACGTATGATGACTTCGCCCCACGTTTACGAATCAACTTTTTATTTTAATGTTTATTTATATATTTATGTATACCTCGGTTGCGTCATTAGTAATTTTTAGAGCACGCATCTCTTAGCAGGGCTGGTACGGCTAAAGAACAAGGCGTACACAAATCATAATTGTATTGTACTTTTTTATTAATCCTTCACACGATTAAATAATACTTCACTGATATATCCTACTATAGAACTGTGAGATTGTGTGCACTTTAACAGGTAAACTTTATATTATTTTCACCGCAATGAATTTTTATGTCTCACATTGAACACGTGCCGTACCGATCGGGTACGCAATCTTGTAGCGTCTGCCGCCTGAATTTGCACATTTCCTCTATTTCAAGTCTCTGATTGGCTAATCCTACTCCAATAGAATACTTTTATTTAACTTTCAGCTTTACTAGTTGTTGATTGTATATTTATAAACTGTTTTATTACATTATTGTTCCAAGAATTATTAGTAGCCTTATTAAACCTTCTAATTTATTGTTGTCTCAAGGTTAGCAACTTTCGGCTTCTACTTTATAATTCTGTTTGCTACGAAAGGCAGCTTGCTTCTATTCTTACAGCTCCTACATTGTTAAATTACATAATACATTCACATAACATTATTACACATGTACATAATAATATAAACTTAACACAATGACTATTACATACACTTTATATATTATACACATATTGCTTTAAGGCGGGCTGTTATTATATTTTATTATTAGACTGATATCATTTAAGTGTTAAAAATACTGCCTCAAATGTAACCATTTCTGCAAAGGTTTATTTGGATTAAAATGTAGTAGATAGAAAAATAAGCTTTAGTAAGAATAATTTGTATACCCACTAATAAACATAGAGAGTAGAGAAAGTCATGTGAATACATCACATACGATTTTTTTTATTTCATTTATATAACCCCCTTTACCGTTTTCTTTGACTTGGGAAACACTATGGTGTGTACCTACAATAGAAATAAAATGTTTGTGTTGACGTTGCTAAGTTATCGCAACCTTGTGCAGCGGGAGGAAATAAAAGCAGATATATGCTTTGACATGCTGCCAACTATAGGTAATAAAACGAAGGAAAATCTCCCAGATGCCAGAACATTTTCAATTTACTCGCGTTGCAGCTAAAGGAGTAGATAATACCTTTCTCTCGATTTATAATTGCTGAGATCAGGAGCATCCCTAAGATTTCTTACAGGGAAGCGTAAAGAATAAACATAACATTTATTCATTAAAATTTAATAATATCTATTACACATTAATTACTAACAATCGCGATTGATTCATGATATGAGCATAATTTGAGTAACTGCCAAAATCTCACTGCACTTAATCCAAATTAAAATAGCATGAAGCAAAACATATTGCGTTATAATCAACTGAAAATAATTATTACCTTAAAGGCTGGTGAAAGTCGATTTTGCGCATTGGGATTTCATTTGTTTTTAACTGACTAATGATATTTTTTCACCTACTTCCAATTTAGCCAAGCCAACGTCAAAATTCGATGGAGTAAACATAATCTAAATGCATATCCATGACATTTCCGATCCCTCTGCTTATGCCAAGCTTTCATTCCTTTATTTAATGGCATACATTAAAATTGTTTATTGTTCTTTTTTAATTTCCACCGGTTTTAGCTGTTCTTTGTAGCTTTTGCCATTGTTTTTTTTAGGTAGCAGCCAGTTTTGAGCTGCATATAAACAAACTACAAATGACCCCTTCACCTGACGAACCAACACTGATTATATTTGCGGATGTCGGGATGAGGTTAGGAAGCACATTTACTACTAATTCCTTCCAGTTTCCAGCTTGCGACTATAGAGAGCACTAGTGGCTGTTTCTTGTCACGGCCGGCTAGAATAGCCTCTTGAGTGAAGAGTCTAATATGCACAATATGGATCTAATATGCCGTGCCCGAGAACGAGAAAGTTAAAAGTTGGGCAACTCTTCTTTCCCGTTCCCGGGGCCCGGGAAAGCTTCCTGTTATTGTGAATGCTCCCATTTGAATACACGTATTTCAACTTTCTCGTTCTGGTTACCGTTCTCGTTGGTTGTGACCAGCCTTAATTCTTCCCCAGTTTCTACTTCCGTTTCCCTAAAGACCAACACACTAAGCTCAGCTTTCAGATGTTTATAGTACATTTATTGAAAAATCTAATGTGTTACACTGACACGACTTTCTGTACTCATGTACAAACTATTTTTACAAACGCTTATTCTCCATCTACTTCGTGTTAATCGAGATATCGAGATGTTAATATTGTTACTAATTTTCTTGTAGATGCAAAGGGGAATATGGTAGGCTTTAAGCGATAGTCAAATCTTTTAAGAGCTGGTTGCTATGTGGAGCATTCCATTCTCTGTGCGTGTCCAGGACATAAAAAAACGAATAACGAATTCCCATTTGAGAAAAAGTATAAGTATTGGAAAATTCCAAAATTCAAACAAATAACAAGAAATATATCAGAAACGGTTCATTCCACAAAACACACACACACACACACACACACACACACACACACACACACACACACACACACACACACACACAAAAGGATATGACATAAACTGTGTCTCTCTAACGAGATGTATACTTTTTGTGTAGTAAAATTTTGTGTATCTCTTCTTACGGTTTACCAGTTTTGCAAAAGTCATTCAAAATGAAGAGGACTTTTGGCAACATTCTCAGCAAATTCAAGATATACACTTCATTTGCCATAAAAATATCTTAAACATTTTATACTTTAATCCAAATCGTTAGAGCCATTTTTGAGAAAATAAACATTTTCGAAAAATGTTCCGTGTAAAGGGTAGTCTGGAGTGGGTTTGTTTAAACCTTCGTGTCGCATCTTTGAAAAACACTGAACCTAAATACCAAGTTTGGTATTTATCCCACTTTTCGTTTTTCTAAAAATGCTTTTTGTTTGGATTCAAGGCCCTCAAAACATGTATTTTCGGTGAAATCTCGATATCGATTTTTTGGGTGGAATGCAATACTTCCCCACTTTAGTAGAGAAAGTCAAAGTGTATCTTTCCATATCCTTGACATAGGTTCCAATATTTTGGCAGTCGTTCTCGTGGTCTAGGGTTACCATGCTAGTCTCTAGTTCACGAGATCGCGGTTTCCCGGCGGAGGGCGATGGGGTTTTTCGGGCATCCTAAGCATGGCTTCCTTCGGAAGGGAAGTAAAGCAAAGCCAGTGGTACTGTGTCGTAGATTTACGGCACGTAAAAGAACCTCAAACCTGATAAAGAGGCCTCTGAGCAAATTTCCGGTCATTCACGCCCAATATAGAATGGGACGCTAAGCACCATAGTAGTTAAGAGCCTCCATAAATAAAACTCAATTTGGAATTAATTGTTCTTTCACACAAGCCGTGTGTTGGACAGGGTTGGAAAGGTAGAATCAGACGACTGAAAAATTCAATGCCATCGCCGGCATTTGAACTACGGAGCTACCACAGAGCTACCATGGCAACATGACGGTACGACATTAAATTCCCCTCTCCACGGGAGATCCGTGGTTCAAATCCCGGCTATGGCGTTGAATTTTTCAGTCGTCTGTTTCTACCTTTCTAACCCTCCAACACACGGCTTGTGTGAAAGAACAATTAATTCCATTAATTGACCTAATAGTGGTTGAAACTATGAAGCCCGGAACTTAAAGTACTTACAACATTGTAAGTCGCCATTGGGGTATGTCATCTCAACACAATTTGAGATCTCCTTGCGGTTTACCGGGAAAAATGCGGATCAGTTGGAAAATTTAAAGTCGTACCGGCAAGTTGCCATGGTAGCTCAGTAATTAGAGCAACCGGACTGAGACCTGGAGGTCCGTGGTTCAAATCGCGGCTATGGTATTGAATTTTTCAGTCGGCTGATTCTACTTTCCAAAACTCAATTTATTTATTTATATTTTGCCAGAAGATGTAATTTCTACATAGTGAAATAAAATTTGTTATACAGTAACCAAGAACGTGTAATTTCCTTACTCAAATTGAAGTTCATCGTACCTCTGTCATAGCATCTCTTTTGCTTTGTTTGAAATTTAACGTTGTTTAACCTGATAGGTCACATCCTCATATCGGACGGTGAATGAACGAAATGGTTGAAATGATGCTCAAATGGTCCCGCAGGAAAACTCAGAAAAACCTTAATCGAAGTAATTCACTCCAACCGAGATTCGAACTCGGGACCGTTTGAATGTTGAGGCTGACACTACCCCACAATATGGGGCTAAGCATCTTGTAAATAGCGTATCACTTTTTTATACTTTTAACACGTTTTGATGTTCCCTGAATAAAGGTAGACATTTTTAGAACAGGGTCAGAGAGTGAGAGTGAGCAACATAATTCAAAAACTTGCTGTTCAAGTTCAACGTCTTCCAAGTATTCGACATTAAGATTTTCAAGAAAGTCCCCATCCCAAACTACCCTTTACATGGAAACTTTTTCGTTATGTCTGATTTTCTCAAAAATGATACTAATGATTTTGATTAAAACATCATTTGTTTTAAGACATTCGGTTGAAAAAAAATATGTATATCTTACTTTTCTGGGAATAGCTGTGAAGTCCTGTTCATTGTGAATGAATTTTGTATAATACAATTGGTAAACCATAAGAGACAGACAAAATCTTACTACATAAAACTTAGAGCTCGTTAAACCGCACAATTTATGACAAATAAAATTTTTTGTGTCGTTAACTATTTCTGATATATTCTTTGTTTATTGCTTTGAATTTTCAGATACTTAAATTTTCTCGAGTAGTAAGTAGATATTGGTTTTTTTCTCGTGATCATGTAAAGAGCATTGAATTTCAAAACTATACATAGATATCCACTTTTTAAAAATCTGAACTCACTTAGGCCTACTCAATGTGGATAACGATGTGTAATTAAAGTTTATCTAGTGTAACAAGAACCAGATAGAAGAATAAGTATTTGTAAGAATAGTTTGTAGGAGAATGTGAATCCAAATATCAGAAAACTGGAGCACAGCTGATGCGCAAGGAACAGTAATTTGAAAATTATATATCAGAGAAAAACGCAAAAGACATCGTGATATAAAGCCTGTTAATATACGATTGTTTGTGCAGTACAAAATGTCTGAAGGTGTTACGTTTTTAGGGGAATACTAATAACATAGGTAAAGTCCTTCTCTACTTAAATCATCCCTCTTACTTTCCACCTACCCACCTCTAGAGCTTGTAGTTCGGAAGTTCTGGCTCAGCACTTCGTCTGAAAGGTTGATTCTGTTAGTGTACATGCACGAAAGTGTCTATGAACTGCACCTTTTACTTTGTGAATAACAAACAGGTGCAGCGCGTAAGAGGAAAATGCCTGGGTGCCGGCATGCGGTTTATTAAATCGTTGCCCGGTTTCGTCATGCAGGCGGATGATGAGCTTCACTACAAGGACGCAGCGCCCAGCTGGTTAATTTTATTTTACTGGACGGGAACGTGATCGAGGGATTATAGTGTTTATACAGACATGAAATGACGAGCAAACTTGTATATTTTCGTACGTACAGAGTGCAAGCAACCTGGATGTTTTTGCATGAGGTTGGTGCCCCTGTTATACTTGGAAGGTGGGAGAACCAGCTTAATGCCTTGATTCGCACTGTGTTGGACAGCCGCGAGAAAATGTTAAACCGTCTCATTTTCAACATACTCGCAAAAAATATTCTCTTTATTTTGTCCGCTGCTTGTGCTTAAAACGGCCGAATTATCGAAATTGTGTCTGAATGAGAATGGCTGGACACACATCTTCGATATGCTGTTATCTAAAAATTGCCAACTAATCCCGAAATTTCCTTCGGGAGGGAAGTAAACCCGGTGGTCCCGTGTCGTAGATTTACCTACAGCACATAAAAGAATATAAGCCTGATAAAGAGACCTGTGAACAAAATCTCGGTCTTTCACCCCAGTATAAAATGGGCCAAGAAACTGGTCCTGCATGGCCTATCCACTTACGGATATGCAACATTCAGATAGTCCTGGCCTCGCGACTGAAATGTGCAGGGGCTCCATCATGCACAAACCATAAGGTGGTTCACGTAGCGAGTGAGGCATCTTCATGAAGCACAACACACAACTCACATAATAACGTAGGTGAATATTCAATGGTAAGCCATCACACCATACGTACTTCACAGCAACAACTGAATGACGAATTGCAGTGCAGCAGACGTGGTGCCCCTACAGGACGACAGCGCCATGCTACAGAGTACAACAGACCATACCTACGTATACATTAAACAAAGTATTTTCTTGAACTGTGTAGAGGCGTGATCTACAGTTATTACATTCGCTAAGTAGACGAACATGACACGCTCAAAGACTGTACTGGCCCGTGCTTTTAAGACCTATCAAGCATTACTCATAATAACTCCAAAATAAACCAATTTCATATAAAGTACTATATAACATTTTATTTTTGTCTTGACCTCTACATTACACCCACGAAGTTTGTACAGTGACTTATGAAACATCTGTATAGTTCCGTAAACACAGTGCTGCTGATGTAAACTAAGACGCCAATGCGCTGTCTTATTTGTTACTGTAAACAGTACAGCCTAGTGATGGTAGAAAATGAAGCAGCAATACACTTCAGAATGAGAGACAAAGTGTACCTCTAGTCACGAAGTGGATTGTACACGGCCTCACAGGTAAACAACACCCCAATGCGCCACCTCCCTGAACCCTACTCGGTGCTCAATAAACTTCACATCATCCTTGTTGTCCCGGATCCATAGCTTGTTGATGAGCAGTATACGAACAGAACCAATAATACACAAATGGGAAGCATTGCGTCGACAGGAATATAATTTGCAATGTGCATTATGTTTTTAAAAACCTTTCGATATGATGCAGTTTTGTCATAACGGAGTTTTCTACTTAGCCTGCGCAAGTTTTGTTATTGTTATCAAGGTGAAATCCTTGTTGATTTAGGAATGCATAGCAAGTCGTATTTGCTAGAGTTGTACAGTCTTTTCCCTTATTTCTGCGCTCAACTTGGCTCCGTCCTTTAACACATGGAAACCTTGCGCAGCTCCATTAGTGGCTAGAGCTCAGCCACCATCAGATTCTGTGTCTGCCGTAATGAACACATGACTGTCGTGTATTGTTACTGTCTACAAACTGAGCTCGACTGATATTGCATGCATTATTCAAGATGATTATCCTTTACCTTCAACACTGTTCGGCCACTTCTTGCGGCACATCCCACTTCAGATGCAATTGAGACTGCTGTCTTCACTAAGTATGCTTTCTGGGACCCATTATTTTTACTGCATTTTGAGCGGACCTTTAAAAAATGTTCCACAAGCAACAGTCTGGATGATTCAAATTGGGACTTCACGAAGTCCTCCAGCAGTGATCACGGTGAACTCCAATCAGCATTGTTGTAGGCGTGTGTTGAATCCTTTTGGAATATCTAGTGCTTACCAACAAGCAGGATAGTGTTTAAGAGCTTCACCACCTGCTCCAGAATGTCCGTTTGGTAGTTGTGGTCAGGTTTCTTCAATACTTTTGCGCAGAAGTGCAGTGGTAATGTCCTTAGATGAACCACCACAGACAACGGGCGTCCACTTTTCCTTCTGGTCCTCTTTTCTGTGTATCTCTGAATACGCTCTATCATCTGGTAGTTCATTTAACTTGAGTTTAAATAGTTTTAACACCAGATGCTTTTTTAAATTGGTTGTTACAAGAGAAGTTCTGTGTGAACAAGCGTTTTAAAAGCAAGCATCATAAAATTACTAATTAATTTTAAAGTTTGCTTTAAGATTTTATTTTTGGTGTAATATCCCAAAAGATCCATGGTATTTCCCGCCGTCATTTCCTTCATACTAAGCTCACTAATTTTCCGGAATGCAAGGAATTACAAAGGATACAGGTTTACTTTTGGCAGCACTTGAAAGAAAATGTTTTAGTAAGTATATAATTAGGCTCTGGTATCTCCCATTGTCAGATGCAGCGAAGCAGTAACAATTGTTGCTACTGTCGTTTAGTTATTCTGAAATGCAGTTGTTCTGAGTATTTTTATCTATATCATCCAACGAGAATGCTTGGAAAGGTTACAGACAGCTCTTCCAAATTGCTCTTTCATATATCAAAGTTTATGACTCGTTTGCAGAATTCAGACGAGGAAGGACATTTCTAAAGACGGGAAGCGCACAGGCATCCAGCAACAGATGTGACCGAGGAAGAGACGCGTAGCTCGTATGGAAGACCTATTAAAAACTAATGCACAGACGACCAACATCCTTCTCTAACAGATTCCTTTGTGTGAGGAAGCTTTATTGTCCCTCATAACCTGACAGAAAAAAGAAGGGAAGGATAGAGTTGTGTCAACAAATGGTTCGTCGTTTGGACAGTTTGGGTGGTATCACAAGCAATGAAAGCTGGATATATTAGTATGACAGAAAATCAGAGCTCCGGGTTTTCCCATGTGATGATCCCCTTTAGAAGATGAAGAGGTACCGGAGTTAAAGCCGGAAAATGGTTGCCAGCAAGTGGCGTATTGCAACCATTTCAGTTGAGTAATACTGCTCCACAGAAACTAAAGTCAGATTTGCGAGAGATTTTGCTTCACCATGGCAATGCAATATGCATTGAAAGCAGTGGAGTTCTTACAAGAATCTATTGAGAAATTGATCGATCATCCGCCATACAGTTCATATCTGGCCCATATGACTTTTTCCTGTTTCCATCAATGAACAGGAAGTTGCTAACATGGGGAGAGTACTTCGAAAACAAAAACGTCAGCGATAAGTGGCAATTCGCAATGTAACTTAGACATAAGCATAGCGTCAGCATAGAAACTTGTTTCATGCTATCTTAATGCACGAGTTCACAATGGCTGATGTTGACATAAACATGGCTATAAACTTATAACGTAAACATAGAAGTTTGTAAATTCTAATTTTCCATGCATATGTCTACATCAAACTAAGAAATTATGCCAATTAGGGATTCTCCTTACACCTGATTCACGGGATCAATCCGCCATCTCAACCAGATTTTCAAGGTTCTTTTAATTTATGGTTGCTGTTTAACTATTATGGTTCTTAAGAGTCCCATTCTAATTTGGGCGTGAAATCAAATTTTGCTTAGAGGCCTCTTTATCAGGCTTGGGTTTTTTACGTGCCTAAATCTACGATACCGGACCACCGGCTTTTCTTCCTTTCCGAAGGAAGCTATGCTAAGGATTTTTACGCCCGAAAAACATCCATCGCCCTCCGCCGGACACCAGATTTACGGTCGTCATGTGTTGACTTGCTAATTGCCTTTCTGTGTAAGATTTTGGATCAGGAATCATCGGGGTGTGTTGACTGGCTAACTGCCTTTCTCTGTAAGATTATGGACTCGGAATCACTAAGATGTAATGACTTGCTAACTGCCTTTCTCTGTAAGATTATGGACTGGGAATCACTAGCATGTGTTGACTCACTAACTGCCTTTCTGTGTAAGATTTTGGACTGGGAATCACTGGGATGTGTTGACTCACTAACTGCCTTTCTCTGTAAGATTATGGACTGGGAATCACTAGCATGTGTTGACTCACTAACTGCCTTTCTGTGTAAGATTTTGGACTGGGAATCACTAGGATGTATTGACTCACTAACTGCCTTTCTCTGTAAGATTATGGACTCGGAATCACTAAGATGTAATGACTTGCTAACTGCCTTTCTCTGTAAGATTATGGACTGGGAATCACTAGCATGTGTTGACTCACTAACTGCCTTTCTGTGTAAGATTTTGGACTGGGAATCACTGGGATGTGTTGACTCACTAAATGCCTTTCTGTGTAAGATTATGGACCGGGAATCATGGGATGTATTGACTCACTAACTGCCTTTCTGTGTAAGATTTTGGACTGGGAATCACTGGGATGTGTTGACTCACTAACTGCTTTTCTGTGTAAGATTATGGACGGGGAATCATGGGATGTATTGACTCACTAACTGCCTTTCTGTGTAAGATTTTGGACTGGGAATCACTGGGATGTATTGACTCACTAACTGCCTTTCTGTGTAAGATTATGGACCGGGAATCATGGGATGTATTGAATCACTAACTGCCTTTCTGTGTAAGATTATGGACCGGGAATCACTGGGATGTGTTGACTTGCTAATTGCCTTTCTGTGTAAGATTTTGGATCAGGAATCATCGGGATGGGTTGACTGGCTAACTGCCTTTCTCTGTAAGATTATGGACTGGGAATCACTAGGGTGTAATGACTTGCTAACTGCCTTTCTCTGTAAGATTATGGACTGGGAATCACTAGGATGTGTTGACTGGCTAACTGCCTTTCTCTGTAAGATTATGGACTGGGAATCACTAGGATGTGTTGACTGGCTAACTGCCTTTCTCTGTAAGATTATGGACTGGGAATCACTAGGATGTGTTGACTTGCTAACTGCCTTTCTCTGTAAGATTATGGACTGGGAATCACTAGCATGTGTTGACTCAGTAACTGCCTTTCTGTGTAAGATTTTGGACTGGGAATCACTAGGATGTATTGACTCACTAACTGCCTTTCTCTGTAATATTATGGACTGGGAATCACTAGGATGTGTTGACTGGCTAACTGCGTTTCTTTGTAGGTTTATGGACCGGGAATCACTGGGATGTGTTGACTCACTAACTGCCTTTATGTGTAAGATTATGGATTGGGAATCACTAGGATGTGTTGACTCGCTAACTGCTTTTATGTGTAAGATTATGGACCAGGAATCACTGGGATGTATTGACTCACTATCTGCCTTATTGTGTAAGATTATAGATCAGGAATCACTAGGATGTATTGACTCACTAACTGGCTTTATATGTAAGATTATGGACCGGGAATCATGGGATGTATTGACTCACTAACTGCCTTTCTGTGTAAGATTTTGGACTGGGAATCACTGGGATGTGTTGACTCACTAACTGCTTTTCTGTGTAAGATTATGGACGGGGAATCATGGGATGTATTGACTCACTAACTGCCTTTCTGTGTAAGATTTTGGACTGGGAATCACTGGGATGTATTGACTCACTAACTGCCTTTCTGTGTAAGATTATGGACCGGGAATCATGGGATGTATTGACTCACTAACTGCCTTTCTGTGTAAGATTATGGACCGGGAATCACTGGGATGTGTTGACTTGCTAATTGCCTTTCTGTGTAAGATTTTGGATCAGGAATCATCGGGATGGGTTGACTGGCTAACTGCCTTTCTCTGTAAGATTATGGACTGGGAATCACTAGGGTGTAATGACTTGCTAACTGCCTTTCTCTGTAAGATTATGGACTGGGAATCACTAGGATGTGTTGACTGGCTAACTGCCTTTCTGTGTAAGATTTTGGACTGGGAATCACTGGGATGTGTTGACTCACTAACTGCTTTTCTGTGTAAGATTATGGACGGGGAATCATGGGATGTATTGACTCACTAACTGCCTTTCTGTGTAAGATTTTGGACTGGGAATCACTGGGATGTATTGACTCACTAACTGCCTTTCTGTGTAAGATTATGGACCGGGAATCATGGGATGTATTGACTCACTAACTGCCTTTCTGTGTAAGATTATGGACCGGGAATCACTGGGATGTGTTGACTTGCTAATTGCCTTTCTGTGTAAGATTTTGGATCAGGAATCATCGGGATGGGTTGACTGGCTAACTGCCTTTCTCTGTAAGATTATGGACTGGGAATCACTAGGGTGTAATGACTTGCTAACTGCCTTTCTCTGTAAGATTATGGACTGGGAATCACTAGGATGTGTTGACTGGCTAACTGCCTTTCTCTGTAAGATTATGGACTGGGAATCACTAGGATGTGTTGACTGGCTAACTGCCTTTCTCTGTAAGATTATGGACTGGGAATCACTAGGATGTGTTGACTTGCTAACTGCCTTTCTCTGTAAGATTATGGACTGGGAATCACTAGCATGTGTTGACTCACTAACTGCCTTTCTGTGTAAGATTTTGGACTGGGAATCACTAGGATGTATTGACTCACTAACTGCCTTTCTCTGTAATATTATGGACTGGGAATCACTAGGATGTGTTGACTGGCTAACTGCGTTTCTTTGTAGGTTTATGGACCGGGAATCACTGGGATGTGTTGACTCACTAACTGCCTTTATGTGTAAGATTATGGATTGGGAATCACTAGGATGTGTTGACTCACTAACTGCTTTTATGTGTAAGATTATGGACCAGGAATCACTGGGATGTATTGACTCACTATCTGCCTTATTGTGTAAGATTATAGATCAGGAATCACTAGGATGTATTGACTCACTAACTGGCTTTATATGTAAGATTATGGACCAGGAAGCACTGGGGTGTAATGACTTGCTAACTGCCTTTCTATGTAAGATTATAGATCAGGAATCACTAGGATGTATTGACTCACTAACTGGCTTTATATGTAAGATTATGGACCAGGAAGCACTGGGATGTAATGATTTGCTAACTGCCTTTATATGTAAGATTATGGACCAGGAATCACTAGGATGTATTGACTCACTAACTGCCTTTATATGTAAGATTATGGACCAGGAATCACTAGGATGTATTGGCTCACTAATTGCCTTTATATGTAAGATTATGGACCAGGAAGCACTAGGATGTATTGACTCACTAACTGCCTTTATATGTAAGATTATGGACCAGGAATCACTAGGATGTATTGACTCACTAACTGCCTTTATATGTAAGATTATGGACCAGGAATCACTAGGATGTATTGACTCACTAACTGCCTTTATATGTAAGATTATGGACCAGGAAGCACTAGGATGTATTGACTCACTAACTGCCTTTATAGGTAAGATTATGGACCAGGAATCACTGGGATGTAATGATTTGCTAACTGCCTTTATATGTAAGATTATGGACCAGGAAGCACTAGGATGTAATGATTTGCTAACTGCCTTTCTATGTAAGATTATGAACCGGGAATCACTGCGATGTATGGACTCGCTAACTGCCTTTCTGTGTAAGATTATTGTGGAAAGGAACCACTTGGAATTTCTATAAAACTGCAGCAGAATGAATTGTGATATTTTTTTCTGAGTTTAGCGAACTTTAACCGATTAATTGGCTGTTTTCATTTTGTTAGATGTACATAACCTCTTTTATCGTGTATACTGTTGGTAATCGCTTCGCAGGCCGTCATATTAGTTAAGCTGTTTCACGCTCTGTTGCGACTGACTGCCATTTATACTTCCGTTTGCTGTTGTGAATGGCTACATATCGCATTAAGTTTGTGCTTAAGTTTTATGACATTATGCTAATGCTTAATTTACGTTGTGAATATTTTCTTTATCAGAGTTTTTCTACATAGTAGAATCCAGAAAATGAATACTGACCTCTACTAATGTCGAAATATTTTGCGTATCGATTAAAATGCAATCCTTCAATCAAAATAATAAATGCAACTAAGACTGCTGTGCCAGTCTCCAGAGTAGGGCAGAAAGGTGGGTGTGTGGGCAGATAGTGGAGTCGGCAGTCTCTTGGATATTGTCCATTGTCTCCGTTGGACCCACGCCCGTCTTGAGGTGATTGGTTGGCAAGGGATGTGATCGGCCAGGCTATTACTGGCGCCTCAACAATAAACCAATGTCACACTCTCAATCGCTTGGAAGGGTTTGGCACACTGATTATAAAAATGAAACAAAAACAGTTCCGGAAGACAGCCGTAACTCTTTGAACCATCTTATTAGTGTGATCTTTCTTCAACGCGTGAACGAAAAATTGTTGCATTTTTCGGATGTTAAGGAGCGTTTCCTGCTCCTTTTATAACCAATCTTTAATGTCTTCTCCCTCATTTCACGTTTTTGTTATTATTTATTACACGCTATCTATTACAATTTTAATGTGTTGCGAGGGAAATTTCAGTAGAATATGTGGGAAAATTGAAAATGTGAGTATTGTCACTTATTTGGAGCGATAAGCAAGGGCAAGTAACGCAGTTGTGAGTTACCAGTACGAAAACTGCAATTGCCCCGTCTGATACGTCAAGTGACTAACGGTCTGAGTAAAGGAGGAGGAAGCACTTTTCGTTTATTCAAGATTGCCAGTACATTAGCGAGACAAGAGCTCAGACGTCAGCATCTCATGCAGTACCAGCTGCAAGCGATAAACTGTAGTGTCTGACGTACTTCCAGCGAGAGTGAATTTTCCTTCCTCTGTCTTAATTATTATCCTTCCCGTAAGAGAGGATTAAACGGGTAAAGTTGCCAAAATAAAACTTTTAGTCTTTTTTGTGGAGTCTTATAAATTGGAATTTCCTCTTTAATTATATACTCGGATAAATATACGTTCAATATCTTCCAAAGATGAGACACGAAGATTTTCAACAAAATCCCACCATCCCAAACTATGCTTTACATGAAAGGTTTTTTTCGAAATTTTTTATTTTCTTAAAACGACTAACGTTTTTGATTGAAATACCATATATTAAAGATACTTACATGGCAAATAAAACGTATGTCTTGAATTTTCTAGGAATAGCTTATGAAGCCTTCATTCGAAAAAAAAATGTTATATAATCTTATGTAACTACTAAATGCCAAGCGATAGACGAAAACGTACTTCACAAAACTGTAGATCTCCTTAAAACACATAGATTTTTCGCGGCATGAGCCATTTGGGAGATATCCATTATTAAAGTTCTAATTGTTCATGACTTGATCATTCTTTTAAAGCCCTGTCAACATTCAGCTGTTTCTCGCGATGTCATGGAAACAGTGTGGAATTTTAAGGTCAGCATATAGCGTCCAGTTCTTAAAGATTTGACTATAGCTGTTCCCTTTGTATCTATAACGAAATGTGTATAATGTAGCTATTTCCGCAAAGGATTATTTGGATTAAAATGAAATAGAAAAATAAGCTTAAATAAATTAGTTTGTATACCACTAATAAACGATAAGGGTAGAGAAGGTCATGTGAGTGTGTGTCACATCATATTTGTTTTGTAGCATCAGTCATTTCCGAGATAATTGTCCGAATTATTCAATACATAAGTAATTCTTTTCAAGTCCTGTAGATTTTCAGCTGCTTCTGGAGATATCATGGGTAGAGCATAGGATTTTAAGGTCAGCGTATAGGGTCCAGTGCTGAAACATTTGACTATTGCTATTCCCTTTGTATCTATAACGAAATGTGTAATGTAGCTATTTCCATAAAGTTTTATCTCAATTAAAATGAAGTAGATAGGAAAATAAACGTTCGTAAGAATAAATGTGTATACCCACTAATAAGCGATAGAGGGTAGACAATGTCATGTGAATGTAACACATCAGATTTTTTTCCTTCGTGTTTTCGTGCTTGTTTCTAGGATCCATAGATACGATTGATTATTCGCTGATAACATTTGATCATCATGAACCTGTTAGAGCAGGTTGCGAAGTTCATATTAGCTCTGGTTGGAAGAAACTCCGGCATTAGGACGCCCTGCCATATTGGGAAATGCTGAATTCTTCGTTTGAGTGAGTGCTATTCTTTTGTTTTGGGCGTATGGTGGTACGCCCTGATCTCATCAGTCATCCAGAAACTGTGCTCCACTTCGGTGTAACGCATCAGATGATTCAAGGACAAGTCTCGAGGGTTTTCTTCTGGCGCCCGAAATATCTTTCCTTTGCTACGTGTTCTTTATTATGTAAACCAGTGTTAGCCAACTGAGAGCTCTGTGACGTCATATCACTAGCTCCCTGGCACCTCTGAGTGCACTAAGAAGTGTGGGACGGTAAGAAAACGGGAAATGCCAAGTTATTGAAAAGCGATGGACTATTAGGGCTCGGAGATCACTATCTGAACACGATTTCAATGTGGATATCACTTGAAATAAGCGCATTTATAAATTCAGTGCATTAAGGGGACACTTGATGTCCCAATGCTGACTTCATGACCCCTTATCCCAGAAACCATTTGAGATATTAAACAGAAATTTTCACAGAATGTAGACGCATCTCTTCTATACATTAAACTATGTTTATATGATAAAGCTTGTTAAGGAAGATGTGATTTTTCTCTTAAGTATACAGATTTTATTAACATTTATCAGTAGTTTTTTGTTTGTTTACCGTAAAGTAGATCCACGACAGCATTACGATGAGGTTTTTATCATCCCAAAATTTCATTAACTGCATTAAACAAAAAAATGCATGTAGGTGGGATTTTTTGTGACTTAGCAAAGGCATTTGACTGTGTTAATCATGATATTCTGATAGCAAAATTGAAATTCTATGGACTAAAAAATGAAAGTCTAAGTTGGTTCGTATCATATCTAAATGAAAGAAAACAAAGTGTTGAAGTTGTCAATGATATTGAATTTGGAAGACATACATCAAAATGGAAAACAGTAACACATGGAGTGCCCCAAGGTTCAGTCCTAGGACCTTTACTATTTTTTATCTATATAAATGACCTATAATTTTATATAAAGGATATTGCAAGTATAATTCTGTTTGCTGATGACACGAGTGTTCTGGTGACAAGTAAAAACTTGAATGAGTGTGTAATTAAATTGAATTATGTTTTGAACTGTATGTCACACTGGTTTAAAGCTAACAAATTATCTGTAAATCTAGACAAAACAAAAGTTGTTAAATTTATAACCCATCGATCACTACACACTCCAATAGAAATTGGGATTAACGACATGTCACTAGAACAAATAGACAACATTAAATTTCTGGGCCTCCAAGTAGACAGATATTTAGATTGGAAAGTTCACATTACGTATATCATACCCAAACTCAGTTCTGCATGTTATGCTATCCGAGCATTGGTAAATGTCAGTTCTATAGATACACTTAAATTAGTATACTATGAATATTTTAACTCTATCATTGAATATGGAATATTATTTTGGGGAAATTCGGTAGAAAGTAAACGAATATTCCTCATGCAAAAGAAGGTTATAAGAATCATTTCCAGCACTCATACCAGACACTCTTGCAAACATCTTTTTAGAAAACTGAAGATATTAACCCTACCTTGCATGTATATATTTTCAATCTTAAAATTCTATGTATGCAATCGAGCTACATTTATTACAAACATGGAGATTCATGAGATAAACACTAGACAAAAGGGTAACATCCATCATCCCAGTGCAAAGCTTTCTTGGTTCCAGAAAGGTGTATATTACGAGACCATAAAAATATTTAATACTCTCCCTAATGATCTTAAGAGAAAAGTTGACAATTTCAATGTCTTTAAAATTGCTGTTAAAGAGTACCTATGCTCACAAGCATATTATTCTGTACAAGATTATCTGAATGACAAATTATCCTGATGATAATACTTATATAGCTCTGTAAGTAGTATTAGTAAATATTAATGACAATTGCCAGTCATATTTGATGCCTGCTCTAGAATTAATGAAGCTATTTAAATGTATGTATATTAAGAACTGACAGTAAATGCTATGCATTACAAATCAAATAGAACAAAATGATCAGACGAACAAAGGTAAAATCCTAGTGAATGTTAAAATAACTGTCTTGCCTATACGTATGTTAACCTTATAACAGTAAGGAGGTATTCAACTCTGTACAAAATTACACTTGTTTTGCTTCATTTTGTATATAATATGTCTTTATTTTATTTTAAATGTTCTGTATACTATGTAATATTTATGTATATATGTAACTTTATTGTACATTTCCTTGACACGCAATATAGTATGTGTCTATTTTATTTCAAATGTTCCATATTCTGTGTAATATTTATGTTTATATGTAATTTTTGTACATTTCCTTGACATGTTCTATGTTCACAAGCCTTTACGGCTGCTAGTAACTCACAGAATACAATAAAATCTAATTAAGTACCTTCGATGTTTCTGAAAAAAAAAATCTGATGTGTTACACTCACATAACTTTCTCTACTCTTGTACAACCTAATTTTACAAACGCCTATTCTCCATATGCTCCATGTTAATCGAGATATCGAGATGTCAATCTTATTGCTAATTTTCTTGTAGATGCAAGGGGAATATGGTAGCTTTTAAGCGATAGTCAAATATTTTATCGCTGGTTGCTATGTGGCGCATTCCATTCTCTTTGCATGTCCAGGACATAAAAAAAATGAATAACGAATTTGAGAAAAAGTATAAGTATTGGAAAATTTAAGGAAATAACAAGCAATATCTCGAAAACGGTTCACTCAACAAAAAAAATGTATATGATATAAGTTGTGTATTTTAACGCGATCTACATTTTTTGTGTAGTAAAATTTTGTCTATCTCTTATGGTTTACCAGTTATGCAAAAGTCGTTCATAATGAAGAATACTTTTGGAGACATTCCCAGAAATTTCGAGATATACATTTCATTTCTCATGACATTAACTTAAACATATGATATTTTCATCAAAATCGTTAGAGCCATTTTTGAGAAAATTAAAATTTTCGAAAAATGTTCCATGTAAAGGGTAGTCTGGGGTGGGGGGATTTTCTTGAAAATCTTCGTGTCGCATCTCTGGAAGATACTGAACGTAAATACCAAGTTTGGTGTTTATCCGACTGTTAGTTTTTGAGTTATGCTGTTCACAGACACACAGACACACACACACACACACAGACACACACACAGACACACACACACACACAGACACACACACGGACATGTTTCCAAAAATGGTTTTTTTGGATTCAGGAGGTCTCAAAACATGTATTTCCGGTGAAATCTCGGTATCGAATTTTTGGGTGGAATGCAATACTTCCCCTACTTACTATACGTAGTAGAGAAAGTAATAACGAATTTGGGAAAAAGTAAAAGTATTGGAAAATTTAAGGGAATAACAAGCAATATCTCGAAAACGGTTCACTCAACAAAAGAAATGTATATGACATAAGTTGTGTATTTTAACGAGATCTACATTTTTTGTGTAGTAAAAGTTTGTCTATCTCTTATGGTTTACCAGTTATGCAAAAGTCGTTCACAATGAAGAATACTTTTGGAGACATTCCCAGAAAATTCGAGATATACATTTTATTTCTCATGACATTATCTTAAACATATGATATTTTAATCAAAATCGTTAGAGCCATTTGTGAGAAAATTAAAATTTTCGAAAAATGTTCCATGTAAAGGGTAGTCTGGGGTGGGGGGATTTTCTTGAAAACCTTCGTGTCGCATCTCTGGAAGATACTGAACCTAAATACCAAGTTTGGTGTTTATCCGACTGTTCGTTTTTGAGTTATGCTGTTCACAGACACACACACAGACACACACACACACAGACACACACACAGACACACACACACACAGACACACACACACACAGACACACACACGGACATGTTTCCAAAAATGCTTTTTTTGGATTCAGGAGGTCTCAAAACAGGTATTTCCGGTGAAATCTCGGTATCGAATTTTTGGGTGGAATGCAATACTTCCCCTACTTACTATACGTAGTAGAGAAAGTAAAAACGGTAATTTTTATCAGACTCCTGTCATTCACAGCAAAACCTTTTAAAGTAAAAGTCTGATGTGTTATATTCACATTACTTCCCCTACCCATTATTCTAAAATCCATTCTTAAAACAAATTTATTATTCTATCTGCTTCATGTTAATCGAGATAATAATTTGCTGAAATGTTTTTATTCCACATTTCGTTGTAGGTAGACTGCATAAAAAGTGGCCCATTGCCCTAGATCGTCATAATGTTTTTCCCTCTAAGTTTTCCACCTTCAGGTAACCAACTTTTGACTCCACCCAGCCGGTTTCAATTCTCTATGTGACGGCATGAAAAACAATTCAGGGACATAACTAACCAATGCACGATGTTTATAATTTATGTGAAATGTAGCAGGGCAAGAGAGTTGTTGACAGAGGTTAGAACAACCGGACGGGGACCGGGAGATCCGTGGTTCAAATCCTGGCTATGGCATTGAATTTTTCAGTCCTCTGATTCTACCTTTCTAACCTTGTTCAACACACAGCTTGTGTGGAAGAACAATTAATTCCATCCCTAACATGGCTTCCTTCGGAATGGAGTAAAGCCGGTGGTCCAGTGTCGTAGATTTACGGCACATAAAAGAACCTCAAACCGGATAAAGAGGTTACCGGTCTTTCACGCCGAGTATAATGCGATGCTAAGGACCACAGCAGTTAAAGAACGTCTATAAAAATAAAACTCAATTATTCCGATGTAATCTATATACAGAATTTTTGAGTGGAATACAATACTTTCTTTGCATACTGTAGGGATATATTGAAATAGGCCAGAATAGGCTATCAAATCAAGGTAGAATCAATCTATTTAAATGGAAACATCTGAGGAGTGTGGATATCGCATAGAAGAGCCATGGCAGTCTGACGTGAGTGCAGTTGCAAATTAGAGATTTCTTGTGAAGGCTACAGTCACTCGAAAGTGACTTCATGCTGTTCAAGCTTTGGCATGGTAGCGACTATGTAGATGTTAAACACTATATCCGTTTAAGGGTGGCTTACGATTATGCCATGAAGGGAACATTTCTGTCTTCTGGTAATGGTCGCTCATCCGATATGAACACCGAGTAAAATTATGCAATAAAACTACGTCAAATAATAATTAATTGCGAATGAAGTTTTATATATTCGTTTTATGAATAATGCTGGACATTATTTGCACCATATGCGATATATACAGACGTAGATAAACTCAAAATCTTTCTGCAGATCCCTTCCCCTCTCCCCCCAAAATAAAGCTATGCACATGTGAAGAACCTTGAAATTTAGTTTTTTTTTAAGTTTCATTTATACCCCGCCTTTAACTGCGATGGTCTAATCGAAGGCTTTTCCTTTGGAACATGTTATTGCCTAGGCAATGGCATTAACTCGTATTCGCTTGTCATTTGGTTACTGGTAAACTTTGGGTTTTTTCATTAGATTACACACTCATTCATTCTTCCAGACTCTGGGGAAGATAGGGGATAATCTTGGCCAGAGAAAAATTCCCACCCCAGCCGGAAATCGAACCTGGGACCTCTCGCACAGCAGGCAGTTGCTTTACCGACTGAGCTACAGGGACAACAGTGTTTTTGTTTGAGCTGCTTGAAATGTTTACCAAAATATGGTAATGTAATACAAAGGCAGTATACAAAATTTCTGTGAGTTAATTGCATTTATCCGCAATGATTTAATAATGGTTACTTATCCATCATCATATCGATCATGGAAATGACATTCATTACCGCATTCAGCGTGCAATTCATTGTATTATTGTAGTACATTCGATATGCAATTCGCTGCGAGTAATGAATTAATATAGTTATATATCATGCTTAACATTCATTCTTTACCCTCGATTTACTTGCCAAACGCGATGCAACAACTATCGAAGCTGCTACTTCCATAACTGAAGTGATACTTTCTTCAGAATCACTCATTATTCAGAACGATAATAATCTATACCATTCTATTGTTATCGTAAACAAATTAATATCAATACATTACTTCTTTTGTTTCTAGACCAGCTTTACTATGAACAACGGAATAGTATTTACTAGACTTCGGATTACATTGAATCACAAAGTATCACAATGTGCATTGAATGATGTTGCGTTATTTATAAATCATCGATCGTATCTTGATCGCAGATAAGGTAAGTAGTCATTAAATGGTCGCGGATAAATATTGTATGCAACCAGTAGGATGAATATGATTACTGCTCTCATGTAATTACAGAACTCGGATTACGCTTCGTTCTTGCAAAATACCATTCGAGCGGTAATGATGTTCATATTCCACTAGTTGCATAAATAACTACTTTAGACAGCATGGCCTAAAAGTAGGACTTCTAACACAAAGCACACGAGCTAAAAGGACTAGTGGGATAATTTTCATTGTGACCAACTTTGGTTTCAAGTCCAATCACATGGCAGTTGTGCTATGTATTTGCACATCTTTAATAACCCGACATGGTTTGATTAGGTTTTACTTTTCATTATGTCGTTTCACATGATTAATTTCTCATGTTCACAATACAAAGCGTCATATTCAATTTATCGCAATTCGTTGTAGAGTTAACCTATACGTTATAGTGACAGCTTTCTTCTTTCTTTGATCTAAAACGTTATTCTTTTATCTAATATAGGTAACTACATAAAGATCAAATGGCGGAAATTATGAATTCAGAAGAATCTGAAATGGAAGAACAAGGTGAAATTACAGAAGCAGCAGAAAGAATAACACTAGAACTACTTACCCCCCCCTAAAAAAACAACAGAAAGCAATATGGTATAGCATTTAATTGTTTCATTGGCGGGTGTAACACAAAACATGTTGAAAATAATTTCATTGAAAATGTCTGCTAGCGAATCAACAGCTTTTTTAACGTCATTTCCCTTGTTTCAAGAACCGCGTTCTAAACGTTAGTTTCAGGAATCAATATAATATTATTGATATTTTACAAATTCGAACGCGTATAAAAATAAAAATGTCTCGCGTGCCAAAAGTGGTTTTATTTTACTCCTTGTATCATAATCTATTAATTGTTTCAGATATATTAATCTTTTTATTCTTGATTTAATCACTTCTTTTATATATTAATTAAAATTTATGAAGAAACTCAAAAGTAAGATCTCAATTTGCAATGTACAATTTACAGATAGGGATGTCCTCAGGAGATCTATTCTATTTTAACTTAGATAAACTTAAAAATGAAGAAATTAGAGAAGAATGGATTACTAAAATTGTGCACATTTAATCTATTCCGTTGTCAGTAGTTAATTTGATATGGACATTTTTATATGCACTGTATTGGTGTAGAAGGTCGTGCAATTTTAACACGTTACATTGTCTTTCTCCCAGCTTTAGCAGACAAAACAATGGAGGTGGCTACAAAATATAGAGAGGATACAGAAGCTCTTTTCAAAGCGGAAACACACTGGAGAAGACATTACTTGCCTAGCTGTGTGCCTAATAGCTCGGCTCGAACTTAAATCGTTTAATTATCATTATACTGTTGCTGAATTTTTTTATTGGGCGCTTTCTCTCACCGTCGGGAGGGCAATGAACCGCAGACGGAACTGGGACATCGCCGGTTCAGGCCCTGGCAGGTCGATAGATATTCCGCATAAGAGAAATTCCGGAATATCTACCTCTGTGCGGTGGTTAAAACCTGCCGTTCCGGTTTTAACAGTTCCGTGGTCACAGCGAGAGGGTGAAATAATATATGAAATGTCTTCCTTTCATTGTATCCGATTTTTAAGACAGGCGTCTGGTCTTTGTTTCGTAAAGAAGAGTTAAAATAGATATTCTCTATATAACCAGTGGCGAACAGACAGTGTTCTAAACATGAAAAGTAAATATTGTGCATAACACGTGTTTCATACGGGATTTTTTTATACGGTCGCTCGAAAATACGTATTGTGTTTATATTTTAAATAGAATAAAATTGATTCGTACTCTCTCTCATGAACTTACTAAGTTAAAGACAAGAGTACTCGATTCTGTGCAAAGTATCGGAATTTCACCGAAAATACATGTTTTGAGTCCCCCTGAACATCCAAAAAGCATTCATAGCAAAAAGTCCGCGTGTGTTTGTGAACAGCATAGCTCAAAAACGAAAAATACTACCTTAAGCATGCTACTCTTTACGTACAAATCTGCAAATATTTTGCTTCGTAGTCTAGTGTTAACATGCTAACCTCTAAATCCAGAGATCCCGGGTTTGATTTCCGGCTATATGGTAGGAATTTTTCTTTAGTCAGCATTATTCCCCATCCTCCTAAATTGTGGAACTGTGAATGGGTGTGTGTGTGTGTGTGTGTGTGTGTGTGTGTGTGTGTGTGAATTTAATGTAATGACCAAAAGTAATGCCAACCTAAAGAATGTAACACTGTAATCGAGTGAACATCAGTGCTGAAGAGCAGTGGTTCCAAAGATAAAAGGCTGCCGATATGACCGTTAAAGGCGACAAATAAATGGAACATAAAAATCTGACAATTTGGCCACATGGACAAAAGCCTGTACTCATACCCTTTGGAACTGAATAGACTGCTCAAGACTTTAAAATTTCCCCTCAGAATACATCTGTGAAACGTCGGGTTAAGCCAGTTCGTCTTTCTGCACCCTAACGGGTGCCTATGTGTGTGAATTTGTTATGGGTGGATAGTCTTATGCATGTACCACTTGTTTGCTGTTTTATTTTTTTAGTATCTGAGTATTTTTCAATGAAGCCTGGCCTTTTTACTTTCTCTACAACTTACCTGTAATAAATAGAGCAAGCATTGCATTTAACCCAAAAATTCGATACCAAGATTTCTCCGGAAATACATGTTTTGAGACATCCTGAATCCATAAAAAGGGTAGTTTTCTAAAAGTTCCGCGCGTGTGTGTGTGTTTGTGTCTGTGTCTGTGAACAGTATAACTCAAAGTTCAGCAACTTCCAAGGTTGTGGCTCGAAGATTTTCAAGAAAATCTCACTCCCCAAACTACCCTTTACATGAAAATTTTTTCGAAAAGTTTAATTTTCTCAAAAATGGCTCTAAGGTTTTGATTAAAACAGCATATGTTTAAGATGTTTTCGTGACAAATGAAATTAAGATCTTGAGTTTTCTGGGAATAGCCTATGAAGTCCTTTTCATTCTGGAATTTTGCACAACTGGCACACCACAAGAGATGACGAAATCTTACTGCTAAAAATGTAGATCTCATTTAAGCACACAATTTTTATCAAGTAATTATTTTTTTTTGTTGGGTTAACTATTTCCGAGATTGGTATTCTTTGTTTTTGACCTGAATTTTCAAGTACTCTTACTTTTTTCAAATGGAAAGTTGTTATTCTTTTCTTTCTTTCTTTCGTTCGTTCTTTCTGTCTGTCTTTCTTTCTTTCTTTCTTTCTTTCTTTCTTCTCCTAGTCATGCAAAGAAGACGAATTTCAAAAGCCATCACATAGCGACCAGTTCTTAAAAGATTTGACTATCGCTTAAGCCTATCGTATTCCCCTATTCCAATTGTACCTACAAGGAAAGAATAGGCAGAGAAAGTCTTGCGAATGTAACACCTCAAATTTTCTTTTTTCTCGTGTTCATGCAAAGAACGGAATTTCAAACCCATAACATAGGGACCCCGTTCTTAAAAGATTTGACTGTTTTTTAAGCCTACCGTATTTCCCTATTCCCTTTATACTTACAAAGAAGTAATACAGCATTTCTGTAGAGGTTTAATTCGATTAGCGTGAAGTAGATGGAAAATAAGCAATTGTTTCTTGAAGAATGGATAGAGAAAGTCATGCGAATGTAGCACATCCTATTTTTATTTCTGTAATTTTACGACTATTATTTCCTGCGGACATTACAACAAAGACATGCATTTCTTTTGCCCATTTCTGTTGTTGAAACTGAAACCTATCTTAACTGGTGTTAAAGACCGTGGGAGGGGATTTTGAAATGCAAGTCGAGACCCAAGAAAACCGTTATCCTTGACATCTGAAAAGAGGGCAGAGTAAAACAAGATATTTTGGGATCAGATGCAACACTTGTTCCAGATGGCGTGTGCGCAAATTCCTAATTACCGTAGAAAGTTTCTCTACAGAGGTTCTAAAATAGCATAGTTGACTTTGTAAATTAAATGGCATAGTTCAATGAATCTGTGACATACGCCAATACGCCACCTATTTTTAAAGTAAAGTAACGCTACATGCTTTGCGTAATTGAGCTATTGATTACTGAGTTGACTGACACACTATCTACAGCTAAATACTTCTTGTGAGATGGTACAAACTTTAAACAACCTATCTTTTGTGTTTAATTTTTCAACGTCGTTTTAACTTCTTGGTTATAAATCCGACGGATACTGTAGCTTCGTTGTTTTATCGGGGTAAGTGTATGCCAAATAGATGACCTTAGTTGCACAATCGCCTCCCTGTTATTTACTTGAGGAATACGCTTACAGATGGCCTTAGTTGCATCGCCATCTTCCTGTACCATGGATTTTGTTGCTACTGAATTTCGGCGCATTGTGGACTTACGGATCGTGGAACTGTTGGCTGTTCTGTGAAGCAACGCGTAGTCATTGTGCTGCTAGATATATGACCTCGGTTGCATAATTGCCTTCCAGTACCATTCAGCTAAGCCTAGTTAAAATAACTCATTGATGATGGCCTTAGTTGTGTAGTTGTCTTCCTATATCATTTATTTTTGCTCTCTTTACCTCGTAGTTGGTAGGTAAAGAAGGTATTGCATTTCACCAAAATATTGGATATCGATATTTCAGCAGAAATACATATTTTGAGGCCCTCTGATTAAAAAAAGAAGCATTTTTATAAAAATATTCATGTGAGTGTTCTGAATAGAATGACTCGAAATACGAAATGTCCGATAATTGCCAAACTTGTATTTAGATTCAGTATTTTCCAAAGGTGCAACACGAATGTTTTTAAAAAATCCACTTACCCCAAACTATCTTTTACGTGGAAGATTTTTCGAAATTTTCGATTTTCTCAAAAATGGATGTAACGACTTTAACACATATGTTTAAGATATTTGCATGACAAATAAAATGTAACTTTATCATGAACTTCCTGAAGTGTTGTTCATTAATAATCAATTTTGTATACTGATAAACCGATTGACAAAAACTTGTAAAACATAAAAATATAGATCTCTCTAAAACACACAATTTATATATTTTTGTAGCATCAGCCATTTCCGAAATTTTCGTTGTTATTGGTTTGATTTGTTGAAGTGCTGTCAACATTCATTTGTTTCTCGCGATGTCATGAAAAGAGTACGGAAGTTCAAATCCAACTTGTTGCCTTCCTTATCTCCCTTCTGCATGCACCGAAACGTGTAGATAATAAAAGCATTTCTGCAAATGTTTATCTCAGTTAACAAGAAGTAGGTAGAAGAAGTTTTTGTAAAAATAGTTCTTAGAAGAATGGGTAAAGAAAGCCGTGTGAATGTAACGCATATTTTTGTTTTATATTGTGTTCAAGATGGTTCCCACATTTGACACTTTTAGCGTAGATTTTATCCACATGTAAGCCAAAGTTTTCGGGTGCTGTTTTATTGCTACACTCGTATGTTTTAGTTTTTGGACACATTCTGTGGTTTAATGTAATATTGCAGCTGTTATTGTGAATAACGCCCTCAGCGTGCCCGTAGGTCTTCCGTTTCTTGTGTGACGTTTTGGAAAATTTTTTGAACCACTTCAGTAGATTTGGCAAGTGTGTTCGCTTTTTCAAGGAACCTCTTGCTCTCGTTCTGAAATTCACTCCTAGATGTCTCTTTTCGACCGTAAATGATCACTTCATTATTTATCAGGTGCTTTCTGCAAAGTGTCGCGAGAGGATATTTTGGTTGGTCGTAATCACGGAAAATGACGTCACGTTTTCCATATAGTAGATGGTCGGTACACTTGTTGAGTTGTATTTTTAGAAGGCAGTGCATACATTTCTGACATTCTGTGTACCCTGGAGCAAAGGGCGGGTCGCATGAACAAAGTATTGCAATATCTCTTCTTACTTTTGTTCGTTTCTCCTTCGTTGGCTTTGTGGCTCTGTTTTGTATTTTCTTTTTCGTATCTTTTCTCCCGTTAGTCTATGCATTAACGTGTTAGAACAAGAAAACTTGAGATTCAAGAGCCCTAGGGCTACAATGAATATCTTAGCTTTTAAAAGTACACACTTAATTTGTTACATATGGTTATCGTAAGACATTCATTTGAATGCGTAAGGTTTTCTTGACTCCCCTGACAGTTTCATTACTTGAAGTTATATTTCGTAGCTGTGCATGGCCCGCCGGTAATGTTGGTTGTATGTTGCAGGTGTGGTACACATTTTGATTAGTTAATAAGTTGTGAATCTGTGCATACACGTATACGTAATGTATGTATTCCACATACAAAACTCAATCCAATCTGAAATTGGCAACTGAGGGCAACCCATGTAGTGTATCAAGTGTACACTCAGTTTAAATGTGACCGGCGTCTGAGAGACGGAGCTTGAATCGGGTACTTCCGTGAGCACTTGCGACAGCCAGGCTTTGTTCACAGGACTGCGTAATTCTTGTAGTAGCTATAATGGGGAACACAACTATAATCACAAAAGTCTTCCGACAAAATAATTCATATACGAGATTTCAAACAGACAGATTCTTCAGTAATGGATATTTGTAATCAAAACACACTATTGATTTATGGTTCTCAAGTGCAGTATGACTAAAGCTCGTTACGTCACTCAATGGTTGAGAGCTTACTGTTCCTGAGCTTGCAAGTTCAAATCTCTGTGGAGCTACTCAACATTTTCTACTTTCATTTTAAATACACGAGTAAAAATATAACAGGTTTTCTTCATTTTTTATGTATGTAGGGTTTATTTAGTAGTCGGTTATACCGTTAGATGGTGGGGAAGAAGTTTCATATTCAGTTTAGTTTTATAACCACACATTTCACCATTATTGTGTAATTATATTTGTAAGTAAGATGAAGTAACACAAGCAATCTTGTTTAACCATAGGTATTACAGTAAACAAGTTGTAAAAAGCAAAAGATAAAATCTACTACGGAGAACCAAACTCGACCTGCTTGCGTAGAAGTTAGTAGCTTAATCACTGCTCCACACCAATCACGGTGTGTAGATAGCCCAAATCAGTGCCTTATGGCTTATATTATGGAGTTAGCCAAAACGACGCACAAAAGTCGACGGTGGTGAACCACGCGCTCACTAGAAGGGACTTTGAAAATATTCTGCTCAAGAGACTGGCATCTGTTAGTTGACCGAGTGTACCCACCAATTATAGACGGGTTGAAGATTTGCAGAATACCGGGTGTAATTTAGGTTTTTGGAATGATGGGAGATAGCAAGATTTTCTCCTCTCAGGGTGCAACGGCCCTAGTGCACAGCTGATGTGCGGTAGTTTCCTAAAAATATTGTTTTAAGGGGATACTATTGCAATTTTGAATTATTGAAGCATCTCTTGTAGGATCGTAAAAGAGCTCAGCATTAGCTGTTGTCTGGAAGTGCTCTTGTGTTCGGGTGTGCCCGAAAGTCATGTGGAGAACGCGGTGATGCCTCAAGCGGCTTTGTCTGGGGTTATAGTCCTCAAGAGACCGAACGAGGGCACTCCGATGGTGTGGCAAAGAGCCGTTAAATATTGCGGCACGGCACCTAACCATCCTGCACGTATGGGAGAGATGAGGCTTCGTGAAGCAGTCTCACGGGGAAGGCACAGCATATAAAATGGATAGCCAGACCCCTATTCTGTACCCGCTACAGTTGCAGCAGACTGGAATTTGCGGTGATGTCCCAGATCTCGAGTAATAAAGAAGCACAGAGATTATGAGTTCGGAAAACGCGCAACTTTAAAGGAATAGGCATCCCGGACTTTAGCATGGGGAACAAGGAGGCCTTGGGCCCCGTGCCCCAGTGCGACAGTTTCATGATGTGCTCCCCGAAAGTTAGCTCTTGTCCAGCTTAACACCCAAATAGAAATTGTGTTCGTCCACTTAATCCTACGTCTGAGATACGTATGGTGGAAAGTTGGTTGGGAAGTGGCGCTTCATTAGAAGAATGGCGTGACTTTTCTCCGGGTCGATGGACAATCGCCTGCATCACTTTTGGATGAGGCGGAGGTGTCGCTGTATTGGATTGAAGGCTCTGCTTGTTACATTGTAACAACACGTCATCGGTATATTGAGCTATATTAAATGCTCTGTATGTAGGTGTCTACGTAGATGCAAATAGCGTGGATGATAGTACAGAGCCTTCGGAGATTCCGTCTCATATTGGTCTTAATGTAGACTTGTTCCCCGCAACTGAGAACGGTGTATTAGGTGTATGTAGAGTGTAGGTAGTTCGTGGTGAATTAGTTTGTGCAGGAGATCCGCATACGAGATTGTAGAGGCACAGCCGCGTTGTAAGCCCTGTCCTGAAATCCCAGGGCAGTTGCCTCCACCACACGCAGCTACTGCTGGGACATCGAGTGCCCAGGACGAAACCCAAACTGATGGTCAGGGATGTTGCCCAGTACAGGGGACAAGCGGACAAATATTGGCCTTTCGAAGGCCTTCGAGAGGACCGATAGGAGGCTGATGGAGCCGTAGTTGGGATGAACCCGTTCTTTCTCCGTTTTCAATGTGCAGATCCCTGGGCCCTCTCCGCTCTCGTGGAAAGTGACATAGGGTGAGATACATATTGAAGATCTTGGTCAGAAAGAGCATGGCCCTTAAGGGAAAGTGGCATAGCATGGTGGATGTGAGCCTTTTTGGTGATGAGACGCCGGAGTGCTCTTGGAGTTCCCTAGGTCCGTGGAGCCTCGGAGTCGGACTTCGGCCCCTGGACAAACCAGCGTCTCTTCGCCTGATAGCGTGGGTGTTTGTTGGGCTGCTGGAGCTGGTGTTCCAGAGGATCGTGTGTGTTTGGGTTCGTGACCTCGCGGCCTCTGCGCAACTGCGACGTACGTTGGACCCTAGTGTGGGCATGATGGCTGCTCCTATGAGTGCGGCCTCTCAGGTACCGAGGTACCGTATGTCATTGTTGCCTGGTCTGGGTAGCCGGTGCTTGAGGCTTCCTCGTGGAGAATACCTCTAGCACGCACATGTAATTGCACAAGTAGGCACCTCGGTGACAGTTCGAGGGCAGACATCCTTAGGGTGGGCGCCACGGCACCTTATGCAGCGCAGGTTGCAGTAGTAGAAGTGGCTGGAGTTGTTAAACCCAGAACCGGTGACATTGAGGGAGCTCGCCAGAGACTTTGGAAGGTTCTTCGTGCACCCGAAGGTAACAGATGGAGGTTGACCCATCTACCTTGGCCTCCGCGTGGCTGTCTCGCTCTATCAAAACAAGAAAGAGGGGGAGAGAGGGGACCCATTGGGAGGGGTCTAGTGAGCTGCTTCACCAGAAGGTGGAGATACTCTGGCCGTCGAGATCTGCCTCGATGTCTCCCACTGAGATGTCCACTGGAAAGTCCGCGCATGACCGAAGGTAAGGTGAGGGATACCCTTCCTTTTGAGATGCTGTAGCAGGACGTTATAATCCTGGGCCACCTTGGCCTGAAAGATGAAGCGGCTCTTGTTCCTACCAATCGAGCACGCTCCCGACAGTAAGCGTTAACACAATTCGAAATATCCATCCACTTGGAACACAAAGGCTTCTATACAGCCAAGGATAATTTGCTTTAAATTCAACGTTTTGCAAGGCCAACTAAGCCAACCAGCTACGGAAATATCTTTACCACGGGGAGAAATTTAGAAACAGTTTCTCGCATTGCTGCCAACTGAACAGACTGAATGTCACCAAACTTCCTTAAGGAAGTCAATTGCCCCTGCAAAATCGTCCACAATAACTGGAATCACATGCCTTCTATGCCCACGCTCTAGGCGGAGCCAGAGAGAGAGAGAGAGAGAGAGAGAGAACATTGTATCCAGTGTAACATCAGAAAAGACTCAGCTTGGTAATTCACAATACTGAGATGATCATTTTTACTTTCTCTAACGTGTACATGGTAGGTAAAGAAGGTATTGCATTCCACCCAAAAAATTCGATACCGAGATTTCACCGGAAATACATTTTTTTGAGACCTCCGAATCAAAAAAAAAAACATTTTTATAAAAACGTCCGTGTGTGTGCCTGTGAACAGCTAACTCAAAAAGCAAAAGTCGGATAAACACCAAATTTGGTATTTAGGTTTAGTACCTTCCAAAGATGCGGCACGAAGATCTTCAAGAAAATCCCCTACACCCCAAACTACCCTTTACATGTAACATTTTTTGAAATGTTTTATTTTCTAAAAAAATACTAACGATTTTGATTAAAATACCATATATTAAAATATTTACATGACAAATGAAATGCATATCTTGAATTTTCTGGAAATAGTCCATGAAGTCCTTCATCCAGAAGGAATTTTGTATAATCTTGTATAACTGCTAAACGTCAAACATAGACGAAAACGTTCCACACAAAAATTGTAGATGTATTTAAAACGCACAATTTATGCCAGATAACTGTTTTTGTGGCATAAGTTGTTTCTGAGATATCCGTTATAAGTGGTTCGAATTGTTCATTACTTCTTAATTCTTTTAAAGTTCTGTCAACATTTAGTTATTTCTCGCGATTGCATGGAAACAGTATGGAATTTTAAGGCAGCGTATAGCGTGCAGTTCTCAAACATTTGATATTCTCTTTGTATATATGACGAAATGTGTAATGTAGCTATTCCTGCGAAGGTTCATTTGAATTAAAATATGGTAGAAAAGAAAAATAAGCTTTAGTGAGAATAGTTTGCATACCCACTATTAAAGATAGAGGGTAGAGAAAGTCGTCTGAATGTATCACATCAGATTTTTTAATATTGATGTCAGGGGATTGTGTGGAGCGAAAACTGTAGTCTCTGTTATTTAACAACTGGGGGACCTAAGAGTTTAATATTTCACCTGTGATTATATAAAAACTATTCGACCATTCCGAGAGTTCTTTCACCGCTGAAAGATACTTTACGTATAGGCTACACATTATCAGAGTTTGGAAACCGCACGCTGGACACAGCCATCTAATTGTGCATAAACTTTATGTTTAGAGGAGAATGTGCATTCTATTTCTGCCATGTTAAATCGATCACTTTTAGTGTACCTTTTCTAAGGAAGTATTCACAGTAGAACATTGAAATTTTTTTCACATACACTTACACTATTTGCCAACAAGCAGATTTTTTTAGCAATGAGGCATTAAAAATGTAATTTTGAAAAAAATCAAGGCCCTAATAAAGGCCCTTTTTGTGGTAAATTTTTAAAAGAAAAACATAATGGGGTCTTCCTATTAGAGTTAGAATGCTACAAAAAATGTCTGGATAGTTTCAGAGATAAGGTACATTGAAGATGGTCAATTTAACATGGCAGAGATAGAAGAAACTTTGATTCTTCCTACATTCCCATCATTGAAAACAAGAACTGCATCATATGCTCCAATTTCAACCACAGTTTTGGACACAAGTCTTGTTTTAGGGACCGTTTCCAAATTAAATTATTGAAACTTTTATTGGCATTGTGAGTGCTACCATGAAAGCACTTTTTCAGCAATGCAGGATCACCTAATGCTCTAAATACTGGCTTTATTGCAAGTAACACAGGTTCAGGTAGACTATTCACATGTTTGTATTCTTTATGAGTATACTTGCCCTCTTGACTCCACACCATGATGATGCACTGTCTGGACAAAGAGCATGTTGTGGATGTTCATCTGTGGACAATTATATAGCCCACACAGCCTTTTGCATATTTTCCACACTGCCACTATTATCTCTTATAGCTTTGACATAATAAACTTGTAAATTATTTATTTCCTTTTTAGTTAGGCGATGAAGTCCTACCAATGGTTTGCCATCTTCTAATAGCACACCCCTCAACCACAAACTCAATTTAACGTTTACTCCACTATTTTGAATTAAAAATACAAAAACTTTATGCACACAGCTGGCTGGCAGAGCCTTCTATATACTACGGTGATTCAGGAGAAATTCCTGTCAGAAAAATCAAGATTTTTCTGTTTGGTTTTATGCATGTAAGAAACGTTGAAAATATTGGCGTTGAACACTCTACAGAAAAGGGGCGTAACCATTGGGAATTTAATTTTTAAAGGGCATTTGCAGTTGGAATTTTGGCCTAAAATTTGTTGTGGTTATTCTAGAAGCATAGTACTATCAAATGAGACATTAACATTTTTTTTTGACCGATTCTGACCTACGTCTCCCCTTAAGCGTTCCCGTGGATTTAGATCTGGAGAGCGACTCAATTATTCTGTCATCAAAAACACGTCGTAATGCGAGGCAGCGATTTTCTTGGACTTGTTTCAAAGACAGCCACTATCTCGTCTAATTTTTCCTGCGTTAGAACTGTTGGCTGCCTATTTTTTTTCTTTTTTTATCACTTGGACACAGTTGTTTAAACTTTTCTAGCAACCAATAAATTATGGCTTTGTTAGGAATGGTTCACATGTGACAGTTCCAGCAAAACTTAATAGTACACGCTGTTTAGTCTGCACCATGATAGCCACACGCAGCTTCTCATAACGTTATTCCACCATGCCAAACAACGTTAATCTGAACTACAAATCCATTAAAATCCGGAGGCTCGTGAGCTAGGCTCCCGCAGAGCGAGGCCATTCATTCGGATATCTGCTATGTCAGAGTGGTGACCACCAATCGCGTCGTTCAAGATAAACCCCGTTATATTTTTTCTTGATCAGTAACACACATTAAATGTAATTCCGGTGGCATTTGAAAAATAAAATCACCATATTTAAAGATTATGTGATTTCTTGACTAACCCCATGTCCTTGAAAGTTACTCTGAAAGGCTGAAAATCAAGGGACGATGTTCTGAAGATTAAAGGAAAATAATAAAGATAGTTGAAAATAATAAACTTGACTTTAGTTGGCAAACTAGTCGGAAACGGTTCACCGCTGGCCGGATGCCAGTACATTTTAGATACACTAGTGCCTTCATTTAGTCTTTGGCGATAAACTTTTTATCTTTATATTGCAAATTATACCTATCATTATTACTATACCTATTATTATTATTATTATTATTATTATTATTATTATTATTTAATAAAGTAATGCCACTGATTTTTTTAAATTCTCCATAGTAAATAATTGAGTATGATAAGTTAATTTCATTCATCGTCAGGAAGAGCTGTTCACGAAACGCTTGCTGTATGCAGTGCAAAGCGCAAGCCAGGAATAGAGCAGGTTTGCAAACCGCAGAACTGGAGGAACACAAATAAATTACACACGCGAGGAAGAGAAGGCTCGAGGCTAGCATAGCACATCGAACTCGCATACTTTAGATAATACACAGTTGTGTGGTGCTGCCTGGAATTTTAATGGCTATTAAATCATCCACTAACTGCGACTTGCGTTCACTAACTTTAAGAAAATGTTTTTAACATCCTTTGAGTAAAGGAAGCATTGAAGCAGTGGTACTTTATATATCAGTACAGTCTCAGTTGCAATCTGAGCTTCACAAGTCTTGCAGGGTTTGAAACACGAACTCGCTTGTTTCATTAGGAAATATTACTCTTATATAGCAAACATCTAATGTGCCACACTTCTCTAACTGCTTTATTATTTTCCCTTCCACGTACCTAGTAGGTAGAGTATTGCATTCCACCCAAAAATGCGATATTTGACCGGAAATGCATGTTTTGAGCCCCCTTAATCCAAAAAATCATTTTTAGAAAAATGTGTGTGTGTGTCTGAAAAGCATAACTCAAAAACGAAAAGTTGGGCGCATTCTAAAGATGCGACAGGGCCCGGTGGAGGGCGATGGATTTTTTTCGGGCGTAAAAATCCTTAGCATGGCTTCCTTCGGAAGGGAAGTAAAGCCGGTGATCCCGTGTCGTAGATTTACGGCACGTAAAAGAACCGCAAGTCTGATAAAGAGGTCTCTAAGCAAAATTACCGGTCTTTCACGTCCAATATACAATGGGACGCTAAGAACCACAGTAGTTAAAGACTGTCCATAAATAAAATTCACTTTCTTTTTCTCCTCCTCCTTTCAAGGATTAGGTAATGTCAGCTGTTCCGGTCTCTAGTCATCTCTTGCGTGGTCTTCCTAAACTTCTCCTCCCTGTCGGTTGGTAATACATTATCTTTTTTTGGTATTCTATCATCTGCCATTCTACCAACACGTTCTTTCCAATTTCTTTTATTTTCATCAATCTTATCGTTTACTGATACAATATTCAAATCTTATCTTATTGATTCATTTCTTATTTTGTCAGCTCTAGTGCATCCTCTTACATACCTCAAACATTTCATACTGAATACATGATCTCACTTTTTGTTGTTGTCCACGACTCGGAACTATATAACACAGTAGGTGAAGTCATAATCTTATAGAACTTAATTTGTGTTTCTTTTCCAGTTTTTCTTCCTAGAGTTCTTCTGATCGTTGCACAAATGGTTTGAAACCTATTAACTTTCATCTCGATGTCTTTGTCAAATTTAAAACTATTGTCACATCCTAGATAATTGAAGTGGGATACCTGTTCTAATATTTTAGCATTTATTATTATCTTTGATCTAACGGGATTCTTCCCTTTAAATGCCTTGTCTTTGTTTTATTTATAGATATAGTTAAGTTGTAATGCATTGCATTTTGGCTTAATCTATATACTGATCTTTGTAGATTATCTTCTGTATCTTGTATAACTATTTGATCATCAGCATATAGTAAAGTGCTTAAAGTTGTGTTTAATTCTATTTTGATCCCGAACTGTATTTCATCTTTCCACTTCAAAAATAGATCGTCAATATATAAATTAAATAAAGTGGGTGATATGCTACACCCTTGTCGAACAGCTTGATTTGTTAAGATTTCAGCTGACATTTTAAAACCAGAATTATTTCTTATTTTGGTATTTACATACAAACTCTTGATAGCATTAATAAGATGTTTAGGAAATCCTCTTGTCTCTAAAATGTTCCATACCCATTCACGTAAAAAAACAACAAAAAAACTCTTTATTTCCTAAAAAATGGCTCTAATGATTTTGATTAAAATGCCATATGTGAAAGATATTTACATGTCAAATAAAATGTATATCTCGAATTTTCCTTGAACAGCCTTTGAAGTCCTCTTCATTCGAAAGGAATTTTGTATAATCTTGTATAACTTGTAAACGTTAAGTGATAGACGAAAACGTACCATACGAAAAATGTAGATCTCTTTAAAGCAATAGTTTATTTCAAATAAATTTTTTACTTTCTCTACTACGTATAGTAAGTAGGGGAAGTATTGTATTCCACTCAAAAATTCGATACCGAGATTTCACCGGAAATACATATTTTGAGACCCCCTGAATCCAAAAAAAGCATTTGGAAACATGTCCGTGTGTGTGTGTGTGTGTCTGTCTGTCTGTGAACAGCATAACTCAGAAATGAACAGTCTGATAAACGCCAAACTTGGTATTTAGGTTCAGTATCTTCCAGAGATGCGACACGAAGGTTTTCAAGAAAATCCCCCCACCCCAGATTACCCTTTACATGGAACATTTTTCGAAAATTTTCATTTTCTCAAAAATGCCTCTAACGATTTTGATTAAAATATCATATGTTTAAGATATTTTCGTGACAAATGAAATGTATATCTCGAATTTTCTGGGAATGTCTCAAAAAGTATTCTTCATTGTGAACGACTTTTGCATAACTGGTAAACCATAAGAGATAGACAAAATTTTACTACACAAAACATGTAGATCGCGTTAAAATACACAATTTATGTCATATACGTTTTTTGTTGAGTGAACGATTCTCGAGATATTGCTTGTTATTCCCTTAAATTTTTCAATACTTATTTTCTCAAATTCGTTATTCTTTTTACTTTCTCTACTACGTATAGTAAGTAGGGGAAGTATTGCATTCCACCCAAAAATTCGATACCGAGATTTCACCGGAAATATATGTTTTGAGACCTCCTGAATCCAAAAAAAGCATTTTTGGAAACATGTCCGTGTGTGTGTCTGTGTGTGTGTGTGTCTGTGTGTCTGTGTATCTGTGAACAGCATAACTCAAAAACGAACAGTCGGATAAGCACCAAACTTGGTATTTAGGTTCAGTATCTTCCAGAGATGCGACACGAAGATTTTCAAGAAAATCCCCCCACCCCAGACTACCCTTTACATGGAACATTTTTCAAAAATTTAATATTCTCAAAAAAGGCTCTAACGATTTTGATTAAAATATCATATGTTTAAGATAATGTCATGAGAAATGAAATGTATATCTCGAATTTTCTGGGAATGTCTCCAAAAGTATTCTTCATTGTGAACGACTTTTGCATAACTGGTAAACCATAAGAGATAGACAAAATTTTACTACACAAAAATGTAGATCGCGTTAAAATACACAACTTATGTCATATACATTTCTTTTGTTGAGTGAACCGTTTTCGAGATATTGCTTGTTATTTCCTTAAATTTTCCAATACTTATACTTTTTCTCAAATTCGTTATTCATTTTTACTTTCTCTACTACGTATAGTAAGTAGGGGAAGTATTGCATTCCACCCAAAAATTCGATACCGAGATTTCACCGGAAATACATGTTTTGAGACCTCCTGAATCCAAAAAAAGCATTTTTGGAAACATGTCCGTGTGTGTGTCTGTCTGTCTGTGTGTCTGTCTGTCTGTCTGTGAACAGCATAACTCAAAAACGAACAGTCGGATAAGCACCAAACTTGGTATTTAGGTTCAGTATCTTCCAGAGATGCGACACGAAGGTTTTCAAGAAAATCCCCCCACCCCAGACTACCCTTTACATGGAAGATTTTTCGAAAATTTTAATTTTCTCAAAAATGGCTCTAACGATTTTGATGAAAATATCATATGTTTAGGGTAATGTCATGAGAAATGAAATGTATATCTCGAATTTTCTGGGAATGTCTCCAAAAGTATTCTTCATTGTGAACGACTTTTGCATAACTGGTAAACCATAAGAGATAGACAAAATTTTACTACACAAAAAATGTAGATCGCGTTAAAATACACAACTTATGTCATATACATTTCTTTTGTTGAGTGAACCGTTTTCGAGATATTGCTTGTTATTTCCTTAAATTTTCCAATACTTATACTTTTTCTCAAATGCGTTATTCATTACTTTCTCTACTACGTATAGTAAGAAGGGGAAGTATTGCATTCCACCCAAAAATTCGATACCGAGATTTCACCGGAAATACATGTTTTGAGACTCGCTGAATCCAAAAAAAGCATTTTTGGAAACATGTCCGTGTGTGTGTCTGTCTGTGTGTCTGTCTGTGTGTCTGTGTGTCTGTCTGTGTGTCTGTCTGTGTGTCTGTGAACAGCATAACTCAGAAACGAACAGTCGTATAAACACCAAACGTGGTATTTAGGTTCAGTATCTTCCAGAGATGCGACACGAAGGTTTTCAAGAAAATCCCCCCACTCGAGACTACCCTTTACATGGAACATTTTTCGAAAATTTTAATTTTCTCAAAAATGGCTCTAACGATTTTGATTAAAATATCATATGTTTAAGATAATGTCATGCGAAATGAAATGTATATCTCGAATTTTCTGGGAATGTCTCCAAAAGTGTTCTTCATTGTGAGCGACTTTTGCATAACTGGTAAACCATAAGAGATAGACAAAATTTTACTACACAAAAAATGTAGAGCGCGTTAAAATACGCAACTTATGTCATACATTTCTTTTGTTGAGTGAACCGTTTTCGAGATATTGCTTGTTATTTCCTTAAATTTTCCAATACTTATACTTTTTCTCAAATTCGTTATTCATTTTTACTTTCTCTACTACGTATAGTAAGTAGGGGAAGTATTGTATTCCACCCAAAAATTCGATACCGAGATTTCACCGGAAATACATGTTTTGAGACTCACTGAATCCAAAAAAAGCATTTTTGGAAACATGTCCGTGTGTGTGTCTGTCTGTGTGTCTGTCTGTGTGTCTGTCTGTGTGTCTGTCTGTGTGTCTGTGAACAGCATAACTCAAAAACGAAGAGTCGGATAAACACCAAACTTGGTATTTAGGTTCAGTATCTTCCAGAGATGCGACACGAAGGTTTTCAAGAAAATCCCCCCACCCCAGACTACCCTTTACATGGAACATTTTTCGAAAATTTTAATTTTCTCAAAAACGGCTCTAACGATTTTGATTAAAATATCATATGTTTAAGATATTGTCATGATAATTAAAATGTATATCTCGAATTTTCTGGGAATGTCTCCAAAAGTATTCTTTATTATGAACGACTTTTTCATAACTGGTAAACCATAAGAGATAGACAAAATTTTACTACACAAAAAATGTAGATCGCGTTAAAATACACAATTTATGTCATATACATTTCTTTTGTTGAGTGAACCGTTTGCGAGATATTGCTTGTTATTCCCTTAAATTTTCCAATACTTATAGTTTTTCTCCAATTCGTTATTCATTCTTTTATGTCCTGGACATGCAAAGAGAATGGAATGCGCCACATAGCAACCAGCGTTAAAATATTTGACTATCGCTTAAAACCTACCATATTCCCCTTGCATCTACAAGAAAATTACAAATAAGATTGACATCTCGATATCTCGATTAATATGAAGCATATGGAGAATAGGCGTTTGTAAAAATAGATTGTACAAGAGTAGAGAAAGTCATGTGAGTGTAACACATCAGATTTTTTTATGTCCTGGACATGCAAAGAGAATGGAATGCGCCACATAGCAACCAGCGTTAAAATATTTGACTATCGCTTAAAAGCTACCATATTCCCCTTGCATCTACAAGAAAATTACCAATAAGATTGACATCTCGATATCTCGAATAACATGAAGCATATGGAGAATAGGCGTTTGTAAAAATAGATTGTACAAGAGTAGAGAAAGTCATGTGAGTGTAACACATCAGATTTTTTTTTTTATGTCCTGGACATGCAAAGAGAATGGAATGCGTCATATAGCAACCAGCGTTAAAATATTTGACTATCGCTTAAAAGCTACCATATTCCCCTTGCATCTACAAGAAAATTAGCAATAAGATTGACATCTCGATATCTCGATTAACATGAAGCATATGGAGAATAGGCGTTTGTAAAAATAGATTTTACAAGAGTAGAGGAAGTCATGTGAGTGTAACACATCAGATTTTTTTTTCTGTCCTGGTAATGCAAAGAGCATGGAATACTCCACATAGCAACCAGCGTTAAAATATTTGACTATCGCTTAAAGCCTACCATATTCCCCTTGCATCTACAAGAAAATTAGCAATAAGATTAACATCTCAATATCTCGATTAACATGAAGCATATGGAGAATAAGCGTTTGTAAAAATAGTTTGTACAAGAGTACAGAAAGTCATGTGAGTGTAACACATAAGATTTTTTTTGTGTCGCATAAGCCTTTTCCAAGACATCCAATATTAATGGTTCGCATTGTTCAATACTGTGTCATTCTTTTAAAGTCCTGTCGACATTCAGTTGTTTCTCGCTATGTCATGTCAAGGGTATGGAGTTTTAAGGCCAACGTATTAAATGTTAATCAAAATGCTAGAGCCATGTTTGAGAAAATCAAGAATAACGAAAAATTGTCCGTGTAAATAGTAGTTTAAAGTCGGGAGATTTTCTTGGAAGTCTTCGTGTCGCATCCTTTGAACGTGCTGAACTTCGGTATTTATCTGACATTTCGTTTTGGATCATGTTCACTCACACAGACAGACAGACAGACAGACAGACAGACAGACAGGCAGGCAGGCGCACTCTGCTGTCAGAAAGTATGCTCATTTGGTTTGTGAGTTAAGACTGCTTTACAACAACCGAGAAGGGTAACCAGAATGAGAACGACAAAGTTGAAATGCGTGTATTTAAATGGAAGATGTCACAATTGACAGGAAGCTATCGCGGGACCCGGGAACGGGAAAGAAAACTGGCGAAGTTATAACTTTCTCGTCTCCGGGCATGGCATATTGGATCCACATTGTGCATAGTAGACTCTTCAGTGTAGAGATTATTCTAAGCAGCCATGACATGAAACGGCCGCAGTGCTCTCTCTCTGGTCGCAAGCTGGAAACATGGAACTGGAAGAAATTCCAGCAAATGCGCGTCCTAACCTCATATCCTGATATCCGCAGACGCATTGAGTGTTGGTTCTTCAAGTGAAAGGGTCATCTATAGTTTATGTGCCACTCAAAACTGGCTGTTGCCTAAAATCTTAATAGCAAAAACCGGTATAAATTAACCAGAACAATGAACGCTTTAATGTACCGCATTATATAAAGGAATGAAGACGGCACGACTAGGAGATGTAATGGATCTGCATTTATATAATGTTTACTCTATCCAATTTTCATGTCGGCTAACCCGCATTATGTTGGCTGAATTGGAAACAGGTGAAAAAATAGATGTGTCACACACACATGACTTTCTCTACTCTTGTACAAACTATTTATACAAACGCTTATTCTACATATACTTCATGTTAATCGAGATGTTAATCTGTTACTAATTTTCTTGTAGGTGCAAGGGGAATATGGTAGGCTTTAAGCGATAGTCAAATCTTTTAAGAGCTGGTTGCTATGTGGAGCATTCCATTCTCTTTGCTTGTCCAGGACATAATAAATGAACAACGAATTCCCATTTCAGAAAAAGTATAAGTATTGGAAAATTTAAGGGAATAACAAGCAATATCTCGAAAATGGTTCACTCAACAACAAGAAATGTATATAACATAAATTGTGTATTTTAACGCGATCAACATTTTTGGTGTAGTAAAATTTTGTCTATCTCTTATGGTTTACCAGTTATGCAAAAGTCGTTCACAATGAAGAAGACTTTTGGAGACATTCACAGAAAATTCGAGATATACAATTCATTTGCCATAAAAATGTCTTAAAGTTATGGTATTTTATTCAGAATCGTTAGAGCCATTTTTGAGAAAATTAAATTTTCGAAAAATGTTCCATGTAAAGGGTAATCTGGGGTGGGGGGATTTTCTTGAAAACCTTCGTGTCGCATCTCTGGAATATACTGAACCTAAATACCAAGTTTGGTGTTTATCCGACTGTTTCTTTCTGAGATGCTGTTCACAGACACACAGGCAGACACACACACGGACATGTTTCCAAAAATCTGATGTGTTACACTCACATGACTTCCTCTACTCTTGTGCAAACTATTTTTACAAACGCTTATTCTCCATCTACTTCATCTTAATCGAGATAAACATTTGCAGATTCTATCTTATTGCTAATTTTCGTGTAGATGTAAGGGGAATATATATTTACAAGGGCAATATAGAAATACAGTAGCCTTTAAGCATATACATATCTCTTAATAGCTGGTTGCTAGGTGCAGCACCATTCCCTTTGTCACAGATTAATACTCTTTGCATATCCAAGACAAAAAAATGAAGAACGAATTCACATTTGAGAAAATTATTGAAAAATTTAAGGGAATAACAAGCAATATCTCGAAAATGGTTCACTCAACAAAAAAACTGTATATGACATAAATTGTGTATTTTAACGCGATCTACATTTTTTTGTGTAGTAAAATTTTGTCTTATCTCTTATGGTTTACCAGTTATGCAAACGTCGTTCACAATGAAGAATACTTTTGGAGACATTCCCAGAAAATTCAACACATACATTTTATTTGTCATAAAAATATCTTAAACATATATTATTTTAACCAAAATCGTTAGAGCCATTTTTGAGAAAATTAAAATTTTCGAAAAATCTTCCATGTAAAGGGTACTCTGAGGTGGGGGATTTTCTTGAAAACCTTCGTGTCGCATCTCTGGAAGATACTGAACCTAAATACCAAGTTTGGTGTTTATCCGACTGTTCGTTTCTGAGTTATGCTGTTCACAGACATACAGACACACACACACGGACATGTTTCCAAAAATGCTTTTTTTTGGATTCAGGGGGTCTCAAAACATGCATTTCCGGTGAAATCTCGGTATCGAATTTTTGGGTGGAATGCAATACTTCCCCTACTTACTATACGTAGTAGAGAAAGTAAAAATGCTATATATGCCTTCAGTGCACCTCAAAACATATATTTCCTGTGAAATCTCGGTATCGAATTTTTGGGTGGAATGCAATACTTCCCCTACTTACTAAACGTAGTAAAAAAAGTAAAAATATCATTGGTCAGTTCAAAACAAATGAAATCCCAATGCGCAAAATCGACTTTCCACATTGTGATCGATATGATCTTCGATATGCATTTCCTTCTCGTTACCGGGTTATTGTGAACCAAAATCTTGTATGCTGCATTGCTTTGCGTTTTGGTTACCGTTCTATGTATATTGTGAACCAACCTTTAATTACTAAATTCCTAACAATTTAAACAGTATACCTTGCATATAATGCATGTTTTGCCCGCTTTGTTAATCATATTTCAGCAGTTTGCAAATTAGGTATGTGGCATATTTGCTTGTTAAACACGTGTATCTTATAAATATATTTTTATTTCATTCACTTTATTTTCATGTTTGATTTACAAATACGATATTTCCCAATAATATGTGCCAGTGATTCATTGTTGAAATTTGGCAGCTCTGTTGGTAGCTCACAAGCAACGTAATCAATAGTTCACGTCACATCGTTGAATCCCCGGTTTATCTGGTCGTAACCGTTCCGTCACGGTATGAAGGGTTGTTATGGAGTTCTCGGAAGTGAGTTCAAGTGTGATGGTTAGATGTATTCGTAACATAAATTTTATTGTTTAGTATCTCTTAACATTTATAAAAATGTAACCTGCTCATTTACACGAAGAAAGGCAGTTCAAAATATTCAACTGCTAATATTTTTAGAAATTCAATTACGAAAATAGTCTTGCAGGTTCGCAATCCTTCTCCAGTTGAAACTTCGGGTCATCCAATTTAGTGGTGTTTGTATATGGTGAAGACCTTGTTTTCGTTTAACGATGCCAAACTGGACGACAAAGCTAGGTTACAGGAGTAGATATATTCTAGCTCTTCAATATTAAAGATAAACTTTGATGAGTTAAATAATTCGTATGGTTTCCACATTAGTTTTATTCACGAAGAGATTTCATAAAATTGCCTTAAAATTTTATTTTGTATCAATATGATGCCTTAGTACTTTTTACATGGGCATGTTTATGGGCATGTTATGGAAGTTTACAGTGTATAAATGCATAGATATCAAAAGAATTATTAGAGCATAAAACTCTTATCCCTCTAATAACGTTTACAATGCCTCGGATATCGATCACTCACTGTCGTTTCTCCTGTAACATGCTTGCGAGGATGTGATTTTATCGGATGAAACGTCAGTCATTACTGAACCGCAATAGTATCGGTATGCAACGATTAATAGGCTGCGTCATCCATCAATTCTATATAAATTACGAAATCCTACTACCTCAACATCCACTTCAGTCCAATCTATTTCAGTTTCCATTATCGAAAACCAGCAGATTCCTTAAGCTTTCAACTTTGAAAATAGTGTTTTAATCAGTGCACATTCAAATAATGTCAATTTAAAATTAGTGTTGTTTTTGGAAAAATGTCTTTATTGTGTTTCGATTTTACCTTATGCTAATTTTGAGGTTAACTATTTTCTCTTTCCCAATGTTGGTAGCATTGGTTAGTATTCCGCAACCATTCAATTGTTTATTCATTTAGTATGTCAGGATGTGACAGCTGCCACAATGATGATTCGATTTTAAACAACAAAACTAAGAGAGCAATATTATATTTTATGCTTATATAATGTTACATTTTATTTATGGTGTAGTCTTAGTGAGTCAGATAAATTCGTAACCTCTCTACGCTAATCAAAGTAAAAAGAAAGTTTTGCGAAAATAGCATCGTGCACATATAACTGCATGTATGCATATGTTATAAGGTTTTCTTTTCCTAATTATATCTTCTAAGGTATTCTGGAGTTTTATAATGTCATTCATCATTGTGCAAAGCTACAGGACGCATTGTGCATGTTTGTATCGAATCCGTTGGGGCGGAAGTACGTCAATGCTAGCTGATTGCAATAATCGCAATCGTTTATCGATTTTGCTGTTTCCCGGAAATTAGCATTTAGAGCCGTGGAGATAAACTGCATTTCGTTGATAAGCGTTTAATGTATGAACTGCAGTCATTTGCCGTTTTTGTGGCATCGGAGAAATGGATACCGGTAGAGTAGAGCATAACAGCGTAAGTTATCGTTCGTTAATGCCTATTTTGAATAATGAATCAGAATTGAGAAATTTAATGCCAGGCTGGGACTCGTACACGGATCTTCGGCTCTCCGTGCCGATACTCTTACCATTTGAGCTACCATAGCGAGATGCTTTTACCCACATTAAATCCTCACATCTGAATCAGGTATCCCGGAAATCCTCCAAGGCGATCTCAGATTCTCCTCAAGGACGACATGCAATTAAATAAACCTTTACATGCACTGTAGATGTTTTAATTACTTTCTCTTGCGGCATTCAAACCCACTTGATTTTATTGGAATAACCTTTGTATGTTACACTAAACTTATTGAATAGAGATGGGCGTAATAAATTATTCTCATACATTGAATCGATCCATTTGATTTGACTTGGTTAATTTAAATGTTTATAAATATATTCTATGTAACTTCAAGCGCGCACACATTCATATTTATTGTTTCTTTTTGTGAAATATTTAATTAAATTAAATTAATTAAAAAACTTAGGAATATGATTATTGAATGTGGCGTTTGGAACTACCATTCAGACGATCCGTGGTTCAAATCCCGGCTATGGCATTGAATTTTTCAGTCATCTGATTCTACCTTTCCAAGCCTGCCCAACACACCGCTTGTGTGAAAGAACAATTAATTCCATTAATTGACCTAATAGTGGTTGAAACTATAAAGCCCGGAACTTAAAGTACTTACAAAGAATGTAAGTCGCCATTGGGGTATGTCATCTCAATACAATTTGAGGTCTCCTTGTGGTTTACCGGGAAAAATGCGAATCAGTTGGGGAATTTAATGTCGTGTCGGCATGTTGCCATGGGAGCTCAGTGGTTAGAGCAACCGGACGGAGACTGGGAGATCCGTGGTTCAAATCCCGGCTATGGCATTGAATTTTTCAGTCATCTGATTTTACCTTTCCTACCATTCAGATATTCTTAGAAAATGACATTCTATCACATTTGTAGTAACACTAACAATACTATAAAACCCCTGTGTCATCTCTGTCGTCCTCCGTGGTGTAGTGGTTACCATGCTGGCCTGTAGTTCCCGAGGTCGCGTAAAAATCCTTAGCATGGCTTCCTTCGGAAGGGATGTAAAGCCGGTGGTTCCATGACGTAGATTTACGGCACGTAAAAGAACCTCAAGTGTAATAAAGAGGCCTCTGACCAAAATTACCGGTCTTTCACGCCCATTATAGATGGGACGCTAAGGACCACAGCAGTTAAAGAGCGTCCACAAATTAAATAATAATAATAATAATAATAATAATAATAATAAAAAAATAAAGTGTCATCTGATATCTACACGAGCGCAGACCAGTTTTGATAAAAGTGAATGTTTTTGAGTTGTGTTCTTTGGTCACGTTACCAAATATAGTAAATATACTAACATCTTTTACCAGGCTAGTGTTACCCCATCACTGAATAAGGTACAGTCAACATAAAAGATAAAGTGGAGGACTTGTTCCAAATCGCTACATTCGGAGACACTGAAAACTATTTGTTAAACGACGTGATTATCCACCATGTTAAAACAAGAGTAATTCAAGATCTAGTTTGGAGAATTCTAGGTTGGATTTAAATAATTTAAGCGACTATTTCCTTTTGAAAAGATTGATCTACAGAGTTTTAGGTGATTTTTTTTGTCTTCCTCCGTGGTGTAGTGGTTACCATGCTAGCCTCTATTTCCCGAGGTCGCGGGTTCACACCCTGCGGAGGGTGATGGATTTTTTCGGGCATAAAAATCCTTAGCATGGCTTCCTTCGGAAGGGATGTAAAGCCGGTGGTTCCATGTCGTAGGTTTACGGCACGTAAGAGGCCTCTTTATCAAGCCTGATAAAGAGGCCTCTGAGCAAAATTACCAGTCTTTCACGCCCAATATAGAATGAGACTCTAAGGATAGTAGTTAAAGAGCGTCCATAAATAAAACTCAATTTAACTTAATTATCTGATGGTTTTGAGGTTAGGTCGCAATAACCCTAATTTATGTGTATTTGAATTCCATGAATTTCCTTCCAAAGGTTTATATCTCGTAAGGGTTTGCGGCAGTCACCTCTCTAAGCGGAATTTATGTTGAAAAAGTCTTTCTTGATTCTCTTGAGGCGTGAGTTTTACTGTATAACATTTACACTAAGTCAATAAGAATGTGGTGTTACGTTATTGGAGTTTTCGTTAGTGACGTATGCGCGGAACATCGTCACATGAATTTAGCTCAAAGAAAGCTGTGCAAAAGCTCTCCAATATTGCTAATTAGGCAAATTTAAGCGGATGCATTTTCCTGTTTAAAAACAACCGAAAATACATTTGCGATCTATTTTCTCTCTTGTTTTTTGGTCAGCCGAAGTTTAGGCAGTCATCCTCCCTCATATTTTGAAGGTACGAAAACAGTTTTTATAACTTTTCTATAATAATGTAATAATCAAACTTAATCCCCAATAATGCTGCAAATCAAAAAACCAATTCGTGGAAAACCTGATGTGTTACATTCACATGCCTTTCTCTAACTACTTTATTTTTATAAGCTTCTACAAACTATCCTTACAAAAGCCTATTGCTTTCTCTACCACGTAATTGGTAGGCAGAGAAGGAATTGCATTCCACCAAAATATTCTATAGCGACATTTCACCGGAAATACATGTTTAGAGGTCGCTGAATAAAAAATGCATTTTAGAAAAAGGTCCGTGTGTGTGCGCGCGCGCCTCTGTGTGTATGAACAGCATAACTCAAAAACGAAAAGTCGGATGAACATCAAACTTGGTATTTCAATTCAGTACCTTCCAAAGATGGGACACGAAGTTTTTCAGAAAATCCCCCCCCCATCCCAAACTACCTTTTACATGGAGGATTTTCCGAATTTTTTTTATTTTCTAAAATTGGCTAACGATTTTGATTAAAATACCATCTGTTAAAGATATTTACATAACAAATAAAATTTTTATCTTGAATTTTCCAGGAATAGCCTTTGAAGTCCTCCTCATTTGGAAGGAATTTTGTATAATATTATATTGGTAAACGTTAAGTGATAGACGAAGGTGTACTACACAAGAAATGTAGATCTCTTTAAAACACACAATTTATTTGAAATAACCCTTTTTATGGCATCGACTATTTCCGAGATATACGTTATTAATGGTTCGAATTGTTCAATACTTAGCCATTCTTTTAAAGTGCTGTCGATTTTCAATTGTTTCTCGCGATGTCATTGAAATAGTATGGAATTTTAAGGCCAGCATAAAGCGTCCACTTCCAAAAATTTGACTATCCTGTTCCCTTTACATCTATAACGAAATGTGTAATGCAGCTATTTCAGGAAAGGTTTATCTCGGTTAAAATGTAGTAGATAGGAAAATTAACCTTCGTTAATAAATTATAGAAGGTAGAGAAAGTTATGTGAATGCATCACACCAGAATTTGTTTCTGTCTTCTTCATATTAATCGAGTTAATAGTTTACACATTTCGTTGTAAGTGCAAGGGGAATACGGGAAGCCATAGTTAAATGGTAAAAAGCGGATAGCTTTATACCGGCTTTGAAATTCCATACTCTTTCCATGTCATTGTAAGAAACAACTATAATGTATTCGAATATTTTGGAAATGGTTATTGCCACACAAGTATATTATGAAATAAGTTTATAATGTAATAATTATATAACAATTAATTTCATATATTATTTTTTTCCTCATTTATACCCCGTCTTTAACTACACTGGTCTTATCGGCGGCCTTTGCTTATGGTGTTAACTCGTGTAACTCTTGTTGTTGGGTTTCTTGCACTTTTGGTTTTTAATCATTAGATCATTCACACTCTCATTCATACTTTCACACTCTGGGGAGAATAGGAATTAATCTTGGCTAGAGAAAAATTCCCAACCTCCGCCGGGAATCGAACCCGGGACACCTCTACCGACTGAGCTACGGTGCCAGCCGCGTGTGTTTTGTTTTTACGTTATTGTATCAATGGAGCTTATTGTAATTCATTTGTTTGTTTACATTAAGAGCAGAAATGAAAGACTTTTTGTAGAAGCTGTAAAAGTAGAATTGTCCAAGGAAATCATATGCTTGTTATGACAGTGAGTACGAGCGATTTCTTAATTGGATGAAGAGTAAAAATTCTATGGTTGTTTCGGAAACATTGGTGCCGATATTTCAAAACAGGTTAAAATTATTATTTATACTTAATAACGTGATTGCTGTATTTTAATTGTATTTAGCAAATTATTAACGATTTAGATCATAAAAAATGGATATTTGGCATACAAAAATAATTTATTGGACATAATTTTTATGTTAACGAGATTTGCAGTTGTAAGTTTTTGTCTAAAGCTTATGGTTTACCAGTTATACAGGGCCATTTTTGAGAAAATAAAAAATAATGAAATGTTTTTCATGTAAAAGGTAGTTCGAGGTGGGGAATTTTCTTAAACCTCTTTGTGTCGCATCTTTGGAGAATATCTTACTCTGTTTCCTCTTTTACTTTATGTATGTTTGCAGTGTAAACAAAAGAGAAGCTAGATATGCTGCCGTTTGTTAAAACTGTTGCAACAAGCAAACATTTTTGTAGTGGGTTGTTATTATTTTTTATGACGCCAGTTTCAACGTAAGTTTCTTCTAGAAAATGCAAAGTTTAGGAATATGTAGCTATATTGCTGTTTTGTGAGGGACTTCCCCCAGCATTTATAGCCCTCTGTACGTTCGCATGCAACGTCGTAAATGTTGTAGCTGAAGTAAGGCCTTAATATGCTACTGTGCTCGGGTTTTCTTGAGACATCGGGGCGTATTTTTGACAAATATCGCGTTATTGGCCCAGAGCTAGCTGAGTAAACACAAGTAGTAGGAGAGTAGTTGCATAATTGAAGGACTTGCAATAAAAAGTGCCAGGGGAGAGAGACTTGCATTGGATTCTACCTAAGGCACACAGGAGGGATATTTGTGACGTCTGCCCTAAAATAACTGCACTGTGGCTGTTAGCCAGAGTAAAGGTACAGTCCGCTGTAAAAATGATCACACTTACGGTTCAATGTACTGCGCATCGTTTGTAAGAGGGCGGAGATATTGCGTAAGAAACACGCTTACTTACGCTGCATTCTGCGTTTTGGGATATTCGTGTTGTTTTGCCATATCTCCTCCATGGCTGAGTTTAACACCCTCCTGGATCTTCAAGTATAGCTTGTAGCTTTCCAGTGATAATTACGGTTTTATGTGGGACCAGCTCTGTAACTAAAGGGTTGAAAATAAGGAAGGGATGGTGAACAATTTTTGGTCGTACCTAAAATGTACACAAGTGCACAAAGTTTCGTCCGAATAGGTCAAATGATGCAAGTCCATTTGTGCCCTGATTGGCCAAGAAGTTAGTTTTGTTTATAAAGTGTTGAAAATTAAAGAGTGGGAATAATGTTAAAAAGTCTCGAGGTGCTATAGGATTGGAAATATGGATGGGGGAGCTTCTGGAAGTTATAATGTAACCTATGCTTTTTGCCAATTATACGAGGGTAGTCCCAGAAGTACCCGACCTAACGTATATATAGCGGTGGTTGTTTCAAACAAATGGCAATGGTAGAAAATACCTACCCTTATAAGGCTTAAGTTTGAATTTTGGCGATGCTACATTGTTTAGTAATCATTGTTTGGCAGTCATTAATGGTGAGCTCTCTCAGCGAATTTGTCAACATGGATAAAAGTGGCCATCGTTATGTGATACAATACTTTCATTTGAAAGGCCCTAGTCCAACTAATATTAAAGCTGAGTTAGATTCTACTCTGGGGGAGCCTACTCCTTCGTTTACAACAGTAAAATATTGGGTGGCAGAGTTTAAGCAAGGCCGTATGAGCGGCCAAGACGAACATCGCGGTGGTCGACCAAATGAGGTGACCACGCCAGAAATTGTCAAGAAAATCCACAAAATGGCATTGGATGACCGTCGACTGAAAGTGCTCGAGCTAGCAGACCTCTAGGCATTTCAAAAAGTGTTGTACATCGCACACTAACTGAAGATTTAGACATGAGAAAACTGTGCGCAAGATGGGTGCCGCGTTTACTCACAATGGAACAAAAGCAGCTTCGTGAGGATGTTTCAGTCGAGTGTTTGGCGATGTTTTGCTGCAATAAAGTCGAATTTTTGTGTCGATTCATAACCATGGATGAAACATGGTCCATCACTTCACAGCCGAGACGAAGGAACAGTCAAAACAGTGGATTGAAAGGGAAGAATCGGCTCCAAAGAAGGTGAGACAGTTCCATTTGCAGGCAAGGTCATGGCGTGAGTTTTTTGGGATGCGCGTGGGATAATTTTCATTGATTGTCTTTAAAAAGGAAAAGCAATCAATGGCGAGTATTATGCAAACTTATTGCAACGTTTGAATGATGAAATCAAACAAAAACGGCCGCATTTAGCGAAAAAGAAAGTTCTGTTTCATCAAGACAATCCATTATCGCCATGGCCAAAATCAAATAGTTAAAAGTTCGAATTGCTTCCTCATGCACCCTATTCGCCAGATTTAGCCCCCCTCTGATTATTTTATGTTTCCAAAGTTGAAGAAATGGCTTGGTGGTAAAAGATTTGCCAACAATGAAGAGGTGGAGTTTGCAGTTGGTGGCTATTTTACAGAACTCAACGGTTCTCACTATAAACAGAGCATCGAAGCTATTGAACACCGCGGGGAAAAGTGTTTCGAGCTGAAAGCAGACAATGTAGAGAAATAAAGATGTTTTTTTCCCAAAATGTTTGTGTTTTCTTTGTTAGGTCGGGTACTTCTGGGACAGCCCTCGTAGTTTTACAACTGTACAGTACTTAGACTAGATGAGTTAAACAGTGTAGATTTCTACATAAGTGGTTAAAAATGTGGTAGCGGTGGTTTCTGAGAGTTGTAATGTTGGTTCCTTTAAGCTGTTTACAAAGTTTTGACTAGATAAGTCAAAGGGTGTACATTAGGGGTTGAAAATAAATATTGAAAAGTAGTTGAAGCTTTTGGAAGTTTTAGGATAGTTTAACATGTTTACCAGATTGTAAAACCCAAGTGAACAAAGTTTCGTCAAAAGTTTACAAAAATACGCCTTGATAAAGTTCAGCGAAATCGTAGGGAAATATATATCCTCTGCGATTAGGATTAATTGAAATGTGAATTGAATGACATACAGGAAAACCTCTCGTAAACCTTACACAGGTTAAAAGTGTTTTGAGGTATGTTATAGCCTATGTCCGTCATGAAGAGCAGGAACATTCATTTTTAGTGGTGAAAATATTATCAAAATCGTTAGAGTGGTTTCCGAGATTACCTTCCTCCCCCCTCACACTTACAATTTCTCTTTATAATATCTGATAAATCCCAATGATGCTAGGCCAGCGACACGGGAGTGACCGCAATCTAAGTGACTGATAGCGGATGACGAGATAAGCTTCGGCTTGAACAGAAGTCACATGGCAATCGTGGTCCTAAAAGTGGCCTACACTGAATAGTTTCATATTATAGTTGTACGTTTTCTATGAATACTTAGCAATAATATAGAATTTGGTCATATTAATTATTATACTGTTTCGTCAGGCCGTGATAGGATTACGATTATCAGCTGACTTTCGCAATTCGTATTTCTACAGGTACAAATAATAGAACGTATTAAAACTATCACAAGGCTGCTTGATGATCCGCATTACCGTGGTCAGGCAAGCTGTGATATAGGTACCATTGGTTCGCGAACACTCCTCTTACTGGAAGTCGCGTCGCAGCTTATCGTCACGTCATTGTAAATGCTGTGTAGCTTGTAACTCGCATCTTAATGAAACAGCCCTCGGGTTGTCGCGCTTTATGACATAGTTTGATATTTCCGATGCTGGCACGATGCTAGTACACACTGCACTCGACACTGCCAAGTCATCTTGAAATCCCCAATCTGTTCATTAAAATAAAAATTCTCTGCAGTTGGTTTTGCTTCCTGGAAAATGACATCTTTACTTTCGTCTATTCTAATCGGCACGACATATTTATGGTAAATAGAGCAAGTATTGCATTCCATCCAAACATTCGGGTCGAGATGTCACCGAAATGTACATTTTGAGAAAAAAAGTAGGCGTATGCCTGTAACGAACACAACTTAAAAAAACAATCTGATGTGTTCCAATTACATGACTTTCTCTAACCATTCTTCAACAAACTATTCTTACAAAGACTTATTCTTATATCTACTTCATGTTAATCGAGATGAACACTTTTTTATTACGTATTTCCTTGTAGGTACAATGGGAACAGGGAATGCAGTAGGCTTAACCGATAGTCGAATATTTTAAGAGCTGGGTACTATGTGATGATTTAAAAATGCTATTCTCTTTGTATGGCCATAAGGGGGGGGATACTCCCCACTTGATAAAAGTATAAATATATGAAAATTCAAACCAACAATATGAAATATCTCGGAAATGGTTAGCTCTACAAAAAAAAGTATTTGACATAAATTGTGTGCTTTAACTAGATCTACATTTTTTGCATAATAAGATTTTTGTCTACCTCTTACCGGTTATACAAAATTCATTCCAAATGAAGAGGACGGACGTTATAGCCTATTTCCCCCCAAAAATCAAGATATACATTTCATTTGTCATACAAATATCTTAAGTAAATGATATTTTAATCAAATTGTTTGGCGCCATTTTTAGAATATTTTGAACTTAAATAGCAGTTTGGTATTTATCTGACATTTCGCTACTGAGTTTGCTGTTCACACACATGCACGCCCACGCATTCTTTTATTAAAAACAACTTTTTGGTTTCAGGGACCTCAAAGCGTATTCTTCCAGTGAAGTCGTATATTGAATTGCTGTATAGAATACAATAGTTCCTCTACTTACTATTGGTATAGGGTATACAATGAAGGGAGACCCGGCGCACTGCGATCTACGTGAGATCTATTGTGGCTACAACTCGCCAGGAGGAAGGGATGAAGTGAAGGAACCACAGAAGGGTACAGGCCACAAAGTTGCACGGAAGTTCCTAGCACTTCCTGCTCGAAGACCCCTGGAGTTGACCAGAGAGGGCATCGAACGACCCGTTCAACCAAGCAACCCTCTAATATCCACGGGGAATACGATTTCCTAGGAGCAAGTATCTGTCCGTCGCCACTTCACGCCACGAAAACTTAAAGGTACACCTAAAACATGTGAAGAACACGGAATGATGGACAGGAAGGAAATCGTGATAGATGAGAAAACACCTCATCATTCGCCTATCGACTAGGAAAAAACACAAGGTGAGAGTAGGCGGTCGACGGGAATCGAACCTCGGACCTCCCGAATGCGAGCCTCACACGTTATTTACCGGAGCCATTTCACTCGGTATTTACTGTAGATAAATCGTAGAGAAAGTAAACAATGGAGCGCAGGAAGGAGTCGAGAGTGGTCCATGTGAAGTTGGAATGGGTAGAGAATGTTATGTGAGTGCGACACGTAAGACTTCTTCCCTTATTCATGTTGCTTTAAATTCATAGCTCAGTTTGCGACAGTTGAGAGTGCATTATGCCATACAATGGACATAAATGCTGGTTTCTGTTGATATCGATAGGCCTTCTTTCGAGTTTACTTCTGCACTGCTCACCTCGGTACTATTGATAAATGACATTTGAGTTCCAGAACGTATTTACCAGCCCGACATTCACTGTGCGGCGTAATTACTCGCATAACTTAAACGTTTTAAAAGAGCACATAATATCAAAACTTATGAACTGTTTTTTCTGAATAAAGTAATGTTACATTTGCGCCAAGTTTCTCTTTTAAGATGCGGTTATTCGAGTGCCAAGCCCAGCAAGACGCGACACAGCTGAAAGCAGCTTGAGGATTTATCGCTGTAGCACGGGTTATTTGAGTTTTTGCCGCAGAGAGTAGCTGCCTCATACATACCTAATGATCACGGGGACCTTTAGTCCTGTTGCTTTTTTCAAACAAGGAAGTACAGAATAGCTGCTTAATGAGAAAAGTGTTTGTAGGTCACAGGGTCTATATAAGACTCTTAAAATACCATCACGGCCAGGTACTATACGTCGTGCTGATGAAACAAATACTGATAAAACATAAACACGAGCCGAGGAGATATGATGCCCAAGTTGATGGGCGTTCATAGCTCAGAGAAAGATGCTGGACGAAACGATTTATTTTTGTTTTGGTACGTTTACGTTATAGTCAGCGTCTGTATTCACTAATGGCCAACATCTGGCCAAAATGCTACAGGCAGTAGCATTTGTCTTTCCTAGCACCCCAGCCCAGCTTCGTACCGTGCCATTCGGATACATTCACATGACTTTCTCTACCACTCCTCTACAAACTGTTCTTACAGAAGCTTATTTTTCCATCTACTTTATGTTAATACGTTCCAAAAGTTCTCAGTCTGACCAAGAAAACACAAGGTTTATGGAAAATATCGTTATTTTTACCTTCTCTACTACGTATTTACAGTAAGTAAATGAGGTATTGTGTTCTTGAAAAAAACACCAATGTCGAGAGTTCACCGGAAATACATGTTTTGAGGCCCCCTGAATCCCCCCAAGCATTTTTACTTTCTCTAATATTTACCTTTAGTTAGTAAAGAAATTGTTGTATTCCACCCAAAAATTCTATATCGAGATTCCACCGGAAATACGTCTTTTCAAACCCCTGAACCAAAAAAAGAGGAATTTTTAGAAAAAAATGTCCGTGTGTGTGTCTGTGAACAGCATAACTCGAAGAAGCTCTTCCAAAGATGCGACAAGATTTTCAAGAACCCCTTCCCCATCGCACACCGCCTTTTACATTGAAACATTTTCGTTATTTTTGATTTTTAGATTAAAATATCACATCTTTAAGATATATACATAGCAAATAAAATGTATACCTTGAATTTTCTGAAAAATGACTTCTGTGAAGTCTTCTTCATTAATTTTGTATAATTGTTATTTATAACGGGTAAACCATAATGACTAGATAAAAACGTACTGCACAAAAAATGTAGATCTCTTAAAACACAATTTGTTTACGTGGCATCGTGCATTTCTGAGATATCCTTTATTTGTTTGAATTTGTCAACACTTTTATTTCCTTAAAGTGCTATCGCTATTCAGTTGTTTCTCGCAATGTCATGGAAAGGGCATGAAGTTTAATATCAGCAAATAACGACTAGCTTTTAAACTATCGATTTGTTTTCCCGTGTCCCCCTTTTACCTACAACGAAATGTAAAAAGAACCTTTTTCTTCAAAGGTTTATTTCGATTAACATGAAAAATAAGCTTTCGAAAGAATAGTCTGTAGAAGCCGTATAACAATAAACGATAGTGGGTAGAAAAAGTGGTGTGAATATTGTCAGAATTTTTTCAACATAGTTACCTTGTAAATCAACACATTTAGTCCAACGACTTTTCAACTTTTTAATATTCTCAGTAAAATAAGAATCTGTCTGAGTTTCAACCTCATTATTTGATGAATGTTCGTCCACACAGCCATTTTCCCAGGTTTAGGAACAAAAAGTGATCATTGGAAGCCAAATCCGGCGAATATGGCAGATGTGGAATCACAGTCTTGGACGTGGAGGTCATGCAGTTTTCAGCGACAATCCCAGACGTGTGAAGGCACACTGTCCTGATGAAGGAACCTTCTTATTCGCAAGATATGGACGTTTAGCCTGAATAGCATCCTTCAATTGATCCAGTAGAGAAGGTTCTGCCCTTATGGAGGTAGTCCATGACACCACACAATAAGAATCCCAGAAAACCGCCGCACAATAGAATGCACGCTCCTTTCCGAAACTGTTACTACATTACGGGAACAACATTAACTTTGCTATCCCAAGAGAGTTCTTCCATGTACTTTCAGTGATATATTTAATGTTGAATGAAAGCAACTAAAACCGAAATACGACGGTTTAAGTTTGAATAAAACAGTAAGACAAAGTAAATATTTTAACTTAAACGATTGCTTAAAATGCATTTGATGTAGATATCAAATGGCACAGTACTTTACAACCGACAGATACAAAATAAAAGTTCAGGTGCTTATTAAAGAGTTCGGTGCGATCGAATAATGTAAAATGATGTTTTTAACGATTGCATTGATAACGATGTTTTTATCGAAGATATGAATGTCTGACAGCGAGGCGGGCAAGAGTTAATCACAGCTGTGTGAAGCGTGTATGTGGTCAATTAATCAACTGGTGTTGCGACGTTGTAACTCCAGCATAAACTACGGCATGCACAAAATAAATAAATAAATAAATAATTAAATAAATAAATAAATAAATAAATAAATAAATGTAGCTAAATGAAGTACTTAAGAGGGAAAGCGAAGTTAACAAAAATGTAGATTAGTGCTATTCATATCATATAGGTACTTGAGTAAGGTTTATCTTAATCGTTCCGTATGTGAAGTTATAATCCTCTGAAAGTTGTGGAAATCTAATTTTTTTTTGCTGAAATAAACTTTACAAATTAAAATGATACTGTAATCACTTTCTCTATTATTTACATAGAGTAAGTAGAGAAGTATTGCATCCCACCCAAAAGATTGGTTACCTACTGAGATTTCACCGATAACATAAACACGTTTTGGGACTGCCTGGAAATGTTTCATTTTTAGAAAAAAGGTGTTTGTGTGTGTGTGTGTGTGTGAGAGAGAGAGAGAGGGAGAGAGAGAGAGCATCATAACAAACACATTTAAGTTCAGCGCCTTCCAAGGATGTAACACTAAGGCTTTCAAAGAACCCCCCCCCCAAACCCAAACTACTCTACACGGATAAATTTACATTATTTTATATTTTCACGAAAATGACTCAACGATTTTGATTAAAACACCATAAAGATATTTGTATATCTTCAATTTTCTAGGAATAGCCTGTGAATTCCTCTTCATTCTGAATGACTTTGTATAATTGGTAAACCTTAAGAGATAGACAAAACTTACCACATAAAAAATGTAGACTTTCTTAAAGAGCATAATTCACGTCAATTATTATTATTATTATTATTATTATTATTTTTTTTTTTTTTTTGACGTTAACCATTTGGGAGATTTTATTTGTTTGGTTTGAATTTTCAAATACACTTTTTTTCAAACGTAAAGTCGCTTTTCTTTTTTCTCTGCTCATGCAAAGAGGATAAACTTTCAACGCCATCATATAGCGATCCGCTTTTTAAAAATGTGTTTATTGCTTACTGTACCCTTCTAATACGTACAACGAAATGTGCAATGGAAGTTTTCTCTCTATTAACAAGCACTACATAGAATAATTGGTTTTGTAAGAATAGTTTGTAGAAGGGTGAATAGAGAAAATGACGTGAATGCAACACAGATTTAATTTTGTTTCTTTCAATATAGAATCGTCTACATTCTAACCTTAAACTTCCCCCGTGAGAGTTTATTATGGTTCTCAAGAAACATGTTATTATGCTCAGCTAGTTATGATTTCGGCTGTTGGAAGTCGGTTACAGACGTGGTCAAATTATAATTTGAATCATTCGCCTAATTCTTGAAAATGTGTTCATGGAGCCCAAATCGTTATAGTAAAAGAATTATTAAATACGAGAAAATGTTGTCTTAATGCTTAGCACTTATTACTTTTAATCTAGTAAGAATTTGTAATTTTTGGATAGATATTTTGCAAAATTACTAAGCTGCACTGCATCTTTGCTAAACGCTTAATAATGTTTATGCTCGACCATGCCAAAATGTAGTATTTATACGACTGGTAGCAGTACTTTGTTGTGCTCATTGAAGTTCACCTGTTCATTAAAGTATTGGAATTCGACCAATCAGAAGTGGCCACGTAACATTGTGAAAGCACAAGTATCGATTATTCTCGTTTCGATCGACAACGGTACTAGCGCGATTTAGAAAAAAGTCAAAATGTCTGACACTAGTAACAGTGGCATTCAACTTACACCCCCAGAAATTACGACAAAAGCACCCAATCTTACCAATAACTTGTTGCCACAAAAGTCAAGAAAGATGTACGAGAAATTCTATTCACAATTCATGGATTGGAGAATATCAAAAGGTATAAATTCGTTCTCAGAAAATGTCAGGTGATACAAGGTCATTGTATTGTAACCATAGATAAAGAAATAACGAGTGTAACACATCACTCAAACCAGAAACGAATACTAATGCAACCTTTAATTTAGATACATGGTCGAGCATAAACAGTCGTATGAAACTTGACTATAATGGTGATTAAAACGCTCGTATGATAATTATTAACCTCGCTTCGCTCGCTCGGTTAATAATAGTACTCGCGTTTTAATTACTGCCATTATAGTCTCGTTGCATAATATACTATTCTATGTCAGCAGTACTTGCAGGAAATATCGATTTTTAGAAATTTCTTCATATAATAGCCTAGTTACATTAGTGCAATTTGTTCCCGGCCATTAAGTTTCTGATAAAAGAATCACACAAACATTTGAAAAAATAGTGTATTTTTCAATAAAAAACTATTTTATTGTTGCTACTGCATTCATGTTATCCAAATGTGTCAAGAATTGAATGTTTAAGTGTCTAAATGCGGCAACAGTGATATGTTTCACTTAAATTATACAAATTAATGAAATATGTAGTAATATAAGAGTTTTACTCAAATAATGTGACCACAACTGTACATCTATGTAATGGATGTTATTTTATGACGCACAATCGTTCCATACTGCACATTAGAAGGGAAACCTGCCCCTGCGTATAACGGCAACTTGTTCACCTTTCCTGTTCAACGTGAAGTATCTTAACTAAAGCTGTAGCAAGTGTTTCGCGTGTTTAAATCTCCTTGCGCTTTACGAGAATCCTGCTGATGTGCTTCTGTAGCTTTTAACTTCGGTTCCTAAATGACAAGACCAGTCAGTATTGAGAGTATACACATTTTGAGGTACCAGGCAGTATTGGGAGTATAAGTATTTTGAAAAAATAGTCACGAAAACATCTTTGTTTTTCATTAAAAATACGCATAAAAGCTAAACTAAAGCCCATTAAATGTGGTATTTGTTGAAATGGCTTTTTATTTATGTTCCATTACATATTTAAAATATTTCATGGTAGTGTTAGCTTCTTTACATTACATTTATAATTCTTTACAAAAAATGTAATGCAGTTTACTTTCAACATTACTATAAATTAAGCACTAATATAATTCTGTATAGTTAAGTTTTCAGAATTAATCTTGTTAACAGATATGAGGAATCGTTTTTTATATGTTTAAATTTTTCTTTTAATTGAAGTGGTCACATTCCATCTACTTTTCTCTTGAAGCGTATTCTTTCATAATCCAACAAAGTAAATGTATATGCATTAGATGTTCTATAGTGCTGGTTCTGTTTACACTTGCACATAAAGCCTTCAGTTATTGTAAATCTATGGAAAAATGAATTTATTCTTCTATATTCAGTTAAGAACTTTATGTTGGGCGTTAATGTTAGCTTTGGTTCTATTTTGTTATGCACGGTGGGGAAATAGGACTTTGTTAGTTTGCCATTCGAAATGGCATTCATACAAGGCCGTCTACAGAAGTAGTGTTACAAGCAATATAGCTGGTCAGGATTAGGACAGTTGACAAACGAATACCAATCGCGTTTATACGATACGATCTGCATTTATTCCTCTGATATTTTATTAGAGTATTGTAGGTGCGTGCAGCAGAGTTTACACCTTCATTCTAATACTAAGACAGAAGTATGCAGTAAAGCTTTTAGAAGCCGCCAGCTGTTAATAGTCGTTATGGAGGTGAGCAATGTTTCTTTATTTTCTTTCTGTGGCGTAGTCGTAATTAGAGACAGGCAAAATATGAAATTTCATATTCTAAACATACTTGGTATCATATGGGAACGAGTATTTTTAAGTTCTGAAGGGTAGAATTCAATGCATGTTACAAAAAATGCCCCCTTAAACTACGGTATGCGGACACACGGTAGTGCTTGGAGTTTCCCTACAGGTGCCGCTTGCTCCGTCTCGCTGATCTTCTTTTCACGACTGCAAAGCTGCCAGCATTTGACTAATAAACAGCGCCATCCTTTCGCGAATAACGAAAGGGTAGCGGCGCGTAATATTACTACTCCTTGCACCTCTTTATTCGCAGTAATATACATAACCTTAAGTGACTTCCTTTTGTTTCTTTACAAGTAGATAAGTGAAGCAGTTTCACTACTCCTTGCACCAAGAATAACAACAATGCGTTAAAACATCGCCAATTTGCCTAATTACGATAGGCTGGCAATTCCCTACGCGCATGCGCACACACGTCTACAATGTGGCGAAGTTTGTTGTCGTTACGCCAGGACTTTTCTATAAAAGAAAGAATCCTTTAAAGGATGGGTGGGCGGGTTATAGGCTTTGGAAGTGCCAACGTTTACTCCAAAACACAACTGTAAGATAATATTACTAATCCTTTTCACCTCTATAACGCTTTTAAACACTATTTAACGTTGATTCCACATACCGTAGTTTTACCAAAGCTTCATATTTCATAATATGTAACATTTGCGATTTTTCGCTTTTAAAATAATTTCCATTAGCAATGAGCCGGCCTTCCCAAATCTTCTATTCGGGCAGCCATCTTTCCAACAAATCAGATACATTAAAAAATGTAGGAATTCCTCTATGTGACATCACATGCGAAACTAACCGGCTAAGGCGCCAACTGAAATCAGCTGATACTTCTGATCCAGTCATGGCCCGATGAAGTGAAATTACAGTCGCCTAATATATCCACATTCTAAACAAACAAATCAATTGCTAGTTAAGTGCATAGAAAATGCACAGTTATATCATGAAGCCATTCAGTGTTAGCCATGTTTATGACTACCATTACTACGTAACTGATTCGCGCTCTAGCCTGCCACGCGAAATTAAACGCTCTGTATTCTTGAGTTTTTATTTTCGTGAACCAGTGCTTTTAGTAGCATATTGTAATTAGTATTAAGCAAGGACAAAGACAACTAGTAACGTCTTTTTTAAGTTTAAGGGTTTCATAAGGATTAAAAACTATAAAATCCATGTAATTTGTTGTATTTCAATTGTTATTTTATTATTAAATATGGACAAAATCTACAGTCTATTTTTTAAACAAATAAATTGAACCTGCTCCAAACCTTATAGTATAAGATGTTTTGACTTTAAAATATAGCTATATTTCGTATTATTTTGAGAACTTTTTCTTCATATTTGGGTAATTGTTTCTTCATAAACTACAATGCATAAGGAGGAAATATATATGTAAAATAGTTTCAGAAACTATGCTACCGATATTTTTCATGATTATTAATTCTTCTTGGTGACTGCAGTCAGTGTGCCACGTGCATACGTTTAAAATTAAGGGGTATTGCGAAGTAGGAACTCTTCATATGCGCCATTGTACTACTACGCGTTTGAATATTGTCAGGCGGGATTCGGCGAATGAAGTTTTCTTACTACCCTTATTCTTTACCATTGCACATATATTCCACTGACTACGAATGCAGCAGTTTAAATTAAATGAATAAAAACGTCGCTCGAAAATTTAAAAATCCAAATCTGAATACTGTGTAAACCATTTGGCTAGTAATAATCGTGTCTTTTACAGAGAATTAGCAGCCTTTTGCGAACTTAGCTCATAGCGGCAAATCTCAGCAGAAAATACTAACTATCCATAAAACAGTTTTCTGACTAGTGTTTGTTGTTTAATCAATGACTACTTTCGAAAAATTCTATAGAATTTATCCCGATTTTCCTGCGACTGCAGTGAATATTGATATAAAAAAATCTGATGTGTTACACTCACATGACTTTCTCTACTCTTGTACAAACTATTTTTACAAATGCTTATTCTCCATATGCTTCATGTTAATCGAGATATCGAGATGTTTATCTTATTGCTAATTTTCTTGTAGATGCAAGGGGAATTGGTAGGCTTTAAGCGATAGTCAAATGTTTTAAGAGCTGGTTGCTATGTGGAGTATTCCATTCCCTTTGCATTACCAGGAAAAAAGATCTGATGTGTTACACTCACATGACTTTCTCTATTCTTGTACAAATTATTTTTACAAACTCTTATTCTCCATCTATTTCATATTAATCGAGATAAACATTTGCAGAAACGATCTTTTGACATGCAAAGAGAATTACATTTTACACATAGCGACCAGTTCTAAAAATATTTGACTATCGCTTAACGCGTACTATGTTCCCCTTGTTTTGTAATTGCAAGGGCAGTATAGAAATACAGTAGCCTTTAAGCATCGACATATAGCTTAATAGCTGGTTGCTAGGTGCAGCACCATTCTCTTTGCCACAGATTAATACTCTTTGCATATCCAAGACGAAAAAATGAATAACCAATTCCCATTTGAGAAAATAAATATTGAAACATTTAAGGGAATAACAAGCAATATCTCGAAAATGGTTCACTCAACAAAAACAATGTATATGACATAAATTGTGTATTTTAATGCGATCTACATTTTTTGTGTAGTAAAATTTTGTCTAACTCTTATGGTTTACCAGTTATGCAAAAGTCGTTCACAGTGAAGAATACTTTTGGAGACATTCCCAGAAAATTCGAGATATACAATTCATATGCCATAACAATGTCTTAAACTTATGGTATTTTATTCAAAATCGTTAGAGCCATTTTTGAGAAAATTAAAATTTTCGAAAAATGTTCCATGTAAAGGGTAATCTGGGGTGGGGGAATTTTCTTGAAAACCTTCGTGTCGCATCTCTGGAAGATACTGAACCTAAATACCAAGTTTCCTATTTATCCGACTGTTCGTTTCTGAGTTATGCTGTTCACAGACACACACACGGACATGTTTCCAAAAATTCTTTTTTTTTTATTCAGGGGGTCTCAAAACATATATTTCCGGTGAAATCTCGGTATCGAATTTTTGGGTGGAATACAATACTTCCCCTACTTACTATACGTAGTAGAGAAAGTAAAAATGTTGGTTCGTTGACGCGAATGATAAAGAGATTTGAAGAAATTCCAATATTTAGAGTAAATTTGAAGTGAGAATTTAAACAGTTCCTGATTATATTTATATCAGAACTACTCAAGTCAATCGACTTATACAATTATGTTTTGACTGTTTAACAGCTTATTTGATTCGTGTGCTGGCTGCTAACGCTATAGGGCATTTGCTATGTTCAAATTTTAAAATTAGGAATTTAAATAGTTTTGCTCTGATTTCAATGAATATTGATACAGGCCACCATCCCCGATTTTTGTTTATTGCGGGTATTACTTCAATGTTATAAAATTCCAGGTATCATGAATAAAGAGTAAATTAGGTTTTAAAAATGTTCATGTTACATTTTATTTCAGAAAGTATAGTGTTCATGTGATAGTTCTTTCGCTATTGCTAAGGTTTCATGTTGCCCACTATCACGGTGGATCGAGATAAGAATATTAGCAATATAGGCTATGTAGGGATACTTTTGTATTTTGTCACTTAGACTACGGGTTGAATCCTAGTTGAATGAGACTACCTGGCTGAGACTTTTGCTGTGGGTTATTCCTTAAGTTCATTGCTTTAGGGTCCCAAGTTTATTTGTAAATTCTCTTGGTTAATGCATTTATTCACTGTTATGTTAGTGTGCGGTTAAAAAAGCTTAAACAATATTTTACGTAATAAACACATTCGCGTATATAGTTATAAACATGTATGGCACAAATTGCAAGACACATTCCTCATACGACTAAGAAATTGTGTTATATGAACATTGATCTGGAAACGCTTTGTTTCCATGTTACAACTCATTTTCTCCAACTCTTTAATCATGGGAAACACACACGAACAGAACGTTAGAATCGTGGGGAACATGCACTCTTGGTTACGTCTGGTTCCGTTGTCATTATCGTAGGTGCACCGCCAGTGTTTTGTTTTACATGTCCCTGTTGCCATTCGACTTGCGTCATTGCTTGTTTACAGGTAACATCAACTGTTCCAGTGAGCAGTACGACCTTGGCAAGCACACGGCTTACTACGTACTAGTAGAGTTGATCACAGACTTGTCTCGTGCAATGGCAGTGTACACAAATGCAGGGATGGCAGATGTCCATTTATGTATGAATTAGCAGACGGCAATGGCGCTTGCGCTCAACGTTTGTACCGGGAGAGCTTTCCAGAACGAAGGTGCCCCGACAGGAAAACGTTTGAAGCCATTGATCGTGGTCTTAGGGAACATAGGACATTTCAGCCTGATACTCGCGACCGGGGGAAGCCTAGAAGGACGAGGACACCGCAACGGGAGGCTGCAGTTCTTCAAGCAGTTGACGACGACCCTAGTGTCATTACAAGACAAGTAGCTGCAACAATGAATGTTGACCGCATGGCTGCCTGGCGAGTGTTACACGAGGTCCGGCTGTATCAATACCATTTACAGCGTGTGCAGGCAGTATCAGCAGCTGATTTTCCTGCACAGGTACGCTTCTGCGAATGGTTTGTGCAACAAAGTGTCAACCCTAATTTTAGTGCAGCGGTGCTGTTCACAGATGAAGCGTTGTTTCAACGAAATCAGATTGTAAATTATGATAATCGGCATGTATAGGCTAACGTCAAAATCCTCATACAACTGTTGTAGCAAGCCATCAACAAAGATTTTCTGTCAATGTTTGGGCCGGCATTATTGGTGACTGTTTGGTAGGGCCTCACGTTCTTCCACCCAGGCTCAACGGAAAAAGTTACCATAATTTCGTAGAGAATGTTCTACCCGATCTGTTAGCAGATGTGCCTTTTAGCTGTGCGAGAAAACATGTACTTCATGCACGATGGAGGACCTCCTCATTTTAGTGTTAATGTCCGTTGGCTTCTAAATAACAGATTCGGTGACATGGATAGGTAGAGGTGGATCAATTCCCTGGCCTCCACGCTCCCCGGACCTAAATCCACTGGACTTTTATTTGTGGGGGCATTTGAAAGCTCTTGTGCATCGAACCCCAGTACCAAATGTTCAGAGTCTTCGTGCCCATATTATGGAAGGCTGCAAAACCATACGCAATACTCCAGAGATACATCAGCGCATCCGGGATTCACTACGGCGGCGGGTTGATGCATGTATCAATGCTCACGGAGGGCATATTGAACATCTGTGAGAAATAGTTGCATGTGGTACGCTGGTACGTTCTATTCTTGTGTGTTTCCCGTGATTAATGAGTTGTAACATGGTAACAGAGCGTTTGCAGATCCATGTTCATATAACAATTTCGTCTACGTGTGAGGAATGTGTCCTGCAATTTGTGCTGTACATTTTTGTTACATCCTGTATAAGCTTAGAGAGTCCGTGCTTAGAGGATAGCGCATCTACCTTCCAGCCTAGAGCTCCAGTTCGCATCTCGGTTGGGTAAATTATCTGAGAGTTTTTTCCTGAGGTTTCCCCTAATCCTCATCAGACGTTTCCGCTAACTCAGCTCTACGAACCCTGGTTTAATTTGAGTATGATTACATTCACCGTCCCTGCAGAGGCTGCACAATACGATTTTAAGTCCTAAAAGTTAAATACTGAAGCCTTTGTTCCCCAATTACTACTTTCTCTACCACGTACTTGGTGGGTACAGGAAGTATTGCATTCCACCCAAAACTCCAATATAGAGATACATGTTTTGAGGTTCCCGGAATAATGAAAATACTTTAAAAATGGCGGTATGTGTGAACGGTATCTCAAACGAAATGTCGGATAAATGCCACACCAAATACCAAAAAGCACACGAAGATTCTAAAGAAAATCCTCCACCCAAAGCTACCCTTTACAAAGAACATTTTTTAAAAAATTTATTTACTAAAAAATTGCTAACGGTTTTGATTAAAATATCATATATTTAAGATATTTACATGACAAAATACGTATTGTGACTTTGTCCAGTTTTTCAACTGTCACTTTTCTCAGTTCTCACTGTCACTGTTTCGTTTTTATGTAATTCACCTTCATTGGGAGTTCACTTCACTATGGTGAACTAGTTCAATTCTGTCACTTCACTTCCTTAGTGACGTAAGCTCTTCACGCCAGACGGTTCACTCGTCGCTCCGCTGTAGCACTCGCTGCACGTCACAACAGCCGTCACCAACTCGCTCGCTCACTGACTCGCGACTGACTGACCGACGACGACGACGACGCCGCCGCCGCTCACTCTACTGTCGCCCACCTCGCACTGACGCTTCCTCCCGATAACCTCGGGCCATAGCCGTGCGTCGTCACAATTTCTTGTATCTTCTGGGAATATCCCATGAAGTCCCCTTCATTCCAAAGAAATTTTTATAATTTTGTATAGCTGGTAAACCTTAAGAGATAGACAAAAACGTATTACGCAAACAATTTAGATCTCTTTAAAAAAATCTGATGTGTTACACTCACATGACTTTCTCTACTCCTGTACAAACTATTTTTACTAACGCTTTTTCTCCATATGCTTCATGTTAATCCAGATATTCAGATATTAATCTTATTGCTAATTTTCTTGTAGATGCTAGGGGAATTGATAGGCTTTAAGCGATAGTCAAATATTTTAAGAGCTGGTTGCTATGTGGAGTATTCCATTCTCTTTGCATTACCAGGACCCAAAAAAAAAAAAAGAATAATGAAATCCCATTTGGGATAAACTATAAGTATTGGAAAATTTAAGGGAATAACAAGCAATATCTCGAAAATGGTACACTCAAACAAAAAAAAATGTATATGACATAAATTGTGTATTTTAACGCGATCTGCAGTTTTTGTGGAGTAAAATTTTGTCTATCTCTTATGGTTTACCAGTTATGCAAACGTCGTTCACAATGAAGAATACTTTTGGAGACGTTCCCAGAAAACTCAAGATATACATTTTATGTGTCATGAAAGTATCTTAAATATATGATATTTTAATCAAAATCGTGAGCCATTTTTGAGAAAATTAAAATTTTCGAAAAATGTTCCATGTAAAGGGTAATCTGGGGTGGGGGGATTTTCTTGAAAACCTTCGTGTCGCATCTCTGGAAGAGACTGAACCTAAATACCAAGTTTGGTGTTTATCCGACTGTTCGTTTCTGAGTTAAGCTGTTCACAGACACACACACACACACGGATATGTTTCCAAAAATACTTTTTTTTGGATTCAGGAGGCCTCAAAACATGTATTTCCGGTGAAATCTCGGTATCGAAGTTTTGGATGGAATGCAATACTTCCCCTACTTACTATATGTAGTAGAGAAAGTAAAATACTATTTATTTAAAATAATCTTTTTTGTGGTAACGACCATTTCCGAGATATTCGTTGTTGGTTTGAATTTTGCAGTACTTTGTCACCTCGGTCTATTCAATTGCGGATTTTTTATTTCTGAAAAATATCAGGCGAAGTATGCTGGATCCTCATCTGGTTCGCATTCTAATTTAAGGTATTAATCCTTTTTTCTTTCTAACAGTAGAAATACATGGCAGAAATCGTTAGTTTTACAATGCTGTTATAGAGTACCTTTAATTTGCTGCAATTTGTACCAAATCTGAAATGCACGCAGAATGTTTCTCCATTCGTTTATAAAATTGTAACTTTATAATGTGTACAACGCTCGCATTGCATTTTATTTTAATGAATGCTATTTCTGTCGCAGACTGATAATAGTCATAACTATGGTGTATCAGAATAATATGTAAGAATATGCAGTAGAAACAGCTGCTGTTTAAACCCATGATGGCAACGAAAACATTACGGGGAAGTATAAATAGGGAGTACAGCGTCATTACTTAGCGTGACGTAATTGCGCACTTCATTCACGACAAGGATGTCGGTTGATGGCAGCACTTTCCATGTTAAAAGCAGGAGAAAAATATTTGGCTGTTAATTTAGGCTTTTGGTCACAATACTTGTCTTTGAAAGAGTGAGTCAAGTTCGCAGTAGTTCAGATATTGTGGTTAATGATTCATGTGTTTGGCCGAGTTTCTAAGCATAAAATCGTAGCGTGGTAAGATTAGAAGAAAACCGTGTTGCAATTTCTGCTATCTATTTTTATTTTCTCTGCTACTTACCTATGGAGAAAGTATTGCACCCAAAAATTTGGTACCGCTATTTCACCGGAAATACACGTTGAATAATAATAATCATATCCAGTTTTACTTTTCCTACTGCGTACTTAAAGTAAGGACTTCGCATTCCACCCAACAAATTGATGTAGATATTTCACCGGGATACGCGTTTTGAGGCTCCTGAACCCAAAAAAAAGTTTGAATAAAAAGGTCTATGTGTGTGTTTGTCTGTAAACAATATAACTCAAAAACGAAAAGTCGATTAAATATCAAATTGAGTATATAAGTTCGCCTTCCCAGGAATACGAAGATTTTAAGAAACTTCCCCCGCCCAAACTCCCGTTTACATGGAAATATTTTCGATATTTTTTATTTTCTCAAAAATGGTTCTAAGGATTTTAATTAAAATACCATATGTTTAAGATATTTACATGACAAAAATGTATATCTTGAATTTTCTAAGAATAGCCTGTGAAGTCCTCTTCATTCTGAATAATTTTGTACAACTGGTAAACCATAAGAGATAGACAAATTCTTAATGCATAAAAAATTGTAGATCTCGTTAAAACACACGATTTATGTCAAATAAAAATGTTTGTGGCGTTAACTCTTTCCGAGATATTCTCTGCTATTGGTTTGAATTTTCATACTTATATTTTTTTACTTTTTCTATCACGTACATAGTAAGTATAGAAGGTATTGCATTCCACCCAAAAATTCGATACAGAGATTTCACCGGAAATACATGCTTTTAGGACCCCTGAATCCCAATAAAGCATTTTTAGAAAAAGGTCCGTGTATGGTTTGTTTACCTGCCTGCCTGTGTGTCTGTGAACAGCATAACTCAAAAACGAAATGTCGGATGAACATCAAACTAGGTATTTAAGTACAGTACCTTCCAAGGAGGCGATACGGAGATTTTCAAGACATTTCCCCCACTCCCAACTACCCTTTACATGGAACAATTTTAGAAAATTTTGATTTTCTATAAAATGGCTCTATTTTAAATAAAATACCATATATTAAAGATATTTACATGTTAAATAAAATGTATATCTTGAATTTTTTGGAAATAATCTTTGAAGTCCTCTTCATTTGGAAGGAATTTTGTATAATCTTGGTAAACGTTAAGCGATAGACGAAAACATACTACACAAAACATGTAGATCTCTCTAAACACACACAATTTATTTCTGATAAGTTTTTTTTGTGGCATAAGCCATTTCTGAGATATCCGTTATTAATGGTTCGAATTGTTCATTTCTTGGTCATTCTTTCAACATTCAGTTGTTTCTCGCGATTGCATGGAAGCAGTATGTAATTCTAAGGCTAACGTATTGCGTCCAATTCTTAACATTTGACTATCACTGTTCTGTTTGTATCTACAACAAAATGTATAATGTAACTATTTCTGCAAAGGTTTATTTGGATTAAAACGTAGTACCTACCTAGATATAAAAATAAGCTTCAGTAAGAATAGTTTGTATACTCACTAATAAACGATAGAGGGTAGAGAAAGTCATGTGAATGTATCACATCAGATTGTTTCAAGTGGTAAATCGCTATTCATTTTTTCTCGTGGTTATGTAAACAGCATGTAATTTCAAACCTATCGCATAGCGATCAGCTTTTTTTAAAAATCTGACTATCGCTTTAGCCTACTGCTTCCTTCTTATACGTACAACGAAATGTGTAATGAAAGATTATCGCGAGTTGCAGGTAAACAGAAGAATACGGTTTTGTAAGAGTCGTTTGTAGAACAGAGAGTAAAGAAAGTCATGTGAATACAACACGTCAGACTTCTCAAGTGGTAAATCGCTATTAGTATTTTTCTCTGGTCGTGCAGAGCTCACATAGCGATTCGCTTTTTAAAAGTCTGACAATGGCTTTAGCCCATCGTATTCTTCTTATAGCTACAACGAAATGTGTAATGAAAGTTTATCTGGATTAACAAGAAATAGAAGAATAAGGTTTGTAAAAATAATTTGTAGAATAGCAGATAAAGTCATGTGAATGCATCACATTAGATATTTTAATTTCCTAAGAGAAATAAGGGCGCATATCATGAAAGTGATTATTTTGGTCTTTTTATTTGTATGCATCATATATTTCCCGTTTAAAGTGATAACTTGATCATTCGTAAAACGCTCATTACATGTAGTAGGCAATAAATGCTGGGATAACATTTCTTGGGAATTTGGTTTCTTCAAAGTATTCATAGTTTTAGAATAAATTGAAGGTAATGCTTTCATTTGATTATGCATCTTATTTCGGCTATACTGAATTACTTTGGTCTTCACTGAAAACTTTAATAAAAGCTAAAAGAAAGAGAATAAATTACCTTAGGAGTGACTTTAGAAGTAGATGTTGTCTCTTTTATATCTGGTGTCCACTTGTTTTAGGAGTTTTATCAAAATTATGGTGTGAAGACAACGCAGCCATCTTGTCGTTATCGCACATGCGCAATGGGAACTGCCAACCCAAATGAGAGTGAAATCCGCGGAAAAAGTGATGTGTTGTTACTACTACATCTACTACTTTTTCGTTTTGTATTGCCGCTGACAAAAACACAACGCATTGTTATTAAAGACTTTCCACCAGAAGTTTAATTTTTTTATTGTTATAGCGAAAGTTGCGTTATATTAAAATGTTATTTGCATTAAAAGTTTAATAAAGAAGTTGCTTTACAGTAACACTGGTAGATAATATATATATATATATATATATATATACTAAACCTAACCTAACCTCACCTCCCGTGAATCAGAAACCTAAGCTTAGGAATGCACGCTCGCTTCGCTCGCGTGCTTTGATGTAACCACTGGTAATTGATTAAAACAAACTTATATAAAATAAAAGCTAAACCTAACCTAACCTCTCGTGAATCAGAAACGTAAAAAATTAATAAACCTAAAATAAAAAGTAATTAGGAACGCAGGGTGAGATCGTTGGCGGTATCTTTCTGGCTTTGGCGGTATTTGTTATTCATATGTTGCCAGCATCGTGTTGGAGCTAGAGGATGACATAGGGTGACATCTGTAGGGCAGATCACTTTCATCACTTACATCACTTTCATCGCTTCTGAAGACCAAAGTAAAGCAGAAAGTCCCATATTTCAAAAGTGTTGTCTTCAGGGACTTTCATTTGTAGTTTCTATAAAGTAGCCACTGTACTTTTGAAACTCTGTTAGAAAGAAATCTAATATAATGAACCCAATGCCCGTATTCTAAGGAAATGCAAACAACTTAATATTTTCAAGTGTCAGAAGAATTTGGGGACATTTTCGAAAACAAATGATGCAATTTTTACTTTCTATACCAACCTACGATAGTAAAGAAAGTACGAGTATTGTGCTGCACCCAAAAGTTTGACATCGAGATTTCAGTAGAAATACACGTACTGGTGTCTCTCGAATCCCAAAAAGTATTTTTTAGAAAAAGGTTCGTGTGTGACTGTGAACAGCATAATCCAAAGAAACAGGAAGCTTTCGTATAAAACATAGAGATATAAACCTTTACCATTGTGGTTACACTTTCTCTCTTGAGGTTAACACAAACATGAAATCGAATATCTGTGGTTTTGAAAGAAGCTCTGTTGGTATCTTTGACATGAATGTGTCTCCATTGTTGACTGTTTTGTCGATTACTTGCATAACGTTAAGTTGATAGGCACAGCGTAGAGACCGTTAAACTCAAACAAGTTGGCCTCACAAGATATCTGAACCTAAATTCTCCAAACTGTGGGGCTACCTGGAGCACAGGATGTATAGCTACATATACAGAGCTCCAAAGGAACATAAGGTATCACGAGGGACATCTGTCCACAACATTTGTATTTGCATGCAGGTGGAAGATAATATATCCAACATTTAATGCCACAAATTGACTCTCTCTCAGTTCAGAAGTGAGTACATCCTTCTGTTGCGTTTTGAACGGTAATTACTATGGATTAAAATGGTAATGATTTATGTGGATCATCGTGTATATTGCCCATGTATCTTGAACAATTACCAACCTTTCGCAGCTGGGTTTCTTTGCGACCACGTGCAGGATTTTCTAATTTGGCAATCCCTCCCCTACTTGTTTTGAAACATTTCTGTTTGAGTTTCCTCCTCTACAGTTGACCTTTCCCCCCCCCCCCTTCTTTTTCTTTCTATCTCTTGTCTGTCATTTGGATTTAGGGAATCGTGAAAAATATATACCAACCCTGATTTTATTTATACACTTAAGGGCAGCCTAGAGAAATCTTAGTCAGTTTGGTGCCAAAGGATTTCAACCCTAATTTCTGCCGAATGTGAGTTCAAGTTGCTGCCTTATTCCAACCTGCATACACAGAAAGTCAGTCGTGTCATAATTCATACTTGTCGATTAACCTAAACGAGACAAGCAATATCGACATAAATTACACTTTATTGTGAAAATAGTGAAAGTCAAAATTCATTTACGTATACAAAATAAAAGCCCCCCCCCCAAATGGGCCTAAAGCACAACTACAGATAACTCGGGACAAACAGCATATCCCAGAATACATAGACGTCACGAGGAAGGAAGATCCAAATAGAGCCGCAGAATCCCGCGATGTGGCGTGCTGATAGCGTGTCTGCTCTGCCAGGACCTTCTAGAAACAATCCAGAGGGTCCTGGCTCTGCAGCCAAGGATGCCGAGTTCAAAACAAGTCCTCTTTAGTGTGCGTTTCCTGGATAAGGTTTTGTTCCAGGGATTTCACTTATGCTTAAAAGAGGAATGTCAGGTAATGTAAGTTCTATGGACCCGGGCTCATTTGAGTATAATTTAAACCATTTCATTCACTAAAAATACAACTACGAAAGAAGGCAGCGCTCCGACAAAATTATTACAAGTCCATTTACTAGAATATCTATACATTCATTAATGCTGCTATAAATAATGTAAAACCATTTCCTTTGCCTCAACGGGGACACAAACTATGTAGGCCTGAAACGGGGGAGAATGATGCCATACAAGAACGTAGCTTTTGTCTTCCAAAGCGTGAAATACGATAGGGGATCAGAAATACAACCTCTTAGAAGCGCTTAGCAGTCTTTGTATTGAAATCTGAAAGGCATTTTTATTAAGATTTAGATGTGTCTAAAGGTTATTGGAGGCACTTAATTAGCAAACTGCATCGAACCTTGGTCCACCATATAAGTCACGGTGATTGAGGTTATAATGCAAATTATTTAGCTGGTTTATCGTCATTATTCCTCTCGGGTTTGGGAAAATCGCGTATTACAAACGTAGCCGATCTATTACAAGTAGAGAAGTCATTTGAAAGCAACGTGACTTTAGATCTCAGAAAAGGTGACGTTGTCTTCGCCATTTTGTTGTTTGGTACGCGGATTACAAATGTGGTGATCTATGGGGACGGGACCCACCTGTGAAAATGTCAAATTCTGTGTTGTTTTTTTTTAAGAAAATAACTTAATTTTTATTTTCTTTACCACGTACCTAGTAGGTAGAGAAGGTATTGCATTCCACCCAAAAATTCGATACCGAGATTTCGCCGGAAGTACATGTTTTGACCCCTGAATAAAAGAAAAAGCATTTTTAGGAAAAGGCCGGTGTGTATGTCTGTGAACAGTATAACTCAAAAACGAAAGTCGGCCACCCCAACTACGCTTTACATGAAAAATTTTGATTCTCTAAAAATGATTAACGATTTTAATTAAAATATATATTGAAGATATTTATGTGGCAAATAAAATGTATATTGAATTTTCTGGGAATAGCCTGTGAAGCCTCTTCATTCAGAAGGAATTTTTTACAATCTTGTATAAATTAAATTGAGTTTTACTTATGGTCGTTCTTTAACTGCTGTGTTCCTTAGCGTCCCATCCTATATTGGACGTGAAAGACCGGTAATTTTGCTCAGAGGACTCTCTATCAGGCTTGAGGTTCTTTTGCGTGCCATAAATCTACGTCACGGGACCACCGGCTTTACTTCCCTTCCGAAGGAAGCCATGCTAAGGATTTTTACGCCGAAAAAATCCATCGCCCTCACCGCGAATCCCCGACCTTGGGAACTAGAGGCTAGCATGGACATCACTACACCACGGAGTACGACATAATCTTGTATAACTGATAAACGTTAAGCCATAGACAAAATCGTACTACATAAAAACACAATTTATTTCAAATAGCTTCTTCTTTTTTGTGGCATCAGCTATTTCTGAGATATTCGTTATTAATGGTTCAACACAGCCATTCTTTTCAAGTCCTGACGGTTTCAGCTATTTCTCGCGATGTCGTGGAAAGAGTATGGAATTTTAAGGCCAGCTTGTAGCGTCCAGTTCTAAAACATTTGACTATAGCTATTCCCTTTGTATCCACAACGAAATGTGTAAATGTAGCTATTTCCGGAAAGTTTTATCTCAGTTAAAGTTAAGTAGTTAGGAAAATAAAGGTTCGGAGGAATAAATTTGTATACCCACTAATAAGCGATAGAGGGGAAACAAAGTTAATGAATGTAACACATCAGATTTTTTCCTTCGTGTTGTGCTTGTTTCTAGGATCCATAGAGACGATATCCATAGAGATGATAGATATTAAAATAACCTATAGTAAGGATAACTTGTATATCCACTAATAAGCAATAGAGGGTAGAGAAGGTCATTTGCAGTAACATCCGACTTTTTACCACATACCTACTACTATTATTATATCTCTATATAACTATTTCCCAAATTTTTAGACAAATTCATGAAATAGATTTTGAGAAAAACGTTAGTTTTTGATTTTGTAAACTGTGTTACTGAAAAGTTCCTTGCGGTGGAGTTTTCAAAATTTTGTAACAAAACTTCGGATTTACATCCCAGGAATACCACTTTATAAATTTATCGGATGATTTTTAAATGGAATAAGTATTACTGCAGGAATAAATAAATAATAAAAAAACTTCTTCATGCTTTTTATTTTTGAAGTACAATAATTTAATTAATATATAAACAATTTTACTTACCTACTTAAAAATATTACCGATAACGTTTATTTATTATGGTGTTAAGGATCTCTATTACAAAAACCAACTGATTGGTTGAAATTTGCACCACAAGGAGCATTTTGAACATTCACATGCGTTGATAAAATGCATTATGACAAAAACGACTTTTCACATGTTTGAGGTATGCCTTTTTATCTTTAAAACTTTCATTTAAATCGTCACATGACCTTAAGGTGCAACTAGCTGAAAATAACTTCGGCATACTATCAATCTACAAGAACCAAAGTATATTAATATGCAAAAATCCTGAAATCGATATTTTCATAAATGTTCGCCACTTTCGCAGGATGGTCCCCTTAAGTCGGAACTAAGGTGAATTTAATGACATGATCTGACGTAACATAAAAGTTCTAACACTTTGTACCGAATGAAGCTGTGTAGGGTTGGCTTAACATATCAAGGAAGACTTCACTTTCAAGATAAACGAGATTTAATTCTCCTGCAAGAGGTTATTGCCACAAATGCATACGAGGATCTAAACTTATGGAAGGAAATTCAAATTTAAATCATGTGACCATTATCTCAAAAACACATATCTCTACATCCACCCTTTTGAAGCGAAAATAAAGTAAGCAGTCCAGATCATTTATGGGATGCACCACTGAAAATACTATTTTCTAAACTTTTCGGTCAATTTGGCAGAATATTAAATCAGAAGTTTGTGTTACATAAACATTGAAGGGCTTTAAATTTTGTTTCCATATTTTTTTAGTTTTGAAGCTATTAAGATATTATTGTCCTTATGAAATTTTAAAAATAATGTTTATTAATAAATAACCATGTTGTTTGTCTGTTGGAAGAAATGTTCTAATGTCTTCAATATTTTATTTGTACTGCATTTTCTAGTAAAAGAAATAATGACTTGAAGTTTTCTGTGATAAATATTTCTGTCAGGGTTCTTTTTCTTGCCAAGAATATTGCACTGCTAATGAATGCTTTCATTTTGTTGCAGGTATCTAATTCAAAATGGTGGTCAGCGATGCAAACATTCACAATATTATGGGGGGTATGGAGAGCACGACGGGGGTGCGACTCCACAATCATCGAAGGAAACTTAAACAAAGGTAAGATATTAAACATTGATTGTGCTTATGGTTGGCAAATAATATTTTGCCCATCTTAAATATGAACAATAATGTAAGACTAAAAAGCAGAATAAATCAATTTTTTCTTTAACCATAAAAAGTGTTAATCAGCTATTTATGTTTATTGTTCATTTGAATAACATTTCATCATACTACTTGTAATCTTTTGACCATAAGACTTGTGTCTAATGCTCTTGTCTTTTGGTATACTCTTCTTTGTCGTCCATACACAAGCAATAACTTTCCAACCGCTGCAAGTATGGAGTTTGAAGAAAATTTGTCTACACGTGGAAGAACCTACTATACTTTTTCAATTTTTAGGTGAACCACTGCATGTATAGAGTTGAAGTTTTATATAAAGGGTTTGAAGGAAATTTATCCACATATTTCATATTGACTTGCAATTGACAGATATAAATTAGGTATTTAAGATACAGAGCTCTCAAAACAAAGTTGCAGCTGAGTATTTCTGATCTGAGGGTAAAGGCTTTGAATTTTGCTAGCTAAAACCAAAAGAAAAATATTCTGGAATGAAATATATACACAATAGACTACAAACCAGCCGGAGGAATAAATACTGCTTTTATGTAATTTTTGTAACCATTAGAAGTGGAATAGTTTGGAAGTTCTATTTCAAACAGTTCCTATGTGGTTCAATGATTTGTGCTGTTTTCAATTTTACATCAGATGTTAAAATTGTAATTTACTTTATTAAGCCTTAAATGGCTTAAAGATGTTTGTAATTATCTTCAACTCGACTGAAGGACATAACTGTGCGTTTTACTTTGAATTTATTGCCATGAATTGAGGCCTTTTAAAATATCTCAAGTCTAGATTTGCCTGAAAACCAAATAAGATAATTTAAGAAATTAAAAGAATACAAAATTTACCATTACAATTAAAGAATACCTTAGGGGCTCTAAAAGAGTTGCAGAACACCCTATCACAAGGTAACGGTAAAACACCAATCATGTTGGTAGGCTTGCAAACTGTACACTGATGTATGCAATCAGACAACATATTGTTATGTTGGTATTTTTTAAATTATGAGAGAAAAAATGAAGGTTTTAAATAAAGGATGTTAACAAATGCAAACTGAATATTCAACGATGTAATTTATTTGACATTTAATAGACATTCAAGTAGTTTATATGGGGATTCTCTAAAAATCTTTGATTTTTGGAGAGTTAATAATAATAATAATAATAATAATAATAATAATAATAATAATAATAATAATAATAATGTTATTAAATAGCAACAATAACAATTGTGAATTTTAAGAATGAGGCCAAGTGGCCTGTTCCTTCTCCAGAATTCAAATCTGCTCCTTTCAGCATTTCCATGGGTGTTCCAAACTTCCTCTTCCAAGTAGCTTGTAGTTATAGACCTTCAGAGGAATTCTGTCATTCTCCAGTCTTAACAGATGCTTGTACCATTGTTGTCTATATAAATCTATAATATCAATTAAACAAATTCGGAGCTTACCTATATCTGTGTTTCTTCTTAGATCTTGTAGTCTATATCCTGCCAACGGTCTTAAGATTTTCATTTCAGCTGCCTGTATTTTCTTTCTTTGAATCTTAGTCAAGAGTCCAATTTTCTGATCTCTATCTTAATGTTGGGTTGGCCATAGTTCAATACAATTTTAATGCAGTTTCTTTCCTTGCTTTTCGTATTAGGTTCTTTTAATTGTTCCAATTTGCTGTATGAAAGTGAAGTTTCCTTTCTTGATCTATTGGTCTTTCATATATTAAATAGCAGCCTAAATAATTGAAACTTGAAATTTGTTCTAAAATGGCAATGTAAATGATGATCAGGGCCTGGATTCTGATCACGTGTCATCTTTTAATTACTGCATCTTAGACATTGCTAACCTGAACATAAACTGTTATTATGGGTCCCAGATTATGAAAATGCATATTTATTAGTTTTTTTTTTAGTTTTAAATGCCATTTCATATTTTAGGACTTTTTTCTTTCTCTATTTTATGTCATTTTGTCATTTTCTGCCCTTTGCATCTTTATTTTCTTGCATTTACATTATTTATACAAAGAATTTTATGTTACTGACAATTTACAAAAGAATAAGCTTTTATACATTTAACATTTCATTGTTCAGCTGAGAAATAGGAATAACTATTTATATTCTTTTTAGTCACATTCTTAAAAAAAAAAAACACTTTCCTATTTAATGGTTAGTTTGGAAAGGATTGCTTGTGGGTCTGGGGGTGACTATTGTCAGGGAAGCAGGTATCATTACAGTTATGAATTTGTGTCCCAAACTAGGGATAAGACAGGTCAGTTTTCCCTTTTTTATATTAATGAGTGTGTACAGTTGGGTTGCTGTTGTCCTTGTGTCATGTCATAGGCTGTGAAGTCCTCTTCATTTGCAGTGAATGTTGTATAATCTGAGAAATGAAAATAGTTAATGCTACAGTTTTGGAAGATCTGCTTATAAAACAATTTTCTTTTCAGATTCTTCAAACAAGAACATGGAACAAATATATTTTTATAATTAATTTTGTAAATTGTGTCTTCTTATTCTTATACCTACTTTTTCTGCTTGTATAGCAGTAATAACCATACATAAATTAATTTATAACTTTCTATACTTTAATTTTAATAAATTAAATAAATCTTGGTTTAGGTAATTGTTTGCAATTATTAAGTTATTATGTTTTAAATTTTAAGTCATTTTATAGGTCATTTTCCAAACATTTTTAGGTCATCAAAATCCAGGTCCTGATGATGATGTTTGCTCTTAGAGGTGGTTTTCCTTAAATCCCATTAGTTTGGCTGCTTTTTCTATATTTATAATTGACATTCTTGTGCTGTTTCTTAAATACCTGAACACAGGACACAAAATGCACATTTGTGATGTTGTTTAATCTTATTTTCTGCATCGCATGTGATAAAGGTTGCAGAGCAGTGAAAGTTTTTTATGCAATGACAATATTGAAGCATTAAGTTTTCAGACAAATAGTTGCACATACAGGCTAATTGCCAGAGTAGAGTCATGATGATTGACTTGAAAGTTCAGTTGGCAATTGTTTGGATAGAAGCCAGGCTATTGGCAGATGAAGGTTGGCTATCAATGTGCTGTTAAGGAATTTGAAAACTTTAAATCGGAAGTGGCCAAATGGTTGCCAGGAAACTGTTACCTTGCGGTAAATTTAGTTCACAAGAAACATCTTCCACCATGTTTTTATAAACATATGATTTAAAACCTAAAGTGTAACCTTCACGCTACCAAAGCAAATTAGCAAAGTTTATTTTTCTATCAACTTTATATTAATCATGATAATTATCCTCAATAACTGACAAGGCAGGCTACCTCATTTTGCTATTATTGGAAGTTCCATTCTCTTAAAAATGAGTAAACATTTAATTGCAGGGAGGGATCACTGAGATTTCTGTCTTCTAAAATTTTAATCCAAACATTTTGAAAACTTGGATACCTGCTCCAAACTTTATAATTAAACACTACCAATTTTAAACCTTTTATCTTAAATTTTGTCCAATTAATTAAAATGTATGTAATTAATTTAATGTTCCATAAGCATTGTTATTGTGGCAAAAGCTTCTGAAAAGAATAGCTAAATAAATCTGCAATACTTGCCTCATTACAGCATTTAAAAGCTCAGTATGCTGTTTGAATTTCATTGCTGGGGAAAAAAATTATAGCAATTTTATTACCAAAATGTTTTTTATATTAGTTAATTGATATGTTACATTCACATGACTTTCTCTACTCTTGCACACACTATTTTTACAAACGCTTATTCTCCATCTACTACATGTTAATTGAGATAAACATTTGCAGAAACTATTATTGCTAATTTTCCTGTAGGTGCAAGGGGAATATGGTAGACTTTAACCGATAGTCAAATGTTTTAAGAGCTGGTTGCTATTTGGAGCATTCTGTGAACAGCATAACTCATAAACGAAAACTGGATAGATACCACACTTGGTATTTAGGTTCAGTATCTTTAAAAGATGCAAGACAAAGATTTTCAAGAAAATCCCCCCACCCCAGACTACTCTTTACATGGAACATTCATAGAAAATTTTGATTTTCTTAAAAATGGATCTAACTATTTTGATTAAAATATCATATACTTAAGATATTTTTATGACAAATAAAATGTATATCTTGAATTTTCTGGGAGTGTCCCCAAAAGTCTTCTTCATTCTAAATGGCTTTTGCATAACTGGTAAACCGTAAGAGATAGACAAAATTTTACTAAACAAAAAATGTAGATCTCGTTAAATCACACAATTTATGTCATACACATTTTTTTGGTAGCATTAACCATTTCCGAGATATTCCTTGTTATTTGCTTGAATTTTCCAATACTTATACTTTTTCTCAAATGGGAATTCCTTCTTCGTTTTTTTATGTCCTGGGCATGCAAAGAGAATAGAATGCTCCACATAACAACCAGCTCTTAAAAGTTTTAACTATCTCTTAAAGCCTACCAATTCCCCTTGCACCTACAAGAAAATTAGCAAAAAGATAGTTTCTGCGAACGTTTATCTCGATTAATATGAAGTAGATGGAGAATAAGGTTTGTAAAAATAGTTTGTACAAGAGTAGAGAAAGTCATGCGAGTGTAACACATCCAATTTTTTTATTTTAGAAAAGAAGAAAAATACAGTTTTATATTTTGTAAATACGGTGAATTAAAAGTTTAGACGAATAAACTAAATGGTAACACTGATAAGGGAATATTATGGGGTTGTCAGTAAAAATGGTGATAAAACAAATATGTGTAAAATATTATTTTTCACAATTGTCTGTATTTTGAATCCTTCCACAGTAAATGAGATATGACATATGAATATTTATTTCACTGCTAATATATTCCTCCTCCTCCTCCTCCTCCTCCTGCTCCTCCAATGACATGAGAAATGTTGCTTATGCCTCTAGCATGCCAATAAAGTGGTGTTGGGTCCTTATGTCCATAATAGGACATTGTAACAAATGCTTGTTCTCCATAACCATATCATTGCACAGTGTGCACTTCTCAGAATTAAACATTTTAAGTAGCAACTGCTTGTTTCCTTAGCTTGTATAGGCTTACGTTCCATAATTTTGCAATGGTTTGCTAGTTGTTTCCTTACATTTTTTGTTGTTGGTGTTTATTAAATGTGGAATCAGATTGGATTTTATCATGCTTTTTACTGATATCATTGGTAGTCTGTTGTTTTTTTAAAATCGTCGTTGCTTTCTTTGCAAGGTTGTCTACTTTTTCATTTCTCAGGAATCCAACATGTGTGGGGATCCATTGGAAGGATACAGTTTTTTTCACCTTTAGCAGTGTTCTTATAATGCTTTTTATTTCTGTTATTGTTGATTATTCTAGTATATTATAGGAGATTATTCTTATTGTTGCAAATTTGGAGTCAATTAATAATACAACTTTTTGCTTTGTCTATCATGTACATAGTAGGTAAAGAAGATATTACATTTCACCCAAAAATTTGGTGGCAAGATTTCACTGGAAATGAATGTTTTGAGGCCCCTTGAATCCAAAAAAAGTATTTTTAGAGAAAGGTCTGTGTGCTTCTGTTGCTGTGGACAGCATAACTCAAAAATGAAAAGTCTGATAAATACCAAACTTGCTATTAAGTTTAGTATCTTCCAAAGATGTGACATGAAAATTTTCAAGCAAATCCCCACCCCCAACTACACTTTATATGGAACATTCTTCGAAATTTTTACTAATTTTTTTTTTTACTTAAAATGGCTGTAACGATTTTGATTAAAATAGCATATATTAAAGATATTTACATAACAAATAAAATGTATATCTTAATTTTCTGGGAATAGCCTGTGAAGTCGTCTTCATTCAGAAGGAATTTTGTATAATATTGTATAACTGGTAAACGTTAAGTCTAAGACAAAAATGCACTGCACAAAAAATGTAGATCTCTTTATAACATGCAATTTATTTCAAATAACTTATTTTAAGACATGAGCCATTTCCGAGATATCCATTAATAATGGTTCAATTTGTTCAATACTTAGCCATTCTTTTAAAGTCATGTCAATTTTCAGTTGTTTCTCATGGTGTCATGAAAAGACTATGGAATTTTAAAGTCAGCATATAGTGTCCAGTCCTAAAGCATTTGACCATCGTCGTTCCCTGTGTATCTATGACAAAATCTATAATGCAGCTATTTCTGGAAAGGTTTATCTGGATTAAAATGCACTAGATAGGAAAATAACATTTCATAAGAATAATCTGTATACCCACTAATAAGCGATAGAGGGGTAGAGAAAGTCATGTGAATGTAACACATCAGATTTTTAAAAATAAGATAGTCTGTAAAGTAATTGTTGGTTACATTTCTGCTAATATTTACATATACACAATATTGTTACATTAGTTCCAATGTTAACCAAAATATTTAAATTAATTTTATGAGTATCCACCTATTCAATCAAATCACAATCCTTGAGATCACAAAAAGGTCCAGTAGACTCCAAATACAGAGGTGATATGGCATGAAAAACTTAACACAATTTTATTTCTTACCAGTATACTGCATATTGTTCTTCACATATCATAGAATCACAGCATTCCAGATAAAATTGCCATTTTTAGTGTATATAGAGTTATAAATAATTAACAGCAACAGAAACAAAAAACATGTCTTGTTTTCTATCTTAAAACAAGTTTGGGTTATGTTGGTCATGTTTTCTATCATAAGAGAAGTTTGGGTTACGTTGGTTTGGTTGAATCACAAAAGGAATAGCCATGATTGAAGAATAGCAACCAATATCACTTTGTTTGCCTGCTTCAGTCGATAAGTAAGATAAATTTGTGCACTTTGTTTACCATACAGCATAAAAACATTTCAATAATAATTATTGTAAACCAAGGATAAGTGTGTTACATCGCTGACATCACAATAGAGCATTTTTAATGGTTCATAAAATAACCATTAGCAGTAAAGCTATGCAGTTACTTTTGTTTGGTAGGCAAAATAATATGCAAAACATGAAGTAATGTGTGTGACTTTGTATAAGCATATTCAGAAGAATTTCGCTGAAACACATATATTTATTGTGCTTCTCTGTGTGCTCTCATCTCTGTGACATAATGAGTGTGTGTTTCTTTTTTCCATGTGTGGGATTACAAAAGTGAAAAATTTGATATGTCACATTCACACGAGTTTCTCTATTTGCTAAATATTAGCAGAAATGGTTCCAAAACAGACTTAATTGTAGGTACTAGGGGGTTAGTAGGCTGAAGCGATAATCAAATCTTTAAAAAGTGGGTCATTATAGGTTGACTTTGAAATTTCACACTTTGAATGGTGTCATGAGAAACAAAAGAATAGTATTCTAGCACTTAAATGTAATTCTGTATTGGAAATTCAAAGCCAGTATCAACAAACATATTGTTGGTTAATAGCACACAAAAACCTTGCATTTGATGTTTGTGCATTTTAATTAAATCTGCATTTTTCATTTAGTAAGTTTATTTTATATGGCTTACCAGTTATACAAAATTCATTCAAAATGAAGAACACACACATACAGGCTATCTGGGGAAAATTCAAGACATAGTACATTTTATTTGTTATGCAAATATCTTAAACATATAGTATTGTAATAAAAAGCCTTAATAATTTTTGAGAAAATAAAAAATAGCAAAAACTTTTCCATGTTAAATAGTGGTTTGGGATTAGGAAATTTTCTTGAAAGTCTGTGTGTTACACCTTTGGAAGGCACTGAACTTAAATACTAGGTTTGGTACTTATCCAACATATTATTATTATTATTATTATTATTATTATTATTATTATTATTATTATTATTATTATTATTATTATTATTATTTATTACTTTCTCTACCATCTATCTACTAGGTTGAGGCAATATTGTATTCCACCCAAAAGTTTGATACTGAGATTTCACTGGAATGCTTTAAGGGCCCCTGAATCCCCCCCAAAATAACCATTTTAACAAAAATGCTTTTGTGTGTGTTTTTAAACAGTATAATTCAAAAACAAAAACTTGGATAATACCAAACTGGGTATTTGAGTTCAGTATCTTGCAAAGACGTGAAAATCCAGCCATCCAAAGTACCCTTTATATGGAATATTTTTCAAAAATATTGAATTTTTTAAAAATGACTAACAATTTTTATTGAAATACCACGTATTTAAGATATTTACAGAAAAAAATAAAATGTATATCTTGCATTTACTGCAGATAGCCTGTGAAGTCCTCTTCATTTGGAAGGAATTTTGAACAGTTTTGTATAACTGACAAACCTGAAGAGATATACAAGGATATACTACACAGAAAATGTAAAACTATTTAAAACACACTATTTATTTCAGTGAGTAAAGTAAGTATTTCCTCAAATGTTTATCATGATTAACATGAAGGAGATGGAAAAGTAAGCTATCGTATACAAACTGTACAGAAGTTTCATAAAAGTAAACAATAGTAGGTAAAGAAACTCATGTGAATGTAACCCATCAGATGTTTCTTTTTTAGTTATGCTGTTATATCTCTTCTCTCTCTGTCCTCTGTGGTGTAGTGGTTACCATGCTAGCCTCTAGTTTCCGAGGTTACGGGTTCAAACCCGATGGAGGGCGATGGATTTTTTTGGGCGTAAAAATCCTTCAGAAGGGAAGTAAAGCCGGTGGTGCTGTGTTGTAGATTTACAGCACGTAGAAGAACCCAAAGGCTGATAAAGAGGCCTCTGAGCAAAATTACCGGTCTTTCATGCCCAATATAATGGGACGCTAAGAACCACAGCAGTTAAAGAGCATCCATAATTAAAATTCAATTTAATTTTTTTTTCTGTCTCTCTCTCTCTCATGCACACATCTGTCTAAAATTTATTTTTTTTTATTCAGTGGGCCTTAAAACATTTATTTCCAGTGAAAACTCGATATCAGTGCTTTGGGTGAGTAGAGAAAGTACTAAAAATTGTTCCACTGACCCCTGTCATATCTCAAAGCTTCTCACAAACTCTCTCAAATACTCAGTATGAACTATGGTCTTTTTAGTGCAGCATAACCTACTTTAAAAAAATACTTTTCACTACTTGCAGGAAAGATTATGTTCCTAATGTGTAACTATACATTCATATTTTTTAAATTCTTTTTACAGATTTGATATCATTAAGAAGCTGGGACAGGGTACATATGGAAAAGTGCAGTTGGGTATTAACAAAGAAACAGGACAGGAGGTAAGTATATAATATGCTCAGTTCATAACTTCAACATTTTCAATACATATTCTGAAAATTCTAATGAATGCAGTTTCTAGTTAAAATTCCCATGGGTATGTATATAAGTTACTCAAATTTATGTGTTTCTGTATGCAGTAATGATATGCATACAATGCTTTTACATTAGGTATAAATATTTTTTAAGTTGACAAGGTGCTTTATGCGTTATTGAGTAGATTGTTGTATTTTCTAAGTTAACTATCATTGATTATTACAATTTTAGTTAAAATGTAATGGAAATGTATAAAACTGTTGAAATTGGACTTAGTCTACACCATTTGTAATGTGGTATTTGGCCTTAAAGTGATGATGATGATGATGATGATTATTATTATTATTATTATTATTATTATTATTATTATTATTATTATTATTATTATTATTATTATTATTATTATTAGGAGGCTATGGATTTATATGCACCCAAATTCACGCAAATATGCTTAAAAATAAGAAAATATGCATTAATACTTGAAAATATGTGCACTTTAAAGTATTTTGTTTACTTCAATAAGGCAATAACTCAATAAGTTTTGTCCATATATTGGAAGATATACATGTACTTACATTTATATCCAATTTTATTCTTATTGGATTACAAAAAATTATAATGTATTTCTCCAAATTTTCAGATGTAAATCTTTTGGTTATCAGCAAGTATGTTCTTATAAACAGAAAATGTTCTTTCAACTTTACATGAATTTAGGGGACAGTACTTAAAAACTGCTATTTCATTAGGTGTGTAATTCAGAACAGTCTGGGCCTCATCTTGTAGAATTCCACTGATCTTTTTCACTGTTTCCAAACCTGGATTTCATTCCTCAATTTTGTTCATCTTCTCTCTTAGAGTTCTCCCCACTGGCCCTGTTAGTTTGTTGAAAGAGGTTGTGGCACTGTTCAACAAATTAACTGCAGTAGTCAGCTGGAGACCATGCTCCTCAAGTTATGTCATTATTTCAGGAAGTATCTTGAAGTGTGTGCTTAGGTACGAAAGTTGACTTTGAATTTCTACATCATCTGCTGCCAATATTGTTGACAGCCACATCTTGTGGATTCAGCGAATGAAGCACCTAAGGACAAACAAATAATGAATTAATTATGAAGAAAATGTGGACAATTCTAGGCCTGCCTCTTAGTATTAAAATCAAATGATGTAATATATTCAAGAAATTTTCTTTTGAAATTGAAAAAACAAAATTTATGTTTATTTTGCAAACAAGTAAAATGTAAACTTAATACAGTGCAGTCCATAAAAACCCTTATTATTTAATCTGTTTATAAAATTTGTCTATTTAAATTATAAAGATGTGTTTACAGTGTATCTATGTATCAATGAAAAGTGCAAATATTTAAACTTAAGTTAGATAACTCAGAATATCAACCTTCTTAACATCTTCAATGTGCAAACAGTAGTAAAGTACAGTAGTGATCCAGGTTCCCCATCTAGCTAATACAGGCCCTGGTGAAAGGGGAGTTTCTGGTATTTCTTCTCTGAATAGTGCAGTTCTTGTCGAAGCATTCACAAACACTGGTTTAACTGAAGAAATCAAATTGTTAGTCTTAGGATGCTGTGAACGAATATCTTCAGCACGATGTAGGTCATGGACAGTGCAACTAATGTGGATCATTTTGGGGTAGAAAACTTGAAACGTCCCCTTTGTTTTAGTATATATGCTGCACTGTCAGTTAAGAAGAATGTCTCTTCATGATCTTTGCTTGGCCACAGTAAGCCTGAAAATAGAAGAAAAATTTAGAAACAAGTCATTCCCTAATATATATATTTTTTTTTTCAGTCATTTTCAGGATAATGCATATTCAATGCATTTCTCACTACCGTTGCAATGGCAGCATGATTGGTTTGTTTTAAGGCAGTGCATTTAATCAGATGGGGTCTAGCATCTATGGAGTCTTTTCTCCACAAGTACAATAACTACATATCTCCCACAGGAGACTGCAGTTTCATCCACTGAAACCAAATAAGTGAATTTCCTATGTCGTTTCTAATTTCTTGGAGGACTTACAAACATTTTATTGTTTTAATAGTTATAAAAACAACTATTTTAAAATATACACAAATGTTTTAAACAATTAACTTTAATAAACATTATTAAATAACTAAACTTACTTTTTCATGCAATGGACCCAAGTAATTTTTTCTCAGTGGAACTCACTGGGAATTTGCCTTTTAGTGTATTTCTGCAAAAATCCCTGAAATACTGTATTATCTAGTTTCCTCCAAGGTATATCAGCTGCTACAAGGGCTTCACAGTGGTTTGACTAAATGTATCATTTTCATAGCATTTTTTGGAGATGCAGTTTGCAAATGCTGATCCACTTGGATTTTTTTTTTTTTTTTTTCTTATTTTGTGCAGTTTACCTATCAATTAAAACATTTGAACTTTAAAATGTGTAAGTGGATAATATGCCTTTGTAAATAAAGAAAATAATTTATTTGTAAATAAATATATTTAAAAAGTGCGATATTTTATCTTCTTTGAACAAACTTGACAAAATATACATTTTCCAACAGGTATTAAAGTCTTCTCTTCATCAACCAAGCTTTTCAGAAGAGTACTACTTGGACTTTTGTCTTTGGGCATAATGAATATTACAACGAATAACCATGGACAAAACACACTTAACTGAATAAATGCATGGAAAGCTGGCAGTTGCTTTAAACAGCAAATATAAATATATATATATATATATATATATATATAATATTATGATAATGAATATTACAACGAATAACCATAGATGAAACACGCTTAACTGAATAAATGCATGGAAAGCTGGCAGTTTCTTTAAATCAATTCTATTGTTGAAACAGAATACTGTCGGCATGCGATAGAATGCGGAAAAAAGAGTACACATGTCCTTAACAATGCAGTCTGTATTTATTGTAGACATTGCTGGCTGAGATGGGGAAAGAGAGTGCTGTTGTATTGCAGTTTATGCTTTTACAGAATAAAATATTTATTTCTGTATTAAGTTAGTATAAATATGCAAATGTATGCTCTAAAAGTATAAACATGCTATATCGTTACAGATATGCTCAAATATGCACAATGCAATTTTGCACATTAATTCCAAACAACGAGAAATGCATTTATGTTTTGTCTGTATATAATCAAATTTAAAAAAAGAAAATGCAAATATCCAAAATCTGCAGCCAAATTATTATTATTATTATTATTATTATTATTATTATTATTATTATTATTATTATTATTATTATTATTTGAAATCTGGTTGAGGATACATATTCTTTTATATAGGGGCGGATTGATAAGTCCATCTCTTTGACGAGAGATAGCGTTCTAATCACACGTTTCTTGTTTGCACCCAAGTCTTACATCTATTCTGGGATAATATTTGTTTCTTAGAACATTGTTGAGAGCGTCTAAAATAAGCAGATGTGTGTTGCTTCGTAGAAAATGGAGAAAAGTGAATTTCGTGTTCTGATGAAGCACTACTTTTTGCGTGGTAAGGCGGTGAAGGAAACGGAAGAAAAGCTGAACAAGTATTATGGGGACTCTGCTCCATCACATGGCATGGTTCACAGAATTTCGATGTGGCCGTTCGAGCACAAGAGGTGCCGTGCGCACAGGACGGCCGGTTGAGGTCACAACAGAAGAAATGGTGAACAAAGTTCACGATATTGTGTTGGAAGACCGCCGAGTGAAAATCCGTGAGATAGCCAAGACCGTAAACATCTCGAGTGAACGGATGTATAACATTCTGCACGAATTTTTGAGTATGGAAACTGTCAGCAAGATGGATGCCGCGACTGCTCACAGTTGAGAACAAGGGAAGTCGTGTGACCATTTCACAGGGATGTTTGAACATGTTCCAGCGCAAGCTAAATGAGTTTTTGCGGCGTTATATCACGGTTGATGAAACTTGGATCCATCAGTATCAACCTGAAACCAAACAACAATCAAAGCAGTGGATTTCCTTCGGCGAACCTGCTCCAAAGAAAGTGAAAACCATTCCGTCGGCAAGAAAAATCATGGCAGCTGTCTTTTGGGATTCACAAGGGGGTGATAGTCATCCACTAGCTGGAAAAGGGTAAAACGATCACAGGTCCATATTATGTCGCAATACTGAATCAGTTTCACAAGGATTTGTTAAAGAAACGACCCCATTTGGTGAAGAAAGGGGTTTTCTTTCACCGGGATAATGCACTCGCACACAAGTCAGCCATTGTCAGCACAAAATTTGTCGAATTGAACTACGAACTGCTACCTCACCCACCGTATTCTCCAGATTTGACTCCGAGCGACTTGTGCTCTTCGCAAACCTGAAAAAATGTTACGCTGGGAAGAAATTAGTCCAGTGAGCACATCATGGCAGAAACGTCATATTTTGCATACTTCGAAAAATCATACTTTTTGGAAGGATTAAAAAAATTGGAGAAACGTTGCACAACGTGTATTGAATTGAAAGGCGACTATGTTGAGAAATAAAATGGATTTTTTTTGGAAAAATTGTTATTTTCTTTAAAAAGTCACTGACTTATCAATCCGCCCTCGTATATTGCGTATAAATGATACTGATTGCTAGGCATAGGAATCCTTAAGCATTTGGCTTCAAGTTATCTGCACTCAAACCATTATCACTATAAAGATGCAAAACAATAGAGGTCAAGGTTCACTGACAGGCAGTTAAAAACCAGTCCGAATGCTGTCTGTAAATGTCAAAATACTGTACAAGGGTTGCGGGTGGTTTGTTACCTGCGATGTCCCTGCCAATAGTCCAGTGACAGTTCAACCTTTTCTTTTACCTTCTGTCCTGGCTTTAATACTTAGAAATTCCTATTTCTGTTAATTACTATATAAACGCGCATATTATTGTTCCTTATACATGTATATAATGATGTAAAAAGCCATTCCATTTTCTTAAATTGCTTCACAAACTTACAGAATGCTTACAAATTTAATATAAACTAGGTAGTTTTGTTATTAAGCACCTAAGTATATTCTTTAGTCTTTAACTGCGAAAGTGCAACAATTACCCGCTGCATTTAAATTGTACTACACTACATCACATAGTATGTGTATGAATATGCTTATCACATTCACCAACTCAGTTCTTTGAATTACTATCAGATAACAACTTATACCACACATCTAGTTGTTATGCTGCACTCATTAGGTTAACATTTCATTTATTGTGTCATACGGATCATATGTACATGATGAGACAATGTCAGGTTTACAATACTTTACATTATAAATAGGTACTAGATTTAAAGATACACATTATACATAATTGAATGCAAGTTCTAATAAATGTAAAACTGATAACACTAATAGTAGTATACAATATTAATGTTAGAATATCAGATTGAAGTATACTTAATTTATTTCCCCCAAAATTCATTAAATGCACCTATACTATAAAAAGATCCATCCATTAGAATGTTGTCGTCTCTAACACTCCCCATATGGCCTATGACTTGGGGGTTAAGGGGTATTTTGGGAATGAGAGGACCTACAGCTTTTACTATGGACATGGTAAACCATGTTGGACCTTGGGGATACATCACATGAGCAAGTCAGAGATGAAGGCGTGGTTAGGGCCGACATAAAATCGCTACCCCAGAGCCGGGAATCGAATCCAAGATTCTCAGAATGAGAACTGGAAACAAAACCACTGCGCTACCCCAGCGTCCTCCATTAGAATGTTTCTTGATAGTATTTTTAAACTGCAGCAGAGGCCTCTCTTTGAGATAATCTGACAAGTTGTTATACCTTTGAAGTACAGTAAAGATATAGCTCCTGTCTATAAACTACTTTTATGGGAAATTTACATATCCTTTTGCTTTGTATTCTATGCATACATATTTGAGTTTATTTTGTATGCAGGGTGAATCAGAATAACACCGAATGATTCAGGTGTTATATTTGAGTATTTTCTTTTAGGGAATGTATGTCAGTAAACGTCTTGTTATCGAACTAGAGGACACTAACGTTTTTTAAACTCCGTGTCGCATTAGATGAAATTCTATTAAACATATGCCTGTTCTCCCACGGTATTGGAATATCGCTTATGTTTTGTTTTCTTTGTATTTTGGAATATCGCTTACGTTTTGTTTTCTTTGCATTTTGGAATATCGCTTATGTTCTGTTTTTAACATTGTTATCACCATTAACCTAAAACCCTCATTAGCCACGCCTAAAACAGCGTTTTGTTATTTAAGTGGTAAGGGATTCCGTCTCATATTATAAAGCACTTCGTGGTTCCTACAAGAGGTGTAAGTTATCAATCACAGCTATCAGGATATACTAAAGTGCTCCGTTTACTGGAAGGAGTTTGTTTTACAGCCTGTTATAAAAACGTTACATTTTACTTACGCAGAACTAGCAGACATACATTACGTTTATGGTGCTGCTTAGGGAAATGCGAAAAGGGCAAGAAATCTTTATGCTGAGCTTTACCCAGGGAGACATTTGCCTATCACAGTAACTTTACTGCCGTACATCAACGACTGCGAGAAATAGAAACTTTCCAAAAACAAGCGCATCGTTCGGGAGTCCAAAGAAATATAAGAGCATTGGCTCTAGAAGAGGAGGTTCTTGACCGGGTCCATAATTCTCCGTCCACAAGCACAAGAGCAATAGCGCATGCCATGCTTGCACTGGGGCTAGAAGACTTTTCACGCCGACTACAGTTTGTCCAGTGGTTGCTTCATAAATGCACTGATCAACCAAGGTTTCCTACAACCATAATGTGGATGGACGAGAAGCTTTTTTACACGAGAGGGCATGTTTAACACACAGTAAAGCCCTAGAGCTATTAGAGTTAGAAATTGCCAGCACTGGTTTGCAGTGAACGTTTGGGCTGGTATTGTGAAAGGCACACTCATAGGGCCCTATTTATTACCTCCCGCTTGATAGGCCAATTTACCTACAGCTTTTACAACATATTTTGCCAGAGTTTCTGGAAGATGCTCCTTTAGGAATGTGCCAGTTAATGTGGTTCCAAGGTGATGGGGCACCTGTGCATTATTCCCGTCACCTAAATGATTTCCTAAGTGTAACTTATCGTGGTCGCTGGACCGGTAGAGGAGCACTGAAAACATGGCCAGCACGTTCATTAGATCTAATCCCTTTGGATTTTTTCCTTTGGAAACGTTCAGACTCAGGGTACGAGACACCAGTTAATAGTGAAGAGGAGCTGGTGACTAAGATCTTTGTAGCATTTGATGCTATTTGTGATATGCCAGGTATTTTTGAAAGAACTCGGCAATCATTACGACACTATCAACTATGCTCCGAAGTCAAAGGTCGTCGTCCTCCGTGGTCTAGTGGTACCGTGCTAGTCTCTAGTTCCCGAGGTCGCGGGTTCAAACCCGGCGGAGTGCGATGGATTTTTTTCGGGCGTAAAAATCCTTAGCGTGGCTTTCTTCGGAAGGGAAGTAAGGCCGGTGGTCCCGTGTCGTAGATTTACGGCACGTAAAAGAACCTCAAGCCTGATAAAGAGGCATCTGAGCCAAATTACAGCTCTTTCACGCCCAATATAGAATGGGACGCTAAGGACCATAGTAGTTAAAGAGCGTCCATAAATAAAACTCAGTTTAAGTCATTTTGAACATTATTTATAAACACTTATGCACTTGTTCAATTCTTGTTTTGTTCTTAGTTTAACTATGTTTGAAACCTTTTAAAAACATATGTTTGCATCATTTAACATTGTTTTAACTGTTCTCAAGTAGTTTGTATAATGGTAGAGAAAATTGGACCAACAATAGTATTATTTGCATATGTTATTGACAACCTGTATTCACAACTGCAGATCGGTTAAAAAAGTTTCGACCTACTTCAGAGCACATGTATTTAGTGTCATATAATTAAATAAAGATTTATAAGTTACTAAATCAATTTAAGAGAATTTTGCATTGTTTAAATTAAAGATTTTGGCATTCTTATTTCAAACTTTCCCAATGCCTTGTAACATAAGATGCGTAGCAATCTGTTCAGTGGAATTTCATCTAACCTGACACAGTGTTTCAAAAACTATAATGCCCTTTAGCTCGATAAGAAGATGTTTGCGGGCATACATTCCCTTAAAGAAAATACTCAAATAGAACTCCAGAATCACATCTTAAAATTATTCAGTGTTATTCTGACTCATTCTGTATATTTAGATGTGATTTTATAAACTTTAATGGTTCATAAATGTAAATACATGGCAGAGGTAAGATGTGAAGTTTTTTGAAAAGTTCCTTGCCGTGTTTGACCTGTATTATATAATCACTTTCTTTTGTAACTTGAAAACTAGTTTAGTTCTAGCTAAATTTCCCCAGAACATTACTTCATATGTTATAGAGGAATGAAATATGCGTAATAAGGATTTTTAGTTGATTCAAGAGCTAGTACTCCCCTAATGATTAATATAGTATAACATAATTTGTTTAGTTTCCCTGTTAATGAATTGATATCGTCGACCACTTGAGAGTTTTGTCTAATCATTCAAGGAAATTGGTGTATTTTAGTTTCTACAAGAAACTTTTAACTATCAAAGATATTGTAACTATGTTTGCTAATGTTGATATTTGCTTTTCTTTTATAGGTTGCCATTAAAACTATAAAGAAGGCCAAAATTGAAACTGAAGCTGATTTAATTAGAATTCGCCGTGAAATTCAAATAATGTCCTCTGTGCAACATCCCAATATCATTCACATATATGAAGGTGAGATACATATTCTTGATATTATGACAAGTTTATAGAGTAGAAATTGCAGTTAAAATTCAATATTTAGTACAATGTTAACATTTACATAATTTGAAGTGAAGAGTGCTTTGCCCAGAAACATAAGAATTTTTACTGACATCTTTTATTAGAATCTTTGTCAAGGAATGTCTTTTGGCTCAAGAAAGAGTTGACAGGAAAATTAGTTGATTTTCTAAGATGGGAAAAATATTGTAGGAGATTGGTGAGGGAAATGTTTGGAATGGGGAATATGGGCGTGAGAAAAGGTTTTTGAGAGTATAGGGAAGCAAGACTTTAAAGTAGCTCAAGAAAGGATTAATTAAAATTATGTGGAGATCTAAAAGTGAAATTTGCTTGGACCAAGAGAGGATTCCAACATGAGTATTTGGCCAATATGCAGAAATTTAGATGCAACACTGGACTGTATCCTAAGTGCAATAAAACAGAAATAAGGGGGTGGGGGAAGGTATTGAGGTTTGAAACTAAAATAGTCTGTAAAATGAAACATTGTCAAAAATAGTTTTCAATAAAAGCAGAAAAAAGGTTTATTATAGAAGTAGAAAAACATTTAGAAAGTGTACTAGAGAAATGGTTTATGATGGTGAGAAAGTGGAGACTGGTGTTACTCACATGCTATTACCAGTGACAGATGCACTGAAAGACGGAGCCAAAAGCAGACTAAAAGTGTCAGCTTTGTTTTTGGTCAGAAATCTCCCAACTGAAGTGAATACAAGACACACATTGCCAAACAATGGAGTGCCTTTTATGAGTTGAGTTTAACCATCCACATTGTTTGCAAAACATGGCCCATTATGTGGAAGAAGCCTAAGAAGTAAGTGCTCCTATAAACTTGAAAGCAAAGGAGACCGCCTGTTGCCAAAGAAACTGTGATAATAAGTAGGAAAGGGACTAAGTCAGTTATTTGTCATTAATTGTATTCTTACTTGTATATGCTAATAACCAGGATGTTAGTGTGAGTAGAATCCAAGATTGGTAAGTAGTTCTTAAAGGTAGAGGGTTAGCAAAGCTTATAAATTACTCTATAAACAGTAACAATGGTGCAAAGATTCTGTGATTTTAATTTTGTGTTTTAACCATATGGAGAATAATTCTTTCTACTAGAATCTTCATACTAGTTGTGTTTGCAACATGTGTTTCTCAATAGCTAGCTCCTGTGTAGGAGCTATATAAAAATAAATGATAATGGGTAGAGAAAATCATGTGAATGTAACACATGAGATTTATTTTTTAGTTGCTATGATTGTTGATAATTCAACATTGGGGTTTTCTGAGAAAGATAAATTTAAATGCAATTCAGGCAAAATGATGGTAAACATCCAAGTTAAGACCGATCAAGGAAATTTTATAACAAAAGTGTTTACTTACTTTTATTCACATGGTCCCAGCATGACAGAGACAAGCACTGCTAGGTTTCTCATTTGCTTCAGTTTGATGCAAAAAAGCTACAATTATAACTAGACATACCATATAGAAACTTATATTCTTGAGTGGTGAATGTGATAGATTTGTATTCTTTCAGTATTTGAGAACCGCGAAAAGATGGTGCTTGTAATGGAATATGCTGCTGGGGGAGAACTGTATGACTACCTGAGTGAAAGAAAGGTCTTAGCCGAGGAAGAAGCAAGGAGGATATTCAGGCAAATTGCCACTGCTGTCTACTATTGCCATAAGGTGATTCATCTTGCAGTTGTTTAATGTTTAATCGCATCCTGTTTTCTTACAAATGTACTATGTATATGTTTTCTGTTTCAGCATAAAATCTGCCACAGAGATTTGAAACTAGAAAATATATTGCTGGACGAGCATGGGAGTGCAAAGGTAAAGAAAGATATAATTTCCTACTAAGGTACCTTTTCCCTTCTTTTTAATTTCATTTTATTTCATCCACATGTTCCAAATACATAGGATACGTCAGAAGATAACAATGCTTGTTTACAAATGCATTTCTTACAATCTTCATATACAATATCTTAATAAATATATTTCCTACTATAAAAATGTTTACAATATTTACACCCATTCTACATTACATTTCTAATATGAACACGTTTTTATAATATGCATACACTCTCTGATTTTATTTTGTATTAAACTTAAACTCTTTAATGCTGCAGAATGCAATTGCATATTTCTTGATGGTGTTTGTGCATATTTCACTTTGTTCTATATCTCTTATTTCTTTAGATAATGCATTATAACGTTCTTTCCCTAAATTTTTCTAAGAACAATACCTTGATAATTATATTCTCTACTACAAAATTATATTTACAGTATATTTACATGCTTTCTACACTAAATTTCTGATGTAAGTATTTTTACAATGCATATATATTCTCTGATTTTATTTTATATTTAACTTATACTCTTCAATGCTGTAGAATGCATTTTTTATTAAATATTTCTTGATGCCGTTTATGCATATTTCTCTTTCTTCTATGTCTTTTATTTCTGTAGGTAAGCATTATAATGTTCTTTCCTTAAATTTTTCTAATGAACGATTATTTAATGTTCCTAAGCGCAGTTCTGTAATAATCACCTTTATTTCTTACATTATAACTATGTATATGACTATTTTTGGCTATTTTTTTGTGAGTAGCACACGTTTGATACTTTCATATACAAATGTATACATAAACATGGAAAGATAAGATTCCATGTTTTTTGTAATTTGAATATCTTTAGAACTTCCTTAGCTGCAATATTTTCCTATAATGTTATTCCATATTTTATACATGAATACATGAAAGCATAATACACTTTTATTATCCATGCTATCCTTAACCGGTTTAATTATGTATAAACACCCATTTATCTTTTTTTTTATGTATGTTACATGTTGTCAGTTTAGATATTTATCTATAACACCTAGAAAATTTGTGGCTTGTGTTTTAGGAATACTTTCCCCATTTGCTTTGAAGTCAATAGAATTTATATGTTGCTCTTTTAATGTGAAATTTATCCATAGTCTTTTTACTTTCTCTACTTTGTATAGTATGTAGGGGACCTATTGCATTCCACCCAAAAATTGATACCAAGATTTCACCGGAAATACATGTTTTGAGGTCTCCTGAATCCAAAAAAGCACTTTTAGAAAAAGGTCTGTGTGGTGTCTGTGAACAGCATAACTCAAAAATGAAAAGTTGGATAAATACCAAACTTGGCATTTAGGTTCAGTATCTTTCAAAGATGTGACATGAAGATTTTCAAGAAAATCCCCCACCCCAGACTATCCTTTAAATGGAACATTTTTCAAAACTTTTGATTTTCTCAAAAATGGCTCTAACGAGTTTGATTAAAGTATCATATTTAAGATATTTTCATGACAAATAAAATGTATATCTTGAATTTTCTGTGAATGTCCCCAAAAGTTCTCTTCTTTCTGAATGGCTTTTGAATGACTGGTAAACCATAAGAGATAGACAAAATGTTACTACACAAAAAATGTAGATCGCGTTAAAATACACAATTTATGTCATATACATTTTTGTTGTTGAGTGAACCATTTTCGAGATATTGCTTGTTATTCCCTTAAATTTTTCAATACTTATTTTCTCAAATGGGAATTTGTTATTCATTTTTTGTCTTGGATATGCAAAGAGTATTAATCTGTGGCAAAGGGAATGGTGCTGCATCTAGCAACCAGCTATTAAGAGATATGTATGTGCTTAAAGGCTACTGTATTTCTATATTGCCCTTGTAAATATACATTCCCCTTACATCTACAAGAAAATTAGCAATAAGATAGAGTCTGCAAATGTTTATCTCGATTAACATGAAGTAGATGGAGAATAAGCATTTGTAAAAATAGTTTGTACAAGAGTAGAGAAAGTCATGTGAGTGTAACACATTAGATTTTTACATTTAATACTAGATCCAAATTTAGAAAGTATTCTTTTAAAATCTTCATATCATTTGCCTTAATTTCTGCACCTCTTGTGGTATGATCCCTAATTATTATTGTTGCACTATTTGCATAGCCAATTGCCATATCTCCATTTCTTGTTATTATTTCAAAAATCTCATTTATGTACACTAAAAACAGAAAAGGACCCAATTTTGAGCTCTGTGAAACTCCTTATTTAATTGATTCAAAGTTTGATCTTACTTTATTTACCATACGTTTATTATTTATATAATTTATTTCTACACACTGCTGCCTATTTTCTAATATGATACAATCCACTTTTGTACAACCCCTCGAACCCCATATTGAAACATTCCTTCAGTTGGATTTAATTAATGTTTTTCAAGAAAAGTGAAGATTGGTTACAAATATTTATTATATTATATTGAACAACGAAGCTGATGATGAAATTGCTTGGATTTCGAAACATGTCCTTCAGTTGGATTTAATTAATGTTTTTCAAGAAAAGTGAAGATTGGTTACAAATATTTATTATATTATATTGAAAAACGAAGCTGATGATGAAATTGCTTGGATTTCGAAACATGTCCTTCAGTTGGATTTAATTAATGTTTTTCAAGAAAAGTGAAGATTGGTTACAAATATTTATTATATTATATTGAAAAACGAAGCTGATGATGAAATTGCTTGGATTTCGAAACATGTCCTTCAGTTGGATTTAATTAATGCTTTTTCAAGATAAGTGAAGATTGGTTACAAATATTTATTGCTATATTATAAATTTTTATTTAATTCATTGTCAATAGCTTCATTTATATTTTTTATGAGATAACAATTTTTAAAACTTTGACATATGCCCTATTATTGTTACGTTCTCCTCTAGAGCTATTGAGCTGAGGGTTTTCAGATATAAAAATAACTTTATTTACAAGTTTCTTACATTTTAGGTTAAATATTTTGTTTTTAAAGCCACATTACATGTTTTTAAAATACAAATATCCACACACACACACACGCACACGCACACGTACACATGCACCCACGCACACACGCACACACACACACACACACACACACACACACACACACACAAAATAATGTTATACAATTTTTTTTTTTGGAACTATGTTATAATTTTCAAAATAATTATGCTCTTCACAAGAGAGAGTTTTTAACCTAAAGTATGAGCATTAACATATTTTACATACACACACAACTTCAGATTTCTATCTGTAGTAGTTTCTGAGGAAAATGTATCAATAATACCACATGTGTTAAATATTTTTTAAGAATTCATCTGTTGTTCAGAAAGTCATATAATAAAAAGAAACAGAAATAGAGAGGTTTTCAAAAATATTGTAAATTCAGAAGAAATTGGTTAATCGGTGGCAAAAGTTTAAAACAGTATGTATAGCATTTGCAAATTGTTATTTCTATAATGGTAATTTTAAGTGTGACAAGTATCGCACAAAGTCTACCAAGTGTTTTTTTGTAGTTATAGAATACTTAATATTTAATGGATTAAAGGTACTATTAATAAAAAAAATGCCTTAAATTTATGAATAGAATTTGAGCTAATTGTTATTACTCATATGAGTTATACTAATCTTGAATAGACTAAAGAGACAGAGTTTACTCAGACTTGAAAAATTGAATGTTATGGCTGGTATTCAAAACAATGACCTTTGGCCTTGTGTAATAGATGCTCTTCTACTTGACCGTGGTTCTCGACCACAAACTTGCATTGTACCTTTTTAATATGATTCAAATACACAGCCTTTGTTTGAATGCATGGTGGATAACAGAAATTTTCTTGGCATTGTAAAGCACACTGTTAACAGCAGAGTCAAATTTTATATCCCATAAAATTCAAAGGCATAGATTTCTCATGCAAATTATAACTACAATAACCACATCCTTTGTCATAGAAGATGCTGGAAATTTTTGGCACTGTACAAGGATTGCCCAGAAAGTAATGCCCCCACATTTTTTTCTTCAGTAAGTATTTATTCCACACAATGAGAATTGCACACATAAAAAAATGTTTTATCTACACAACCTATTTTTCCATATTACTTCCTTCCAGTTCTTTGGTTTTCCTCCAGCAAGACACAAGGGCACATATGACATGTCAGGACCAATCCTTGTTCTGGTCATGAAGCTATTTTTTTCATTGCACGAATCATCTCATTGTCCTCAAAATGTCTTCTACAAATGCCATCCTTTAATGGCCCAAACAAGTCAAAGTCTGAGAGAGCTAGGTCAGGGCTGTAGGGTGGTTGGGGTAACACTGTCCAGCCCAGTTTTGTGATGTATTCAGAAGTCCTCAAACTAGTGTGAAGCCAAGCATTGTATTGAATCAAAACATCTCCTGGGTTGTTATGGTGCTGAAGTCGCTGGAAGCACTTCTTGAGTTTGGTTAATATGTTGATGTATGCTTCTGAATTAATGGTACTGCCTCTTGGCATCACATCAATGAGAATCTCACCCTCATAGTCTGAAAACACAGTGATCATGACCTTATTGGTGCAAGCAGTTGCTTAGAATTTTTTCTTCTGTGGAGAGCGAGGATGATACCATTCCATCGATTGTCATTTTGTTTTGTGCTCAAAATGGTGAATCCAGGTTTCATCACTGTCACAATCCGGGACAGAAGACTTCACCCTCAGCTTCAGAATGTTACAACAACTTAGAACAAATGTTTTTTCTGTGAGATTTGTGCTCCACCGTAAGGCAGTGTAGAACCCATCTTGCACACATTTTTAAGTAATCAAGAGTGGAGATAATTGCACCCACACTTCCTTTGCTGATCGACAGCTTCAGTGCCAACTGCCGAGTCATAGTGCATCGATCCTCAAATGAGAACATCAGCATGCTGCAACATGTCAGGTGTGACAGCCATGGATGTTCTTCCCACCTGCAGCAAATCTTGGAGCTCTGCCGAACCACCTTCTGAGCCTAACCCTCTGTGCCCAGTGACCAAATGTACTTCTGTTGACTGCAGGTGCTCCATAGACTTCGCACAAATGTTTATGAATATTCCCCACAGTTTCTTTCTCTGCAGTAAGAAATTCAAAGACACATGCTGCTTCTAACGTGCATCACTTACAGATGCCATTTTGAAACATTGCTGCAGCTATGCTATCTGTTGGAGGAAATGGAAATTTTGTGCATGCACTCAGGAAACTTAAAATAATTCATACCTAACATTTTGCATTCGCAACATTGTTGTTGGCTGAGAGAAAAAAGTGAGTCATTACTTTCTGGGTGATCCTCTTAACAGCACTAACACTAACAATGAAATATGTGGTCTCAAAACCTTCAATCTCAACCACTGACTTCACATCAATTGCTTAGCCTGGCACACGGAGAGGAGGGAAAGTGGAAGGAGAACAGAACAGGTTAGAAACAGCACAGCACAGTGCAGGGCAAGCATTTCCCCCTAATATGGCCACATGTTCTAACTAAAGCTCTGTATTGCCCTCTCCAGTAAACCTCCAAGGCAAACACAAGCTTGTTTAGGTATCATACCCTCAAGGACAATTACCAAATCCTTTACTTTCAGTCCTTACACTATAATTAATGCAAACAGTAACCCAAGTACTGATTATTTACTGAATCAATTGGTTTTGTATAAAGCTAACTTTATTTTTGTGAAGATTGCAGATTTTGGGCTTTCAAATGTATTTGATGAACAACGACTACTGAATACATTCTGTGGCAGTCCACTCTACGCCTCTCCAGAAATAGTTAAGGGAACACCATATCATGGTCCAGAAGTTGACTGCTGGTAAGAGTGATGTTGTTTAAATATAAGGTTGTAGAGTTCTTTAGAAGTACATAAGTGAAAATGTATTCTGTTTTTCTTAGGTCACTTGGGGTTCTTCTGTATACCTTAGTGTATGGAGCGATGCCCTTTGATGGCTCAAACTTCAAACGTCTGGTGAAGCAGATCTCACAAGGAGACTACTTTGAACCAAAAAAGCCATCACGTAAGTTGCATATTATAATATGAAGTGGAACCTTGAGGAGGACTGCCTCAAAAATACTTTATAGAATTTATGGAGCATTTCTTTTAACGGCGCTTTCAATTCGCTTTCAATTTAAGAAGGAAGATTGGCTAGAAAATTTCCAAATGAGCATACCACCTTTAAATTCATATTTCAGTGGCTTTGAACCATACTAAAAGTTAACCAAAAATATTTTTTTAAAAGTTTAATGTCCTTTAACTGGGTAGACCATATTGGATGGCAAATGAATGAAATGGTTGAAATGATGCTCAAATGGCCAGGATCCCTAGAGTTTAGAATTATCTGACATTTGTCTTCTCAGGACAAGGGAAAACCCCAGAAAAAAGCTTATTCAGGTAGCTCACTGTAACCAAGATTCAAAATCAGGACCTCTTGAATCTGAGCTACCCCCACACCACAGAGGTGGGCACAAAAAGTTTGTACATGCTTCAACATCTGTAGAAAAAAGAAATGATGAGCAATCAGCCTATTACAATAAGTACAGTAGGAGTCGTACTCTTTGGCATATTTATTACAATTTCAATATGGACAATGTTTCTATGCAACAAAATTCTGTCTGATCCTACTTTCTAAGAGGATCTAATCTAAGATTCAGTTTGATCTGAGTCTACACTTTCATGCAGTATTCAAAATGGTATGTGCACTGAAATCAATTTCAATTCTCCATGGAAACATGTTATATGACAGACGTATGTCCTGTGTGCTTATATGAACAGGAAAACATTTATCTCATAAGTGTGACCTACATTCATAAATGTTTCATTATCAGCAGCCTGAAACCCTTCTGTACATATTTAACATTGGTTTTCATTGTATTTTTCTAGCTGCATCACCACTAATTCGTGAGATGTTGACAGTCAATCCTGCTCGTCGTGCTGACATAGAGAAAATTTGTGCACATTGGTGGGTAAATGAGGGTCATGCAGAATCTTGCCTGGATATAGCAGAAGAGTTAGCCAATCAGACACCAGTTCGACTTGATCTTTTGCTTTCTTTGGCACCACCACCGCCAGGTGTAGGTAGTGAGAAGTTGCTGTTAACAAGTGAAGAGGTAAAAGGAAGTCTTGATCATTTGTGCACTACATTTAAGAATACCAAGTAAACAATCTGATTAAACCAAAGAGCAAGCATTTTATAATATCACTGCGAACATGTTTGATAAATGAAATGCCTAGCATTCTTATACGCAGTAATAGTTTGTACGTACCAAACGTAGATATGTGTACTAAGGACTAGATTTATTTTATTTCTTTTTCGAAGTACTTCATTTGTTTGATAATTTGCCATTTAAAAACAAATGCTTATCATTACTCTGTCAATTCAGAATTTTAAAAGGATATGTTGAAGTTTTACATAGATATGGAAAAGCTGTGAATTTAAATAGCATACACCTCCTAAATAAGTAAGCCCTAATTCTTTAGAAGTTATGGAAGCTGGTTAACCTGTGATGGATGTGGGATTTTGCACTTGTATTCATGTAGTATGTTTGCTGTATTCCTATACTAGTAGTTTAAAGTAGTTTTTTTCCATAAATATAAGAAGTTTTAAGACAATGTATAAAGATACAGATAACCATAAATCTTAAAAATATCACAGCTGTACTACAAATACACTTAATGCCTTGCTAATTCCTGATAAGCTGCAAAGTTCTAAAGCTTTTAGTAACAATCAATTTTGGTTTCCTCTGTTTATGTGGTGATGATAGAAATGATGAACATATTTTATCACTTCCAAAATTTTGCTTTTGCTTTTATATAAGGTCTTCTAGATTGACAACATGCTTGTATTCTAATATCCAGATCTTGTAAATGCTGTTTAGCCTTTCAGTCATTTAGGAGCCAATCATTTACATATTTAGATTTTTTAGATGATCTAGAACATAAACACTGACATGGATAGCTGAGGTCATAAAGGCACATACTCATGAATGGGAGGTAGAGGTCTGCATGGACTGAAATTCTTAGGCTGATCTGACCCGAGCCCAAGAATATTGTACTACCTGGCCCAAACCCAGTTATTAGCATTATTATTATTATTATTATTATTATTATTATTATTATTATTATTATTATTATTATTATTATTATTATTACCACTACCACCACCACCGCCGCCACCACCACCGCCGCCACCACCGCCGCCACCACCACCACCACCACCACCACCACGACCCCCACCACCACCACCACCACCACATGAAGTGCTGTTGCATGTGGTGTAAGGGGTGCAGACTGATTTCCGGGTTCAATTTCTGGTACAAACGTGGAATTTTTTTCCCCTGCTGGGAGACCTGGTAAGGAAAGCACTCAAGTTCTTGGGACCAATAGAGGAGCCACTTTACAGAAATAGTGGTGATTGAGGTTCTGGAATCCGCATGTAGTTAGCAGCTTGTTGATGGCATACTGTTTTCACATGCCTTCCCTATTACTGCACTCTGCCCAGGATGTCCTGGACATGAATGGACAGAGGAAGGCAGAGTTTTCACCTGCCCTAATGTTATCTGCAATTGGCCAAAATGAACATTTATTTTATTACTACCACTGTGATGGATATATGTATGCAGTGATGATTGTGCTTTTCTATGCACCTTAACATCATGGGCCAAAAATGTGACAAATTAATTTTTTCGTCTTTATTTTCAAGTTGGAGCCTGACAAACATTTTTTTCAAATTAAGCCCGAACCTGGCTCTGGGTCTAAGGGCTTGGCCTGAGCCTGTGCAGATCTCTAATGGGAAGTCTGCAGCTCATATCCTGCCAGGGCTGTTCTTCCTTACTGAGGTTTTTTTTTTTCCTAGGTTTTCCTCTGCCCTCGTAACTGGCAAATGCTAGAGACGTACTCTAGGCTTAGGCCTCTGCACTGCCTATGGTGCCATATGCAGTAAGAATGGGCATTAAATACCACTAAATAAATAGAACATAAATACTTTCAAAATAAGTAAAATGCTTATAGTCTACTTCATGGTACACCATAACTAAGATTCTTTTGAACCCCATTTAAAATATAATGAATTTTGCGTTTTAAAATAAGATTGTCAGCACCAAAGCAGAAAATAAGTTGAACAAGTAATGAATAAATTAGATTTAGAGCAGAATATAACTAGAATAAGTGATGGATAAATTTAAATGTTTTGACTTACAGGATGTAAAGTGTTATATTGTAGTATATTTAGACATAGTAAGTGACATTCACATGATCAGCATGATCCAATGAGGAAAGTTAATTAATGACACCAGTAAATTTATTGTGATACCTAGGGTGAAGGTACTGTTGGTGCAGCTGCTGCAGAAACAGTTGCTCCTGTCCGTTGTCACTCTGTCGGAAGTTTAATGGACCTGGATACACCTGCAGCAGAAAGAAAGATAAGGGAATTTGAAAGAGAAAGGGAATCAGGTGTTGCTGACATTCTACCACCTGGAAAAGATGCACCTAAGAGAAAACTTGAAGAAGGTATATAATTGACCATTTGAAAGTAGCATTTCACTATACTAGTAAATGTTTGGAAGGTAATGGAAATCATTTTGAGCACCTCTTTTAAATGCAGAGGTCAAAGAAGCGTACATCTTCCTCTAGAGTGTGAATAAATTTGTTTCTAAACATTGTACAAATACCCTTTTTCTGAAGCTGTGTATATCCTTTCGACAAACTTTTAAAAACAGTTTTTACAATCTCATATATTTTTTTAATGTGCTTATGCAATTTTTTTAATGTGTTCATGCAAATTTATAATGTATATTAACAGCAAACCCTTTATATACTTATTATAATTACTACTTGCTTAACTCACATTAAAGAAATTCATTCCGTCATCATCATCTTAGTAACCATCATGGATGAGTTTCCTTGACACTAATGACATGTTCCAGATTGGATCTCGGGCAAATAACTTTTGCATGTGTATTGCAAGAGTCCAATGGTATAGTTAACTCTAATTGGCCAGAATTCTAGTGGGCATTCCCTATGTTGGAACTTGGAAACAGGAATAGTTGTAATTCTTGTATCATATATATATATATATATATATATATATATATATATATACTTACAGCTTTTGTGTTGTAATTGAACGTACTCTCTACATTCAGAACGTTACTTTTGGAACTGTATATAAAAATACTTGAATGATCATGTTAGTGCAAAGTTGGAGGAGTATTACTTTTGGACTGTATATCTAAATTTACAACCGAAACAAGTAACCGAAGTCATTAAGGTATGGACTACTGAATAGGAGGTTTGTAGTTTGAATTCCACCAAGACCATTCTCCCTGACTGAGGTTTTCTTCAGGTTTTCCTCAGTTTTCATAACGGACAAATGCTAAACTTAGATTGAACATTTGCTTTCCTAATTATCATTTCATTTCATCTATCACTGGAGTCAGAGCCTGTGGTGCCATATGAAGTAAGAACAGGCATTAAACACTATACAGTAAGCAACACTGAAAACTTTTAGAAAATCAAACAAGGATTATTTTTAAAAAAATTTAAATAGCTTTGTTTTCCAAAATATTCCCCTTTTACATCAATACACTTTTGCATTTGATGAAACCAGCACTAAAGCAATGATGCCACTCTTCCTGAGACACTACATAAACCAGGTTTTTATAATGTTCCACTGCTTTATCTGATGACAAAAAAGTGATTCCACGCATTTAATCTTTTATTTTTGGGAACAAAAAGAAATCACAAGGTGCTAGGTCAGGGCTGTATGGTGGAGGGTCAATGGTGCTTACCTTGGGCATTCAGACACTCAGTTGACAGTTTTGCTGTATGCGATGATGTGTTGTCATGATGTAACATTATTTTTCCTTTTGGGCGTTTTTCACGGACTTTTTCAAACATTTGTTGTAAACAGACATTTGTGTACCAATCGACAGTAACAGTACATCTATTTACTAATGCTATAGTTGGAATATGGCCAGTTTTATAAAAAAAAACTAGCAACCTCTTCGTACTAGCACTGCGAATTCGTAGACTTAGGTTCTCTTCAAAAGACCCATTGAGCCAATTGGCTTTTCTTTTCAGGATCATAACAATAAATCCAACATTTATCACCAGTAACAATATTCCAAACCAAATTTGAAGTGCTATCTTGGAATTTTTCCAGAGTTTTTCTGCACCAATCAATGCATTGTTTTTGATTGGTAGTCAGTTTATATGGAATTCATCAACAACAAAGTTTTCTCACATCTAACTGTTGATGTAAAATGTTTTAGATTTGACTCATACCAATGTCCAATGTTGCCCGAATAAATCCATAAGATGTCCATCAATCTTCAAGCTTTGGTTGAACAATGGTAATATTTTCATTATTAAGCACTTTTTGGGCTTCCTTCATGAAATTCATCACTAAGAAAACACGGATCTCTTTTTGAATTTGCTGTACCAATTATAAATTGTCTTAGATGGACTTCTTTGCCAAATGCTTTTCTAAGCTGATCCTCTGATTGTTTAGGTGTTAATAATGATTTAAAATCGTAAAAAATCATAGCCCAGAAATGTTCTCAAGTCAAATTCATTTTTGGGTGAACACAAAATCTTTAAATAATGATAATTAACAAAATATTAGAGCAAATCGAACAACAGCAATCAACGCAAAACATTAGAAAGTAGCTGTCAAATATAAACAAATTTCATTTATGTTTAGAAACATGGTTTTCTAAAAATTTTCAGTATTGCCCTCATACAAAGAAAGGAAAAACAAAGGGGAAAAAGAAATAACTGGATTTATTGGTTATTATTATTATTATTATTATTATTATTATTATTATTATTATTATTATTATTATTATTATTATTATTATTATTATTATTATTATATTTTGGGGGGGGAATGGTTCCATTCTTGTAACTGTTTCCAAACTAGTGGTTATATTGTTTCCTTCCTACCTCTATTTAAGATATTTCAGAGACAGTTGTTCCTATTTTCTGATGGTTTAGTTTTGGATTTTAGTTTTTTTTCCATTTCCCCCCGCCATATTTTATATTCTGCTTTTTGCAGTGGAAATACATTTTTTTGCCATTTTATTTATTCTCATTCTAAGCAATTTGTGGATATAAGGGTTCATTCCAGATTTGGCTTTCTCCCAAGTCATTTCAAAAGTTCACCAACTAGCCACTAGGTTGCAATAGTAATTACAAAGCAGCTGTTGTATCTCTGCTATGTAAAGAACTGCTGCAGCTTTTGCTCTTTTCTGCAGAACAAACATGTATGGGAGGGTTTGGAGGGAGGTGGAAGACAAATATTAAACACTGCAATAATAAATTCCAAATGAAGGAGGTTACAGAAGCATTAGGAATTTTTTGAGACTTCACAAATACCGAGAATCATGTTATCATTTTCAACATTTCCAAATTACATGAAAGTTTGGAAGATGACCTGTGCAGCAGACAGAATATTTTTCATCTGAAAAGAAGCTATTGAATAAATGTTGGGAGGTTCATTAACTAAATATTTTAGAAATGTCAGAGCTATTGCAAATATGTTTTGCATTTTAATGATTGTTTACAAGTTCTCTAAGCTTTGAGTGGTGAATTTTCAGAAAGATTTGGCTGATTTTGTTTATTAGTTCCTGATCAGTGATGAAACTTGAGTGTACTGTTTAGGAAATAATTTTTGTTTTCTGCTGTTGCACATACAGGGGGAATTTGAAGTCCACTGACAAACTTCAGGGGGTGATTCCTGACTGGAGCACAAAAGGTCATATTGCCTTGTGTCTGCGAATGTGTAGTTTGCATGGTAGATTACACTGAAGAACTACATGAAACAAAGAGTCCTGGCACACAATAAATGACCTGAATTCCATTCATGTCACAACAGGTGTTCAAAAGTGACCTCCATGGGATGCAATGCATGCATTCACACATCGCATTATGGATTGCCTCACTTGTTTGAATGCTGCGGCCTGTGTCCGAATATCATCACAGGCTATGTGGACATGCTGTTGAAGGGTCTGAACATCAGGAACAGGCTCACTGTACACAATGCTTTTTAGATGCCCCCACAAGTAAAAATCCAGTAAAAAGTCCGGTGATCGAGCAGTCTATGTAACAGGGCATCCACGTCCTACTCATCTGGGGAAGAGGTTGTGAGGTGTCGGCAAACATTAATGTGGAAGTGGGCTGGCACCCCATCTTGCTGCAGCCACATTGCCTGAAGTATTGCCAAAGGCACATTCTCCAGCAGTGGAGGCAGAGTGTTTTGCAGGAAGTGTAGCTACGTTTCTCTGTTCAGGTGTTGTGGAGGAAGAACTGGTCCAAGTAGGCGTCGCCAGTAATCCCTACCCAAACATTGATGCTGAACTGCTGCTGATGAGACGCTTCAACCATTCCATGAGCATTTTCTGTTGCCCATAGATGACGGTTATGCAGGTTAATGATGCCTCTCTACCAAAAAGGTCATTTTATCGGTGAAGAGGACTGATGACAGAAATCCCATAATGGTGATGGCCCGTTGCACAAACCAGCGGTGGAATCTTTCCTGTGGAGGAAAATCCGCTGGTGATAATCCCTGCACACATTGGAGGTGATAGGGATAATAATGGTTGTCATGTAGGATATAGATCCGTCCTTTGGCTTGCACCATATTGGTGGGCCAATTTCCTGGAGCTTGTACCAGGGTTATTCTAGTATCATCGAGAACATGTTCCCCCACATCTGGTGTATGCGCACTCTGCAGCTGCCCTGAACGTTCGTCTGTCTCAAAAGACCCATGCTCACACAAATGCTGAAAAATGGCTCTAAATCTTGAGTGGTGTGAGTGGTGCTGTCAGTCAGGGTACTTGACTCGGTTTATCTGTGCTGCCTCTGCCTGTTTGGCCATACACGAACATCATCTCTGCTTGTTCCTGGAATAAATACCGGACCATTGTGCTTCTATGTTGCTTAAATCACACTATCTGCAACACACAAAATACACTCTGCAAGTTTGAGAGAATGGACTTTATATTGGGAACCAGAGGGAAAATGATGCAGATCAATTAATCCCCAGTGCCATTGGTGAACAACAACAACAGTTTGAGAGAATGTCGTCAATGCTATCTATCATAGAAACTGTGTATTTCTGGGTACAAGGTGATATGAACTTTTGTGATCCATTTCCAGTTATGAATCACCTCCTGAAGTTTGTCGGTGGACTTTAAAACTCACTCTGTATACATTATTAATATTTACTAGGGTTTACTAAGCATTTTACATGCTCTTGATGGATTTTTTTACTTTCTCTACCATGTACATAGTAGGTAGAGAGGGTATTGCATTCCACCTAAAAATTCAATACAGAAACCACCAGAAGTACATGTTTTGAGGCCCCTTGAATAAAAAAAAAAACGCCTTAAAAAATGACTGTGCGCATGCGTGAGAGACAAAGAGAGAGCCTCAGAAATGAAGTCATATAGATACCAAATTTGGTATTAGGTTCAGTATCTGGCACAGAAGTGACATGTAGATTTTCAAGAAAAATTGCTCCACCCCAGACTACCCTTTAATTGGAACATTTTTCAAAATGTTTGAAGGTTTTTAAAAAGTGGCTCTTAACAATTTTGATTAAAACATTATTAAAGATATTTACTGGACAAATAAAATATACACCTTGAATTTTCTGGGAATAGCTGTGTAGTCCTCTTCATTCAGAAGTATTTTGTGTAATCTTGCATAACTGTTAAACGTTAAGCGATAAACGAAAACGTACTACACAAAATGTGTAGATATCTTTAAAATTCAATTTATTTGGAATAATTTGTTTTGTGCTATCAGCCATTTCTGAGATATCGATTATTAATGGTTCAAATTACTCAATACTTAGCTATTCTCTTTTAAAGTTCTGTTGATTTTCAACTGTTTTTTTGTGATATCATGGAAAGAGTATGGAATTTTAAGGCCAGCGTGTAGCATCCAGTTCTAAAACATTTGACCACTATTCCCTTTGTATCTACAACAAAATGTGTAATGTAGCTATTTCTGCAAGGGTTTATCTTGATTAAAATGAATTAAATATAAAAATAAACTTTCGTAAGAATAATCTGTATACCCACTTATAAGCAATAGAGGATAGAGAAAGTCAGTAAATGTAACACATCAGAATTTTTTGTTGTTTTGTTGTTGCTCTTTCTTTCTTCTGGTTAGTATTGGCTGTCATTGTAGACAATTGTGATGTTGCAGGAATTTCGACAGAAGATGCAGCACGGGGAGGAGCAAAGAAGAAAGAAAGGAATAGGAGACGAGATAGTGAACACAGTTTAGATCGTAAGGTAGCGGCTAGAAGCAGCAAGCCAGCAGAAAATGATGCTAGGCAGACAGCTCCATCAGATGTGGAGATGATGGACGTAGATGTAGATGTTACTGTCACACTTCCATTGCCTGCTGATGCTGAAACTTCAGTTCAACAAGTTCCTGAAAGTGTGAAGAAAGTGCCTTCAGTTTTAGGTTTGTACATTTTAAATGAAGTTGGTGGTCCTTAGTTAAAGTTTGGAACATGCATTCTTTCAATTACACTAACAATGAGACTTATTGAAGTCACTCTTCGATCAAGACCTTGTTGGAAATTTGAGGGATGAGAATATATGGAAATAAGGTATTTTTCTTGGTGTTTACTCTTCTCATAGGGCCTGGTTCAGAAAGGAGAGGTAAGTAAATTTTGTGTCCAAAAAAAATGGTGGAATCACACACAGTGAAGCAATTAATAAAATACAAATGGAGTCAACCTAAACACTCTTACTAGCTTCACTCACTCATTTATTTTGTAGAATATGTATCGTGAGTATGAGCTCACATCAGCAGCTGCCTGTTGACTGTCAGATGAACTCTCGAGTCATATTGTTAAAAGCCTGGGGTGTATCCTCTGGTGTCCTATGGATGAAACTAAATAGAGGGTTGTCTGCTTCTGGCAAAGCAAAGTTCATGATGCGGTTTTCAACTTCTTTATGTAAATCTTCTCTCATATTTCAAGCTCTTTGGGTTTTTGGGCTGGTTTCAGTAACTGAATATTGCTGTCTATTTCATGGTTTTGAGTCCAGAAGTGAAGAGCAACTGCTGATTTGTTGGTTTGTTTGAACTTTATGCAATGCCGGTTTTCCTTGAAGTGGGTGTCTATATTCCTTTTCGTTTTTCCAATGTAAACCTTTTTGCAATTTTCACATTGGCTCCAGTAGATTCCTGACTTTTTGTCCTGGGGTATGGACCATGAAATAGACAACAATATTCAGTTGCTGAAACCAGCCCAAAAACCCAAAGAGCTTGAAGTATGGGGGAAGATGAAAAGAAGTTTGAAAACCGCATCATGAACTTTGATTTGCCAGAAGCAGACAACCCTCTATTTAGCTTTATCCATAGGCCACCAGAGGACACCCCAGGCTTTCAAAAATACGACTTGAGAGTTCATCCGACAGTCAACAGGCAGCTGACAATGTGAACTCATTCTCACGATACATGTTCTGCAAAATAAATGAGTGAAGCTAGTAAGAGTGTTTAGGTTGACTCCATTTGTATTTTAAATATTGTATGTAACAGTGGTGTGACTTTCTCTACTTATCATTTATTTTCATGTTTATTGCAGAAAGCATTCATACAAGAGTTTACCATATGTTAGAGAGTATAACTAATAAAGTCATACTCATAAAGAACATGGCTAATAAAGTACATATCTAAAACATTCTATGAATTTAATATAATTTTGCATGTAAACGGTAAGAGATAAAACTTACTAGAAAATACTGGAAAAGTTAAAGTACAAAGTTCATCCAGGAAGTAAGTCCCTATGAGCAATAAAGAGAATAAAATCATCACTAAGTAAGGGATATTTATTGGAATAGTTACATAGATTCACTGGCTACTTTTCAACATAGTCATCATCATTGTTGAGGCATTTATCGTAATGGTGCACCATCGATGCCCAAGTCATAGGAGTCTGCCACCACAGTCTGGCGCCACAAAGTCAGTTCATTCTGCACCTCAGCGTCATTATGGAAATGTTTTACTGCTAGAAAACACTTCATGAGACGGAAGAGATGAAAATCACTTGGGGCGAGGTTGGGGCTGCAGGGTGGATCCAAACTGCTTCAACACATTTCGTGTGACATTGACTGTGCGGTGTCTTGCATTGTCATGCAATAGCGTAATGCCTCTTGTCAACATTCCACATCTCTTGTTCTGGATTGCCTTCAGTTTATGCAATGTCTGACAATACCGATCAGCATTTACGGTCACCCCTCATTAAAAACTTGCACAGGAGGACACCACGTCAATCCCAGAAGGCAGTGCACATGATTTTTTTGGCAGAGATTGCCTGCTTGAATTTGATCTTCACAGGTGAGCCCTATGCCGCCAATGCATTGATTGTTGCTTTGTTTCTGGTGTGGTATGTGACATCCATGTTTCATCCCCAGTGACAATATTGTCGAGAAACTCGTCCCCTTTGCATATCGCTTTAGGAATGTCAATGCTGTAGTCAGACGTTTCGTTTTGTGTTCATCAGTCAGTTGCCTTGGCACCCATCTTGCACACACTTTGTAAAAACCAAGCCACTGGGAGACAATTTCGTGCAAAAGTGAGCGAGACATCTGGGGAAATTGACAAGAGAGTTCAGAAATTGTGAAGCGCTGGTTCAGCACAATTGCTTGCCGCACACTTTCCATCAGTTCTGGCGTCACCAGGACGGTCAGCCACTATGGTCTTCGTCATGAATATTGGTTCGTCCTTCTGAATTGCCTGCACCATCATCTTACCATACTGTCACAAATAATGTCATGTCTGTACATGCACAATTGGCAATGGATCTCTGCTGGAGATTACTTTTGAGTGTGCAAAAAGCGGATGACTGCATGAACCTTGCAGTTGGTGGGAGACAGTATTGGAGCAGCTATTTACTCCAAACACTGTGCGATAACCACTGTTGTCTGAAACTGTACTGCATTATTCCCACATACTTCCTCTACTCATACACATTCCTATCCGACTGGTGGTGCCATCTCTGGACACGATCAGGACTTAGTTTCTGGATGACCATCGTACATTGAAATACTGATTTATATTGGATAAGTGTTTGTTTTGTAGCATTATGCATTTTTGTAATAGTTGTTGCTACATCTTTTAAGTTTTCTGGATAGAACTGTCATGCAGCATCTATAAAGCGTCTTATATGATTCTTTTTAAATGAATTCATTAATAAAAAAAACTGATTACGATATGTGAAGTTGTTGTTCTCCATATTGTACATGCAAGCAAGTCCATATTGCTTAATTTGAGATTATTTCTAATCAAAAATGTACCATGAGCAACTAAATATGAACAGAAAAATCGTTTTGTACACGAATACTACAATATGTAATATAAGGAATTATATGAGAAGGGTAGAGAAGATCATGCAAGTGTAATGCATCAAATTTTTCTAGCTTCTTGATGCTAATAATGATAAATATTCACTAGAAGGAATTCATTAGGTTAAAACCGTAGTAATATACATGTTATACACTGAGACATAATCAGCTGTTTAAAAAACAAGTAATAATTTATGCTCTCCATGTTGTTATACTGTCTGTATGGGCTCATGAAATACAAAATAACTTTAGCCCACCACTTTGGTTTGGGGATAGAGTATCTGCCTCACATTCAAAAGGCCTTGGTAGTCCAAATCTGTTGTCCTCTGCGGTGTAGTGGTTAACATGCTAGCCTCTAGTTCCTGAAGTCGCAGGTTCAAACCCGGCGGAGGGTGATGGATTTTTTCGGGCTTAAAAATCTTTAGCATGGCTTCCTTCAGAAAGGAAGTAAAGCCAGTGGTCCCTGTTGCATATTTATGATACATAAATGAACTTCAAGCCTGATAAAGAGGCCTCTAAGCAAAATGACCAGTCTTTCATGCCCAATATAGAACAGGACACTAAGGACCACAGCAGTTAAAGAGCGTCCATAAATAAAACTCAATTTAACTTTTATTTGGGCCCAAATCTTGGTTTGGTTGAGTGGAATAAGGTTATTCCAGGGTTTTCCCTTTCCTCAGAAAGGGAATGTGAATAACTATAAGGTCTAGAACAGTCATGCCATTTTGTGTCGCTTAGTGTCGTTCTCCTCCTTTCTCCCTTTAACTTTGTGTTTTGGGGATGGTCAGACTTCTCACAGGGACAGTGCTAATAGAATAGAAACTTCTTGGATGATAGGCGAACCAAAGAACAAAATAGAGGAATGGATTAAACCTTTTGTTTCCTCCAGTGACAACTCTGCTTTATAGACATTGCGCACATTTGAGCATCATTTCATCCATTGACCTACCACTGTGAATTATCATTTCAGTATGGAATAATTGAAACAAAGCAAATATTTAAACGAAAGTTAATGATGAAAGATTTTATTTGACACAATCACATACAAGGATCCAATCTCAATGATGGCAGGAAAAAAGATAGAAAGAAACAATAAATAAATAAGAAAATCCAAATCACCACCATTTATAAAGGATTATTAATGTTCTGATGTACCTATATAAGTAAACACTATTCTGATAGAATTACATCATTCTAATTTTGAGCTTAAAACAGAAACTGAAGTTGCCAAACTCTCATTCTATAAAATATATGAATCACTTTATGTCAAAATAATTCCTTGTTTTATTATGGGCATCCACAATGGTTGGACAGCATTTACAGAGAGTGCGGTCACCTCCAGTTGGTGCCATGGTGTTCTTAAACATTTTAATTACCACGTTTTCTAAATTGTACTTTTTAAATGTGAATAGAAAAAACACAGTAAGAATTAAGGCTGGTTCACAATAACTCAAGAATGGAAACTGGAGCGGATAGTAAAACAATGTGCAATATTTCGGTTCACAGTATACTGGCAGTGGGTATATTGATGATCATATCAATAGCAAAGTGGAAAGTCAATTTTGCAAATTAGGATGTCATTTGTTTGTAACTGACCAATGATATCAAGTGTCAATTTTTTATTAATCACACATTTGTTATTTTTTGTTCTTTGCTTTTCCCCAATGCTCAGTGAATCTGAGAGAATCAGGATTCACATTTACTGGAAATGCTTCTGGTCTGATTTTCCCAGCTTGTGGCCAGAGAGGCTATGGTAAATGTTTTAGGTTATGACTGCCTTGAATAATTTCTACATTGAAGAGTCTAATAAGCACAATATGGATCTAATATGCTGTTTCCTGGAATGTGAACGAAAAAGTTAAAACTTGACCAAATCTTCTTTCCCAGGAAAGCTTTCCATTAGTTGTGAATGCTGACATTGTAATTAATGTATTTTAACTTTGTTATTCTTGTTCTGGTTTCCAGTTCCAGTTTTTGTGAACCAGCAAAATATTGTAAATTAATGACTTCTATAGCAGCAGTAAAAAGAGACTGGTGTAACACAAGAAATAACTTAAAAAGACACAGTTACAGAATTTTTGTCCAATGACTGCCCCAAAGTGGCATGTAAAATAAAAAACAAATCTTATTGGCTCTAATTATGCATACATAGGTTTAAAATAATAATTTATATGGCTAAAGCTGTATAAATCTGCATAAAACATTTTGTTTACATTAAATGCGTCATTTTAATACCACCTATTTTGAGTACTCACAAATCATTATCTAACAATAGTTTTATTATTAATTGGTCTAATGAAAATTAACTATGAAGACTGGAACTTAAAGTAAGTACTATATTGTAAGTCGCCATTTGGTTATGTTACCTCAAAATGAATTTGTGAACACCTTATGGTTTACTAGGATCAATCTGTGCCAGTTAGGGAATTTAGTGTTGTGCCAGCATGTTGCCATGCCAGCACAGTTGGTTAGAGCAACAGTATAGAAAGCCAAACATTGGTGGTTCAAATCCTGGCCATGGCATTGAAGTTTTCAGTGTGATTCTACCATTCAATAGTTTGGTTGTCTTGACTTCACCTTTTCTTACCATTCTTGCACATTATTTGGTTATTTTGGTTATTGTTCTATAGTATTAATACATCACATGAAAAAGTGGTGGTTAAGATGTTTTGCCTGTCACCTGTAAATGCACCTTCATTACTCGAATCAATTTAGTTTTTGTTTTAAGCCCTAACATCAAATGGGGTTCATTTATAAGCTGCAAAATTTATATTTCTTACTAGACAATCACAGCTGTTAAGATTCAGATAACTGCTTAACAAAGTGTTATCAAATAAGAATTTTGAGAATGGTTGGTAGAACATCTTAATGGCCAGGGCTAAAATTCTCCCAATATATTTTACAAGCATAATGTGATATGTAGAGACAAAATAACACTCAACAAAACAGCTTAAGGACTTCTTTTTCCATCAAATGATGAGGTTTAACACAATATGCATATGCAACTGTGCTCCATTCCATGGCATAATAATGCAATGCTGTAGAAATTAGCTGAATAGACAAAAAAAAAATCCCTGAAAAATTTTAGTTAATGTCCCTTAAGATGTTCTTCCTTCAATTATTAATATATGTTAACATTTTAAAATCATTTCTGCTGTCTTGTATCTGACTGAAGATTGTTCTATGTGCTATCAGTGATTTGCACTAACAGTACTTGAAAACCATTATTATAGGATTTTCTCTGTTTTATACATTTGTTAATACAATAGCAAGAGATATTTCAAAGTGTTACGTGTTTCTGTTAACAGATAATGTAACTGCAGAAGAAGACAAAACTCCAGAAGCTGAAAAAATTCCAGAGAAGGAGTCCACAAATATAACAGTAACAGCAGGCAAAAATAATAGAAAATCAGTGAAGAAAAAGTCTAAACCTCCCACTGAAGGCCCACCAGTTAATTCGGAAAGTGTTAGCAAGAAAGAGTCATCAGAACAAATCGTAGCTGCTAATGAAGAAAATTCTACCAAAACCCCAGAAGAAAAACCTCCATCAGCTGTGGAAGTGAATGGTGAAGTTAGTAAAGTAAGTGAAGTAGGTGAAACAGTTGAATCAGTAAAGCCAAAATTAAAGAAGAAGAAGAAGGTTCTTAACACTTCAAAATCTGAAGTGTCTTCAGAACAGTTACCAAATGGTCAAGAAGTGCTTGAACAATCTAGTCAGACTACTACAGAAAATAAACTAGATAGTGCTAGTGTAAATTCTAGTCAGTGTGTCAAAAGTGAAGAAGCAAGAACTGAACCAGTTAGTGACATTTCACATGCAGATTCTAAAAATTCCAAAGAAACTATTGAGGTAAAGGCTGCAGAAGCTGTTAAAACTTCTAGTATCAAAACGAAAAAGAGCCGTGGGGAACTGAGCCTTGGAAAATTGAATGCAGATAAGACATCAGATGAAGCTTCTCCTCCATCAAAGCCTACTGAAAGAAGGCGTTCAAAAATATTTGAAAGTGCAGATAAATTCAACGTGTTCCTTGGTGGTAGCTCACCAGAAGCAAAATCTCCAACTTCTGAAAAGCCCAAAAAAGTATTTATTCCTGGAGTTAAAGTTAGTGACTTCAAACAAGCATTTGAAAGGAGATCATCTCTATCTGGTCCACCAGCATCTGCTGAAAGAAGACCATCGCTCTCGTCTACTTCCCAGTCATCTCTGGTGAAACCTCCTGCTTCTAAAAAGCTTGCAGAACAATCTTCCAAAACTGTCCCCAAAAGTGATATCACTAATGGTGATACTGCTGCTGTAGGAAAACCTGAGGTAGTTCCTGAACCAGCTCCTCAGACAAAACAAGAAGAACACCCCTCAGAAAATGAAACTGCTGCAGTTCTAAAGGATGTAAATGAAAATGTGAGTTCATCTGAAGTACCAGCAGCTGCGGAAAGCGATTCAGAACTGAAACTTGTTCCTGCACTACAAGTTACAGATAAGGCATCTCAGCAGGAGAAAGCAAGAATAAAGAAGCTTAAAGATGCCGTTGAAGTCATTAGCAATGCAATTGCAGAGGAGACCAAGCGTGAAACGGGAAAGAAAGTCTCATCAGCAAAGCCTCCTGTTCCATCAGAGAGGACAAAATCAAAAAGTGGCAGTTCTAGTTCATCTCCTAAATCACCTCCTCTGTCCCCTGCTGAAGCAGCTGGTGCCAAAAAGTCACCAAGTGGAACCAAAGTTACAGCAGAAGGTGCCGCTACTCAAAGTACCAAATTTCCTTTTGATGAGGCAAAGACTGTTTCAGAGGAAAGAGTTTCTCAACCAGAACAGGAAGATACAAAGCAAATTTCACAGGTAATTGTTAGAAATAAATTTGTATTATTTCCACAAGAGTGGTTTGGGGTAGCATTATCAGACATCTGAAAAATTCCAAACATGTATTACATTTTACCCTCTGTCCAGTGTCGGGGAGTAATTTCTGAAATTTTAGGATAAATTGACAGTGCGTTACTTTTAATGGATCAGCAGCTTGAAAGAATGCAAAATTGGCTGAAATTAACTTAGCAACAAGGTTGTTATCAAAGATCGCAGTCATGGTCATTATGTGTAGTCTTTGATATCATAGATGATGTTGCAACAGTGCAAAGGTCCACTAAGTGTGCTGGAGTGAACAAGAAGCAAGACAAAGGAATGATAAAAAATGTTTTTCCACAATTGTTAGGCTAAAGTTGGAAAAGTAGGATCAGATTGAGGAATTCAATGCCATAGCCAGGATTTGAACCATGGATGTTCAGCTTTCCATGCCATTACTCTAACCAACTAAGCTACCATGGCAACATGCAGCTATGGCATTGAATTTTTTCAGTTCTTGATTCTTATTTTTCAAGACAAACAAGTTGGCTTGTTATTATTCAATTGTAATACGTGAGCCAAATAGTTGAAAAGAAAGTTAAAATTGATGGAGAAGTTGTCTTGCAATAATAGGTGGGTTGTGAGTGAATGAAAGGGGATATGATATAAAAGTATATGCTGTATTAATCATCACTACAGAAGGATGACTGAGATTTGTTTCTCAGTGCACAGAGCATCGCATGCTATTGTTTATAGTGTTTTCCACAGCATTTACAGATACACTTTGCGTGTGACTAATGGAATTTTTAAGTTTTCATATCTTGTGGTGGAAGCCATGTGCAGCAAAATGTGTAACAATATGCCTGAGGTCACAGTTCCCACATTTCCTGACATCTCAAGTCATAGCATCAATACTGTAGAAATCACTCCACATTTCTCTCTTCTTCATTCTTAGCTTCTCCACGAGTTGTTCATATCCAGGGGTGAAAGGCATCAGTAACCTGATATGAAGCTCTTCCACAGAAAACAGTTCATACATCAATTCTTGAGGGGGTATATTTTGAGACACAGAATTTTGATTAAGAAGTTTGCTTTTAGTTTTTCCAGCTGCTCCAGATGTTTCAGTTTTCGGTGTGTCCAAATAATTTCTAGTCCATATAACGCAATAGGTGTGATCTTTATCTGAAATAATTTCATTGCAGTTTTGATTGTCTGTTCAATTGTTTGTTATTCATGGCTTTAATCACAGGGATAATTCGGTCATTGATGTGATGAACGAATACATTTCCAGTGGTCTGCATTGTGACACCTAGATACTTGAAATCAGGTACACTTTTCAAGGATCTTTCTTCTGTGTCAAAAATTGCTGGTTTTTCTCCTTTCCCAAAGATTACAGACACCAACCTCATTTTGATGTAATTCATTTTCTTCTATCCATTTCGTCAATAGATCAAAGGCTTTCTGAAGTTCTTCCTGGGACCTTAAGGCTAGTGCTGTAAATGAGTGAGTTATGTATTTCAAAGTTAACAAGCTTGAAAACTGTTATTCTGAATCTCTGAAACTACCTGAATACTTTCTTGCTATTCCTGCACACAATGCTAATGTTGAGAGGGTTTTTTCTTTGATACCTTCTATTATTCATATACTTTATTTTATTTCAAATATTTTCTTTAATAACCTGTTCAGGAAAGTCACAGATCGAACAGAGCAACCTGAACCTAACTATAAGCTTTAAAAATTACATACAAGTGCACATAAGCAATGTAAATATCTTACTGAGATATGTAGAACACATATTTTAAAAACTGTCTTTATATGCTACCTACTTAAACTTAATGTTAAGAATTAGGGTTATTATTTTAAAGAAAGTAAGCTTTTTGATCAACTAAGGATGCCATTGTGTGTCTTGCTGGAGGTTCCCAATAGTTTAGTTTTGCCACTGGATCTGTGTAGTATATTTTTGCAATTTACCTCAAAGACTATGATTGCATTAATGTTTGCATTTTAAACTCCTCTTTTTACTTTCTCTAACACGCACATAGTAGGTAGAGAGGTATTGCATTAAAAAATTTGAAAAATTTAAATTCAGCAGGTTTGCTGATGATGGAGATAAGTTGCCCTCAAAACAAGTTTAGGTTCTTCTTACGTAGTGATGCTTAGCGTTTCAAAATTCCAACTCATATTTATAAATTATCAATGCATCACTGTTTCTAATACTTCTACTGAAATGTAATAAATACTGATGCTTGTTATAAAACAGCAATTATGAATGCATGTTTCTCTTTTTCCTTGTTGTTCTCAATATCAGCCTAGATTAGATATATGTTATCTAAGTAGAGACATTAAGTAATATTAATAAAACATGAAGGATGGTAAAGGATCTTTTAATGATTTGTCTTTATAAATATTAAACAAATATACTTACATTGCATTAAATTTATATCCTTTAAATTCTTTTGACAGTATTTTCCAAAAATATTTATCTTTTTAAATGTTGATATGCTCCAACTTCCTGTTCTCAAAAACATTGCTGCACTTCTCTATAGGGTCTGTGAAACGCATGTTCTTTTCTGTCGAGAAAAACTTATAATCCACAAATGAATATCAGGAAACAACACAGCCCCTATAAGAAGACTGTGAATCCATTGAATAAAATGATAACCACACAATTCACACAACCCCGTCTAGCACTCAGAGGTAACACATGCTCTGGAAAAACAAAAACGATTGACGTATCGAAGCTTGTCATGGTTAATCCTTTGTAATTTGGAAGACACAGTAAAAAGCTGATTCCATAAAACTTTTAGATGCAGTTTGAAGTGGGAATTTTTATATATAATGATGAACGGTTATCCTTAACATATGAATACCAACTATGAGTTTGTGAAACTAAATATCATTTTACTCTCTCTCAGGGTTTATGCAGCTATGGAAGTTTCAGATGCTAATAAACCACTAGTAACAGTTGAGAGCAATGTAACTATTTATTTTTTCTTTTGAACTCTTATAAATAGCTATAATTAAACCCTAAACTTTAACCTAATACTTTTTGAAATTGATCTATTTTTACTTATTTAACTTGCTCAAAATGGCAAAGCTTAACAAAACAAAGAAATGAAGAAGAGCATAACAAAGCCAAAGCAAATGTGACAGAGAAGAATGACATAACAAATGCAACATATAATAAATTAATATAAGGATAAGATACCAAAAAAATTACAATTGAATAAAATTGTAGAATGTGATAAATTCTTTACAAACAGTATATAAAAGAATACAAGTTTTAAAATTTAGGAATATAGATGGTGTCTTAATAAGTTTAGTGAGCCTCTAAGTGCAATTCATTTCAAACTGAAAGTCGATTTTCGTCACACAACTTCACTTACTTTTAAAACTCGGACATGTTTGAAGAGCTATTGCTCTCATCCTCAACTGAAGGTCAACTGATGTTGGTAACATCACCAGCACTGGATCCAGAGGTAGGTGTCAAGATGGCAGCATCTGTAGGGTTGGAGTTGGAAGTAGGCGCTGAATCTATCCATTGGCAGGATTTCAAAATGGATCCAGTCCTACTGATGCTACCAACACCAGTTGGCCTTAGCTGAGATGAGAGTGATAGCTCTCAAAGCATGTCTGAGTTTTAAAAATGTAAGTGAAGTTGTATGACAAAAATTGACTCAAGTAATTTCTAAACTTTAACTGTAAGTTTAGATACTGTGAAAATGATTTTGGATGGTATACCTAATTTTTTGGAATTTGAAGCCAAAAAGTGAGGAATAGTTCCTTGAAATCCTGCCATCAGACCGATTAATTCTATCTCCTCCAGAGTATATTTGTTTTTATAATAATTGATGGTTGGCTCATAAATTTGTTTCTTCTCCTCAGAGGTCATACAGCTTGTTTCGAAATATACTATTGGCTCGAGTATGTATGCTTTTATGTGTTCCTTAAAGGCAAATTATCTCAATTCTCTGGTGCTGCCTTGTGTGGGAGACCTTAGACTTCCTTATGACTTCAAATTCTATTTCTTTTAGGCTTGCAGCAATCGTATGATGTTGAATGTTTCAGAGTGCTTCACCATAAGAAAAGAGCCAAGGACATGGGCAAGTGTTTCACTCACTGTCACATCTGCAAAAATGGGTGTTGGCCTGACTGCTGCCCAAAATAGTTTGTACAGCCAATACATTGCAGGTCATTTTAATTCCCTCTTTTCATTCTGAAAAAGAAAGCCCTTTGTGGTTCCGAATCCATTTATTTTCTGGTTGTACTCTTTGTATAAAGAGACACCTTTTCCTTTACTGGGTAAGGTATGAGTACATCAGGATTCAAATGTTTGATCTCTTAGCTTGGATCTTGCTTACCTTGTGTCAGTGAAGTTTCCTTAATATTAATCAGGGAGTTTTCTGATGTAATTTGCAGTTCTTTCAAACAGATTTTGCTTTCTTTATCAATTTGAAGAGTATTTATTTTGTATAATTTTCAGAGTATTTTAAAATTTTCAGGCCATTTAATTGCTGAAGAACAGCTTCCCATTTGATTTCAAATAATCCTAAGCCCTTAAATTTTCAATGTGTGTAAATGATCGAGTCTGGTGTAACAGAAGGTAGTTGAAGTATTTCCTTGAGTGCACCTTTTATCGTTTTGTTCAGCATTTTCCAGAAATTTTAAAGAGATTATTTTAGTGACATTGTTTGAAATGTATATATTAGAGAAGGATGTATTGAAGTGTTCATAAGACAGAACTTCTGTTCTGGTTATAAAAGAGTGGAAGAAGTTAACAAATCTAATTTAGTTTTTAGGTTGTTCATTCCACTTTGTGCATTGAATATTGGAACATGTGAAAAATTAGCTCCCAGGTAGCAAGTACATTGATTAATTGATATACTTGAAACAGGTGTGTTTTCAAGTATTTTTAGATCAGTCTTGTGTAATTGTCGTTTAGAAATATTAATAGCAATAGACTTTTTGGAATTTATTTCTAAACCAATTTCACTGAATCTTTATAAGTCATTCTTACAAGCTTTTCTGCTGCCTTTTTGTTTTCAGCTCTAGGATTGTATCATCTGCAAATCCAAATACGGTGAGAGATTTCAGATTGATTACTGGATTTAAACCATATTCTTTCACAACAGAATCTTCTGATACTTAATTCAAGATGTGATCTGTTACTATATTGTGACTTCGTCCAGTTTTTCTTCTTTCACTCTCTCAGTTTGCACTGTCGCTGTTTTAAGTTAATATGTAGTTCACTCTTTCATATTTTCACTTCACTTCACTAAACTGAACTAGTTCAATTCTCTGTCACTTCATTTCCTTCATGATGCAGCCTCTTCGTGCTGGATGGTTCACTTCACTCAGGAGTCATCAAACACAAGACCTCCACAACCATCACTCTGGGGTACACTTGCTGCTTGTCACAGAAATCACCATCAACTTGCTCGGAGAATTGCTCTTGATGTCACACAGAAAACTCATCCGCCAACTCGCTAGCTCACTCACCGATGCGACTCACTCTACTGTCACTACTCCTCACCTCGCACTGATTGTTGCAACAACTCTCTTCATTTTGCACTGACTTGTCTTGCCACTGCCGCAACTCAACATGCACTCACTTGCTTTCAGCTACAGCTGCCTCGACTGGCACTGACTCACTGCCCGCATGACCACTTCCTTATATAGACAGTGGAATCTTCCACAGAAGGTTCTCAAACATTCTAGAACAATTTCGACACACTTTCTGGAGGAAGGGGGATATAAAGCTTTCAGAAAGTTCTAGTTATCTCCGATAGTGCGTCTGGTGTTTATGCTGGCAAGTAGTGTTATTGTTGTTTACTCGGACGCTTGGGCTGACCTTCCGATAACCTTGGGCTATAGCCGCTGTGTCACACAGCTCCCTCCTCAGAGCTGTTCATCCCAGACAGCTTTATGATGTGTAGCAGGGTGATTGCAATGAACTACGACCAGTTCCCCCCTTTGTGACCAACATCCGATGCACGATGGGAGCCCAGGACCTCTGGCAAGAGTGTCGCATGGTGAGCACCACCTCTCCACGTCGCTTTGAAGATGAAACCAATAGAATCTGCAATGTAGCTTCTTCGGGTTATGTCCGCATCCAGGCACCTCCTGGTAGTGTTGACATGGGTTTCCTAGAGGACTTTCTTTGCCGTTTTCTTTGGGAGCACCAGCTGTTCCACCCTATTCCTTTTGGCTACAAACTCCTACCCGTGTTTATGTTTCTCCCTTTGGTATACCGTTCCTGACCACAAGGTGGTCCCACCACATACAACTGCTCTCATAACTTGGGCCTCTGGGAGAAATATCTGCCCATGCTGGTCATATGCCAGATTCTTTATACTTCAGGATTGGCCCTATGCCTCAATCCTCCATCTGCTCCCTCCTCAAGGTCTCATCCCAACCAATTGCAGGTTGCACCATGACTGGATGTAGGGCTCCAGTACTCTCCATCATCTGCTGGTCCAGACCCTCATCCATTGTAGCCTTTATCATCCTCTTGCTTTCTTTCATCTGCCTGTCTAGCCATTTTCCTTGCTTATCTAGACACTCCTCCACTGCACTAATATCATCTTCCATGTCAGATTTAGTTCCTTTTAACTCCTTTGCAAAGTCGTCTTTTGGGGCTTTCACTGTTGCCATTATCTCAGATTTGACAGTATCAAAACCTAATTGGGATTTCATTTTCTCCATTTCGATCTTCATTTCTGTTACCATCTTGTCCATTCAGGTCTTCATTTCCTCCATTTGGTCTTCACTTTTCCTTAACACTCTTCACTTCTGTTTCCATCTTCTCCATTCCAGATTCTATTTTTGTTTCCATCTTCTTCATTTCAGTCTTCATTTCTGTTCCCATGTTGTCCATTTTGGCCAATAATGTTTTAAACGTTTCCTCCATCTTGGCTTTTTAATCTTTATCCCACTCCTGACACCCGTGTGACATCCAATTTTTCAACTGTCACTCCCTCCTCAATTCTCATCACACACTCACTTCACTAAGGTGAACTAGTTTCGTTGTCCTCCGTGGTGTAGTGGTTACCATGCTAGCCTCTAGTTCCTGAGGTCGCAGGTTGGAACCCGGGGGAGGGCGATGGATTTTTTTGGGTGTAAAATCTTTAGCATGGCTTCCTTCGGAAGGGAAGTAAAGCCGGTGGTCCCGTGTCGTAGATTTATGGCATGTAAAAGAAACTCAAGCCTGATAAAGGGGCCTCTGAGCAAAATTACTGGTCTTTCATGTCCAATATAGAATGGGATGCTAAGGACCACAGCAGTTAAACAGCGTCCATAAATAAAATGCAATTTAATTTAGTTTATATCAATTCTCTGTCACTTCTCTTCCTTTTTGATGCAGCCTCTTTACGCTGGACGGTTCACTTCACCCGGGAGTCGTTGAACACAAGACCTCCATAACTGTCACTCCAAGGTACACTCTCTGCTCGCCAGTGAAGCTGTCACCAACTAGAGTCGCTCTTAATGTTGCACAGAAAACTCACCCATCAACTCGCTTGCTCACTGACACGACTCACTTTACTGTTGCCACTCCTCACCTTGCGCTGTCGTAACAACTCTCTTGACCTTGCACTGACTCGACTCACCACTGCCACAACTTGACATGCACTGACTCACTTTCAACTGCCTTGATTGGCTCTGACTCACTGCCTGCGAGAGTGGTCGCTTATATAGGCAGTGGAATCTTTCACAGAAGGTTCTCAAACATTCTAGAACAATTTCAACACACTTTCTGGAGGAAGAGAGAGATAAAGCCTCCAGAAAGTTCTAGTTATATCCCAATAGCACACCCTGTGCTTATGCTGGTAAGCGGCATTATCGTTGTTTATTCAGATCACTCGGCGCTGACCTTCCAATAACCTTGCGCCATAACCACGCATCACAATATTGTAGAGTGCAGGTGATATGGAAATCCTTGCATTACTCCTCTTTGCAGTTGTGTTGATGTGGTTTTGTTATGATTGATTTGTATCCTTATTTGATTGTTTTCTTGTAAATTCTGTATGTCTAGAAAAGCAATAGGTATGTTCAACCTGTGTTGTTTTGCATGCATTACAATACAACGTGGCAGTACAATATAGCCAACATATTTATTAATGTTCCTGTAAATCAATGCTGATGTTTGCTGAATGTAATGAATAGGTGAAGTTGTTTGTTTGTAATTTTACCTATTACTCTTCTGAGTACAGAACAGATGGTAATAGGCCTCCAGTTATTTGCATTGTCAGTATTGCCACTCTTGGTATAAACATAGTTCTAGCAGTCTGAAGGGATGGAGGAATGTGTACTGTTTCCAACATCCTGGAAGCTTAAGTAAGATTATGTCAAATGCAGTGTTGTCCTTGATGACTCTCACCAGTACATGATCAGGACCTGCGGCTGTGTGAACATGAATGTTATTTACAGTTTTCATAACTTCGTCTTTGCAGATGGCTGTATCATATGTTTTGTCTAGCTGAACTCCTTCTGCTGAAGTTAGGATTGAGGGTTGTCAGCCCTACAGGAGTTATGTGCTTTTCGCAATGGAAATCTAAATCTTTTATTTCTTTACTACTTCTTGCACAAGCTTTTAAACATTTATTACTATTTATCTTTATATTTCTGCCTTAATTATAATTACTTTCCTTAAAAGCCTTCGCATATAGGCAAGTCGGTACTGATCTGCGCAAACAGGTATTTACTTTTTCTCAACACATCTATAGTAGAGAATTAATTATTCTATTCGTCTATTGTGGCACTATTTCCCAATACTCTTGCCAAATTATTAGCTCTATTTAAAATCTTTCTCCATTTGTGATTGACCAGATTTTACATGACTGTTTAGTGAACAATTTATTGCAGTTGCCTAAGCGTCTGCTTGCACCATGTTCCTGCTTGCAACTCCTCTCATTACTTCCTTCTTGCTGCTGAATTATTCTTGTCTATTATTTTTCATTTGTTTGGTTGCTAGGTTACTTCCATTCTGCTGTATCACAATTCTTCTTTCTTCCCTAACAATTACGTTCCATGCTACAGTTCGCCTTTTATGTCATAACTTTCATTCCTACTTCACCTTTTAGCTATCATCTTTTTTGTTTCAAACCACAATGTATGCTGTACATTCATTTTGTATCTTCATATACAACAATTTCATTATGCATCAATTATATACAAAATATTCATACAATATTTTTACTTTTGAGCATGACATTCTTTTGCCTTGATGCTTCTTGAAATGATTTTATACAAACTTTAAATTATGTATCTAGGATTTTTAATCTCTCTTTCTTCCCTGATTGCCTAATAATGTACTTTATTTTTTCCTATTTAACTTAAAATAATTGATTTTACATTAGCCATGTGGCATGGCTTTTTTTGTAATGGGTTTAGTTCCCACTTCAGATCGCACATATACAAATTTAGTCGCAGTTGGCTGATGATGAGGAAAATCTTCCTCTAAACTAGTTCTGAGGTAAATACATAATTTAGTGAAATTTGTATTTGGGCAACCACATGTAATACAATTATGTCCATGGTTATTTAATGGTCTTACAGTGAGTGGCCATTTACCTCACATGTATATCGTGCTCACTGAGTGAGTTTCTCTGACTACCAAAGTAAGGATGAATTAGCACTCACATGAGACAGAAAAGAGTTCAGTATGAGTGTCTCTCTAGTAAGGACTATGGATCTGGCCCTAAGTTAACTACAATTTGCTGATATATCATAATTTGAAGAATTAACAGTTTGGATTACTTAGGACGAGATTCAGAACAGTTTATAAGTTTGAAGTTGTAGCATAACCTGTAAGAAGAGTTCTTAATGCCTGAAGAAAATCTGATTGCATATAGCAGGATTGTATATGAAATATGTTATATGTATATTATTGTGTCCTTACTGAATTAAAACTATGTCTAACCCTTCATGGTCGTAATGCGGACATAACCTCAAGCATTTGGAGGTGAGGTAAACTTAGTTGTGTATTTATTGTGCTAAGAGTTTTACAAATTTGATTGTCTACTGCACTTTGACCCTGGTCACTCATTCAGTAGACAATCACTACAGTTTATTTACATTTTACAATTTCTTATCAATAAATTATCTTGCTCTTTTTTTTTCAGTTTTTTTTTTCATGTCCCATTTCCACTTGTTTTTCACTTTTCATTTATTGATTACTTAACCATCACACATTCACTATAGTTTTCCATTCAAAGTAAGATGCGCTACCTCTTACTTTTCTCTTTCCACTGTCCAAAGCCATTTATTTTTTACTTTACACAAAAACTGTCCAATGCTTCTAGCGTCCTTGCATATCATTTCAATCATAAGTGTATTTCTATCCCCCTTCAACCACTTCTTATTAAAAAATTCTTTTCTCCAATTTTCTGTTCCTTGGCACTTAAATACTATGTGTACAATGTCTTCATTACCACCACATATCGGACATTGGTTCTGAGGAATACCCTGTCTTAGCCCTTTTAGCCTCCATGCTCCGGTTCTTACCCATGCAGTAGATTCTCTCTCTTCTTTATTTACTACGTCTATATATTTTTCCCTACCCCATGTATTTTTCAATACATGACATGTATAACAAACTAATGAGCTCTTTTCGGCAATCTCACTGAACATGATTTGTATTTCTATATCTTCCAGTCTTTTCCTCGCCTTTTTCCAAAAATTTTTCCGTTATTTTCACTCCTTCTCCACATATCTCCTAACTCATTTTTCTCCAAAATGTTCCGTAATTTACTTACCCATCCATCATTCATTAAGCTATTCTCTTGGTGTTCAATACATTGTCTTAACACATTACTTTTTCCTAGATTTAAAGTTCTGAACCAAAATTTCAAAGCTCTTTCCATTATCTTCCCCTTAGTTGCCACCCTGCCTATCTCTAATTGTGCTACCTGTCTTACAATTGACTTCGGTAGCCCTAGTATTTCTTTACAAAACATCCTGTGGACCACATCTATACTTTCCCATCCTCTATCTAATCCCCATATTTCTATACCATACATCATTTTTGCCTCCACAACCATCTCATAAACTTTTTCCAGCCATTTAACATTTATATTAGGTACTTTATATTTGCAGCTTCTAATTGCTGCCATCGCCCCTTTACCTTTTGCCAATGCAAACTTCTTTTGTTTCTCCCATTTATTACCTCCATATATTTTTACTCCTAAATAGATACAGTCACGCACCACCCTGTAATCTTTATTCTCTCCCTTCCACTTTTCATATTTGCTTAATTTTCCCCTCTTTTTGAAAACCACAATCTGTGATTTCTCTTGATTCACTTTTAACCTCCATTCTTTACAATATACATCAATTGCTTGTAATGATTGTTTTAAACCACTTACTGTAATAGATCTTACCACTAGGTCATCTGCAAAAAGAAGTTCTGGGATTTGGATGTTGTTCAACTGAACATTTGTGGCTGGATCTATCTAATGCTTTGCACAGTCATTGTCAGATGTTAGCAGTATGCAAAGATGTCATTCATAGCCAGTTAAAACATGTTAAGGGGAATTCCCAGCTACAAGTTTATGAAGTTGTATACATGTGTATGTGTGAGTAGCTCCGCTTTTTAAGAGTTTTTTTTGCACGATGTGCCAAGATTGCATCATAACAAATACTGACAGATAGTAAATAATGTTAATGTTCAATTCTTCTTTGAGTGATTTGGCTCAGAAGAAAAAGAAAGTGATATACAGTCACTCTACAGCAAGCTAGGTGCAAAGGCAACTCAAGTGATGACAGTGATGAGTGCCTGGATTTGCAGGTGTTATATGCTGTTACCAATAATGGTACTTAATTTACAAGCCCATTTCCATCCAGATAAGTGTTTCAAACTTTATTACACAGAGAAAACCTGCAAAACCTACTTAGAGTGAACCTGTGAGTGTGTAATGTTTACATGCATATAGCTTTCAGCATATAGACCATTTTTGCACCCAGCATGTTACTCAAATTTTTTTCAAAATCAGCATAAAGTCAAGTATGATTGCTTACATTTACACAATATTAGTTTGAATCTGCATAAATAGGTGTAAATAGCATAATATTTTCGATTTTAAGGAAGTTTTCAACTTTTTAAATATGAGCCAAACTAATTTCGCACAGGAAAGATTAAAATATCTCCATTCATTAGTACATCAGTGCTCATAATGTCACTGTATAAGCAAAAGCTGTGATGTAATCATTCTTTCAATATACTACAAGTATTATATAGCCTTCTAATGTTAGATCCTCTTTAGGTTTGTTTGAAGCTTAAGTATGCATTTTATAGGAGGTACCAAGCAGTGCAGAGCCAGCCAGTGTAGAACCACCTGCCCCTGAGAAGAAAAAGTCAGCTAAGGTTGAAATCACATTGAAATCAGCAACATTACCAAGAAGGAAAACTTCAAAAGCTGAAATTCAACTAGGTAAACAGTTTTGGATTCTCTGGAATTATTCAAGAACATATGCTACTGGTAATAGGTATAAATGTAAAATCTTTTTATTTTAGCACTAAGGCCCAGTTTTCTCTAGAGATTTTCAGAATGCACTAACATGTTTTTTAACATTATGCTAACATTTTAAAATTCTATGACTCTTGCATTGTTTGCACTTTATGACATTAGAATGCATACTCATGGATGAAGATAAAGATGAAATGTTGATGCGTGTTTGTTTGTACATAATTATTGATTAACAATGAGCTCTTGTTTCAGGGATAGCTAGGTTAGATGGTACTTTCTATCAGAGCATCATATACTCATGTGAATCATTAAACTATTATATTTGCTGATTTGAGTTACTACTGTATTTACATTTGGGGCTAGATAGCAACAACAAGATTTTTGTGGAGGATGTGACAATCTTTTGGAATGTAAAGGGTGTGATTCTGGTTGAATTTTTGGAGAAGGAATGCACAACATTTCAAGACCCTCAAGAAGCTTAAAGCATGTCTTCAGCAAGATCGCCCATCAAAACCTATGGAAAATGTTTTTTGCATGACAATGCAAGACCACACACCAGTCACCATTGGCGAGATTGCAAAAATTGGCTGGGAAGTGTTGCCTCATCCACATGCAGTCCTGATCTAGCAACATCAGACTTCTACCTGTTCATGTCAATAAAGAAGCTCATTGTGGTCATCGCTTTGAAGATGAGGAGACCCTGAAGAATTCCATTCACCAATGGCTGAGGAAGAAGCTATGTGATTTTTACTGGAATACATTCTCTTGTTTCAGATGAACAACAAACCAAGATTACAATGAAAAATGACAGTTTAACCATGAATATTGTGGCCATCATGCTGTGTAAAGTTTGTTTAGTTTTCTTGTAAATTAAAAGATAAAAAAGTAGGAGGTATTGTTTTCTGACTGCGCCTAATAGTTATAAGGAGAAAAACTCTTTGGTTAAAGAGGAGCCACTTATAATATTATGGATGTAACATTTATATACAAAACAGAATCTCAGAGTAAAGAATCATGTAAATACAGATGAATATAACAAAATCAAGAATAATAAATTATAAGGGGGGAATGTGGAAGCGAAGAGCAAAAAGCAACTTTCTAAACTATTAAAGCTAGAGACAAATATTTGCGCAGATAATCCTATTAATTAATTGTATTCTTAAGATATTAGTTATATCAATTTTATTAATGAGAAGCAAAAGTATCTCCTCCCACAGATCCTGAAAGGTAAATGTAATTTTTTAAAATAATTCTACAACATTACAAACTGTTCAGTGGGAGTTTTCATACAATTGATAGATTTAGAAGAAGAAACAATATATTTTATACTGCAAAGAGAGGGGGAAAATGGTGCTTTATTATGCAAATTATTCTTAGAAAATAAAAGTACATATCCAAATTTCAATCAGTGTGTTTTTTACACACATTTTGAAGTGCATCATAGAAAGTTTTGGATCTCTTATCTCTATTTTTGTGGGAGAAGATAGATTTTGAATGTAAGAGAATAGCAAGAAAACAATGTTAGAAAAATGGCAGGAAGTTTGTCATGCAGACTTACTTAAACAGTGCAGTACTGTAAAAACAGCATCCGAAACTTGAGTTGAGTGATCCTAGATTAACAAAACTATACAGAAATGCATTTTAAGTATGGTGCATAAAAAAGAATCTGATGTTGCACTCACATGCCTTTCTCTACTCTTGAACAAACTATTTATACAAACGTTTAATCTCCATCTACTTCACATTAATTGAGATAAACATTTGCAGAAACTATCTTATTGCTAATTTTCTTGTAGTTGCAAGGGGAATATGGTAGGCTTTAAGCGATAGTCAAATATTTTAAGAGCTGGTTGCCATGTCCAGGATACACAAAAAAAAAAAATTAAAAAAAAATAATAATAATAATAAATTCCCATTTGAGAAAAAGTATAAGTATTGGAAAAAATTAAAACAGCTAACAAGGATTATCTCGGAAATGGTTCACTCAACAACAAAAAAATATGTGTGATATAAATTGTGTGTTTTAACGAGATCTACACTTTTTGTGTAGTAAAATTTTGTGTATCTCTTTACGATTTACCAGTTATACCAAAGTAATTCAGAATGACTTTTGGAGACATTCTCAAAAAATTCAAGATATACATTTCATTTGCCATGAAAATATCTTAAACATATGATATTTTAATTAAAATCATTATAGTCATTTTTGAGAAAATCAAAATTTTCCAAAAATTTTCATGTAAAGGATAGTCTGGTGAGCAGGGATTTTCTTGTAAATCTTCTTGTCGCATCTTTGGAAGAACTCAAATACCAAGTATGCTATTTATCCAACTTTTCGTTTTTGAGTTATGCTGTTCACAGATGACAGACACACACTTAGATGCACAGACACACACATGGACATGTTTTCAAAAATGCTTTATTTGCATTCAGGCCACCTCAAAGCATGTATTTCCGGTGAAATCTTGGTATCAAATTTTTGGGTGGAAAGCTAAATACTTCCCTTATTCGTAGTAGAGAAAGTAATAAACAGCACCTCACTCCTTCCTGAGTAAAATTGCTATTGTCTTTGATCCTCAATGGTTCTTTACTAATCTCTTTAAAGTGTTATTAAATTTAGATGTTAATAGCTCATTATTTTAAACAAACCATCAATGAAACTCAGATCTAAAAGAAAGTATTTATTTTCTAGGTTATCCTCAACCTCAACCTGTCTCCAGAGCAGCAGACAAAGGCAGTCCAGGAGAGTACAGAACTGAGGTGGAGCAAATGGTTGGTTCATCTATACCACCAAGAATGCAGACTCAACGTTCAGAAGTTGCATTCCCAGTGGCTGCAGCCACCACTACTGCTCCACTGAGGTAACTTAGAACTTGCCAGGTGCATGCAGGCTTAGGCCCAACATATATGTAATGCTGTCAACAACATTCTTAAGATGCATTGAGTTCCAATTCAGGGCTCTGTTTGCAGAACTTCAACCCTTCATCTGATGCATGTAGGCTTAGGTCTAAAACCCCATTCACAATGAAAAGTAAGTGCAGATACAGCATAAACTCATGCTATTTCATGGAAGCATTTGCATAGTGTCACATAATGCAAGAGATTGTAAACACCAAACCTTGTTCAAATTGAAAATGGAGTTGATCCCACAACTACTTCAACTACATTAGGTTTTTTTATCTCACAAAACATTTTAGGAGAGGTTTCTCCCATCATCATCTCATTCTGAATTGTGAGGTTGGTGTTTGGGATATCACAATTCATAAACAGCTGCTGGAGGAAAATCTCCCATACTTTAGATCTATTGAGTTGTCGATGTGGTTCACTAATTTAGCATCTTTGTTTATTTCATGATGTGCTTCCTAGAAATGTATGGCTATTGCTGATTTATCTATTTTCTTGTATTTAGTGTTTTGACCAAAGAATACTTTTGAAACATTAGTATAAGCAAATAGATAAATCAGAAATAGCTGCACAGGGGTAGCTCAGTGGTTTCATCTGCAGCTCTAGTGCTGAGGGTCTGTGGTTTGATTCCCAGCTCTGGGGTGGTGATTTAAAGTCTGCCCTATCCAAGCTTTTACCTCTGACTAGCTTGTATGAAGTATCCCCAAGCCAAACATGGTTTAGAATTCACACTGAAAGCTGTAGATCCTCTTCTTCTATCACCATTTACCATTATCACCTCCTCATTGGAGGTAACAGACTCTGCCCTCTGGTTGCCTCCAGTTAATAATAGAGGTCCATATATTGCTGGTGGAACAAGGTTTCCCAGGAGGTCATCAGCCATATGGGGAGCGTTGTAAACCAACCAGCCAATAGTTGCACATTTCTGGGAAACTCATTGTGAAGTAAATGCTAAATTAGTGAACCATATCAACAACACAGTAGACCTAAGAGTGTACAGAAGATTTTTATCTGGCAGCTGCTTAAAAATTTCATTAGCCAGCACATCCAAATCTCAACCATGACTGTCAGGGGAACAACCAACCATCGTCCACCAACTTCACAAGTCATAATCAACTATTGATTGTGAGTAACATCTTCTGAAACATGTTCTGAAGTAAAAAATCTAAAGTCCTTTTTCAATTTGAATTGTTTCATTACTGCACTGTGTAGTTTCCAAGTGTAATAAATTAATTCAAAGTTATATTTGTGTTGCACACAAAGAGGAAGAATTCTGATTTATTCCTTCATGCATTGCCTGCTTTTCAACAATGAAAGATTTTATGCCCTCTACTATACATACCTGCTGCTGTGCCACACCATTTGAATGCTGCTAAGTTAATTGATCTTTACCAAGAGGAGTGTTGTCTTTGTGACAAAACACATTGATTGTATGAACCCCAGATCCTTAAAGACAACATTGCAAGTGTATTTTTTTGTGTCCTGTTTATTTATAAAGACTGGATGGGTTTTCTTATTAGACATATTGGTTATGTTATTTAATTTGAAACTTGCACTTCGAAGATTTCCACAATTATGGATACAATTTACGAATTTATTTAGAAACCTTGCTAAGTTGCTATGTGCTTGCCTATGGTTGCATTGTGAGTGGTCATACCTCATGCTTGTACTTATGCTGCTTTATGTTAATGTTATACCTTCGTTATGAATGGGTAAAACTGTCACCAATAACAGGGCAAGTCAAAATGTGGACCTGATTTCAGAAATGAATCTAATAAACATATTGTATTGTGAGACATATGCTTTGACACAAACTCACAAAGTTAGTTTGCACACATTTTTCCATTGTTTGCCTCAAGAAGTGAGCACTGTGCAGGATTAGGGTTGTAAAAGTACCATATAATACGAAAATGAGATGTAAATTACTGCATTTTACCCCATATTATTGGCATTAATGGCATAATTTGATGCCACCTGCATAACATTTATGTATCATGTTTTGTATACACCTCAGGCAACCCATTTGCAGTTCTCAACTGTTCCTGACACTTGTGAATATTCTAGCAATGGCATTTAAGGCATGGCATGATTGGAATTGCTTTAGTTGTCAAGCGTCCAACAGTACAATACGTACTCATGCTGAAGACTGCAAACATTTTGATATTTGGCAGTAAAGGTAAGATAGAGGCAAAATTCGGTACTGTGGAACTGTCTACAAGAATGTTCTTGCTACGAGAATTTGTGAGCATATCAACAAATGTAAATATTGTCCACAATCTGCTAAACACATGTCTTCAATGGTGTCACAAGGACCTTTGTATAAGCGGAGGGCATCTTCTCTGATCCATTCAAGTTCAGCATCATTTTGACAGTAGCATCTAAAAATGTTGACGACATGCCTAACATCAATTTGTCAGTAGATTTAGCTTCAGCTGTTACCGATGGCAAAGTAGATGAAGCTATTGCATGGGCCCTTTAATGTTCTGACATTCCTTTGTCAATGCTTGAGTTGAAACATTGGCAAAAAGCTTTCCAATTCATTCGCCTGGCTACGATACATCTAACCATCATTCTCTGGGTTGAACTTTACTCACCAGAATATAGAGTACAAATGATTTTAGCAAAGAAACTCCAGCACACAGTCTTGGTTTAATATCCAATGGATGGGGAGATATATCAGTACACTAAGTTGTGAATTTCATTGTTGGTATCCCTGAACTAATATTTTACAAGAGCACCTGGCCTGGTGCACAAAAAGAAACTGCCAAATTTATTGCATCAAACACAATTATTGTCATTGACAAAATAGATAAGGACAGGTTCATACCTGTGATCACCGATAATGCAGCGAATATGAAAGCTGCGTGAAAAATAGTAGAAGACTGAGTATAAACTTATACACTACGTAGGATGCGCTGCTCACAGTATCGGCTTGTTGAGTAGGGTTATCATGGCCTTGAACTACTCGAACTACTGCAACAGAGCAAGAAAATAATAAAATTATTTAAGTATATAGTCATGTCCCGCACGTTTTATCAGAATCTAAACAGAAGGAAAAATATGGATCATCTGCCTGTACTCTAAAACTCCCACCTCCAACTCGGGCTTATGCTGTCTTTGTTTTGAAAGTTTGTTAATGACTGGAAGTCATTGTTTGCCCCACAGTTAAGTTTGATAGAAACATTAAGACCATAGTGCTAGCAGATGTTATGTGGGAGAAACTTGAGGAAGCAAGCCGTCTCTTACGATCAATGTAAAGAGGCTTATTCTGAAAGTCATTGCTTGCCCCACAGTTCAGTTCGATAGAAACATCAAGACCGCAGTTCTAGCAGATGATACGTGGGAGAAGCTTGAGGAAGCAAGTCATCTCTTATAACCAATGTTTGATGCCATCAATCAAACCGAGGCAGACAATGCTGTGTTATGAGATATTCACACACATTACACAGACATTTCACATCGCGTAGAATCTGTATTTCAAGATAGCGCGATGTTCTTTTTGTATGGTGAGCTAGTCATAAGAGACACAATTAAGAATAGGCAGGCATTGATTTTCAAGTCTATTCATGCCGCTACACATTTGCTGGATACGTGATACAGGGGTGTGGCCCTTAATGGTGATGAGAACCAAACACTGGACTACATAACTGAAATATGCAACATGTCAGGGTGGAACAGTGGAATAATGGTGGCTAATGTGTCTGAATACAGAGCATGCTGTGTTTTTTTTTTTGCCCTTGCAAGATAGCTTATGAGAAGTTGATCAACACTGTTGCCTTCTACCTGGTGGCAGGGGTTGTGTGGGACTCAATCGCTAAATGTTCTGGTATCTAAACTGCTCAATGTACCAATATCATCAACTGCAAGTGAGCGAAACTGGTCAGTTCATGGGCGAATCCACATGAAAACCAGGAATAGGCTTTCTCCTGCAACGACAGAAAAGCTGGTTTTGATGCAGTAGAATCTCCAATACAAGGACGATCCAGTAAATATTCAAGGGTAAGCTACAGATCTGCGGCAGCAGGAATCATCCAAAGTATCTGATGAAGGTACTGACACCAAGTAAACACTTTTGTCTACATAAAATGTGATATAAAAGTAATTAAATATTAAGCTTTCTTTCTTGAACCCATTGTGTTGTAACATTTCATATTGTCAACAAATGTTTTGTTAATTATTCGGAGTCTTTGGGGCATATTTGTGTGTTACTCAGATGTGTAAATAAAACAACTATGCCTTCATTTTCAATTACTTGATTGACATAATGTTTATTATGACAGAAAAATGCTGTAATAGGAAATAAAGAATTTAGTACCCTTTGCTTGCATTGAAATCATGAATCCTACCATGTATACAAATCTTACCAAGTATTATTCCATTTAAAACCCTGATTTGGTATTATACTAATTATATTCCTTGCATATTATACCTCACTGCATTCCTAGGCAGGATATGTTTTCCTTGAAATGTGCGACGGTATTAATGTTACATGTGTGTAATGCATTATTATAGCACCACGTTTGGAAGCCAATTATGCGACGGTAAATGTTATATTTATTTAACATTAATTGTAGCTCCGCATTTGGAAGCCAATATGCAACGGTTGCTGCTTTACGTAATGTTGTTTACATCACGTGTGTTGAAGCCTTCTTGTGACATCCTTCTTTGTTTGGTTCGTAGCTCCCTCTGACGTTAGCAATTTGTATTAATTAGTTTCTGAAAGAATTTAAGGTTATGTATATTGTCCTCCGGCTAGCTATCATCTTATCTTGGTAGAACTTGTATCTCTTGCAGGGTGTGAATCGGAAAGGAATCTTTTATCCAGAAATTATACTGACGAAGAAATTGGTTTTATAACTTTTATTGCTGAACACATTCACAAACACTTTTACAAATTAATCTGGATACTCGCCAAACTGAAACTGTTTTTAATAACTTCTTACTTATCACTTTTAACTTGCATACTTCAACTTTGTGTAGAATTAACTTTATAATAATTTAGATTCTCGTAATTCTGCTGCGCGTAACTTGGCGAAATAAATGAACTGAGAGACCGACGTGGAGAGTACTGAGAATTTTGTAGAACTGGGGAGAACGCTCCCTCGAACCTGGCTTATTTATAGGCCTGCCTCAAGATACGCCTAAAGATTATAAATGAACTGCTATTGGCTAATAAAACGCGCCAACATTAGCGTCTATTTTAATATCCAATGAAAACCACTAATACATATTTCTTTTAGGGAACATTCTAGAAGCTTTTACCGAAAAGGCGCGAAACATTACGTAACTTCCTGGTTCCCGGCAATGACAAACGACTCACCCCCTTGCTGCATTATTGCGTTATTGTTGACAGTTTCAGTAAAGCCGTATATTATTATTTACCAATAATAATTACAATTAATAAACCTCTGAAATCAATGTCACATAAAAATACATATTCATATTATTATCATTAATTACATCTGAGTAATTTGTGATACAAATTACCGTATCATATGCCCCACTAGAAACATAATTATAAATATTTATAACTTGTTTAGAAATTTTAAAATTGTGTTTTTAGTCTCCTAAATCTTGGAACACACACTATCACTTTCACTTAACACTTCACACGCATTTAACACACGACATGTTTTATCTCGCCACTACTTACTGGCTCTGGTTTAATTAATTTAGATATTAATCTGACATCACAAAAATTTTTTTTTTTTTTTTTTTATAGCAAATACTTTACCCTAAATTATTTAATCACTGCTACCAAATTGTTTACTTTAAGTTGTTGACAAAAATTTATACATTTAAGATTTTTGTAATTATTATACATATTTACCAAAATATTCACCCTCTACATATATTTACATCTCTTAAATCTAGACAATGTTTCACCTTTTCTGTTTTCTACATAAATATTTTTTTTTTTTTTAGAATTTATTATTATTTTGAACAATACTTTTGGAATTGTATTTACGTACTTTTAATTTCATATCATATTAAGTTTCAATCTTTGCATTCTTAATTTTCAAATGTTGTTACAGTTACTAAAAAATGTTATTTTTTTCTTTTAAATATTTATTTCTTTTTATTTTTCTATTTTTTTTTTTTTTTGAATTTATTTCTGTTTTCTCATGACATATATATATTTAGTTAACCCTCTTACGTTCCAATACATTTCTCTGCAAGTCATCTTTACCTATCCAGCATTTACTTTACATCTCATTGCTATTTACCCTCCTGGATCAAATTGTGTGTGGCTAAACATTACTCGTAGCCGTATCCTAACCTTCAAATTTTTGTTCATGAATAACCTCTTGTATTCATTTGAAATTTCATCACATGATAACATTTGAAAACAACCTAAAGCTTCCTGAACAATACATCTTTTAACAACTTTCATTTTCAACTCTTTAACTATCTCTTTAATTTGAGAATACTCTGACAAATCTATACTCAACTGTACTGGACTGGAGTTTTCAATTTGAAAATCTTGATACAATTTATTTCTTTGCATTACTGTCTCATTCTGTATTTCTGATATTTCCCCTCTGAAATTAACTTGCGCCTGATTTACATCTACATTCATAACCTCTTTTATCTCTCTTAGCTCACTTGAAGTACTACTCATTTGACTTCCTAACTCTGTACATTCTACATTAACCTCACTTTTAGTATTAACCTCACTTTCTTTGTTATCTCTTTCCCTACTCATGTCTAGCATTTTCTTTGAAATTTCTCCTATCTCACTTGCTATTACTTCCTCATTTTCATCTCTCATTTCTGGCATACTACTATCTAGCTTCGTAACTTTCTTTTCACTTTCTTCAGTGCTTTGATCTACTTTTTGCTCTAATACCTCATTACTCCTACCAATGTTTTCAATTAATTTCCTATGACTTTTTTCCATACTCTGAGATAGTTTTTGTTCTAATTTCTCATAACTCTGATCTACTTTTTGTTCTACACTCTTAATAATATATTCCCTGTTTTGATCTATTTTCTTACTAAGATCTTCCCTTATTTCCCTTAATTCTCTTTTCATATTTCTCAGCATTTCCATCATCATACTAGCATCAATAGTAATATTTCCTACTATTCTTACTTTCTGCACTAACATTTTCATCTTCAAATCCTAAAAAAATCTAGGCTATTTTCTGTAACTTGTATTGGATCAGAGCTAACTGTTACACTATCTCCCTCCATAATTATTTCTTCTGTATTACTAGCAGCCATTGTTTTTATTATCCTACCACTCCTAAGGAACATTTATTTACCTTTTTGATGCTGTATGTTGTTGTTACTTTAATGTCCAGCGTTCTGCCCCATTCTCCTAGATTTGTATGTCGCTTCTGCGTTGTGTTGTGATGAATCTACGTCGTCTTGTAGTTGAATTCCTTGTTGCCTTGCAATCTCGGAATTACGATGTCCAATCATCCATGTAGTCTGTCGTTCCTTTTGTTTCTGGAATCTGCGTCTTGTAGATCATTTCACTGCTGCTTTCGTCCCTTCCTGGTTATGTTGATTCATTCCTAGTCGTCGTTTTCCTTTCCTGGTCACTTCGCCTTCCTTTCCTGGTTACTTTGCCTTCCTTTCCTGGTCACTTCGCCCCACGTCCTGGGTGCCAATTTGTAGTAGTATTGATGTTACAATGTGTTTAACATTATTATAGCCCCACGTTGGGCGCCAATTATGCGACGGTATTAATGTTACATGTGTGTAATGCATTATTATAGCACCACGTTTGGAAGCCAGTTATGCGACGGTAAATGTTATATTTATTTAACATTAATTGTAGCTCCACATTTGGAAGCCAATATGCAACGGTTGCTGCTTTACGTAATGTTGTTTACATCACGTGTGTTGAAGCCTTCTTGTGACATCCTTCTTTGTTTGGTTCGTAGCTCCCTCTGACGTTAGCAATTTGTATTAATTAGTTTCTGAAAGAATTTAAGGTTATGTATATTGTCCTCCGGCTAGCTATCATCTTATCTTGGTAGAACTTGTATCTCTTGCAGGGTGTGAATCGGAAAGGAATCTTTTATCCAGAAATTATACTGACGAAGAAATTGGTTTTATAACTTTTATTGCTGAACACATTCACAAACACTTTTACAAATTAATCTGGATACTCGCCAAACTGAAACTGTTTTTAATAACTTCTTACTTATCACTTTTAACTTGCATACTTCAACTTTGTGTAGAATTAACTTTATAATAATTTAGATTCTCGTAATTCTGCTGCGCGTAACTTGGCGAAATAAATGAACTGAGAGACCGACGTGGAGAGTACTGAGAATTTTGTAGAACTGGGGAGAATGCTCCCTCGAACCTGGCTTATTTATAGGCCTGCCTCAAGATACGCCTAAAGATCATAAATGAACTGCTATTGGCTAATAAAACGCGCCAACATTAGCGTCTATTTTAATATCCAATGAAAACCACTAATACATATTTCTTTTAGGGAACATTCTAGAAGCTTTTACCGAAAAGGCGCGAAACATTACGTAACTTCCTGGTTCCCGGCAATGACAAACAACTCACCCCCTTGCTGCATTATTGCGTTATTGTTGACAGTTTCAGTAAAGCCGTATATTATTATTTACCAATAATAATTACAATTAATAAACCTCTGAAATCAATGTCACATAAAAATACATATTCATATTATTATCATTAATTACATCTGAGTAATTTGTGATACAAATTACCGTATCAAATGTTAGAACAATGGCTCCTCTGCAGCTTGAAAAGAGGAGTGCAAACTTCATTCTTTAACTGAATGATGCTCCTCCACATTACCATGACAGTGTTCAGGACCTACTCAATGGGAATTGCAACAATGATAGATAAACAATGCATCTGTATGGGATCGACCACTTCTTTGTTGGCCACCTCATTCTGCCAATTTGATCCCTGTGATTCCTTCATGTGGGGTATAATGAAGAATCATGTTTACATACTATCACTTCCAACAAAGCCAAACAAGCCTGCATCAGAGCCTCGATTGCTGCAATCAACCACATGTTACAAAAGTTAGAGGAACTAAACTGACTTTTCACTTAGGTGAAACAATAATAATTATAGTTTCTTAATGTTACATGACGAATGTTGTGAGGCAGCATATGAAAAACAAGTGCTGGCTCTTCTGTGCAAGCAATGGAGTATTAAACTTATGTGCTAAAAACGATGTAGTGAAACTTCTCACATTTGTTGATCTTTGTTTTAATGTTGTTGCACTAATATTTAACTTCCATTTGCTACACTGAATAATTCCTTAACTCTGTGTTTGTGTTAATTGTTGTTGATATTGCTGTGCATTAATGTGCATGGTTTGTGAGTAGAGCTTTTAAAAATTGTCACTAACAAATGACATGTGTGATGTTTCATGTACTAATACAGAAAAGCATCAATGGAACCAGATGTCACAACTATTTCCAAGGAAAAACCAAGGGAACACATTATTCCTATAATTGTGGAAAGGGAGCCCAGTGTGTGCAACATAAGGTACCATTTCCATTTTATGCAAGAAATGCATCTGTTATTTGCTAGAGGTTACTAAAAATGTTAGGAAAGTTATTAAGTGGTAGATTTTTTTTTTTTTTTTTTTTTTTTTTTTTGTAATGGCTAATGTGTTTGAGGAATATTTGTGTATGGTTATTGTGACTCTGTGTGTAAAAGGTGTTTAGAAGTTTATACAATTATTCTCATTCTAAGTATGTATTATATTTTCTCTTTGCACCACTCTATTAGTATATTGAGTTGTGTAATAAAATGTGCTTAATTTTCCTACAATTATGATCATAGGTTTAAAAGGACCAAGAAAATTATTGTATGGATGACTCTCAAATTTTTGGATAGCTAAGGCAAAATTGCTTCATTAAAACCCCAAAATTTCTTAATTAAAACTGAAAAATTGTTTAGTAAAATAAATTTTTTTGGAATCTGTAATTTTACATTAATAAAGCTGCATGTTTCTAGTTTAGCTGAATGCTGGTTTCCTGTGTCCAAGGTAGGGTTTTTGACTTTGCTTAAATAAGACACCCTTATGTCAGTAAATTTACTGGTATGTTAAGACACTCCTGCAGGACAAAATTTGAGCATACTGGCAGTACTGTGACTTTGTCCAGTTTTTCAACTGTTACTTCTCTCAGTTCTCGCTGTCACTGTTTTGATCTGGTTCAACTTTTCACTGGGACTTCACTGTCTTTTCACTAATGTGAACTAGTTCAATTTAATTATCACTTCACACTTCACTTTCTTCATGATGTAGCATCTTTTTCACTCGCTAACTAGTTGAACTCAAGACCTCTACAATCTCTTGTTCTGCAGTAACACTCATTGCAGTTGTCACCAACTCACTCAGAGAACCACTCTTGATGTCGCAGCTGAAACTGCTCACCAACTGCTTACTCAACTGACTCCTCTCGCAAGAACACTCACTTATATAGCCAATGGAATCTTCCACAGAACGTTCTAGAAGTATCTGGATACATGTTCTGGAGGCAAGGGAAAGAAACTTCCAGAAGATTCGTTACCTGCCAATAGCGCTTGGGTGTTTACACTGCACAAGAGTGCAACTTATCTTTGTTTATCTCTGACTGCCTGGCGCCAACTTCCCAATAACCTTTGGCCATAACTGCTGCATTACAGTATTGATGTGAACCTGGTAATGGCCAACATTGTTAAATAAACTTAACAAGCATTAAACCCAGTGTAATGAGACACAAGCTTTCTGGTATGTTAGCATCAGTATAATTAATGATTAAATTATGGAAAATTAATCGACATTTAACACTCATATTGCTTCATTTACCAAATTTCTGTATTGGTAAATGGAGCAACATGAGTGTCTAAATATCGATTTATTTTCCATAATTTATTTGCTTCACTGTATGCAAGTTACAAATGTTCACAAGAAAATATAGAATATGAGTGTGTTAATGTGTATGCGATCAGGTGTTATAACAGCACATCCACCTCTTCCATCTTTGGATTTTGATCCATTAATGAAGATTTGTTTATGGTAACTGTAATTTTTACATAATTCCTGGAACATTCTTTGATGTGTGTGTGCACTTTGGCTTATTTCCCCTCTCTTATATTGTGATAAGGAGAATGTTGGATTATGATGCCTATTGTTGTGACCCACCAGCAGACTGCAGTAAGAAGCTATGGAATAACTAAAGGGACTTTTCAGAAACTTTAACTTATGGAAGGAAAAATTGTGTTGAATCAGTTTAGTGGTTGTGGTTGTTTTGAAGTCAAGTACTTCCAGATGTATCAGGCGAGTATTGTCATGAATGCTCATCACTAGTGTTTGAATTTGAATATTTATTTCTTTACTGGCATTTATGCATTATTTTATTAATTACAATGTTAATCAAAATACTTAATCATTTTTTAATAATCCATCTATTCAGTCAAGTCACAATTCACTACACACAACAGTCCTGAACACAGTGATTGTATACATCACTAAGTGGAGTGCTGTGGAAGTAGGTGATGACTTTAGTTCAATGTGTGAAAAATTACAAAAAAGTGGGGTAGCGGAGTTATGCAAGTGCTACAGGGTGTAGAACCACCAAAATCAAGAATTCTGGCAATGTTTGTGTGTTATCAACTTGTGTTAATGCATTTTATTAATAGTGTGATGTAGGGGCTATGGCCCAAGATTATCAGGAGGTTGGTGCCGGGCAGTCAGAAATAAACAAAAATAAGTAGTGCTCTCACCAGTGTAAGCAATGGAAATGCTCTTGTCAGATAACCAGGATCTTCTGGATGTTTCCCTTTCTTGAATGTTCTGGAGCTCTGTGGAAATATCCAATGGCTGTATAAACAGGTGCTCTTGCAGTTGAGTTGGTCAGTCGTGAGTGAGCCAGTCAGCAAGTGTATTTCTGGTGCGACGAAAAGTGCAAGTTTGTGATGTGCAGTGAGTGCTGCTTCTGCGAGATATTAAAAACTCCCCAGCAAGTGAACCATCTGGAAGAAGTGGCTACGTTGTGTGTATTTAATTGCATCATGAAGAAAGTGACATGATAGTGAAAGCTAAGTAAAGTGACAGTGAGAACTGGATAGTCTCAATAAAATGCATAGAAATCATTAAATAGCACAATAAACATCACAGAACTAGTGCTGCTTTGTAGTTAACACTTTAGGCATAGGCAAAACAGATCAAACTTTTCAGTTTTTCTTTTTATCTTAATGTTTGGAAATTTGTGAATAGAGGCAAATTTTTGAAACTTTGTGTTATAGGTGGAAAACCACCCAATGCAACTAACATTGCCCTTCAAGCACTTTTTCTGGAGTAATCAAGTTTTTACAGAATACACGAGTCAGCTGGAATCTTGCATAATTAGCAACTTATGTAGAATGTTGTGTTCCCATATGAGGTTACCAACAGTGTTGGCATTTGATATATTTTAATGTGATTGGTTGGTTTCTTATGTTTGCTGTTGGCAATAAAACCATTCACTTTCTTGCACTACAGTATTTTTATGAAAAGCTGAGCAGCGAAGTAGGTGGTCTCGCTCCCATATCTTCTCAGAATTCACAGAAAGAACATTTAGGAGATTCTGCTACACCAATCCTTTGCAGGTATTTTTGAGGCAGTCATGGCCTATTAGAAATCTAAAAATTGCCACAGGATTTTCTTGGTAATGTGTAGTAATTCTAGTCATATTACTATACAGGTTTGTCCATTTGTTTTCCTTTTGCTTGTGAGATGTATCTCTCTTTAAGATTATTGTTGTATGTCAATGTAATTATGCTTTAGATAGAGTGGTAGGGGGAAGGAGCAGATGATTTTAATGTAATTTTTATACCTTGGTCAGAAAATTGGCTGCTTCATTTCCTTCTACTCCACAGTGGCTGGTATCCATTGAGGTACTACTCTTCTATTTAAATGAATTGTTTAAAAGTTTTGCAACCTTCTGTGGCATTGAGACTTTTGGCTGTTGTGTCAGATGCTATGGCTATTATAGCCTCTATGAAATCAGCCTCTCATAAATATGTTTATTTGATATAGAAGGTATTGTTAGCCAAAAAGGATCACCGAAATTTCGCCATAAAAATTTGTAGAATTTAAATTTAATCTCGTGTGAAAGCCAAAGAGTAGGCACACTGTACCAGCACCAGTGCCACCATTATATGGTAAGCTGGATCCTTCAGTGAAAACATGTAGCCATTCCTTAGCAGGATATTTTAAATTTATTATTTCTAGAAATTTGTTTCAAAACACAGGGAGAAGTTTTAAGATTTTTTGGATTCTTCTGCTAAGTGTAGATAATGTTCAATGTAAAATAGGTCTAAAGGATTATGCAGATACCAGACCCCACTTTAACCTTTCCTGACCTGTCTTCCTTGGCTCAACTCTTGGAGACTATTATGAGGCCTAGAAATCATTTAATTTTCTTTCCTGTCTATTCTTCCTTCTATCTAGAGTGATGTAACTGCTGCCCATTAATAAATGCCATAATATTGCAATGATTTATCCAGATTATCTATTTCTGTTTATGAATGAACTCCCCCTGAAAAGGGATTGCTGGTCTTGCTGCTGGACCCTAGGAATACACTGGTTTGAACTTGGGTTACCTGCATTCAGAACTTGAGAATTTTATAAAAAGAATCATACTTGTACTTGGTTGAGCTTTAACACATCAAATTTGTGGCATGTATTATGTTTATGTGCTCCATTGTTCCTCAGTAACTTCAGACACTGAGCAAAACATCCATGTTTGTAATGTATGGTCATTTCAGGTCAGCATCAATGGAACCAGAGAGTAGCAAGAGTAAGCCAAAAGAGCACATCATCCCAATTCAAGTGGAAAAGGAATCGGAAGAAACTGCAGTACAAAGTCCATCACAACCCACACCACCAAAACCACCTGTACCACCACTGCAACAAAGATCTATGTCTCAAAGGTGCGTGTGCATTTTAGGGCTTAAGAAACATAATACATAAGGGTAATAATACATGACTCGTAGTTATTTACTTTTATAGGTTTTTTTCTATTCTTTTTCTTCTTTTCTAGTACACAAAGTACTGCATTTCACCAAAAAAATGTTACTATCTTCACCAGAAATATACGTTTTGAGGTCTCCTGAAAACTATCCTTTACATGGAAAATTTTCATAATATTTTATTTCTCAAAACTGACTGTAATGATTTTGATTAATATACCGTATGTTTAAGATATTTGCATTACAAATAATATATATATATATATATTGAATTTAAAGCACATAATCTGGGAAGTCCTCTTTATTCACATTGAATTTTGTATAACCAGTAAATCATAAGAGATAAACACAAACTTGCTTCACAAAAAGTATAGATCTTTTAAGGGTACATATGACTGAATTTTTCAAATTCTGTATTTTTCAATTCATTTTGATGAAATGTTGAGTAAATATTTGTGCTGTAACCACATTTAGCCATGCAAAGTTTTAACCATGTAGGTTGCTTGGTTCAGTAAACATTGTAAATTATTTAAATAAAAAGTAGTTGCACTCACAAAGTCCCTTGCGACATGGTTTTCATCCAATCATTTTAAATTTTTGCAGAGACACACTTCAAACAAGGATAAGTTGGAGTTGTGTTGGGTTTTTATGTATGAGGATTTGTTTGGCCTACAGAAAAATAAATATTGAAATTTCATAATTTTTAAAAAAATATTGAATAATTACCTATTCTGAAGCATAAAAACCACACTAAAATTCATTTGATATCAAAACCCAATACAATTTTTATTTCTAGTGCATACTGCTACATACTGTGCAAGGTTCAAGCCATTCTGATAAATGTTTTGCAAGGAGCATGTTGTATAGAGAAAGTGCTGAAAAATTGCAAACTAAGAAAACAGTAAAAGAAGCAGATACTGGACATTTAAACACCACGCACATGGAGTTAAAGGATGGCTTCTGTGGCTTTAAAAATATAGAGGATGCATTTGATAGAGCAAAGATTGTAAATTTTTTATGCCAAAAACAAAAAAAAAAACAACAAAAAATCAAACTTTTTACCGAAAATTGTCTAAATTCAGTCATATGTAGCCATAAAACCTACGATTTATATCAAATGAAGTTTTATTGGCATTAACCATTTCTGGGATAATGTTTGTCATTGGTTTGAATTTTTAAATAATTTATACTTCTTTCATGTGCCGCCAGAAGTCACTATTAATGTTTTTCTTGTGGTCATGCAAAGAGCAGAACTTTAAAGCCATCACATAGTGACCTGTTTTTTAACACCCAATTATTATCGCTTCTTCCTATGACATACCTCTTGTATCTACAATGAAATATATAATAAAAGCATTTCTTCAATTGTTTATCTTGATTAACAAAAATAGATTTAAGAATAAACTTTTGTAAAAATAATTTGTAGATTAGTGGGCAGAGAAAGTCATGTGGGTGTAACACATCAGATTTTTACTTTCTCTACTACGTATAGTAAGTAGGGGAAGTATTGTATTCCACCCAAAAATTCTATACCGAGATTTCACTGGAAATACATGTTTTGAGGCCTCCTGAATTAAAAAAAGCCTTTTTGGAAACTGTGTGTGTGTGTGTGTGTGTGTGTGTGTGTGTGTGTGTGTGTGTGTGTGTGTGTGTGTGTGTGTGTGTGTGTGTGTGTGTGTGTGTGTGTGTGTGTGTGTGTGTGTGTGTGTGTGTGTGTGTGTGTGTGTGTGTGTGTGTGTGTGTGTGTGTGTGTGTGTGTGTGTGTGTGTGTGTGTGTGTGTGTGTGTGTGTGTGTGTGTGTGTGTGTGTGTGTGTGTGTGTGTGTGTGTGTGTGTGTGTGTGTGTGTGTGTGTGTGTGTGTGTGTGTGTGTGTGTGTGTGTGTGTGTGTGTGTGTGTGTGTGTGTGTGTGTGTGTGTGTGTGTGTGTGTGTGTGTGTGTGTGTGTGTGTGTGTGTGTGTGTGTGTGTGTGTGTGTGTGTGTGTGTGTGTGTGTGTGTGTGTGTGTGTGTGTGTGTGTGTGTGTGTGTGTGTGTGTGTGTGTGTGTGTGTGTGTGTGTGTGTGTGTGTGTGTGTGTGTGTGTGTGTGTGTGTGTGTGTGTGTGTGTGTGTGTGTGTGTGTGTGTGTGTGTGTGTGTGTGTGTGTGTGTGTGTGTGTGTGTGTGTGTGTGTGTGTGTGTGTGTGTGTGTGTGTGTGTGTGTGTGTGTGTGTGTGTGTGTGTGTGTGTGTGTGTGTGTGTGTGTGTGTGTGTGTGTGTGTGTGTGTGTGTGTGTGTGTGTGTGTGTGTGTGTGTGTGTGTGTGTGTGTGTGTGTGTGTGTGTGTGTGTGTGTGTGTGTGTGTGTGTGTGTGTGTGTGTGTGTGTGTGTGTGTGTGTGTGTGTGTGTGTGTGTGTGTGTGTGTGTGTGTGTGTGTGTGTGTGTGTGTGTGTGTGTGTGTGTGTGTGTGTGTGTGTGTGTGTGTGTGTGTGTGTGTGTGTGTGTGTGTGTGTGTGTGTGTGTGTGTGTGTGTGTGTGTGTGTGTGTGTGTGTGTGTGTGTGTGTGTGTGTGTGTGTGTGTGTGTGTGTGTGTGTGTGTGTGTGTGTGTGTGTGTGTGTGTGTGTGTGTGTGTGTGTGTGTGTGTGTGTGTGTGTGTGTGTGTGTGTGTGTGTGTGTGTGTGTGTGTGTGTGTGTGTGTGTGTGTGTGTGTGTGTGTGTGTGTGTGTGTGTGTGTGTGTGTGTGTGTGTGTGTGTGTGTGTGTGTGTGTGTGTGTGTGTGTGTGTGTGTGTGTGTGTGTGTGTGTGTGTGTGTGTGTGTGTGTGTGTGTGTGTGTGTGTGTGTGTGTGTGTGTGTGTGTGTGTGTGTGTGTGTGTGTGTGTGTGTGTGTGTGTGTGTGTGTGTGTGTGTGTGTGTGTGTGTGTGTGTGTGTGTGTGTGTGTGTGTGTGTGTGTGTGTGTGTGTGTGTGTGTGTGTGTGTGTGTGTGTGTGTGTGTGTGTGTGTGTGTGTGTGTGTGTGTGTGTGTGTGTGTGTGTGTGTGTGTGTGTGTGTGTGTGTGTGTGTGTGTGTGTGTGTGTGTGTGTGTGTGTGTGTGTGTGTGTGTGTGTGTGTGTGTGTGTGTGTGTGTGTGTGTGTGTGTGTGTGTGTGTGTGTGTGTGTGTGTGTGTGTGTGTGTGTGTGTGTGTGTGTGTGTGTGTGTGTGTGTGTGTGTGTGTGTGTGTGTGTGTGTGTGTGTGTGTGTGTGTGTGTGTGTGTGTGTGTGTGTGTGTGTGTGTGTGTGTGTGTGTGTGTGTGTGTGTGTGTGTGTGTGTGTGTGTGTGTGTGTGTGTGTGTGTGTGTGTGTGTGTGTGTGTGTGTGTGTGTGTGTGTGTGTGTGTGTGTGTGTGTGTGTGTGTGTGTGTGTGTGTGTGTGTGTGTGTGTGTGTGTGTGTGTGTGTGTGTGTGTGTGTGTGTGTGTGTGTGTGTGTGTGTGTGTGTGTGTGTGTGTGTGTGTGTGTGTGTGTGTGTGTGTGTGTGTGTGTGTGTGTGTGTGTGTGTGTGTGTGTGTGTGTGTGTGTGTGTGTGTGTGTGTGTGTGTGTGTGTGTGTGTGTGTGTGTGTGTGTGTGTGTGTGTGTGTGTGTGTGTGTGTGTGTGTGTGTGTGTGTGTGTGTGTGTGTGTGTGTGTGTGTGTGTGTGTGTGTGTGTGTGTGTGTGTGTGTGTGTGTGTGTGTGTGTGTGTGTGTGTGTGTGTGTGTGTGTGTGTGTGTGTGTGTGTGTGTGTGTGTGTGTGTGTGTGTGTGTGTGTGTGTGTGTGTGTGTGTGTGTGTGTGTGTGTGTGTGTGTGTGTGTGTGTGTGTGTGTGTGTGTGTGTGTGTGTGTGTGTGTGTGTGTGTGTGTGTGTGTGTGTGTGTGTGTGTGTGTGTGTGTGTGTGTGTGTGTGTGTGTGTGTGTGTGTGTGTGTGTGTGTGTGTGTGTGTGTGTGTGTGTGTGTGTGTGTGTGTGTGTGTGTGTGTGTGTGTGTGTGTGTGTGTGTGTGTGTGTGTGTGTGTGTGTGTGTGTGTGTGTGTGTGTGTGTGTGTGTGTGTGTGTGTGTGTGTGTGTGTGTGTGTGTGTGTGTGTGTGTGTGTGTGTGTGTGTGTGTGTGTGTGTGTGTGTGTGTGTGTGTGTGTGTGTGTGTGTGTGTGTGTGTGTGTGTGTGTGTGTGTGTGTGTGTGTGTGTGTGTGTGTGTGTGTGTGTGTGTGTGTGTGTGTGTGTGTGTGTGTGTGTGTGTGTGTGTGTGTGTGTGTGTGTGTGTGTGTGTGTGTGTGTGTGTGTGTGTGTGTGTGTGTGTGTGTGTGTGTGTGTGTGTGTGTGTGTGTGTGTGTGTGTGTGTGTGTGTGTGTGTGTGTGTGTGTGTGTGTGTGTGTGTGTGTGTGTGTGTGTGTGTGTGTGTGTGTGTGTGTGTGTGTGTGTGTGTGTGTGTGTGTGTGTGTGTGTGTGTGTGTGTGTGTGTGTGTGTGTGTGTGTGTGTGTGTGTGTGTGTGTGTGTGTGTGTGTGTGTGTGTGTGTGTGTGTGTGTGTGTGTGTGTGTGTGTGTGTGTGTGTGTGTGTGTGTGTGTGTGTGTGTGTGTGTGTGTGTGTGTGTGTGTGTGTGTGTGTGTGTGTGTGTGTGTGTGTGTGTGTGTGTGTGTGTGTGTGTGTGTGTGTGTGTGTGTGTGTGTGTGTGTGTGTGTGTGTGTGTGTGTGTGTGTGTGTGTGTGTGTGTGTGTGTGTGTGTGTGTGTGTGTGTGTGTGTGTGTGTGTGTGTGTGTGTGTGTGTGTGTGTGTGTGTGTGTGTGTGTGTGTGTGTGTGTGTGTGTGTGTGTGTGTGTGTGTGTGTGTGTGTGTGTGTGTGTGTGTGTGTGTGTGTGTGTGTGTGTGTGTGTGTGTGTGTGTGTGTGTGTGTGTGTGTGTGTGTGTGTGTGTGTGTGTGTGTGTGTGTGTGTGTGTGTGTGTGTGTGTGTGTGTGTGTGTGTGTGTGTGTGTGTGTGTGTGTGTGTGTGTGTGTGTGTGTGTGTGTGTGTGTGTGCATAACTCAGAAATGAACAGTCGGATAAACACCAAACTTGATATTTAGGTTCAGTATCTTCCAGAGATGCGACACGAAGGTTTTCAAGAAAATCCCCCCACCCCAGATTACCCTTTACATGGAACATTTTTCGAAAATTTTAATTTTCTCCAAAATGGCTCTAATGATTTTGATTAAAATATCATATGTTTAAGATATTTTCATGACAAATGAAATGTATATCTCCAATTTTCTGGGAATGTCTCCAAAAGTATTCTTTATTGTGAACGACTTTTTCATAACTGGTAAACCATAAGAGATAGACAAAATTTTACTACACAAAAAATGTAGATCGCGTTAAAATACACAATTTATGTCATATACATTTTTTTTTGTTGAGTGAACCATTTTCGAGATATTGCTTGTTATTCCCTTAAATTTTTCAATACTTATACTTTTTCTCAAATGTGTTATTCATTTTTTTTGTCCTGGTAATGTAAAGAGAATGGAATACTCCACATAGCAACCAGCTCTTAAAATATTTGACTCTAGTTTAAACCAATTCCCCTTGCATCTACAATAAAATTAACAATAAGATTAACATCTTGATTAACATGAAGCATATGGAGAATAAGCGTTTGTAAAAATAGTTTGTACAAGAGTAGAGAAAGTCATGTGAGTGGAACACATCAGATTTTTTTAATAGTGCTTTATGCCAATTCTTACTGCATATGACACCACAGGTGGTGGATGCAGATGATGTATGAAATAAAATCATAATTGGGAAGGAAATTTTGCAGGCCTAAGTTTACTAAATATGAAAGCTGAGAAAAACATGGAAAAAAACTTGTCAGGTGGGATGGTCTAGGTAGATTTTAACTGCAGACCTTCCATTCACAAGTCTGTGTCTTTAACAACCTCTGTATGTTTGTTAGCATGAAATAGGTACTTGGAACAAATAATGATGATGTAAAAGTAATATTAATTGAACTGCTACATCTTTCTTGCAGACCTTTTGGTGCCTAATTATCACTCCTTTTGTTTGGGCCTAGATTTAATGATTTGCATTTAATTATATTTCATTCCTGTAGCATTGTGGTAGCCTTGCTACCTGCAGATTTAATAAGATTTATTAAACACACTGTGTCAACAGCATAACATTTTAGCAAGTTTGTCCTTGCTTCTTAGTCCATTAGATGATACTGTTCACATAGGATGCACGAACATTGAAATGATGTCTGGTGAAATCCTCTTTGATTGCAGATTCTGAAATGAAAGCCATGTGCTGCCATTCTTTATACATGTGTCTGAGCTGGAAATTTGGTTCTTTTCATTCTTCCGAATTCATGGCCGGCATATGATGAAAGCTCTGATCTACTGCAAATGACTTTTTTTCCCTTTTTCTAATGTGGGCTTGGTATGCTGGTTGAAGGCTTTAGTGAAGTTGATGAAGGCAACGAATGCATGTCCTCCTATTATGCTGGCTGTATCCCATATGTTGGCAGATACTTTCCCAATAGCCCGGAGTGTGGATTTACCAGCTCTGAAACCGTATTGTTCCTCTGGCATGTGTGTCATGGCTAGTGGCAGGATGTGTGTTAAAATGATCCTTGAGAGGACTTTGAAGGGAGCGCATTCAAGTGCAATTCTACAGTAAACATCTGGGGTATCTTTCGGCCCTTTTTCCTTGTACAAAATCTGAATTTTCTCCACTTTTTAGGAATATTTCCATGTTTGATACATTCTTTGAACAGAGCTGACCAAATCTCAATAGTAGATGGTAGTGACTCCTTTAAAATTTTGTTAGTCAGGTTGCCAGGTCCTGCTGCTTTTCACTGTTTACCTCACTGGAAGGACAACCAGACGTCTTCTGTTGTGACTGGTATAATGATGTCCTCTGTTATGACTTTGTTTCACACTTCAAGCAATTGTGACTTACTGTATACCATAGAAGAATGTTCTTCCCATACATCCATTTCTTTTGGGAATTTACTCTACATCGTCAGTGTTCCAGTATTTTATAAGGAGTGTTTTCTGCTTCTAATATGATTTTAAGCTCTTTCTTTCTGAAAAACCGGAGTCTCTCTTTTTTCATTAGGATTTTGTATTTTCTTTCTTCTGTGAATATGGTCAACGTTTTTTCAATTTGAATTTATCTTCATTTGTGCAGTTTATTTAGTGTTGATCTCCTGAGCAAGTAGCACTCTTCATCAAACCAAAGTTTAGTTTTTCTCTGTGGAGATTTACTTCTGGTTGAATTCATGAGCAACGCCCCGAGCATTTGTAATGCTGTCATGTTTTCTGTCTCGATGAACATTATAATTGGCCTTTGTCCAGATTTTTGTTGAGCAGCGTTATGTTGATTTGATGTGGTGTCCATTGTTGTGTTGCTTTTCTGGATTATGTGAAGTCTATGACGATGTTTGTCTGGATTGTTATGTGCTTCCATATGGGTGTCCACAGATGTTTCTGATTTGTTATCGTTATTTCCTTTCCTCTGTAACATATTAGGTCTATCATACTGGATGCATAATGGGCGATGTAGGTTGGTATTATCGTTTTGCTGGTCAGAGAGAATCCTTCCTCCAGCATTTTGAAAACAGCAAGGGCTTTCCTGTCTGGCTTGTCTTTTCGATAATTGCCTGCAAATTTTATCCCCAATACCAGTATACACCAATAATAACCTTGCTTTTTTTTTTTTTACTTTCTCTACTATGTATATTAAGTACGAGAAGTATTGCATTCCACCCAAAAATTTTATATCAAAATTTAACCAAAAATACATGTTTTGAGGCACCTTGAATCCAAATAAAGCATTTTTGGAAACATGTCCATGTTTGTGTATATGAACACCATAACTCAAAAATGAAAAGTCAGATAAATACCAAACTTGGTATTTACGTGCAATATCTTCCAAACAAAATCCCCACCTTAAACCACCCTTTACATGGAACATTTTTCAAAATTTTTTATTTTCCAAAATTTGATTAAAATACCATATGTCAAAGATATTTACATCACAAATAAACCAAATCAGCTTAAAAGATGATTTACATGTATTTACTTACATTTGTACAATTAAGAAGATTTTACATTAAATTATGGTTAATCCATACTATAATAGGCATTTTGGGTGAAAAATTTCTTCAGCTGTGTCTTGAATTGGTTATAGGTATTAATTTACACATTTTATTACATTAGACAGAGCATTATGTAGCCTTATTCCAGCTTAATTTAGTGACTTTCTGTATAGGCTTATTGTATGACTAGAAATGCGAGGTGATTTTTCCCTCTTGTGTTATGGTTATGTACATCAACATTAGTTATTTATTATAGGAAAATTATACAGTTTACCATAGACAGGATTGTTTCATAAATGTAATTGCTAAGAGAAGTCAGAATATTTAGATGTCAAAAGTGTTTCTACATGAGTCATAATTTAGATTACTAAGGTATCTTAATGCTTTCTTTTGAAGAATGAATATTTTGTTGAAATTAAGTTCGATATGCACTAAACCCTTGATTTGACAGACCTCCAATTAACAGACTTCAGATTTAACGGACTGAATTTGACTAATGTAGCAAAGTTGGTTGGGAGAAAGAAACCATTCAGGCAAAAAATTTGATTAGATTTTTAAAATGCAAAAGCAATTGTAATTTGGGAGATGGTTGTGGCTCTCATGGTTTAGACCTTGGTTTACACACTGAACAACAGTGTCTCCCCCACCACAACTTGTTCAGAATTTTGGGCGCATTCATAAAAATTTGTATGCGCTTGCAGCTTCAAGTGTCAGTTCTGATCAGTGCACTGCACATTATTAAAACATTTGAATACGTTCATCACTGCTTTCTCTAGCGCGTAGAAGTTTTCCGTGTATGTGGTGCATTTATTACAGTGTTACAAAATATTATTTTAATGTGTGAATATTTCAAATATAAATAACTTATTGTAGCTATTTGCAATAATGTCTGTAGTTAAATGAAACTGCAATAATGCAGAAACTGAAATTAATTAATAAGTTGGAAAATTATGCATATATTGCTTATGTTTGTGAATTTATTTTATTTATTTATTTGTTTATTTTGCTGTTCAGTACAGGTCAAAACCCAAAAGAATAATGTTAAGATCACACAAAAGAATACAATAATATGTTATGAAAAAACAAATGGTTTTGGATATTTGCAAAAATAAGGAAAAACTTACAGTTTTCACTTAATAACAGTTTAAACAGCTCAAAGAGTGGTTTTACAATACAAGATAGAAAGCACATGAAATTTGTCAAACATGAGTGGTTAGAAGAAGCTACATACAAGTGATTTGTGCAACAGCGTTCTGTTGTTCGAAATGTAGAGTTACAGGCTTTTGCAAAGCTAATGGGCATAGAATTTTGTGTGAGTGATGGGTAGCTGTGGCGCTTTCAGAAAGACATGGTATCAGCAATAGAAAAACATGTAGTGAATCATTTAGTACAGACGTTGAGCAAGTGAACTGTTTCATAAATGCATCAATGAACTGATTGAATTGGAGGGCCTCATTTTTATATGATTCATGATTTAACAGACTTCAGATTTTATGGACAGCCTTTCAGCCCTATTGGTCCATTAAATTGAGGATTTACTTGTATGGGCATTAATCAGTGAAAAATATATCATTTTTGCTGCTGCTTTAGAAACATGTTTAATTAACACCTAAGTTATGAAGGGTAACACTTTTTGCAGAAAAAAGCCACCATTTTAACAAGTAAGTGTTCTAGTTTATTTTATATTTTTGGTAATGCAGTTACCAGCTGTATGATGTTCATGTTTGTACAGATCAAGCAGTCTTTCAAGACAGAGCACACAGGACTCAGATACTGACAGTACCATATCAGCATCAGGTCCTGAGCCCATCAGAAAGTCTCCACGAGAATACATCATCCCTATAGCTATGGAAGGTGGTGGTTATGTTACACCAAGAGCCAGTAGTTTGGAGCCATCAGAATCTACAACAACAGAATCCACAAGAAGAAGTCGTCGCTCCTCAGGACGCTTAAGTAGACCAAGAAGAATGAGGTATACATCATCTTCCATAATAGCTTTTAAAATGCATGCCATTTTTTTAGTTATTCAGGAAATAAACAATGCAAATGAATGGATGACAGAGAAGGAATTTCTTAATACAACCTTTGCACAGTATACATTCATAATAATCCAGGCAGTTTATGGCATGCACCTGATGATAAAAGGGGCATTTAGGAGTTCTTTGATTGACCTACAAATAGCAGAAATCAGAATTGGCTGTTCCCTGTATCTTTCACTTTCTCAACAATAAAAGCAGAAGAAAAATATAATTTTTGTGGAACTGAGCATGGAAGCTGTCGACATCTGACCAAACTCAAATCAGAATGCAAGTGATAATTAATAGTTCTTCTACCAAGCCATGTGTAGGCTAAAGTTGGAAAGGTAGAATCAGGCTGAAAAATTCAAGGCTTAGCTGGGATTTGAACCACAAACCTTTAGCTTTCCACCCCAAGGTGTAACAAATACCATGGCAACATACCGGTACAACATCAAATTCCTCAACTGATTCAGATTTTCCTTTGTAAACCACAAGACGTTCTCAAGTTCATTTTGAGATAACATACCCCAATGGCAACTTACAATTTCGTAAGTACTTTGAGTCCCAGGCTTCATAGTTAACCAGTGAGGGATAATTACTGTTCTTTTACACATGCTGGCACAGAAAACTGAAAATCCATGGTTCGAATCCTGGCTATGGCATTGAATTTTTCAGTCTGATTCTATCTTTCCATACAAGCAAGTGTTTGGCAGGTACTTGCATAGCATAGGATATTACTGAATGTATGAAAGAAAAAACGAATAAACTCTGCTTTTGAATGCATGTGTGCAAATTTCTGTCAATAAGAAATTGCATTTTACTGTTCCCTCCTGTATAATATATTTATATAGTTCACCTCATTGCTTAGTTATTATTTATTATATATATTTTTTATACATTTTTAATTAATAGTGCACCCTGTGCTAGAAGCTATGGTTCGTAACACTTTGAATCCCAGTCATTTGGTTTCCTCTGGAAAATAAACGTCAGTTAATTGTTCAGATTGTGTATGCAATTTATTTCATGCCCCAGTCCAGTTAACAGCTGGACTCCAACTTCCAGGGAAGGCAATGACTGGACGTAACCAACACCTTGTTATGCTTGTTATGCTGAATTAGCAGCTTTGTATGTGTTTGAAATTCCTCTAGTTTAAAGCAAAATAATGAAAGAGTATGGGAATATGACTAATCTTTAGCATACATTCACTAAAAAAGGAGCTTGTTCTTGACCATAGACAGCACATTGTAGAAATATAAAGATTAGGGATCTATGTGAATAATGAGTCAGGATTTGAAACACTTCATCAGTAATTAATTACTTTGGGCATGTTGTGAGGAGTAGTTTGTCCTCTTTCTCAGCAAGCGTCAGGCTGCTTCCTAGTGGAGCTGGAGTTATCTGAAGTGGTGACATCTGTTGGTGTGATGAATTTCCATAGGTTGTTGGTAGTGGCAAATCAAAATTCATAAGGTGATCTTTGTGATTTACTTTCTGACATATCTAATTCTGCTGGGTATTTGGCTGCTTTTAGCAGTGCTATGTTTGGTGTTACTTTGTGGTTGGTAGACAGAGATGATGTACAACACCAAATTCTTTTGTCTGTTTGTTTTGTGGCTCTCACATGTTCTTTTAGTCTTGTGTTTATGTCATGTTTTATTTGTCCAGTATAAATTTGATTGCAGCCAGAACAGTTAATTTTTAGCAATTTTTGTACACCAAATTTATTTTGAGGATGTTTGCAAAATGCTCTTTTTGTTCTACCATTGTACTTCATATTGCAGTTTAAACATTCTATTGTATATACTTCTTATTTCTTTTTCCAGGGGTAATTAGTTCTTTTAGTGATGAACAAAGAAGATACTTTATATTGCATTTTTTACAAGAATGTTATTGGTGCATCGCCACATTTTAGGGTTTTATTTCACTTGTTAATACTAACTGTTATGTTATTGTTACAACATATGTTTATAAGCACACTATGATAACAAAAAGACGTAAGTTGTAGGTCAAAATGATTTTGGTTTTTGTCTTGCCAGATATAAGGACTGGTGTAGAAGAAAGCAAGCAGAAAGATGAGAATTATTATTGCTGTCTATGCAAGGTTGCTGCTCTCCATCTCTTAACCATCGCCATCACCTAGGTTAGAAGTAGTATTGTATTTCACTCAAAAATTCATTGTCAAGATTTCACCAGAAATACATATTTTGAGGCCCTCTGAAATCCAAAAACAGGAAATTTTAGAAAAAGTTCCATGTGTGTCTGTGAACAGCATAACTCTAAAGCAATGTTCAATGAATACTAAACTTGGTTTAAGTTCAGTATTTCCAAAGATGCAACACAAAGATTTTCAGGAAAATCCCGCATCCCAAAACTATCTTTCACGTGGAAAAATTTTTAATATTTTATTTTCTCAAAAATGGCTGTTTAACTGTTTTGATTAAAACACTGTGTATATAAGATATTTATGCGACAAATCATTCATGTGTATCTTGAATTTGCTGGGAATAGCATAGGAAGTCCTCTTCATTTGGAAGGAATTTTGTGCAATGGTTAAACAATAAGGGACATAGATGTACAGCACAGAAAATGCAGACCTCTTTAAAACACACAGTTTATTTCTGAAATATCTCTTTTTGCGGATCAGCCATTTCCAAGTTATCTATTATTATTGGTTTGAATTTTTCAATACTGTGTCATCTTTTTTTTCATTTGTTGTCACTTTTCAGTTGTTTCTCAGAATTTCAATGGGAAAAGCATTCACTGACTAAATTTTAAACATCTATCGATTCGTTTTCCTCTACACTGCTTGTACTTTCTTCTTTCACTGTTTAACCTCCTCTCAAGTAGGACTTACACCCCCCAGGACTTGGCGGTTACCTGGGGTCAGAGGTCCGTCGAGGAGCAGACAGACACTCATGGAGCAGACAGAATGTCCAGGATGGGTGATCAGCCCGATGCCTGGTATGGGAGGAAGGAAGTAGATGAAATGAAATGATGGTGAAATGGATGAAAGGAAAGGTGATGATGGAGCAGTTGGTGGAATGAATGGCGGGGGAAACCGGAGAACCTGGAGAAAACCCGTCCAGAAGCCGCTTCACATGTGGGTCCCTGGGATTGAACCCGGGCCGCCTCGGTGAGAGGCGAGCGGTCTAACCACTTGGCCACGGCGCTGCCACACTGCTTGTACATACAACGAAATGTGTAATAAAACTATTTCTGCAAAGTTTATCTCAATTAATGTGAAGTAAGTAAAAGCATAAGCTTTTGTAAGAATAGTTTGTGTAAGCTATATAAAAATTAATGAGGTGGGTAGAGAAAGTCATGTGAATGTAACACCATAATTTTTTCTTACTTCTGCTGCATTACCTTACACTTTGTTGTTGAATGCTGTTTATATATAAAAGTGAAAAAGTTAAACTTCCCACAAGCACTCTTTCTTTATTTTAGTATGATTTTTAATGAATTAGTTTTTTTTCTCCTTTTGTTAGTGACTTTGGAACCAGCTAGGCTTTTTTGTATTTGTTGTTACCTGCACTTTGTTTTGTTTATGTTGGCTTATAGCAGTCTATTGAGTGACAGTGGGGCAAGCGAGGATGAGGGTTTCAACAGCCTTAGCAGTCCATTTGGTACTCTTCACAGACATAGCTCACTTGGTAGGGATGGGGAAAACCCTGATGATGATATGCCTTTCCGTCACATGCACAAGCTGAGGTAAGTCCACTAATTTTATGCTTTCATCAATGTGTACAAATTGCAAGTAAAACTTTCCATTCTATCTTACAAACCTAAGTGCAAATACAAAACAAATGTTTTTTTAGGGAGTAGTTTCACAATGGCTTTTCAATTCTCATTTTAGTATTGAAATGTCATTGATTTAGCATGCTTAAAAGTAGATACTTATAAGCATGCTAGTTATAAATACTAAAAACATAAATTTCAACTATTTAATGTCATGTAGCATCTTTGATTTTTGTGGGTTCAGCATACTTCTCACAGTTTCTGCTACATTTTCTATGTCTGAATTCACATCTGAATCATTCACTTTTCAAATTTATTGATCACTTTTGTTTTAATAATTGTGTATTGAAGATTATATGTTAACAGAATTCCACTTAACCAGAAAAAAATAACTGCTGCCTACTACATATTCAAGCTCTTTGCATACAAATCTAATACTCTTTTGTCTTTTGACATCAGAAGTCCATAAGATTAAATAAAAGTATGAGAGAACAAATCAACAATTTTGTGCTCTTCAAAATATAAACACAAAGTAAGGTTTTTCAAGCAATTATCTAAAAAATCTTTGTATGAAACTAGCAGTTTAAGCACTTATTATGTTGTCCACCTTATCTTCGGCTCAGTGGATAATCTTCACTTCCCATGCTTAAAACGCTATATTTTTGCCTTTTGTTACTTAAATACAAGGGTGGATCGGAGAGTAACGCAGAATTTTTTTTACAAAAAGTTTAAGAGGTACCATAACAAAACATATGCACAAATGAACTGACATCTTTCGTCTATTTTTCTACATAGTCGCCAACTTTCTCAACACATTTCTCCCATTGTGATACCAGTTTCATAATGCCCTGTTCATAGAAGTCCGTCTGTTGGAGTATAGCCATATGTGGACTGCTGTTTTCACTTCTGCATCTGACGCAAAGCATTGACTGGTCATGAATTTCTTCATGGAACCAAACAAATGAAAGTCTGACAGTGTCAGGTCTGGACTGTGTGGTGGATGCTGGAATACCTCCCAACAAAATTTGTTGATTTTCTCATGAACAGCAGCAGCAATATGGGGGCAAGGATTGTTATGAATAAGTTTGACATTGTCAGTATTAATGTTACGGCGTTTGTCATGAAGGGCACAATGCAACTTTATTAAAGTTTTAATGTAGGCTGCAGCATTCACAGTAGTTCCATATTCAGAAAATTCCGCCAATAAAACCCATTCATATCTCAGAATACTTTCATAAGCACTTTATGAGCAGATGGAGTCCCTATGAATATTTTCTTCACCAGGGAAGCAGCATCTTTTCACTCAATAGAGGTGCTTTGTTACTTTAGTGGTATGCCCACGACTCATCACCTGTGACGATTGCCTTCTGAAAGTCATGCCATTCTGCAGTATAACGCGATAAGTGATCCAAGCTTGTCATCATTCTCTGGCCCTTGTGGTCATCTGTCAGGTTCTTAGGCACTCAGCAAGCACTAACTTTACGAAACCTCAATGTGACATGCACAATATCGTATGCTGCACCATATGAAACTGAACTGTTGAGATAAGGTTCACAGTTGGATCTGCCAGTCGTTCAGAATTGCCGCTTCAATGGCTGTGACATTCTGCGGGGTTGCAGCTGTTATGGCCATCTGGAATGTGGCGAATCACAAAGATTATCATGGCCATCTTTGAAGAATGCACACCACCTGGAGATATTGTTACAGTCCATACAGTCATCCCTATACATGCCATGCATGTCCCTGTGAATTTCACTTGGGTTATGCCCTTTAGCCCATAGAAACCTCACTACACCTTGCTGCTCTTCACAAGCGGAAGACAGTAACATGCATGCCATCTTTGTTGCATAGTTCACACTTCTTTCACTAGAGCTACACATGAGAACAAAATAGCATCTATAGTGAAAGCTTTGACGTATATCGTGGTGAAATTTCAACATCCCAGCCGCATTACCAATGCAGAAAAAATTATTGTGTATTACTTTCTGATCCAACCTCGTAGCTATGTTTCCTTGGTGCAGAATTGCATTTTTACCAGTACTTAATGAACAACAAACACATATGTAAGGCATATCTGAGCATAGTCATTTGCATTAATTTAAAAATACCTAAGGGCTACTAAGTTACCTGGTATGGAATGTTTTAAAAGTAAATGGCAGTTACCAGGTAGTCCACTTCTGTGTTGTCAGTTATATATCTGTGTTATATATTTTTCCACAGGAGCTCGAGACCAAAGCAGGCCACCTTGGAGCACAATGATAGTTTCAGTTCAGCAGAAGAGGAAGATGACGATGATGATGGCTTTGAAATATTAACTGCAGAATCGCTATTCTCAACACTATTGTCAAGGGTGGGTATCTAATCTTTTTAAGTAGCTGTCCTGTTTCTTTGAAAGTTTTTCAGCCTGTGTTTAAAAAACAATAAAAAAATTAATTCATCAATTGAAATCTTCTGATAAAAGTTCTCTAAGTCTATGAGCATAAAAATATCTAGCACTTTTTACAGATTTTCTTAACACTTCCATACAGAGCCCATATCTGTTACGTTCTTGCAGATTTGCTTGTGAAGACAAAGTCCTTATCCCATAAAGTTTCTCTTAATACAGTATTATTTATTTTTTGTTTGCTCAAGTATGCTTGGTTCACTTTCTACTAGTAAAGCTTGTTTGTTTTTTATATGCTGATTCTTACCCAACTTTTATTGATTTTAAAGTGAAAACTACACTTGACTGTTAAGAAGTTAGTAAATGGCGGCAGGAATTCAGGATTTACCAAAACTGATTATTCCTATATTATTTTTTATACCTATGGGTCAACAAGGATAATGAGATGACAATAACAATTGTGAAGCTGAAGAAGCTTCAATGATTGCTGCACTTTATTTATGCATAATTTTCTTGGTAGTTCATTCGGGTCCAACCCTATAACTATGCAAACATTTTGTTACAATCTGCATATGCCAATGCAGCCTCATGTGTTTTAGATAGGATGAAACAGAAATTCAGGAATCTGATAATGTGAACAGTATAACAGTTAACTATTGTAGGTAAACAACATACTTTTATATGTCTCTCATGTTTTTCTAAAAATATCGCCAAAAACCAAAAATGCTTAAAATGCTCAAGCCATGGGGAAAAGACAAGTACCAGATTGTCATAACTAAATTATTATAAGTACAATAAAAAGACTCATTCAAATGTAAAAAGTCAATACTACTCATTAATTGCTCACGAGGTAAGTCTTAAAACCTTTTATGCTGAAACCTACTGTGAAATTCCTACAAGAGAAGCCATGTGGGATAAGAGGGTCATATGCAAAATATCTAATGTGGCACTAACATAATTTTCTCCACCCAGTGCCATTTCACAGGTATCCCTTGTATATCACACTATTCATATAAAACTGCCATCCTGCCTTGTATAAAAGCTCATGAGGGAGACCTATTTTGTAGAGGACATCAGATTGCAGCACTGGCTACCATCCACAGGACCCTATCAGGAACTGGTGAACAGAGACTGAGACTGGAAGAAGAAGGAGATAGACCTAAAGTTCTATACCACATCACCCTTGCTGGATGACAGCTGGACCAGGGAGTGTGGGAGCCAGAGACACATCACAACAAGACTCACAATACACAGGTTTCATCATAAAATATATACGAGCAAGAAATTCCATGAACCGACCGAAGACTGTAAATGTGTGCTGTGCAGACAAAGATGTAGGAAATACCACATAACGTGTGCAAAGAGAACTAAATTGATAACAACTATAGCAAAGACTAAACTGGTCATTAATGCTCAACTTGAGCACACTTTTCTCTTCTTCATCATCGTCATTACTATATAAAAGTGACTCATACTCAAAATCAATTTTTAATCACTCAAGGTTCAGCTCTGTAATAAAATTTACAGGAACATGTTTTGGAGACTGTTATCTCCATCAGTATGCCTGATATGGGTGACTGAGGCCATTAAGATACAGACTTGTGGATGGGAGGTCTGTGGTTCAAATTCTACCAGGACTTTCCTCCCTGACTGAGGTTTTTTCCAGGTTTTTCTCAGTATTCATAACTGCAAATGCTGGGGAATTACCCTAAACTTATGCTTAGAGTGATTCCTTTCCAAATTTCTTTTCCCAATTATTATTTTATTTCATGTTTCATCAGTTTCCACCATCTGGCATATGCAGGGAAAATGAATGATAAACACTATCAAAAATCAATTGTCAGCCTAAACTTACTGCTGTGCTTCTCCCTGTGGCTTGTAGATGGCATTTCCTAGCTTTTACTTTGTGATGAAATGGTTTTCATATGGAACATCAGAATTTAACAAATTGTTAACAAACATTTTCCCAAAAGAGAAGAATTCAAATTTTGAAAATCAGTTTGCCGGAATTTATAGGATTTACACCAGGAGAGCACGTGCCATTCAAGATGTACATGCTGCAGGTGAGCTCATTACAGCTTCATTCAAATTTTAACACACTGGGAAAAGAAAAAAAGCAGATATTAAATCTTTTCTACAGTTAAGAAAGGGGGAAAAAAAGAAAACTCTCATCAGACATTGCTTAACAGTTGTCTTAAACAAAACACAGTTTTCAGTTGAGAGAAAATGCTGATGATGGGAACAAGCCATCTCCCGAAACGCGTTCAAGTAAAAATATCATAGTGATGTAGTGTAACAACCCTCAACTCTCTATTTTAAACACAGTTTGTTAAATTTTGATTTTCCACATGAAAACAATCTCATCACAGCCAGGAAATACCATCTACAGGCCATAAAAGGAAGTGTGATAGTCATTCTAGGCTGATGATGGATGCATCTGTTTCTGGAACATGTTCCATTAAGCTTTGATGTAGAAGTGAAGTTGGAGTGATTAAAAATTCATTTTGAATGTGTAATATGTTAAAAAATGTATCTGCGTTTTCCCAAAAGAGAGGAATTATCTATTAATTTTATCTTAATTAGAATATAAATGTTTGCTCATAAATTATTTCAACTTGGCTATACATAGTAAATCCATTGGATTTTTGGGTATATAAAATTAAATTAATGGGGGAAGGGAACAAAAATAAAAAAAACATGCCTTAGTCTGGCATTATTTAATGGGATTTTGTTATGTTGCTATAACTTGCTTTATTCTATACAGTTATTCATGAGCTAAACAGAGATTCATTATGCAGACAGAATGGTTAACAGAAGTTATATAAATGTTTGTAATTTCCTAGGTTCGCAGCCTGACACAGAGGTTAAATGTGGAGGATGGTGGACGTCCTGGATTCCCATCAAGTAGATTGTTAGGTCATTTAGGTTCCCCCTCATCTGGCTTTTGGAGCAGTAGTCGAGAGCCAATTTCAAGGTGAGGACCTTCAGATTAATTAATGCATGGCTCTTTGTTGTTGTAACACATAATTGAAAATCATTGTTGCTTTCAACTTAGTGTAGCTGCAAACAAGCTTTTAATTTTCACTACAGGGTGAACATTAGGAAATTATGTTAACACATACCAATGTCTAAATTGTTTTTTTATGTAGTTCTGTATCACAGTTTTGAATTTTCTTATCACTCTGATCCTATTCATGTGTATTGTAACATGAAACTGCAGGTTGTATCTGTAAATAGTAATTTATTTAATGTGGCATGTCATTTATATAAACTTTCATGGTTTGGTATGAAGCTAGTAAATTTCTGATTGGGTTGCCCATAAGATGTGGCCTCAGTCTACTGTGATACAGTCATGAAGCTTGAGTAGGGATCCCAGACTCTAAAAACAAAAAAAAACAGTACACCTGAATGAAATACTAATTGGGGGAGAGAGGAATTGCATGTAAGTGGAAAATTGATATAATATGCTCAAAAATGAAATTATATTATATGTAAGCACAAAAAATATGAAGACTATCTACTTTATTATTTTGGCTATGCAGGTGTTAGCTAGCTAACATTACTTAAACATTATTAAACTCCATATCTCATTGTTGCTATCACTCCATTGCTATCTCCTCCTCCTGTTGGTTAGTGGATAATTGAAGAATAGAACTGGAACAGGTCACTGTCATATTTTACAGAAGAATGGGTCTTTTCCAAAAGCTTTTTGTCGTTGAATACCATTTCTAGAAGTTGGAGCAAGATACTTCCTTGAAATATGATTTTACTACCAGAAGAGACTTAACTGTGTCCAATTGGAGCCAGTTTCTTTCATCAGTCCAAAGCGAATTCATCAAGTAGAATATCTGTTCTTTGGAGGCGTTGGAGCCAGGAAATGTGAGACAGAAGCTGACAATGTTTACTTTCTCTACTACACGCCTAGTAGATAGAGAAGGTATTGCATTCCACCCAAAAATTTGATATTCGGATTTCACCAGGAACACATGTTTTGAGGTCCCTGAATAAAGAAAAGCATTTTTAGAAAAAATGTGTGTGCATTTTGGTTAAAATATCATATATTAAAGATATTTAAATGACAAATAAAATGTATATCTTGTGAATTTTCTATGTCCCTTTGATACTCAGTTGTTTCTTGCAATTAATTCACACAAAGAGTGTGGAACTTAACTTCAACTTCAAAGATAGTGTCCAGTTCTTAAATATTTGACTATTGCTATTCCCTTTATATGTATAACTAAATGTGTAATGCAGCTATTTCTGGAAAATTTTATCTCAAATAAAATGAAGTAAACAGGAAAATAAACCTTTGTAAGAATAATTTGTATACCCACTAATAAGTGATAGAGGGTAGAGAAAGTAATGTGAATGTAACACAGAAAATTTTTTTTACCACAGCAACCTAATTTCTCTTTTCTGAAATGTATGAAAATCTCTTCCCATCTATCAACAATCTTATAATTTGTGGCACTCTGTTTAGCAATTTTCACTTCAGTCACATAAAATTTAACATAAATATGTTGAGCAAAGAGATATTCTTCATTGAGACTCATATTTGGCAAAATTATTTTTATTTCTTTAGGATTCTGTTATTTTCCCCCAACTGATAGCTGCAGCTATAGGAAACCCATTACATTGATGTGAATGATTTGGGAGTCCATTCCTTAATGTACTGAATTGTTGTACTATAGAAATCAGATACATAACATCTGAATGTGTCCTTGGTAATCAGACCTTCATTGCAAATTTTCTCGAGTTTGTTTCTCACATCACTACTCAGGAATATTTCAGTCTGTCACATGGAAAGTTTGGCAAGTAGAAAATTGATTTCTTATTTCACTTCAAAACCTGTTACCTTTTCAAATTCTATCCTTTGAATAGATTGTGAGAATAGTGATATCTGTGATTTCAAAACGGCAATTAGAGGAGAGGAAAAATTGCTTGTTATTGAAAAAATCATGTAATCTTGAGCATATCTCTCTTGTGATAAAAATATTTCAGTCCATCATAGATTTCAATAAAGCGAGTACAGATTTAAGAGACAGCCATTGTGTTATGCTTAACCCTAAAATAGTTTCATAAGCAGTTTCTACAAACTGACAGAAAGACTTGAGGCTTTCCATTCTCACAGTAAACTGGTGGAAATACTGATAAACCTTCCCAGAATCAGTATAACATCCATAGTTGTTTGAACTCCATTATGAATTATGTGGGCTGAATAGCCAACACCCACTATGCTTCTATCTAGCTTTTCTTGCAGTTTTTTTAACACATTATTCTTCCCTTTCCTTGGTAACCCACAAAAGTATTTTTATTGTCTGCTGACATCCCTATTATTTTATTAGCAATTTCATGTTTTTCGATAGTTTTGAAAATATGGTCCACAAGAATATCAGAGGTTTTCTCATGTGGGTTAGCAAACTCTAGTATTTCAGTTTCAGCACCACTCTCAGGAGTAAAGTACCATACTAAAATTGGCACAACTTTCGTATCTATATATTTGATGAACCTGCTCCTAAACAACAATACTTTGCTGCCTTTAAACCATCAAGAACTTTGTTCATCACAAAAGGTGCCAAGACGTTTACAATAATGGCATTGCATTGTGTCTGTGCACAAGTGAATTTCTTGTTTACTAACTGTTTCATGATTGCCGATGTGCAGTCCATTGACTTAAAATGTGATTATGTTTTATTGTGTGAAATACCATTGGTGCTTCTTGTGCAGCAAGCTTTGTTTATTACTCACGCATTATTTGGTTTTTAAAAAAATGAAGCTAATTTTTTACTAGAACTTCTTGCATTAACAGCAGTTTTATCCTTCTTTGTAATTTACATGGTCCGTTACATCAGATTTCCCTCCATGGTCGATGCTAAATACTGCGCGACAGAAACTGCATTCAACTTTCAAACCACTGTGGTCATTGCTGGCTTCCTTTAAAAATGGACATTGTTCTTTCAAGAAATCACTAAAAACACATTTCCGCTTTGGTATTTTAACAATAAAACATTCCAACTCACAATTTAAAAATTGGAATCAAACTTGTTCCTGTTTTACTTCATGCCATGCGTTTGCATTGCAAACACATGAACCTAAAACAGAACTTCAGGACAGAAGTACTACAGCAAAACCTGTCTTCAGCGGAATTGAACGAGGCTCTTGAACATTTCCATTAAAGATGGACTTCCATTTAACAAAGGTAGGCCTAGGCTATTAACAAAATTAAACCATAAACATACACGTATTCTCACGTTTTAAACACAATGATTTATTCGGTAACACGCGGAAGAATATTCCCATCTTATCGCCATTTGCTGTTTTCAGGTTCGTATTCTTTGATTATTGAAGGTAGTTTAGCAATCCAATCAGTGATGGTTTCAATATTAACATCATTCGATTCACCACAAAGTTCATTAAAAACTATCTGATGTCTTTTGCGGAAACCCTCCAACCATCCATTAGATGCATTGAATTCAGTCTTACTCAGTTTTTCTGCTACCTTTTTAGCATATACCTTTAACATAGCCCCCATATGCAGTGATTTTTTGCCCTAACACTAACGAACCGTTCCCTCACTGTTTCATTAATGTCTTGGTTTTCAGTTTTCTTAAGCTCTCTCTTTATTTTTTCATTAGCACAATTTTCTCACCGCTTCAGAATTTCTGTTTTCTTCTTTAGAATCTCGTAAACTTAAGTTTTGCCTACATTGAACACCTTCATGATCTTTATCACGTTCACTAGCATAAATCACCTTCACTCTCATGTTAAGATATAGCACAACTCTTGTTTTCGAAGCCAGGTGACAACTGCTGAACTAAATCATCACTTATGTAAGTTTAGAGGTGTACTGTTAAGAGCTGTATTCTATGCTGTCTGACAAGTCATTAGAGCAGGAAATGGAAAGGGAAGAGACAACAATAAAAGACAATCAGCCATGCTTATTGTTAATTTAACTATGCAGTGAAGGATGAGTGTAACAGTATTCTCAATATTCGGACTGTCCTAAACTGGTCAGGTAGCAGCAAAATGGTCATGTTTCAACTTAAGCATCACGTACTTAGAGCAGACAATGCAGACTTTCACAGGATGCCTGAAAATTTTCTAAACTCTGCATTCCGGAACTGAAAAGTTTCTGTTAAAAGGCGTACTTTGATTTCTGTTGTCCATGTAAGACAGTTTCCATTTAATAAAGGGAATTTAGCATGTTTTTCACCCCAAAATTCATGGGACCATGAAAGATTTCCATTTAACAAAGGGTCTGTTGAAGGCAGGTTTTACTGTACTATTATAGTGTAGAGGTGCTTCTGTTATTGTAATGTCAACAAATCTTTAAGCAGATGAAAATTTCCCTAACTATATTTATCTTATTATGTTGAGCAGCTGTCTGACTCACCTCATGGCATGCAGTTACAGTTAGTCATGCTTTTTTTATAGATATAAGATAACCAGGTTTATTAGAGACAAAAAAAATGTCCATAGGTTAAAAATCTAGGACAATTCTTTGGAAACGCTATCAACCCCCCCCCCCCCAAAAAAAAGGGATCCCTAAGCTTGAGGTATTTGTTTGCAGTTGTGCAATTACAGGCCACTAACAGAACCAAACATCTGTGTTAATTTGTATTTGAGAGAAAAAAACATGTTTATTAAGAATAATATATGGGAAAAAGTGCTGTAAATTGTGTTAACAGTAAGAAAAAGAGGCCAAAAGACCCAATAAGATGAGTTCATAAGACATTCTACCTCATTAGAATATAAAAATATAGGTATTAATGATCCCATTGTGGTTGACTCAATTTAATGAGTGAAAACAACCATTCATGGTTACAGTAAATGTCTATGTCTACACCCCTGAAAATAATAATTATTGCTGTTACTTCTTGTGTCCTCGTGTTTATGATGGAATCTATTATATTTAATTAAATATGGTCTATAATGTTTAAATAATTTGAGGAAGGAGTTTATTTTTCCAAAAGAACAAGATAATGAAAGTATATTTTGTCGCCTCTGAGATGATCCTAGTAGTAGCTAACTACCAGTAGCACTAGTATCAAACTGATAAATTTTCTCTACATATAGCGCCTGTGACTTTATAAAGTAGGCTGCGTTGTGACTGTGCTTCTCCAATAGGAGAAGACGAATGTAAGAATAATATGGAGGACTTAAACCTAAATTAACATAAGCGTAACTAGGTCATAGTGAACATGGGAATTATTCTAATCAAGAAGAAATTCCCATACTATTTTGGAACCAAACATGGGTTCTCAGGAACAAAAGCAGGTGTAGAACATTCATTGCAGGCAGTTACCTATATCCTCACCTGCATGTCATTGGGAAATGATTTGTATTGGAGCTCATGAGACCTATTGATGGGAGGTGGGATGAATTTGAAGATGAGGTTGTCTACTTGGGAAACATGTCCTGTTTAGTAAGTTGGCAACTGAAACAATATAGAGTGTGTAGTTTGATATTTAATTTGATGAACATTAGGCAACTGCTTATGAGTACACAAAACAGCTGAATTAATTTAAACAGAATAGAGTATATGTTAAATGTTATTATGGAACAGGATGAAGCATTCCACCATTGGTTTCCCCTCCCACTTCCTTCCTTCCAGCTAGAGGTGTACAGTTTCTCATGTAATCCTGCCTACACCTGCTTGCTTAGGCAACACGCAGATGATCTCATCCTGTCATGAGAGGAGGCAGTACTTTATATCTTCTCCAACCCTTCCCTCCACACAGCACACTGTGATCAGGACCTACTAGTTGCTGGATAGCCTACAGGACCTAGAGCCTTGCTGGACACACATATATTGAATAAAACCATGGGTACTCTGGAGATACATTAGGATTTAGTGAAGCACAAGTATTCCTTGTATATTTTCATCCTAGCTTAATGTATGGCATGATATTTAGTAGAAACTCATTAATAGCGGGAATGATTTCTTTCTTAATACTTTAGGAAAGCATTTTCAATGTTTTTAAATCATTTTCCACAAATTTACAATTTAACTTTTTATACTTCACCAAATTTTGTTTTTGGCTCCCACACTATTGTGCATTTTCTGACATTTTTACATGTTTTTGATATCTTTAGTTGCTTTAACTTTACTTTAATATAAATGTATCAATATTTACATTCTTACACTTTTACAAGCCTTTTATTAGATTTCATCCAATTTAGAAGCATGTCTTTGCTGTGACAGATCAAATGGCAGATCACCTCCTATGGGAGTACACTTTATTAAACCTGCAATGCAGCATCTTCAAGATAAGAATTAAAGATGGAAAGAATTAGCAAATAAATAACTATGCAATAATCTAAAAACATAGGTCATTTGTATGCTTTGTTGAAAGCTTACATTTTTAACAGTTGTAAGCACAAGAATGTAAGACTGTTGTAGCAACAACAACATACATACATTAACTTGCAAAGCTGAAAATGTTTGCAAATATCTCAAACTATTTTAAAGGCATCGATAAACATTGTTAAACAAAATTATTGAAATAGCGCCAATGAAAACTTTCTGAACAGTTCCAAAATGGTGATGTTTTATTATTACATTAGCAGTTTGGAGCATATAATTATGGAAAACAACTTAAATCTAGCAGTAATATGCATTAGGATGTTTTACTGTAAGGCCATGCATCATAATCTTAGCCTGTTTATCAATGGCAGTTAAGTGTATGAGAGACAACAGGCTTCCCAATCCCAGCTGTCTAAACCTTCACTCCTATCCTTAGGTAGTATAAAATAGGTTTTTCTTGACCTGCCCAGCATTGAGAAAAACTGCCTGCCTATGCATAAGTTGGTCATGGGAAACCAACCTATCTACCTACCTGTCAGGGCAGGCAGGTGCATGCAGTACAAATTGAAGAAATGTACACCTCTACTTACAGCATAAGAAATAAATGATAAATCTCTTAAGAGAAATGTTTTATCAGTTTCCACTTAGCTTCTCATGAAAGGACTGTAAGGACTTCTACGTGAGTAATGCATTTTTTAAATAACAGACAATCTTCCCTATCCTGCATTGATACCGAATAGAGGATATTAGAATACCCAAAGCATTTTTTGTTTTTTAGTCTATGTATAGAATATTAACCTAATCAGTTGCTGTGCTTCTTGCATTTTAATATTTCACTGCTGAAAGTAAAGCCTTGTGCACATTCACCTGGAAATGGGAATCCCTGAATAAATAAATAAAAAATAAAAAAGAGCATCTTTATGCAAATACATTTATATGGAAAAGTTTTTTTTAATTTTCTTAAAAACCACAAATGATTTTGATTAAAATACCATATGTTTAAGACATTTTCATGACAAATAAAATGTAATATTGAATTTTTCGTATATAGCCTGTGAACTCTTCTTTACAGACTTTTCTATAATTGATAAACCATAAAAGATAGACAAAATCTTACATCACAAAAAATGTAGATCTCATTAAAGCACACAATTATGACAAATACAAATTTTTGTGACATTAACCATTTCCAAGATATTCTTTATTATTGGTTTGATTTGAATTTTCAAATACTTATACTTTCTTCAAGTGATAAGTTGCTATTCATTTTTACTTTCTCTACTACGTATAGTAAGTAGGGGAAGTATTGTATTCCACCCAAAAATTCAATACCGAGATTTCACCGGAAATACATGTTTTGAGACTCACTGAATCCAAAAAAAGCATTTTTGGAAACATGTCCATGTGTGTGTCTGTCTGTGTGTCTGTGAACAGCATAACTCAGAAACGAACAGTCGTATAAACACCAAACTTGGTATTTAGGTTCAGTATCTTCCAGAGATGCGACATGAAGGTTTTCAAGAGAATCCCCCCACCCCAGACTACCCTTTACATGGAACATTTTTCGAAAATTTTAATTTTCTCAAAAATGGTTCTAACGATTTTGATTAAAATATTATTTGTTTAAGATACTTTTATGGCAAATAAAATGTATATCTTGAATTTTCAAAAGTATTCTTCATTGTGAACGACTTTTGCATAACTGGTAAACCATAAGAGATAGACAAAATTTTACTACACAAAAAATTTAGATCGCGTTAAAATACACAATTTATGTCATACACATTTCTTTTGTTGAGTGAACCGTTTTCGAGATATTGCTTGTTATTCCCTTAAATTTTCCAATACTTATACTTTTTCTCAAATTCGTTATTCATTTTTTTTATGTCCTGGACATGCAAAGAGAATGGAATGCGCCACATAGCAACCAGCGTTAAAATATTTGACTATCGCTTAAAATCTAGCATATTCCCCTTGCATCTACATGAACATTACCAATAAGATTGACATCTCGATATCTCGATTAACATGAAGCATATGGAGAATAAGCGTTTGTAAAAATAGTTTGTACAAGAGTAGAGAAAGTCATGTGAGTGTAACACATCAGATTTTTTTCCTTGGACATGCAAAGAGTGTGGGATTTCACAGCCGTCACTTAGTTATCCACATTTTAAAGATGTGACAATCACTCTAGCCTACTTATCCCTCTTATACGTACAAGGAGATGTATAAATATGTAATGAAAGCTTATCTTGAATAACAATAAGTAAGATAGAAGAATAAGCGTTTGTAAGAATGGTTTGTAGCTAGAGAAAGTGATGTGAATGCAACATATCAGATTTTTAATTTTCTGGTCTTGTTTTGGTTCCTGTTCCTGTTAGGTATGGAATAACCTCATAAACCAATACATTTACAAGTGTCAAACTGATGATATGATTGTTACATACTGTTCCCATTCCCAGGCAGTGTGTTAGGCTTAACAAATCTCACATGCTGCTTAGTGTTAATTCACTGCACTCATGGTTTTCTGAGAATTCTTTTGAAACTATTTCTATATTATGGCCCAAATATTCCACTGTAATGTTGAACATGCTGAATGCATAGACATTCCAGTATAACAAATTGTGTAATTAATTATGAGTAAACTAATCATAATTTATCTTTATCAATGATGTCCTTAATAATTGAACACAGCACTTTCTGGGCCACTATGTAAGAAATCCTTGCTAACTTTCTAATTGTGTCATTTCTCCTGCATGACATCCCAGAATCTTTCATTTCACTAAAATTACAAACTATGTAACAAGAAGCATTTGCAGTTGTTCAGACCACATCATATTTCACCTCTATTGTTCTAAGGCTCCCATATTTAATTTACAGTGGTATATTTTACCATTTTAAAATTTTCTTTGTATTTCACTGTAGCCGTTTAAATAACTCATATTATGTTTTCTACAGTATACTGCAAAACAAATGGCATGAAATACACCATCAGGCCAGTGAAACTTTTGTACTATTTTAGAAAAATGGTTGTACAATACACTCATTTCTTAAACAGCACACACTAATAAAAATAATCATATATTTACAAACTAATAACTATTAGCGAAAATCAAAATGTTTTCTATAGGTTAAATACACATTGCAAGTTTCTTATTAAAATGCTGTGTTTTAAGAAGAGAAATTGCTTGTTAATTAATTTGTTTGTACCTTTGCTTTCTTTTATTTTTTAGTATCTTACAGACTGATTGTGAACAAATCACAAGTTTTAAGTTGTTAAAAGCACATACACTTTTTACTCTTTATGATTGTCAATAATTATGTACAGTTCATCAAAGTTGAACTGATAAACATTACAAACTTCAACATATATTTTAAAAAGTTCAAGTTTTCTCTTAGTGATATCAAATTTCTGGCTGCATTGTTGCCTTTCTAACAAATATGTAAACTTCTAGAAAAGTTTTAACATATACTATGGCTGCAAATATTTATGGCTTTTAAACCTGAATTGCCTGCCAAACAACAGTCTGCATGCTCACCTTCAAAAATGTGCACTCTTCACTCCTGATTCCTATAGTTTGAGACTTACTTAGATAGGTGTCCTCCTTCTTTGTTTGTTTTTTTTTATCACTCTCATTCTTGATAATTAGGATATTTTCACTGCCAAATATAGGCCAGGTGGAAGGAAACTCAATCAATAATTTAATAGGGTGATTCCATTCTGCAATCTGTGGATGTTAAGCTGTATTTTGATTAAAAAAAAAAAGGAACATTGAACTGTTGAGAGGTGAAGTGGTATTGCCATAATCAATTTTTAATTGATGCTGAATTTCAGCACTTTTACAGAGCCTTTGTTTAGACTTGTAGCCGGCCTAACAGGAATTTTCTTGCCACTGGTAATCACACTGTTTGCCATCAGGGTCAGATATTCATAGCTCCTTAAATTCAAACATATAGATTTCTCATGCAAATTATAATACAATAACCACATATGTTCGTTTTAGTAGATATTGGAAATGATGTGCTTGTGACAGCACACATCTCTCACACCTTTTAAGAAAATTTGTATTAACACTCATTAATTCTTCACAGTCTGTGAATAAAACCATGCTTCATACACAAAAAATGAAAAGCATGTCAACAGATGATTCACATTATTGCGTTTGCAGTCCCTGAGCTACAATTATCTTATTGGGTTTTTATTTTAAATGTTTAGTGACATTCCAAGCCAAGGTTTGCAAAATTCCTGATTCCTGTGCAAGCTTTCTCAGAGACTTCTTGGACATCATTCTAAATTGATTCTAAATCCTGTTTCCCTAAATCTATTCACAAGGTTACAAACTGTTTCTCTATAAGGCACACAAAACAGCAAGGAATCTGTCTATAAATTGCCATCTCACTTCTCTACAAGAGTTAGATGCACATAGGAATCATACATGAAGATTCTGTGTGCTAAAGTATACAGACTTTTGACATTATAACAGCACTATAACACTGAAACACAAGGTCTCACAATGTATCAACCTCTGTACAACACAGACTTTACATCAACTGATTAGCTAGCATACAAAGAGATAACAAACCCATTAGAAACAGCGCAGTATAGAATAGAGCAAGCAATTCCCTGTAATATGGCCATGCATCAAAATGAAAGTTCTGTACATGATATGTCTTTACAGGCAAACCGGTAATGATCAAACTTCTTTGATGGCCATCATTAGCACTTATCAAAGAGCATTGGAATCAGCATGCAGCATCCGAGGTGTAAACCAATGGTTTCTGTCAAGAAACATGCATAATAATACAGTGTTGCATTAGCTTAGTGTACTACAATGCCTTTTATTTCATTAGTTTCGTTGAATAAAACCGTCCTTATATGAGGTTCCCAATACAAGATTTTTCATGAGCTGAAACGCAAAACTCTTTTGCCTCTAAAATCACATCATTTAACCTTTTAACAGCTCAGTTCCTTTATTATGTCTAATTTATTTTAGTGTGTTAGTTAATGCATTCAAATTCATACATACATATTGCAGTAATGGATAACGGCAATAATCTCCACAGCTTTTTCATTACTCAAAGTATTTTGAAGCGAATTTACTTATAAAATGTTATGCCTGTCATTTATAAAATAAGATTTGATATCACTGAGCATAACTGTAGTCACGCTCTATTTCACTTTTGCTAAAATAAGAGATGATGTTATATAAAATACATACAGCAGTGCTGCCATTAACTCTTTCTGCTTCCCCCCCCCCCCAAGATAAAATGTAGTGAACTTACGTAAAACTTTGTAATTCCACAATTTAAAGAAGAAACAGGAACCACTTAAAGGCTTTATGTTTTATCATTAGTAATTTTAAATTAGTTACTTTAGCTTTTGAGGCTTTTCCACTTGTCAGCGGTTACTTATATTACCATTATCCAGCCTTCATGGTTTTGTCATTCCCCCTCCTGTAAATTACATCATCTCACACTGGATTCAGATGCTCTTGACAATACCCACTTCCTTCTTCCGGAAGGTGACTATTGTCTTAGACTATCTCACCTAATTCATCCTATTAAAATAACTATATGCTTGTAGGGTTCATTTTTCAATCTTGTTGATAACTATTTCTTCATTTCTCCTTCTTTCAAATCTGGATGTTCTGGCCTCATCCATCTCCACTGTCTGTATTTTATGTTGCTGCCTTTCTACTAGTATCTATCTCTTGGCATTATTTATTAATTTGCTCTCTATTACTACTTGGAGATTTATTTCTTTGTTTACTAATATTTCTGCTCCAATGAACCACTTTTAGCTATACATACCAATGGTAGGCAGTGAAAACCTATTAACCCCATTATCAATTTTACAGGAGAAGAAACAGTTGATTGAAAAATACACATAAAATATTAGAGAGACAGTTGCTGCAGTTTTTGCTTGATAGCGCAGCTTAGTTATAGTTATGGCTTGTTGCTATAATGACAATTTTGTTGTTCAATGAAAAGACATAATATTATCAGTGTGCTTTTACCTTAATTTGTTAACCCCTTACTAGGTATGAATCGGACTAGAATACAGTTTTGGCAGTTTAATGAAATAAGAACCACTGTCTCCTTGTTTTACAAGCCTATGTATGAGTTTTGTTGTCTCACACATCTGAAAGCTAAGTAGTTATTACAGAATCTATGCACATGGGAAAAGAAATCAAACATTGTTATCACTTAAGATGGAACTGGTGACAACATCAATAGTAAAGAGCCCTTTCCATGAGGTAATTAATTTAATTAAATTTGCTAATGAAGTTTGCAGATACTATATAAGTTAAAATGTTAGATGTCTAAATTCAGAAAACCTCCTATTTGACCTCAAGGGCACAGCTATATACAAAGAAATACCAGCATTTCCAATCAGTTTAAACTTTAATATTTATATTATGCTTTATCTGCTGTATCCTAATAGTTTTTTTCTTTATGATCATTGCATATGTACCTATAGATATGATCAGTCGTCTTCCATGGTCTAGGGGTACCATGCCAACCTGAGGTAATGGGTTCAAAATCGACAGAGAGCGATGGATTTTTTTCTGGCATAAAAATCCTTAGTGTGGCTTCCTTTGGAACAGAAGTAAAGCCAGTGGTCCCTTGTCGTAGATTTATGGCACATACAAAAAGGCTGATAAAGAGGCCTCTGAGCAAAATTTCTGGTCTTTCACACCCAATATAGAATGGGATGCTAAGAACCATAGTAGTTAAAAAGCGTCCATAAATAAAACTCAATTTAATTTATTTTAGATATGATCAGTGTAATAATGAACACACAATAATGACACATTCAAATAGAAAGCTCCACAGTATCACAGGATTTTAGTCTTCACTGTATTACCAATGGTGCTTATTAGACATAACAAGGTTTTCAGTGCAAATGAAAAAGCTCAGGAGATACAAGTTTTTAATTTATACTAAGGGACAACAGTGCAGTGCAGCGCAGCGTGAAGTGCATACTCTCAACAGATTATACGCCAGTTTTTTTTTTTTTTTTTTTTTTTGTGTGTTGCCTGATGGGATTGCTTGTTTTCAGCAACTCGTGGAATTATGAGGTTTTTATTTTTATTTCATAATTATCATTATTTCATATTTTACTTCATTATATGATGTAATTGTAACTCTTAATTTATTAATTTATTTATATATTTTTTTGGTTGAAGTTGTAAGGGAAAATGAGATTTTCATGTAGAAAAACTTAGGAATTTAAAATATACATAGAATTAATCTTCTAAATAGGACAGGAATAAATCCAAAAATTCACCAAACTGGCATTATATGATTGTCAATTAAATTGATATTATCTTCCTAGGACAATAAGAAATAGAGAATAAGGTGTTACATATTTTAATTCCTGCTTTTTATATCTTTTTGCAGCTGTTTATGTCATGACTTATCTTTTTTCTCAGCATAGTCATTCGTTTGCCTCTGTTGTGTTTGTGTATTGAATGAGTATTTTATTTTAGACGAGTGTCTGAAGGCTCACGGTTCTCACATTCATCGTTTGGGCATGATGGAGACAATGGTAGCAGCACACCATGGCGAAGAAGTCAGACCCGTGAAACATCAGAATGCGACAGCACGTACAGTGAGGCAGGAAACAGCACAAATGAGGGAACTCTTCCTAGAGGTGAGAGGCCAGGTTTCTAGGTCGCGTTTGATGTGCTGTGTTTACTCTGAATAAACTTTCTTCCATCTTGTAGATGTGTCACTGAAAGGGCATATCTAAAATACTATTGCTCAAGCATGTTTCTGTGTCCAACTTGCATGAAAATATTTTAACTCATGTAATGCTCAGGAACCTCCATTGCTGAGAGGTGTCTTGAGTTTACTTGATACCAGATTAGTGTTAGTGTATCTACTGCACCTCAAAATATGGGAAGTAATGATAAATGAAGGTGTTAAAGCTTTAAACTGTTGCACAGTTGCCCTGGAATGGGATGGAAATGGTTACTGGAATAGAAAATGAAAGTTAAAATTCTCATTTTCAAATGTGACCAAGCACAATTAATAGGATGGTTTCTGTAGCCCAGAAACATAATGCTTGTTAAAGTTTCATAACTCCTGTCATAGAAGATACTCAAGGAGGTCATGAACTCATAACAGCCACTACGCTGTCTCTATTAGCATGTCTGGAAAATCAAAGCTGGAATAATTTCTCATAGCTGCTCATTCTTCCATTCCCAGTTTTGTTTTTTCTGTTATAATGCCATTTAGTCTAGATTGACAGGTGGTAACATCACATTTTTACCAACATGGGTGGCCAAGCTCATTAAGCACAGACTTGTGAGGGAGGTCCATGGTTCAAATCCTGCCAGGATCATTCCTCCCTGACTGAGGTTATTACCAGGTTTTCCTCAGTTCTCATAATTGGTAAATGCTGGGGAGGTATCCTAAACTTAGACCTTGAACATTTCCTTCCCAATTATCTTTCATTTCATGTATCATCACATCAGTGTCCACCACCTGTGGTGCAGCAAGGTGTTCTTCTTCTAGGAAGAACAAGCATTAAACACTACCAAAAAATGTGTGCACAAATAATTTTATCACACATTTTGTTTGCAAGTACAAGGGGTATACAAGGAGGCTGAAGTGGTAGTCAAATGTTTAAAAAGTGGATCAGTCTATTGCTGGCCTTGAAATTCAATACACTTTCCATGACATTGCAAGAAACAACTGATTAGGGATGATGGCACTTGAAAAAATGACAAAAGCATTGAAAAGTTAAAAGCAGTTCCAGTTACAAGGAATACTTAAAGTGGCTGATACCAAAAAACAAAAAAACAAAAAAGAAAAAAAAAAAAAAGAAAGAAAGAAAGAAAAGAAAAAAAGTTATTTTAAGTAAATTATTCGTTTTAAAGAACTACATTTTGTGTAGTAACTTTTTGTCTATATCTTATGATTATCCATTAAACAAAATTCCTGATGAAGAGCCCTTCACACAGAATTCAAGATAGGTACACATTTTATATAATCATGAAAATATCTTTAAATTAATAAAATTTGTTTAGCCAATTTTGTGAAAATTAAAAGTTACAAAAACTTTCAATGTAAAAAGTAGTTTGGTATGAGGGATTTTCTGAAACTCTATGTGTTGCATCCTTGGAAGATGCTGAACAATACCAAGTTTGGTATTTATCTGATGTTTCTTTTTTGAGGTTATGACACACATACACTGTAAGGCAATGTATTAAACCTTATGTAACTTAGGAAATGAAAGGAAAGGTTATTAAAAGGAAATAATAGAATCTGCGAAATATTAAAGTGCTAGGCCCATTTTACAAACACCTCAAAACATGAAGTGCCCCAGAGGTTAGAATTATTTAAATGATATAATCAAGCAGGAGAGAAATTAATTCCAAGGCTTGCAAATATAAACTCTATAAAGCTTTTTCTTAAAGCCACAATATAATATATTCTTTACCAAAGCCAATCATTTAACAAATTTCTACTTTATACACTGACTCAAACACAATAAGAAATTTCACCCTCAAGTTTTTTACTTCCTCTTGCAATATTGCTTTATGATGCAAAATTTTACAGTACTACTTTAGAAATACATTATTCTCACTCTCGTTCCAAAAGCTAAATTAATACAGCAACACAGCCTTAATGTTAAATTTTGAAGATTACTTACTGAAAGATATCTTGTGTAGAATGGTGTGTGCCTGATAATGCTTGCCTAGATCTGGTGTTAAAGCGTTGTTTTCTGACTGCCAGCGAACTCAGACTATTCTCTCTCTTCAGCTTGTGCTGCTGATGCCCGGGGTAGCTTCAGCCTTCCCCTAAGTAACCTGACATCAGGAACTCGGAACAGTGCCACACCAGTGTCTTTATGCTGCCCTCTTTGAGTATCTCTCTATGCAGGGTACCAGCCAATAATGCAGTAGGATGTAAGATGCTGGTTGTATTCCCCTCTTGGCAGGCATAAGGAACATGTACTATGATGGTTAGTTCACTGCAGAATGGAGTATTACTCAGCACCATAATTTATTCTATGAGGAGGGAGCCAACATGGCAGAAAAACAAAACACACACACTCACTCTCACTCTCACTCTCTCTCTCTCACTCTCACTCTCTCTCTCTCTCTCTCTCTCTCTCTCTCTTACTTTTGGGTAGGGTGCAATACTTTATGTACATATTATAAATAGGTACTAGAGAATGTAAAAATGTTTACTGTATTGACCAACCTGATAACCTGCATTCAGATGAAAAAAAATATCATTAGTCAGTTACAAACAAATGATATCAGAATGCACAACATCAATTTTCCGTACATGTTTTCCTGTTCCATCTGTGTTATATTATGAATGAAAAGTCTACAATGCTTAAGCCATTCCCCTTTCTTTTTTCTTTGCGCTTCTATTCTCAATTTATTGTGGTCTGCCTTGAAAAATCAATAACTTCACAATTACCAAGCCTTAGGTTAGACATGTTATCTGCCATTGCTATTTTCTATTGATTGATTGTATATGGTATATTCAACTTCAGTTCCAGTCCATTACCATCTTATTTCCTCTTGTTCCCAGGCAACTGGGCATGGAGCTCAAGGTGATCATATATCACATAAATGCACATGCTTAACACTTTGTGTCCTAACCATTTATTTGCTAAGAAGCTAAATAAGAGGAGGGAGGGTATTTTAATAAGGACACATTTTAATGAATATTTATAAGATCTAAGGGTGATTCAAAAGGTTGCTCATAAACTTAAGGAGCTTATAGAGTGGTCAAAATACATCTTTGTTATGGGAACTTGTGGTCTAGGAGGTGTCCCTGGGTTGGTGCAAGCCTGGAAATTGCCAAGATGGACAATAAATTATTTTGTGCAAACATTTAAATTAAGCAAAAATAATGTTTCATGAATAAGTCAATGCTACAAAAGGTAAAACTAATAATTAAAATGAAGTGTTTAAAACAGTGGAGCATGTCAATAAGATGTTAAAACACTGGTCAGCAGATTAAACACTTGTTGCTCCACTTACTTAAAATTCTGTTCGAACATGTTTCGAAGAGACATGCTCTTCATCCTCAGCGGCCGACTGATGTTAGCATGACAACCCATACCATCCACAGAGAGTTGATGGTTTGAGTATGGGTGACTTTCCATGACAACTTCAATTTTGTGAATGGATTGTTGACCATTGTGAGAATGAACCCAATTTTGTAAACAGCATGTTCTTCACAGATGAGGCACAGTTCACCAAAGATGGTTTTTTTAATTATTGTAACGCCATGTCTGAGCACGGCACAATATCCGAGCTGCATACACCACCACCAACATACATTTGCATAGAATGTATGGGCTGGTGTTATTGGTGATCAAGTGGTCAGGCCATGCCTCCTACCACCATGTTTGAATTGGGAGTGTTAGAGGGTCTTCTTGCAATACGTTCTTCCAGATCTGTTAGAGGATGTACCACTTATTGTGCATTGTCAGATATGGATGCAACTAGAAAGAGCACCAGCACACTTCTCTCTTCAAGTACGTAACATAGTAGTTGCCACCTATCTCAGGCATTGAATCGGGAAGGTCCAATTGCATGGTCACCTCGCTCCCCTTATCTGATGCCTCTTGATTTCTTTTTCTGGGGGTATATTAAAGGTCTCATGTACGAGACACCAGTTTGTGAACAAGAAACACTTCTCACCAGGCTACTTGTAGCATGTGATGTCCAACAGTGTATAATTTACTGTAGAGTGCGCCAGAATTTTCTATGATGATGTTATGCCTGTATTGATTGTAATGGGTGCCATTTTGAACACCTTTTGTAACATTGAGTTGTTGATTAAACCTTATTTTTGCTTAACTTAAATGTTTGCACACAATAATTTATTGTCCGTCCTGACATTCCCAGCTTGTATCGACCCAGGATCACCACCTAGACCACAAGCTCAGATACCAAAGTTGTATTTCAGCCCTCTAAGCTCCTTAAGTTTGTGCGCAACCTTTTGAATCAGCCTGTATATGGAAAGAATGCTCTTCTACATTATCTGTAAAAATGAGAAAACAGAAACACTTTTGTTACATATGATTACTTAAATTTTATATGTTTATTTTTGAAAGTGTGGCATTAAAATGCTTTACAGAATAATGTTATGTCATGCAAATGAAGCATACACCACAACATTTATGTGTAATTGTTGATAACTTTCTAACTGCTTCAGCAGTTTTGAACTATTTCTGTGAAAACAAGGAAATTGCCGCATATTGTGAATGAAATTGGGGGGAAATACACTGCAGGCTGCAGTGCTGAAACCAAATTCATTAAAGATGTTGAAAGTACCCAATAATATTGCTAATTTAATATATATATATTTATTTATTTATTTCTAATTTTACAATGTACAAACACTTTTCTGACACCCAAGACTGCAGTTTTTAACATCTTCGTATCACTTTTCTCCATTTTTGCCTATTGGACCATACATCTTTCTCAATTTTCCAATTCATCATTGCCCCTCTAATTTCTTGAATCCACGTGCTATGAGGTCTTCTTTTTCTCCTTCTTCCTGGTGGCTTCCACTCCATTATTATTCTTTTGGGTAATCTTTCATCTTCCATTCTTTTAGCATGCCCATATCATTCTAATTGTTTCTGTTGAATAAAATCTAAAATTGAATTTTGAACATTCATATTTTCTTTTATAATCTCATTTCTAATTTTTTCTGTTTCAGATATTCTATCAGATCTCCTCCAATAATCAATTTCTATTAGCAATAATTTTCTTTTCAACTGATAGCTCAGAGTCCACACATCAGGGCCATAGGTTATAATACTTCTATTGTTTTAAAAATTGTAGTTTTAGTTTCTTTTGAGATCAGTTTATCCCATAATATACCACTCAAAGTTGATATAGCATACTTTTCTGAGTTTATCTTTGATCTTATTTCCTTTTCTTGTTTCCCATCTTATGTAATCTTTACTCTGAAGTATTTATATTTCCCTGTGTCTTTAATTATCTCCATTTTGTCTTCCAGTACCAAATCTTGATGAACATCTCCAATTTCTATGTCTTTATATTCTTGGGACAGAATTAACTGATCATCCACAAATTGCAGGGAGTATATTGTTGAGTCATCCTCAGTTTGTAATTCCCATACTTTTACACATATTTTTCCAACCTTCTATAACTTTTTCTGTGTAATTTTATATAATGTAGGAGATACACAGCATCCCTGTCGTAATCCTTTATTAACATGAAATCTACTTGACAAATATGTTTCCATTTTTATATAAATTTTGAATTGCTCTTATCAAATAGGTCTAATTTCAGTAAATTTTAAAGTTAACCATAATTGAAATTTTAAAGTTAACCATAATTGTGATAGTGGCACATTATCATGGACCTTTTCTGTATAATTGAACACCAAAAGGAGGGGTTATGCTCTGTTTTCTGTGCTATAATAAAAAAACAACTCTGTTCTACTATTAAAATCTCCTGCAATTATAATCTCTCTTCTGTTTCCAATGTCTTCTATTACTCCATTTAATTTGTTGTAACATTCATCCCTTTTGGCATCCTCATCATTGTTGACTATGTAAACTCCTAATATTGCAACTTTATGTCCATATACGTTTATGTTAATTCTTTTCAAATTTTCATCTATGGGCTCCAGTCTGTAACATATTTTCTAAATTTATGTTTTATTAATGTAGAGATACACCACGTTTGGCTCTTTGGTTTTTAGGCACTCCACTATAAAAATGCTCGAAAAATCCTTTATTTTCCAACCCATTTTGTTTCTTTTTGGTTTCTAATAATATCATAACATCTTAGTTTCTAATCTCTAATTCTTTACATATTTCTCCAAATTAATTATTTCCTATACGTTCGATGTTCCAATTGTCATTGTCTTGTTTCCATGGCTTTTTCAAATATTCTTAAATTTGTCCAGCTGTAATTCCTTGGGTTTTTTAATTATTTTTTTTTGTCCCAATAAACGGAAAATGCTCATTGCCTAAACCCTAACCTGGAGGACCAGGTGATTTTTAATCAAGGTTTTCTTCCTTTAGCCTTGATAATCCAATATCTCTCTACAAGGCAGTAGATGCTAGTTTATATATATATTTTAACTTTTCTGAAATTTTGACAGATGAGACATTTAACTAAAAATTTTGATAACGTTTCTGTGGAACCCAAATCGTATGTTGTTCATACAGGTATCTAAAACCATGAAAAAACATATTCTTAGCTTATACTCAAACATAACATGTCATGTTAACAGAACTAGAGATTTATTATAAAACCAGGTAATATAACCTGTTATGCAGTGCATAGCGCCAAAAAAGCAGTTTGAACACAGCTTGGGATTGAACCAAAAACCAAAAATAGATAATGCAGCATGCTGTCCCAAGACCACACTCATGGTGTCCTTTGGGGAAGTGTCTGATTGAGAAACAGTGTAAATGGTATTATAATATTACTTGATAAACCATAGAAGATAACGCCACATACAAAGAGTAGCCTACAAATAAGCAATGAATCCTTCATCAGACAGATAGTGGAACTTGGTGGTGACAACTTGCTCGTTCCTTTTCCTGCTTTATGTTGCAATGGTAACATGATTATGGATCACATGCTAAGTTATTAGGGATGATTATAAACAGTGAAACTTTTAACATAATATAGGGAAATAAAGCTTTTAAAACATCCAAAACACCAAAACTCGCATTATGGGTAAAAATCCACATCACCAAAACTGCACACAGTTGAGAGAAAATGCTGACGATGGGAACAAGCCGTCTCCTGAAACGCGTTCAAGTAAGAATATCATAGTGATGTAGTGTAACAACCCTCAACTCTCTATTTTAAATTATGACACATCACTGTTACCAGCTTCTAAATCTTCAAAATTAGTCAATTCAGGCGAGTTTTTAATAAATGGCATCTATCAATACTTTAACCACACAAAAGTGTGAAACCACAGCAGTTATATAAAGTTTCCATAAAGAACACACAACTTAGAACTGTTGCCACCATTCTCAACATACATCTTCAAACAGTTAACTGCTTTCTGTCCTTCAACACATGAGGATCCATAGCAGCTGCCTTGATAGTCATTCTTTTCCGAAGATGATCCACATTCTAAATTTTTTGTTGTCCACACCTGAGCTTCATATGAGGTTCAAGTGAGGTGACTAAGGTTCATTCCTCAGCATCCCCCCCCCCTTCTTGTCCAGCATCTGGGAAAGAGGTCATCCAACCAGTGATATACCTACAAAAAGTTGTTAATGATGATGAGGTGCTCTGCTTTGTCATGCATAAACCACCTTTAAGTAATGCAGCTTTTCAATTAAACTATTCATTATAGTACTCCTATTGAAATCAGCAACCATCCCTCTTGTCCACAAATAATAATCACCACTTATTTATTCTTCATAATGTCATAATTCAATAACAGAAACACTATAAGTATCAATGCATTTGTGTGAAGCAACAATGGAAAAACAGTTTTCTGATTCTTATGGATGGATGCCCAGACACACAAACTTTACAAAAATAAAAATAATTTAAAACAGCCAGTTCTCCATTGATTCCAAACTTAATAGTCATTCTATAGAAATGCCTGAAATAGCAAGAAATGGCTGTAAATGCAATCATTATGGTTCTCTAATCAGTTATATTTATGTATATACAAAATACAAGCAGTGCAAGTATATATAAACAATAAACATAAAGTAACAAAATCAGGAAGTTATCATAACACTGGCTTTGCATTAAATTATTATTTTGTAAATTCGTGGCTTACATATAGTGATATTCTAACAACTTATACATCTGTTTTTCCTTCCATTATGGCAATACATTGATAATATTTGGTAAAATTCAGAGAAAAAATGTTTTGTTTGTTTTTTTTTTTTTGGAGTGTTTTGCTATCTTTACTCCTAGTTTTATAGTGCATTTTCTTTTTGAATTATTCAAACAATTATGGCATGACATGACTGTTTAAATTACTGCTGCATATAAGTAACCTGTTGCATTGTTGGATTTTTAAATACCTTTTTTCCAGTAAGTATTTTTTAGCATGTAATAATATTAAAAATGCTAACAAGAAGGTAATTTTCATATAATTTTTCTGAAATTTTCACCACTGGTGTATACTGATGAATTAAAAACTAGATTTGAGCCTTTTTGTATAAATTTAAAGATGACTGAGCAATTAAATATTTTTTGTGCTACTTAATTTAAATAGTATTTGATATGTTTCTATGGACAAACTAATAGACATTTGACTGTAAACATGAGTTGCAAGTAGAAACACAAACATCACTTATTATTTTTGTAGAGCCACCTGCTTCCATCATCTGATGTTTGTCTTTCTACTTATAACTCATCTTTAAAGTTAATTGAAACATATCACTGTTTCTAGCCTCCTTCAAAATACAAAAATATAATAGACATTTCTTAAAAATCATACATCGGATTGTTTACATTATTCATAAAAACCTAAAATTAAACTTTTGGGTCAGAAATGTCAAATGATTCAAAGCAAGGAGCATTATGACAAATTTCAAAATTTACATTTATAACGTTGCTTTCTCTATAATTGATCAGTGTAGAGCTGGTACCTAATTTTGTATGCAGAATTTGTATTGAATTTAAATAGCCAAGTCAAAACTTGAGGTTGTTGGGTTAAGAAGTGCAAGTGTATTGCCTTAAATCCTCTTTCTTTTGTCAGTATTGTTAGAGATTGCATTTCTTTAATTCTTTATTCTGTGATATATATTGACAGCACTTTGTCAAAGTATTATTAGTCTTTAATGTCACCATAGAGGTAACATAAAATGTAGTACTGGCATATCAGCATGTGATACTGTCATTAGTTTTATTTGTTTGGTTTTTATTATTTTTTTAATCTGTGAGTGTGATTTTCCTTAATAATCCTAATGGTATATGAATTACTTAGGCCATCATGAATTATAGCCAATGGAGCTTGAAGATAATGCAATATAACAATTTAAACTAAAACTAAGTTAGAAGATCTAATAAAATGTGATTTATTTCTAATTTTATTAAAACTATAAAAACATATAGAAACAAATTAGACCTGCTGTTACAGTTTCAATCTAAACTAATGGTTATTATAAATATTGTCAGATATATATATATATATATATATATATATATATATCCATCCAGGACCATTCCAAAGATCTGCAAGGCCTGAGATGAAAACAAAGTGAGGGACACTGTAGATAAGGCTGAAATATGAGTTATAACTGATGGAATTTGGAATTTCAAGATCATTAAATTCTTAAGAACAGTAATAACAATATTTCAATATTTTATCCATAAAGTGTCTGGGATTTGAATCAGGAACACTAGCAGCGAAATACTATATTGAATAGCCTATTCTCTTAGGAGTTATATTAAATAAATCAATATTAAAGTAATCACAAATTGCACAGCAATAAAAATTAATGAAAATATAGTGAACATTGTATATAAATGATACAAAACAAAATTATTATTCTGTGCCAGTAATAAAGACTGCAGTATATTGCTAGGCAATACATAAAATGAGGCTCTGTTTAGTAGAATATGTGTTGCTAATTAAATCCTCAACAAACATTGCAAAATTTGATCCAAATGCAGCATTGCCAACATTAGGTTTCATTATGTATTCAGAAATACATTATTATCCACTTTGCTCTTTTTTTTTTCTTTTTTTTTTCCTTGAAGTTTCTAACAGTAAACATTGTATCAAGAGCACAGAAGTGGCATTATTTTAATTAATATTCAACAGATTGAACTGCATTTTCTCAGCATTGAGACCTGCAAAGTAGGGGGTATGGGGCAACAGCCCACTTGCCTCATCCAAGGACTAGCCTTAGTTATACTGGATACATACTTGCCAACTTTTACGTTTGCCTGTAAAATCTATGGCCTTTTTATAACTTTGGCAAAGGAGGAATTCTTTTGGATTGGCATGCAGATTCAAAGTGCTACAGATTTTCACCACAAACATAACAAAGCATTAAATTCTGTTGCATAATATTGTAATTTAAGACTACAAACTGAATGTACTGTGCTAATTAGTATACAATGCTATTGATAGGCCTGAGCTTATCCATGTGTCTATCCTTCATCATGATCATGGTTTCCCCTCATTGGGCTGCAACAAAAGGCATAGCATGCAGATTTAAAATTTGATTTCACCACTAGTGACTTCTAGTAACAGGCAGAAAATGGGCACAAACATTCAGTAATGGGCAACATTAATTATGAAGTCCACTTCCTCATAAAAATTGTCTTATTCACATTCTATGGCTGCAGGATATGTTTCCCAATTTTCATAAGTTTTTTTTTATAGTTCCTGTTATGAAGTGTAAAATATGGACTAGAAATCTGTGTATAGCCTAGGAAGCGAAGTTCTTTGCTTTAATATGTGTTTATTATGGTACCTGGAAGAATTTCAGTACATATGACAGAAAGAAGCAGTAATACCAGGTCTTCAAGGATTTTTATAAAAGCAGAAATCTCATTTGTTTTACATGTGATTTTTTTTTTGTACATTTACTGCACTGAACAGTTAACGCATTCTACATTTCATGTCATCTCAAAATTATTACTCTTTGCTGGACAAGGGAAAGTTTTACAGTTTTGAATTCCAGGAAGTTGGTAAGCGTGTGGATAGAATTTGACATTAACTGCTGCTGTTGACTGCTTCTTCTAACCCTATTGTGTACTGATGAATGTTAAATAACTGTTGTTTTGCAGCTTTTTATATCTTAATCAATTTTGTTTAAAAACTACACTGTTTATGTAGAATTATTAACCTACTATTTAATACTCTTTGGCATAGGTTTGTTTTAGCATAAACTATCCTAGAGGTAATAACATTGTTATTACTTAAGGTTAAGAGTTCCATCACTAGCTGAGGTGTATGTTGTATTGAAATTTATCACTTGTGATTGCAGAGAGAGATTTGTCAGCTCCACATTCTAATGTTTTGCTGGGTAATATGCTGTCTTCAAACACCATTGACTAATGTGTTCTTTAAAAAAATCGTTCTTCAACTTTTGAATATTATTGGCCAAATTTTCAGATCATTAGAACTATAATCTTGTTCATGTTATTTGCTTTTCTATTCATGTGTTTCTTTTGTGTTAAACTAGAATAACATTCCTTGCAGGTAAAATAGGGGTATTCAGTTTGGAGAATAAATAATAATAATAGGTTTTTGTTGTTAAATGGAGTATAAAGGTGAAGCAGAAGAAAGCCAAGGGGTTTGCTGGTTTTGCTTCTGCATTTTGCTTTTATGTTTTATTTTCTGAAAAAATAACTTCCTTTTTTCTTCTTCTTTGACAAAACTTAATAAAACAATAGCAAAATAACATTCAGATGAAATGCCTTTCTACAAAGCTTATGTGCAGCTAAATTTGGCACCAGAAGTTTAGCAGAACTGGATGGAGTGTGCGTTTATATGCATAGAATATAAAAATCTGATGTGTTACACTCACATGACTTTCTCTACTCTTGTACAATCTATTTTTACAAACGCCTATTCTCCATATGCTTCATGTTAATCGAGATATCGAGATGTCAATCTTATTGGTAATTTTCTTGTAGATGCAAGCGGAATATGGTAGCTTTTAAGCGATAGTCAAATATTTTAACGCTGGTTGCTATGTGGCGCATTCCATTCTCTTTGCATGTCAGGACATAAAAAAATGAATAACGTATTTGAGAAAAAGTATAAGTATTGGAAAATTTAAGGAAATAACAAGCAATATCTCGAAAACGGTTCACTCAACAAAAGAAATGTATATGACATAAGTTGTGTATTTTAACGCGATCTACATTTTTTGTGTAGTAAAATTTTGTCTATCTCTTATGGTTTACCAGTTATGCAAAAGTCGTTCACAATGAAGAATACTTTTGGAGACATTCCCAGAAAATTGGAGATATACATTTCATTTCTCATGACATTATCTTAAACATATGATATTTTCATCAAAATCGTTAGAGCCATTTTTGAGAAAATTAAAATTTTCGAAAAATGTTCCATGTAAAGGGTAGTCTGGGGTGGGGGGATTTTCTTGAAAACCTTTGTGTCGCATCTCTGGAAGATACTGAACCTAAATACCAAGTTTGGTGCGTCTCCGACTGTTCGTTTTTGAGTTATGCTGTTCACAGACACACACACAGACACACACACACACAGACACACACACGGACATGTTTCCAAAAATGCTTTTTTTGGATTCAGGAGGTCTCAAAACATGTATTTCCGGTGAAATCTCGGTATCGAATTTTTGGGTGGAATGCAATACTTCCCCTACTTACTATACGTAGTAGAGAAAGTAAAAATTTGTGGTCAGGGGATGAGAATGATGGAAATTATGAAGATGCAGCCAATCATAACAAGTTGACCAGTTTTCATTCCATTTTTCCTCACATCTACTAAACTATGTCAGTGATTCATTTAATTTTAATGCCTTGCAATAATCAATTTTAAAAATTGACAACTCTTCAGTATTTGCAGTAAATATTTTCACATGGCTATACTTGATCTTTCTGTGTCATCAGTTTCATTAGAATGTTTGTCACTCTGCTGAGCAGAAAATTTATTTAAAAATGAATGTAAATATTAATAACATTAACAGATGTATCTCCAGCATGGTATTAGGTGTTATTATTTAAATAATGTTTTCGTATGAATCGCTTTAGCCACATTATTCTATATGGCCCAAGTTTAAATCCTAGTTGTTATCTTCTCCTTAATACTTTTGAAATGAATGTAGACAGCAATAAGATTAACAGGTGTGTATCCAGCACGGTATTAGGTTTTAAAATTTAAATAGTGCATGGCATATTGGCTGTGTTATTCTGTATGTTTAAATCTCAGTTAGGTTCTTCTCTTTAGCCTTTGAAAACAGACTGGTAAGTGTCTGCTCTGTGGATCCTAAGCTAATCTGAGCTCTTATTTCATCTGGACCTTAAAAGTTAAAAGGAGATGTTGAACACTTGAAAGCAAAAGAAAGAAGCTTTTGATTATAATTGTCACACCACTCAGGTTAAATTCTGGTGGTGTTAAGTACTTCAGTGCTTGAGAAGAAGCTCTTCTCCTTATGTTGTCACTGTGGCATTTATTCTAAAGGTTTAATATTGACCGCCTTAGGCTAGCCTGTGGGGTGCAACACTCAAGGGTAAACTAGGCAAGGCGTGGGTTTGCTATTGCCTTCTGAAGTATAGAAATGAAGTGACATCCCATACACCTAGCATTGAACTCAGGGTTAAAGATTCTCTACAATAGTAAAATCAGCTTCATCAGCCAGAATTCAAATCTGTGTCCTCTAGTATGCTTAATAATGAGCCATAACTAAGACTTCATTTAATGAACATCTTCATAAGTATCTTATCAGTCAACACACCTTTAGACTGTTTAGGATATACGTTTTATAACAAAGGTCATTAGAGTTGTCTCCTGATAAATTGCAGCATAATGTAAGAAATTTATGGGAAAGAAAACTGCCTTTCAAATTTAAATTATTTCATTCAGGAATCTATCTGAAAGGTAACAGAAATCACTTGGGAGACAGAAATACAGAAAATGCAACTGTTTCTCTTTGGTTCTTTGGTATTTTAAAAGTTCTACACCCACATCATACATAAATTAGAAAATATTTTTATAAAGAACATAACACATTTGGAGCTTGAAAAATAGCTCAAACAGGAAATCGTGCTAAAGTTTTATGTTTTCATTTGTTAGGAGAAGAGTATAATATACAGTCCTAACATAAACAAATGAACCTTCAGTTAACCTGAGTATTTTATAAATTAATTAAATTGACATGCCTTTAGTAACAAAATGCATTCTAAAGGTTTTATGTAAATGTATTTGTAAGTATATGAAACTGACCTGAGAACAAAATATGTCATTAAATGTAATAAATCAGTTTCATTACAGAATTTTGTACTGGAGTTGCCAAAAATGGAGATTTTGCTCATTGATTCCCCCCCCAGCAATATATGAACATTATTTTATCTATGGTCAATAGATTTTCATCAAAATGCATATTATTGCTCTGAAAATATGCATTGAATTGTTTGCCCTTTTGTGATAAAATATCATGAAAGAGTAAACAATTCAAATTAAAACATTTTTATTTAGGGGTCCATGCATTAGACAATTCTGCAGATGAGCATATAGCTGATGGAGGCAAGTACATCTGAAATACATTCTGTTAGGTTAAATACAACTACACAGAAATTGAGTAAAAACAATAGTTAAAAATGTTTTCCAACTTCAACTGAAATTCACCATTCAACACTTATTTTCAAGCACATTACTTACATATGTTTTAATTTTTTTTACTGCAATTCTGGAGAACTTTTTTCCTCATAAATATTTTTTGGTAAGTAACGCATGTTTCTTTTTCAGTATATAATTTGACTCTTTTTTTTTCAATAATTAAGAAACATGCTGAATATACTTTTTATTATCCATATTTTGAGTGATCTGTTTTTGTAGTACTTAGATCATTAATTTTGTTTAATATAAATACTTTTTTCTTTCCAAGTTGTTTTCCTCTTGCTCTTTTTTTCACTTTTAGATGTACATTTCTCTCTTTTTCTCAATTCAGAGATGACTGCCTGAAAAAGATAATATAATTTTATTTTTTAGTTAATGACTTGAGTAATAGTATGGTATGGTATAATACAAGGGTGGATCAAATATAAAAACTAGAATTTTTTTAGTAATTTATTGAACCAATGAAAAAGTACAACACTAATATATCATGTTGTACATACTCTCCCGATTTCAAATTCACTTTTACCAACAAATTGGCAGTTTTTTCTATTCCTTTCTCAAAGAAGAGAAAAGTGTCCACAGATCAATTATGGGCAAACTCCATCAAATCGCCATCTCCCCAGTGCATCTTAAAATGGTTTAAACAAAGTCGCAAAGAAATAAATCTGGAGTGTAAGGAGGATGTTCCAGAGTTGTACAGTGAATCTCTTTCAACTTTTCACATGTTTATGTAGCTGTATATATCATGCACTGTCATAGAGAAGAATATTTTTGGTGTGTTTCTGATGATGTTGGCTGTGATAAGCAACTTTTGCCTCAATAACAGATCTGCATAATAAGCAACATTTTTTATTCTTTCATAAGAAAGTCCACCATCAAGTGTCCTTTGAGTCCCAGAAAACAAAAGGTTGTGAGCACCTTTCCAGCTGAAAGCCTTGCTTGTCCTTAGTGGGGCTCTTTTTTTCCACAGCTTCCTGTCTTGCAGAACATTTTTTGTGCCATTCATATGCTTGGGACTTCAAAAGAGCTTTTGTTCCAAACTGTGACTGCAATCTTCTCAAAATGTCAGTTTCTTTATATCTTCCTCTGTGAGAAATTTTATGATAATGCGTTATTCAACAGATGTGTGTCTTCTGCTTGCTCAGTGTGCTACTGATGTACCTCACCACTACCCATTTAATATCACAAACCAGTTTGCTCACTGTTAAACCAATAGCAAAAAATTCCAGTGTATATTTGATCCACTGTCGCAATTAAAGCATAACATACAATTTGTGTATTGAAATTTAATTTTTCATATACACTGGTTTCACATTTATCATCTGAGTCTAAAAAATTGGTCCATAATGTAGTGTTAAAATTTGTTGGTCACTCCAATGGTACTAGATAAGGGAGGAGAATAAAAACAAAAAACAATGAAGATCTGCTGAACAATAATGTGACCAATGTGAGCGTGTTTGGATTTGCTTTTGCTTGCATGTAGATGTTTAGTATATCATATTACTAACATTCCATTTATCATGCTTTAAAAACAGAAGCTTATAAGACTATTCAAAAAACTATTACCATAAAAAATGTTAAGACAGAAAACCCTTGAAAGTAATGTGAGTTAGTCAAGCAATTTTATATTTTCAATTTAAGATGCACCATAAACCTTAATTAGAATGGAAAGGGCATTGTGCACCTTAAACGGCATATTAGCATGAATCTAATTTAGTGAGTAGCAGTGGTGGCTGAACTATAAATACACTAGCGGTGTCAACCAGATGTCAATAAAGATTTATCTACTGGAAATTGAATACAATTGTCTTCAATAACACCACAAGTGCTGATGGTTTTTTGGTAATTTAATTGAGGTTAATGAATGCTTATTGTCATGATAATTATTTAATGATCTTTGGTCTCTAAATAATTATCTAATGATAACAAACATGAGTTTGAAAGCTCAATTAAATTATCTAACAAAAATTATAAGTAAGAGTGGAATTCAGTAAGATAATTACAATGCAAGAATGATGCCATTTTTTAATACTTATAGTGTAATCACTGAAGTGATTACATTGTGAGAACAATGCCATTTTTTGGTACTTCTGGTATAATCACTGAAGCAGTGTACCTGTTTCACCTCATATTGTGCAACATTAGGTCTTGTACTGCATCTTTTATACTTTGAATTTGCAGATCACCAAATCTCACCATTTTCACAGGTTGTACCAACCACCAATGGTGAACAGGAAAATGCATAAGAATAGGCTTCTTAGATCCCTATTTGGATTCAGGCTGAGATTATAGGAATAAAAAAATGAATGTAGGAGAAAAAAATATCAGTTATTAGTTTTTGAACACCATGTTCAAATTATCTTACATCTAATATCTCATACAAGTTCACTTCTGATTGGTGAATATAGCTTCAATGAGACAGTAAATTGGCTGAAAGCCCCCCCCCCCCCAAATTAACATCAGTCATTTTATTTGTTCTGTCTCCATAATGCAAGATCTAGTTTTTTATATAAATGCATACAGTTGATTATTAAATTCAGCATGCAGCTGTTCACATGCTCAGTGTGCTTTTATGAAGGCCTGCAGAAATTGCAAGGTTAGACCATTTTAAACCCTCTTTGTTTACCACCATTCCCACCTTTGGAAAATGTGCAGACAGTGCAGGCAACATTATTGGAAATGAGTTCACCGCTTAATTTTAAACGTGATTTGTGAGACAAAAACTGGAATAATGCAAGATTTTTTACTAACTTTTAATGCAAAATATTGATGAAAACTGTAATTCGCATCAGTTTATTTTAAAATATGATTTGTCTTTTTTTATTTCTATCATTTTGTTGTAATTGCTTCATTTATTTAGCTCCCTTTAACTTTATATAGTCATATCAGGGGCTTTGTCATGAGAAACAACTTACTGATAGTATATTTACTCTCTGAACTATGGTTTTCTTTTTTACTTTCTCTACTACGTATAGTAAGTAGGGGAAGTATTGCATTCCACCCAAAAATTCGATACCGAGATTTCACCGGAAATACATGTTTTGAGACCTCCTGAATCCAAAAAAAGCATTTTTGGAAACATGTCCGTGTGTGTGTCTGTGTGTGTGTGTGTGTGTGTGTCTGTGTGTGTGTGTGTCTGTGAACAGCATAACTCAAAAACGAAGTCGGATAAACACCAAACTTGGTATTTAGGTTCAGTATCCTCCAGGGATGCGACACGAAGGTTTTCAAGAAAATCCCCCCACCCCAGACTACCCTTTACATGGAACATTTTTCGAAAATTTTAATTTTCTCAAAAATGGCTCTAACGATTTTGATTAAAATATCATATGTTTAAGATAATGTCATGAGAAATGAAATGTATATCTCGAATTTTCTGAGAATGTCTCCAAAAGTATTCTTCATTGTGAACGACTTTTGCATAACTGGTAAACCATAAGAGATAGACAAAATTTTACTACACAAAAAATGTAGATCTCGTTAAAATACACAACTTATGTCATATACATTTCTTTTGTTGAGTGAACCGTTTTCGAGATATTGCTTGTTATTCCCTTAAATTTTCCAATACTTATACTTTTTTTCAAATTCGTTATTCATTTTTTTATGTCCTGGACTTGCAAAGAGAATGGAATGCGCCGCATAGCAACCAGCGTTAAAATATTTGACCATCGCTTAAAAGCTACCATATTCCCCTTGCATCTACAAGAAAATTAGCAATAAGATTGACATCTCGATATCTCGATTAACATAAAGCATATGGAGAATAGGCGTTTGTAAAAATAGATTGTAAAAGAGTAGAGAAAGTCATGTGAGTGTAACACATCAAATTTTTAACATTGGTTTTAACTTTTGCATTGAACACACTTGCATTCATTCCCACATTGACTTTGCTGAGAGTAGGAAATGGCTGTAATTAAAAGAAAAATTTCCCCTGCCTCAGCTGGGAATACAGCCAGGAACCTCTGGATAGCGAAGCCAGAAAACTGACCACTGAACTACAGAAGCAGTCATATTTCTGACTAGTTTTATTTCATGAGGGCACTATTCTTGCACCTGCTGCTGGTGGGTGGATTAAAATCTATGAAAATAAAAGTATATAAAGCTTATGTATTGTAATGAAAAGAAGCTAGAAACAGTGATGTGTATTGAATTTATTTAAAGGTGAGTCGAAATTGTTACACTAACATCACTTAAGTTTAAATTTCGACTCACCTTTAAATAAATATATAAAGCTTGTCTCCAGTTGGGCTAATGATGCAAGACAATAATTAACTGCAACAACTATTTATGGTGTTTCTTCATATTTACATGTCATATACTTTCTTCTGCTTAAATAAAAAGGAGTTGTCATTGACACCTGACTTTAGGATCAGTCAAAAAAGAAGGGTGAGTGTGTGAGATACGAAAATTGGAATACATGTAGTTAAAGATATCAGTTTGATCAGTTTAACAGAATTATAAACAAATCTCAAAATTATTTTTATAACATCAACAATTATTTATTTATTTTGGGCTTTTAAGTATGATGCACAATTGGCCATGTTGAATCCTACATTATACTTAAAAGCCCTAAATAAATAATAACACAATATAACAAATTGCAAGGTCACAAACACTTTGTTCGAAAATGTAGGCGTTCTGTATGTATTTCGAACTCCTGAATTCGAAAATGATACTCAAAGCATCATATCACCTAGTTTTTGCGCAAATCGCTTATTTTGCAATAATGATGATATACATACAAACACCATATGAAGCTCAGAAGCAGTGCTTCACTTTCAACTGTTCAACACTTGTGCCTCTAGTGGCACACAGTGAACTGTCATATTGCAAATGTTGCTGCCTGTCCATTATTGTGTTGTGCTTGTGCAAGGAAGTTAGTATTAGTGTACTATGTCTACCCAAGGCTGTGTAAACTCTCCTAACTGTTTTCGTTATATTGTGGTGAAGCTGTGGTGCAAAACGACCAAAGGAACATTACTGCCTTCGTAAGAAAGGTCTACCATGCCTATTTCAGAGTGAAACTAGGTGACATCAATAAAGCATGGGCTTCACAGGTTTTGTGTGTGTTGTATACGTAGAAGATTTACAACGGTGGGTGGCAGGAAAGAAGAAGTCATTACAATTTGGCATCCTTATGGTCTGGCGGGAGCAACAGAATCATACTGATGACTGCTACCTCTGCTCTTATAAGGTTACAGGTTTCAACATGAAAAACAAGAAGAGTATTGAGTATCCGAACAACATTCGCTCAGCGATTCGTCCTGTTCCACATGGCCCAGATACACCTACTCCACAGCCTCTGCAGATATTGTATATGGATGACTGATGACACAGATATCGTGCAGGAGATGGATGATACTGAGTTTGAAGTAGGACAGATGAGGGCCCTCTTCTGTTCACCAGGCAGATCTAAATGATTTAGTCAATGATCTGGGACTGACAAAGGATAAAGCAGAGCTCCTAGGGTCAAGACTGCATGAAAAACATATGTTAGCAGCTGGTATGTCTGTTACATTTTATAGAAAAAGGGATTTTATATTCACACAATATTTTGCTCAAAATGATGCACAAGGTTTTATGGGTCAGTTCAACATTCCGCATGCGCCAAATGACTGGATGGAGACTGTTTATTGACTCATCTAAAAGAAGCCTGAAGGCAGTTCTGCTGCACAATGGTAACATGTATGCCTCAATACCTGCCTGCATTCTGTGCACCGGAAGGAAACATATGACAACATTAAGGCACTTCTTACTACCATTCATTATGAGGATCACAATTGGATGATGTGTGGTGATTTGAAAGTGTTGGGTATGGTTCTAAGACAACAATCAGGATATACCAAGTTCCCCTGTTTAATCTGTGAATGGGACAGTCAGGCTTGTGACAAACACTGGGAGCAAAAACAGTAGCCCCAAAGGTTGTAATTGATTCCAGGGGACAAAAATATCAAGTGTGACCCTCTAATGGAAAGATGAAATATTCTTGCCACCTCTGCACGTCAAACTGGGATAATGAAGCAGTTAGTCAAGGCATTATCTAAGGCAACTGTTTCAAATATCTATGTTACAAGTTCCCCAGCCTGTCAGATGCTAAGTTGAAAAAGGGCGTGTTCACTGGCCCTGATATCCGGAAACTATGCTAAATGAAGATTTCCTTCATTCAGTGAATGACACAGAGCAAGAATCCTGGGCTGCCTTTAAGTGTGTGGTTCAAAACTTCTAGGGAAACAATTGTAGCACAGAGTATATCGACATAGTTGAAAATATGCCGACAAAACTCAAAATACTGTGATGCTAAATGAGTTAGAAGTTACCTACATTTTTTTTAAATTTGCACCTTGACTTTTTTCCTCCAAACCTGGTTGCTGTAAGTGAGGAACAGGGTGAAAGATTCCACCAGCATATCAAAAACATGGAACAATGATACCAGAGAACTTGGGATGTTCAGATGTTTGATGGGTGACTACTGCTGGATGCTTCACCATGAGCACATGGATATTCCCCATAAGAGGAAAAGCAGGTGCCATAGCATGACAACTAAGGAAGCACGGAATAAATGATGTTAGTGCATATATAGTGTGTATATATATATATACTACTTCAATGTGTGATATCATTATTGCAAAATATGCGACTTATGCAAAAACTGAGGGTGATACAATGTTTTAAGTATCATTTTTTTAATTCAGAGGTCAAAATACATAAAGAAAATTTACATTTTTGAAAAAAAATTTTAACTGTTGCATTGTGTAATAATTGATGGTATAAAATTTAAGGGGAGATTAAAAACCATATCCCACTATTGTTATATCTTGTGAATAAAATTCATGACCCGTTATCTCAGAAACTATATAAGGATCTAATAAGCATGCCTTCTAAGTATACTGATCTTACTTTTGTCGCATAAGTTTGTTTATTAAGGAAGACAACATTATTTCCTTAATTATATCATCTTTTGATTAAAATTTATCAGCAGTTAGTTTTTTGTTTAAAACGAGCCATGTTAATAATACCGAAGTATATTCACAGAACCACTTAGAGGAGTTTTTGTTATCCTAAAATTTCATTAATTACCTTCATAGTTTCTGCGAAACATCAAGAAAATTTCCTTCACAAAGAAAGTTGTTCAAAGGAAAAATGGAGAAAGCAAACTCGTATATATTTGCTAACAAAAAAATCTGATGTGTTACACTCACATGACTTTCTCTACTCTTGTACAAACTATTTTTACAAACTCTTATTCTCCATCCATTTCATATTAATCGAGATAATCATTTGCAGAAACGATCTTTTGACATGCAAAGAGAATTACATTTTACACATAGCGACCAGTTCTAAAAATATTTGACTATCGCTTAAGGCCTACTATGTTCCCCTTGTTTTGTATTTGCAAGGGCAATATAGAAATACAGTAGCCTTTAAGCATAGACATATCTTTTAATAGCTGGTTGCTACGTGTAGCACCATTCTCTTTGCCACAGATTAATACTCTTTGCATATCCAAGACAAAAAAATGAATAATGAATTCCCATTTGAGAAAATAAGTATTGAAAAGTTTAAGGGAATAACAAGCAATATCTCGAAAATGGTTCACTCAACAAAAAAATGCATATGATATAAATTGTGTATTTTAACGTGATCTACATTTTTGGTGTAGTAAAATTTTGTCTATCTCTTATGGTTTACCAGTTATGAAAAGTCGTTCACAATGAAGAATACTTTTGGAGACATTCCCAGAAAATCAAGATATACATTTTGTTTGTCATGAAAATATCTTAAACATAATATTTTAATCAAAATCGTTAGAGCCATTTTTGAGAAAATTAAAATTTTCGAAAAATGTTCCATGTAAAGGGTAATCTGGGGTGGGGGAATTTTCTTGAAAACCTTTGTATCACATCTCTGGAAGATACTGAACCTAAATACCAAGTTTGGTGTTTATCCGACTGTTCATTTCTGAGTTATGCTGTTCACACACACACACACACACACACACACACACACACACACACACACACACACACACACACACACGGACATGTTTTTTGGATTCAGGGGGTCTCAAAACATATATTTCCGATGAAACCTCGGTATCGAATTTTTGGGTGGAATACAATACTTCCCCTACTTACTATACGTAGTAGAGAAAGTAAAAGCCACATGGCTTGAGCTTGTGGTTTCTTTACACACAGAAGCTTTCATACTTAACTGTAGTACCAATTTATAGAGCAAAACTTCCCCCAAAAAATGTGCTAAAGTTTAAAATTCTAGTTCAAATTGTGTAGGAGTTGTGGTGTTGCAGAATTCAGGTACAAAATGGCAGATCTAGTGCCATTTTTAAAATACAATATTGCTCCTACTATGATAAAATAATATCTCAAATTAAAGAGGAAATTCAAATTAATAAGACTGCAAAAAAACTAAATATGTCATTTTTTGGCAATTTTTGCCATTTAGTCTTCCTTTAAATTAAAAATTATAAATGGTATTAAAATATTCTTCCCTACTATAAAGAGAGTTTTATTTACACCTTAAGCTTATTGTCTTAAATTTACTTTTACTATGCCATACTGGGTAGAAGGTTTCCAGAAGGTGCAGAAAGGTGATTGACTCTATGTACAGAGACAAATAAAAAATTATAATACTCTTTTTGTTAAAACAAGTCTTAATAAAGAATATGATGGAGTAGCTGATTTCTGCGCATGTAGGTGTGTGTGTGTGTGTGTGTGTGCGTGTGTGTGTGGTTTTTTTTTGGGGGGGGGCTAGAGCTGGGGCATTTTTCTTTAATTAAAATCATTCCTTACCCTGTGTAGGAGCTGGAGGTATCAGTGAGGAGTGTGTGTGTGTTTCCTAATGAAATACTGTAAAATTAACAGTTGAAAACCTACAGTCAACAACTTGCTACCACCATCAGTTGTTTCTAAAATTTAGAGTCCCTGATTAGACCACTGAAGTTAAAGGGGGCTAAACAAATAAATAAAAAATAATAATAAATAGGAAATTTAAAAAAATTGTCTTGAGAATTAAATACAACTGTCAAAGTTAACCCATTAACACCTGAATTATTTTTTTGTTAATTTTTATTAGTTTTATAGTTTATTATGTCTCTAAGTAACACAAATGCAGTGAATAACGCTATGGTAACGCTAGGCGATACCACTACCTAGTGTTATGACTTATGACATATAATTTTCATTAAGAAATGGTATTCTGAATCTTCAGCAGGCTACTATTCTACATCATTATTAAAGGTAATGCTGTCTACCCCAAAAATTTAACAATTTTAACTAAGTATAAAAACATATTGTGTAATTCCACAAAAATGCACTTATGGTGTACATAGGTTACATCAGTATTTTCTGCATTAAAAATCACACAAAATCTAATGAGTACGAAAGGGAATAAAGCAGTTGATATACAATCCAACACTACACTTCAAGCACATTGTTCTCGCATTTGATTTACAGTTGTCATTAGCACACCTTTTTCCTCCTCTCATTGGCTGGACAAGGTGGCCAGTTCTGTCAAATCTTATAGAAACTAATATGCAATCGCTGAGAGATATCCGTGAAGCTGCTGGTCTTCCAACTCCTTTTGGTACAGTATGGTATCTCTTGAGATAGATGGTAGCCATTTCTCTATTGAAATCCAGCTGAGGTATTCTTTGTCTTCTGGCTTTATTATACAAAATCCAGCTGTTCTGAATGGTCACATCTAGCATCATGGGTACAGCTGCCTCTAGTGTTGATGGCTGTACCGATGGGTTGTACACGTTTTGGTCAACATCTATTCTATCGTTGTTTGGCAACCTTATTTCAGCATTAGCTAGTAATTGGCAAGATGGCAGGTTGTCATATAATCCACCTTCATCCTCATTTCCGGAATCTTCATCTGTTGGAAAGGTAGAATCAGACGAGTGAAAAATTCAATCACATAGCCGGGATTTGAACCATGGATCTCCCAGTCTCCGTCCGTGGTTCAAATCCCGGCTATGGCATTGAATTTTTCAGTCATCTGATTCTACCTTTCCAACCCTGTCCAATATACGGCTTGTGTGAAAGAACAATTAATTCCATCCTCATCTGTGTCTACATTTGATACTGATGACTCAATAAACACATCACCATCAATATTATCAGTGTAAATTATCTCCAGTGCTTCACCAAGTGAAAGGCCTTTCCTGAAACAACATAGTGAAATATACGTCTTCTGACTATATCCACCTAGCGTTGCCATATGGTAACATTGGAATTAGGAAGCCATAATTTCACCTGTTTTTTCTGAATCACCTTGTAACTCACAGAGAATATATATACTACCAATAAATAATCCACACAATAACTCTTAAGCATATAAAATGGATGTCCATTTCTGATCCACATTCAACGATAGCAGTTTTCGAACAATCTGTACGTTATTATTGCAACAAATACAACAATAAACACTATATTGTCGTAAATGCCATTCCTTTACAGGGCCATTAGCAGCAGTATCAAACCTCCAACGTAATTTTTGAAAGCACAATAAAACTAAGAATGTGTTACGTGCATTACCATATGGCAACGCTAGGCATTAACGGGTTAATGATACTCGTGAAATGCAGTAGCATACAACTATATTGAGAAATTTATTACAAATTCTACTGTGCACAGCCATCACCTTACTTACCTACCTGCAACAGAAAACATCTCTTTTTTCTGTCATCCTCTGCGGTGTAATGGTTACCATGCTAGCCTTTAGTTCCCGAGGTCCCAGGTTGATGGATGTTTTGAGCATAAAAATCTTTAGTATGGCTTTCTTTGGAAGGAAAGTAAAGCCAGTGGTCCCATGTCGTAGATTGATGGCACGTAAAATAACCTCAAGCCTGATAAGATGCCCTGAGCAAAATTTCCAGTCTTTCACGCCCAATATAGACTGGGACACTAAGGACCATAGCAGTTAAAGAGTGTCCATAAGTAAAAAAAATAACCCTCAAAAACTCTCTTTTATCCAAGTATTTTTCTGTAAATATATGAAAGATAAAGGAAGAGGGTTCATAAAGTTTTTCAATTTGTTTATCAAGATCTCCATCTGATTTAAAGGATGACACATGTGTATCTTTCATCCAGTATGGATCGAAATTTATTTTATTCAGGCATTGCAACTGACTTTTCACTCTTCACTTTTTTCTGCATACGCAGGGTTTTGACAACTTGACTCAATGTGATCAGTGAGTCCGTCAAGGTACAAAAATTTTGAGTTTAATGGATTCAAGGAAATTTCATTCATACCTTGTAATATTCCAGGCTGTATTAAAGTTCTATAAGCATATAGACTATGTGGATTAAACCAAAGGATCATTGTGGTGGTCATATGCTGTAGAAATGATAAATAGTTATTTATTTATTAAGGGGTTATATGGATAAATTAGGCACTGAAAGCAACAGACACTACTAAACTGAGGGCCTGTAGCCCTAATTTTGTAAGTTGCCTGAGGTGTATTAATTATCAATAAGTCTGAGTTGAATACAATAACTTGTTATACTTCGTTACTAGCAAAGGAAGTAAATATTATTTAAATATCACATTGATGTAGTGAATCTTTGTCTATTTTATATAGGTCAAATGCACTGCATTCTGAAAACATATCTAATTACATGTATACTGCCTGCTCAGTATAAATTTTCAACACAGACCGCGTTAATAAACCTGTACAAAATGGATGAGTACTCAGTACTCTTCTCTCTTTCAGTTGCTCACTGGAAGAAAAAAAAACCTCACACGCCCACCTTTATATATGCACAGATAGCGGCAAGAGCTTTCTGGAAGCTTCATATGGTGCTGAGGGCAGAGGAGGTCAATTTCAGAGTTTTGCCATTCTTCTCTCTCTCTCTCTCTCTCTTTCCAATCACACGTGCACTGGCTTGTGCTGATGGACATGCATATGATACATAAAGCAGGAGGCCTGGCTTCATCACAATATTTATAAGTTTACTAAGTTGTCAAATATTTAAAGCTAGGATTCAGAAATTTCAATTTCTATTTATTTTACTCTAAAGATTAATTTGTGTTTTATTATTTTATTTTTATATTTTATGTTTTGTTCAGCTTCAGAAGTGGTATAAATTGAACAGATTGCTGTCTTGTAATTGTCTGTAACCAGAGCAAACTTTATAGGCCTGTGGGCATGTTATAAACTCCTTTACATCTATGTGGGCATAATCTAGTTTATTAAAAATACCAGGTTTCTCTTAATGATGCAATTGGCAGCCAGCCCTCCCACAGCACTGCTATATTAATCTGTTTGGAAGTTTCAGTGGATCAGTCTGCCATTTCTCATCTAGATGATGCTGACAATGCAAAAGTTGCTTATCTTTCATTATAAAAGGTGTTGAAAGCAATGCCCATGTATCTATCTGTACAAACCTGGCAACACATATTACTCAACACTTGAATTTGTGGAGGTGAGATATTGGAAAATGCACATCAGGTGCTTCTAATTCTTCGAGTATATGAATTTTTTTGCACAATCTTTACTTAAACCATCACCATAGATAATATCCAGATTTAGCTCTCTAGAGTGGGCCAATTATTTAGTCATCAAAAACACATAATGTGAAGCAAGAATTTTCTTGGACTTCTTTTTTATTTAATTTTTCCTTGGTTAGAACTGTTTGCTATCTGTGCTTCTTTTTGTCTAACAATGACCCATTCTGTTAAACTTTTTCTGTAGATTTATTAGGTGCAGTGACACCTGAAAAGTTGTATAAATTCAAGCTGACAGTCCACATGTGACTCAGTTTGAGCAAAACTTAAAACAATAAACACATGCTGTTCTATATACACCACAGTCTACATATACAGTCACAAACTTCATATGCAGAGAAAATGGCATCAGTTTGGTACTAGCACTCCTGGTGGCTAGCTACAAGGATCATCTCAGCAGACAACAAAACATATTTTCTTGTCATGTTCTTTCGGAAAAATAACCGCCTTCCTTCCATTATTTAAACATTATAGAGCATATTTAATTTAGTATTTTAATGAAGTATAATAAATTCCAGCATAAACTTAAAGACATCAGAAATAATAGCAATAATTGTTATTTTCAGGTGTGTAGTCATAATGACATTTACTTTAACCATGAACAGTTGTTTTCATTCATAAATTGTGTCAATCACAACACATGAATACTTATACTGGATGGTTATAATTAAAGTGACATGTTCCACATGACACAGCATGGACTGTAATGATCGTAGGAGCCTGAAACTTTGTAGATATGCTAATTAAGCATGAAGTCACACAAACTGTGCCAAACAATTAGTTCCAAGTCTTGGCACTGGGTGAAAATGTGGCATGGATGCAGGAAAAAGTCAGAGAAGATCAAACATATGATAATAGTGGTTCTGGCATGCTTATTAAGAACTGTTGTTACAAACACTGTTCAACATAGCCTCCCAACTCAGCAACATTTTGCATTTGTAACATGGCATGGTTGAGAGTTGCTTGCAGCATATTTCATGAAATCAGAGCGACTTGTCATTGTATGCTAGCCGTTAGATCAGGCAGAGATCTGATATATCCCTGATAGACATGGTCTTTCAAATATTCCCACTACCAAACATTGCATGGGTTTAGGTCGGAGGATTTTTAAGGCCATGTATCTGGAGATATCCTTACTGAAGTTTTCCTGGGGCAAACCTTTCACCCAACAAGTGATATGTGGTGTTGCTCCATCTTGCAAGAAAATGATGGTGTGGTCACAGATGTGTGCTTGCAAAGCTGATACCACAAGTTGTACAAGGAGGTGTCACCGTACACCTTCCTCCGCAAAGAAAAATGGACCAAGAATGAAGGAGCTTGTGAAACCACATCAAACTGACACAATACAATGTCACTGGAAGAGTATACTGAATATTCAGAGTTACTTAAAATTACATTATCTAACTGCTTACAGCTCCATATTTTCACCTGGTGGCAAGACTTGGAACTAAGTCTTTTTTGGCATAACTTGCAAGCATATTGGTTAATTAGCATATGTAAGAAGTTTCAGACACCTATAATCATTACAGTCCACCTATGCATGCCGAACATAATCACTTTAATTATAGTCACCCAGTATTTTTACACTTTAATGTAATGTAGGTAGAATATCTTATAAACTCATCTTACTGGGTCTTTCGGAAATTGGGTTTCTTACTATTAGTACAGTTTATATCATTACAAATGTCTCCTCTTTGTCCCAGATTATTATTCTTAACAAACATTTCACATAACAACATGGCATTTTCTCTGGAAAACAAATGAACAAAGCAGTTTGTGTGGTTAAAACCATTCCTCTAGTAGTTAGGAGTGCTGTGATCAGCTGCAAAAGAACACTGCAAGCTTTGTGGCTGTATCACAGAAGATTATGATGAACACATTCATAACTATATACAGCGTCACATAATGTTATTCCCACTATACACCATTCCAAACAATATTAGACAACTGTAAATGCCATTACTGCAAAGCCAGTCCAGCCCAGTGACCATGACATCCATCCTTCATGATAAACCCAAAGTTATAACATATAAGTAAAACATAAACATTTATTTTCTCTGTTAAGACATTTTTAATTTGTTTCATTGCACTAAATGTTGTGGTTTATATACAGGAAATTAATATTGCGTCAACTCTGTAGCATCTATGTTGAAGAAGAGCAAATAGTAGTAGCATGTACTTCTCTAATAACACTGATATTGAAGTAGACGTTAATAAAGTATATGTGAATTCAATGTTCATATGTTAAAAGTTCACTTTGTAGATGTTGTGCAGTAGTTCAATGATACTCTAAAGATTAGCGCAGCATTGCAACATAACCTAGCGCATTAACAGTGCATGTTTGTTTCAACCCACAGACCCATAAGGACACAGTAAACATGCAACTTGAGCTATTGTTTGGCAAATAGTTTGTTGCATTGTGTTGTGTTGTGTGCTTGTTTGCAGCAAGGGTGCGTGTGACCGTGCATGTTCCTGGGAGGGGCAGAGGCGGCGGAGGGGGAGGGGGTGCTTCTGGCCCCCTGCCCCACCCCACTACAGCCACCTATTAGTAGACACTTCCACTCCACCACCACTACTACTTCTCCAAGGACTGAAAATTACATACCTCTATCTGTGTATGTATTGCTCTATACTTTCTCATCTAAAAGCTTTAGGACCATATATGCACTGTACCACACTGGTTAATCTCTCTTGTTTCAAAGTAGGTAACATTAACTCTTTACTATAAGATACATACATACATATTCAGTTAGATAACCTTATTACACTATTAAATAAAGCAACTCTTATTAACTGAATAGTATGTTGTAATGCACATTGTGAGTTGCTGACTGCTTTATTGGCCCTGATAAGCTTTAACACTGTGGTTATCATTAACTCTTTATTTAACTTTAGCCTGTTAGTTTTGGATGACATTCTTTATTGTGAACAGCAAAACCATGTATGAGGTTTCACATAAACTTGTGATGCAATTGCTGTTTTCAGCAGTAGATGTTCTATATGTATTGTCTTTTTTTTTTAATCCTATAATTGCCAAGCAACATAATATGAAGAAAACATATCAAAATACAAATTATTTTGGCAGAATATGAGAGTTATTTTGTAATAATTAAGAAAGCAAATTAATTATTACAAAAACAGATCTTTTAGTTTTGAGAGGGTCTGTTAGAACATTACAGGAGAAAATGTCCCAAAACCTGCATGTATCAGAGCTAATTCTGTAACATTTGGACTGGGGTATGTATTTTGTTTTTGTCTATTTAAAAATTTTATTACATTCACTTGACTTTCTCTACCCACTATCATTTATTAGTTTGTAGCTTTTACAAACTATTCTTGAAATCTTATTTTTCTATCTACTTCAAAGATGAAGTAATTAAGATTTAAGAAATCGAGATAACCTTTGCAGAAATAGTTTTGTTACATATTTCATTATAGGTACAAGAGGGACAGTGGAAACCGAATCGATAGTCAGATATTTAAACGTGGGCTGCTATATGCTGGCCTTAAAAATTCCACACTCTTTTGGTGACATCACAAGAAATAACTGAATAGCAACAGCACTTTAAAAAATGACAAAGTATTGAAAAATCAAACCATTAATAATGGATATCTCAGAAATTTCAAGTAACTTACAAAAAAGGTTATTTGAAATAAATTGTATGATTCAAAGAGTTCTACATTTTTTGTATAGTACGTTTTTGTCTATTTCTTAAAGTTTACCTGTTATATAAAGTTCCTTCTGAATGAAGACAAAATTCCAAGATATACATTTTATTTGTCATGTAAATATCTGAAATAGTTGGTATTTTATTCAAAGTTGTTTGAGCCATTTTGAGAAAATAAAAAATTTCAAAAAATTGTTATGTAAAGGATAGGTTGGAGTAGGGGGATTTTCTTGAAAATCTTTGTATTACATCTTTGGAAGGTGCTAAACTTAAATACCAAAGTTGGTATTTATAGACATTTCAGTTGTAAGTTATGCTGTTCACACACAGATGCACATGCGCACACTTTTCTAAAAACACTTTTGGGGGGGGGCTGTTTTCTTAACAAATTGTTTTATTCGTATATCCCTCTTTAACTTCTGAGACTGTATTGAGGGCTTTGTACTTTAGAAACATCTGATAGTGTTTGTAACTCATTCAACTATAGATTTTCTTAACATTTATTTTATTCATTTACACTAAGAAACACTCGCATTCATTCCCAAATTTATACTTCCAAACTCTGTGGTGGTTAGAAAATGATTCTATTTAAAGAAAGGTTCCCCCACCGTAGTTGGGAATTGAACATATGAAAAGCCAGAATACAGTTGAACGCAGAGGCAGTTAAAAAAAAAAAAAAGTAGTAGTGTTCTACATATTAAACATGTTTCTGGTTTCAAATCAACATAAAAATTGTCCATGTTACTGGAAACAATGAACTAATTATCCAGTTTTGTAACAAAAGTGAATAAGTATGTATCGTTTTACTAAAACGTATTCATTGCTAAATAACTTGGAGTTGGGCTTTTAAAAAAATCAAAAGCTTTAGAGGTGAGCAGTATTAATGCATGAGAATTCTTTAAGATAAAATACAATACATTTACATGCTTTTCATGGCTGAACTCTTATCTCAATGCAACGTGAGGAAATACAATTGAAACATTGAAAAGAGAGAAAGAAAAGCAAACTGCAATTATCTGATGCCCACATCAGACCACATGTTTTAATGGTATTTCAATTTAATGTGCATATATAGTAAAATTCCAGTAATACACCCCCACTAATAATGCTTGCTTTGTAATATAGTCTCTGGTCATTTCATATATATTAGAAATTAATTCCATATAAATTGTAATGTTTTAAAAATTATGAAAAAATATTTTTTTCCTGTGATTTGTTACTAGGAGGCAAATTATAATTTAGAAACACTATTAGTTACACAAACTGTATATAATGCTTTAATGATATTTCTTTAAATCAGACTGGTAAAAATATAATCCTTCCCCCCGATCACAGTAATATGCAATGTGCATGACACAAAGCAGCAGTAAAAGGCAAATGAAAATCAGGTGAGAGAGTCACAATGTAATTGCAGGTCACTTTTTTTGTTCTTTCTGCTTTAAAAAAAGAAACTGAACCCACAGAATTTACAACAATTATTTCAATGTGGCACAAACACACTAATAACCTCACCATTTTTTTTAGGGTTACCTTGATCTTGTCTCCATTGTCAGCTAGAGCCACTGAAGTTAGTTTTGAGCTCTTTCTGTAAATTGAATATAAGAATATATCTGACATGGAGGACACTCCCAAAATTTCTCCAGAAGGAATGTCTGATATTAAAATTGCAGAACATGTTTATTTTGTAAACAATATACTTGGTCTTTCTAAAATTTAAGGTGACTGATTAGTGAAAAATAACAAAAAACTGTCAAGCAATCAGTTTTAGCTTTTCAGCCTGTTATTTACTATGATTCTTTGATAATATCATGAAATAGCTATTTTTGTCATGTGCAGAATTGATCCTCTATATAACAATTTAAAAACATCTTACCTTAGGTCGACATTATATACTCCAATTTTAAATTAATTTTTATCTTAAGAATTTTTAAACATATATCAGTGAATATAATATTTATTATTAATTTTTGAGTTCATAGTTACAGTTGCACACCACTTGCTTAACAGCTATTGAAAAACATGTTTTGAAAGCATGTTAACTGATAATGAAAGAAATATGCTTTAAAACCATGTTTTTCAATAGCTAATAAATAAGTGGCGCACTAGTGTAACCATCCCTCAAAAATTATGATTAGTTTGTATCACAGTTACTAAATCCTCCTCAATATTTAACTTAAATGCCCTTATGATGTGTTTTTTAAATGATTACTATGAAACCTTGTAGGCAATTTACCCAGTATATGCCAACTGAAATGTGCCATGTAATACTTGATCTAAGATCCATACCATCCTTCATTTAAAAATACAGGAAAAGAAAGCAGAAAATAAAAGTGCCATGTGTGAGGCATTAATTTGTGAACTTACAAACTTTAAATTTTTATCAGCCCTCTCTAAACATAAAACATATAAGAAATCAAATCAAATTAATTGCAAACTAAATTTTTTAGAATTCACAGGTTGGTTGTTTTAAACATATATTGCTTTTGTCCCACTATTTTTTGGGAGTATGTTTTCCAAGGAACCTTGAAGACGAATTTTAAGTCTATTTCCAATTATCTATGTCGAATTAACCTTCTGAGGATGGGAACAACGGTTTCCCGAAACATGTTAAGTGAGTAAACTTAAGTGATGTTAGTGTAACAATTCCGACTCACCTTTAAATAAATTCTATTTCCATAGTTTTGGAATAGCAGGTCTGGCTCATATTCAAGAGGTCAAATTTTGGTTAGGATAAGTTACCTATATAAGGTTTTTTACTCTCATTCTCGAAAAATAAATATACAGGTTCAATGGACCCAAGCTCATTTGGGCACCACTTTAATTAATTCATTGCCTGATATTGTTCACTTTATGAAGGATTTAAATTTACCCCCCCAAAAAAGAGAGAGACAGAGAACAATTTGTATAACAATTATAATCCAATATAAGGAAATATACTGTATGTCAGTTGTTACTGTCTCTGGTACATACTTATAGTAGGTAGACAAGGTATTGTATTCCACCAAAAATTCAATATCATGATTTCACCAGAAATACATCTTTTGAGGTCCCCTGAATCCTAAAAGGGCAGTTATAGAAAAAGTGTGTCTATCTATGTGTCTGTCAACAGCATAGCTAAAAAAAACAAAAAATTGTGTGTATACCAAACATGGTATTGAACTTCAGCATCATCCAAGGATGCAACACAAAGATTTTCAAGAAACTCCCCTACCCCAAACTACTCATCACATAGAACATTTACTAAGAGTAGACAAATGCTAAAAAGAAATAAACATTTCCAAGATATTTATTGTTATTGGTTTGAATTTTCAAATATTTGACGTTTTTTGAAATGCTAAAGTAGTTATTTGTTCATTTGTTTCTGGTGGTCATAAAAAGAGTGGAATTTTAAAACCAGCATATATTTGCTCACTTTTTAAAGATCTGACTATCACTTCATCCTCCTGCATCCCTCTTTTACCTACAACAAAATTGTAATGAAACCATTTCTGCAAAGGTTTACCTCTATTAACATGAATTTGATAAAGGAATAAGCTTTTGTAAGACTAGGTTGCATAGGAGGGGTAGAGAAAGTCACTTTCTTTACATATTTGATTCTGAATCAATGTTTTATTCTACTAAATGTTTTAAGAATGGTGCTTTTTCATTTTCTTCAAAAAGAATTAAAAATATGTAGCTCTGGAAATATAAGATAGTTTTCTAAACCCATGCAAAGATTTATACTGCCTAGATGGACTTGTGGTTCCCACTGATCTATTTTAGATTCTAATATGAAAATATATGTTCTATATTTACCCAAATTCAAATTAAATAAATGATATACTAAGAACATTGAAAATACTGCCTGTTCATAAAGTTTGGCTAAATAAAAGATGTTTCACTTATGAGTTTCCTGCAAAGAAAAGTTTGCTGCAGAAACTGTATATCAATTGTCATAGCTGCATAGATCATTTTGTGTTTGTCACTGTGCATATTGTGAAAAATATATAAGAGAAATACAGCTTTTGTGGTGCAGTTCGTGAATGGTCCTTTTAACAGAGTTTTCCAAAATGTGCATTTTTGTGTGTTTTAGTTATATTAACACTTAGATTACAACTTTGCTGTATGTTCAAAAGAAAAAAGAAGTTTGTGTGAAAAGAGGTTTACACAAAGTTGCAGAAGAAATTCAACAACTGCTTACAGAAGCCTCTGGTTCTTTTATCTCTGTCTTTCAAACTGTGATATCAGTTAAAAATATTTTTATGCTGAAAATGCAATTTTTTTGTAGTTGTTATTAACTCTTTTTAGATTAAGTTTGTGACATCTTATTCAGTGTAGCATAAACTGTTCATTAATAGTTTTTAAATTAATATAGGTGGTTTTAAGTGCAAGTTATATTCATTTTATTTCATTTTTGTGTACAGATGCTTATTTTTACTTTCTTTAACACTTATCTGCGACAGGTAGAGGAAGAACTCAGAAATTTGATATGAAGATTTCAGTAAAACTACATGTTTTAAGGTCTCCTGAAACCTTAAAGAAGATATTTTTTTTATAAAAACACTTGAGAGAGAGAGAGAACAACATGATTACAAACATCAGATGCTTCTGAAAAGCTTAAGCAATTTTGATGAGATTATTGTCTTGAAGAATAACATATGTATCCTATATTTTCCTTGAATAGCCTTTAAAGTCCCATACATTCTGATTGAAGTTTCCTTAATGTAGTATAGCTGCAAAACCATACAGCATTGACAAAAACTTACTACAAGAAAGCTCTAGAGCTCTTTAAAATATACAATTTTACTCAATCTTGTGTAGTATTAGCCATTTTCAGAATATTCCATGTTGTAAGTTCACATTTTCCAAAGTATAAGTGCTCCATTTGACGGAATGTGTTTACTTCTTTTCTTTCACAAGAGTCATTACTATGCCTTGGAATTTATTCCTGTATACATTTTTTAATTTTATTTACACTTGTTGAATGCATATAATTAAGCAAATATTGCTTAATTTGAAATCAACATTAGTTAAACATATATCATGAATAATGTAACTTGAATAGAATGATGACTTTCTGTGTCAGTATTATAATATACACAGTATATGTGTATTTGCAATGGGTGGAGAAAGTTGTATGCATGTATCACTTCAAATTTTTTATACTAATATCAAAATTGCAATTACATTCAAGTTCATTCATGGGTCTCTTAAAGTAAATACTTTATAAGTTATAATAGTGGAAGCTCTCATAAAATTGCAAGTGCTCTCTTTGAGACATACCATCATGTGGCAAGAGTTGATTTTAAAAATTAAAAGCCTTAAAAATGTCATGCTTGCATACCACATATTTTCATAAAATGCTGATCTCTCTTTCTCAAACTTGGTAATTTATTTTAAGAGTTTAAGAGGATGAGTGAATCATTTTGAGATTTATTTTGTTAGATTGTGCCTTCAAAGCTCTACAGTTTAGAAACCCTGCTAAAACATTAAGATTTGTCAACAGAAGTTTCATAAAAATTACTACATATTCTAATATTCTTATTTTAGAAGTCATTCAAAATTTGTTTTGTTTAAAAAACCTATGCTGTCATACTTGCACTGCTTTTCAGTCTATTACAGTATGAAGACAAATCTTCAGTTTTGTTATTACAATCATAAATGGCACAAATACAGGGAGTCCCACTTAAACCACTAATAAAAGAAGTGCCTATACTTTTAAATGAAGAGCTTATTTAATTGAAACTTAATATTTCTGATACACTAGGAGTTAGAGTCATAATCTTGAACACATTTCAATATGAGTACCATTTGTAGCATGGTGATGTAAAGCCTACTGTAAACTTAATCCAAGTATTCTTCAGCATACCATTAATGATATTTTGTATCGCAAGGCAGGGTAAGATATGGTGTTCTATACAATTTGATCTTTTACAAATCCCCAAAGCTCCTGTAAATCATGTTCGAGTGCCCTTAATTTTGTCCTGATTTCAACCGAACTCGAGGAGCTTCAACAAATGTCCTTTGTAATATTATGTATACAATTTCAACTCCATGGCTAATGGTATTTCACCAAAAGATGTTAATTTTAGAAGACTATCTGTATATGCTATCCTAATTTTCCACTGATTTCAACTAAATTTAAAATGTGTACACAACTTTTCTTCAAACTCTGATATACGTAGGTTGGAGCTTTAATAGTTGCAACACTGCTGTGGAACCAAATGAGAAGGAAGTAATTATTCTCACATTTACAATGTGTATGCCTATGTCATACTCACCACTCAATAAATGGACTGTCCCTTTTGACTCAAAGTGCATGGGCTGTGGCAAGTAGAATTTAGATCTGTATGAGCTACCGATCTAAACTGTTGTGTGTTGGGTTTTTGCCATGTTCACAAAACAGGAACAACAAAGTTGGCTGAAAATTTAATGTACTCGTGGTCGTACAGTAAGACAATGTCATGCAGGTCTCATTGAGGCATATGGGGAACTTTGTTGCCATACAGAACAGTGGCCAGGAGGATTAGAAATGTGAAAGCTATGGTGCTTCTTGTGTATGACTGTGATGAGTTATCCTAATACATACCACACCATAAGGACAAAATGTTATTGTACAGTATTTCTGTCATTTTGGAGCATCATCTCAGACCAGCATTGCAAAGAAAGTGGCAACTATTTTTACAGAATCTTCCCATCATTTTGCAACACAGTGTGGGTGCTCATAGCACATAATTTATCTGTATCGTCACTGGGGTTGGTAAGTGCTTTTTCATCCACCATATTCATCGGACATAAGCCCCTGTGATTATGACCTAATCCCGAAGATAAAGGAACTGCTTCGTGGAATTTGATTCAGGACTGTTCTCAAAATTCTGCAGGTATTAGATCGCTCCATCAGGAACATCTACAAAACAGGTGCTGCAACAGAGACCCTAAGACTTTCACATTGTTAACAATGGGTTATTGAAAATGCTGATGATTACATTGAAGAACTAGAAGTTTCATACATGTATCATTCTTGTAATAGTAATTAAATAGTGCCACTATTAAGGCGCCAACCTTGTAAAATTTCAGCTGTGTACATGCAGTGGTTTGTATACAAATGGACAAAGCAACAGTAATAGGTGCTGCTCAGTAGCAAACATAAAAAAGTGGGTTATTATTATTATTATTATTATTATTATTATTATTATTATTATTATTATTATTATTATTATTATTATTATTATTATTATTATTATTATTATTATTACAGTGAAACTCGAGTAATTTGTGTTTTTTAATGTGAAGAAAAAATCTCAAGATTGATGCCAAATTATGGAATGTGCCTGGAATATGGGAGGATGGGAGGGAATTCTACTAAGACAATGGGCAAACTTCTATTTCTAAAGCTGAGATCTTGTACATTAGCGCCTTTTCTGCTTTCAAGAAGCAGGAGACATGACAGTGGACTGCCTCTCAGGGTTACTGTGCTCAATTCATGAGAATGTCTCTAAGAGGAATTTGTATAATCAGCAACTACAGTGATAGAATAGCTCAAGTACAGTTCAGATTCTGATATATCACCAAGGCTTACATATCTCTTAAAATACATATGTTATTTGCCTGCAACACTCTATACATGATGATGTACTTACAGTGAACCTGTGTTAGAATGATTCATGACATCATTAGTCTATCATTATATACTGTTGTTGCTACTCTACTGTGTTTTTTCCTATTACTGTATAATATACTCTGCTGACTTAAGAATATTTATTAGATTGCATCTACTATTTGCTTTCATTCAAATTCTTGGATAATCCAAATATTTATTTTCTTAGGCCCTTCATGTTCAAATTACACACGTTTCACTGTGTTGTTGTTGTTATTATTATTATTATTATTATTATTATTATTATTATATTATTATTATTATTATTATTATTATTCAGTGTTGCTAAATTTTGGAATATAACCTTTCAACTCAGGCTGTTGAGCTTTTTTCACCATAAGAAATAAGAGTTTCCCAATATTATTTTTATTTTTAACTATTTTCTTAAGATTTCATGAAAAACCTTTTATAATTGAAAAGATATAAAGATGGTGACACTTAAGATCATTTAAAATGAGAAGCATTCATGTTCCCTACCAATGCCATTACCATCATGCATATTCGAAATTGAAATAAATGAATAATAATCATGAAAATTAATCAAGATTTACAGATGAATATGGTTAAACATCAAACTCAGTGCTAACTTTTGATTCAGGGGGCCTCAAAACATGTATTTCTGATGAAATTTAGAACTTTGGCTGGAATGCATTATTTGGTTTATCTAGTAGGTAGGTATGTGGTAGAGAAAGTAAAAAGAGAAAAGCAGACCTTTAGATACTGTGTTCTTTAGACAATTTGTACACGTGTACTTAATTGCTTTAGATGTCTTATTAAGCAGTACTAATGCCAGTGTTAAAGTAGTTAACATATTAAAGATTGTATTCAATAACATTCTTTAGTATTTGATTTTTAAATGTAATATATTATTGGAGGATATTTAGTAGAAATAACAATGCCTACCTTGCATATAAACAAAGGTAGGCAAGCAGAACTAACTCTGGTACATTTTGTTCAGCTGTAAGGCGACATGAATGTTTAAGAACCTGGAGAAACAAGTAACAGAAAATTACTGATCATTTCTCATTTTTAACAGGAAACCAGCCATCAGAAGTAAACTTATATAAGGGTGAATCAATAAATACATTTTATAACTAAAACTCGGCATTATTTTATTCACATTCTCCTACATATTTTCAAAGTATTCCTTCTGTGATGAAATTCAAATATTTCAACTATTTATTCATAGTTCAAAACATTCAATTGAGCCCCCTTTTTGGTAGTCTGTGACTGTAGTAGTCAGCGACATTGTGAAGTTGAAAACGACAACCACAAAGCTCTTTCTTGCTTCCAGGGAGACCTGAAAATGTGATAAAGCTAGGTAAGTGAGGTATGAACTCAGTGCCCAATTCCTTACTGAGGTCTTTAATTATATAGCTCACTGAGCTGGTGTTAGGTCTATCCCATCATTTCAAGATTTGGTTGCTTCTTTGTGGTTTTTCTCTTTATTCCCTCTCCAATCATGATGTGATCGTACAGGATGCCTTCTTCATTGTTGGAGCTTCCATCATGCACTTTCCCAGTTTCAGTGTCATAATGATGAAACTGGATCTCATTACAAGTATTTCTGGTTCCCACTAATACCTCCCAAGGCATAAAACCATGACTCGGTGAGCCTTCTGTTTGTCATTCAGCGTTGACTTTGACACAATTTTTCAATAGTCTGGATGGAGTATTGAGTATTATATCTTCAAATGTTCCATAAGGCAAACTCATCAGTTTGTTATTCAGTGGTCTTACTCACAATAATATTGGTTGTGTTCTTACTGAATTCAATTTTTACACTTAAGGATTCGCCGGATTCTGGTAGACCCTTAAAATCTTCATGCCTCTCCCTGGGTCATTTTTAACATAACACAGTGAAGTAGATAAAATATTAATAAAAATCTAGTGGCAACACACTAACTTCACTCTTTCAAGATAATTACCTTGAACGCTTTTCGAAGACAACTTGTCTTCATCATCAGCTAAGAGCCACTAACGAGTCTGTCGGTTCCAGTGTAGAGGTCACCGTTGGGCTTCCTATTAATGTTTTATTAGTATTTTATTGTCATTAAGAGGAAGCTAAATGATGAAAATTGCCAAAAACTGGCATTTTTGGTTCTTAATGCAGTCTCAAAAATTAGAATTTCCTCTTTAATTTGGTATATATTTTAACATTGTAGGCACAATCCTTATGTTTCAAATATATTTTTAGAAATGGTACTACATCTGCTATTTTGTACTGGAATTCTCCATCTTTTCACAGAAAAAAAAGTCACAACTCTTACACACTTTGGAGTAGAATGGTAAACTTAAGCTCATCTCTTAGTGGAAGTTTTGCTCTACAAATTGGCACTACTTTTAAATATGGCAAATTCTATTTGCTCAAGCCATATGATTTCTTTGTTTGCAAATATATAACTGTTTTCTCCATTTTTGTTTTGAAGAGCTTTTTCTGTGAATGACATTTTCTTTTTTTTACTTTCTCTACTACGTATAGTAAGTAGGGGAAGTATTGTATTCCACCCAAAAATTCGATACCGAGATTTCACCGGAAATACATGTTTTGAGATCCCCTGAATCCCAAAAAAGCATTTTTGGAAACATGTCTGTGTGTGTGTGTGTGTCTGTGAACAGCATAACTCAGAAACGAACAGTCGGATAAACACCAAACTTGGTATTTAGGTTCAGTATCTTCCAGAGATGCGACACAAAGGTTTTCAAGAAAATCCCCCACCCCAGAATACCCTTTACATGGAACATTTTTCGAAAATTTTAATTTTCTCAAAAATGGCTCTAACGATTTTGATTAAAATATCATATGTTTAAGATATGTTCATGACAAATAAGTTGTATATCTTGAATTTTCTGGGAATGTCTCCAAAAGTATTCTTCATTGTGAATGACTTTTGGTAAACTGGTAAACCATAAGAGATAGACAAAATTTTACTACACAAAAGATGTAGATCGCGTTAAAATACACAATTTACGTCATATACATTTTTGTTGTTGAGTGAACCATTTTCGAGATATTGCTTGTTATTCCCTTAAATTTTTCAATACTTATTTTCTCAAATGGGAATTCGTTATTCATTTTTTGTCTTGGATATGCAAAGAGTATTAATCTGTGGCAAAGGGAATGGTGCTGCACCTAGCAACCAGCTATTAAGAGATATGTATGTGCTTAAAGGCTACTGTATTTCGATATTGCCCTTGTAAATATATTTTCCCCTTACATCTACAAGAAAATTAGCAATAAGATAGTCTGCAAGTGTTTATCTCAATTAACATGAAGTAGTTGGAGAATAAGCATTTGTAAAAATAGTTTGTACAAGAGTAGAGAAAGTCATGTGAGTGTAACACATCAGATTTTTTTTTAGGTATAAACGACCCATTTTCTCAGAAACTATTGAAGATAGCTAAGTTTAAATTTTAGGATGTAAAAACAGCATCTACTTGTTATGGATCTCCTGTGTGTTATTTTTTAAAAACTTAATGACTGATAAATTTTAATCAAAAGATGGTATTATAGTTAAGAAGAAAATCCTGTCTTCCTTAATAATCAAACTTATTTAAGTAGATGATTGAGCTTCATAGGCATGGATCTACATCTGGAAAACATTTCAGCCTGATATCTTAAATAGTGAGATAATGAGTCATGAATATAGCAAATTTAACATTGCCAGGATAGAGATTTTAACCTTCCCTTAAGTTTTTTGCAGCAATAGATAATATTAAGTAATATGTACACATTCAATTACGTAGAGCAGGATATAAGCAACTATACAATAAGAGACATAGAGTATGCAGAGAATAAACACATACAGTGTGTTTAAAAAATGTGTGGATGTGAAGTAAAAAAGAAAGAGAAGCAAAAAGGGTTCAAATAAATATGAGCCTGGAAATTAGCCAGTTACACAAGAAAATGCCAGTTTTTGCTGGTTGGGACCTGCTGCATATTAATTCCAACAAAAGTAGTGGCAGTTTTATTGAATTTATCAATCATGAGACATTCAGAGCAATCGCACAAGCTGCAATAAACACTGGTCTGCAATTGATTCCTCAATTAACATGTTCATGTATACCCATACTTGCCAACTTCCTGAAATTGAAACCTATAAAACTTTCCCTCAATGTATAAACATTATGTGTAAATAAATGGGAATTTCAATTTATAAGACCTGTAAGTATTGCTTCTTTCTGTTCACATATGCTGAAATTCTTCCTGGTACCACAATAAACATTTATTAAAGCAAAGAACACCACTTGCTAGGCTATACACAGATTTCTAGTCCATATTTTATGCTTGATAACATGAACTGTAAACAAAAACTCACAAAAAATGGGAAACGTGTCTTGCAGCCAAATAAGATAAATAATTTACATGAGGAAATTAACTTTACAGTTCACATCATCCATTACTGAATGTTTACACCCATTTACTGCTGATTACTATGAGTGCACTAGTGGTATAATCAAATTTTAAATCCACATGCTATGCATTTTGTTGCAACCCAGTGAATGGGGACCATGATCATGAGAAGGATAAGCCCTGATCTGTCATAGCACTGTATACCAATTAGGACAATACACTCAATCTGTAATATTAAGTTACAATATAATGCATTCAAATTTAATGTTTTGCCATGTCTGTGGTGAAAACCTTTAACACTTTGAATCTGCCCACAAAGATACTTTGCTGTTAAGTCATAAAAAAGCCTCTGCTCCCATACACTTTACAGGCAAACTAAAAGTTGGCAAGTATGCATTTCATATTGTACCTTGTTTGTGCTAATCTTCACTGTTGTTCAAAGAAACCATGTGTACTTTTAATATGGAAAACAGTGTAAAGGACCATTTTAGAAATATTAAATACAAACATGTTGATAAATAGACCATAGCAGATCAGTTTTGGGCATTTAATCATGAAATAAATCCAGAAGTTAAATTATTAAAGCAGAAATAGACCTGTAGATTTAATGATTTGGGAGAAAATCTTTATTTTGAGGAATAGAGATTGCATAATGAATTTTGAAATACTGCCAATTTATTATATCAACAAATTTGTCGTACCTCCAGTAGATGGCAATACTATAGAAAACAATCCATCACCTAGCGACAGTAACCTTAATGACGTAAATAAATAATGGCTACAAGAAAGCAGCTGACGATGTAATCAACCAATTACAAAGCATGTCCTACAGAATTTATATTTTAAAAAAGATATGTGAAACAGTGTCATGAATTATTTATAAGTCAATTATAATATATTTAATGACTAGTAAGTATTCATATAGTTTATATGTTTAAAACTGATTTCCAGTAAATTGTACTCATAAAGTATTTTACCATGTTATACCTAAAGCTTCAAAGCTTTTCAGTGATACAGAAAATACTTTTTGCTAATGTGTGCTGCTGCTTATAAGCTTGATGCACATTTCCAAGGTCTGTTTAGGACTTTTATCGAGTAGAACACAAAAGTTGAATGCTGCACATTGCTGCCTCTTCAGATCTGTGCTGGTTTGGAGAACACAATCTATGTATCAGCTTCTAATTCCTAAATGAATACATTGTCCACATGAGTGGTGCTTATGGCAACTACTAAACAAATGTTTCATCTTTCTACTGTAGGAATCAATGTGCTTCATAGCAGTTTATTTAAATGCAATTAAGTCAATTCAGTTGTTTATTGATTCACCCTCATAAAATTTGTGCCTTCTTCCCCTTGAGCATGAGTATTGAAGTATACGATAATATCCTATAAATCAGAGTTTCCAAATGAAGTTCCCAGGGGGTTCAGAAAAATGAAATAAATTAATTAAATTAAAGAATAACAAACAAAAAGTAGAATCAGAAAGTAACAATATTTGCTTTCAAATTTTGGCAAGTTAAATTACCTGCTTAGCAATTAACTATAGGCATGATAACAAAGGCAGCCGAAAACATATTCTCTGCAGCTAGGTAGAGGATTTACATGACCACTGAAACTAAGGGAGTGAGTGAGTGAGAGGTTGCTGTTGGTGCTTGTTCATGGCAAAGTGAAAGAGGCATGAAAGAGGGAGTAGTATAGATGGTGTCTCATAAGTAATGTTGGGGTTTAAGCAAAATTTTATTTGAAATGTTTTCTGACAAGAAGTTAAACTACTCTTCAAAGTAGAGACCATCAGATTCTATGGTCTTTAGCCATCTTTCAGCGAGCTTTATTATCCTGCGACGGTACCAGTCTCTGGTTTTGGTACAAAGAATTTGGTGAGGCCCATTTCCACAGCTTCAATGTTTTTTGAAATTTCTTCTGTAAGAAATGGGCCATGGATTGAAACAGATAGTAATCTGAAGACACAAGATCAAGGCTGTATGCTGGGTGTGGTAGCTGTTCAATTCCTGAATTTTTGTAATGGTTGTTTGTGCAGTATGGAGTGTTGCATTGTCCTGCTGCAAGAGAACTCTATTTCAGTTAACTAATGCTGGGTATCTCCATCTCAAAATCTTCTGAACTCATTCCAGTTGTTGAGAATAAAGATGCACATGGACTACGTACCCGTTTGGAACAAACTCCCAGTGAATCACTCCTTCAAAATTCCACCACACACACATTACTTTGGGACCAAACTGATTTTTTTAATGATGACTTTGGCAGGTTGATGGGGACTGAGCCACTGTTTCAAGGTGTCAGTGCCTATGAGCACTTTTTTAGCAGATTTTCTTCCAAAACTGTGCGTGTATTCTCAATACCCCATAATTTAGGTCCTCCAGAATGTGGTAAATCTTTAGTGTTTTCTTTTCTGTGTTGAAATGTTGGAACCTCATTGTGCCACATTCTCACTAACATCATCTTCTCCTTCCACTTCACATATTTTTCGAGCCACGGCAGCAGCTTTATAATCTTGTTTCAAGTATTCTTTTGATGGACTCTAATCTCATACTTTGTAACTTCCATTTTGTGATTGTGTATTAACATTAACAACTGACGACTGACACATTCTCGCAATATATGCAATACTAGCCGTGGCATCCTGTAAATAGCATTGATGAACCAAAGAAAACCAATTCTATCTTATAAAACACCTAACTTCAAAATCGACATTACTTATGACACAACCTAATATTTATCTAGTACCTGCCCATGCTTTCCCCTTCATCTACTTCTGAGTGCATCAATAAGCTCTCAAGATAGTGGGGAATCTCAGATTGCGGGTTCAAACCCGGTGGAGGGTGATGGATTTTTTTGGCCGTAAAAATTCTTAGCATGGCTTCCTTTGGAAGGGAAGTAAAGTACCAGTGGTCCCATATCATAGATTTGTGGCACACAAAAGAACCTCAAGCCTGATAAGGAGGCCTCTAAGCAAAATTTCCAGTCTTTCACGCCCAATATAGAATGGGACACTAAGAACCATAGCAATTAAAGAGTGTCCATAAATAAAACTCAATTTCAAGATAGTGGGTCACATCTTAGGCTGTTAATTATCTTAATGTGAGATAGTCAGATGACAAGGCTGAGTGAGGAGTATGCCTGATTAATAACATTTCAAAGAATAATAAAACGAATATGTATATCACTTGAAATGGATGTAATGATTAAATTGGACTGAGTTTTGTATGGGCCTTATTGTTGCTCTGACAATATCTTGTGTACTGTTATAGTTCAGAATAAATTGAATTATTATAGGGAATTTTAATGCTTTTAAAAGTATATTTCATTCATGAACATAGCACAAATAGACATCTCTTTACATTCCCCTCTTCCTCCTTTCTGGTAAGGCCTAAGGGTCTCATCTATTGGAATTTACTCTAGCAGAGGCTCCATGAGTCCGAAAGGTTGGGAATATCAGCTATAAACAAAATGAAATTGCAGAGCTTGTATATCCTTGTTGTTAAGTTATGTTTCCTTACTCTGGTTTTGTTGCAATTGCACAGGTTCATCAAGAAGTGAGCATGGCAGCTTTAGTGAAGAAGCAGGGAGTGATATCAGTAGTTGTGCATCGTACTACACCCCATCTCTAGCCAGGAGGTTGCAGCACCATCGCCATGCTTCAAGTGAAGATGTGAGAGATCAAGATGATGACTGGAGTCTGACCTCACCAGTGAGAAAGTCCTCGCTAGGAATGCTCCCCTCCTATAGAACCACCATAACACAACCTACTAACTCACCCTCAAGAAGGCTGTCTCGAACACTCTCAATGCGTACATCTGCAGACACGAGGGGCAGGGATTATTATAGTTCAGCATCTGTTGGAGCAGACAGAAGAAGAATAAGCGAGCTTTCTAGCCCATCTTCCTATAGTAGTAGCCTTCTGGGAACACAAGAATCCATCAAGAAAGATTATCTTCCTCCAACCCGCAGATCACTACATATGTTGGACTCCAGGAATACATCCAGCATTCCAAAATATAGAGGGAGCTCGGCATCAGATTCAGGTGACTACAGCTATCGTAGCCGAGTTACAGATTATGATAGGGTTCTACCCCCATTGCCGTATAGTCCAAGCACCAGGAAAGAATCTTTAAGATCATTGTATGCCAGACAGCGCTCTCTTGATAGCTCTGCCAGTTCCTATGGTGGCAGTCGTCATATTTACTCAAGAATACAAGAGGAGGTGCAAGAGCGTCCTCATCATTCTTCATCAGTACCTCTTGTAGGAGGTTCAACAGAGGGTAAGACTGCTCATTTACACTCAAGGAAGGATGAATATAAAACAGAAACATCAAGTAATTTCAATCCAAAGAGTACTTCCACTTCTGACAAACATGAAAATGAAGATACTTCTACTTCTTTGAAAGATAATAAGAATGATAGCAAAACAGGTATTGCCAAGGAACCATCCTTGAGTACGAGCGCAAAGAAAGGCAGACAAATACCGTCATTACTACGGCTTAGATCTTCGTCTGCATCGCGTGAAGTCAATAAGGAAAGTAAAGATAACAAAGAAAGCGAAGGAAAGCTACCACGTTCTTCAAGCATGTCAAACTCGACACCAGATCGCTCTGTGTTGGGCAAGTTTCTACGACAGGGCTCTGAAAGTAAAGATGTTCCTTCACAGGAAAATGAGGAAGGAAAGAAGAAAGTGCGCAGAATTTCACGGTTTTTGAGGCCTGATTTCTATGATACTCCACGAGAAGAAAGCATTTATGCCAAGGAACAAGATGCCAAGAAAGCAGCTGAGGCTGAGGCTAAACTGAAGCGTAGGAAAAGCTTGAAGAAAACAGAAAGTAGCTTGTCACAGGCCCAGGTAGCAGATAGTAATAGTACCATAGCACTTGTATCCTCAAATCCTGACCCTTCTATGAAAGATGCAGCTCAAAGTACACCAAAAAAGCATAAAGAAAAAGATAATGATACAAAAGAAACAAAATCTGCTAATAATAAAAGGAATTCAAATATATGTGAAACCAGAAAGGAGTCCAGCTCTCCTGCATTTGAGAAGCAATGCAGCACTTCCCCAACAAAAAGTGGATTTCTTCATTCTTTGGAAAAAAAGTTGATAAAATTCAAGTCCGCAGGGGATGATATTCCTGTAATTACTAGTTCTGGGAAAAGCCGCATTGATAAAGCCATTAATTCACTTCGTGAGAAAAGCCTTACCCCTCGTGGTAGTGATATTATCACTACAGAATCTCACCTTCTGAAACGTGCAGTATCAGTGGATGACTGTAGTAGCACTGCTGATGGTGGTGCTAATTCTCCTACAAACACTGGCACAAAGCTAGGAAACAGAGTCACCTCTGTTCTTGGGCTATTTCGCAAATATGAAGATACTCCAACAAAAGGTACCCAAGCTTCACCTCCTCGAACATCGGTACTCTCTCGTTTAAGACGCACACAATCTGTGTATGCAGGCTCACAAAGTGATAGCGTACTTACAGGGAATGAGAATGTAACATCTCAGAAGAAATCACCTCAGGACTCCCAAAATTTGAAAAAGACACAGTCAAATTCTTCATTAGGTAGTAAAAACATAAATAGAAATAGCACTCAAACTGATGCATCAAAGCATAAGATCCCGTCAGTCAGCACAAAATCTAAAAAGAGTCCAGAAAAGCCAGTTAAAGTCACTAAGAGGTTGGAAGAAAACATAAATATGAATACCGTTTCAATTCATCCTATTATGAAATCAAAAGAGAACACTTCAAATACTACAGAACCAGAGATGAAGGATGTTACTAACCCATCAGCTTTACTTGTTCATAATTCACAGGCAACAGTGACAGTAAACTGCAATTGTAATGATAATGTAACTAATGCAACTTCACCTCCACAGCAAATTGTAAATGTTCTCAGTGATCTACCAAAAACATTTAATGAAGATCAGGTTGTAGAAAGTATTAACAGATTATCCAAAGAAAGCCAAGATCAAGAAATAGCATTTCTTGGTGCACAAAATCACACCCCTAAGAGTGAAGAACAACCACCAGAAAATATGAGAACAAACACTAACATTGTTGGCAGCAGAATTCCTAACAGTTCTGTTGGCAACAAAAACAGTTTAATTACCGAAGGTAATTTAAATAATGAAGTGCTTTCACTTAAGAACCTGAAAGTCATGCCCCCTGATGTTGTGTTGTCTGGTGATGTATCCCCTACTGATGAACTCGAGAGTTTAGATTCTTGGTCTGTGTGCTCTGATTTAGAGTGTCATGATTTCCCCATGTCACCCATTCTACCCACAGGAGATGAAACAGAAAGTGTTGGCGATCGCATACGCAGAAAAAGCTTTTACACAAGGTTTAATGATATCAAGAAAAAACACAGGAAACCGTCGCTAACATCGCTTGGCACATTACCTTCATCATATCGGGAACCCAATTCTTTCTACACAAAGAAAAGGCACCATTCCTCTGAACTTGCATTGCAGAACAGCAACTTGAAGCCTCACAGAAGCAAGTCATTGAGCACAGATAACGGCTATGGTGTGCTTCCAGAAAGAAAGTCGCCAGTACCTCAGAAAGGTGGCGAGGGTGCAACTCCACTTATGAATGGCTGTGATGACCTAGTGAATGGTAGCCTGGCTGAGGAACTTTATCCACAACCTGACAATTCCCAGACAAATGGAGGAAGTGGGGAAAGATTGCGGCTACCAAGGCATTTTAATAGTAATGTAAATCTTTCTTATAATGTTCCTAGTAAGCAAAATTTTCTAAGAAGGGCTAGTGACACTCGTCTTTCAAGATCCACAGAATCTAACATAGGCGGTGCTTTCCCAAAGTCCCGGCTACCAACGCCTGTGAATCGAGTCAGCAAAGTCTGCACAACTTCTGATAATGAGAGTCGGCTGGGATCAAGCAAACTTGACACTTTGCTATTACATGGAAAATATAAAAGGTAAGTTCATTTTGACAAAACCTGTGTCCTCTAATTTAAAATGATTGTGTAATTTTCTGAAAATCTTTAATGTAGTTGAAATCAGAAGTGAAATTTTGAAGGAAGAAAAAGAAATCAAAACTTGTTCTTCTTATTTATTGTATCATGCTTGAGAAATTAAAATTCTAAGCACTTTTATTGTTGAATACATTTTATGTCAAACTAGCGTACATTTTACACTTCCACATTAGTTCCTAAAACTATAAGTGCTACCAAATTATTTGGTGCAGAAACCTGTGGTGTAGATATTTGCAGTTGAAAGTTTTTTACGTTTTGGTAGTACTGTAACAGCAGTAAGGTTAGACTTTGTTGTGCATTTAGACTTGTAGAGTTCAAATGTAATTACTGCTTACATGTGCTTTTATTTGTTTGGTTATAGTGCTGCAAAAATAAATAAGTTGAGGTATCTCCCCAAAAAGGTAGAATCGAATGTCCTCCAGTGATTAAATAGTTTGTATATCTTGAATTTTCTGCAAATAGTCCTTGAAGTTCTCTTCATTCGGAATGAATTTTAGATTTGACTGCTGCTATATATAGTCTCGTGCTATCCCCTTTGTACTACAATGAAATGTGTAATTAAATTATTCATGAAAAAAATGTATCTGGATTAACATCAAGTAAATAGAAAAATAAACTTTGGTAAGAATAGTTTGTAGAAGCTACACAAAAATAAACAGTATGAGGGGCATTCAAAAAGTTTTGCAACCAGCCTATCCATTGTTAGACAATAATGGTTACAAAAATGTAACTAATACGGCAGCAACAGCTGACCTTAAGCTATCAAAATATGCACAAGTGCAAGTTTAAACTTTAATATTTATAGTTGTACAATTTGAGTTCAGTCCTGTGTCAAAAAAATCATGGATATTTCTAAAGAGAACATTAGATTCTACATTTTCACATGCTACAAGCTAGGTGAAAAAGCAAAAAAAATCCATGAGGACTTGTTAGCTGTTTATGGTTCATATGGTTCAAGTATGTTCATACGATACCATTGCAAGATGGATTCACTCATTTGAAGAAGGGCGAGAGACTTTGAAAGACAATCATTTTGGCCGGCCTTGGAAAGCTGTGAACGAAAGAGCAATTCAAAGAGTAAGTAACTTGGTGGAGGAAAATCAACATATTACTGTTGAAATGCTAAGTATGGAAGTTGGTATCAGTGTTTGCAGCATTAACTGTATACTACTCCACAAATGTTTAAAGCTGCGAAAAATCTATGCTGCAAAATGGGTTCCGCATTCTCTAACCAATGAAGAGGAGAAAGGAATGTGCAAGGAAACTGCTGAGCATGTTTCCACCTAATGACCCTAAACACTTGGCAGATATATGCACTGGTAATGAAAGTTGGTTTTATTATTATACCACACCAAATAAAGCTCAGAATTGTGTCTGGTAAATGAGAATGATCCAAGACCAGTCATTCTTTGACAAGATTTTCATTCTCGGAAGCGAATGTTCACCGTATTCTTCAATTATGAAGGACCATTAGTGGTTGACTGCATGCCAGAAGGAATGAATGAATGAATGGAGAATACTATGGCTCTTATATCCTTTATTTGAGATCTGAGGCGGCGGCGTCCAAAGACAGGAACTTCAAGGCTATAGTTTTTGCATGACAGTGCATCTTCTCACAAAACATCGGCAAATTTGAGGAAACTGAAAGCCACTAAAGTGCAGTTGCTTGACCATCTACACTACAGTCCTGACCTTGCACCAATGTGACTTCTGGCTGTTTCCTTGAGTAAAATCTTGCATTGCTGGAAAACCTTTTAAACGAGTGCAGGACCTTTCTCAGGCTATAACTTCAGCTCTGTTGACAATACCTCAGTCTGAGTATCATAGTGCTTTTGACAAGTGGTGCACCGTCTACAACTCTGTGTGGAGAAAGATGGAAACTACTTTGAAGGATTGTAAGGATAATTTTTTTTTAATTCCATCCTCAATTTTGACTTTAGGATGACACTTGCAATACTTTTTGAATGCCCCTCCTATTAGAATGTAACATATCAAATTTTTTCACTTAGTATACATTTTTGTATTGATTATTAGCTGTAGTTTCAGCATGTGTGTATTATTAACATTACTGTAATATTAATTTTCTTATACAGTAGTAACCAATTACATAAAGGTGATTAACTATTTTCATAATGTATATATGTATAGAAGTACTGCTCAGCAGAAGCATAACTAGGTAGGTTCTTGGAGGACCCAGGGCATAAGGTCCAAATGAGGTTCCTAACTGCAATTTCCAAACATGAATTCAAGGGTTTTAAATCTTATATATATTCATTACACAAAATTAGATTTAACCATACAATAACAATCTTGTATACCTATGTGATACATGGTTTTATAAATTTGAATAACAATGGTATAAAATAATGAGATCTTGTTTGATTTAGCTTTGTATTTGTCTAAAAGATAGGACACTCACTTATCGTTAAGACAAGATGAGAACAGGTGTTACCAAACTAAAATAACTATATGCCTTTTGAAATAAAAATAACTTGGTCTTGCATGGATAAATTAAAAAAATAGATAATGTTATTCAATAATTTCACTAGTAGGCATTATTGTAGTTAAAGTAAAACAATTTTAAAAGGACAATTTAAAGTAACAAAAAAAAAAAAAAACAAAGACTAAAATTTAACAAAGCTTAAAGTCCAAATTTTCTTGACATCAGGAAAATAAATTGTTTACTCAACAGTGAATACATGATTAAATTTCATATGTGAAGATTTTCTTTCTTGATTACATATTGGCAAAGAAATCAATGAATTTATCAATGTTAATCTGCCGCTCCCTTTCATTTTCTATTGATAATAAATAGAGCCAAGCCATTTAGATGTTCTTGAATCATAGAACTTCTAAGGTGGTTTTTGATCAGATTTAATTTAGAAAATGATCTTTGGCTTTGGCCACTGTAACAGGAACACATAAGTGCAGTATAGGCAGAAGTCAGACAACTATATTCAATCAGCAGTAATTAGCTGATAACGGTATAAGTAATAAGTTGATAACAGTAATAAGTTGTTTCACATCAGACATGTTTTTAATCTTGGATCTGATGCAACTTCTGATATTTGTGATCTAAACAAAGGTGGTTATGTCATTGTCAAAGATCTGCAAATTTTTAGCTTCTATTTCCAGTTTACATCAATAGAAGAAGCCAAAAAGAAGGGTTGAATTATCCTATATGCATTTACTACTGACTTATGCTCTTGAGCCAATTGTAAAGTTGTGAGGATATCTCGTAGTATCAATCATGGGATAATATGAAGCTAGAAGCGTGGAACCTAGAATCAACAGAGGCACATGTGTCTTGTGCTCAGATAAATCACTCAGCAGACTCCCAAGTGTGTAAAAATATGATGTTGCAGCAGACGTGTGCAGTAAATCCCCCTCACTCAATCACAGTTCTACCAGTATATTATTTGATTTTTTAAAATAATTCTCTCACACGGAATTGCAACAATAATAAGGAATAACCTTAGTTAAATATTCGTTTGATGTGTAATTTGTTACAGAATTTTATATGGTGAGAAACCTTCAACATCTTTTTGGACAGGAATCCCACATTTATTAGGGGATGGCTGGGGCCCTGATGTTGGGAACTCCGGTACGGTGCACAGATTGCATCAGCCTAGCTATGCCCCTGTTGTTCAACACTTTGATGATATTGAGAAACAAGCAGTAAACATTTCACATGGATATCTGTAATATTTTCTGAAGTGAACACAAATAAAGATAAATATCACTACTAATAAATAAAAGGCATCTGATCTCAACCTAAAGAAAACTAGTAGTATAACCAAATTGCTTATAAAGATAACAGCAGAAACTCTCCTGATGGTACATTGTTTTTTGAGACAAGCCATTATTTAGTGGCAAGTATTGGCAGAGAATTTGTTTATTCTTTAACAATGTTTTAAACATAAATACCTATAAGAACACTTCCATAAAATCAAAACAATATGAAACTTCATAATGTGCGAACACCGTTAGCTTAGAAGTCATATGTAATCAGTTGTGTTTATAACCAACATTGCCATAAATGGCACCATACTTTAAAAAAAAAATTGATGTAAAAGAGATGGTTTATTCTTATTATTCAGTATCACTGAATGCTGAGATATGAGCTTTGAACTCTTGAGGTTTTATTATGCATTTGGAAATAAAGCTTTCCTATATATAATCTGTATAAACTATTCTGTAAACTGTCTTACACTTTTATGTGATACAAGGCACCTGAAATGTTAAAATGCACCATCTGGTGGGTCTCAAAGGGATAAAAAGCTAGTGTAAATAATTTAAAACAATATTCTTTTTTAGTATTCTAAATGGATAACAAATATATGAAGGTTGTTTCATAAATCAAGGCAACTAACTGTGTTACATCTTCTAAAAAAGCTGCAGCAATGAAAATCTGTTATATGCATTTGTAGATCTCTGAAATATGCTTTTCTTTATGACACTGAATTACGTCCACTAGAGAAGAAAATGGCAGGAGGAAGTTGAAATATATGTAAATACAAATTATTGTTTTATTATGCACAAAAGCAAAGCAGAATTCTATTACAAACAGCTAAGACGCTTCAGAATAATTCCCAAGGCAGGGTGTTTAAAGATCTATTTTCTCAGCAAGGTTAGTCTATGGTATTAAGGCACAGGCTAGTGAGTAGGAGGTCTGCAGTTCAAACCCTACCAGGATTGTCCTCCCTGTTCCAGGTTTTCGTCACTGTACATAACTGGCAAATATCGGGGAGGTACCCCAAACTTATGCCTGAGACATTTCCTTCTCAATTTTCATTTCATGTACCACCAGTGTGTTCTGCCTGTGGTTCCGTATGTAGTAAGAATGGGCATTAAACATTATTAAAAGAAAAGACCTATCCCCACCATTGAAAATCATCCATGACAAGACCTGCAGTGTGGGCTGTATCATTGTAAAGGATTATGGCATGCTCATGTGTAGCAATATTGTCATGACTTATGAAATGAGCCTAATATTAAATATTTATATAGTGCACAAATAGGTAGATGCTCTGACTGTTTTAATATTTAAGATCTGCAATTCTCTCCCTCCCTTCCTCTGTTTTTCTATTTTAAGCTCCTGTGATGTTTTAGTTTTAAACATTCTGCAAATATTATCCTGCATAATAACTATTAGTAAAAGGTATAAATGGGATAGGTACTGCATCTTCCCAAAGCATGATTCACCTGAACCATTTTTATGTAGGGTGAAAAAAGCTTTTAGTTGATAACTAATGTGAATTGGATAACAATTTTTACCTTTGAAATCATTTTGCTTAAACAGAGTGAGAATTGTAGTTATATTTAGGATAGAACTTTTGAGGATTTGACTTGAAATACTAAGACTGAGACACATAAATGTGATGGTTCATCCTACAGATGTAATTCGGAGAATGCTGCAGATCCCCAATTGCCGACAGCTGAGAACCAAGATGGCAGTGCAGTGGTGTGTGAACAAGTTTCTCCACATTAAATCTCAAAGCATTTACATTATTAACTGATGAACAGAAAAAGTTGTGCAGTTTATCTACAAAATGGGCAACATGTTGTATAATTCAATCTTGGTTCAGATTAACATTTTTTGTATTTACAATTTACACTATGTGCTTCCAAGCCCTTGAGATTTCAATTAGACTTGAAATTTGAACATAATATCTAAAACTTCCTTGTGAAAGCTATTTATAGTAAAAAATGTTTGAATTACAAAATCTGCTTAAGAACTGTAAAAATGTGAAAGTATTGAAATTAATTGAAAATTATCATAATGTTCTGATATAAAAGCATGCTTATAATGTATTAAGGCTTCAAAATTTTATGTTTTATATAACATTTTATGATACAGTTATTAGAACTTGTTATTATACTAGTTTGTGTTTGGTGTACAATTTTTTATTGTTTGCCAAACAAAATATATCAATCGTGCTAAGCCATTAATTGAATCACCTGTTGTAGTATATACAGAAATAAATATTTTTAAAGTTTTGTTTTACTTATTTTAGATTAAATTGCAAATTCTTTCAGAAGAGTGTGCTCAAGTCAAAATATTGGCGTTATCATTTGAATAATATGGGCTTTTTGCTTTGTCTACTACATATAGAAAGTGGAGAAAGTATTGTATTCTGCCCAAAAATTTGATGTTGAGATATCACAAGGAACATATTATGCTTTGATGCCCCCTGAACCTCTCCCAAAGAAAGCATACTTAGAAAAAGGTCTGTGTGTGTGAGAGAGAGAGAGAGAGCGTAACTCAAACTTGGTATTAAAATTCAATATTTTTTTAAAAATACAACACAAAAATTTTCAAGAAAATCCTCCAGTCCCAACTAGCCTTTACATGCAATATTTTTTTAAAAATTGGCCTCTAGTAATTTCAATTAAAATAATATATATTAAAATATATTTACATGGCAAATAAAATTTATATGTTGCATTTTCTGGAAATAGCCTGTGAAACTCTCTTCATTCAAAAGGATTTTTTGTATATATTACTGGTAAACATTAAGAGAGAGAGATGAAAATGTACTACACAAAAAAATGTAGATCTCTTTAAAACACTACCTTTTTTTGTGGTATAAGCCATTTCTGAGATATCCATTATTAATTGTCCGATACTTTGTCATTCTTTTAAGTTGTTTCTCTGATAGTATGGAATTTTAAGCTTGGCATATAGTGTCAATATCTTAAACATTTGACTATAGCTATTGCTATGTATAATGTAGCTATTTCTGCAAAGGTTTATCTGGATTAAAATGAAGCAGATAGTAAAAATAGTTTGTATACTCACTGATAAACGATACAGGATAGAAAAAGTCAGGTGGAGTATAACACACAAGAATTTTTTTTTCTTTAAACTGGAATAATATAACCACTATTGAGGCGCTGTAATATTAATACCAGTGAAACTTGCTTCCTAATGATAACATCATTATATTAAAAAACACATCTGCTAATATTTAGAAATGAATGATCATCTAAGCATCTGTATAAAATGCACATATGCTGGAAGGTAAGCATATTTCAGAATATTAATAAAAATTAATATTTAAACCAGCAGTTCTCAAACTGTGGAGCACCATAGCTTAAGAGGGAGGGTGTTGCAGCAATAATAAATGTTGCCAAATAGAGTTTAATCCTGCATATTGGTTTATTATTCTATTTTATATTATGCAGGGGGGATGCAGAATTATCTAAGATAATAAAGAGGGATGCAAAGTACAAAACCACTCATTTATATTTATAAATGGTCATACCAAGAATAACAGTACAATTTATAACTAATTAACATTTTGTTGCACAAATTCTGTTAATCTTTCTCTTATTGGACAGTATTTTCAGAAACATGTTTATAGTGATTATAAGTAATAATGTAGAAGTGGTTGATAGTGAAGTATTTCAAATGAAAATGAACAAGGATTGGGAAAACTCATTTACACTCTTCACTTAAGTAAAATTACCTGGACTCTCGAAACACGTCCAGGTAATTTTATTTAAGCGAAGAGTGTAAATGAGTTTTTCTACTCTTTCATTTTTATAGTATTTGTAATCGTTTTGCACTGTTACATTACATCACAAACTCAGTACAAGTACGCATGAAACTTTTGAATCCTAGGCAAACAGTTGTGTTGAGATATATATAGATAGATATTATAAGAAATTTTGCTTTTGATTTTAGGAGACCTAGCATAGGCCTAATTTTATTTGGGTGGTGTGGAGAAAGGGAATGAAAATCAATTTTTCAACATCATCCATAATAAGGAATTGTTAAAACATTTGAAGAAAAGCATAGTTAAGACTTAACCTTTGGGTAGCCGGAGATACACAACACTGCTCACGACATATGTGTGTGTGTGTGAGTGTAGACTGATGCAGGCGACACTTCTCACAACAAGCCCAAGTGTATAGGCTGCTGTAGTCAACGCGTCTAACAACAGACCTGTGTGTAGCCGTGGATACAGGCAACACTTTTTACGACAAGCCCCAGTGTATAAGCTGTTGCAAGCAATATTCTCACGACATACGTCTCTCTGTGTGTAGGCTGATGTAGGCAACACTACTCACGATAAGCCCAAATGTATAGGCTGATGTAGTCAACGGTTCTGACAACATACCTGTATGTGTAAGCTGCTGTAGGCAACACTTCGCACGACAAGTCCCTGTGTATAGTCAACACTTCTCACAATATAACTGTGTGTGTGTAAGTTGCCGTAGGCAACACTTCGCCCGACAAACCTCTGTGTGTAGCAGCTGATGTAGGCAATACCTCTCACGACAAGACCCAGTGTATAGGCTGTTGCAGGAAACACTTTTTACGACAAACCTCTCTCTGTGTGTAGGCAACACTTCTCACAACATTCCTGTATGTAGCGGCTGATGTAGGCTACACTCCACACGACATACCTGTGTGTGTGTAAGCTGCAGTAGGCAACCTTTCGCATAACAAAGCTCTGTGTATAGGCTGATGTAGGCAACACTTCTCACAAAATATCTGTGTGTAGCGGCTGATGTAGGCAACACCTCGCACGACAAACCTCTGTGTGTAGCGACGGATGCAGCCAACACTTCGCACGACAAATCTCTGTGTGTACCGACTGATGTAGGTACAACTTTTCACGACAAACCTCTTTCTGTGTATAGGCTAACGTAGCCAACACTTCTCACGACATGCCCCAGTGTATATGCAACACACCTGTATGTAGCGGCTGATGTAGGCTACACTCCACACGACACTGTGTAGTCAATCCATACACAGAGGTTTGTCGGGCGAAGTGTTGCCTACAACAGCTTACACTCACTGGTATGTTGTGAAAAGTGTTGCCTAATCACCGAAATTTGTCGTGCGAAGTCTTTCCTACAACACGTTATTGACACAGGTATGTTGTGGGAAATGCTACCTACGACAGCCTATACACGTGTTATGTCGTGTGAAAAGCGTTGCCTACATCAGCCTATACACAGAGGATTGTCGTGCGAAGTGTTGCCTACAGCTGCTTATACACACAGGTATGTCGTGAGAAGTGTTGCCTACAGCAACTTACCGACACAGTTATGTCGTGAGAACTGTTGCCTACACCAGCCTACACACACACTTATGTTGTGAGAAGTTTTGCCTACATCACCCGCCTCACACAGATATTCTGTTACAAGTGTTGCCTACAGAGGCTTACACACACAGCTATGCTGTGATAAGTGTTGCCTACAGCAGCTTAAACACACAGGTATGTCGTAAGAAGTGTTGTCTACGGCAGCTTATTCATACAGTTATGTTGTGTTAAGTGTTGCCTACATCAGCCTATACGCAGAGGTTTGTCGTGCGACGTGATGCCTACATCAGCCTATACACACAGATATGTTGTGACCATTGTTGCCTAAAGCAGACTATACACAAAGATTTGTCGTGAGAAGTGTTGCCTACATCAATCTACACACAGAGGTTTGTCGTGCGAAATGTTGCCTACATCAGCCTAACGTGCGACGTGTTGCCTACAGCAGCTTACACATACCGATATGTTGTGAGAAGTGTTGCCTGCATCAGCCGCTACACATAGATATGTTATGAGCTGTGTTGCCTACATAAGCCTATAAACAGAGGTTGGTCTTGCGAAATGTTGCTTGCAGCAGCTTACACATTACAGGTATGTTGTGAGAAGTGTTTCCTACGTCAGCCTACCTACACACACACCAAAGGTTTGCCTTGAAAAGCGTTGCCTACATCAGCCGCTACACACAGATGTTTTGTGAGAAGTGTTGCATACACCTTCCACACTCAGGTACGCCTTGTGGAGTGTAGCCTACATCAACCGCTACGTACAGATATGTTGTGGAAAGTGCTGGCTACGTTAGCCCATACACAAACACAAGAGAATGGTTTGTTGTGGAAAGTGTTTCGTGCAACAGCCTATACACTGGGTCTTGTCGTGAGAAACATTGCCTATACACAGCGATTTGTCCGGCGAAGTGTTGCCTACAACAGCTTTCACACTCAGGTATCTTGTGACAAGTGTTGCCTATAGCAGCTTATACACACAGGTATGTAGTGAGGAGTGTTGCCTACATCAGCCTATTCACAGAGGTTTGTCGTGCGAAGGGTTGCTTACAGCAGCCTACACATAGATGTATGTCGTGAGAAGTGTTGCCTACCTCAGCTTATATATACACTTGTGTTGTGAGAAGTGTTGCCTACAGCACACACACAGGTTTGTCGTGCGAAGTGTTGTCTACAACAGGTTATTCCACAGGTATGTTGTGAGAAATCTTACCTACATCAGGCTATACACAGAGGTATGTCGTGTGAAGTGTTGCTTACAGCAGCCTACACATACAGATATGTTGTGAGAGGTGTTGCCTACATCAGCTTTCAGACACAGATAGGTAGTGAGAACTATTGACTACATCAGCCTATACAAGTTTGCCGTGCGAAGTTTTGCCTACAGCACACACACACAGGTTTGTGGTGCGAATTGTTGTCTACAACAGGTTATTCCACAGGTATGTTGTGACAAGTGTTGCCTACATCAGCCTATACTCAGAGGTTTGTTGTGCGAAGTGTTGCTTACAGCAGCTTACACACAGAGGTTTGTTGTGCGAAGTGTTGCTTACAGCAGCTTACACACAGAGTCATGTTGTGAGAAGTGTTGCCTACGTCAACTTATACACAGAGATTTGTTGTGCGAAGCGTTGCCTACAGCAGCTTGCACACAGAGTTATGTTGTGGGAAGTGTTAACTATACTCAGAGACCTATCGTGCGAAGTGTTGCCTACAGCAGCTTACACACACACACACACACACACAGGTATGTTGTGAGAAGTGTTGCCTACATCAGCCACCTCACACAGATTTTCTGTGACAAGTGTTGCCTACAGCAACTTACCGAACAGGTATGTCGTGAGAACTGTTGCCTACACCAGCCTATACACAGGGGCTTCCATGCGAAGCATTGCCTACAGCAGCTATGTTGTGAAAAGTGTGACCTACATCACCCGCCTCACACAGATATTCTGTTACAAGTGTTGCCTACAGCAGCTTACACACACACTTATGTTGTGAGAAGTGTTGCCTACAGAGGCTTACACACACAGCTATGCTGTGAGAAGTGTTGCCTACAGCAGCTTAAACACACAGGTATGTCGTAAGAAGTGTTGCCTACGGCAGCTTATTCATACAGGTATGTTGTGTTAAATGTTGCCTACATCAGTTTATACACAGAGGTTTGTCGTGCGACGTGATGCCTACATCAACCTATACACACAGATCTGTTGTGACCATTCTTGCCTAAAGCAGACTATACACAGAGATTTGTCGTGAGAAGTGATGCCTGCATTAGCCGCTACACACAGAGGTTTTTCGTGAGAAATGTTGCCTACATCAGCCTATACACAGAGGTTTGTCGTGCGAAATGTTGCTTGCAGCAGCTTACACCTTACAGGTATGTTGTGAGAAGTGTTGCCTACGTCAGCCTAGCTACACACACACACACGAAAGGTTTGTCTTGAAAAGCGTTGCCTACATCAGCCGCTACGCACAGATATTTTGTGAGAAGTGTTGCATACATCAGCCTATACACAGAGCTATGTCATGCGGAGTGTAGCCTACATCAACCGCTACGTACAGATATGTTGTGAGAACTGCTGGCTACGTTAGCCTATACAAAAACACACAGAGAATGGTTTGTCGTGAAAAGTGTTTCGTGCAACAGCCTATACACTGGGTCTTGTAGTGAGAAACATTGCCTATACACAGCGATTTGTCCGGCGAAATGTGTCCTACAACAGCTTTCACACTCAGGTATCTTGTGACATGTGTTGCCTATACACAGAGTAATGACGTGCGAAGTGTTGCCTACAGCAGCTTATACACACAGGTAGGTTGTGAGGAGTGTTGCCTACATCAGCCTATACAAAGAGGTTTGTCGTGCGAAGGGTTGCTTACAGCAGCCTGCACATACAGGTATGTTGTGAGAAGTGTTGCCTACAGCAGCTTAGACATACAGGTATGTCGTGAGAAGTGTTGACTACAGCAGCTTATATATACACTGGTGTTGTGAGAAGTGTTGTCTACAACAGGTTATTCCACAGGTATGTTACCTACATCAGCCTATACACAGAGGTTTCTCGTGCGAAGTGTTGCCTACAGCAGCTTATACATACAGTTATGTTGTGAGAAGTGTTGCTTAAAGCAGCTTACACACAGAGTCATGTTGTGAGAAGTGTTTTCTATACTCAGAGACTTGTCATGCGAAGTGTTGACTACAGCAGCTTACACACACGTGTATGTCGTGAAACGTGTTGCCTACATCAGCCTACACAAAGTTATGCTGTGAGAATGTTGCCTACAGCAGCTTAAATACACAGGTATGTCATAAGAAGTGTTGCCTACGGCAGCTTACACATACACAGTTCTGTTGTGAGACGTGTTGACTATACACAGAGACTTGTCATGCGAAGTTTTGCCTACAACAGGTTTTTCATACAGGTTTGTTGTGTTAAATGTTCCCTACATCAGCCTATACACAGAGGTTTGTCGTGCGACGTGTTGCCTGCATCACTCAATACACACAAATATGTTGTGACTATTGTTGCCTAAAGCAGACTATACACAGAGATTTGTCGTGAGAAGTGATGCCTGCATTAGCCTATACACAGAGCTTTGTCGTGTGAAGTGTTGTCTACATCAGCCTATACACAGAAGTTTGTCGTGTGACGTGATGCCTACATCACCCAATACACACAGATATGTTGTGACCATTGTTGCCTAAAGCAGACTATACACAGAGATTTGTCGTGAGAAGTGATGACTACATCAGCCTATACACAGAGCTTTGTCATTTGAAGTGTTGCCTAATGCAGCTTACACACACAGATATGTCGTGTTGAGTGTAGCCTACATCAACCGCTTCAAATAGATATGTTGTGAGAAGTGTTGCCTATACACTGGGGCATGTCGTGAGATGTGCTGGCTGTCCTATACACAAACACGCAGAGAAAGGTTTGTCGTGAAAAGTGTTTCGTGCAACAGCCTATACACTGGGTCTTGTCGTGAGAAGTGTTGCCTACTTCAGTCGTTACACATAGATATGTTTGAGAAGTGTTGCCTATACACAGCGATTTGTCGGGCGAAGTGTTGCCTACAACAGCTTACACACACAGGTATCTTGTGGGAAGTGTTGCCTATACACAGAGTAATGACGTGTGAAGTGTTGCCTACAGCTGCTTATACACACAGGTATGATGTGAGGAAAGCTGCCTATACACAGAGTTTTGCCGTGCGAAGTGTTGCCTACACACAGTTCTGTTGTGAGACGTGTTTACTATACACAGAGACTTATGCGAAGTTTTGCCTACAGCAGGTTTTTCATACAGGTATGTTGTGTTAAATGTTGCCTACATCAGCCTATACACAGAGGTTTGTCGTGCGACGTGTTGCCTACATCAGCCTATACACACAAACATGTTGTGACCATTGTTGCCTAAAGCAGACTATACACTGGCTCTTGAAGTGAGAAGTGTTGCCTACAACAGCTTACACACACAGGTATCTTGTGGGAAGTGTTGCCTATACACAGAGTAATGACGTGCGAAGTGTTGCCTTCAGCAGCTTACACACAGTTCTGTTGTGAGACGTGTTGACTATACACAGAGACTTGTCATGCGAAGTGTTGCCTACAACAGGTCTTTCATACAGGTATGTTGTGTTAAATGTTGCCTACATCAGCCTATACACACAAATATGTTGTGACCATTGTCGCCTAAAGCAGACTATACACAGAGATTTGTTGTGTGACGAGTTGCCTACATCACCCAAAACACACAGATATGTTGTGACCATTGTTGCCTAAAGCAGACTATACACAGAGATTTTTTGTGTGACGAGTTGCCTACATCAGCCTATACACACAAATATGTTGTGACCATTGTTGCCTAAAGCAGACTATACACAGAGATATTTTCGTGTTACGTGTTGTCTACATCACCCAATACACACAGATATGTTGTGACCATTGTTGCCTAAAGCAAACTATACACAGAGATATTTTCGTGTTACGTGTTGTCTACATCACCCAATACACACAGATATGTTGTGACCATTGTTGCCTAAAGCAGACTATACACAGAGATTTGTCGTGAGAAGTGATGCCTGCATTAGCCTATACACAGAGCGTTGTCGTGTGACGTGTTGTCTACATCACCCAATACACACAGATATGTTGTGACCATTGTTGCCTAAAGCAGACTATACACAGAGATATTTTCGTGTTACGTGTTGTCTACATCACCCAATACACACAGATATGTTGTGACCATTGTTGCCTAAAGCAGACTATACACAGAGATATTTTCGTGTTACGTGTTGTCTACATCACCCAATACACACAGATATGTTGTGACCATTGTTGCCTAAAGCAGACTATACACAGAGATATTTTCGTGTTACGTGTTGTCTACATCACCCAATACACACAGATATGTTGTGACCATTGTTGCCTAAAGCAGACTATACACAGAGATATTTTCGTGTTACGTGTTGTCTACATCACCCAATACACACAGATATGTTGTGACCATTGTTTCCTAAAGCAGACTATACACGGAGATTTGTCGTGAGAAGTGATGCCTGCATTAGCCTATACACAGAGCGTTGTCGTGTAACGTGTTGTCTACATCACCCAATACACACAGATATGTTGTGATCATTGTTGCCTAAAGCAGACTATACACAGAGATTTGTTGTGTGACGAGTTGTCTACATCAGCCTATACACAGAAGTTTGTCGTGTGACGTGATGCCTACATCACCCAATACACACAGATATGTTGTGACCATTGTTGCCTAAAGCAGACTATTCACAGAGCTTTGTCGTGTGAAGTGTTGTCTACATCAGCCTATACACAGAAGTTTGTCGTGTGACGTGATGTCTACATCAGCCTATACACACAAATATGTTGTGACCATTGTTGCCTAAAGCAGACTATACACAGAAATTTGTCGTGAGAAGTGATGCCTGCATTAGCCTATACACAGAGCGTTGTCGTGTGAAGTGTTGTCTACATCAGCCGCTAAACACAGATATGTTGTGATAAGTGTTTCCTGCATCAATCTACACACAGTGGTTTGTCGTGCGAAATGTTGCTTACATCAGCCTATACACAGAGGTTTGTCGTGCGATATGTTGCTTACAGCAGTTTACACATTACAGGTATGTTGTGAGAAGTGTTGCCTACGTAAGCCTACCTTCACACACACGAGATGTTTGCCGTGAAAAGTGTTGCCTGCATCAGCCGCTACACATAGATATGTTGTGAGAATGTTGTTCGTACATCAGCCTATACACAGAGCTTTGTCATGCGAAGGGTTGCCTACTGCAGCTTGCACACCCAGCTGTGTTGTGAGAAGTGTTGCCTATACACTGGGGTATGTCGTGAGAAGTGCTGGCTACGTTAGCCTATACACAAACACACAGAGAGAGGTTTGTCTCGAAAAGTGTTTCCTGCAACAGCCTATACCCTGGGTCTTGTCGTGAGAAGTGTTGCCTACATCAGCCGCTACACACAGAGGTTTGTCGGGCAAAGTGTTGCGTACAACAGCTTACACACACAGGTATCATGTGAGAAGTGTTGCGTATACACAGAGGTTTGTCGTGCGATGTGTTGTCTACAGCAGCTTACACACAGGTATGTTGTGAGGAGTGTTGCCTACATCAGCCTATACACAGAGGTTTGTCGTGCGAAGTATCGCTTAGAGCAGCCTACATATACAGGTATGTTGTGAGAACTGTTCCCTACATCAACCTATTCACACATATATGTTGTGAGAAGTGTTGTCTACATCAGCCGCTATACACATACAGGTATGTTGTGAGAAGTGTTGCCTACACCAGCCTATACACAGAAGTTTGTCGTCAGAAGTGTTGTCTACATCAGCCTATACACAGAGGTTTGTCGTGCGAAGGTGTGCTTACAGCAGCTTACACATACAGGTATGTTGTGAGAAGTGCTGCCTACATCAGCCTATACACAGAGGTTTGTCGTGCGAAGTGATGCCTACAGGAGCTTACAAACACAAGTATGTCGTGAGAAGTGTTGCCTACCTTAGGCTATACACAGACGTTTGTCGTGAGAAGTGTTGCCTGCATCCGTCTCTACATACAGTTCTGTCGTGAGAAGGGTTGCCTAGCCCTGGCTATACACACAGGGTTGTTGTGAAAAGCGTTGCCTACATCAGCTACACCCACAGAGGTTTGTCCTGAGTAGTGTTGCCTACATCAGCATATACACAGAGGATTGTCGTCAGAAGTGTTGCCTACAGCAACCTATATACAGAGGTTTGTCGTGCGAAGTTTTGCTTACAGCAGCTTATACATGCAGGGATGTTGTGAGAAGTGTTGCTTACATCAGCCTATACACAGAGGTTTGTCGTGCGACGTGTTGCCTACATCAGCCTATACACACAAACATGTTGTGACCATTGTTGCCTAAAGCAGACTATACACTGGCTCTTGAAGTGAGAAGTGTTGCCTACAACAGCTTACACACACAGGTATCTTGTGGGAAGTGTTGCCTATACACAGAGTAATGACGTGCGAAGTGTTGCCTTCAGCAGCTTACACACAGTTCTGTTGTGAGACGTGTTGACTATACACAGAGACTTGTCATGCGAAGTGTTGCCTACAACAGGTCTTTCATACAGGTATGTTGTGTTAAATGTTGCCTACATCAGCCTATACACACAAATATGTTGTGACCATTGTCGCCTAAAGCAGACTATACACAGAGATTTGTTGTGTGACGAGTTGCCTACATCACCCAAAACACACAGATATGTTGTGACCATTGTTGCCTAAAGCAGACTATACACAGAGATTTTTTGTGTGACGAGTTGCCTACATCAGCCTATACACACAAATATGTTGTGACCATTGTTGCCTAAAGCAGACTATACACAGAGATATTTTCGTGTTACGTGTTGTCTACATCACCCAATACACACAGATATGTTGTGACCATTGTTGCCTAAAGCAAACTATACACAGAGATATTTTCGTGTTACGTGTTGTCTACATCACCCAATACACACAGATATGTTGTGACCATTGTTGCCTAAAGCAGACTATACACAGAGATTTGTCGTGAGAAGTGATGCCTGCATTAGCCTATACACAGAGCGTTGTCGTGTGACGTGTTGTCTACATCACCCAATACACACAGATATGTTGTGACCATTGTTGCCTAAAGCAGACTATACACAGAGATATTTTCGTGTTACGTGTTGTCTACATCACCCAATACACACAGATATGTTGTGACCATTGTTGCCTAAAGCAGACTATACACAGAGATATTTTCGTGTTACGTGTTGTCTACATCACCCAATACACACAGATATGTTGTGACCATTGTTGCCTAAAGCAGACTATACACAGAGATATTTTCGTGTTACGTGTTGTCTACATCACCCAATACACACAGATATGTTGTGACCATTGTTGCCTAAAGCAGACTATACACAGAGATATTTTCGTGTTACGTGTTGTCTACATCACCCAATACACACAGATATGTTGTGACCATTGTTTCCTAAAGCAGACTATACACGGAGATTTGTCGTGAGAAGTGATGCCTGCATTAGCCTATACACAGAGCGTTGTCGTGTAACGTGTTGTCTACATCACCCAATACACACAGATATGTTGTGATCATTGTTGCCTAAAGCAGACTATACACAGAGATTTGTTGTGTGACGAGTTGTCTACATCAGCCTATACACAGAAGTTTGTCGTGTGACGTGATGCCTACATCACCCAATACACACAGATATGTTGTGACCATTGTTGCCTAAAGCAGACTATTCACAGAGCTTTGTCGTGTGAAGTGTTGTCTACATCAGCCTATACACAGAAGTTTGTCGTGTGACGTGATGTCTACATCAGCCTATACACACAAATATGTTGTGACCATTGTTGCCTAAAGCAGACTATACACAGAAATTTGTCGTGAGAAGTGATGCCTGCATTAGCCTATACACAGAGCGTTGTCGTGTGAAGTGTTGTCTACATCAGCCGCTAAACACAGATATGTTGTGATAAGTGTTTCCTGCATCAATCTACACACAGTGGTTTGTCGTGCGAAATGTTGCTTACATCAGCCTATACACAGAGGTTTGTCGTGCGATATGTTGCTTACAGCAGTTTACACATTACAGGTATGTTGTGAGAAGTGTTGCCTACGTAAGCCTACCTTCACACACACGAGATGTTTGCCGTGAAAAGTGTTGCCTGCATCAGCCGCTACACATAGATATGTTGTGAGAATGTTGTTCGTACATCAGCCTATACACAGAGCTTTGTCATGCGAAGGGTTGCCTACTGCAGCTTGCACACCCAGCTGTGTTGTGAGAAGTGTTGCCTATACACTGGGGTATGTCGTGAGAAGTGCTGGCTACGTTAGCCTATACACAAACACACAGAGAGAGGTTTGTCTCGAAAAGTGTTTCCTGCAACAGCCTATACCCTGGGTCTTGTCGTGAGAAGTGTTGCCTACATCAGCCGCTACACACAGAGGTTTGTCGGGCAAAGTGTTGCGTACAACAGCTTACACACACAGGTATCATGTGAGAAGTGTTGCGTATACACAGAGGTTTGTCGTGCGATGTGTTGTCTACAGCAGCTTACACACAGGTATGTTGTGAGGAGTGTTGCCTACATCAGCCTATACACAGAGGTTTGTCGTGCGAAGTATCGCTTAGAGCAGCCTACATATACAGGTATGTTGTGAGAACTGTTCCCTACATCAACCTATTCACACATATATGTTGTGAGAAGTGTTGTCTACATCAGCCGCTATACACATACAGGTATGTTGTGAGAAGTGTTGCCTACACCAGCCTATACACAGAAGTTTGTCGTCAGAAGTGTTGTCTACATCAGCCTATACACAGAGGTTTGTCGTGCGAAGGTGTGCTTACAGCAGCTTACACATACAGGTATGTTGTGAGAAGTGCTGCCTACATCAGCCTATACACAGAGGTTTGTCGTGCGAAGTGATGCCTACAGGAGCTTACAAACACAAGTATGTCGTGAGAAGTGTTGCCTACCTTAGGCTATACACAGACGTTTGTCGTGAGAAGTGTTGCCTGCATCCGTCTCTACATACAGTTCTGTCGTGAGAAGGGTTGCCTAGCCCTGGCTATACACACAGGGTTGTTGTGAAAAGCGTTGCCTACATCAGCTACACCCACAGAGGTTTGTCCTGAGTAGTGTTGCCTACATCAGCATATACACAGAGGATTGTCGTCAGAAGTGTTGCCTACAGCAACCTATATACAGAGGTTTGTCGTGCGAAGTTTTGCTTACAGCAGCTTATACATGCAGGGATGTTGTGAGAAGTGTTGCTTACATCAGCCTTTACACAGAGGTGTTTCGTCGAAGTGATGCCTACAGGAGCTTACAAACACAAGTTTGTCGTGGGAAGTGTTGCCTACGTTATCCTATACACAGACGTTTGTCGTGAGAAGTGTTGCCTACATCAGCCTACCTACACACACACAGAGAGAGGTGTCGCTACACACAGGTCTGTTGTGATAAGTGTTGCCTACAAACACACACAGGTCTTTCATTTGTCTCTTAATTTTTATGATGCAGAATATTTCAAATAAAAACTGGCGAACTGACTATCTTCTTGTTTAACCACTCGGCTGCTGTGAAACTGTGTGTCAGGTCCATATTATGTGTCTCTTAGTATACACGATAGACACTTAGTGAAGTAGATACCACATACACACAGTGGGGTCGAATTCACTACTGTTCCATTACCGTAATTATTTCAGACACACCAATCACTCAGCTACGACGAGCGAATGTCCATTGAGGTTTGCCTGTTTTACTTATGTGTTGTAAACACCTGTCCACTACCCACACTTTCGCATATTGGTCCAATAATAATTATAAACCAGTATTTGGTTAGTATTTCTGCATTTTTGTAATCTTTCAGGAATTATTTTGGAGAAATTGTTCCTCGTTTGTCTAGTATTTCAAAGGGAGCCTTTGCCCGAGTATTTATGCGGGCCGAACATGATCTTCATTACAGCTGACAATTCATAAACGTCCCATATTATCTCGAGCTCGCAACATGCAATTACAGGACTATTTCAGCACTGTATATTGGTTTCTCTTGTTACATATCTCACATCATAACTTCTTCATACAATAGAACATAGAAACATCTGATCTGTTGCATTTGCATAACTCTCTCGTCTACAAACTATTTTTACAAAATCTTATCCTTCTGTCTACTTCTTGTTAATCGAGATAAATGTATCACACCGACAAATAAAGTTATAAATGTGTAAGAATCCTAAAGTGATACGTTTTTATAAACCGGAACATGTTATGTGATGGCGGCTTCGAATTTCCATGCTCATTGCATGACCACAAGAAAAGAAGTCTGATGTATTAGTAGCTATACAAACTATTCTTACTAAAGTTTATTTTTCTACCTACTACGTTTTAATCTAAGTAAAATTTTGTATAAATAACTGCATTATAGTTTGTTATTGATAAAAAGAGGATAACGATAGTCAAATGTTTAACAACTGGACGCTATGTTCTGGCCTTAAAATCCCATGATGTGCATGCAATCGCGATAAACAACTGAATATCGAAAAAACTTGAAAAGAATGGCTAGGTATTGAAGAATTCGAACGATTAATAACGGATATTATGGAAATGGCTGATGCCACAATAAAAGTTATTTGAAATAAATTCTGTGTTTTAAATACATCCACATTTTTTTGTGTAATACGTTTTCGTCTATCGCTTAACGTTTATCAGTTATACAAAATTTCTTCCGAATGAAGTGGACTTCATAAGCTATTTCCAGGAAAAATTCAAGATATGTGTTTTATTTAATATGTAGTATTTTAATGAAAATCGTTAGAGCCATTTTCTAGAAAATAAAAAAATTTCGAAAAATTTTCCGTGTAAAGGGTAATTTGGGGTGGGGGGCTTTTTTGAATATCTTCGTGTCACATCTTTGGAAGGTATTGAACCTAAATACTAAGTTTGATACTTAACCGGTTTTTCGTTTTTTAGTTATGCTATTCACAGACAGACACACACATCTACCTCTCTCTAAAAATCTTCTTTTTGGATTCAAGGGCCTCAAAACATGTTTTTTGGGTGGAATGCTATATCTTCTCTACCTTCTATGTGCGTGGTAGAGAAAGTAAAAACGAACTGCGACTTACCACTTGAAAAAATCTGATGTTTTGCATTCACATGACTTTCTCTACTGACTTTTCAAGAAGCTTTTACTACAAAAGCTTACTATTCTATCTACTTCTTGTTAATCTAGATGAACATTCACTATACATTTACACATTTCGTTGTAAAATACAAAAGTTAAAGCAAGACAGATTTTTGAAAAGCTTTCCCTATGTGATGGCTTTGGAATTCCAAGCTCCTTACATGTCTACAAGAGAGAAAAATAAAGTAATAACGACTTCCAATTTGAAATTTCAAAGTAATAATAGGGAAAATATCGGAAATGATTAATTCCATTTTATTTGCCATACACTGTGCGCTTTAAGAGATCTACATACTTTATATAAGTAGTATGATTTTATCTATTTCTTACGGTTTACAAATTATACAAAAGACATTAAGAATGAAGAGGACTTCACAGACTAAAAATTTAAGATTTTCATTTTATTTGTCATGCAAATATAGTCATGTTGCATTGGTATTTTTGTCTTTGGCAGCCTACAGTTGTGTAGGAGGATTTTAAACAAAGTCCAAGAGAAGGTAAAATTGTCTTTTAAGGGATAGTTTGAGTTGGGGAGATTCTTTTAAATCTTCGTGTCGTAACCTTGGAAGACCCGAATTTAAATATCAAGTTGGATATTTAATCGATTTTTCGTTTTTGAGTTATGCTGTTCATACACGTACATATAGCACCTTTTTTAAATCCAGGCAGCTCAAAAAGGTGATTTCTGGTTTAATCTCGGTATAGAATGTTTGGGTACGATAAAATACTTGCTACCTACCTTAATAGAGAAAATAAAAAATGAACTATCTCACACACACAAAATTCATTTTCACAAATGCTGATATACGTTAGGCTTTAAATTCCGTGCATATGCGTAAAGTAACAGCTAAACATATGGATAAGTGGGGATAGAATAGAAGATACTGAACATGATACTTATCGGACACACCGCGCCGCGGAACTTTCTCTAAGACTGCTGTTTCTCCCCCTCCCGGTGGCTTGAAAACATGTATTTGCGGTAAAATCTCGATATCGAATTTTTAGGTGGAATGCAATACTTCTTCTGCCTACGAGATGGCTCCGCGGTAACGTGTGAGGCTCGCATTTAGGAGGTCCCAGGCTCGATTCCCATCGACCGCCCACTCACCTTGGGTTTTTCGTGGTGGGCAGGCGAATGCCACTTCTCATCCACCACGATTTCCTTTCTATCTTTCAGATGTGTTTTTAGGTTTCGTGGCGTATGAATGCTTGCTCAAAGGAAAGAGTCTCTGCGGCCTCCTTTGGTTCCTTCATTTCATCCCTTCCTCCTGGGGGGTTGTAGGTCGCAGTGCGCGAGGTGTCTGCCTGCGTTGTATAACCTATACCGTGTACTAGGTATGTGGTAGAGAAAGTAGAAAGGGAGTTTGGTGTAGATGTGAGAAAGGGTTAATATAAAATAAGTGTCAATTTTGAGCAGCTCAGCTATAGCTCCATTTGGTCGATGTTATCATTCAGAAGCAAACGAAGTGGAGCTGGAGAATGGTGGTTCAAATCTCGTACCGTGATGTCTTTTTTACTTTCTCTTCTACTTAGCTATAGAAAGCAGAGGAAGTATGGTAGAAATTTCCGTTAGTTTTTGTTTTATAAAAAAAACCGCCCTAACGATTTGGATTAAAATGCCACATATTGACATGAGAGATAGATTGCATATATTGAACTTCCCTTTATTCGATTGAATAATTTTATATAACAAGAAAACTTACCACTGGAAAAAATGTAAAGCTCCTTAAAATACATATTTTTCGTGGCGTTAGCTGTTTTCGAAATATTCCTGTGACAAGTTTAGAGCTTTTCTAAGCGTCATCTAAACGATATGCTTGAAAGTTTGCGATTTTCCTATTTTTCCATTTGTTTTGTTTCCAATGCAAGAGCTTGTTGTCGTCCCCCGTGGTCTAGGGCTACCTCGAGGTCGCGAGTTCAAACCCAGTGGAGGGCGATGGTTTTTTTCGGGCGTAAAAATCCTTAGCATCGGAAGGGAAGTAAAGCTGGTGGTTCCGTGTCGTAGATTTATGGCACGTAAAAGCACCTCAAGCCTGATAAAGAGGCCTCTGAGCAAAATGTCCGGTCTTTCACGCCAAATGTAGAATGGAACGCAAAGGCCATAGTACTCGTAATTAAAGAGAGTCCATAAATAAAACTCAATTTAATAGCTTATCACAAATAAACATTATACTGCTGTTTCCAAATGCTGAAACCATCATACTTAATTTCAAACACTTGATAAAAATATATCGTAACGTAGCGAGAACAGTAGCATCTTTTTTATAAGAATAGTGTAATACATCTATAATGAGCATATGTGAATTTGTCATTGCCAGAAAAATCCATATAAATGTATCATATTAGGATTTTTCAGTTTACTCCGTTAACAGTGTTTTGGCACCTGAGCCATAAAAATTAAAATCAATATTAATTTCGATCATACAAATATGTAAGTACCGACTGAAGCCGGTGCTGTAGGATACATTTTACTAATTTAATGTTCTTTCACAAGTGCAAAGAGGAGGTTACCACAAGTATTACTTATAAATCTTTCCGATACCCTTGAAACTTTTTAGCAGTATAAATTATTTATAGCCTTCATGCAGTATGCTATGCTGAAATACGAGTTCAAGCCCAAACCAAGAAAGACAGGGGTTAAAAACAAGTCAAGCTTCTCTGAAAGATTTACATTTATGCTGTCACTTCGGAATACTGAACGGATGAACATTGTACCACTGAGCCAATTTAAAATTCTACTCTACCTGTTTATTAAACGAATTGTGATGTCGCTTCGTAACTTTGCTTGTATGTTAAAAGCTGTAAGTCTCTCTCTATTAGATATTTAAAGCACGCTGTAGTTTAATTGCAAGGTTAATTAAACATTTTCTTATGGTGGTATTGTACTACAGAGATTTTGGGTGTAGACTTGCATCTTATTGGTCGCAAGTCAATTGCGATAAAAGATGGTCATGACTCTAGATTCTATTTTAGTACCAAATTTTTACTTTCTCTACTACGTATAGTAAGGAGAAGTATTGCATTCCACCCAAAAATTCGATACCGAGATTTCACAGGAAATACATGTTTTGAGGTGCACTGAATGCATATAAAGCATTTTCGGAAACATGTCCGTGTGTGTGTGTGTCTGTGAACAGCATAACTCAGAAACGAACAGTCGGATAAACGCCAAACTTGGTTTTTAGGTTCAGTATCTTCCAGAGATGCGACACGAAGGTTTTCAAGAAAATCCTCCCACCCCAGATTACCCTTTACATGGAACATTTTTCGAAAATTTAAATTTTCTCAAAAATGGCTATAACGATTTTAAATAAAATGCCATAAGTTTAAGACATTTTTATGGCAAATGAATTGTATATCTCGAATTTTCTGGGAATGTCTCCAAAAGTATTCTTCATTGTGAACGACTTTTGCATAACTGGTAAACCATTAGAAATAGACAAAATTTTACTACACAAAAAAAAATGTAGATCGCGTCAAAATACACAATTTATGTCATACAATTTTTGTTGTTGAGTGATATTACTTTTTATTCCCTTAAATTTTACAATACTTACTTTTTCTCAAATGGGAATTCGTTATTCATTTTTTTGTCCTGGAGATGCAAAGAGAATGGAATACTCCGCATAACAACCAGTTCTTAAAACATACCAATTCCCCTTGCATCTACAAGAAAATTAGCAATAAGATTAACATCTCTATTAACATGAAGCATAAGCGTTTGTAAAAATAGTTTGTACAAGAGTAGAGAAAGTCATGTGAGTGTAACACAGCAGATTCTTCAATAATGTGTTTTACAAAATTATAGCCTGTGCTGTAAACAAGGCTTTGCTCTGTTCACCAATGAAGAAATAGCTCATATTGAAAGAATACTTATGAGGTAGATACGTTGAACAAAAATGGACATTCTACATTTGGCACCTAGAGTCCCTGTAAATACGGGAGATCCCAGGACAAAGGGGTCCATCTCCCAGCATTTTTTCCGGATGAAGATCTGAAAAGCCTGTAAATTCGCCCCGTCTCCAACTCAGATTATCGAAAAATAGGTGGCAAAGGGTATCCATCAGCTAGTCATCATCTTGATGGAATTCGAGAGTCAGATAATCTTCCAGTGGAGGCATTTGTACGCCACGACAGATCATAGATTCGTCCACATACCCAGAACCAAATGGAACGTAAGACGGCACAGGCTACTAATCTGTGATGCAAGGTTTCCACCGTAGGACATCTACTGCAGAGATTCGATGTTGCTCTGTCATGCCACCACAATCTGTCAGCTGTTGGAACAACCTCATTGACAGCCGAGTATACTGCAGCTTTCCAGTCAATGGGGGATCTTCGGATTCGTAAATTTGTTCCAAATGGTCCTCCATCGTCTCTGCGAATAGTTCCGTTGCACTCGAGGTGGTATTCATGATATATTTGTAAAAGAAGGCAGACCGTTTAAAAGCTAACCTCTGATTAGTCGTAGCTGGCAGATTCGCAAAGGTCTCCCACCACCGCCGAAACTCGAGTAGCCGCTTACCTGGAAGTTGAAGTTGTTCTGCCCAAAGAGATTTCTGTAGTGGAAGGCCATTTTCTTATATAATAGCATAGATTACATGTATTGCAGCTTTTTGGCTTAACACCTATTAATTTTTTTGCAAGCTCCTTATATAGATTGTCCTTAATCGTATACGCTTCAACAACTTTTCTTCAACTTCGTACGTGCAGCAGTTCCTGAGTTGTTTCACGTGTACAGATATTCATCCTTATCCTACAGTTAGGTAAGTAATGGGAAATTTATGGAGACTGAGTTAGTGGATGGTAAAAATCAGGATCCAGCCGGTGCAAAGGGCTAAAATATATCAGTGGCTGCAGAAGACGAGAAAGAATGTTGCAAGTTTGCGATGCAACGAACTCTCCTAAGAGAAGATGATATTACCACACAGCCCGAGTTGCAAACATTTGCCTCGAGGTATATTTTGTTTACGAAAGTTGCTTCATTTGTTTGATCCGCGACGTGTTTGCCACGCCTTGACGTCGAAATAGCTTCATTACACAGGAAATGGCGTCAAGGGAACAAAACCCCACAGTGTATGTGGAACATAGCAGTAATTACGGATCCAAAACCACTTTTAAGTCATCCCTGATCATTAACTGCCAGTCAAAGCTCCATTTCCTATTGTCGGTATTACACACGCGTTAATTAAGTTCATTTTCTAATTATTCTGATGTGTGAAATTCACATGACATTCTCTGTCCACGATCGCTTGTCTTCATATAGCTTCTACACACTAATCTTATAAAACCACATTTTTCCATCTAATTCATGTTAGTCGAGATAAACGTTTCCGGAAATAATTTCATTACACGTTTTGTTGTAGGTATAAAAGTGATAGAGGAGATTGAAGTAATAGCTAAATGTTAAAAAGCGGGTTGCTGTACGATAACTTTCAAATTCTATACTCTTTCCATGACATCACGAGAAACAACTGAATGGTGATAGTACTTCAAAAACTGATACTACTAAGGACGGGTATCTCGTAAATGGCTGATGCCACAGAAAAGTTATTTAAAACACATTTTGTGTTTAATAAATCTAAATTTTTGATGTAGTAAGTTTTTTTTCTATCCCTTGTGGTTTACCAGTTAAAAAATAACGAACAATTTTTCAGGTAAAGGTTATTTTGCGGTGGGGGAATTTTCTTAATAATCTTCGTGTCGCATCTTTGGAAAATGTGAACTCTACTATCAAGTTTGGTATATATCCGACATTTGTTTTAGTCACGCTGTTAACGCACATAGGGTACTTTTTAAAATACTTTTCTGGATGCAAGACCCCTCAAAACATGTATTTATTGTGAAATACCGATATCGAATTTTAAGGTGGAATGCAATGTTTTCCCTACTGGGTACGCGGTAAAGAAAGTAAAAATTACAGCAGCAAACTGATAGAGAGGAATTTATACGTGGAATATCATTTGTTCTTCCTTTGTATTAAAATTCTGATATTTTTAATGATTTTTCATATTATTAGTTTTACAATGTTTTCACCTTTTTCGTGAGTGGGTTTTCAAAACTAGTTATAATACGTAAAATTGTAATGGAAATATCTTTTGACCACACGAAGGGGAAAAAACTGTCAAAATCAGGAATTAACAGCGGTTTTAATGAACTTCCTGTTAACACTTCAGTTTTAATGACTTCATAAATTTGTATCTCTGCCAGTTTAAATCATATGTCGGTGATATTGTCAGATAGCATATTCGATTTATTTCTGTGAATACCCTGAATGACTTTGGTATAATTGTACATAATTCATAAGACTTACTACATGGAAAACGCAGCGCTTATTTAAATATTCAATATATGCCAAAAATATTTTGTACCATTATCCATACCGTATTCGAAATTTTCGTTGTTACAGCTTCAATGTTTACCAGGATGAGCTGTCATGTGGCATCTACGGTAGAGGTTTACGTTTACAAATGGCGAAAAGATAAAGACTGTCAAACCGAGTGCTTAAAATCCTAACTTTGCCCGTGTTTAAAGAAGACATTTCTTACACATTCGCTCGAAAATCCCTATTGGTTTATATTATAAAGTTAGTAAAATAGTTTACTCATTCTCTCGCGAACTTCTGACCTTAAAGATGAGAGAATGTTAGATTCGTGTACCAAGAGTAATGATTGTTGTTTAAGAGGATTTCTGCTTACTATGTAATTTTTGAACGTACAATTATTTGAACAGGGTAGAACGAAAGGTATAGGTTATGCAACGGAGGAGAACACCTCGCACACTGCGAGCTACATAGATGCTTTGCGGCTACCATACCACAGGAGGCTACAGGTCACAGCGGAAGTCCCTACCGTTCCAGGCTGAAAGACTCGTCCCACTGCTTTATATGCATAGAAAGGGGCGATGAACGAATCTTCGATCAAGCAGCCCTCTAGTGTCCACGGGAGTACTCTTTCCTTCCAGCAAGCACCCGCGCCATATGCCACGAAACCTAGAGGCATGCCTGAAGATGAAAGGGAAATCGTGGTAGATGAGAAACCAACATTCGCCTACCGAACAGAGAAAACCACGACCAAAGTGGGCAGTAGACCAAAAGTCGCAGCTAATTTCAATGAAAAATGCAGTACAATAAAATTAAAACTTAATTGAAGCTACATGAAGTTTATTTAAAAAAGCGTTCATCATTTCTGCAGATGTGGGACGCTTATTCGCACAATCTCTTTTAACATGAGCTGCTCATATTAAAAACTGAAGAGAGTATCACTCAGATGAATAAAATTGTTACAAAACTCCTTTGTTACCATCCTTGTTTCTTGTGATGGAAGTAGCGTGTATATCAAGCGGAGGTGTTTGTATGCATTAATGTACTGGCGGATTATTTGAATGAAATGGATTCTGCTGAACCATAAGAATATTTGTAATCTGGCAGCATTTATAATTCTCCTAACAAAAGTTCTTGAAACATTTAGTTTACAAGACGGCCTAGGAGTAGGCTGCTTAGCTTCCTCTCTTAATGATGGACCTGGGGCAGTGTACTACAGAGTGAGTAACCTCAAAACGTTTTCGTAAGTTGTAGACTGCCTTCAGTGTTGGTGGAAGAGTCTTGAAATGTTTATTCAATTATAGCCACCATTGTAAAGGGTTCTTGATTCTGCAGTTACAGACATCTTCACAATCGTAAATCAACAATGACAAGTGAATATAGGGTATTTTAATACCAATGAACTGCACTGTTTACATCTGAAACTATCCGATAGACGTGTAATTTTAAATCGATAGAAACAAAAGACGCATAATTTATCAATTTATGTTCACTATGGGACGTAACTTTTGGCCCGTCCTGTACAATTGGGGAACTGAATGATTCGGAAATGAAATCAGACATATAAAATGCAGGAGTAGCTGCGATGGATATGCTGATCCTGCAGAAATAAAACAAGCTATACAATACTAAATAAATAATCGGAATTTACGTTTTCAATATTTCTAATTAGCATGCTTAAATGAGCTTACTTTTAGGCACGGACATTCACGTTTAAGCATACTTATGGGTGCGAAAATCAATGACATTTCGCTACTAAATGAGAATTTAAAAGTCTTTGTTGTGAAGCGATTGTACAAAGTATCTAAAGCTATTCTTATTTTTTCTTGTGAGCGTTCGTTAGTAACAAAGCTAACTTACGATATGCGAACAGTTATTTTGCTTTCTATACTATGCACACAACGAAGTCCACATCTCCTTAGTTTGAGGTTATTTCTAGTAAAACATCTATCATGCTATATGTAACGTCAATAGAATCATTTGAACTTGTAATGGATGAGGTATCTTTTTCGCTTCATTAAACCAGAGAGGCAACTAAATGAACTGATGAATAATAAATGAGCTCAGAAACTATCTGATATTCATCCTATGGACTAAGTTAAGCCCGGAATAAAAACTTCATTGAGACTGCTCACCGGGGTTTCAACTCGGGCCGCCAAGAAAGGAATATTGTCCCTTCACTTGTAGCCGTCATCTCAACTGGGAAAGAAAACTCCGTTTGTTATACAAGGTATATGTAATTTATTCCCTTTTCAACGAAAATACTTTAACACTTGCTCGAGCATCACAGACAGTTCATTATTTAAACTGTTTGACAAATGAGCAGCGTCATAACAAAAGACTTGCACACGGGCGGCCGTCTGTTTCTCTGCGCCATAATCCTGATTTATTGCTCAGAGATAAATAATACACAAAATGCTCGTGTATCTTTCTAAGGTGCGCTTGCGACAACATTCGTTAGTTTCTAAGGGACTGCGCATTTTCTAACAAAGTAACTTCGAATATTCCTAGACCACATAAGTAATTTATTACACGTTGGCTTCAATATAAAGGAATTCCAAAATTATTTTAAATTCTGATACTCATTCGTTTTCTTTTGGAAAGTTTATTAAACTATTGTACAATGATCTAAAAGACTTTCATGGTGAATCCTCCACATTAGCGCTTATAATTTTAATTTCGTATAGCCTTGGCTATTACTAATAAGGAATGAAAAATCCCCTGATGTTCACGCAGAAAGGTTTGAAATATCCTGAGCCCCCCCCCCCGACAGTCTTCCAAGTTCCAGAAATTCTGCACAGCCTATAAGTACCCTTAGACGGTGGGAATGGTCGAGAAATTTGTATATAATTATAGTAAGTGCAATTTAAACCTTTGTACCTATAGTTGTCACATAACTCAGAAACCCCTAACAAATACAACGAAATAAAAGTGAAGCTAGTGAATATGAACATTCCGCACTCCCAGGCCACCAAGTTAATCTCTTTGGAAAAAAGACACACGTTCTGCAACCATCGATAAAAATAATATTCTAAGTTGTTAATTATAAAACATCGGTTCACCTTTTTTCTCTCTGTCTACAATTATTTAGCATGTTCTACAAATAAAATTAATCACAACAGTAAGTACAAAGAAAATAAAGCAAGCCTTTCTTACATAAGGACAATTAGAAGGAAACTTCAGTGCGTACATCTATAGAATTACAACAAAGGTTATGACCAGAGACCGGAAGTTTAGGCATTATAAACAGTAAAACAGGCAATAAAAGGCAATTAGAAAAACCCATTTATTTAATAGATTACACTATTCAATAACTCTATCGTCATATTTTAAGGAACTTCAAAGTTTTAAACAAAATGCTAGTTTTATAATTGCCACAAAAATTAAATATTTTTTTAAAAAGGCCTGTGCATTGCAATGCCTTATTCGTTGCACATGACGACCAAATGCTTCTTTAAGTTCTCTGGGGTCATGTTGAGTCCCCTGTCAGATAACACAGTTTTCATATGAGAAAATGACCTCTCAACATCGACAGAGGTTATTGGAGCAAATCTAAAACATAACATCATTTTAGGATCCATTTCAACTGCAACAGAATTATCACCTTGTAGAATTTTTTAAATGTTTCTAAGTTTATCCAGATCACAATTTTTCGGTAACACTTTTTCACACTTTTCGCTAACTAATGAACCCCGCTTCCCTGGTACACTGTCCAGTCTTTGCACTGCATCATCCACAATTTTCACTGACTTCGTTAAAGGTTGTCCTCTTTCTTGAAGCGGCAGATCACTTGTGGCAGGAACCCAAACTCAGCCACAATGAAAGTTAAGTCATTTTTCACTTCCGAAGAGTTGAGAAGTTTCTTGGCTGCTACAATTGAAGATGCTTCATCCTCCAGAGCGTTCACCACCTCAGTTATACTCTGGAAATTTGAAGCGTAGTAAAGTGCTGCTGAGATCCATGTCCCCCATCTCGTTATGATAGGTTGAGGGGGCAGAGGTACATCTGGTGCAATGGATTTAAATGTCAGGATTCTTGATGGGGCTTTCAAAAAGATCTTCTTAATACTGGAAATCAATTTGTCAACATCCGGAAACAAGCATCGCATCTCTTCTGACACCCTGTGAAAGCCATGTGGTATGCAGGTCACGTGAAGCACGTTTGGAAATAGCACTTTTAATGCTATTCCAGCCTTTTTAATATGTGGTGCAACGCCACTGATGAAAAGTAAGACGTCGTATTGAATCCCTTTAATGAACTGGTGAATAACTGCGCGATAGTTGAATTGTTAACTATCTCAAGACACTCTGGTTTCATTGCTTCATCTTCTGTAGGATCTAATGGTTCAATAACAACATTGGCAATGAAACGACCCATGGTATCAGTTGACTCGTTGATAGAAATCCAGATCTTCTTATTTTTCATTTTATCTTTAATGTTTTTCATTGTGTCATCGTAACATTCGGTTAAGTAATATTTTCGCAAACTTGACTCGCTAGGTACAGTTTGGTTAGCATACGTCTCCAAAAACTGTGATAATGTAGGATTCTGTAATTTCCACACAGGAATTCCGGCGCTGAGGAAAGCTTTACATAAGTCGAATGCAAACTGGAATTTTCGACTCGATGTTGCAATTACTGTTGGAAGGAAAGAAATCTTCTTCCCAGTAGCCTTGGAAAGTGCATTTTTGTGTTTCATTGTGCCGATATGCTGTGATATAAAATACTTCTTTTCGTAGTTCACTGGCTGCATGTGAGTACTTTACCGTCGGTTCCAAAAGTGACTATAATTTACTGCGTAAGGAAGCACTGAATTTTGGCATCTTGCTGTTAGCTACAACAACGTCGCAATGAAAACTGAAAGAAAACAAAGTTAGATCCGCACTCATTATTGCCTTTTAAAATACACACGAGGTAATTCAAACGCTTTCTGTTATCTATACATTTATTTGTGCGGCAGCACTCTTTGTTGCAAAGAAAATAATGAACTGAATGAAGGAGGCCTATGTTGTCTGCAACTTAAAGACAATAATATACATTCGAAGAACTAACTTTCATTGTCACGGACTAACGGTTATTGAAGTAAAATGTATCTAAGGAAATGTTTAATAAATAATAGATAAATCATGAAATAAAGGCAAAAAGCGTTTATTATGTAAAATATGCCTTTATATCTAAAAATGCAATATAAAACTGTGGCATTTCAATCACAAAGGTATAATTCCTACAGATTCACTTTCAAATTGAAGGTAGATTTGACGCATTTAAAAAGGCATTCTGCCTAAGTTCCGGTCTCTGGTTATGGCACTGTTTCATTACACACACTTCTCCAGTATTTGACAGGTGGTAATTAAGAAATAAATGTAACATAAGATCGTATCGTTGTAAAAGGATCGATTGTAGCTTTTTAAGCTCTTCCGTTTGTTTAAGTGTTATATCATGGTCATCTATGTATAGGTATTGCTTGGAATAAGATGGAATAGGGGATTGTTTCTACATGCTTTCTCTGTTGAAGTACAGCAACTATTTTCTGCTTCATTGCATTTTCAACGAAGGCTTTACAAATGCTTTTTAGTATTTTAGTAATTTATTAATTTAAATTAGAAGGTATTTTCTAGCCCATGTCCATTAGAACGAATAGGACTTTACACACACAGAGTTTTCTCTCTTTATAGTATTAATATAGATAATGGAGAGGAATACACTAAAACACTTCTTGGGAGCGTATAATGATGTTCTCACACAATTCTGATAAAACTTCAGAAATATACATGGAATACTTTTCTCAAAAATTGTACGTATTGTTAAAATATTCCTTCATCCAAGCAACCTCTTTTTTCAGTTTTGTCTACGCTTTACAAGTAAGATGGTATGCTCCCAATAAATAAGTGGGTCAACAGACGCTATTCTTACTGGGAAAGACAGGCTGGGCTGCTCATTAACTGCGTTTTCTTCGCATGCAATTTTGAATGAGCAATTGCATTAACATCAAAAGCAAACGTGTCTTACTTTTAAAACCACTAGAGTATGAAATGAAATGACATATCGTTGTTTCTTTGGCTCTTATTATTAAAAGTTTATACATATACTGAGGATTTGTTTGTTTATACATACCTTTTTCATTAAAATGAGCGAAAGTAAAGCCAGTTACTATATCCATCTCAAGGAGGTAACAGCTAAACAAACGAAATATCAGTTTGATTTTCTGCTCTGGCTTCTTGTTTATTGTTTACTGAAATAAAATAACACCAGTAACACTATAACCAGTAATAAAATAACACTATAATCGGATACATTATCCACTTTAAATAATATCAAGACTCTATGGTGCTCAAGAATTACCAACGTAAGAATAAAAAATAAGCCGAAGTTAATATCGATACTTTCGGCGATCTTACACCGATGTTCGAAAACTGCAGTGTTGAATCCTTTGTGTTCTTTTATTTCAGCACACATCATCCTTCTTCTCTTCCTTTTATTTTTCATTAAGAATGACCGAAAGCAAAACCAGCTTTATCTTTCTAAATATAGTAACAACTAAACAAAACAGACAGTTGATAAACGAAATATCAGTTCGTCCTCTTTTTCTCCTTTTACCTTTACTTCTCTGTCTTCTTGTTTGTTATATGTTGAAATAAAATAACACAAATGATTCAATACAGTCGGATACTTTATTTACCATAAGTAATAACAAGCCTCTATGATGCTCAAAAATTGCCAACGTAAGGATAAGAAATAAGTCGAAATTAATATCGATGTTTCCGGCGATTGTACTCCAATGTTCAGATATTATAGTTTCTATATTAGGTAAACTACTGTGCTGAATCCTTTTGTGTTCTCTATTTAAATACAAAGCATCCTTCTTCTTCTTCTCCTCCTCATAGTTTTCAGTTGTCATTAAGAATGGGCGAAATTAATTCTAGGTATATCTTTCTAAATGAGGTAACAGCTGACAAATGGAATACCGGTCATTCTTCTTGTTTGTTGTATACTGAAATAAACGCAAATGATTTAAAAATAATAGTACACTTTCGGCACGTAACCCATTTGTCGAAAAAGGTAAAAATCTGACGTGATACATTCAGATGATTTTCCCTTCCCTCTACATCTATTAGTGGGTATACAAACTATTCTTACTAACGCTTATTACTTTCTCTACTACGTATAGTAAGTAGGGGAAGTATTGCATTCGACCCAAAAATTCGATACCGAGATTTCACCGGAAATACATGTTTTGAGACTCCCTGAATCCAAAAAAAGCATTTTTGGAAACGTCCGTGTGTGTGTGTCTGTGAACAGCATAACTCAGAAACGAACAGTCGGATAAACACCAAACTTGGTATTTAGGTTCAGTATCTTCCAGAGATGCGACACGAAGGTTTTCAAGAAAATCCCTCCACCCCAGACTACCCTTTACATGGAACATTTTTCGAAAATTTTAATTTTCTCAAAAATGGCTCTAACGATTTTGATTAAAATATCATATGTTTAAGGTATTTTCATGACAAATGAAATGTATATCTTGAATTTTCTGGGAATGTCTCCAAAAGTGTTCTTCATTGTGAACGACTTTTGCATAACTGGTAAACCATAAGAGATAGACAAAATTTTACTGCACAAAAAATGTAGATCGCATTACAATACACAATTTATGTCATATACATTTTTTTTGTTGAGTGAACCGTTTTCGAGATATTGCTTGTTATTCCCTTAAATTTTCCAATACTTATACTTTTTCTCAAATTCGTTACTCATTTTTTTATGTCCTGGACATGCAAAGAGAATGGAATGCGCCACATAGCAACCAGCGCTTAAATATTTGACTATCGCTTAAAACCTACCATATTCCCCTTGCATCTACAAGAAAATTAGCAATAATATTGACATCTCGATATCTCGATTAACATGAAGCATATGGAGAATAAGCGTTTGTAAAAGTAGTTTGTACAAGAGTAGAGAAATTCATGTGAGTGTAACACATCAGATTTTTTTTCTATCTACTACATTTTAACCCAAATAAAAATTTGCAAAAATAGCTACATTACACATTTCGTTATAGATACAAAGAGAACAGCGATAGTCAAATGTTTAACAACTGGACGCTATATGCTGGCCTTAAATTGCATACTGTTTCCATGACATCGCCAAAACTGAAAATCGTAGACTAGAATGACAAGTATTGAAAAGTTGAACCTTTAGTAATGGATATCTCAGAAACGGCTTATGGCACGGAAAAACTTAGTGGAAGTAAATAGTGGTTTTGAAGAGATCTACAATTTTTGTATGGCACGTTTTCGTCTATCGCTTAACGTTTACAAGTTATACAAAACTGCTTCTGGATAAAGAGAACTTACTAGGCTATTTCCAGAAAATTGAAGATATACATTTTATTAGTCGTGTAAATGTGTTTAGTATATGATGTTTTAATCAAAGTCGTTATAGCCATTCTTTAGAAAACCAAAGTTTTCATACAAAGGGTAGTTTGGGGTGGAGGGATTTTCTTAAAAATCTTTGTGTTGCATCCTTGAAAGATACTAAACTCAAATATCATGTTTGATATTTATCCGAGTTTTGCTGCTCACAGACAGACACACAGCCATGTTTACAAAAATGGTTTATTTGGATTCAGGTGCCTCAAAACATGTATTTCCGGTGAAATCTTGGTATCGAATTTTTGGGTGGAACGCAGAACTTCTCTATCTCCTATGTACGTGGTAGAGAAAGTGAAAAGGTAACGGTACTGACGAATGAAAGGGGCGCCCGAAACCAGAGCACTGCACGCAGGCTATTCCAGCCCCATGTGCTAGGAGAGAGAACCGGTTAACGACGGGCGCAAGCACAGACGGGATCCCTAATGTTTCCAGACTGAACACCGCCAACGGGGAGAAGCGCCTGCCCGAAAGCATCCAGAGGCGGGTATCCAATTGAGCAGTCCCTGGACGACGTCAGGATGAAGCAGCCATCGCCCAGCCCCCGAACACCGTTGTCTGGTCCTACAGATGACAAGGAAGACGATGGTTACAGGGAATGAGGGGGGCAGGAGAGTCATGGTAGAAGATGGGCCACTCCAGCATTCGCCTGCCGACCCGGAGAAACCACAAAAAAGGGTGGGTCGTCGCCGGGGATCGAACCCGGGACTTCCCGAATGTGAGTCGCAGACGTTACCGTGGTGCAGTTCGCTTGGTTGTCGCAACCAGATAAGTTCTTAAGCTAGAAGTTGCCGAATAACGTTCCTAAAAGTGGGCTATAGTGAGGGAAAGATTTACACAAAGAGGTAGTGTTCTGTAATACATAAATAACTGTTGAAAGCTGTGAAATAGTATAACAAGCAATAAAATTAGTAAAATAAGCTATATATAGATGTAATGCGCCGAAATGTTAAATGATTTTACAACAATTTATATTTAGCAATCGTCAAATATAATTAAGTTAAAATTATCTAGCACAACTGGAAAACCCATGCGTATAAAACTTAATGGACAGTTATAATGAATGCATATAACGGTTCACTTCATATATATACCAGGTAAGTCAGCTGCCCTAGTTATTCGTATCTATGCAACCCGCAATTTATAGTCTAATGTGAAAACATTGACCCTTTTAGCAAACAAACTGTTATTGTAGTTCTGCCCTTCTATTTGGTACTGTACGCAATTAGCATTAATGATTAAAGGCCTGAATAAGAACCAAAGAGCTGTGAAAGCCTTAAAAAAAGGCATTGTTTCATGGATATAATGCTTGCAAGGAGATAGAGGAATGTTTTCCCGAAGAGCGGGATAGACTAAGTGGGTTCTGACTGAGTGGTTTAGCTGCCGGAATGTGGTGAAGCAAAGGTTAGCTTCAGAGGTACGAATCTGATACAAACATCAGATTGTTTTGGTTTTTTTCCCTCTCTCTCTCCTTGTGTTTATTTTCTGTATTTTAGTGTACTAATTTATTTATTTTTGTTACTGACTTTCCTGTGAGCCAAATACATAAGAATTACAATCAGATAATTGTGTATCATGTTTACCCTAATAATCTGTACCGTATCTGGTGCTGTAAACCGTGTTACATACGAAGGCTGTAAAGAAATTAGTGGCAACATGGTCCCCACATTCACAGGAGAGCGGATATGAGCCAATAGGATATGGGAGCTATCAGGTGACTAGTGTCGATGTGTGGTGTGCATTGGTCGGGCTGCCAGTTGAGAGTGTGTTGTTTCTGTGTAGCGTTGAAGTGAACAGTGTCAAGTGCACCGCTCTAAAGCATGTTTACCAAAGGCGATCAGCGTTCGTGGATTAAAATCGAGGATGCCCGTGGCAATAATGCATCAGCATATTATCGAGGATTACTGAAGCCTGTGGCGTTAATGCATTGCCGTACAGGACGGTTGCACGATGGGTCAAGGCGTTTCGTGCAGATCGGACTGAGACTGCGGATTTGCACCGCACAGGTCGGCCGTCCATTCCGCAAGATCAGATTGACATCGTGAGTGGTCTCGTTGCCATGGACCATCGATGGACTGTCCGGGAGTTATCCGTAGAGGTTGGTCTCAGTAATCAAACTGTGTGGCATATCCTGACGAAATGTCTACACCTGAGGAAAATTGCGTCCCGTTGGGTTCCGCATCGACTCACTGAGGTACAGAAATGGTACCGGTATGCACTGGCTGGCATCCACCTGAACAGATACCGCAACGAAGGTGACGCATTTCTGCAGCGTATTGTCGCCATTGATGAGACATGGACACGAGCCTATGAGCCGGAATTGAAGCGTCAGTCGAATGACTGGCTTCACCCAGGTCCACAGAAAGTTCGACAGGAACCCAGTCGGGTGAAGCTGATGCTGATTGTGGCACACGACTACGACGGGGTTATTCTTACGCATGCTGTGCCTGAGGGACAAACCTTCAACAGTGACTACTATTGCCGATTTATGGAGCGACATCTTCGTCCGGCTATGCTGCGCAAACGTCCACGTTTATTGCGAGACGATCACCCCATAGTGTTGCATGACAACGCACGTTGTCATGTCGCAAACAATGTCCAGCTCTTATTGCAACGGTGGCATTGGGAGGTTTTGGAACATCCTCCGTACTCACCAGACATGAGTCCTTGTGACTTCGACCTGTTTCCGAAGTTGAAGGAACCCCTCCGAGGCCGCCGATTTCCTGACGTGGCATCTGTAGTCCGTGCTGTAGGGCGCTCCGTCGCAGTCATCAACAGAGATCGCCTTGCCAACGGTCCCCTACGGCTGCCCTGCAGTTGGCAAAAGATCAGGGACTTTGCGGGTGACTACATTGAAGGAATGTAATGCAATTGTACTTGTGAGTTCAATAAAAATTGTGTTCTATCAATGTTGCCAATACTTTATTTACAGCCCCCGTAGTTAGCTTTCATTCTTTTGGGCGCATATCGACGATATTAAATCTAACCGTTTTTGTTTCATGTTTAAACCTTTTATTTCACTTCTTCTATTGACAAAGGAGTTGTAAATGTGATAAGTTCACGGGTAAACAGAATAATAAATTGTTAAAGAGCGTGGATTTCACCACTGAAGTAAATGTTTAAAATGACTACCCCCTTCATCAATGCACATTTGTGTACGTTGCCGAAGAGACCTTCTTGTATGCTGTAACATGCACGGTGTAATCTGGCTGCATTCTTCACGTATGACTTCCCGTAGATGATTTGGGCTTTACGGCTCTTGAGCATAGACCCGTTCCTTTAAATGACCCCACATAAATAAATCCAGTGGAGGGAGATCAGGTGATCTAGGTGACCATGCGCTTGGGACCCCTCGGTCAATCCATTTTTGCGGATATGTTCTATGTAAGTGATTCCTTACAATCAGTGGCCAGTGTGGTGGAGCTCCATCCTGCTGGAACCACATTCCTGTCCGTTTCACTAGTGGCACATCTTCTAGGAGCAATGACAATTCTTCTTGCAGAAATGCAAGTTACCGTGGTCCTGTGAGGTTGCCTTCAAAAAAGCACGGTCCAATTAACTGGTCTCCTAATATTCCGCACCAGACATTGATGCTCCACTGTACTTGGAATGCAGCTTCTCTCATCCAGTGAGGATTGCCTATACTCCAATAGTACACATTATGGCGGTTAACAGTTCTGTTATTGTGGAATGTGGCTTCATCACTGAAGAGAACACTTCCTAAAAACTCTGCATCCATTTGCGCTCGCTGCTGTAGCCATTGTGCATATATCACACGCGCTTGAAAGTCGCGTCCGTGGAGAGCCTGGTGTAATTGTAGATGGTAGGGATATTTATTACGATGCAATGTGCGCATCACTGAGGACTGACTTATCTACAGATCTTCTGCTATGGCTCTTGAACTGGTATGTGGATTGTTTTCTATTGCGTTTAGCACAGCTTCTTCATTGCCTCCAGAGGTACTGGGGCATTGCGAGCAGGTGGTGCCTGTTTCACAAAGGTGTCTTTCGACCTTTCGAAAAGTGTCTGCAGTAGGTGCCCTCCTTCCTGGAAAACGTTCTTCATACAGGCCCTTTGCTGACAGTGCATTACACCTTGTTTCTCCATAGATTAACAGCATGTCAACATACTCGTCGTTTGTATACATTATGACAGCAGCCGTGTCTCTTAGAAAGATTTCAGATACTGAGTAAAAGTGGAGAGAGACTTATTTATTCACGCCAAGCATTGACGCAGGCGCAAATAGCTAAAGGCACTTTGCATGTGGGAAGTGTTTTAAACCTTGTTGAGCGGGTCAGCTAATACTGACCACAATAAAACACCTATTACGAAGTACAAATTATCCACCTGCCAGTGGAAAACATGGCGATTTTTCTATTTTTACACACTTACAATATTATTAATAATGTTATTCATATCATAATATCAAATTATATGCCCAAAGAGATAAAACAAAAGGTAATAAAAAGTTTGAATTTAACCCGAATTAATGTGGCACAGTGTTAAAGCAACCACAATACCATTCGGCCAATGTTACCTTGCGAGCTGAGGTTCCTATACGAATTAGTAATCGCAGAACTATACCCCACCTCGAATCTTTACACGCTTTTTGCAGCGTCATACAGTGCTTTGAGCTCGGTTTGGTAGTTCAAATTCAAACGAATAAATTACATCAGTCATTGCAATTACTGTATGATCTGAAATACGCCATAGTTTGTGAAATAAGAGAAATTATCTACCTAATACTTAGCATTTTTTGACAAGGCTGTACATTGACTAACGGCTTAAGTCCAATTGGTCGCAATGCGTACCTCTGCCATTTTGTTTTCAAATGGTTTTGTCAACCGATGTATGTGATAGGTTGTTCCTTCAGGAGCGTTTTCAAAGGGGTGCATGAATGTATGCTCAAGAATAAAAGTTTGTAAAATTGGCTAAATGTGTTACTGCTGCTCCCAGTGTCAGGGTGGGATGTTTTTTGCATCCACATATATAACGATTGCATTCTGTACCGTAAAACAATTATGCACTGAGTTATCTATCCCTCCTCTATAAAGTGTTATGCAAATCAGCCATTAGAAGGCATTCAAGATAGGCGTAGGTCACATATGTCGCTTAGCACGTTGCATAAATTCAAAAATAAATATGCGCAGCTGACTCACCTGGTATACACACACACACACACACATATATATATACAGATGGTCCCTCAGCGCTCTGGCTGGGAATTGCACGGCAGTCTTGTGCAACACGTCTGAATGACCTCAAGGCCACGGGCTCTACCACTTATCGGACATGTGGCAGCGGGCTTCAGTCAGCTGTTATTGTTTCTTGTGTATAGACGCGAGACGCGTGTGTATTTGTGTGCGATTGAATTATCGGATTATTACAACCCAGAAATGGTACTCAAATTTTCGCTTGAACAAAGACTTTTTATGTATGACACGTATGTGAAAACCGACTCATGTAGACAGGTGTGTAGGCAATTTCACGATAAATTTCCTGGTGTTCCAGTTCCCAGTAGAGAAACAGTTAGATATCTAGTGAATAAAGTGAAGAGAATGGAATCATTTAATGTTGTAAATTGTAAAAAGAGACGAAGAGTTCTAACGGAAGAAAAATTTGATGAAATTGGCGAAGCATTTCAACGGTCTCCGAATAAATCTTTACTTACGTGTAGCACAATTCAGTGTTTCAAAAACCTCAGTACATAGGTCTACGAAGCTGTTGAAATTAAAACCATACAGAGTGACTATTGTCCATCAATTACGACCGGTGATGATGACGCCCGCGTAAATTTCTGTAACTGGATATTACAAAATATTGCTGGCGGTACTGTTGACCCACATCCAATAAAATAAAACGTAATTATGTTTGTTTGTTCAATAGGTAATTAATATATCGTAATAATCATCATAAATAAGTAATAATATGCTATCAGTATCAATAATGAGAATAATAAACCGGTATACTGAATATAGCGCGAGGAACACGCATCGCGACTACCGGCCAGATGGCTGAGGGAACGCACTGTATATATACTGTCTTTCTAAGTAATTATCAAAACTTGTTGGAACAACCGACGTGACTGTACGAACTTGATGGTGAACTCTTAATAATGGCAGAGAGAATATGCCGTCACATTTGAATAACAAATTAAGGAATAAAATGCTTGCCAACTCTCACTGCTGGATGAGGAAAATTATGTGCTTTCGGAAGTTTGCAGCTTTTTATCCAGAAATGATTTGAATACATTTTTTTTCTTAGAATGTTTACTAAATACTAAAACGCAACACATAAAATATGTTGCGAATTCACTTGAAATGTAACGTTATGTGCACATATTTTTACTTTCTCTACTACGTATAGTACTCTAATACGTATAGTAAATAGGGGAAGTATTGTATTCCACCCAAAAATTCGATACCGAGATTTCACCGGAAATATATGTTTTGAGGCCCCCCTGAATCCAAAAAAAGCATTTTTGGAAACATGTCCGTGCGTGTGTGTGTCTGAGTGTCTGTGAACAGCATAACTCAGAAACGAACCGTCGGATAAACACCCAAACTTGGTATTTAGGTTCAGTATCTTCCAGAGATGCGCCACGAAGGTTTTAAAGAAAATCCCCCACCCCAGATTACCCTTTACATGGAACATTTTTCGAAAATTTTAATTTTCTCAAAAATGGCTCTAACGATTTTGATTAAAATAACATATGTTTAAGATATTTTCATGACAAATGAAATGTATATCTCGAATTTTCTGGGAATGTCTCCAAAAGTATTCTTCATTGAGAACGACTTTTTCATAACTGGTAAACTATAAGAGATAGACAAAATTTTACTACGCACAAAATGTAGATCGCGTTAAAATACACAATTTATGTCGTTGAGTGAACCATTTTGGAGATATTGCTTGTTATTCCCTTAAACGTTCCAATACTTTTTCTCAAATGGGAATTCGTTATTCGTTTTTTTGTCCTAGTAATCCAAAGAGAATGAAATATTCCATACAGCAACCAGCTCTTAAAACATTTGACTATCGCTTAAAGCCTAACAACTCCCCTTGCATCTACAAGAAAATTTGCAATAAGATTAACATCTCGATAAACATGAAGTAGATGGAGAATAAGCGTAATAAAGGTCATGTGAGTGTAACACATCAGACTTTTATAATTTCATTTGTATAAGCCCCGTTTAACTCCTATGGTAACATTAGGGCTTTTCATTATAGAAACAACTGATGTCAATAATTCGTTGACTGCAGGTTTTTACTTTCTCTACTATTTACCTATAGTAAGCAGAGGAATTGCATTCCCACAAAAATTCGATACCGAGATTTCACCGGAAATACACTTTTTATGGCTCCCTAAATAAAACATATGATATGTTACACTCACATGACTTTCTCTACTCTTGTACAAACTATTTTTACAAACGCTTATTCTCCATCATTCTCTTTGCATTACCAGGACAAAAAAATCTGATGTGTTACACTCACATGACCTTTTTTACTCTTGTACAAACTATTTTTACAAACGCTTATTCTCCATATGCTTCATGTTAATCGAGATATCCAGATGTTAATCTTATTGCTAATTTTCTTGTAGATGCAAGGGGAATTAGTAAGCTTTAAGTTATAGTCAAATATTTTAAGAGCTGGTTGCTATGTCGAGTATTCCATTCTCAGGACAAAAAAAGTGAATAACGAATTTGAGAAAAAGTATAAGTATTGGAAAATTTAAGGGAATAACAAGCAATATCTCGAAAATGGTTCACTCAACATAAAAAAATGTATATAACATATATTGTGTATTTTAACGCAATCTACATTTTTGTGTAGTACAATTTTGTCTATCTCTTATGGTTTACCAGTTATGCAAAAGCTGTTCACAATGAGGAATACTTTTGCAGACATTCCCAGAAAATTCGAGATATACATTTCATTTGTCATGAAAATATCTTAAACATATGCTATTTTAATAAAAATCGTTACAGCCGTTTTAGAGAAAACTAAATTTTTCGAAAAATGTTCCATGTAAAGGGTAATCTGGGATGGGGGGATTTTCTTGAAAACCTTCGTGTCGCATTCTGGAAGATACTGAACCTAAATGCCAAGTTTGGTGTTTATCCGACTGTTCGTTTCTGAGTTATGCTGTTCACAGAGTGACACACACGGACATGTTTCCAAAAAGGCTTTTTTTTGGATTCAGGGGGCCTCAAAACATGTATTTCTGTTGAAATCTCGGTATCTAATTTTTGGTTGGAATACAATACTTCCCCTACTTACGTACTATACGTAGTAGAGAAAGTAAAAATTGGTAAAAACATCGTGTGTGTGCGTACGCGCGCTTACGTCTATGAACAGAATAATTAAACAACGAAACTTCAGTTAAATACAAAACTTGGAATTTAGTTCAGCACCTTCCAGGATGAGACACGAAGATTTTCCAGAAAATCACTTCGAATTCACTTTACTTGAATAGTTCTTAAAAGAAAAGAAAACTAAATGCTTTTTTAGAACAATAGTTAGATGTATTATAACTTATGGCTCGGACGTGTAGACTCTGAACTATCAGTTAAAAGGAAAATTGTTGACAACTGAAATGGATTATTGGAGATCTGCTAGGATATCTAAAAGAGAAAAAAATAGAAATGAGATTGTGAAAGAAAATATGAGTGTTCAAAATTCAATTTTAGATTTTATTCCACAGAAACAATTAGAATGATATAGGCATGCTAAAAGAATGGAAGAAGAAAGATTATCCAAAATTATAATTGAATGGACGCCACCAGGAAAGAGGAAGATCACATAGCGCGTGGATTCAAGGAGAGGGGCAATGATGGATTGGGAAATTGAGGAAGATTTATGGTCCAACAGGCAAGAATGGAGAAAAGTGATAAGATGTTAAAAACTGTGGTCTTGCGTGCCGGAAAAATGTTTGTGCGTTGTGAAACCTGAAATATATTTTTTTCTTAAAAATGGCTCTAACGATGTAGATTAAAACACCACAATTTAATTTATTTTCATCAGAGATAAAATGTATATCTTGGATTTTCTGGGAATAGCCTGTGAAGCGCTCTTCTTTCTGAATGACTTTTATATAAGTAATTGGTAAACGGCAAGAAATAGCCAAAATCTTATCACACAAAAGATGTACATATCGGTAAAGTACACAAATTTATATCAAATAATATTTTATGACGTCAACCTTTTCCAAGATATTTATTGCTTTTTATTTGAATTTTAAGATAGTTCTATACTTTTTACTTTCTCTGTTACGTATAGTAAGTAGGGGAGGTATTGTATTCCAACCAAAAATTCGATAGCGAGATTTCACCGGAAATACATGTTTTGAGGCCCCCTGAATCCACAAAAAGCATTTTTGGAAACATGTCCGTGTGTGTGTCTGTCTGTTGTCTGTGAACAGCATAACTCAGAAACAAACAGTCGGATAAACACCAAACTTGGTATTTAGTTCAGCATCTTCCAGAAATGCGACACGAAGGTTTTCAAGAAAATCCCCCCACCCCAAACTACCCTTTACATAGAACATTTTTCGAAAATTTAAATTTTCTCAAAAACGGCTCTAACGACTTTGATTAAAATATCATATATTTAAGATTCTTTCATGACAAGTGAAATGTATATGTCGAATTTTCTGGGCATGTCTCCCAAAGTATTCTTTATTGTGAACGACTTTTGCATAACTGGTAAACCATAAGAGGTAGACAAAATTTTACTACACAAATGTAGATCGCGTTAAAATACATAATTTATGTCATATACATTTTTTTATGTTGAGTGAACCATTTTCGAGATATTGCTTGATATTTCCTTAAATTTTCCAATACTTATACTTTTTCTGAAATGGGAATTCCTTATTCATTTTTTTTGTCCTGGTAATTCAAAGAGAATGGAATACTACACATAGCAACCAGCTCTTAAAACATTTGACTATCGCTTAAACCCTACCAATTCCCCTTGCATCTACAAGAAAATTAGCAATAAGATTAACATCTAGATATCTCGATTAACATGAAGTAGATGGAGAATAAGCGTTTGTAAAAATGGTTTGTACAAGAGTAGAGAAAGTTATATGAGTGTAACACATCAGACTTTTTCAAGTGCTAAGTCGCTATTAGTTTTTCTCGTGGCCAGCAAAGACAACAGAATTTCAAAACCATTGCATGGCGACACGCTAAAATGTGTGGCTATTCCTTCAGCATACCAAATTTCCTTGTACCTAAATCGAAATGTGTAATAGAAGCATTTCTACAAACGTTTATCTCGATTAACATGAAGCAAATAGAAGAATAAACTTTTGTAAGAATAGTTCGTGGAAGAGAAGGTCCTGTGAGTGTAACAAACCAAATTTTTATTGTTTCATTTATATGAGCCCCTTTTAACTTCTACGGCAATATTGGAGGCCTTTGACTTGAGAAACAGCTGATGATGCCAGTAATTCATTGACTGTAGGCTTTATAATTTTATTCATTTTCGTCAACAAACACGTTCACATTCGCAATTCCAGACTCTGCGGAGAGCAAGCAATGATTCTAATTAAAGAAAAATTTCTTCACGTGAGCTCGGAATCAAACCCAGAAACTTGGTGCTAAGGAGCCAGAACGCTCGTCTTTTTACGATCTTGTTAAATCTAGGAAGTTACAAAGGAAGTCACCGTTTTACCCCTAGGTTTGCGGCAACTTCTCTAACACCGTGACCCCGCACACGGCATAAATGCACAGGGGCGAACGCTGGTTAATAAACATACATTTCCCGTGAGACTGCAGCATTAATGGACCGCCTGTGAACTGTCAGTGCGGTGCTTTTCATTTGCATAGTGAAAATAAAACTTTTAATTATACACTCAACAGATAACGAGTTTTTGGAAATTCAGTAATACAGTTACAGGCAAATTGAAAAGCCCCGGGGGGTAAATTCGAAAGCTTACTCCAAACATACCGCTCACTGGAATAATGTTCTTCTTTGCCAGCACAGACTTCTAAACGTAACACCGCCTTTATAAAACACACTCCATGAAGTCAAATACCTGGAAACAAATATATTGTTAAATTCTGAGCAAAAATATTTACAATACCAGTGTAATTCTACGCACATAGAATCTAGAGAGTAAAAAAATACTAATCATATTTTCTCCACGTACAGTTTTATAATTATGGTAATATACTTTAAAGCGCGTGCTAGATTATTCTTTGTCTTCAAAGCTATTCTGTATAAGAAAAATCTTCAGCAGAAATATTTCAAAAATGCTTTTTTATACTTTCTCTACCGCTTATCCATAATAGGGAGAATAAGCACCGTATTTCACACAAAAGATAGATATCGAAATCTCACTGAAAATACAAGTTTTGAACTCCAATGAACGCTTGTAAACAGTATTTTTATAACAATGCCCGTTTTTATGTACGTGTACTTCTGCCTGTATGTCTTTGAGCAGCACTAAAAGTAAGATTTTCATGAAATTGTCTCATCACAGCTTTGCATTGAAACATTTTTGTTATTTTTTCAAAAACGGCTATAAGGAATTTCATTAAAAATATCGCACATTTGATATACTGGTACGAAAAATAAAACGTACATCTTAAGATTTCTTTAAACAGCCTGAGAAATCCTCTGGTTAAATTTTGTAGAACGGGAAAACTATAAGAGATAGGCAAAACTTGCTATACGAAAATGCAGATTTGCTTAAAAAATATACAATTTATGTCAAAGAAAACAACATGTATCCGATTCTGTTTCCATGATATGGGCAATTGATGATTTGAATATTGCATTTTTAAGTCATACATATTTTGAAGTGTTAACTCTCCGTTCTTTCGTTTCTTGTGAGTTCATGCAAAGGGCATTTAATATCAAGGCCAGCACATACCAACGTGCTTTTAAATGTTTGACTATCGCCTCAGTCTCATGTATGCCCTTGCGTAACAACAGTAAACGTTTATCTTTACATGAAATAAATGGAAAAACCAACTTTCGTTTAAATGAGTTGTAGGACGGATTTGAAAATGAAAATGATCGTGGAGATACAAAATGTGCGTCTGTAAACCATCAAATGTTTTTCGTTCATTTGTTAGTAGTTCTAAATCAAGTGAATGCAGTATTAATGGAACCGTTAACCTCAACCCGCTGTCTACTTCCTGTTCCGTGCTCTTTTCGCTATTTGCGCCGTTGCGTGTACCGTGCCTAACACGTGGAAGGGACAACAGACGTTACAGCCACCTTCTTAGTGGAAAATTACCTTTCAATTAGACATCAGACTTTTCTAGGTAGATTGACACATCATGCAAAATAATTTTTTTACTTTCTCTAACATCCAAAATGTTATATTCATATTTCACCGATTAACGTGAAGTAGGGAGAAACAAGGTTTTCTAAAAATAGTTTGTAGAAGCTATATAAAATAAAAGATAGTGGGTAGAGAATGTCATGTGAGTGTAACACTTAGAAATTTTTTCTCTATTACTTACCTATAATTATCACGAAGGATGTTTTAAAGCATGGTCCGCTATGCAATAAAATAAAAACTACTAAATAATTTGGTCAACTAATATTTTACTCCATTGTATATACCTTACGTTTTCTTTTCGCACAATTTTTACAATAATTTAAATTCTCATTTTGATGTAGAATAAATTTTAGTGGTCTCTCATAATAGAAGCCCGGCGCCAAGCCATAAAACAACTGTACTGTTTCTGAGGTGCATTTTTCTCTATCTAAGATTTCATGGCAAAAGAAATTGTTATTGATATCGTTGCTTTGGGAGGGGGTTAAAACTAGTGGTCTGAAAGAAAACAATTGTGAATGTCCAAGTTAATGTGATGTTAAGCGACTCATTATTTATGTCCTTCAAGAAGCTTTCGTACATGTCCCGCAAGCGTTCCCTAAGAGATTATCGCACTCACTTTTAATACAGAAAAATGTAACTCCAGCAAAAGCTACACCTTTCCAAGCGATGTACTGGCGGCGGAAGTCTGACTAGGTTCTAGAAACACGATAAGACAAATGCTGAAAAACATTGATAACTGGTAGAAAATTATTGAAGGGTAGAAGGCTTGGGTAAAAATAAATTATCCAAAAATATTTAGTTCGTACTTTATTGCAAAACGGATCTTACTTTTAAAATACCCGTCGTAAGTATAGGAAGTATTGCATTCTACCCAAATATTCGATACCAAGGTTTCACCGGAAATATGCCTTTTGAGACTTCCTGAATTAAAAGAAAGAATTTTATATAAAAAAAGATCCGTTTGTATGTATATGAACAACATAACTCAAAAACAAAAATCGCTTAAGTACCAAACGTGCCATTTAAGTTCAGCATCGTCCAAGGATTTTCAAGAAAAAACTCCCACCCCAAGCTACCCTATACATGAGAAAATGTTACTTACTCTTTATTTTTTCAAAAAACGCTCCAACCATTTCAATTAAAATGGCATATGTTTAAGGTGTTTTAATGATAAATAAAATGTATATCTTGAATAGCCTGTGAAATCCTCTTCGTTAAGAATGACTTTCGCATAATTGGTAAACCGTAAAAGAAGGACAAAAAATGTTTATCTCTTTAAAGCAGTGAGTTGATTTGAAAACAAAGTAGTTTTGGAGTTAACCATTTCCTAGCTATCCTTTGCTGTTGGTATGAATTTTCAGTTACTTAATACTTTTCTCTCGTGATCACGCAGCGAGCTTGGAGCTTCAAAGCCATGACATAGTGATCCACTTTTTTAAACATTGGCTATCAGTTTAGCGAGAAGTAGACGAATAAACTTTAGTAGGAACAATTTGTAGAGAAAGTCATGTGACGTAACATGGTATTCTTTCTTACGTGATTTCTGTAGCACTGTCTGCTAAACGTTGAGTTAATCATAGAATTAACAATGCCAGGGACAGACTGTAGCTGACAGGCAGGGTTTGAGTGCGTCTGACACTTGATGGAAATCCAATAGCAGCTGCAGCCTTAATCAGTAGAATAATGGTCAGTGTCGAACTGTCACTTCAATCAGCAGTAGTTTGTTGGCGACTGTTTCCAAACTTGCCGCCTGACCTCCTCTGTGTTGAGAGCTAATTCTGCATAAGTGCGCACAATATATTCCTTAATGGAACCAAGGTTTGTGAAACGGACGAAACGTTAGTCAGTTGTTTAAAAGATGGCTTTGAAATTCCACATTCTTCCTATGACATCGCAGAAACAACTGATTGGCGATAGCACCTCAGAAAGTGACAAACCACCAATAGATTTAGATTATACATCGGAGGCGACACCTCGCGCACTGCAACCTACAGAGATCTAGTGTGGCTACCACCCCCAGGAGGCTATAAGCCACAGATTTGTAATAAGTCCCTAACAGTTCCCGACTCGAAAACCCGTCCCTTTGCTGGACCTATCCAGAGAAGACGATGAACGTCCCATCGACCAAGCAGCCCTATAGTGTACACGGGGGGGGGGGGTTTCTTTTGAACAAGCATCCACGCCATTTGTACCACAACGCCATATATCACGAAACCTAGAAGGAAAAGGAATGAAGGGGAAATGAAACCATGGTAGATGACAAACCACCCTAACATTCGCCTACCAACCAGGGAAACCCCAAGGTCAGAACGGGCGGTCGACGGGAATCGAACCTGGGACTGCCGAATGCGAGACTCACACGTTACTCGTTTGGTAATGTTTATTGTTACTCCAGACAAAATGCATGTAAAATAAGACAAGTACCTCCAATATTTCATCCCAAGTAATATAATATATAGACGGTGACGATTTACCAATTAAGACATAAAAAAAGAATTGAATCCGCTTGTAACGCTACGATACGTATGCGATACCAATGCCAAAATATTTTAATAATCCTCATATAGGAACATTTTACTTTATTACCTTTTTTATGTTGTAATCAAATTCTTTAGCAGGACATGCCAAATGCTTGTGTAAAGAGGGAAAATTGTGTCCAGATAACATTAGAAATCAGGCAACCGATATTTTATAATTAACAACTGAGAGAATTATTTTTCACGATGATTGTGGACTATTATCTATTTCTCAAAGAGGTTAGTTTGATGGAGAGCGGTATTTTTATCTAAAAGATTACTCGTCCATTCCGAATGATGATTGTTCCACCGCCAAAGAGTACTTAAACTATGCAATGTTTTCAGAACTTGGAAGGCTGGCGGGGGAGGGGGATCTGATTTCTACCAGTATTTTAGATCCATTTGAGTGAATATCAGGAGTTTTTCATCCATTATTAGGAATACCCTAGGTTGTACGAAATTGCAATTATAAGGGGTAAAGTGGTGGATTCGCCATAAAAATCTTCTAGATCATTGCCCAATAATTGCATAGTGAAACAAATAAAAGTAATTCGCCATTAGAGCTTAAAAAGATATACCCGTGCATCGTCGGGCAGCCAGCTAGTGTTATACAGTACTTTTCCTTCACATTGTGGCCACTGCAGGGCGGCTCGCGCGCCGGCCGCCGCAGCTCGAACTTCCGCCGAAACAATTATAATTCCCTGCAACAGCCTAAGTTCTCATAGTTACAATTACAATGATAATAAACGCATACCTTAGCATAAGAGATGTTGGAAATATTGTCCTTCTCTATCCTCATACGTCTGGCATCTTCTCACGTAATTCTCATTTACATACGAGAGTTCAGTATCCTAAAGTGAGTGAATTTCTCGCTTGAATGTTTTCTTTTACTTCCTCCAATGTATGGGGTTTGATGCACACAGTTTATCTTTCAAGTTCTCCAAAGATGAAAACCGCATACAGTTAAATCAGGGAATCTTGAAGGTCATAATCCTTTACTAATTACCCTATATTCAAAATTTTCCTGAATTAAATTTAATGACTCATCAGTTGTATGCGCGGTAGCAAGGTCTTGTTTGGAAAATTCCAGACCGACATTTAATATCGGTCAACTCTTCAAAAAATTATGTAAGTCATTTCTGCACCCCTCTGCATTTATTGTTTGTTCAAAAAACATACGTCCTATTATTCTGTATACGTTTACTGCACACTAATTTTCTCGTCATGAAAGGGAATCTTGAGTGTAAAATCGGGTTTCTCTGTGCTCCAATGTATATTGCTTTGCGACGAAACACAGCCATAGAAATGGAACCATGCTTCGTCAAAGAAGAATATTAAGCGTGGGTCAATTACTCTATCATTTCGATGGTTACATGGAAAATTAAGTGTATGCAACAAACCCCAATACACTGGAAGAACCAGGCGAGAAATTCACTCAATTTCAGATATTGAATTCTGGAGTGTAAATGAAAATTCCCTGAGAAGATGCCAGAAATATGCAGATAGAGCAGGACATTTCCAACACCGCTTATGATAAGAACTGAATTGAGTTTTTATTTATGGACGCTCTTTAACTGCTGTGGTCCTTAACGTCCCATCCTATATTGGGCGTGAAATACCGTAATTTTGCTCACAGGCCTCTTTATAAGGCTTGAGGTTCTTTCAAATGCCGTAAAAACACGAGACCATGCTTTGCTTCCCTACCAAAGGAAGCCATGCTAAGGATTTTTATGCCCGAAAAAAATGCATCGCCCTCCGTCGGGTTTGAACCCGCGATCTCGGGAACAAGAGGCTAGCATGGTAACCACTACACCACGGAGGACGACGCTTATTATCATTGTAATTGTAATTATGAGAACGTGAGTCGGATGCGGGGATATTTATAACTGTTTTGGCGGTAATCCGAGCTGCTGTAGCCACAGTGTGAAGATAAAGCACGTATAAAACTAAATTACAAGGTTCTGATCGATAAGCGCGTGGTGCAGCGTGGTCTTTATTCTACTGTACTACAATGAATTCTAGTATTGTTTTAGTTTTATACTACTGTTCCGTTTAAACAATCAACTTTGTGGCCAAAAACATTTCTATTTATTTCTGAGTAATTTTAATTTCTCAGAAACAACGTGTTTTAATTCTTAGGTTCTCGTCAATTGATTGAAAACAGCTCGTCGATACCAGGGAAATTAAAGAAGATAAAGCATACGTAATGCTGGACTATCCCCTTTACTCGGAGCCGTATTCATACATAGACCGGCTGGAAATTGTTAACCGATGCTCCCTCAAGGCTTATCCAATATAAACTCGGTACCTTGACTCCGTTGCCGTAGATTAAGCTCTGACCTTTTGTTTAGCAGCTCGCCACGCTCTCTAAGTTCAAACAATGCATACGTGAACAACAAGCGAGTAAAACTTGTTACGGTGAGAAGTTGTCCATGCATTTTTCACACTATGTATACTGTGAAGCTATTTCAGCAGTCATTCATTATTTATTCTTGCATGTGTTCAACCATTGCTCTATACCACGTTAGAATTTATTTACGCTTTAAATATTGACTGTGTAGTTATTTATAAATACAGTGTTGCCGGTCCTTATCATATACCTCTTAAATAGTTAACTTTTATACACACTTTCTCTGCTATATACTTATCTATGGTACCAGTTCAGCAACATCCAAGGATGCGACACGAAGATTTTTAAGAAAACTAATGTTTAAACGTTTAATTTTGACTGATTTTTTATTTTTTAAAACACGACCTTAATTAAAATACCAAATACTTAAGATATTACAAGACAAATAAAATGTATATCTTGAATTTTCTGTAGAGTTCCCTTCATTCCTAATGACTTTTGTATAATTTTGCACGGTTGGCAAACCATAAGAGATTAGTTACTACACAAAACATCTTGTTTCTAACGCTCCCCATATTGCCGAATGACCTTCGGAGGAACCTCGTTTCATCAAGCGATAACTGAACACATTTAATAGCTGGAGGTATCCAGCGGATGGTATAAGATAACATGAGGATGGCGATGGGACGAGGAGGTCTACAGCTTTTACCTTAGACTCCGCACCACTCCACAGAGCTAGTCAGAGGTGAAGACTTGTAATGAAACCTCTTAGATATCCCGGCGTCCCACATTGAAAGAAACCGTTGATACTGGTTTAAAATTGCCAATACTTTATACGCTTCTTGAAATGATAAGTCGCCATTCTTTTGTTTCACGTGACGAGGTGCATATAGTATGGAATTTCAACACCAGCACATAGCGACGCGTATTTTAAAGATTTGAGTCATTTCAGCCTCTTGTACCTACAAAAAAATGCTAAATGAAAGTAATTCTACAAACATATATCTCAAATCAATGAAGTGGAGAAAAAAATTAACTTTTGTAAGAGGAGTTTCTAGAAGGAGTGTAAAAATAAATAATAATGGTTAGAGAAAGTCATGAGAATATAATACATCAGATATTTCTTAATGCAATGGAAATATTTGTGTTTGTAAACAAGTTCAGGAAAAAATTGAAACATCGGAACGTTATAGATTTTTCTACTTTTTTCAAAGTATCACTTTCTAACATTCGCGATTTCAAATTGTCACACCTCCGAAATCCTCCAATCGAATTATTCAAACCAAGATATGTGCGGCTTTACTCCTTGAAACTTTCCATACCAACAAATAAGCATATTATAATACATTGTCGCGTAACCAAAGTTAAATTGCGTCGTCCCCTTTTCACTTCATTGTTCTAGATAGAGGTGACTTGACTACAAAACTCAGACGCTTCTTTCGAGATATAGCGAAGTGTCTAGAGAACACGATATGGTAACGCCGATAACCTACCAAGCGATTTGAAGTTATAAAAAGGCCTATCCAGTATAACAAATGGGGGAGAGGGGGAGGGAGAGAGAGAGATCAGTGCAGAGTTTACAGTGAACGCAGAAAGACGAGAAGTTATTGTTAAGTTAGCAAATAAAGATTACAAAAACAAGATTAATTTAAGGCCGTAAAAGTTTGTTAAAAATGTGAAAATGTTCAATTTTTTGTTCTTTTGCATTCTATTGTACTCATAACTTGTACTTTCATGACGCACAATTGTTTTTTTTTAATGTAACAAACTTTTTAAAGCTATATTTAATTGGTCCTGTATCATTTAAGTAAAGGACCGCATTGAACTTTAAGGTTCATTATTCTTAATTACCTTTTTTCAGCATTTTCCTTTTCAAAAACTTGAAACTTTCAAGAGAGCTTCAGGAATTATGGATTTAAAATTGTTGTGTTCTAGTTAAAAATATGAAACAGTTCACTGAAATTATTTTCTATAACTCAAAATGAAAAAGGTCGTTTATTGCTGGGTATAAAAACTATTCTTACCAAGCTTATTTTTCTGTCTACTACGCTTTAATCCATATAAACCGTTGCAGAAATAGCTACATTACACGTTTCTCATAGATACAAAAGGAACAGCGATAGTTAAATGTTTAAGAACTGGACGCTATATGCTGGCTTTAAAATTCCATGGTTTCTGTGACATCGCGAAAAACAGCTGAATGTTGACAGGACTTCAAGAAATGAACAATTCGAGCCTTTAATAACGGATATCTCAGAAATGGCTTATGCCACAAAAAAGTTATTTCAAATAAATGGTGTACTTTAAAGAGACCCACACATTTTTTTGAATTGTACGCTTTCGTCCATCGCTTAACGTTTCCAGTTACACAAGATTATACAAAATTTCTTCCGAATGAATAGGACTTTACAGGTTATTCCCAGAAAATTCAAGATATACATCTTACTCGTCAAGTAAATATATTTTATATATAGTATTTTAATCAAAATTTTCGAAAAATGCTCCATGTAAAGGGTAGTTTGGGGAGGGGATGTTTTCTTGAAAATTTTCGTGTCGCGTCTTTGAAAATATTGAACTTAAATACCAAGTTTGATGTTGATACAACTATTTCTTTTTGAGTTATGCTGTTCATAGACCACGCACACACAAAGAACGATTTTCACAGATTTTCACGAAAATCCCCCACCCCAAACTATTCTTTACATAGAACATTTTTCGATTTCTTTATTTTCTAAAAAAACGATTTTGACTAAAATACCATACATTAAAAATGCATGCCAAATAAAATGTGTATCTTGAATTTTCTGAGAATAGCCTGTGAAGTCCTCTTCATTCGGAAGGAAATTTGTATGACTGGTAAAGTTTAAGGAATAGACGAAAACGTGCTGCACAAAAAAATATAGATCTCTTTAAAACACAGAGTTTATTTCAAATAACTTTTCTTGGCACAAGCCATTTCAGAGATATCCGTTATTAATGGTTCGAATTGTTCATTACTTAGTCATTCTTTTGAAGTCCTGTCAACATGCAGCTGTTTCTCGCGATTGCATGGAAACATTATCGAATTTTAATTCTCTTTGTATCTATAACAAAATGTGTAATGTAGTTATTTCTGTAAAGGTTTATTTGGATTAAAATGTAGTAGAAGGAAAAATAAGCTTTAGTAAGAATAGTTTGTATACCCACTAGAGAAAGTCTGTGAATGTATCGCAACAGATGTTTTTAATACGCTATTAAACAATGCTACTCATACGTGTACATTTTTAAACAAAAATATTGAATTCGGATATTTAACACTTACATTCTCCAAGCTAGTATGTTAATTAAGAATACATCTCTACAATTGTATACTATTAAAGAGTTTAATTATAAAATGGTTTTTACAAAAAATAATTGAATCGGGTGGAGCTATTTTTCAAAACAGTAAAGGATTATAAGAAAATTCTTATATCTCGAACTAATCTAAAAATGTTAATGGAATTTGTTATATATTAAACCCTGATTGACGTATTAAAATTTCAAATAAATAGACCTGAAATTGCAGCTTTTTGAAATTTCATAGATAGGTATCTTTAACACCATTTATAATTACAAATTACTGTTTCAAATAGCGCTCCAACGTATAAATAATGATCGCATCATGTCCCATGCTAGAGATAAAACCTCTCTCCTTAAAGCAAGCTCAAGCCGCACACCACCTGTCGATCGAGCCTGGCTCTGCAACGCTATAAGATAAAACAAATGAGGGAAGGAAAATTCGTGGTAGGAGATAATCCATCCCGTCATTCACCTACTGAGGTGGGATCCAACCAGAAACCTAGACGTTACAAAACATTGGTTTATGTGCATATGTCCTTTTAATGTGATGCCTTATTTATTATTTTTTAAATCTGTAATACACGAAATAATTGACAATATCTATACAACAGTTTTTTCGTTCTAATGATGTATAATCCATTCTCATTCTTAAACTAGGAAAAACCAAAAGTATGAACAATCTCGCTCTAATAAAAGTTTACCTCTGAATATCCGCATTCTGCTTTACTCCGTGCGCTAAAATAGGTCAGTATGCTATGTCCAGTATGCAATAAAAGTATGTAAATCATGGTTTTATAGCTCGTCGTAAAACGGCTCGTTGTTCCCTAGGGCATTAGAAACTGCTAAATGTGCGACCTTTCCTTATTATTCACTCGATCCTCGTAGTTAATTATCTCTGCTCAAGATCTCACCGAGTCCATTAGCTTAGTTAAAATATATTGTTTAATATGCCTGAACAAATAACAGAAAACAAACAAAACTCATTCAACACGATGTGCTTATGTAAGATACCTTTCTCAATAAACCAAAGGTAAAAATCCGATGTTACATTCACTTGGTTTTCTCTAGCCATTATCGTTTATTTTTATATCTCCCCAAAAAGCCATTCAGCCTTCAAGATGCTGAAGCGACAATACAAATCTTATATGTTACATTCGCGTAACTTTCTCTACCCTCTGTTGTTAAGTATAGGTATACAAAGCTTGTTTTCCTATCTACTTCATTTTAATCCAGATAAACCTTTGCAAAAATAGCTACATTACGCAATTCGTTAGAATACGAAGAGAACAGTGATAGGTAAATGTTCAAGAAATGGACGCTATATGCTGGTCTTAAATTCCATACTGTTTCCATGCAGTAGCGAGAAACAACTGAAAATCATGGAACTTGACGCTGTCCTTTGCCGCATCTGTGTTGTTTCTTGCTGCTACTTCGAGAAGACTCGGTTCGATTGTTGGATTGTAGGGATTAGGAAATTGTTCTGGTAGAGCTGAGGTTCTTGTTTTCATGGGTGGTGACACTGTCTTGATAATATTGATAATGCTGTCGGTGAAGATTGATTTATTATTTCTTTATTTTGTTAAGAAGATTCCTATCTGGTCGACCCGCCACCTTCGTCGTCAAAACCACTGTTATTATTGTCATAACTTTCGCGAAGTCCCTACTTATATGTTCCTCCGACTATCCCTTGAATTGCCTAGATTTTTTCACACTTCAAATTTCCTGATTTTTTTTTTTTTTGTGTGTGTTTCATCAACCGTCCTCGTGGTTAGTTTTTACCCGAATATGCGCTCGGCGTTTTTTTCCTTTTTTTCACGCCTTTCGCCAAACTTAGAATTTTTCCCCATCCTTCTTATGTTTCGTTCCGTTTTAAGTTCAAACGTATCATGTGATGTATACGCGATCTTTTATTGGCTGTCACTTTTGTTTCATGATTTTATTATTGGCTATCCCAACTTTCACGTCCTGCTTCTTACAACTTATTTTGAGCTTAAAATCTTCCCACGAATATTCTTAGATCGGGGATAAAACACGTATGCTTTCTGACCCTGAGGCCATTGTTAACTTCACGTCCGAGCCAAAGTACAAAAGCGAAACTTTCGGTAGATTTCTTGGTGTCGATAGCAGGTATGCGCCATCTGCCTTCCTTTCGAGGAAAACAAAAATTGTTTTTCTGCCTTTTCAACGAAACCCATTCCTAGTGACGCAGTAATTTGTATCACAAATTATGTAAATGTCAGAGTGATTGTAGTGTGAATATGCATTATTGTGTGACATTGATTTGAGATGTTTGTTGATTGTAAGCATTGTCGAGAAGTACGTTTATACGGCCTTACTGAAACTGACAATAATAGCGTGCAATAATGTAGCGAGGGGGTGAGCTGTTTATCATTATTAGAGACGAGCAAATGACGTAATATTGGCGCGTTTTTCTTAGAATTTGCTGGAACATTTTTCCTAGAGCATATGTGTTCATAATTTTCATTGGATATAAAAATAGACGCTAATGTTGGCGCGTTTTATTAACCAATAGCAGCTCAGTTATAATCTTTAGGCATATCGGGGTGTGGGAGTATAAAAAGGGCTAAGTCTGAGGTAGATTCCTCCAGTCCATCAGAAACATTTGTACATTACACGTCGGCTCCAGTCCATCGGAAACATTTGTACATTACACGTCGGCTCCAGTCCATCGGAAACATTTGTGCATTACACGTCGCTGAGTTCAACGAAAGCAGTCATGGTGAATAGAGAGCATACTTTATCGATTTGCAGGTTACGCGTAGCAAAGTTATGAAAAATCTCAAGTGTCGTAAAGTTAATTCCACAAAAAGTTGAAGTACGCGAATTAATAATGTACAGTAAATAAGTTATTATAACAGTTTCAGTTTGGCGAGTGTCACGATTAATAGGTGAAAGTGAATAACGTGTTAAGACAATAAAAAGTGTAAAACAAATTCTTTCATCAGTGTTATCTTTGGATAAAAACTCCTTTCCGTTTACTCACCTGTATAAGATAAGTGCTTGACCGAGAGATCGTAGCTAGCCGGAGGACAGTAAACCCAAAAATTAAATACAATAACAGGCGATCGATAAAAGATAACACGAAGTGACCGCAACAAATTGTCTTTTATACATGCGGCAAATAAACAGTAGCATTCTTTCAAACTTAACAAAGAATACTGCCACACTAGTATGAATTTACAGAGCGGGCCTCTTTTTGATATGATTCTCTTTATACCCTTTATCTCGTTGTTCAGCATTATTTGTCGTTATGTTTGATTATGCTTTTCTCGTTTTGTTGTCTATTTAGGGTTTTGATCGTCTTATATCATTATTATTATTATTATTATTATTATTGTTGTTGTTGTTGTTGTTTTTCTCTCCTGGGTCTCAATAACCGGCTTTAAACTTTAAAACAATGACAAAGGATTGAACAAATCAAACCATTAATAATGGATATCTCGGAAATTTTGGTACCACAAAAAAGTTATTTGAAATAAAGTGTGTGTTTTAAAGATATCTGCATTTTTTTGTGTGGTACGTTTTCGTCTATCGCTTGCTGTTTACCAGTTATACAAGATTATACAAAATTCTTTCCGAATAAAGACGACCTCACAGGCTATTCCCAGAAAATTGAAGATATACATTTTATTTGTCATGTAGTAAGTATCTTTAATATATGGCAGTTTAATCAAAATCGTTAGAGCAATTTTATAGAAAATCAAAAGTTTCCAAAAGTCCATGTAAAGGGTAGTTTGTGGCGGGGAGAGTTTCTTGAAAATCTTTGTGTTGCATCTTTGGAACGTACTGAACCTAAATACCGATCTTGTTATTTATCCGAAATTTCATTTTTGAGTATGCTGCTCACAGTCGCGCGCACACACACCACACACACACACACACGGACCTTTTTTTAAAAAGCTCTTTTTTTATTCAGCGTCCTTAAAATATATATTTCCGGTGAAATCTCGATATCGAAGTTTTGCAATACCTTCTCTAACTAGTAAGCATGTGATAGAGAAAGTGAAAAGGGTTACTATATGCTGGCTTTGAAATTCCATATCTTTCTCATGACATAATGAGTAACAGCTGAATGATGATAGCAATTAAAAAATTCAAACCAATAATAACGAATATCTCTAAAATGGCTGATGCCGCAATTTAAGTTACTTGTTATAAGTTGCGTGTTTTAACAGATGTAAATTTTTGTCTATCCCTTACAGTTATGCCAAATTATAGAAAATTCATCCGAATGAAACAGATTTCACAGGTTATTCCAAGAAAATTCAACTGACACATTTTATTTATCGTGCCAATATTTTAAATATGTGGTATTTCAATCAAAATCGTTACAGCCATTTTTGAGAAAATACAAAAGACGTCAATTTTTCCATATAAAGAAAAGTTTGGTGTGAGGAGATTTACTTGAAAATTTTCGTAACACATCCTTGAATATGTTAACCTAAATACGAAGTTTGGTATTTATCCGAGTACGTTTTTAAGTTATACTATTCAGAAAGACATGCGGGCAGACACATTGGCACGCTCACGCACGCGCATGCACACACACACAAACGTACCCTTTTCTATTCAGGGACCTCAAAACGTATATTTTCTTTGGAATATGATATCGAACTTTTGGGTGGAATGTACCTTTTCCTACTATAAGTAGTGCTAGAGAAAGTATAAATATAATAGCTTTTTCTACCCATTTTGTTTACAAATCTTCCTACACAACTGTGGGTTGCCAAACACAAAGATTACTAAACAATGTGCAGTAATAATATTAAACAAAGAGACTAAAAAAATATAAAACATTAACAAATCATGAAAACTCACAATAGGTAAAAAAAGTAAGAGTAATAACCACAAATAATATCAACAAAAAGAATAACAGTAACAAAAATAACAACCTTCATACCTATACTGAAAATTCCTCGTGATAAAAGCTTGTTTTTATACATCTTGTTAATTATAATACATGTTTTTTTTCCGAAAGGGTTTAATACGCATTTTCTTGTAGCTACATAATAGCAAACATGATGCTAGTATGACAGTCAAATGTTTAGAAAGAAACTCGCTCTGTGTATGCTGGATCTAATATTTTGAATAATCTTTTGTCCGTTGAGAAACATAGAACGGACATAACATGTCAGAGGTGCGTATGCTCCAAAATTCCGAACAACAGGAAACATCTCGTATTCGGCTAAACTAAAGAAACAAAGTGAGTTAACACAAATCTCTTATGGTTTTATAATGCGGTGGGTGCCGGGACATCAGGGTATCCCTGGAAATGAAAAAAATGTACAGCTTGCTATAAGAGGTACTGAAATACCCTATGCTGGCCCTGAACTCGTGGTTGTAATCAGTACACGTACTGCTAAAACCTTAAACATGGATTAGGGAAACACACCAACTCAGGTGGCGAGCCTATCCTGTACAAAGGCAAACCAGGAAACTTGTCTTAGGTCCATACAGCACGTTTTGCTCATCTTTCCTGAGAGTGAGCAGAAGAGGGATAAGAAAAGTAGTTGCATTAATTTCTGAACATGGTTACTTCAGCAAATATCGATCCTACAAAGACGAGCCCATCGTAGAATGTGCAAGGACGATGGGGAAACTGCTTCGCATATCCTGTTCAATTGGCCTTTTCTAGTAAGAAGGATACTATTTATGCACTGGGGTTTGTGAAAATTGCAACACCAAGAAGGAAACGCGAGAATTCAATGAATTTAATACCACGGTTATGTACAAGACAAGTAACAAATGATAAATTTGTCAAATCTATACGTGGCCTCCATGCGCTGCAATTAGAGCTGCTATACGCCGTGGCATTGAATCAAAAAGGTTCTGAATAAATTCCTGAGGGATTTTCCTCCACGCAGTTTGTATTCGAGGCCACAAATCCGTGACACTGGTTACTGGAGGACCGTAACGCACCAGGTGCCGACCAACCATATCCTAGACATGTTCATGGGCGACATGTCAGGCAAACGTGCAGGCCAGGGAAGCAATGGTACCCGTCGCTCTTCGAAGAAGACTTGTACATTCCTCGCAATATGTGGCCGGGCATTGTCCTGTTGAAATGTGGCCTGTGAAGATGCCTGAAGCAGGGGGAGTACCTCGGGCTCTACAAACACCGTTAGGTACCGGTTGCTGTTCAAAGTGCCCTCAATTCGTAGGAGGCGAGATCGGTTGTTTTAACACATGGCGCCCAAACCATCACACCTGGTGTTTGTCCGCTATGCCGCTCAACAATGCAGTCCTCCAGGTTGCGCTCACCACGGTACCGCCAGACACGTATGCGGCCTTCACTGTAGGACACGTTGAAGCGGGACTCGTCCGAAAAGACTACATTTTGCCATTCAGCATCCCAGTGACGGTTTTCACGTGCCCACTGTTGTCGGAGGAATTATGGTTTCTGGAAAATGGAAGCCGACGTAATGGCATGCATGCAACCAGTCCAACCTGCAGCAGACGGCGACGAACCGTTGATGCAGACAAGTTCACACCTGTTGCAGTGCTCCAGCGTCGTGCCAACACTGTGGATGAAGCTGTACGGTCCGTCATGGCCATGCGGACAAGATGACGGTCATCCCGTGCTGTGGTCATGTTCCGAGGTCCAGTACCCGCTCTTCGCTGTGTACGATCTTCATCTATCCACTGCTTCCACACACGCATCACTGTCGTAGCAGCATGCCCTGTACGAGCCGAAATGTCACGGTATGACAAACCGGCTTCCAAGAGACCGATCATTCTGCCCCGTTCGAACACACCCACATGGTGCCCTTTGACGTCGACGAGGTATACTGGCACTCACTTTATTGTTTCCACCTCGTTTGACAGCTCTGCACTGACTATACTGGACGCAACACTGACCTTGTCGGACCGACACGAGAGGGTTCTGCAAACCTAACCACTTACTGCTTGCACACTCTTCTACACTTCCACCAAATTTGGAGTTATTCGGGAAATTCTTTCTTATTCTTGCAATTTTCACAAACAACAGTGTATAATCAGGGAAGCTCTAGGAAAGGCTGCTCACATAGGAATCAAAATACTGCAACTTTCTTCAGAGAACATATTTTGGGAAACAATGAAGGCATCCTTTCCATTGGGGTTGCACAATAAACCGTTTAGGCTGACGTGCGGGTGGTCAGTAAAACTTAAAAAAAACAATAAAAGAAAACAAAAAACTGTTATCTGTCTAAACATAATTCATTCAGAGTAAAGAGGCACTCACTCGCGTAAATACGTCAACCTAGATATTTTAGCATAAACTCTTAGTCACTTTTGAGAAAACCAAAAATAACAAACGCTTTCCATGTAAAGGATAGTTTGGGGTGGGGGATTTTCTTGATAATCTTCATATCACAATCTTTAAAGATGCTGGAATTAAATACCAAATTCGCTTTTTTAATTATGCTATTCACAAACATGCACGCACAGTCACACGTGCGTTTTTCATAAATTCTTCCTTTTTACTTTCTCTACTACGTATAGTAAGTAGGGGAAGTATTGTATTCCACCCAAAAATTCGATACCGAGATTTCACCGGAAATACATGTTTTGAGACCCCCTGAATCCAAAAAAAGCATTTTTGGAAACATGTCCGTGTGTGTCTGTGAACAGCATAACTCAGAAACGAACAGTCGGATAAACACCAAACTTGGTATTTAGGTTCAGTATCTTCCAAGGATGCGACACGAAGGTTTTCAAGAAAATCGCCCCACCCCAGAGTACCCTTTACATGGAAGATTTTTCGAAAATTTTAATTTTCTCAAAAATGGCTCCAACGATTTTGATTAAAATATCAGATGTTTAAGATATTTTCATGACAAATAAAATGTATATCTTGAATTTTCTGGGAATGTCTCCAAAAGTATTCTTCATTGTGAACGACTTTTGCATAACTCGTAAACCATAAGAGATAGACAAAATTTTACTACACAAAAAATGTAGATCGCGTTAAAATACACAATTTATGTCATATACACTTTTTTTGTTGAGTTAACCATTTTCGATATATTACTTGTTATTTCCTTAAATTTTTCAATACTTATTTTCTCAAATGGGAATTCGTTATTCATTTTTTTGTCTTGGATATGCAAAGAGTATTAATATGTGGGAAAGGGAATGGTGGTGCACCTAGCAACCAGCTATTAAGAGATATGTATGTGCTTAAAGGCTACTGTATTTCCAAATTGCCCTTGTAAATATACATTCCCCTTACATCTACAAGAAAATTAGCAATAAGATAGAGTCTGCAAATGTTTATTTCGATTAACATGAAGTAAATGGAGAAATAGCGTTTGTAAAAATAGTTTGTACAAGAGTAGAGAAAGTCATGTCAGTGTAACACATCAGATTTTTTTATTCAGGTGACCAAAACACGTGTTTCCAGTGCAATTGGATATCGAATTTTTAAGTGCAATACATTACTTCCTCTACTTACTTTAGGTAAGTGGCAGAGAAAGTAAAAAGGACAGAAAAGAAAGAGAGGGATGGAGGGGTGTTAGTGAGTGTTAAAAGGGTTTTCATCTTGACTTCAAGTGACTGTGTAGCTGGCGAGAAAGATAGTTTCTGTTTTATATCAGCATATCCGCTTTAAACATTCATTTTAAACACCAAAGCACTGCTTCAAATAGTTAATTGAATTCCGCTTTCCAAAAGAGAGTGTTGGTTGTTTGCGCATTCTATGAAATGGAAACTGAATGTGATGTAATGATAAGGTTCATAACACTGCTTTAGCGCCAAAGGGTAACCATATAATATTTATAAATATTTAAATACCCTTCTCCTTAATTTAAAAATCTAAAAATGTTGAAAGACGTCTTGAGGACGATCCACATGAAGAAAATCAAAGAAGTGGAACACTAAGAGAATTTATTGAACAAATACAGGAATCAATATCAGATAACAGCGGATTAAATCGTCTGAAATTGTTGTATTGAATGATTAATCGTTTATAATAAAGCTTTATCCAAAATGGGTAGGGTAACGTGAATCAAAAATGCACTCGTATTACAAGTAAAGCAAAGGTTTGATGTCTTTCAAGAATATCGTCCTTTAATATCCTGTTACATTGCATAAATAAGCACTCAATTCACTTTACTTAACAGTATATCAAGGGGTTCTTTCATGTTATACACAACACATTCTGCAGCCTTCAACTGTACTCGTAGTAACAATCTTGATTCAATGTTATTCGACTCGTGGCCGTATTACGGGAAATTGCTGCTCTGCACTGCGCTGTTTGTAAGCGGTTCTGTTGCCCTTCAACTTTCTCTCCTCTACGTGTGCCAGCTAATCAGTTGAAGTGAAGTCTGTGCTATACAGAAATTGACACGTTACGAGACCCACATGTTTCAATGTTATAGAACCAATAACGATTTCCAGTTGAAAAAGGTAAAGTATTTGAAAATTCAAACCTATAACAAAATATGTCTATGGATAAAGCTATAAAAATCTTATTTGACATACATTGTGTGCTTTAACAAATCTGCATTTTTTGTGTATTAAGATTTTGTCTATCTCTTACGGTTTACCGATTATGCAAAAGTCATACAGAATGAAGATGACTTCGCAGGCTTTCCCAGAAAATTAAAGATAGATATACATTATATTGTCATGTAAATATCTTATGGTATTTTAATAAAATCGTTAGGGCCATTTTTGAGAAAATAAAAAGTAATTCATTTTTTCCATGTAAAGAAATTATTTTTAAAATCTTTGTATCGTATCCTTGGAAGACGCTGCTTAAATATTGTGAAGTGAATATTTGTTTGTAGTTGTAAGCTGCTTCATGTTTATATGCACCACGTATGGGAGCCAATTTGTCGCGGTCACTTCGTCTTATCTTTTTGCTGGGCGCCTCTTATTGTATTACTATTTTTAAATTTGGGTTCATTGTCCTCCGGCTAGCTATTGTTTCTCGGTCGAGCACATCTCTTGAACAGGGTGAGTAAACGGAAAGGAGTTGTTACTCAAAGATAACACCGATAAAAGAATTTGTTTTTATACTCTTATTACCGTCACAATTAATTAAGTTCACATATTGACTCTTGATACACGCCAGACTGAAACTGTTATATTTTCTAATGTTACTATAATCACTTATTTGTTGCACCTTATTAATTCGCGTATTTCACATTTATAACTAGCTTTACGACGCGAGAGATTCTGTAGCATTTACGTAACGTGTACTTTATGTATGCTTCCGTTGAACTGCGTGACGTATAACTCACGAATACTTATGTTGAACTGATCGACGTATTACACACGAATGCTTCTTCTGGACTGAGCGTTACCCATCTCTCTGCTTCATAATTTATACTCCCTCACCCAATATGCCTAAAGATTTACAACCCAGCTGCTATTGGTTAATAAAACGCGCCAACATTTATATCCAATCAAAATTACGAAAACATATGCTCTAAGGAAAATATTCCCGCCATTTCTAAGAAAAGCGCGCCAATCTGACGTCATTTGCTTGTCTCTAATAATTGATAAACAACTCACCCCCTCGCTCATTGTTACCCGCTCTTATTGTCAGTTTCAGTGAGGCCGTGTAAACTTATTTCCTAACAATGCTTATAATTAACAAACATCTTAAATCAATGTCATACAATAATGCTTATTTACACTACAATCACTCTGGCATTTACATTGTTGTGATACAGATTACTGCCACAATTGGTATTTAAACGACTTTTCGTTTTTAAGTTATGGTGCTCATAAGCATACAGACACACATGGACCTTTTTCTAAAAATGCTGTTTTTGGAATACGCGGGTCTCAAAACATGCATTTATAATCAAATCTGGATATTCAATTTTTGGTGGAATACAATACGTCCTTTGCTTACTAAAGGTAAGTAGTAGAGAGAGAGAGAGAGAGAGAGAGAGAGAGAGAGAGAGAGAATAAAAAGATTTAAAGATTTCAATGTAAATGGTAATTTTAGGTGGACGAATTTTCTTGAAAAGTTCATCCTTTCAGTGACAGGCCAATACGCCGTCGTATTGTGCTGAAGACAAAATGTTACCATATTTAGTGTTCATTTCCCTGAACCAAAACAAGACGTAAAGAAGGAAGCAAGAAAGAAATCGTATGATGAATTGCCTTTAACAACGGGCACAGATGAACATGCTGCGCGCGCATTATGTGATATGACGGGATGGAGAGCAAGTTGGATGGCATCTCATAGCACGTGAGACATCCGGACGGAGTATATGGTGCGCCCTAAAGCCAGCGTCTCCTACAAGGGTAAGTCCCATCTGGGCATTTTACAATAGCCATGTTTGTGGTGTGTGTTCCTAATTTAAAACAGAGGGGCATTTTCGCAACCTTGTGCTGCTATGAAATCTTTAAAAGGTCTCGGCAGTAATGAATACGAAAGTTAAAACGTGAAATATAGTTAAAAGAAAAAGAATTAAATCTTATGTGAAACAATCACAGCGCTTTCACTGCCCATCATTATTTTACATTCATGTTTTATAAACAATGCATACGCAGGTTTATTTGTTACCTATAGTAACTGAAGGAAGTATTGCACTCCTAAAATGTTATATCGAAATTTGAACGGAAATACATGTTTTGTGGCCCCCTGAATCCAAAAGGGAAGCATTTTTAGAAACAAGCGCGCGCGTATGTGTATCTGTAAACACCTCAAAAACGAAAAGTAGAATAAGTACCAGGCAGTATTTTAGTTCAGCATCTCCCAGAGATTGGCACGAATCTATAACTAACCTTTTTAATAGAAACTGCTTGTTTATTTTTTATCTTCTCAAAAATGGCTCATCAAAATGCAAAATTTATGGCAGACAAAACGTTTGTAGTGTTAGTCACTTTCGAAATAGTTTATAATGTTGCAAGTTTAGACCTTTCCAAAGCGTATAACGGATATACTCCAAAGATTGAGGTTCATTCTGCTTTCTCTTCTTTCCATCGAAGAACTTGTTACCAAGCATAAGCATTTACATGCTATTTCCTCATGTTGTAAGGTTCTCGTTTAAATTGAAACAATTCCTAGATAAAAACATATCATGAGTAACGTAGCGAGGATAGAAGAATCACTTTTTATATGAATAGTGTAACGTATAATGAATATTTGTGATTATTGGTAGAAAACACCGCATGAATATCTCATAATATCTTTAGAAAGAGAACCATGTGTATATCGTATAAACATCAGATACGATATTTAAGCTCAGCATCTTCCTAGGATGCGACACGAAGATTTTCAAGGAAGTCCCCCTACTCTACAGCACCCTTTACATGGAAAATTGTTTAGTATTTTTACTTTTCTCAAAAGGGCTCTATCAGTTTTGATTGAAAAACATACGCATTTGCACGACAAATAAAATGTATGTATTGAATTTTCTACCGTCTATGAAGTAGGTACGTTTCATATGAATACATATTGTATATTTTTTGTATTACTGATAAACCACACGAGACGCACGAAAAAGGTACACCTTGTTAGAACAGGCCGTTTGCTTAAAATGTAATTTTGTGGCATTAACCATTTCCGGGACATTCTTTACTGGTTTGTATTTTCCAATACTTTATCATGTTTACTTTCTCTACCACGTATACAGTCGGTAGAAAAGGTATTATATTTCACCCCAAAACTCGATACCTAATTTTCCCGGAAATACATGTTTTGAGGCCCCTGAATAAAAAATGTATTTTTAGAAAAAGGTCCGTGCGCGCGCGCGCGCGCGTGTGTGTGTGTGTGTGTGTGTGTCTGTGAACAGCGTAACTCAAAAACGAAAAGTCGGATAAATACCAAACTTCGAATTTAAGTTCAGTATCTTCCAAGGATGCGACATGAACATTTTCAATAAAATCCCCCACCCTAAGCTACCCTTTACCTGGAAGACTTTTCGAAAAATTCTGATTTTTTAAAAACGCTTCCAACGATTTTGATTACAATACCACACATTAAATATATTTGCAAGACAAATAAAATGTATATTTTGAAATTTCTGAAATAGCCTGTGAAGTCCTCTTCATTCGGAAGGAATTTTATATAATCTTTAACTGATAAATGTTAAGCGATAGACGAAAACGTACTTTACAAGAAATGTGTATCTCTTTAAAGCACACAATTTATTTTAAATACTTTCTTTGTGGCATCAGCCATTTCCGAGATATCCGTTATTAATGGTTCGATTTGTTCAATATTACTTTCTCTACTACGTATAGTAAGTAGAGGAAGTATTGTATTCCACCCAAAAATTCGATACCGAGATTTCACCGGAAATACATGTTTTGAGACCCCCTGAATCCAAGAAAAGCATTTTTGGAAACATGTCTGTGTGTGTGTGTCTGTGAACAGCATAACTCAGAAACGAACTGTCGGATAAACACCAAACTTGGTATTTAGGTTCAGTATCTTCCAAGGATGCGACACGAAGGTTTTTAGGAAAACCCCAGATTACCCTTTACATGGAAGAGTTTTCGAAAATTTCAATTTTCTCAAAAATGGCTCTAACGATTTTGATTAAAATATCATATGTTTAAGATATTTTCATGACAAATAAAATGTATATCTTGAATTTCCTGGGAATGTCTCCAAAAGTATTCTTCATTGTGAACGACTTTTGCATAACTGGTAAACCATAAGAGATAGACAAAATTTTACTACACAAAAAATGTAGATCGCGTTAAAATACACTATTTATGTCATATACATTTGTTTTGTTGAGTGAACCATTTTCGAGATATTGCTTGTTATTCCCTTAAATTTTTCAATACCTATTTTCTCCAATGGGAATTCGTTATTCATTTTTTTTTTGTCTTGGATATGCAAAGAGTATTAATCTGTGGGAAAGGGAATGGTGCTGCACCTAGCAACCAGCTATTAAGAGATATGTATGTGCTTAAAGGCTACTGTATTTCCAAATTTTCCTTGTAAATATATATTCCCCTTACATATACAAGAAAATTAGCAAATGCTAATCTCGATTAACATGAAGTAGATGGAGAATAACCGTTTGTATAAATAGTTTGTACAAGAGTAGAGAAAGTCATGTGAGTGTAACACATCAGATTTTTTTCATTCTTTTTAAGTCCCATCGATGTTCAGCTGTTTCTGGCGATAGCATGGAAACAGTATGAAATTTCAAGGCCAGGGTATAGCGTCCAATTCTTGAAATATTTGAGTATCATTTTTTGTATCCTAATAAAATGTGTAGTGTAGCCATTTCTGCAAAGGTTTATTTGGATTAAAATGAAGTGGATAGAGAAGTAAGCTTTAGTAAGAATAGTTTGTATACCCAAGAATAAACGATAGTGTAGAGAATGTCATGTTATTTATCTCATAAGGTTTTTTAAGTGCTATCATCATTTATATGTTTATCACGATATCATTGTAAGTGCATGTAATTTCAAAGCCTGACGCATTTTAAAGATTTGATTAACCGTTAGCCTCCTTTATTGCACCTATAACGAAATCTGCAATAAAATTACTTCTACAAACGTTTATCTCGATTAACGTGTACTGGATAGAAAAAATAAGCTTCTGCAAGAAGCAAATGATTATAACGATTAACATGAACTAAACAGAAAAATAATCTATTACAAAACGTAAATGTTTATCTCGATTAACATGAAGTAGATAGAAAAATAACATTTTGAATGAAACAAATGTTTATTGCTAATGTTATTGTAGGTGCAAAGGGAATGTGGTAGGCTTTAAGCGACAGTCAAATGCTTTAAGAGCTGGTTGCTATGTGGAGCATTCCATTCTCTTTATATGTCCAGGACATAAAAAAAACGAATAACGAATTCCCATTTGAGAAAAATTATAAATATTGGAAAATTAAAACAAACAACAGTGAATATCTTGGAAATGGCCCACTCGACAAAACAAAGTGTATATGACATAAATTGTGTGTTTTAACGAGATCTACATTTTTGTGTAATAAAATTTTCTCTATCCCTTACGGTTTACCAGTTATGCATGTCATTCAGAATGAAGACAACTTTGGGGGATATTCCCAGAAAATTCAAGATATATATTTAATTTGTCATGAAAATGTCTTAACATATGGTATTTTAATCAAAATTGTTAGATCCATTTTTTAGAAAATCAAAATTTCCGAAAAATTGTCCATGTAATGGATAGTTTGGGATGGTGGGGGGATTTTCTTGAAAATCTTCGTGTCGCATCTTTGGAAGGTACTGAACCTAAATACCAAGTTTGTTATTTATCCGACTTTTCATTTTTGAGTTATGTTGTTCACAAACAAACGCGCATACGGACGTTTTTCTAAAACCTTTTTTTTATTATTATTCAGGTGGGCTCAAAACATGCATTTTCGGTGAAATATCAGTATCGAATTTTTGGGTGGAATACAATACTTACCCTACTTACTATACGTAGTAGAGAAAGTAAAAATAAATTTTACACGAATAGTTGGTCGTCTGGCTTGAAAATATGCATTACGTTTAGAGAAAAATGTGAAGTTATTTATTATACGTTAAGGTTTTACAGAAACGTCGTTTGATGTCTTCTAATTTTACATTATTATCCCTTGTACGGTTCATTTTGGAGAGAATTTTAGAGAATCGTTAATATCTTCTCCATGTTATGTACGGAATGAATATTTCACCACAGCATCTAAAGACTGAATTTCACCAATAGTAGATGTTCTTTGATTTCTGTTTAAATTACGATCTCCATACGTAAGAGTCTTAGTCTATGAACTCCTATTTTGAGAGAGAGTACTGTTTGTATAATAGCATTAGTCCAAATCAATGACCATTCTTTTCAAGCTTTTGATACCACAACTTTTTGCACTGAAAGTTGGTCATCAACGGAGATAGCATGATCCAGGAACTATGAATTTTATATTATGTTTTACATGGCACGATTCATTAACTATATCTTATCAATATCTAAGTGTAACGTAACCATACATCATGTTGACTATCAAAATTATCAGTTCCTGCATCTTCATTAACACTACAACTTGCTTATGACAACAGATGGCCTTAAAGTTGCCTACTGTACAATTTGTTTTATTTCGCTTGTTCCTTCTCTTATTGCACTGTTCACCTTAGATTTATTGCCTTATACTGCTACGTGGACTTAAGTCGGTGCATCATTTCGGATTCATTTTGCAGCTATCGAAAACCAGACAAACTCTAATGTGGTTATTCGGAATAAGGACTTTAAATTTTATTTAAATGCGAGTCTCAGCATGCTAATTGTTTTTCTCTAAAATATAAACTTTCACGTTCTCTATATACGAGATTTGTTTTATCTAAATTGGTATGCGAAGCATAGTTTATTTATTATAGCACTAATTAACCTGGTCTTTGTGGCATCATTGGCAATGATGAAGCAGATAAACTTCCAAAATAGGTGCCAAGATCCATTTTATTGGAGCAAAACTAGCGTTACCTAAGTAAAACTTCTGTTAGCATACTAATGAGCTAACTTCCCTGGCCAAAAATTGTATAAAACCATAGTGAAATCAGCACATAAAACTCAGACTTTGGTCAGATAGTAAGGGACCACAATCAAGTTGGGAAGGTAATTCCTATAATTAGTGGACATGGGCACTTCATGAAACACCTCCCGACTATGAAATTCTTTGCTGGCAATCCTCTTTGCCGTCTTTGTAAACAATCAGCAGAAACTGCTGTACACCTCCTTTTAGAATTTAATATCTATTCTGGTTCTGAATAGCATTTTTAATGCTGAACGAATGTATACAATAAATAAACAAAAAAAATTAGAAAGAAATCTGCAATCTTCGAAGGAGCTCGACCCTCAGGAAAAGAAGATAACAAAAACTTCATATGAAACATCTTAAATGTTTTCGAAAAGATAGATCTAGAACTATGATGGCATAAATAGGCTATGGCTGTGGTGCCTTGTGTCTTCGACGGCTCTCTTAAGAATCAAATCAAAACAGCATTCATTAAAACATTATTCTTGTATTCGTGTTACATCATTCGAGATGCCCTTTTTTGTCCAGAAATTATTTTAAATTAAACAATAATTACTTAATGATGTACAACATGTGAAAACAATGTTTATCATAGACACGATGGAATAAATTCAGAAGTCTTAGTACCTATCTCTTGTGAATAATAAAGACCTAAATAAAATTGGAAAGTTTCAAGCATCTTCCGTCAGATGGTGCCGTTAGATTTGAAACATGCAAATTAACTATTTCAAAAACGGCTAACGCTACAAAAAATTCGATGTGCTACATTCACATGACTTTGTCTACCCTCTATCGTTTATTAATGGATATAAAACTATTCTTACTAAAGTTTATTTATCTACTACTACAATAATCAGTGATGCTTTAGTTTTTAGTTACTAGGCAACAAAACCTATACTTTATATTCTAACAAAACACGCTATCAAAACATAAAACGCAGGCTCAACAAAGTATAAAATACGCTCTATAAAAATGCCTTTAATTTTCCAAGCTTACTGACATCATTATTATCATTAATTAAAACAGTTGATCTCACCATGAAATATTCACTCCAAAGACTCGAAGCTTTAATACTTTTCGACTTCTCATAGAAATATGCCAACAAAGAATCTTCATTTACGTCTGCTTCATTACCCACACGCCAGCCCTTGAATTTCGTATAACTACATAAATAAACTTTCTTTGAATTTTCTGGAAGTATATTAATAGTAGCACCTTGGACTGTTTTTAAAACTTTTCCTGATGAACCGTGATAATCGCCTTCTCTCATTTTTACTTTAAATTCATATATGAAACTAGCATCCAAAATCGCAGAATATAACAACAAAGTTTTTTGATTTATCGTGTCTTGTTTTTTCCAAAGCTCACATTACTCTTTCTCTAAACATATCGTTTCTGCAATAAATACATTTCATTAAATATACTAAATATACAACATTTACTAAAGTACTCTGTACATAGATAAAATATTGTAGATAACAGGTTACGAATTATGTTTAGTAACTAGTGCTGTAAACAATTATTTTCTTTCTATATACTTCGCTTTAAATCGAAATAAACCTCTGCAGAAATAGCTACATTACACATTTCGTTATAGATACAAAGGGTATGGCAATAATCAAACTTTTAAAAACTGGATGCTATATGTTGGCCTTAAAATTCCATACTCTTTCCATGCAATCGCGAGAAACAACTGAATATCGACAGGACTTTGAAATAATGGCAAACTATTGAAGAATTAGAACCATTAATAACGGATATCTTGGAAATGGCTGATCCTACAAAAAAAGTTATTTAAAATAAACTGCGTGTTTTAAAGAGATCTACAAGTTTTTGTACTGCGTTTTCGATTATCGCTTAACATTTACAAGTTATACTAGATTATACAAAATTCCTTCCGAATGAAGAAGACTTTACAGACTATTCCCGGAAAATTTTATATATAGATTTTAGTTGGCATGTAAATACTTTAATTAAAATCGTTAGTCATTATGAGAAAATAAAAACCTTTTAATGGTGCTCCATGTAAAGGATAGTTCTGTATGGGAAGATTTTCTTGCAAATCTTCGTGTCGCATCTTTGGAAGGTACTGAACTTAAATACCAAATTTATGCTGTTCACAGAAACACATGGACCTTTTTCTAAAAGTGCTTTTTTTAATTCAACTGGCCTCAGAACATGCATTTCCGGTAAAATCTCGGTATCGAATTTTTGGGTGGAATGCAATATGTTCCCTACCTACTAGGTACGTGATAAAGAAAGTAAAAATGATACAGAAAAGAGGAATTCACAAGCTGCTCATAGAAAATTCAAGAAGTGTTTCATTAGTCATGAAAATACATATTTAAAACATGTGGTATTTTTATCAAAACAGTTTGAGCCATTTTTGAGAAAATAAATAAAAAAATCAACAAATTCCCCATGCAAAGAGTAGTTTGTAGTGGGAAAATTTTCTTCCTCTGATGTTCTTGAACAGTGCCTGAATCAAGTCACAAATTTGGAATTTAAATTTTTCATGTTTTAATATGCTGTTCAGACTGAGAGACAAATACACGAGCGTTAAAAGTACTTTGTGGCTTCAGGAGACCTTATAGCATGTGTAAAGTAAAAATCTCTAACATGTCACATTCATATGATCTATCCACTATAGCTTATATTTATGCCTCTTCTATAAAATACCCTTTAAACAGCCTATTAATCAAGATAAACGCTTGCAGAGATGGTTTCATTTTGCCCATTCCGTTATAGATGCAAGAGGCTGAAGCGCTAGCCAAATGTTTAAAAGCGGGTCGCTATATGCTGGCTTTGAAATTCCGAAAACAAGAGAGAATGCCTGGCACTTCGAAAGGTGTTGGAAAATTCAAATCAGTAGCAACGAATATCTCGGAATTGATTAATGCCAGAAAACCTTTATTTGATGTAAATTGAACGTTCTAAGGAGATTTACATGCTAAGCTTTGGTGCATCTCTTATTGTTTATCAGTTATATAGCATTACACAAACTTTATTAAGAATGAAGAGGAATTTACACGCTATTCACAGGAAGTTAAAAATATTCAGTTTATTGGATATGAAAATATCTTAAACATATGAAAGTTTAATAAACATAGTTAGACTCTTCGAGTAAATTGAGAATAACGAAATGGATATTTTATTCAAAATCGTTACAGGCATTTTTGAGGAAAAAAGAACGAATTATTTTCCATATAAAGGGTAGTTTGGGGCATGGAGGTTTTCTTGAATATCTTCGTGTTGAAGGCGTGGAAGATACTGAACTTAAATACCACGTTTGGAATGTATGTGATATTTCGTTTATAAGATATGGCGTTCAAAAAAGTACGCGCACACATATACACACTAGAAGTGCTTTTTTGCATGCGGAGTACCTCTAAACGTGCATTTCCAGTGAAATTGCAGTATCGAATTTTTTGATGGAATACAACAGTTCATCCCTTACTAGATACAATAGTAGATGGAGAAAGTCTTATAAGTGTAAAATATCGCATTATTTATAAGATATTCCAGACATGTTTGAAGCTCGAAAGTGCGTGATAGAAAGCAAGAGCACAAAAGAGTAGCATGGCTTTTGGCGGCCCTACAAAACATTACCTTACGTGTCGTTGAATATGCAAGTGGATATTGCTTTTATCTGAAACTGTGAATTCCATGGCATCAGATTTGCTACAATGTGGCATTTGGCATTCAGTAATTGATTTTCTCTACATCGATGAATAGGAATTAAATCAAACTGCGCCTATCAGTGGCGTAGCGTTAGGGTTCTATCGTAAATGTGTGACAGATTGCTCTAGCAAGCCCGCCTCTGTGGTGTGGTGGTAGCGTGTCTGCCTCACATTCAAGAGCTTCTGAGTTCGAATCTCGATTAGGGTGCGTTACTCGGATAAGGTTTTTTCTGGGGTTTTACCTTATCCTGAAAAGATAATTAAGCATTGAGATTTATGCATTCCGGGCTCATTTGACCATCATTTCATCCATTCATCGTCCGATATGACCTAACCGGTTAAAGGACGCTAAACTAAAAAAAAAGTTTTAGGTAATTTTGGCTTCTAAAATTCCGTCACATTTAAATATAATACGTGTATTTTGCTGTACATAGGATGAACCAGTAACAGTAATTCATTTCGGAAAACACAAGATTAAAATTTTCAAGGTAATTGAATTAATAGAAACGTTTCTTACGAAAGTTGCTTGTTTTGGGACTTGCGGTTGTGGCTGACGAAATCAAGCTCAAGTTATGTATATTTTTGTCTCAAAATTTATGATGGCATATTTTTCGAAATAAATTGCTGTTACGGGTGATCTGGTTCACTCTGTATATTGAAAAATAGATATCTCACTCTCTTGAGCAAAAGTAACCCCCTTGGATAGATATTCCCTTATGTGTCTCTTCTGATTCTGATGATAAACCAAAACTATAAAATAATTCGTGGTTACACTGCTACCGTCACTTCTCTTCTAGCACCTCTTTGGATAGACACCCTCCCATATGTCTACCTTCAGCAGTGCTCAGAGTGTGCATGTTTTGTTGACCCCGCTCCTCATGTCTGATGCCAATTTTTGACTGGCCAGGGCAGACATGTCTATAGTCGACCGTCTCCGTACGAGAACGGCGCTTGTATATCGCCCACTGACACAATATCTTTCTACACAGACAGTAGAAAGATAACATTGCTGATGCAACAAAAATACTTATTTGAAAAATTGTGTGTTTTAAAAAAATCTACAGTTTCCGTGTAGTAAGCTTTTGTCTATCTCTTAAAGTCTACCAGTTATACAAAACTCGTACAAAATTCTTTCCTATGCAGAAGACTTCATAGGCTATTTCCAGTAAACTCAAAGCACATATTATATTTGTCATGCAAATATCTTAAATATTTAGAATATATATCAAAATCATTAGAGCCATTTCTGGAGAATCAAAAAAAACAAAAGAACCAAACACTTACCATGTAAAACAACAGTTTGAGGAGAGAGGATTTTCTTGAAAATGAACTTAAATACCAAGTTTGGTATTTATCCAACAGTAGGATATATAGGAGAGAGCTGGGCCACTTTTTTGCGTTTATATGGGAAAGGATAGGGAAAACGAGGCTGGATGGGGTGGTTCAAGGAGGAAAATGCGTTTATATGGGAGACATAGGGAATACGACGACCGATACTATGGTAAAGAGGGTTGAAGGAGGGAAATACGTTTATATGGAAGAAATAGTAGAGAGGTGTTAGGCTAGGAGGGTTTAAGTATGCGTTTATAAGGAGAGACGAGAAAACGGAGAGAGATCCTATGTTAGGATACACAGGTGTTAAAGTTAGGTTAGATAGGAAACCAAAGAGATACTCAGCTAGACAGGGGACAGGAGAGGAATGCGCTTTATGAGAGGTAGAGGATACGGGGAGTGGTGTTAGGCTAGAAAGAGGTTGAGAGTAGAGTATGCGTTTATATGTTTGAGAAGTATAGGAACAGGAAGAGGGTGCTAGGCTAGACAGAGGTTGAGGAGTAGAGTATAGGTTATATGAGAGGTATAGGAAAACGAGGGGAGGTGTTAGGCTAGACAGAGGCTGAGTAATGTATGGTTTATATGAGCGGTATAGGAAAACGATGAGAGGTGTTAGACTAGACAGGGCTTGAAACGTAGTGCATGGTTTATATGAGAGATATAGGAAAACGAGGAAAGGTGTTAGGCTAGACAGAAGTCGAGGAGTAGAGTATGGTTTATATCAGAAGTATAGGAAAACGAGGAGAGGTATTAGGTTAGGAGAATTGAGTTTGTGTTTATAAGGAGAGACGAGAAAACGGAGAGAGATCCTATGCTAGGATAGACAGGTGTTAAAGTTAGGTTAGATAGGAAACCAAGGAGTGATACTCAGCTAGAGGGGGGGGGGGTAGGAGGGAATGAGCTTTTGAGAGGTAGGGGATACGGGGAGTGGTGTTAGGCTAGACAGGGCTTGAAACGTAGGGCATGGTTTATATGTATGAGAAGTATAGGAACAGGAAGAGGGGCGCTAGGCTAGACAGAGGTTGAGGAGTAGAGTATAGTTTATATGAGAGGTATAGGAAAACGAGGAGAGGAGTTAGACTAAACAGAGGTCGAGGAGCAGAGTATGGTTTATGTGAGAGTCATAGGTAAACGAGAGAGGCGTTAGGCTAGACAGAGCTAGAGGAGTAGAGAATGGTTTATATGAGAGGTATAGGAACAGGAGGAGAGGTGTTAGGCTAGACAGGTAGTGTAGCAGTAGGAATATGGACTTATATACAGGAGAGATAGGGAATAGGAGGTGCTAGACTTGAAAGCGACTTTAGACGTGAACTTAGTGGAAAACTGTTTCATGTCAATGTTCTAGACATGCCCATCACGTAACCTATTCAGGGAAAAGGTGACTCGTTCAGGGAAAAAGGAGGCCTACAAAGGGAAAAAGTTGACTAGCAAAGGGAAAAACGTGACCAGTAAAGGGAAAAATGTCACCAGCAAAGGGGAAAATGTGACCAGCAAAGGGAAAAAGGTGAGCCATAAAGGGAAAAAGATGACCTGCAACGGGAAAAGCTAACCCACTAACACTAACAGGTAAGTAATTCAGGTAGTATTGCAAGAGGCTGACTGGATCATAGCAGTGTATGATTTCACAGGTAATTCAGCTAGTATCGTATGTATTTAGGCTAATTCGTCTAATAACACAGGATAGATTCCAGATGCTAACTGCATCATGGCTCTGCATGATTTCACAGATAATTCAGCTAGTATCGTAGGTATTTAGGCTAATTCAGCTAGTATCACAAGAGGATAGATTCTAGGGTTGGGTATAGCATAGTTTCATATTTCACAGGTAATTCAGGTAGTATCACGGGTGCTCGTGCTAATTTAGAGCAGGAATTCGTATCAGAGCTAGTTAAGGTAATTTCACATGATTCGGGTAGTATCACAGGTATTTAAATCATTTTCACAGCCAATTCAGCTAGTATCTTGAGCATTTAAGCTAATTCAGCTAGTATCACAGGAGGCTAGATTCCAGAGGCTAACTGCATCATAGCTATGCATGATTTCACAGCTAATTCAGCTAGTATCGTAGGTATTTAGGCTAATTCAGCTAGTATCACAGGAGGTTAGATTCCAGGGTTGGGTATAGTATAGTTTCATATTTCACAGGTAATTCAGAGGGTATCGTAGGTATTTAGGATAATTCAAGTAACATAGGTGTTTAGAGTAATTAAGCAAGCATTACAGGAGGGTAGGTTCCAGGGGTTGGTTATAGCCTAGTTTCGTATTTTACAGATAGTTCAGGTAATATTGTAAGTATTTGGGTAATCAGCATAGTTTCACAGATGCTCCTGATAATTTCGATCAGAGATTTGTATCACAGCTATTTAAGGTAAATGCAGGTGATTCAGGTTGTATCAATGGTATTTGTGTCATTTTAACAGGTAATTCAGATAGTGTCTAGGTATTTGGGCGATTCAAGCATCATAGGTGTTTAGAGTAACTCAGCTAGTATCACAGGAGGCTAGATTCAATGATCAGGGTTTCGTATCAGAGCTATTTAATGTAATTTCACTTGATTCGAGTAGTATCACAGGTATTTAAGTCATTTTAACGGGCAATTCAACTAGTATCACAGGTACTCATGGTAATATAGAGAGTAATTAAATTATAAAACATTTCTCATCCAACGTTGCAACAATTTATATACTTTTTTCTAAATCTTACAAACTTATTATATGTTAAACAGTTATTGTACGATGCGGAGAGGGATAAACTGCATATTGGTTCACAAATTGAAAAGCTTTACGTCAACATACCTTTATTTTAGTTCGGTGTAGATGTCTCTCCCCTTTTATCTAGGCTTGAGACTAGCACTAGGATTGCTCCTAATGGCAGGGTTACCACCTTCCCTTCCATCTTCTTCTTTCTTCATCAGGCGTCAGCTATCTGCATATACAGCACACAGATAACCTTCTTTTGTAGACTCACGATAAAATCTTTATCTTTAACTTACATTCTTTTAAGCACTGTTTGTAATGGCGTAATGTCCATACGCATATGTCGTTATCCCATCCTCAGCAATAATTCTTTTATCATCAAATGGAGTCAATGCAATTTTATTCACTTGCACTGTAGCAAGAGCATGCTTTCGTGATAGGATCAGATTCATAGGTGTTCTGATGATTTCACAGGTTTTAAGACAGTCTGTATAGCTGTCAAACGAAATGTACTGCTTAATAGCGCTACGTTTTATACCTTTAATCTTTTTTATCATTGACCCTTGAATATCTAAGGCATACATCTTAGGACGTAGTCCAACAAAGCGTAGGATGATTTTGCTATTAGCCTCATCTTTAAATTTTCCCAATACCTTCTTGTTCTGAGTAGAGTAACATATATGGTTGGCAGGGTAATCAGCTGTATCGAGATGCTCAAGAAAACGTAGCTTGTCCTGGTACACATCTTCAGTTGTTACACGATGAATGAACGAATCAGTGTCCATATACATAAGCTTCAGGTTTTCAGCTCCATAATAAGGCAACAAAACGTCGTAATGATAGTTATACATTAATGTCTTGGAGATGTCCAACACACTCATACCAATGTATATAGGCTTGTTGAATACAATCTGACGAGAGGCCATATGTACAGCAGCTAGATTATCAGCATATATCGTCCTGTCGATAAACGTAGGCTTGGCGATCAGCTTCTCTAGAGTTTTTTCATTGGTCACCAGTCGTATATCCATGCGGTTACGCAGGTTCTCCATAGTTTTTCCAAACATAGCGTTGTTAAAGAGCTTGTAGAGATCCTTCTCGAAATCATTTGCAGCTTGTTGTCGTAGCCTGTTGTTAAATTCCACATAAGGTTTCAACCACTGAGACTGCCGGAATTGTAGCACACGATGGATTTTTGTTAGTCGTAGTCCATGACTAAGAGCTTGCTTCAAAGCCATGTAATGCACTACATACTTCTTTCGAGGTCCAAGATGAGGTATCAGTTTCTTTGTAGATGATTCCAATGGTTTCATACACTCTGGCAGGAAAGGTAGATCGTTGTGTAGATCGTGAAGTTCAGCAGGATACTCGATGTCAACTTCTAATATGTACCCATGAGGATCATCTTCTTGTAGTGTTTCTAAGTTGATTTCTTCAGGTGACACCCACTGAAATCCACCAAAAGGAAGAGCGTGACACATTGCCCACCCATACTGGTTATTAGCGTCCTCGTATGTGATAAATTGGGTTGGTCTCGACGGGTCAAACTTATCCATATAAGTGTTATTAGCCTCAGCATACCGATGGGAAACTTGGCATAAACCTCCTCTTATACCTGATTCCACCATGAGTAGTTGATCATAATCTTGTAACAGCTCCAACTTAATCCCAGTATACAGTAACATGGCGTCCCATGTAAGACCTGGAGAGGTAAAATAATGGGCAGGATCAACTTTGTGTGTTTTAAGGGTTTGCTCTCTGAACGTCTCAAAGACATCAGCTAGGAGAAGTACATCCGAAGTTAAGTAGAGATCGCTGTACTCTCCCAGGTTTCTCACATTGAACAGCTCCCATACATTTCTAGCATGATCGTAGTCAGTATCAGTAATTTCTTCTTCATTTAATCTATTGTAGAAGGAGTCCTTAGGAGGCAAGCAGGTCTCGTTCAGGACATCCCATGACGTAACAAAATCATATGGAAATACACCCTTACGGGTCATCAACTTCAATTTGTCTTCTCCAAAGTACTTTAGCGTTTCAGGATACGAGGTTAGATTTTTTACCAACTTATCCAAGCTTGTACTGAGGAATCGGAAGCTATCCACAAATCGAAGCTTTATATCTCCTACATACTTGGTGAATGAGATATAGCTTTCTTCAGAGTTAGGAATTACCTCCACACGTTCACTTGTGCACCCCAGCTCCTTTACAATGAAATGCGAGTCATATCCGCTAAGGTTATGCATGAAGACTGGTATATATTTAGGTGTTTTACAGGCTAAATTACATTCATTATGAAGACTTCCACGATATTCACCGCTGATGTGATCATGGTCGCGTACTTTATAGTTCTCTTCTGTAAAGGGTTTTCCACACAAGTAGCATGCTGAAGAAGACTCAAAATCCTTTTGCTGTTGATCCGTAAGTTTCAGAGGCTTAGCAGATTTGTATATATTACCAATCATTTCTGCAAGAGATGTAAGGTACAGCATAAACTTCTGAGCAGCATCAGCACCACGATACACATAGGGTTGCTTAGGAAGACCAGTTTCGAGATGTTCAACACTGGATGTAGGCTTCACGTAAACACAGAAGCTCATTGGTGTGTGCTCTTGATAAGGGGTTGTATAGGAAGTTTCAGGATTGGGTATACACGTATGGCTTGGAGTGAGAATACTCTCAAAATCAGCATAGATGACATAAGGTACTTTCAGCATCCTCTCAACATTTTTAAAGTGAACAATTGATTTCTCCTTGGTAGGCATAACTACCCTCGCAACACCATGTTGAATACAGAAGGCTACATGTTCTTGCAGTTTTTCCTGTCCACTTCGTCCATATCGATCATCAAAATGTGTAAAGCAGCGCTTACAAGTATAAACCCGTCCATTATGGTTAGTTTTCTGGCGTCGAACGAGTTTCTCAAAATTATTTATATACACGTAGTGATGTTTTCCACTGCTGTCATTCAATAGTAGCAGGTCGCGATGTTCAGGTAGTTCAATGTCAGCAACCTTTATTGGATACACTTCATGCTTCTCATCCAGCCCGAAAACGTTAATGGATATCTTGTTAAACTTCTCAAATTTAGGTATTTGAGAAAGTGGAGTAGGGTAGGAAACACAGCTGAAGTCGTACTTATCTTGAAGTTGTTTGTATTTGCTGACGCGTTGAGGCTTGAGGCTCACGAATTTGGCCAGTATAGAGTACATGAAACATTTCTCGTCGCTAAAGTTCTGGATGTTTATACATGCTTTCCTTGCTTCAACAGCTGACGGTAGTGGTATGTAGCTACTTCCTCGTAACGGGTTGTACTTGTTGATACGAAGTCGAACTCCTTCCACAGCAAGCAAAGCCCAGCTGCTACCCTTAAGCTGAGACTCCTCCATTTCAGTCACCAATTTCTTGAATTTCACTTCCATCGTTGAGTCCAGATCAGTTTCCAGGAAAACAGCTTGATTCCGTGTTTTAAATGTTTTGTCACAGGTTTCTCCAATACTGTTAACAAATCGACACTCAGCCAGCAGATTAATTTTAACACTCTTATGAATGCTAAGCTCTTTATGCACAGCATGGATTATACGTTGTTTTGCCTCTTGCAGATACATATTTAGGTCCTTAGCTGATTCGCATCGTATAAAATACGATTTCAATCGTCCTTCGAATGAAGTTTCGTATTCTTTCATATCGCAGTCCTCCATTGTTGACAGCAACTGATGTTTAGTTGGCTCCAATCTTCTTTTCTTCTGAGGGCTGCTTATTTCACATATATCTTCGTGTCGCTGTCCCTTATAACAATCTTTGAAGGTTACATTACAATGTTTACATTTGAAGAGCTTCTTGCAGCTCATCTCGTGTCTTCTCTTGTCATAACCTCGGAGGAACTTCTTCCCACATTTTCCGCATGCATATCCAGTAGCGCTTGGAATAATATCCTTATACGCTGAGTTATTCATCTTTATTCTTGATGTAATAACGTATTAATCACTGATCAATGAAATGTAGACCTCTTCACCTTGACACCACTTTAGAAAGCTGATTATTCTTGGAGAGAACACGATGTTAACACCTCAAGACTAATTAGCACAATGAAGTCCAATGCCCTAGATCACCATATTTATAGAGGGAGCACGAACCTTTTAGATCAATCATAAACTCGCTCCATAACCACCTGTATATGATCGCTCAACGTGTACTAACCCCCCAGCCATATAACCTCAAGTCTAGAGACAGGATGTTTATGACGTCACACCCAGAGACAAGATGTCTGGCAGCATCAAACACGTTTAAACTCGTCTCATAACTACCTGCTTATGCTGTCACACCAGCAAGAGAAGTATTCCCACACGCTCATTCAGACATATATTTCAAATTCAAGCCCACCACCACCATCACCACCTATTGTACAAAGGTTAATTCAAGCTGTATTATCACAATACTTAAAAGTAAAAGCTTAAAAGGAAACCTAGAAGATTTTCCCCCTTATTTACTTAATTATTTCATGTTTTTATTCCCTTTTCAATTCTTCCTTTCCATCTTCTCACAGAAAGACCATTACATTTCACTACAATCATGAGAAAAGCAATTTTTCCAGAGTTACACAGATTCTAAGCTTCTAAATCGAACCCGGTAATACTTTTAATAAATGTATTTTAGCTCCCCAATATGAGCATCTACCATTTAATCTTTACTCGAACCTGATATGATCCATAAGCTTGAAGATATATGAAATCACCCTTCGGGATTCGATCTGAGTACTTTAAAGTAATATTTGTCACGATAACGATATTTAAGGACTAGATACTCTGTTTGCGTTTACCTTGACATGTTTATCTAAATTAAATTACGAGTTATTAAATTTTTGCAAGTAAATTTCATTGAATCGGTATTCGAACCCAGAACACCAGGAACAAGATAATTTATAATATTAGTCTGACATGTTAAACAAAGTTGTATGCAGTTACATCATCGATCTAAGTGATATATTCTAGTGTACAGAGGAAAATTAAGAAAGTCATTAAAAGATGGGGAATCGAACCAAGCACAACTGATTAGAAATTATATACAGCATTAATTACCCATCATAGAAGCTATCAATCATGCTTTAGTCCACTCCTCTACCTCACTTAGTTCCCGAGATAATGAAAATTTTAAAATTAGGATCGAACCCAGGACGTCATGTATCTAATTACACATCCACAAGATACTACCTAATAACATAAACGCAATAAAGTTTATTTGGCGTCTTTATCTTAAGTCGTTTAACAGTTATTAAATTTATAAGTAAATTCCATCGAATCAGTATTCGAACCCAGAACACCAAGAACAAAATAATTTATAATATGAGTTTGGTATGTTTAAAGGTGCTGTATGTAGTTACAGCATCAATCTAAGTGATATTTTCTAGAGTATAGAGAAAAATTAAGGAAGTCATTAAAAAATCGGGATTCGAACTAGAGACAACTGATTGAAAATTATATACAGTATTAATTACCCTTCATAGGAGCTATCAATCATGCTTTGGTCCATTCCGCTAACTTTCTTAGTTTCCGAGATAATGGAGATTTAAAAATTAAGGATCGAACCCTGGACACCAGGTACCAAAATATACATTTACAAGAAACTACCTAATGACATTAATGTAATAAAGTTTATTTGGCGTCTTTATCTTAATTAGTCTCTGAGCTATTAGAAGATGAATTTGTAATCACTCGTAGGGATTCGAACCCAGGCATCCCGGTCAACTTGGAATAATACCCTAATGACGCGGCGCATTCCAAAGAATTGATTAGTTTTTATCGCATTGTTCTATCTCTTTTCATTCAGGAGATATAAGCGATTAAACAGTAGATATAATATGGGCGGAGCTTGCCGGCATAGATCAAAAGAACTTCATCAGATGTCGGCATCTCTCTATGTGCTGGAGTCGCTATGTTATATCTACTGTTTAATCGCTTATATCTCCTGAATGAAAAGAGATAGAACAATGCGATAAAAACTAATCAATTCTTTGGAATGCGCCGCGTCATTAGGGTATTATTCCAAGTTGACCGGGATGCCTGGGTTCGAATCCCTACGAGTGATTACAAATTCATCTTCTAATAGCTCAGAGACTAATTAAGATAAAGACGCCAAATAAACTTTATTACATTAATGTCATTAGGTAGTTTCTTGTAAATGTATATTTTGGTACCTGGTGTCCAGGGTTCGATCCTTAATTTTTAAATCTCCATTATCTCGGAAACTAAGAAAGTTAGCGGAATGGACCAAAGCATGATTGATAGCTCCTATGAAGGGTAATTAATACTGTATATAATTTTCAATCAGTTGTCTCTAGTTCGAATCCCGATTTTTTAATGACTTCCTTAATTTTTCTCTATACTCTAGAAAATATCACTTAGATTGATGCTGTAACTACATACAGCACCTTTAAACATACCAAACTCATATTATAAATTATTTTGTTCTTGGTGTTCTGGGTTCGAATACTGATTCGATGGAATTTACTTATAAATTTAATAACTGTTAAACGACTTAAGATAAAGACGCCAAATAAACTTTATTGCGTTTATGTTATTAGGTAGTATCTTGTGGATGTGTAATTAGATACATGACGTCCTGGGTTCGATCCTAATTTTAAAATTTTCATTATCTCGGGAACTAAGTGAGGTAGAGGAGTGGACTAAAGCATGATTGATAGCTTCTATGATGGGTAATTAATGCTGTATATAATTTCTAATCAGTTGTGCTTGGTTCGATTCCCCATCTTTTAATGACTTTCTTAATTTTCCTCTGTACACTAGAATATATCACTTAGATCGATGATGTAACTGCATACAACTTTGTTTAACATGTCAGACTAATATTATAAATTATCTTGTTCCTGGTGTTCTGGGTTCGAATACCGATTCAATGAAATTTACTTGCAAAAATTTAATAACTCGTAATTTAATTTAGATAAACATGTCAAGGTAAACGCAAACAGAGTATCTAGTCCTTAAATATCGTTATCGTGACAAATATTACTTTAAAGTACTCAGATCGAATCCCGAAGGGTGATTTCATATATCTTCAAGCTTATGGATCATATCAGGTTCGAGTAAAGATTAAATGGTAGATGCTCATATTGGGGAGCTAAAATACATTTATTAAAAGTATTACCGGGTTCGATTTAGAAGCTTAGAATCTGTGTAACTCTGGAAAAATTGCTTTTCTCATGATTGTAGTGAAATGTAATGGTCTTTCTGTGAGAAGATGGAAAGGAAGAATTGAAAAGGGAATAAAAACATGAAATAATTAAGTAAATAAGGGGGAAAATCTTCTAGGTTTCCTTTTAAGCTTTTACTTTTAAGTATTGTGATAATACAGCTTGAATTAACCTTTGTACAATAGGTGGTGATGGTGGTGGTGGGCTTGAATTTGAAATATATGTCTGAATGAGCGTGTGGGAATACTTCTCTTGCTGGTGTGACAGCATAAGCAGGTAGTTATGAGACGAGTTTAAACGTGTTTGATGCTGCCAGACATCTTGTCTCTGGGTGTGACGTCATAAACATCCTGTCTCTAGACTTGAGGTTATATGGCTGGGGGGTTAGTACACGTTGAGCGATCATATACAGGTGGTTATGGAGCGAGTTTATGATTGATCTAAAAGGTTCGTGCTCCCTCTATAAATATGGTGATCTAGGGCATTGGACTTCATTGTGCTAATTAGTCTTGAGGTGTTAACATCGTGTTCTCTCCAAGAATAATCAGCTTTCTAAAGTGGTGTCAAGGTGAAGAGGTCTACATTTCATTGATCAGTGATTAATACGTTATTACATCAAGAATAAAGATGAATAACTCAGCGTATAAGGATATTATTCCAAGCGCTACTGGATATGCATGCGGAAAATGTGGGAAGAAGTTCCTCCGAGGTTATGACAAGAGAAGACACGAGATGAGCTGCAAGAAGCTCTTCAAATGTAAACATTGTAATGTAACCTTCAAAGATTGTTATAAGGGACAGCGACACGAAGATATATGTGAAATAAGCAGCCCTCAGAAGAAAAGAAGATTGGAGCCAACTAAACATCAGTTGCTGTCAACAATGGAGGACTGCGATATGAAAGAATACGAAACTTCATTCGAAGGACGATTGAAATCGTATTTTATACGATGCGAATCAGCTAAGGACCTAAATATGTATCTGCAAGAGGCAAAACAACGTATAATCCATGCTGTGCATAAAGAGCTTAGCATTCATAAGAGTGTTAAAATTAATCTGCTGGCTGAGTGTCGATTTGTTAACAGTATTGGAGAAACCTGTGACAAAACATTTAAAACACGGAATCAAGCTGTTTTCCTGGAAACTGATCTGGACTCAACGATGGAAGTGAAATTCAAGAAATTGGTGACTGAAATGGAGGAGTCTCAGCTTAAGGGTAGCAGCTGGGCTTTGCTTGCTGTGGAAGGAGTTCGACTTCGTATCAACAAGTACAACCCGTTACGAGGAAGTAGCTACATACCACTACCGTCAGCTGTTGAAGCAAGGAAAGCATGTATAAACATCCAGAACTTTAGCGACGAGAAATGTTTCATGTACTCTATACTGGCCAAATTCGTGAGCCTCAAGCCTCAACGCGTCAGCAAATACAAACAACTTCAAGATAAGTACGACTTCAGCTGTGTTTCCTACCCTACTCCACTTTCTCAAATACCTAAATTTGAGAAGTTTAACAAGATATCCATTAACGTTTTCGGGCTGGATGAGAAGCATGAAGTGTATCCAATAAAGGTTGCTGACATTGAACTACCTGAACATCGCGACCTGCTACTATTGAATGACAGCAGTGGAAAACATCACTACGTGTATATAAATAATTTTGAGAAACTCGTTCGACGCCAGAAAACTAACCATAATGGACGGGTTTATACTTGTAAGCGCTGCTTTACACATTTTGATGATCGATATGGACGAAGTGGACAGGAAAAACTGCAAGAACATGTAGCCTTCTGTATTCAACATGGTGTTGCGAGGGTAGTTATGCCTACCAAGGAGAAATCAATTGTTCACTTTAAAAATGTTGAGAGGATGCTGAAAGTACCTTATGTCATCTATGCTGATTTTGAGAGTATTCTCACTCCAAGCCATACGTGTATACCCAATCCTGAAACTTCCTATACAACCCCTTATCAAGAGCACACACCAATGAGCTTCTGTGTTTACGTGAAGCCTACATCCAGTGTTGAACATCTCGAAACTGGTCTTCCTAAGCAACCCTATGTGTATCGTGGTGCTGATGCTGCTCAGAAGTTTATGCTGTACCTTACATCTCTTGCAGAAATGATTGGTAATATATACAAATCTGCTAAGCCTCTGAAACTTACGGATCAACAGCAAAAGGATTTTGAGTCTTCTTCAGCATGCTACTTGTGTGGAAAACCCTTTACAGAAGAGAACTATAAAGTACGCGACCATGATCACATCAGCGGTGAATATCGTGGAAGTCTTCATAATGAATGTAATTTAGCCTGTAAAACACCTAAATATATACCAGTCTTCATGCATAACCTTAGCGGATATGACTCGCATTTCATTGTAAAGGAGCTGGGGTGCACAAGTGAACGTGTGGAGGTAATTCCTAACTCTGAAGAAAGCTATATCTCATTCACCAAGTATGTAGGAGATATAAAGCTTCGATTTGTGGATAGCTTCCGATTCCTCAGTACAAGCTTGGATAAGTTGGTAAAAAATCTAACCTCGTATCCTGAAACGCTAAAGTACTTTGGAGAAGACAAATTGAAGTTGATGACCCGTAAGGGTGTATTTCCATATGATTTTGTTACGTCATGGGATGTCCTGAACGAGACCTGCTTGCCTCCTAAGGACTCCTTCTACAATAGATTAAATGAAGAAGAAATTACTGATACTGACTACGATCATGCTAGAAATGTATGGGAGCTGTTCAATGTGAGAAACCTGGGAGAGTACAGCGATCTCTACTTAACTTCGGATGTACTTCTCCTAGCTGATGTCTTTGAGACGTTCAGAGAGCAAACCCTTAAAACACACAAAGTTGATCCTGCCCATTATTTTACCTCTCCAGGTCTTACATGGGACGCCATGTTACTGTATACTGGGATTAAGTTGGAGCTGTTACAAGATTATGATCAACTACTCATGGTGGAATCAGGTATAAGAGGAGGTTTATGCCAAGTTTCCCATCGGTATGCTGAGGCTAATAACACTTATATGGATAAGTTTGACCCGTCGAGACCAACCCAATTTATCACATACGAGGACGCTAATAACCAGTATGGGTGGGCAATGTGTCACGCTCTTCCTTTTGGTGGATTTCAGTGGGTGTCACCTGAAGAAATCAACTTAGAAACACTACAAGAAGATGATCCTCATGGGTACATATTAGAAGTTGACATCGAGTATCCTGCTGAACTTCACGATCTACACAACGATCTACCTTTCCTGCCAGAGTGTATGAAACCATTGGAATCATCTACAAAGAAACTGATACCTCATCTTGGACCTCGAAAGAAGTATGTAGTGCATTACATGGCTTTGAAGCAAGCTCTTAGTCATGGACTACGACTAACAAAAATCCATCGTGTGCTACAATTCCGGCAGTCTCAGTGGTTGAAACCTTATGTGGAATTTAACAACAGGCTACGACAACAAGCTGCAAATGATTTCGAGAAGGATCTCTACAAGCTCTTTAACAACGCTATGTTTGGAAAAACTATGGAGAACCTGCGTAACCGCATGGATATACGACTGGTGACCAATGAAAAAACTCTAGAGAAGCTGATCGCCAAGCCTACGTTTATCGACAGGACGATATATGCTGATAATCTAGCTGCTGTACATATGGCCACTCGTCAGATTGTATTCAACAAGCCTATATACATTGGTATGAGTGTGTTGGACATCTCCAAGACATTAATGTATAACTATCATTACGACGTTTTGTTGCCTTATTATGGAGCTGAAAACCTGAAGCTTATGTATATGGACACTGATTCGTTCATTCATCGTGTAACAACTGAAGATGTGTACCAGGACAAGCTACGTTTTCTTGAGCATCTCGATACAGCTGATTACCCTGCCAACCATATATGTTACTCTACTCAGAACAAGAAGGTATTGGGAAAATTTAAAGATGAGGCTAATAGCAAAATCATCCTACGCTTTGTTGGACTACGTCCTAAGATGTATGCCTTAGATATTCAAGGGTCAATGATAAAAAAGATTAAAGGTATAAAACGTAGCGCTATTAAGCAGTACATTTCGTTTGACAGCTATACAGACTGTCTTAAAACCTGTGAAATCATCAGAACACCTATGAATCTGATCCTATCACGAAAGCATGCTCTTGCTACAGTGCAAGTGAATAAAATTGCATTGACTCCATTTGATGATAAAAGAATTATTGCTGAGGATGGGATAACGACATATGCGTATGGACATTACGCCATTACAAACAGTGCTTAAAAGAATGTAAGTTAAAGATAAAGATTTTATCGTGAGTCTACAAAAGAAGGTTATCTGTGTGCTGTATATGCAGATAGCTGACGCCTGATGAAGAAAGAAGAAGATGGAAGGGAAGGTGGTAACCCTGCCATTAGGAGCAATCCTAGTGCTAGTCTCAAGCCTAGATAAAAGGGGAGAGACATCTACACCGAACTAAAATAAAGGTATGTTGACGTAAAGCTTTTCAATTTGTGAACCAATATGCAGTTTATCCCTCTCCGCATCGTACAATAACTGTTTAACATATAATAAGTTTGTAAGATTTAGAAAAAAGTATATAAATTGTTGCAACGTTGGATGAGAAATGTTTTATAATTTAATTACTCTCTATATTACCATGAGTACCTGTGATACTAGTTGAATTGCCCGTTAAAATGACTTAAATACCTGTGATACTACTCGAATCAAGTGAAATTACATTAAATAGCTCTGATACGAAACCCTGATCATTGAATCTAGCCTCCTGTGATACTAGCTGAGTTACTCTAAACACCTATGATGCTTGAATCGCCCAAATACCTAGACACTATCTGAATTACCTGTTAAAATGACACAAATACCATTGATACAACCTGAATCACCTGCATTTACCTTAAATAGCTGTGATACAAATCTCTGATCGAAATTATCAGGAGCATCTGTGAAACTATGCTGATTACCCAAATACTTACAATATTACCTGAACTATCTGTAAAATACGAAACTAGGCTATAACCAACCCCTGGAACCTACCCTCCTGTAATGCTTGCTTAATTACTCTAAACACCTATGTTACTTGAATTATCCTAAATACCTACGATACCCTCTGAATTACCTGTGAAATATGAAACTATACTATACCCAACCCTGGAATCTAACCTCCTGTGATACTAGCTGAATTAGCCTAAATACCTACGATACTAGCTGAATTAGCTGTGAAATCATGCATAGCTATGATGCAGTTAGCCTCTGGAATCTAGCCTCCTGTGATACTAGCTGAATTAGCTTAAATGCTCAAGATACTAGCTGAATTGGCTGTGAAAATGATTTAAATACCTGTGATACTACCCGAATCATGTGAAATTACCTTAACTAGCTCTGATACGAATTCCTGCTCTAAATTAGCACGAGCACCCGTGATACTACCTGAATTACCTGTGAAATATGAAACTATGCTATACCCAACCCTAGAATCTATCCTCTTGTGATACTAGCTGAATTAGCCTAAATACCTACGATACTAGCTGAATTATCTGTGAAATCATGCAGAGCCATGATGCAGTTAGCATCTGGAATCTATCCTGTGTTATTAGACGAATTAGCCTAAATACATACGATACTAGCTGAATTACCTGTGAAATCATACACTGCTATGATCCAGTCAGCCTCTTGCAATACTACCTGAATTACTTACCTGTTAGTGTTAGTGGGTTAGCTTTTCCCGTTGCAGGTCATCTTTTTCCCTTTATGGCTCACCTTTTTCCCTTTGCTGGTCACATTTTCCCCTTTGCTGGTGACATTTTTCCCTTTACTGGTCACGTTTTTCCCTTTGCTAGTCAACTTTTTCCCTTTGTAGGCCTCCTTTTTCCCTGAACGAGTCACCTTTTCCCTGAATAGGTTACGTGATGGGCATGTCTAGAACATTGACATGAAACAGTTTTCCACTAAGTTCACGTCTAAAGTCGCTTTCAAGTCTAGCACCTCCTATTCCCTATCTCTCCTGTATATAAGTCCATATTCCTACTGCTACACTACCTGTCTAGCCTAACACCTCTCCTCCTGTTCCTATACCTCTCATATAAACCATTCTCTACTCCTCTAGCTCTTTCTAGCCTAACGCCTCTCTCGTTTACCTATGACTCTCACATAAACCATACTCTGCTCCTCGACCTCTGTTTAGTCTAACTCCTCTCCTCGTTTTCCTATACCTCTCATATAAACTATACTCTACTCCTCAACCACTGTCTAGCCTAGCGCCCCTCTTCCTGTTCCTATACTTCTCATACATATAAACCATGCCCTACGTTTCAAGCCCTGTCTAGCCTAACACCACTCCCCGTATCCCCTACCTCTCAAAAGCTCATTCCCTCCTACCCCCCCCTCTAGCTGAGTATCACTCCTTGGTTTCCTATCTAACCTAACTTTAACACCTGTCTATCCTAGCATAGGATCTCTCTCCGTTTTCTCGTCTCTCCTTATAAACACAAACTCAATTCTCCTAACCTAATACCTCTCCTCGTTTTCCTATACTTCTGATATAAACCATACTCTACTCCTCGACTTCTGTCTAGCCTAACACCTTTCCTCGTTTTCCTATATCTCTCATATAAACCATGCACTACGTTTCAAGCCCTGTCTAGTCTAACACCTCTCATCGTTTTCCTATACCGCTCATATAAACCATACATTACTCAGCCTCTGTCTAGCCTAACACCTCCCCTCGTTTTCCTATACCTCTCATATAACCTATACTCTACTCCTCAACCTCTGTCTAGCCTAGCACCCTCTTCCTGTTCCTATACTTCTCAAACATATAAACGCATACTCTACTCTCAACCTCTGTCTAGCCTAACACCACTCCCCGTATCCTCTACCTCTCATAAAGCGCATTCCTCTCCTGTCCCCTGTCTAGCTGAGTATCTCTTTGGTTTCCTATCTAACCTAACTTTAACACCTGTGTATCCTAACATAGGATCTCTCTCCGTTTTCTCGTCTCTCCTTATAAACGCATACTTAAATCCTCCTAGCCTAACACCTCTCTACTATTTCTTCCATATAAACGTATTTCCCTCCTTCAACCCTCTTTACCATAGTATCGGTCGTCGTATTCCCTATCTCTCCCATATAAACGCATTTTCCTCCTTGAACCACCCCATCCAGCCTCGTTTTCCCTATCCTTTCCCATATAAACGCAAAAAAGTGGCCCAGCTCTCTCCTATATATCCTACTTCCCACATTTCGCTTTTGAGTTATGCTGTTCACATACACACGGACTCTTTTCTAAAAGTGCTGTTTTTTTATTCAGGGGACCTCAACACCTGTATTTGTGGTGAAATGTTGATATTGAATTTTTAGTGGAATGCAATATCTCCTCTATCTACTAGGTACATGTCAGAAAAAGTCAGCAACCGAAAACCCAATAAAATGTTTATTTCACCATCAACACTAACTACTGAAACATACAATACCTATGTATCATTACCCCCTTGAAACATAATAGTGCTGGTATAAATGTGCAACTGTTTTCCCATAGAGATATCAATTATGTATTCGAACGGGATTAAAGTCTTCATGTTTTTACAAAGAAAAAGAGTAATACCAGAAGACTACAATAAATTCTCATGAGCGTTACCCAATGGCGCATCTGTGCGTTTTATATGTAAGAAATTATATGTGTGTTGTACTAATTATTTAATAATCTTTAGGCAGAAAGTTTCACCGTATGTTGTAATCGATTTCATAAACAGCGTATGTTAAATAATTATATAAAGAGGGAAAATTGTGTACAGCATAACAGCAGAAATTATTCAAGTAATATTTTATAGTTAACGAACGAATAATTATTTTTCTCGATTGTTACAGACTGCGCCATTTCCAAAATGTTTAACTTGGTGGCCTAGGAGTGGCGAATCTGCATATTCAGTATTTTCACACCCTACTTCGCTGTATATTGAAGTCAGGGGTTTCTGTAATAATAATAATAATAAGAAGAAGAAGATCAAAGAGAAGGTATACATGTTTAACACTTGGTCTTCTGTGATGTTGGTCTGGATGGCTCAGTTGGTTAGGTGCTGGTCTTTGATCCCAAAGTCGCGGGTTCAACCCGGCGACTGCCGCATATCGGTAGATTTCTAGCATGGAAAACAACTCCTGCGGGACGAAATTCCGACACACCGGCGGCGCTGATACAGCGTCGTTAGCAAACAAAATATTTATCTTCTGTGATTTATCATAGGTATGGATAAATTCGCGAGTCATGAAGTGACGAGAATTTATCTAAAGTATTTGGAAATCGAGAGCAACCTTTACTAGGATTATTTCATAAAAATAAAGTCTTTATACAAAATTATGATTACTAAATAGTCAAAATATTTACATTTACTTGCAATGTAAACGGAGTTATTTGAAAATAAGTCAGAATCATGTCGTCGCACTTCGTTTGTTTGTTCAGTGGAACTTGGTTATTTCCCACTGCCATCTGGCGTGGGAAACAAGAAGCAGGCATGCAATATTGTAAGGATGCAATAACCAACTTATAGGTTATGGTTTACTTTGCTGCAACATGCATTATTTAGAAATACAATTGTTCATGCACAGTTATAAAACCTATATGAATTGAAAAGAATTTGTTCATTGGGTGTCATGTTTAATGTAGATGACAGTTTCTTGAATGGTGTAAAACGTCGGAATGGTGCTCTTAATTTAGTTGCAGTTAATACTCTGACCTGTTCTCATTGTCTGCCATTTAGGGCCATGAGTGAAACAGTCTAAAAATTGCTCAACCTTTCCAGTAATAATTGTTTCACCACCTAAACGTATGTGAACGGAGGTCTGCGGTTCAAATCTTGCCAGGACCGTCCTCCCTTACTAAGGTTTTCCCCAGTCTTCATAGCTGGCAAAAGCCATAGAGATACCCTAAACTTGGGCCCTTCCTTCCCAAATAAATTTAATTTTATTTATTTATCATAAATGACCACCGCCTGTGGTGCCGTATCCAGTATAAACGAGTATTAAACACTACTACTAAAAAGGAAGATTTATGAAATTACAATCCACCCAGAGGTCTCGGTTTAGTACCCTGCTGATATAGGGGAATTCTTCTTTAATTAGAACCATTTCCTACCCTCCCTAGAGTTTGGAAGAATGAATGGTGTATGTGTCTGTGTGTTTACTAATGAACAATTAAAAAACTAATCAGCGAGTTAGTTATTTCTAAATTAAAGCCTCCCATGTGGCTACAGATATTAAAGCGGGCTATACAAATAAAATAATAAAACAAAATTATAAGGTGAAAAAGGGAGGATTCTTCATAAATATCTAATAGATCACTGTGTAGTAATTTAATAAATAATAGGGGTATATAGATTAATTAAACTGTAATTCCAGGTTTAAAATCACTCTACAACGTCGAATAAGACAGTATTTGATACCGAAAAGAAGGAAGAAGTATTCGGAAAAGAAAACATGATGATGATGAGAAATCCGCTACTAGCCCTTCTTACTCTTTGAAACAGATTTCTGCCACACTCTCTGACCGACACTAAAGGATGACAGAAACAGCTAGAGTGAGTGGGTATCCTCTTTCTCTTTCTACAAAACGAGCGGCAACATAAAGTGCTGTCTGTCCACCAGCTCATGGTTCCTGACAGGAATGCAATCACTTGGCAGTTCAGTAAACAATTTCATCTACACTGCGATATCTGACGCTGGACTCACCCTAGCTACACTTAGGCCAAACGTGCCAACTTTGGAGTATGTGTTCTCGCTAGAGTAAAGCAAAGATATTGCATGAAGCTTTAAGTCAAAACTTATTCAATTTCATGCACGATGATACACTCAATCATCTCCAACAAGTGTTGTGGTCAGCTTTTCGGAGCTGGACTCACATTCACTGGAGGAGGAAGAGGAAAATCAAGAATCGCTGCTGTCCTCCCTTAGCGAAAACCACACCGTGACGCTTTCCACTACACCATCCTTCTCCCAGTAATACCTACCTTCTCTATTTGCAAAATTCCTGCCAGCCTGTTTACTCAAAAGCGATATACCCTCAAGCATATCGCGGATAAGTCACTCTTACTTTTATTTTCCTAACCACTCGTTTCACCTTGGCCCCGTCTATGGTATTCAGAGCACATATGTATCTATGGGGGTATGTAAACGACATAGAAAACAAAAAATGCTCCACTTTAAAAGTAGTCCTCCGTGGTGTAGTGGTTACCATGCTAACCTCTAGTACCCGAGGTCGCGGATTCAAACCCGGCGGAGGGCGATGGATTTTTTCGGGCGTAAAAATCCTTAGCATGGCTTCCTTCGGAAGGGAAGTAAAGCTGGTGGTCCTGTGTCGTAAATTTACGGCACGTAAAAGAACCTCAAGCCTGATAAAGAGGCCTCTGAGCACAATTACGGTATTTCACGCCCAATATAGAATGGGACGCTAAGGACCGCAGTAGTTAAAAATGCGTCCATAAATAAAACTCAATTTAATTTAATTTCCACTTTAAACACCTTCTCTTTAGGTTTATTTATTACGATCAGCTTCTACTTCTCTGGTTTATACATAGCATTGTCACACAGAACCTCTTTGTTTTGCAATAATATCATAGCACATTTCGCGGAACTCCTAGAAGGAATTTGTCATTTTATTTGTCATGCAAATATATTAGGTATATGGTATTTTAATCAACAATTTTAGAGCAATTTTGAGTAAATAAAAAAAACAAACATTTTTCCATGTGTAGAGTAGTGTGGGATGGGGATTTTCTTGAAAATCCTCATTTCGCATCTTTGAAAGATTAATAATACTTAAATATCAATTTTAATATTTTTGGAGTTTTCTGTTCATAGACGTACAATGGTAACGTCACGATACTGAAATTTTAGGTGGAATACAACAGTCCTCATCCACCATAGGTGAGCGGCAGAGAACGCAAAAGGTAAAGAATGGAACTGTACACAGAGACCCAAGTGATCCAACTCTAGACTAGGCTCAGTCAATAGCTCAACTACTATATCTAACACCAACCACTTACCCTACTTACTAGACACTCTCTAGTGCAATGTAAACCAGACGTTCAGCAGGGATGTGACTGTGCCAGTGCATTAGAGACGAGTATTTGAGAGGGTAAAACTTTTTAGCGATTGACAGCCGCTTCCAATACCAGCTGTGGGTTTGGAGCATTGGTCGTCATGGCAACTAAAATAGCATGTATGTAACGAGATAGAAAACTAAAATAGGGGTAGTAAAACTGCATGCACCCAAGATAGTCACGCCGTATTGATCCTGAGGAAAACAAAACGCAATGATTGGCTCCGCGACCATAAACAAAGCTTATTGGAACTGTTAATCGCCTGTGTCGGATAACGCGAGGGGGATCTGCAGTGTTTTCAAACAGTGTAACTCTGGCTACAAGTGATTCATTCCATCATGTTAACAACGCGAAAAGTCAACTTTGTAGGGTTCTAGCACAAGAAATACACAGATATTGTTTTAATTTAAGTAATTACTCAACCATAGCAAGTCATACTTGCCAATTTCCTGAAACTGAAACCCGTAAAACTCTACCTCGTCCAGCAAGGCGTAATAATTTAGCGATGACATGGAATTCAGAATGCGTAAAATGTTACTACAGTAAAAAGAATTATATTGCTTTAAAATGTAAATTAAATTAATGTAAACTGCATTAAAAATAAATGGGTAGTACTGCTTCTTTCTGTAACACGTGCTGAAATTCTTCCTGGTATCACAATAAACACATATTAAAGCAAAGAATACCACTTCCTAGGCTGTACACAAATTTCTAGTCCACATTTTGCACTTCATACTCGTAACATGAACTATAAAGAAAAGCTGCCACAATAAATGGGAAACTTATATCCCGCAACATAGCATGCGAGTAAGATAAACAATTTACATGAGGGAGTTGAATTTAGTGTTCTCTCGTCCATTCCTGAATGTTCGCGCCCGTTTATTACTGGTTACTAGAGGTCACTAATGGTGCAATAAAATTTTAAATCTACACGCTATGTATTTTCTTGTAGCCCAGTGACGGAGGACCATGATCGTAATGCAGGATAGACACACAGATTAAGCTCTAGCCTATCATAGCATTGTACACCAATTAGCACATTACATTCTGTCTGTAATCTTAAGCTATAAGGTCTTTCAACAAGTGTCCTATCTTTGAACTTAAATAAAACACGTTATATAAATGATAGAGGTTTATTTCTTTTTTATTTTGGAACATAATTAATGTCATTACGTGTGGAAGAGAACATCAGTTAAGTGACCGCCGCGACTTCGTCGGGTTGCGCGTATACGGTTGACCCAATTTTCAATGACAGAAGAACGTAAATTAGGTCCAACTTCAGGAATAACACGCGTGATGTTTTTCATAAGATAATTTACTGTTTCTGCCTTGTTGACATAAACTCGAGATTTAACATAACCCCGCAAAAAGTAATCCAACGCCGTTAAATCACAGGACCTCGGGGGCCAGTTAACATCACCACCACGGGAAATGATGAAACCTCTGAACTTCTCCTTCAAAATATCTATTGTTTCGAGAGCAGTATGGCATGTGGCACCATCTTGCTGGAACCAGATGTTTCTGAGATCCATACCATCCAATTGAGGCCAAAAATAGTCCCTTATAAGAGCCGGGTATCTTTCTCCATTGACAGTTAGAGCTTCTCCATCTTCATCTTGGAAAAAATATGGACCAGTGATTCCACCAAACCAAAATCCACACCACACAGTAACCTTTTGGCGATGAAGTGGTCGTTCTTGAATCTACATTGGATTGTGATTACTCCAATAGCGGCAATTTTGTTTGTTAACACAACCATCCATCCAAAGTGGGCTTCGTCGCTGAAGATGATTTTTCGACAAAAATCCGGGTCAGCTTCCATAGCCCAGTCAGCGAATACACGGCGCAACCTATGGTCGTTGGGCTTTAGTTCTTGAGTTAACACCATTTTGTAAGCGTGAAACTTCAAGTCCAGATGCAGAATTCGTCAAGTTGTCTACGAAAGCCCCAATTCCTGCGCTCGACGAGCAATTGATTTGTTTCCGTTCTCGTGTACACTCTTACGAACGGCGCCTATGTTTTCGCTGGAGCGCTTACGTCGATTACGTACAGGCGTTCTTTGATCGTTGACAGAACCACTTCTTTCAAATTTATCGATCAAACGCCGAATCGTTCTCTCGCAGGGACGATTATGCACACCGTAAACTTCACGCAATACACGGAAGGTTTGACGAACAAATGATCCATTTTGATAATAAATTTTCACAAATTCTACGCGTTGCTGAATGTTGTAACGTTCCATGGCTATTTGTTAATAAAAACTGTAACCACATGAAAACAAATGACTGCTGTAACTCAATAACAACGGTAGCTATCACGTGTTAAAGATAGGACACTCTTGTTGAAAGATCCTTTATAATATAATGCAATAGTATTTAATGCTTTGCCATGTCCATGCTTTGAATCTGCTTAAAAATTTGTAAAGGTGCCTTCTTTGCCGTAAAGTCGTAAAAAGGACTCCGCTCCCTTACGTTTTACATGCAAACTGTAAAAGTTGGCAAGTATTGCAAGTAGGATGCAACTGAAGGAATTTCTCTACCCACTCTTCTGCGAACTATTCTTAAGAAAGCTTATTTTTCTCTTTACTTCACGTTAATCGAGATAAAAGTTTACAGAGATGGTTTCGTTACACATTTCGTTGTAGGTACAAGAAGGATAGAGGGGGCCGAAGTGATACCCAAATGTCTAAAAAGTGGATCATAATCATTATGTCAGCCTTGAAATTCCATACTCCTTGCATGACATTGCCAAAAACAAAAGAATAATGGCTAAGCTAATAAAAAATGTGTAAAGGATTGGAAAATTCAAACCAATTATAGAAAATAAAATGGTAAATGCCACAAAATGAATGTTTTGACAAGATCTGCATTTTTTGTGCAGTAAGTTTTTGTAAATTCTTTGAGATTTAAGAGGAATTCATAAAAAGTTTTGCAGAAAATTCAATATATATATCTTATTTGTCATGCAAATATCGTAAACAATATTTTAATAAACATTGTTAGATCCATGTTTGAGAAAGTCAAAGATAACGAAAATTTTTCCATGTAAAGGGTAGTTTGTAATGGATTTTCTTGAAAATCTTCGGGCCGCATCCTTGGAAGATGGTGGACTTAAATACCAACCATTATTTCATTCACACATGCGCGCAAGGAACTCGTACCATTTTTTTAATTAAGGGGACATCAAAACGTATTCGACGTGGAACCTTTGGGTGGAATACAATACTTCCTCTGCCTACTGTAGACCATCCAACTTCGTTTAATTATATGTTATAGTAGTTTTTTACCTCCTCGGATTCCCGAGACCCTTTTATTCTCTAGAGTTTTAAAGAAGGCGCGCACTGCATGTTAAGGTGTGGACAAAAATACAATACCAGCACATGTGGATATGACATTATAAACCACAAAGAGCTGCTATACACACAACAGCATTGACGGTGTTTCAGGATTCAGTCATTTAAAATGTACTTCTCTTTCTTATATTCATGTTTATCTCTTATTATTTTTTGCACGACCGTGTGTTTTCTGCGTCTTCCGATGATATTTACACGGAATAAAATTTGCAATTCCATCAAATGAATTCGTTTCCAAGGAAAACCGTATCTACCAACATAAATTTGGTGGCTATAATAACATACAACATACGTACAATAGGGCGGGAAATAAAATGCAACCCAATATTCCATGCCTCTTCAATATCTGCGTCCTCCATCCACGTCTCCGACTTCAATTCTTCTTGAAATACTGAATCTCTGTTATCCTCCATATTATTATTTTAAAACAACCCGCTTTGAATCACGGCATTAACCACCAAACAACTGACTCAAAGCCTCCTAAATTATAGTTCCATAGTAAGCCATCGTATTAGTTACGCCTGTTGAATTGGCAGTATTGCGTTACCGGATATCCGAGATAATGGGTAAGCTCAGAATTTTTTTTTTTTTTTTTTGTCTTTCTCTACTACGTATAGTAAACAGGAGAAGTATTGCATTCCACCCAAAAGTTCGATACCGAGATTTCACTGGAAATACATGTTTTGAGGCCCCTGAATCCAAAAAAAGCCTTTTGGGAAACATATCCATGTGTCTGTGAACAGCATAACTATGAAACGTAAAGTCGGATAAATACCAAACTTGGTATTTAGGTTCAATATCTTCCAAAGATGCGACACGCAGATTTTCAACAAAATCCCCCCACCTCAAACTAGCCTTTACATAGAAAATTTTTCGAAATGTTTGATTTTCTAAAAAATGGCTCTAACGATTTTGATTAAAATACCATATAAGAAAGATATTTACATGACAAATAAAATGTATATCTTAAATTTTCTAGGAATAACCTAGGAAGTCCTCTTCATTCGAAAGGAATTTGTATAACTTGTAAAGTTAAGCGATGGACGAAAACGTACCACACAAAAACACACAATTTATTTCAAGTAAGTTCTTTTTGTGGCATAAGCTGTTTCTGAGATATCCGTTACTAAAGCTTCCAATTTTTCAATACTCGTCATTCTTTTAAAGTCCTATCGATTTTCAGTTTTTCTCGCGATGTCATGGAAACAGTATGGTATTTTAAGGGACCAGCATATAGCGTCCAATTTTAAACATGTGACTCGCTGTTCTCTTTGTATCTAGAACGAAATGTGTGATGTAGCTATTTCTGCAAAGGTTTATTTGGATTAAAGGTAGTCGGAAGAAAAACAAGCTTTAGTAAGAATAGTTTGTATACTACTAATAAGGTAGAGGGTAGAGAAAGTCATGTGAATGTATCACATCAGATTTTTTAAAATTAACAATTCATTCAAAATAATAAAACACACGATCGTGTAAAAAACAGTGTGCAATACATATGTATAAAATGCATAACAGAATCTCGTCTTTTCAAACCATTCATCGATTCTGTAATAAGTACTTCCATAGTCAGATACAAGCTCCGCTCTCGTTAACTTGAGGAATAGTTCTCTCTCTCTTTGTCTGCAACTCTACCCCTCCCCATCGTCCTCACCCCTTTCTCCTATGCAAAGTACATGAGATATTTTGAAAACCTGCAATATAATTGCTTTTCTCTAACGTTACTAAGAAGTAAAAACGTAAGTAAAATATTTAATGACATAGAAACTTCTGCTAGTTTCGAACAGTTGTAAAGGAATCGGATACACACTCTCGTGTAACTTTCTTCCGTATACGATGCTAATGTATTCACATGGCTTTCTCTAACCACTCTTCTACAAATTATTCTTTAAAACACGTATTACTTTCTACTCAAAACATCGAATGTTATAATTTATGACTCAGGAATTAAATTTATGTTACTAATGCCGTTATTATTATAATATATACACGATAGAAGCAATTTCTTGTTGCGTTCTGTTTAAAACACATCACGACTCATGCTGTACCCACTTCTGAATTATGAACCAGGCCTATGATCGAAAGCAAATATAAAGTGTTACATTAATAGAATAAAAATTTGATGTGATTAATTCACATTACTTTCTCTACCCTCTGTCGTTTATTAGCGGGTATACAAAACTATTCCTACTATAGCTTATTTTTCTATCTGCTAAATTTTTATCCAAATAAAATTTTGAATAAATAGCTGCATTACACAATTCCTTAGGATACAAAGAGAACAGCAATAGTCAAATGTTTTATATGCTGCCTTAAAATTCCATACTGTTTCCATGACATCGCGAGAAACAACTGAAAATTGATGGGCTTGAAAAGCATGACAAACTATTGAACAAATCAAACCATTAATAACGGATATCTTGGAAATGCCTGATACTACATAAAAATTTATTTGAAATGAATTGTGTGTTTTAAAGAGATCTACATTTTTTGTGTGGTACGTTTTCGTCTATCGCTCAACGTTTACCAGTTATACAAGATTCTAAAATGACTTCATAGACTATTCCCAGAAAATTCAATATGTACATTTTACTTGTCATATAAATACCTTTAACATACGGTATTTTAATAAAAACCGTTAAAGCATTTTTTATAAAATAAAAAGTTTCTAATAATTTTCCATGTAAAGGGTAGTTTGGAACAGGCGTATTTTCTTGAAAATACTTGTGTCGCATCTTTGGAAGGTACTGAATACCAAGTTTGGTATTTATCCGACTTTTCATTTTTGAGTTACGCTGTTCACAGACACGGACCTTTTCCTAAAAAAGGCTCTTTTTTATTTATTTATTTAGGGGTCCTCAAACATGTATTTCCGGTGTAATATCGACATCGAATTTTTGTTTGGAATGCAATACCTTCTCTACCTATTATGTAGAGAAAATAAAAGGAATGTTGGAAAAACATTTATTTTAAACAAACTAAATAAACGATTGACTTCTGACAAAATCTTAAAGCTGTCATTTTAGTTTGAATCTCGCGCAATCGGAAACAAATGATGGAGGAGGCACAATTATCCAATGATGATTTATCACTTCCTCTGGATGCGATAATTACCATGTAATCAAACTAGGATGGATGGATTGATTGATAACCAATGTGTTCTTAAGAGATATGTATCCGTCATATAAGTGAAATAGTTCGTCACAACCTATTTTCAATTATTCGTAGCTGTTCAATACCTAATCAAGACAATGAGGTGCTACGTATCTTAATCTGACAAAGTTGGTAAGTAAAATCTTCTACAAATAAACCTTGTCAGAAGTTAATATTCCAATGTTGCAATTTACAAGTCATATTTCTCTGAGATAACATTGCAGTGTTTTCTGAATAAGCCTAAGAGAGCTTACTTTACCTCTTTCAGGCATCCCGGTATATAATGGAAGAAAATTAACATTTTACGTCTGGCTAAAACAGGTAAACAGCCATTAAATTAGATGCAATATGCGTAAAGAGAAAAACAGCTACGAGGTAATTTACCTTGCCAGTCCTGATCTCATTAGCTCGAAATGGCACGAAAATACCAACACTTGCCACTGCAGATGTTCTTATCTTCTCTGAAGACAAGCATTCTTTCTGAAAATGTAAAACACACACTTGTTTTATTATTAACCGTCTGCATTTCTTCACTATATTTGTTATAATCCTTCAGGCTTAAAGCTTTAAAAAAGTTTTACTTATTAGATATATTGCAATTGCTAAGCTAGTGCGTGTTTATTAAAATATTAAGTCGTTACAAACTTACAAACTTCATGGCTCTTTCCCAGGCCATGAAACTTTACCCTAATAACAAAGATTAATGTCTTAAAGTAGTACATTCATTAATACAATGAATCTGGCCAATAATACCAATGTTCAATCACTTATTGATCATCCATATCCATTTATTTTTTTCTCCATACAGATATTCCTCTAAATTTCTTATTTTCGATTTATCTCCAAAGTTTTTCTTTACTGTTACCTCAGATCTTAACCAAACCAATTTTTCTTTAATCAGCTGACTCCAGTCTCTTGTACCTGGACATTCAAATAAAATATGGATGGAATTTTCGTTACAACTGCATACTGAACATACGTTCTGTAAGATTTCTTTTCATTCTCTTTAATTCCCATATTCCTAATCTAAACCATGCTAACCTCTCTCTTTTCCTTATTAAATAATATCATTTTAAACCTCGTTCATACCATAAAGAACTTTTCTCAATTATGCCAACAAACAAATGCTGCCTTTGTCCTTAAATCATTTTCCAAAACTCACTAGATAAGCTAGTCTTACATTATAGTCTTATTATAAAATCCACATAATTCATGCTTTGGAATTGAATCCATTTATTTCAACTCTTTCAGGTCCCCATGGTCATTATAATGGACATTTTAACTATAAATCAGCTTGTTGCGGGAAGCTTTTACATTTGGACAGTTCTCTATTTCTGCTGCTATATCATGTGATAGTTTGATTGAATGTATTGATATTAGAAGAGCTTAAAATAAATACAAACTAAAAATAAGAAAAAATATTCACATTTCTTCAGACTGTAATGCAAAAGATACGAGTATACTTCCCCATTTACTTTACCCCATCCTTAAAACACTGCTTTGATAATTTGAACATAGACAACTTCTAACTTGAAATCTGACCAGCTTTAGTCAACTGGACTAAGAACCTGAGAAAACAGGTAGCAAAAGCATTTAATATCATAGCTGTTCTTAATATGTCATCAAGTTTGAATTGAGTCTGAAAGGGTTAAGTTATTTTTGGGTGATATTTCAGTAGCGTGAGTGATTAAATTTAGCTCGTCATGGTTACATCATATCGTCAAACAATTTTTGTAATTGCCATTTCTACTGGAATACAATAACTTCTTTGTTAGTATTATTTTTAAGGTCTACAAGGAAACAACAACATGGTGCCACAGCACACATTATTAGAATTTCCATGACAGCTGTGTGTCAACATTTTGGGAATGAAGTCTTCTCGAAAATTGTATGGCCTCTAAGATCCCAGAACTCTCTGTCTGTGACTACTTTCTCTGGGTGTATTTGGAGAGCAAGGTCTAATCAAATCGTACATAAACCATTGTAGACCTTAACGATAATACTCACAAATAAATCAGTGCTATTCCAGTTGAAATGTTACTAAAGTCATTTGACGATATCCATCGCAGCTCAGATTGTCGTCGCAGAATTGGAACCATTTGCAGGACATAATTTTCAAGAATTTAATTGTTTTCTTGGGTTGCATAAATTAGTACATTATTGGCATTGATTCCATATGTTTATTCATTAATATTAGTAATATTATTCATGTTTACTACGCCGTTGTAAAATTCAGTCTCAACACCTACGAAATTGTGGATTAAGGGTCTTCACTAACAATGGAGATTAAGAATTACCTGGCCATGATTTTAGTTACGTTGATCATAATTCACACCAAATACATTAATTTGTATTGTAACGTAGGTAAGACATAAATCGTTTGTTTCCTTCATATTTTCCCGCATGAAATAAATATTTCAGCAGCGTTCTTATGAATATATTATCACGGACCGAAGTGTTAGAGTCAGTTATTTTAAGAAAATAGCCAGAGTATTCATTAACACATGTCTATTAATATGTAAAGATTCAGAACTCCAGTCACTAAAGAGAAAAGGAACGCACGTGTTCTTTTCAATCTGCAAATGGCAGTTAATGAAATAATACAATCATTTCATAAAAAAAAGATGTACGATTTTTTACATTAACATGTCTTTCTCTACCCATTCTTCAACAAAGTATTCTTACAAAAGCTTATTCTTCTAACTATTCATGTTAATCGATATAAACATTTGTAGAACTGATTTGATTAAATATTTCCTTGTAGGTACAAGGGGAATGAGGGAATTCCTTTTGCATGACCAGGAGAAACAAACGAATCAACCTATAGCAAGGAATATCTCGCAAATGGTTAACTCTACACACACACATTATATATGTGTGTATGTGTGTGTTTAAATGGTGTACTTTAACGAGATCTACAGTTTTTATGTAGTAAGATTTTGTCTGTCTCTTACGCTTTGTCAGTTATGCAAAAGTAATTCAAAATAAAGAGCAATTCAGAGGCTATTCCAAGAAACTTCAAGATATACATTTCATTTGCCATGAAAATATCTTAAACTTCTAGTATTTTAATGAAACTCGTTAGAGCCATTTTTGAGAAAACATTTTTTCATGTAAAGGGTTGTTTTGGGTGGGGGAATATTCTAGAAAATGTTCGTGTCGTATCCTTGGATCATGCTGAACTTAAATATCCAGTTTGGTATTTAACCGATTTTTCGTTTTCGAGCTATGCTGTTTACATACGCACACACACCGATCATTTCCTTAAAATGCTTTTTTGGATTCAAGGGTCCCCAAAACGTGTATTTCCAGTGGAATTTCGGTATCGAATTTTTGGGTGGAATGCAATACTTGCTCTACTTACTATAAGTGAGCAGAAGAGAAAGCAAAAATCTAATCTGTCGCATTCACAGAACTTTCTGTATTCACTCTTCTACAAACTATTGTTATAAAAGCTTATTCTTCTATCCATTTCTTGTTAATGAAGATAAACTTTCATTAAAAAATTTATACATTTCGTTGTAGGTATAAGAAAGATACCGTAGATAAAGATAGTCGTGTTTTTAAAAAGTGGATCGCTATGTGATTGGCTTTGAAATCCCATGCTCTTTTCATAACCACCAGAAAAACCGAATGACTTACCACTTGAGAAAAAGTATAAACGTTGAAAAATCCAAACAATAACAAAGAATATCTCGCAAACAGTTAATGACGCAAAATTGTAAGCTTTGACAGATCTACATTTTTGTGCAGTATGTCTAACTTTTACCGTTTACCAGTTATACAAAAGTCATTCAGAAAGAAAAGTCATTCCCTGAAAATTCAAGATTTACGTTTTATTTGCCTGCAAATATCTTAAACGTATGCTATTTTAATAAAAATCATTAGCCTTTTTTAGAAAATAAAAAATAAATTTTATCGATGTAAAGGATAGTTTGGGGTGGAGAGATTTTCTTGAAAATCTTCGTGTCACATCCTTGAAAGATGCTGAACTTAAATACCAACTTTGGTATTTAACCGATTTTTTTGTTTTTAATCGTGCTGTTCAAAGATACACACACATATAGACCTTTTCTAAAAAAAAAATATCCTTTTTGGATTTATGGAGCCCCAAAACATTTATTTCCGGTGAAATCTCGGTATCGAATTTTTTGTTTAAATGCAATACTTCACCTACTTAAAGATGATGGTAGAGAAAGCAAAAATTTGGCTTCATCAAATCAAGCTGTGGCATATTTTCGTGCATCATACCTTAGCAAATCATCTGGAATGCTCCTTCTTGTAGCTTTATATTTTATGACTATTGGGTTAAACTTGTTTTAAAAAGGCTTTACAGTTCGAAAGTTAATGGTTTGACGGTAAAGAAGTCCACAAGGTTCCATCTGCAGCAAGCCGTAGAGACATATTACGTTTTATCTGCGAGTTTATTTTCTGTGAAAGTTAGTGACGTCTTAGGCCATGAGGGGAACTGTGAGGAAATGAACCACGAGGAGATTAGGGCTACAGAAAAGTTCGAGAAAGATAAAGCTAAAGACAAACGAGAGCGATGCTCGGCTGTTGCGATGGAGGCTTGACTTTAGCTGAGAGCTCTTCTCGCAAGTGGAAAACTTATCCCGAGAAGAGAGATACTAAGAATTTTGCTTCATTGCTGGTTTTTGACAGAAATAAGGGAAATATGACGTTAAAGTCAGCTTTTCTAATTATCATTATAGGGGTTAGAAGTATCTATATAACTCCTGAAGCGCGTGTAAAAGTCTCAGTTGAGGAGTTCTACGTAACAGGAGCCTACAGGAAACCTTACTTAATGAAGTGAAGACTTTACAGATTTTAATGCTCTAATGACCGGAGTAGGATATATAGGAGAGATCGAGCGCAGTTTTTTGCGTTTATATGGGAAAGGATAGGGAAAACGAGGCTAGATGCGACGGTTCAAGGAGGAAAATGCGTTTATATGGGCGAGATAGGGAATACGAGGACTGACGCTAGGCTAGACAGTGGTAGGAGGGGGAGTGCGCTTTATATGAGACAGATAGGGAATACGTGGAGAGGTGGTAGGCTAGACAGAGACTGAGTAATGTATGGTTTATATGAGCGGTATAGGAAAACGATGAGAGGTGTTAGACTAGACAGAGGCTGAGTAATGTATGGTTTATATGAGCGGTATAGGAAAACGATGAGAGGTGTTAGACTAGACAGGGCTTGAAACGTAGTGCATGGTTTATATGAGAGATATAGGAAAACGAGGAAAGGTGTTAGGCTAGACAGAAGTCGAGGAGTAGAGTATGGTTTATATGAGAAGTATAGGAAAACGAGGAGAGGTATTAGGTTAGGAGAATTGAGTTTGTGTTTATAAGGAGAGACGAGAAAACGGAGAGAGATCCTATGCTAGGATAGACAGGTGTTAAAGTTAGGTTAGATAGGAAACCAAGGAGTGATACTCAGCTAGAGGGGGGGGGCAGGAGGGAATGAGCTTTTGAGAGGTAGGGGATACGGGGAGTGGTGATAGACTAGACAGGGCTTGAAACGTAGGGCATGGTTTATATGTATGAGAAGTATAGGAACAGGAAGAGGGGTGCTAGGCTAGACAGAGGTTGAGGAGTAGAGTATAGTTTATATGAGAGGTATAGGAAAACGAGGAGAGGAGTTAGACTAGACAGAGGTCGAGGAGCAGAGTATGGTTTATGTGAGCGTCATAGGTAAACGAGAGAGGCGTTAGGCTAGACAGAGCTAGAGGAGTAGAGTATGGTTTATATGAGAGGTATAGGAACAGGAGGAGAGGTGTTAGGCTAGACAGGTAGTGTAGCAGTAGGAATATGGACTTATATACAGGAGAGATAGGGAATAGGAGGTGCTAGACTTGAAAGCGACTTTAGACGTGAACTTAGTGGAAAACTGTTTGTTGTCAATGTTCTAGACATGCCCATCACGTAACCTATTCAGGGAAAAGGTGACTCGTTCAGGGGAAAAAGGTGACTGCTCAGGGAAAAAGGTGACCCACAAAGGGAAAACGTCGACCAGTAAAGGGAAAAACGTGACCAGCAAAGGGAAAAATGTGAGCAACAAAGGGAAAAAGGTGACCACCAAAGGGAAAACGGTGAGCCATAAAGGGAAAAGGGTGACTGCTCAGGGAAAAATGTGACCAGCAAAGGGAAAAATGTGACCAGCAAAGGGAAAAAGGTGAGCAACAAAGGGAAAAAGGTGAGCACCAAAGGGAAAAAGGTGAGCTATAAAGGGAAAAAGGTGCCCTGCAACGGGAAAAGCTAACCCACCCACACTAACAGGTAAGTAATTCAGCTAGTATTGCAAGAGGCTGACTGGATCATAGCAGTGTATGATTTCACAGCTAATTTAGCTAGTATCGTGAGCATTTAAGCTAATTCAGCTAGTATCACAGGAGACTAGATTCCAGAGGCTAACTGCATCATGGCTCTGCATGATTTCACAGGTAATTCAGCTAGTATCGTAAGTATTTAGGCTAATTCAGCTAGTATCACAAGAGGATAAATTCTAGGGTTGGGTATAGCTTAGTTTCATATTTCACAGGTAATTCATCTAGTATCATTGGTATTTAAGGCAAACCATATAGTATCACAGATGCTAGCGCTAATTTAGAGAAGGAATTCGTATCAGAGGTAGTTAAGATGATTTCACATGTTTCGGGTAGTATCACAGGTATTAAAGTCATTTTAACGGGCAATTCAACTAGTATCACAGGTACTCATGGTAATATAGAGAGTAATTAAATTATAAAACATTTCTCATCCAACGTTACAACAATTTATATACTTTTTTCTAAATCTTACAAACTTATTATATGTTAAACAGTTATTGTACGATGCGGAGAGGGATAAACTGCATATTGGTTCACAAATTGAAAAGCTTTACGTTAACATACCTTTATTTTAGTTCGTTGTAGATGTCTCTACCCTTTTATCTAGGCTTGAAACTAGCACTAGGATTGCTCCTAATGAGAGGGTTACCACCTTCCCTTCCATCTTTTTCTTTCTTCATCAGGCGTCAGCTATCTGCATATACAGCACACAGATAACCTTCTTTTTAAGATTGTAGACTCACGAGAACTATGTAACAACATGATCACGCTATGTAACAACCTGAGCACGCTATGTAACAATACGATCATGCTATGTAACAACCTGAGCACGCTATGTAACAACATGATCACGCTATGTAACAACATGAACACGCTATGTAACAACCTGATCACGCTATGTAACAACATGATCACGCTATGTAACAACCTGATCACGCTATGTAACAACATGTTCACGCTATGTAACAACACGATCACGCTATGTAACAACACGATCACGCGATGTAACAACCTGAGCACGCTATGTAACAACATGATCACGCTATGTAACAACTGAACACGCTATGTAACAACATGATCACGCTATGTAACAACCTGATCACGCTATGTAACAACATGATCACGCTATGTAACAACACGATCACGCTATGTAACAACACGATCACGCTATGTAACAACCTGATTACGCTATGTAACAACTGATCACGCTATGTAACAACATGATCACGCTATGTAACAACATGATCACGGTATGTAACAACATGATCACGCTATGTAACAACCTAATCACGCTATGTAACAACATGTTCACGCTATGTAACAACCTGATCACGCTATGTAACAACATGTTCACGCTATGTAACAACACGATCACGCTATGTAACAACCTGATCACGCTATGTAACAACATGTTCACGCTATGTAACAACATGATCACGCTATGTAACAAAACGTATCCTTGTACATTCCTTTACAAAAACCATTCACCCAAACGTATGCATAATTATATAAGTGCTTGCATCACGTGAGAAAGAGGTTTGTAGGTAAATACTTTGTCGTGTAGAATCAGGCAGTACAGTGACGTCTGGGCTGGTATATTTACAGATGCTTGAATCTCGATTCTGATGTTCACAGCTCCATTTATAACCTCCTCGGGTTGGTGAGAACAGTCTATTACGAATAATGGTGCACGGTGAAGAAAATCCTTTCTCTTCAAGAGGGGATAATTCTCTCTTTCATAGTAGGAACTTTGAAATTTACAGTACATTTCATATAGTGAAGCAAACTTTGAATTTTTAAAGTCCAAGTTCAAATCATGGTAGGGGTAGCATTCACTGTTGAGGAATAGTCTCATATTAGTAATGTTGCAGTGATCAAACTCGGAACTGTTCTTGCTATAATCGCCCAATCTTGCAGTCTGAGCACACACTATGATGAAGCGAGGTTTCTCGAGCTTAGATGTTGTTGCTACATTCCACGTGAAAGATCTTGTCTGGGGTACAGCAGGCTGGGTATGAAGATCCATAGATCGAAAGGCAATGTGTAGAGGTTTATCAGACTTGACAATTTTTAGAATGTGAACTCTTTCAGCATCGGAAAGACGAATTACAGGCATCCTCCATTCGATTCTAGTTAACTTTACATTAGCTTCCTCTCCATTCGAACTCAGGACACAGTTTCTAGAGTCTTTGGATCTTATGAGAATCAATTCAAACTTGCTGTTGAGTATAAGTTCCTTGTGGTCATCAGCAAATCCTAGGAGCATCGAGAGAGGGACTACAGCATTGAAAGCTCCATTCGTCGCGTGTACTATATCAACTTCTTCACCAGGATAGGCCCATCCAGCATTCAGCAGACGATTCGATTCCATAGGGTTGAGAGTCACATAATTTCGTATAGTTGTAGTAATTCCTGGATTCCTTGTTCTGTCTATAGTTGTAGCATTCATATCTAGACGTATCTCATCAAACATGAAGGTTATAGCATTATTAGTGAGCTTCGATGTAGTAGTAGGGGATCCATCTACCTTGGCGAGAGCACCTTCGATGTAGAGATAACTCTTGTTAGGTAGCGTATACAAATCTTCAGCTTGGCATGGTATTCTAATTTCATCGTTTACATCCAGAGCGGAGGTGTTGTATGGAAGAAAAATATGCTCCTCCTCCTTGGTGATCTTGTCGTCAAAGGCTGGAACTTCTGTCACATTTAAGATGTCCATTATAGCGTTCTGTAACCTAACTCTTCGAGGAACTTGCGGTTAGCACGTGTTAACTCCTCGGAAGTTGAAGAGGTAGTATGCTTCGATCGCTGTGTACGTCGTCTATTATAGTATTTGAGGTGTCTTTTAAAATGTATTGCCATTACGTCTTATGTGGAGTCTTGTAGTGATAACTTCGTTCCTGAAGTTGATAGCCTTCCCGTGTTGATCTACCACTCGAATAGTGATCTGGTCTATATAGTTTGTATCTATGACTGGTAAATATATTGGGTTCGAAGGTTCTTGAGAGATATGATAGCCTGGCGGAACAGAAGGGAAAAACTCGTAGAGCGAATGTCCGCTTTTACCGTCAATGAAAGAGCCTGTTGCAATACTGCACTCCACACGTATGATACTCACTTTAAATATATTCACAAGATCGTCAGATTCGAGCGCTTCTCCAGCAGGAATTATTTTAGTGTCTGTGAATCCTAGAAGCGAACCAATAGATCTTTCCTTAGAAAAGTCTATTGTATAAGGACATTTAATTTCAGCCTTCATTGTATTATTGTTAGGCCTTATGAAGAAGACTTCATCATTCAATTCTAGTTTATCCTTTAGAAATGTATTGATATCGGCAATCTCGTAGGTTCCATGAGGGATGACAATGGTTTCAGGTTTACCATTATGAATATAATGAAATCTATTATTACTTTCATCGACATTTGGTATTGAATAGAATGTTTCAAAATTCAAGAGAGCAATCTCATAATGACCTGGAGGATCTAGCTGTAGAGGAGGGTTTAGATACGTTGAAATAACAGTGTCTGACCCACTCACTGTAACTGTATAACTCATCTTGACGATGAAGCAGCTTCTAGGATAAAAGAAATTGCAAGCACAAGTGCCCGCAGATGACTGAATCGAAATTCTGGTATCTCTGTGTATTATAGTAGATTTTAACACCGTGTAGATATTTCTCAATCTCAGGAGGCGGCTTCAAATTACCGAAACTATCAAAGTAGTATGCGACATCACCTTCTTTCCTTATAGCAACCCAGTGTGTTCCTTCATTATCTGATGTATCGAGATTGGTAATAAGTCTCTCTTTGCACTGCGGTTTTAAAGGAAGTTTGTCAATCATATAAACACCTCTAAAATAAGGAATTTTTAAACGTTTAGCATAATATTCGAGGGCTACGTTACTTAGGGCTTCCTCCGGTATATGTACAATCCTCTTCCTCCGTTTTTTGCCTTCTTCTTTAAACCCTCGCCTTTAGATCCTCTTTTTTTCAAAGACGTTACTATTTTAGATGCAGCGGCTAAAGACGACATCAGCGGCATTGCAGGTAAGAATCCTCCTTTATTCCTCTTCTTACACCTTCTCTTCTGGAGTCCCTTTCCTCGGGTCTCCATCGCCTTGTTATACCTAGCAACTTCTGCTAAGTGTCTATCAGCAGCCTTTTTTCTATTGACTGCAGAGGCTATCTGAGCAGCACCACCTGCTGCAGCGCCTAAAGCAGCAATGATGGGTATCAACGGTAAAAACCCTCCTCTCTTCTTCTTCCTCTTTCCGGCTCCCACTGCAACCTTTCCCTTCATGATTGCAGTTACTAGCCTTGCAGCTAACCTTTCACCAAAAGTTGAATCTGATGACTGCACACGTTTCCAAGCCTTCTCTGCAAGAATCTTATCCGCTATTTGTCTTGAAGCGGTGTCCTTATTCTCAGCGTACGCGAGGTCGTGCTGTTTGCAAGCTGTGTCTAATTGGTTAATTCCCGGGTCTCCTCTTTTTAGACGTTTTTCCAATTTAGTACCAGGCCCGCAATATCTATATCCAGGTAAGTGAGCTTCAAAGGGGAGCGAATTAATTATGGAATTAATAATTCCAGAACCGCGCTTATACTGCAACGACCTCCCTCTCTTAGCTCTCATGATAGACTAAACGAGTAATTGAATGCATTAGCCCTTTTATATCATTGCAGTCAATCATTAACTACTTTTACAAACGGTAATATATATAAACAATGCACATACATGTTATAAGTTAGTTGTTAACATGGAGCTTGTTAAGCAGCACTGCTCTCTACCTATTCAGGTATTAGACTTTGAAAGTGACTTTAGAAGTGATCGTCATGGCAAGTTATTTCCATCTAATGTCAGAGCTCTTATTTTAGGGAGCTCCAGTGCAGGGAAAACAAACGTATTACTCAATATGCTACTCCATGAGAATGGACTACGTTTTGAAAATTTATATATTTATTCAAAGTCTCTCTATCAACCAAAGTACCAATATCTAATTAAAGTGCTTGGAAACATCGAAGGTATAGAAGTGAACACCTTCGACAACGGGGATGATGTTTTGCATCCTTCTGAAGTCGAAGAAAATTCAATCTTTATATTTGATGACGTCATCACTGAAAAGCAGGAAAAGATAGCATCCTTTTACAGTATGGGTAGACATCGAAATGTCGACTCTGTATATCTAGCACAGTCCTATGCTAAAGTTCCAAAACATTTAATTCGCGATAATACAAACATGATAATACTCTTCAGGCAAGACAATTTAAACTTAAAGCACATTTACGAAGATTATGTAAATACCGACATGACCTACAACGAATTTAAAGATCTATGTAAGAACGTTTGGGAGAGCTCTACAGAAGGAAGACCCTTTGTTGTGATAGTTCCTGAATTTCACATGAATGAGGGACGATATAGGAATGGTTTTGATGTATATATTAAGCTCGACAAAAAAGAAAATGATCATTCGTAGTTAACCATGAGCATCGATAGGTTCGGTTCTCAGAGAACTGGTCCAGTTAGAAGAGTGTTTGATCGTTTTATCATAAATAGAGATGTCAAAGGAAATTATCAATTCAAGAATAAGAGATTGTGTAACGTTCACGATCCTGAAGATAATCATGATGCTTCCAATAAGAATTATGTGGATGCTCTCGAAATTAGAATGCAAGATTTCTCTCAGCAAACTGCTAACAATGTTGAGGTTATGGCTAAGACCCTGTTCGATGAATTGATTTCAAGATATATCCTCAAGAGAGATAAGGAAAATAACATTGTGATTGATAAAGTTAGATTGAAGGTATTGCTAGATCCTGTTCACGATAACGATATTGTGAATAAAAAGTTCATCGCTGGATATGTCAATTCACGCACGCAGACGAGAGATGGTAATGGTAACATTATATTCGACAATAAGAGAATCACTGATATAGCAGATCCTCTCGGAGATACAGATGCTGTAAATAAAAGATATGCTAGAGCTATGATCATTAGGAAATCGAACGAGACGCGACAGCAGTTAAATAGGTACTTACCAAAGGAAATCGAGATGCAAATAGGTAAAAAGCTGCTAGACATCACAGCAAATCTGAATAAAACTACGAGTAAAGTGGATACTCTAACAACCTCTACAAAAGACAGAGTGGATTCTGTAATGGACTCCATTAAACAAGTTACCGCAGAGCTTGATAGAGAAAAAACAAATCTTCAGAATCTTTGCAATCAGAAAATTAGCAATTTAGAAAAGTTAGCGATGAAGCGAGTTTCAGATTTAGAGGCTACAGTCGGACAGTTAAAGACAGAGGTTTTGAATACTCTCAAAACTGATTCATGCAATGATAAACTTAAGAAAGTGGAGGAAAATGTAAATATGATGATGGACGCTTACAAAACTAATGTGCAGCAAATGACGAGTCTAGAAGAATCAACCAGAAGCCTGTACGCTAATACGGCAATCTTTGCTGAAGCGTTCAAGACACATACGCAGGAACATAAGAAAGAAACCGAGCAACTGAGAACTTCGATAGAGATGTTAGCTAAGGCTATCGATACGATGAGAACTCAAAGTGGACGCAGACTATAAATTGAATGTAATCGTCTATTTTCACGTCATTTGTAAGATGGATAGTGAAAGCATAAGACTTAAAGAGTCTGTAGCCGAGCATACCAGGGCTGTAAAAGAAAAACTGAGAGCTCTAAAAGGTCTCAGGTTTGAGACTCAGCATATCATGTCCGAAGCTTTGAAGCCTGTAACCGCTCCCCTCAAGGATATTTTGGACAGTCAACGAGGGTTGGCTGTGGAGACAGTCAAGAATGAAGATGATGATTCTACAAGTATTTCTACTTTCCTTCAACACGTTCGCTCAAAAGACAAGGACCGGATTGATACATTGTACGGGGTGAGATATCAGGATGGAAGTTATATGCTTGGAAATAAAGATATTCATTTTATAAATAATCAAATATTGATAGGTGATGAAACGTATGAGTCTACAGACGGTTTGACGGAGCTCATCTTTAAGCGAACGCCTCAGATTTCTGCATACACCAGTGAAGACTTGGAGACGTACGCTAAGATTATGAAAAGTACTTTTCTTCATAGATCTGGTTACACCAGACACGGTCGTTTGAAATCTGGTAAATCGTATAAATACAAGAATATAATACGCCCCTTGCTCAATACACATTCAGGTCTAGGACTGACATGGAAGGAGCATAAGTCTGATAAGGAGGTTGACTACGTTTTCTGGAGAAACCCTAACACATTAGTAAATAGGCTGAGGTTACTAATTGCATCGAGGGGTGCTGGTAATAATAGTCACACTCAAGAGATTGAGGAAATTATCAGGGAGTTGAAAGCATCTAAAGTTATAGCATGACAGCCAAACAGAATATCGCCAGAGAGCTTCACGGGTCGGCGAGGAGGAACTATTTACGACGCAAAATTATCAGCAAAGGTATGAACGATTTATTACAAATTGATTTGATTGAAATGATACCACATGCAAGAGTGAACAAAAATTTCAAATACATTCTGATCGCAATCAACTTTTACTCTAAAATGGCATATGCAAAACCCTTAAAGGATAAGAGCGGAGTTAATGTTGCAAAGGCAATGGAGGATATATTACAAGAAATGGATGTCCCTCCCCGGAATATTCAAAGTGACAACGGGAAAGAATTTTATAACACATTCTTTAAACGGCTAATGTTTAAGTATAATATTAACCACTACAGCACCTATACCAATGTGAAGGCTGCGGCTGTTGAACGTTTAATTCGAACCTTGAAGAATATGATGTACCGAGAGTTTTTAGTCCAAGGCTCATACAAGTGGCTAGATCTTTTACCTAGAATCCTTGTAAAGTACAATGATACTTTTCATTCAACTATCCGCATGAAACCTAATGAAGTGAAAAACAACGATCTTCTTCTGACTGTGTATAATTATAATCAAGAACGAAGAGAGAAGAAGGCTTCAAGGAAGTTTAGTGTTGGTGATTATGTCAGGATATCTAAACATAAAGGACATTTTGAAAAGGGTTATGAATCTAACTGGAGCGTTGAAATCTTCAAAGTATTTCGTGTGAACCGTACCAAGCCTACAACATACATACTAAAGGATAGGAATGGTGAAATCATAAAAGGTGGCCTTTATGGACATGAACTAAAAAAGACTAACTATCCTAATACATATTTAATAGAAAAGGTTATACGTAAACGTGGAAACAAAGTTCTTGTAAAGTGGTATGGTTTTCCAGATACTCAATGGATTGATATAAAGGACTTGGTGTAATATGTGAAGAATTAATAAAGACTAAAGTTTTATGATTGTAAAATCATGAGTATTTTTATTTTAAAAGCATTCATATTTTTCTTTCTTTTTTGAGGGAAAAGTGTTACACAAAAAACCCTCACACATTTGATATCTATTTTACACAATATATACATTATTTAAAAGTTTAGGCACTAGCAATCACCGGGTCTAAGGGAATAATGGCCCCACGCTACAGTCTTATAGCTTCCTTCCATCAACTTCCTCTTATCGTCACCCCCCTTCAAAGCCAATTTGTTTGTTTCAATTGTTGTAATTTTGTGGTGTTTACTCCGAAATGTTTTTTGTATTGAATAAATTTTTAGGCTATGGTCTTTTAAACATTCAAAATAATGGTCGAAATCTATTTTATTCATACCTGCCCTGGTGATGCCCTTAGCTTTCTTAATTGTCTGCCCTCCGTATCTGTATGCGTATAACTTTGCTCTTATACCGACATACTCCTCCATAACTAAGCCGCCCAACTCATCCTTGAACAACCCAATCTTTTTCCTATTGGCTTGCTTAATGCCATATGCATTATCCTTTTCGAAGTTTGAAGTGTCGAAATATTGGGGGTTCTCCCTGATGAAATCATAGATATCAGAACTCGTTTCAAAAATGAATGAGTCTGTATCCATGTAATTCAGCAGCAAGTCTTTTAAATTTGGTTTCATGATATTGTAAAAGAAGTCATACATGATAAATTTTGAAATGTCCAAAATTGCGTGTCCTATGTAGATTGGCTTGTTCATATGCACTTCCTCTCTACCCAGCTCGATTCCTACAAGATTTTCTTAAAAAATTATGGTGCGTAGGTATGTGCCGCGTGCTATCAACTTCTTTGCCTGTTTCCAGCTTCCAACTATTTTGAAATCAGTGTATTTCCTGACATTTTCTATAAATTTTCCATATACGGCGTTATTCATCTTTTTCCAAAGGTTTTGCCCGAATTTTGACTTTTCCTGAATTCTTTTCTCAGTGTTCACGTCGATATATGTCTTCAACCAGTTAGACTGGTCGTAGGATACCACTCTGTGAATATGTCTCACAGTTAGCCCTTGTTCAATACACTGCTGCATCACCCTGTAGTGCAAGACATATTTGCTTTTCTGTTCTAATGTCGCAAGCAGTTTCTTGTATTGGCCATTCGGTGGTATCGCACTCTGTGGGCAGAAAGGAAGCTCGTTGTGGGCGTCGTGGATATGGTCGGGGTATTCGATATCAACCTCTAGCACATAGCCAGTCTCAGAGTCTTCTTTGATTTCAGCGAAGTTTATGCTATCAATTTCTTCTCTGGTGAGCCATTTCAGATTCTTGTACGGGAGGGCAGACCCCATAGAAGCTCCATATAAGTTGTTTATGTCCCAATAGGACAGGTGTTTAACAGGAGCATGCTGATCAAAGTTGGACATGTACCTGTGGTTAGCTTTGGTATAGCCCTTCACCACTGTGCACAGTCCGCCTCTAATTCCCGACTCGAAAAATTCCAGCATGCTCTTGTCGGATATTAAGGAAAGTTTCGCCTTTGTTATCTTCAACATAGCGTCAAATGCGAGTCCTGGTAATGTATAAAACCATGCTGGGTCAAGTTTATACATCCCCAGGATGAGATCTCGAAACTTTTCGAAAATATCCGCCAAGAGCAGTATATCTGTTTTCAGGTATAGATCGCTGTATTCTCCGAGATTCTGGATATTAAAGGTATCCCAGACTTTTTCAGCATGCCTGTATTCCTCGTCTGTGATGTGACTGTCAGTAAGAGTGCTGTAGAAGGCATCCTTCGGTGGTAGAGAAGTTTCTTTGAGTATGTCTAGGCTTGAAACATAATCATAGGGGAATATTCCCTTGCTCTTCGCCAGCTTAAAATGCTCCTCAACAGGATATTCTGCCCTTGTTATTTTAAAGTCACTCTCCTCCAGCATGTCAGCCAGACTGGACAGCTTGTCGTCAAGAAACTTAAAGCTGTCCAGAAACCTGAAGCTGATGTTCCTGTACCGTTTGCTAAACGCTATATACCTTTCACCACTTTGAGCGATGCACGATATGGGCTTATTATCATACGCCAGGCGTCTTATCAAGAAGTGGCTGTCATAATTAGATAGGCAATGAAAAAAGATCGGTATGAAATCAGGGACCTTTCTATTCAAATTACATCTATTATGAGCAGCACCCAGATATTCCCCTGTCACGTGATCGTGATCCCTCACACGCAAATCGCTCACAGTGAAAGCAGCAAGGCATATATGACACTCAGAAGCATTGTCAAAATTCTGTTGCTCTTCAAGGGTTAAATCCATGGGTTTAGGATTGGAATACACATCGATGACGTCATCAGCAATTGATTTTAATTGTTTGATAAAGTCATCGATGGCATTTGGACCTCTAAAGAGAAAGAATTTTGACATGGCCTCGTCATGCCTACATACCACCTTCAAGGCAATAGACATTGCTTCATGCTCTTGAATGACTCGGGTCCAACTCGAGCTGCTTGAGGGCTCGCAAGAGTGAACCTTCGCCAGAACAGATTCAATGTCTGCGTATATAACAAAAGGTACAGGAACGCTTTTGGAGAATGCTTTAAATTCAAGGTATTCATCCTGTTGGGGCATTTTAAGCAGTTGGCATTTCCCGCATCTTAACCTATGTGCTTCCAGAGCCTTTTCATTGGTACATCTCTTGAGGCAAGCCTCACATGTCCATATTTTACCGTTATGTTTGGTGACTTGACTGCTTACAAGTTTGGACAAGTCTTTAATTATACAGTAGTGGGACTTTTCCCCCTGCTCAATATATAAGAGATTGATATGGTGCTGCTTCTTTTCAGGTGTTTGGTATAGGGGAATAATGTTCTCATTCTCCTCCTCTATACCAAACAGTGAAATGGATACTCCATTATTCTGATTTTCAAAGCAATCAATTTGATGTAAGGGTACCGGAAAATCGATACCTTCATAATTGAATGCTTTGAAAAGCAGTTCAAAGGGATATACTGTGGTTCTCTGACCGTCGCGTTTAACAGGGTATTTAGAGGCAAGCATGCACCATGCGAAGCAGAAGTTGTCTTCATTCTTTATGTTTATGACTGCATGTTTTTTCACAATTTTCTGTGGTAGTTCAATGTATGAACCTGCATGTAAAGGATCGTAGTGTGTAAAGCCCATCACCAGTCTGAGTATCTTTGACAAGGACTTTGACGATGCTCCCCCCTCAAATGTAGAAATGTTTTCCAAAATATCCCCCGCAATTGAAGAGAAGATCTGATTGAGGTCGCTTGATGGAAGAATCAGTACAGGCTTAGAATTAAAGCCAGTGGAAAGACACTTCTCTTCATCAGGTTTCTGGATTAAATATTCAAGTTCCATGGAACAATGCATCTTTAATCCACTCCTGCTTTTCTGTAAAACGTTTTCCGCTTCTTTAATAATAAGCTCCTTGCACTCATCTAAAAAGACTCTGGGCTCGAGTATTTCTAATGTATTTTCTATTCTACTATTAAAAATACGTCCCTTGAATGCCGATTGGATGGTATTGCACTCCAGACCCTGGCAATTGCTAGCACTAACCTTGACTTTTTTTATTGTAGACTGTTCCCTCACATCCGATATCGGTCCTCTCTTTCTATTAACTGGTTCTACATCATTGGATGATGATAAGGAGGTTGACGGTGCAGCGGCTTCATCGCTTGCGTCTGAGGAGGTCGATGGTGCAGAGGTTTCATTGCCTGCGACTGAGGAGGTCGATGGTTCACCTTGTATAACTTTCTCCAGAGTGTCGAGCGATGAGGAGGCGGACCGTGCAGTGGTCGAGTCTTCACCAATCTCTGGCGATGCTGATCCCTGTGTTGCCAGGTCCATAGGCTGGCTTCCAGCGTCACTCAGATCATTTCCTGGAATAATAATAATAATAATAATAATAATAATAATAATATACAATGTGTAAAAGAACTTCGTAAAATGTTGAAGGATTCTTACCATTCGACTGTTGCTGCACACATATGTCAGACCCCCATCCCTGCTGATTTTGTATAGGGAAGACTGTTGGTACAGCGCTCGCATGTTGAGCGATACCGCGCCCGAAATAAAGTCCACTTCCTGGAAATAATAATATTAATAATAATAATGATAACAGTATAGAATGTGTAAAAGAAGTTCATAAAATGTTGAAGGGTTCTTACCATTCAGTGGTTGTTGCATGTACGGGGCAGGGCCCCACCCCTGCTGATTTGATGCAGGGAAAGCTTGTGGTGCAGAGTGTGCGTGAGGAACAAACCCGTCTCCGAAATAAAGACCACTTCCTGGAAATAATAACAACAATATTAATAATAATATAAAATGTGTAAAAGAACTTCATAAAATTTTGAAACATGTTCTTACCTGTCGGTGGTTGCTGCATGTATGGAACAGGGACCCAACCCTGCTGATTTGACTCCATGAAGGCTTGGAAGCCAGACGGTGCCTGTGCAGCGGACAATGGCTGACTCATCCCAAAATAAAGTCCACTTCCTGAAAAAATAATAATAATGATAATATTAATAATAATATAGAATGTGTAAAGCAAGAAGTTCATAAAATATTGAAAAACTCTTACCGTTCGGTGCTTGCTGCATGTAAGGGGCAGAGCCCCACCCCTGCTGATTTGGTACCAGGAAGGTCTGGAAGCCTGGGGGTGGTGGTGCAGCGGTCGCGAAGCGTTGTGGTGCAGGTGCAATGGTTGCACGGCATGGAGGTGCCGGTGCAGCGGTTGCATGTTGAGCGATGCCGCCCCCGAAATAAAGTCCATTTCCTGGAAAAAATAAATAATATTAATAATAATAATATTAATAGTATAGCATGTTTAAGTACAGAGTTCTAAAGAATCTATACGCTATACGTGAAAAATAGATGTTTTGAACACAGGCGTGAAAATACACGGTATTCTGGGACACTGAAAGAGTTATGCGACTGCATATGCGGTGAGAAACTCCCCTTAAATATATCCTTTTCTCCTTATACAATCCAGAACTCTATGCTGTCGGAGGCATGCTTTTGTGTGCCAGAATCGACATTGTATGTCTACTATCATGTAATTTTTTTTTAGTTACAAATGCTCGAATACCAGTCTGTAAATTCTTACCGTACGATTGTTGCTGTATGTACGGGCCAGAGCCAGCTCCATAATGATTTGGAACCAGGAAGGTTTGGAAGCCTGGCGGTGCCTGTGCACCGGTCGATGGATGGTCGATACCAAAATAAAGTCCATTTCCTGAAATAATAATATAGGATGTGTAAAAGAAGTTAATATGAATTGTTACATTACTTTTTAAAACACTGAAGAATGCTTACCATTCGACTGTTCGGATGCCTGAATCATTACGGCATTTGATGAGCGATCCTGCAGCCGGCGTTGGGTATCCTGCTGGAGCTGGATGTATGCTTCAGACATGTTAGCAGAACTGATTGCTGAAAACGCAATTAATTTACGCGTTAGATTTTTATTTATTAAAGAAACGATATATTATTAAGTTAATTTACTTTACTGCGAATACCTTATACAGGGAAAATGTCGATGTATTTTAAACACCTGAGAAATTTCTATTACAGATATAAATCACGTGTATTTCTCGACACAATCATGGAAAATATCTCTTTAACATGATGGAAACAGGCTGAAAGTTTTTACTAAATAAATGCGAGAGAGGAATGAAACATTCACAGTGAATGTTCGACCAGTGCATGCAAGCATGAAGTCTTCGGATCGATTACCGTCGGTTACCCCGGAAGAAATTTTTATACAGATCATTTTTTATTCGAATCGCAGGGTTTTCAAGTAATTGTATTTCTCTAGAAAGGAATATAATTCACCCGGTGAAAACACGTATTTAAATATCCGGAATAATAATTACTCAACAATGTGAATACTTAACTAAACTGATCACATTTTTTTTTTTTGAGAATTCGCGCAGTTAGCTATTAAATGCAGAATAAGCTTGCCTAAAATGAATACTTAACTATTCACATTTCAGAAAATTCACTTGTCTAGCTATTAACTTTTTAGAATGCTCAGCTATTCGCATATAAATGCCATGCATTAAAAACAAGAACGCGAATATAAGTTAAATGTAGAGAGAAATAATTTAACTTTTAAAAGTAAATGAAGTGTTTTGTTACAACTTACCAGACATGATGTTCGTTGAACTTTCACTTTGAATGAGAAAAGTTTGCAGAGACCTTAACTCGTTGATTTCAGCGGAGAAACTGTGAAAATCATTGGAGAAGATGCTGCTTTTATATAATTCCCCCACTAAAGCTGAAGTGGTGAGAGATTGTAGAGCACTTAGGAAAACAATTACTGGCATTGTTCGCTAATGAGGTGAAAGCGTCTAAAGATGTTAGCTAATAGAGGTCACCGTTACCATCAGACAGAAGTAGGTTACGGGTTTTTTCATTACATGCCGGGCTCTTGTTCGCTAATGGAGTGAAAGCCTCTAACGGGTCAGCTAATGTGTGTCACCGTTACCTCCAGACGGAAGTATGTCGTTGATCGCTAATGTATGTAAACAGATCCGGAATGTAAACTTAAAAGCCTATTAATGTGTTGAAAGCGTCTAACATGTTCAGCTAATGGACAAGCGATTTCCCCAGATACAAGAAGGCTGCAGTGTTTCATTACATGACAGACTGTTACCGTGAGCAGACTACTTATACTCAAGCTCCAGTCAACAATTCATTAATCAAAAAACTTAATTGCTCGAGGATGCAATCTGCAGACCTTAGTAATCATAAAAAAAATGTTTGACGAACATTACCTAATTAATTTGCCGAGGGGCGGCAGGACTCGAGAAAACAATTCCATCAAGTCATGACGCCACAGTAGAACGCATGGGGGAGGGGGTAGAACCTGTTAGCACAGATACTGCCGGCATTAGGTGAGCACACAAAGCGAGAGGGGGCGGAGCTAGCGCCACGCGACCGGGCGGCAAATAGTAGCGCACAAAGGGAGGGGGCGGGGCTAGCGGCATAGATCAAAGAACTTTATCGCTTGTCGGCATCTCTCTGTGCGCCAGCTCTCTCATTCTATTACTACTGACCGGTTTCACCAACCATCGTTTATGATTTTGGCGATTCTTTATTCTTTGACAATCGTTTAACTCTAACGCTTGCGTTTCTTCAATCCAGGTTTATTCTGACGATCGTCATGCGCACTATCAAAGTTGAGTACCTTTCTTCAGCCTTCAATTAACAGACGATCCTATATAATAAACACAGGCTCACTGTAGTTGGTACATTCAGGGTTTACAAAGGTAATTTTAGATCTATTGCTGCTCAAGTTGTTATCCAGCTGTGACGATGGCAGATCGTTTTGATGCTGAATTATTGCACACAGATTTATTAGAAAACCTCGGGCCTGAACACGTAATGATCATTTCTAAACATTTTCAATTGTATACTGACCTTTTGTGCACAGATTCATGAAAATCCAAGCAGATTTCAAGTTCTTTCCGTGCTTTTTCTTTTTCATATCCGTGAAGTGATATCCCGTCAGTTTTCTTACTTTTTATTGTCTCTTTCCTATCAGCAATGAGGCTTACAAACAAGGTTTTCTCGTCAGTATAAAACTTGGATACTCGTTTCTTCATTGAAGAAATGTTTTTTATTTTATCGCAAGAGCCTATATTGTATGAACTACAGTTCTATATGACGATCTTTTTTATTTAAAAATGGACAACAGACGCTATTAAAGACTAGAGCCAACATTAAAACACGAAACTATTGATTGGATGCACAAATACAGAGCGGTCCCTCAGCGCTCTGGCCGGGAATTGCACGGCAGTCTTGTGCGACACGTCTGAATGCACTCAAGGCCACGGGCTCTTCCGCTTATCGGACATGTGGCAGCGGGCTTCAGTCAGCTGTTATTACTTCTGGTGTATAGACGCGAGACGCGTGTGTATTTGTGTGCGACTGAATTATCGGATTATTACAACCGAGAAATGGTACTCAAATTTTCTCTTGAACAAAGACTTTTTATGTATGACACGTATGTGAAAATTGACTCAGTGGACAAGTGTGTAGGCAATTTCACGATAAATTTCCTGGTATTCCAGTTCCGAGTAGAGAAACAGTTAGATATCTAGTGAATAAAGTGAAGAGAACGGGATTATTTAATGTTGTAAGTTGTAAAAAGAAACGAAGGGTTCTAATGGAAGAAAACGTTTTTGATGACAGAATAATCTCTAAAGGGTTATGGCCGGCTCCATCGCCGGATCTTACTGTGTGTGACTTTTATCTGTGGGGAACTCACAAAAATAGATTCTATAGGAATAATCCTCGCACCATAGACTATCTTAAAAACAATATAAGAACAGGAATTAGGGAAATTACACAACAAGAACTTGAATGCGTGTGAATGGTAATTTCATCAGAAGGTGCCAAGAATGTTTATCTGCCGAAGGACACCACTTTCAACACCGACTGTGAAAAGGTTTAGTACTGATAAAATAAAAAGTAGTTATGTTTGTTCAATAGGTAATCAATATATCGTAATAATCATCATAAAATCAGTAATAATATGGTATCAGGATCAATAAGTATAATAATAATAAACAGATACACTGAATATAGCTGAGGGATCGCGCGCGGAACACGCATCCGACTACCGGCCAGATGACTGAGGGACCGCTCTGTAGAATTATTTCCATAACCTACAAAATATGTTTATTTCAAAATGCACAAGTACCAAAGTCAAAGTAAACGCATCTTCAATTCAATCTCATCAAAGATGGTGAAACATAGAAGGTTTAGACGACGCCTCAAGAGCAGTTTATTCTGACATTCGCCATATTCAGACAAAGTTTGGTAGAACTGACCACTAGTCTTATTGACTTCTGAAAGATATGAAAATGTCCTTCTTTTTTGTTCTAGCAAAATAATAACAAGAAACTAGATGTTTCCTCGACTTTAATATAAATATGCAAACGTTGCACAGAATTCGACCATTATTTTTTTCCGTTTATATGCCGCCTTTAATATCTAAAGTCATATCGGTGACTTCTACTTTGGAACAACTGCTCATCGGCAATGATGTTGACTCGTGTTACTATGGTGTTATCTTTGGGTTTTATATTTTAAACATTAATTTCACACATACACACACAATTACACTTTCAGACTTTAGCGTGGTTAGGGAATAACCCTAGCTATAGAAGAATTCCCATTCTCTAGCCGGGAACCCAACCCGGGACTCTGGATTTGGAAATTAGCTACTAACCACTAGACCATAGAGGCTATCTCGGTAAAATTGGCACATATATTTTCTAGGGCAAGATTACAAATCGGATGTGTTATTCATATGGCTTTCTCTAGCCAGTGTCGTTTATTACTTTCTCTACTACGTATAGTAAGCAGGGGAAGCATTTTATTCCACTCAAAAAATCGATACCGAGGTTTCACCGGAAACACACGTTTTGAGTCCTCCTGAATCCAAAAAATATATTTTTGGAAACAAGTCCGTGTGTGTGCGTGTGTGTCTGTGAACAGCATAACTCAGAAACGAACAGTCGGACAAACACCAAACTTGGTATTTAGGTTCAGTATCTTCCAGAGATGCGACACGAAGGTTTTCAAGAAAATCCCCCACCCCAGATTACCCTTTACAGGGAACATTTTTCGAAAATTTTAATTTTCTCAAAAATGCCTCTAACGATTTTGATTAAAATACCATAAGTTTAAGACATTTTTATGGCAAATAAATTGTAGGTATATCTCGAATTTTCTGGGAATGTCTCCAAAAGTATTCTTCATTGTGAACGACTTTTGCATAACTGGTAAACCATAAGAGATAGACAAAAGTTTACTACACAAAAAATGTAGATCGCGTTAAAATACACAATTTATGTCATACATTTGTTTTGTTGAGTGAACCATTTTCGAGATATTGCTTGTTATTCCCTTAAATTTTCCAATACTTATACATTTTCTCAAATGGGAATTCGTTATTCATTTTTTGGGGGGCTTGGATATGCAAAGAGTATTAATCTATGGCAAAGAGAATGGTGCTATACATAGCAACTAGCTATTAAGAGATATGTCTATGCTTAAAGTCTACTGTATTTCTATATTTCCCTTACAAATACAAAACAAGGGGAACATAGTACGCCTTAAGCGATAGTCAAATATTTTTAGAACTGGTCACTATGTGTAAAATGTAATTCTCTTTGCATGTCAAGAACATAAAAAAGAACGAGTTCTCAGTTGAGAAAAAGTGTAAGTATTGGAAAATTCAAAGAAATAACAAAGAATATCTCGAAAATGGTTCACTTTACAAAAAAAAATGTTTATGACATATATTGTGTGTTTTAACGAGATCTACATTTTATGTGTTAAAATTTTGTCTATCTCTTGCGGTTTACCAGTTATGCAAAATCGTTCAGAATGAAGAGGACTTTTGGGGACATCCCCAGAAAATTCAAGATATACATTTTATTTGCCATAAAAATGTCTTAAACATATGATACTTTAATCAAAATCGTTAGAGCCGTTTTTGAGAAAATAAAAATTTTCGTAAAATGTTCCATGTAAGGGGTGGTTTGGGTTGGGGGATTTTTTTTTTGAAAGCTTTCATGTCGCCTCCCTGGAACATATTGAACCCACATGCCAAGTTTGGTGTTTATCCGACTTTTCGTTTTTGAGTTATGCTATTCACAGACAGACAGACAAACACCAAGACATGCACACGGACATGTTTCCAAAAATGCTTTATTTTTTTATGTCCTGGACATATAAAGAGAGCGGAATGCTCCACATAGCAACCAGCTGTTAAAATATTTGACTATCGCATTAAGCCTACCATATTCCCCTTGCATCTACAAGAAAATTAGCAATAAGATTGAGTCTGTAAATGTTTATCTTGATTTAATATGAAGTAGATGGAGAATAAGCGTTTGTAAAAACAGTTTGTACAAGAGTAGAGAAAGTCATGGGAATGTAACACATCACATTTTTTTATATAATTTCTACAAACTATTGTTGCAAAGGTTTATTTTTCTACCTACTTCATATAAATTAAGATCGACATTTGCAGAAATAGTTTCATTAAGCATTTTGTTATAGATACAAGAGGGATACCGGAGGCTGGGGTGATGTAAAATGTTTAAAACGGGTCTCTATATACGTTGTTTTGAAACTTTATACTCTTTTCATGACATCGCGAGAAACAACTGAATGGTAACAGCATTTCCAAAATGACAAAAGTACTGAAATATTGAAACCAATAACAATGAATATATTGGAAATAACCCACGCCACAAAAATGTTATTTGAAATAATATGTGTGTTTTAAAGAGATCTGCGGCATTGCATGTAGTAAGTTTTCGTCTGTTGGTTAAGGTTTATCAATAATGCAAAAATATACAAAATTCATTCCGAATAAAGAAGAAATGCTATTAGCATAAAATTCAAGATATGCATTTTATTAGTCATGTAAATATCTTTTAAATGTGATACTTTAACCAAAGTCGTTAAGAGAAAATCGCTGGGAAAATAAAAAATAACAAACAATTCTACATGTAAAGTGTCGTGTCGCATTCTTAGAGGAGGCTGAACTTAAATACCAAGTTCGGTATTTATCCCACACTTCTTTTTGAGTTATGCTTTTCAGAGACAGACAGACACACACACACACACACACACACACACACACACACACACACACACACACACCATTTTTAAAGTGGCATTTTTGTTCGAGGACCGCAAAACACGTATTTCCGATGAAACCTAGAAAGAGAATTTTTGGGTGGGATGAAATGTTTCCTCTACCTACTATAGGTAGCTGGCACAGAAAGTAAAAATTAAAAGAATTCAACATTAGGAATATTATAATCGGTTTAACTGATTTAACTGTAACTAAAGAAATATGCTGAAAATTATTAAGTGTCCTTTAATTTTCCGAAAACAAAAACAGGGTATTATAGTTATTGTATTTATAATTTATCTATTCTAAAGGTAACTGCTAGCAAAGTATTAATACTAGTATATGCGACTACATAAAAGGGAATATAAATATTGCAGTTGGTTCCCATTTGCATCCATTAAGCCACTGTGTGAAATATTTAATTAAATCACGACATGCAGCGTAATCATCTGATTAATTAATGGGACGGAAGTACATGATTTTCAATTTCATAAACTGATATGTTATGTACGTGTAGTCTGCGGCGAAAATATGACATTTATGCCTCATGCATGTCAAATTATTAATAGCCATTCTACTCTGTAAATATCAGATGGGCAAGGGGTTACGACGTCCCGAGGTTTGTGTTACTAAACCCTAAGAATGGGAATCCAATAACTATGTATATTAGTTACAAATTAATTAATGAAGCATTGTTAACAGGGCAACACATTACACTGCCTTCATAAACAATATCTAAACTTTTACATTTAATATAACAATACGACTCACTTCTGAATAATTCTTCTATTATTGATATAGAAACCACGTCTTGTATATTTTCTAAACAAATCCGGCTCTGTACGTTTTAACCTTGGTTTTACTAACACAACCCAGACTTGTATATTTTAAATGAAGTTACACTAATAAAAGGGGTGTATTTTGTATTGGTTTTCTATTTTTAAAATACGATGTGTTACATTCACGTAACTTTCTCTACCCACTATCGCTTATTTTATATGACTTCTACAAACCATTCTTACGAAAGCTTATTTTTCTGTCTGCTTCATATTAACCGAGATGAAAGTTTGCAGAAATATTTCGTGACACATTTCGTTTTTGGTATAAGAGGGATACAGGAAACCAAAACGATAATCAAATATTTAAAAGCGGGTCGCTGTATGCTGGTCTTGAAATTCCGCATTCCTATGGCATCGCGAGAAACAACTGAATGGTGATCACTTCAAAAATTAGAGTATTAAAAAAGAAACATATAACAACGAATATCTCGGAAATGGCTAATGCCACAAAAAAGTTACTTGAACTAAATTGCCTGATTTTAAGAGATATATATTCTCTGGTGTTTGTCTATCTCTTATTGTAATCCGGTTATACAAAATTATACAACATTCTTTCCGAATGAAGAGTACTTCACAGGCTATTGCCAAAATATTCTAGATACACGGTATTTTAGTCAAAGTGTCAGAGACATTTTTGAGAAAGTAAAAATAAATATTATCCATATAAAGTCTAGATTGGGTGAGGAGATTTTCTTGAAAATTTTTGTGTCTCATTTTTGGAGGGTACTGACTTAAATAACTAGCTTGATATTTATCCAAGCCTTCGTTTTTAACTAATGCTGTTCACAGACACAAACACACGGGCATTTGACCAAATATGTTTTTTTATTCAGGGGCCTTAAAACATGCATTTTCGGTGAAACCTAGATATGGAACTTTTGGATGCAATGTAATTTTTCCTCTGCGTACTTGGTACGTAATAGAGACAGTAAAAAGATTTTGCAAATGTCCTGAGAATGTTTAACCTGATGTATAATCACCTATGTTCCGATTTTCGTTATACTAGTGGGTGACTATTTCATTCATATGACGCCATTCGACTATCGACCAAAGAAACGTAATAAAATGTTGAATTTCAACCAATCACAGCAGTACTTCTCGATAATTTTTCAGGGTCATTAGTTTGTTTTAAGATTATCGTAGTTTTCTTCTTTAGTTTGCTCAGTGTTGGGAACGAAGAACATCATACAAAAGCGCTAAACAAATGCCGAAACTCTGCTTCCACATCCGCATCTTCTAATCACATGGCCGTTATTTCAAAACAAACTGCGCCTCCATCGTTCCCTTTTGGTAACTGCACTTTTAACAATAAAACTGTAGGTTTGATTAATATGTATTCCAACAAGAGATAAATGTTAAAAATAAAATTTAATTTCAGGTTATGTAAAGTATCTTTGTTATACTTAACATGAGAAAAACGCAGTACACGCGATTACGACTGTTAAATCCCTATTTGGCTTTTATTTATTGGAATTAGTGTAAATTGACTATTGCAGCCTCAAGATGACTGTAAGTCGTCCTCCGTGATGTAGTGGTTACTATGCTAGCCATTAGTTCTCGAGATCTGGGTTCAAACCCGGCGGAGGGCGATGGATTTTTTTCGGGCGTAAAAATCCTTAGCATGGCTTCCTTCGGAAGGGAAGTAAAGCCGGTGGTCCCGTGTGGTATATATACGGCATGTAAAAGAACCTCAAGCCTGATAAAGAGACCTCTGAGCAAAATTAACTGTCTTTCACGCCCAATATAGAATGGGACGTTAAGGACCACAGCCGCTAAAGACCGTCCATAAATAAAAAAATCTGATGTGTTACACTCACATGACTTTCTCTACTCTTGTATAAACTATCTTTACAAACGCTTATTCTCCATATGCTTCATGTTAATCGAGATATCGAGATGTTAATCTTATTGCTAATTTTCTTGTAGATGCAAGGGGAATTGGTAGGCCTTAAGCGATAGTCAAATATTTTAAGAGCTGGTTGCTATGTGGAGTATTCCATTCTCTTTGCATTACCGGGACAAGAAAAACAAAAATGAATAACGAATTCCCATTTGAGAAAAAGTATAAGTATTGGAAAATTTAAGGGAATAACAGGCAATATCTCGAAAATGGTTCACTCAACAAAAAAGTGTATATGACATAAACTGTTATTTTAACGCGATCTACATTTTTTGTGTAGTAAAATCTTGTCTATCTCTTATGGTTTACCAGTTATGCAAAAGTCGTTCACAATGAAGAATACTTTTGGAGACATTCCCAGAAAATTCAAGATATACATGTTATTTGTCATGAAAGTATCTTAAATATATGATATTTTAATCAAAATCGTGAGAGCCATTTTTGAGAAAATAAAAATTTTCGAAAAATGTTCCATGTAAAGGGTAATCTGGGGTGGGGAATTTTCTTGGAAACCTTTGTGTCGCATCTCTGGAAGATACTAAACCTAAATACCAAGTTTGGTGTTTATCCGACTGTTCGTTTCTGAGTTATGCTGTTCACAGACGGACACACAGACACACACACGGACATGATTCCAAAAATACTTTTTTGGATTCAGGAGGCCTCAAAACATGTATTTCCGGTGAAATCTCGGTATTGAAGTTTTGGGTGGAATGCAATGCTTCCCCTACTTACTATGCGTAGTAGGGAAAGTAAAAAAAGGCTAGGTAAAGTATTCGTTACTATGAGATTATTAACATTTTGTGTGCGAACTTTGGGGGCTATTTTATTTAAATTCTTACTTGTAAAAAAATCGATATGCCATATTAGGAATTGTTAAAGTAACAATTAAAGCTATTTAAAGTTTAAAAATCCTTGAAAACGGTAACAGTGCCGTTATTCCGAGTACATAATAAATCGAGAATCCTTCAATAGAACTGAAAACAAAAACCGATCTCGTACTGAAAATGTAGCTGGCGTAACGCTGTACAAGAAGGGTTTACTTTCCTTGAAGCTGCATGCATGTAAAGGAGAAGGCTGTGGAACGAGGAAAACAGTTAATTACAGGGGATGTTTCTCTGAGGTTGGGAGTTGATTAACCTCCCGATGAAGTGCCATCATGCGTCACAATACACTTCCTCTATACCTTCACTCCGTTACACAGATAGGCGCGTTCCTTTGCTTTTCGTTGACTCCTCGCTTCGTCCTTTTCATTTATTTCCTTTCGTATCTAATAGTTATAGAACTCCATCCAAAATATTTCACCGGAAATACATGTGCTTTTTTTGTAAACTGTAGCGGGAAAAGGTTGTTGGGCGCCATTTGTAGCGGGAAATCGTTGATCAGTAGCATCTGGAAAGCGTCGTTCCCCTGGTTGATGCCCTCTGCTGCAGTGTTCTTGTCCTCGGCTATGGATGCTCGTCGGCTGCTGTATTTTCCATTCCTAATCTTTACCTGTATAGCTAATTCTTGGGTCTCAGGGTTATCGTGGATGAGGCAAATTAAAATATACATTTCCCTAATAAATGTGGTTTATTGTCGAATCAAATATTTTATGGGCGGCTAGCTTTTCCCATTATACCAATTCCCACCATTAGAATAAATCAGGAGCCTAAACTAACTGCACACGTATCCCACCCATATGCACACACGTGCATTGGTCGTCCCGAGAGTAGCACTTTGTGTCGACGAGATTCTAGAAGAGAGTGAAAATCTGGGTTTTTTTCCCCTTTATATACCTGAGCCTAGTGACGCTTACCTCCGCGCCTCAAAATGTAATGACATTTCTAATTGGTCCTCAGACCGCGTTACCTTAACATGTATGAGAATATTCTACTTTAAAGTTCTGCGCTTACGCGTCCCTATGACGCGTCAGGAAGCGGATTCAGTATCTCCGTCTCTTTCTTTTCTCTATCTGTCTCTTTCTATTTCTCCTTACCGCTACCATCTCCCTGTTCATTAGCTTGGTGAAAGGTGGGCTCTACCTAGAATTATCTTTTACTTGGAATTTCCTAGGTCACCCGTCTCTTAAATCTCCTTTGTACAATTTTTGGTTGTTAAATATTTTAACATATTCCTTGGTGAATTATATTATTACTATGTGCAATTCTTATATATGTGTGGTATATCCCCTTTCAAAACAGATCCATGTGCGTGTGCTATAAACAGCATAACTCAAGAACGAAACATCGGATAAATTAAAAACTTTGTATCTAAGTTCAGTAGACTCCAAAGATATGACACTTATGTTCAACAAAAAAAATTACCCCACCCGAAACTACTCTTTACAACGAATATTTTTCGAAAGCTTTTATCTTCTCAAAAATGACTCTATCGATTTTAATTAAAATACCGTATATTAAAGATAATTGCATGACAAAATTTATCTTGAATTTTCTGGGAATACCCTAGAAAGTCCTCTTCACTGAGAAGTAATTTTGTATAACCTTGTATAACTGATAAATGTTAAGCGATAGACGAAAACGTACCATACAAAAATGCAGATCTCTTCAAACAATTTAATTAAAATATGCTTTTCTGCTGACATAAGCCATTTCTGAGATATTGCTTAAACATTTGACTATCGCTGTTCCCTTTGTATCTATAAGAAATGTGTAGTGTAGCTATTTTTGTAAAGTAGTTTATTTGGATTAAAATGTAGTAGATAAAAAAGTAAGGTTTAGTAAGTAATTTTATTGTTAACCCAGTTAATTGTAAAAATTGACAACAATTTTACAAATTTATTCCTAACCCAGTTTCTAAAAATAACAATAAAATAAAATATAAAGAAAAATAACCTTTTAACTACTGGTATCCAGCAGTATGGAATACTGGTAGTCAGCATTCCTCCTAATCTAAAAGTACAATTATCAATCTATTTAATCTCCAATACTAACTCTAACCTTACCTTGAGTTGCTTTACCTTGGACCCCAACAAACTCAAACCTTGTTGTAACATATCAACATCAAATAAAAACTACTATAATTTAATACACATTTACCTCTTCCTTGCTAATTTTCTTGATTTATTTTGCTCTTACTCTGCCCAAAACGTTTCCTACTTCCATTATATTTTTCCTAGATTTTACGTTTACTAACCTTTTAGCTTGAATTTCTATTGGCAAATTTAACCATTCTCTCTTCTCTACCTCTTTCTAAGCAACTTTGTGTCTTCACACTCTAAAACTATATGGCACTCTTTAACTTTCCGGTGGCATAGTGGGCATTTCTCCAAATCAATCTCTTTTCTCAAACCTTTCAAATTCACCACCTCTGTCCTAGCCCATACAAATCCTGTTCTTGCTGTTTTATCACATATATCAACATACTGTTCCATGCTCCATACTACGTTCATTTCTCTATATAATCTCAGTGAGCTCTTAAAAGTAAAACTCGCTAATAAATCTTGTTTTTCCATATCCTCTATTCTTGTCCTAATTTCATTCCAGAAACCTATTTGTAGTAATTCTTTAGCTCTCCAGATCTCCCCAAAACCTATCTTCATCAAGGTTTCCTTTATCTTACCTAGCCAAGACTCTTTATAATTAAGTCTTTCCTGCACTATCAAACATTGAAGGTTTATTAAGAATAGTTTGTATACCCACTAATAAAGATAGAGGGTAGAGAATGTCATGTGAAGTATCACATCAGATTTTTTAAACATCTGACTATCGATTCGCTTTCCTATATCCTTCTTGACCTACAACGAAGTGTTTCTGCAAATGTTTATCTCGCGTAACATGAAATATACAGAAAAATATGTTTTCGTAAGAATAGTTTGTAGAAGGTGGATAGAGAGAATGGGATAGATTGTAACACATCAGACTTTTTACTTTCTCTACTACGTACATAATAGGTAGAGAAGGTACCTGTTGTATTCCATCCAAAAATGCGATGTCGAGATTTCACCGGAAATACATGTTTTGAGGCCCCTGAATAAAAAAACACTTTTATAAAACGATCCGTGCGTTCGTGTATGTGTCTGTGAACAGCACAACTCAAAACCGAAAAGTCGGATAAATACCAAACTTGGTATTTAGGTTCAGTACCTTCTAAAAATGCGACACAAAGATTTTCAAGGAAATCCCCCACCCCAAACTAGCCTTTACATGAAACACTTTTCGAAATTTTTAATGTACCAAAAAATGGGTCGAACGATTTTGATTAAAATACCCTATATTCAAGATATTTACATAACAAATAAAATGTAGGTATATGTTGAATTTTCTGAGAATAGCTTGTGAAGTCTCTTCATTTGGAAGAAATTTTCTAGAATCTTGTACAACCGGTAAACTTATGCGATAGATGAAAACGTATCTTCTTCTTCTCTACCTGCTTACCCTCCCCGTTGGAAGACTTACAAGCCAAAGTCTGGGGCCAGATGTCTGCTGGGGAGCAGAGAGACTATAGTACAACCAGAGTGGGTGATCAGTCCGAATCTCGTATGAGAGCGAGCAAGTGGATGATATGAGTGGTGATGGAACAAAAGACGGGGGAAACCGGAGGACCCGGCGAAAACCCGCCACTTTGTCCACCACAAATCCCACATGCGGATCCCTGGGATCGAAGCGGGCCGCCTGGGTGGCAGCCAAAAGGTCTAACCGCTCGGCCACGGAGACGTAACTACAAAAAAAAATTAGATCTCTTTAAAACACGCAATCAATTTCAAATAAGTTTTTTATAGCATCAACCATTTTCAAGACATTCTTTATTAATGCTCCGATTTGTTCAATTCTTTTGTCATTCTTTGTCCCATCGACTTTCAGTTGTTTCTCGCGATGTCATGGAAACAGTATGGAATTTTAAGACCAGTATATAGCGTCCAGTTCTTAAACATCTGACTGTCGTTCTCTTTGTATCTATAACGAAATGTGTTGCAGCTATTTCTGCAAAGGTTTATTTGGATTAGAACGTAGTAGATATCAAAATAAGTTTTAGTAAGAAAGGTTTATATACCCACTAATAAACGATATCGGCTAGAAAAGTCATGCGAATGTACCACATCAAATGTTTCCTTCCGTTTCTACTTTGCGAAAATGTCATTTGCCATATGTAACAACAATTCTTGAAAATGAACTCCTTGTTCATTTGTTATTGCAGTAATCATAAGACGTTTTTATTTTATCGTAAAATGTAAGACTGACAAACAAATCTATCTAGAGGACATCAAAATAAATATTGGCATTTTATTTCTAGAAAAAGCAATAAACTAGTTAGATATTATTTTTATAATTATTAATGTTATTATTACCAAATCAAATAATAAAACACTTACATTGCTTTAAAATCGAAGTTGACAGTCTCCGAGCTTTGGTGGTTAGCACAGGTCCAAGGTTCGGTTTCTAGTCGAAGGGTAGGAGATGTTTCTTAAACTTGGATTATTCTTTATCTCCCTACAGTCTGAAAGTGAATGATAATGTGAAGTGTGGTTTAATCATTAAGAAAATCTAATGTGCAACACTCCATGGTTTGCTCTACCTATTAAAAATTTGCATAGCATAGTATTTATATAAAACGTTTATTCTATTCACGTTATGTTAGGCATGTATTTGACTAGAAATAATCTCAAATTAAGTAATATGGACTTGAATACATGCACAATACAAGAAACAAAACTCAAGCGTTCGCATATTGTTAGTTTCAGATACTAATGAAACCTGAGAAGAATCGAGTAAGATGCTTTATAAATACCGCATGGCACATAAACCTGGGAAAACGTAATAACGTATGTTTCGAAAATGGTAATGATACATAAAAGGTTATTTGACATAAATTATGAATTTTAGCGTGCTCTGTATTTTTCGTATAGATAGCAATTTTTCGTCTATATCGGTTAAAATATCGCACAAAGCTATAAAAACTAATTGAAAATAAAGAAACCTTCATAGGGTATTCAGAGAAAATAATTCTTCAAGATTTACGTTTTATTAGTCATGGAAATAGTTCCAGACATGTGGTATTTTAGTCAAACTCGTCAGAGCCAGCTTTGAGAAAATTGAATATAACGAAAATTGTTCAAGGAAGGGGATAGTTTGTGATGGAGGATTTTTTTAAAAACCTTTGTCGCACCCATGGAAGATGCTGAACTTAAACAACAAGTTTAGTATTTTTCAGGCTTTTACACACACACGTACATGGACCTATTTTAAGAAATGTTTTCCATTAATCAGGGAGCTCGAAACTTGTACTTATTTTGAAATATCGATTATTCCCCCTAGTTACTGTGGGTAAATGGTAGAAATAATAAAAATTACAAGAGACATTTCGGATACGGTTTTATTGTATGTATAAATAAGTGCACCTGTGTGTCACTTTTATTTTTAATTCTCCTACAACTATAACGATACCCCAAGAGCAGGTTTGGGATGAATTCCCAGTTCAATTTGCCGGTTCAAACTAGAAGTTTGAAATGGAGATGCGAGAACGGCCAGACCTGAGGGCAAATACGATATTGGGTTACGTAGTTCTCCTGTTCCGTCCTCTAATTGAGTGTTACTAATTGAAAGGATGCTGACTTAGCAAGCAAATAATTTCCTCTAATGAGAGAATAAACTTTCCCCATGTAACACTGAAGATGAAGTAGGTAATATCTCATAACATTTGTTTTCTGTGTCAAATTTGTATTATTATTATTATTATTATTATTATTATTATTATTATTATTATTATTATTATTATTACTAGTTTAGCATATCTTATAATACCTCAGTTCTATTTAGTTACGAATGAAACGAATACGACTAAAAATCTGATGTGTTACACTCACATGACTTTCTCTACCCTTGTAGAAACTATTTTTACAAACGCTTATTCTCCATCTACTTCATGTTAATCGAGATAAACATTTGCAGACTCTATCTTATTGCTAAGTTTCTTGTAGATGTAAGGGGAATATGTATTTACAAGGGCAATATAGAAATACAGTAGCCTTTAAGCATATACATATCTCTTAATAGCTGGTTGCTAGGTGCAGCACCATTCTCTTTGTCACAGATTAATACTCTTTGCATATACAAGACAAAAAGATGAATAACGAATTCCCATTTGAGGAAATGAAGTGTTGAAAAATTTAAGGGAATAACAAGCAATATCTCGAAAATGGTTCACTCAACAAAACAAATGTCTATGACATAAATTGTGTATTTTAACGCGATCTACATTTTTTGTGTAGTAAAATTTTGTCTATCTCTTATGGTTTACCAGTTATGCAAAAGTCGTTCATAATGAAGAATACTTTTGGAGACGTTCCCAGAAAACTCAAGATATACATTTTATTTGTCATAAAAATATCTTAAACATATGATATTTTAATCAAAATCATTAGAGCCATTTTTGAGAAAATTAAAATTTTCGAAAAATGTTCCATGTAAAGGGTAATCTGGGGTGGGGGGATTTTCTTGAAAACCTTCGTGTCGCATCTGTGGAAGATACTGAACCTAAATACAAAGTTTGGTGTTTATCCGACTGTTCGTTTTTGAGTTATGCTGTTCAGAGACAGACACACAGACATGTTTCCAAAAATGCTTTTTTTGGATTCAGGGGGTCTCAAAACATGTATTTCCGGTGAAATCTCGGTATCAAATTTTTGGGTGGAATACAATACTTCCCCTAGTTACTATACGTAGTAGAGAAAGTAATAAATACCCGAATGAGAACGTGGCCCAAAGAGTGATCCGATTTTGGTCTTTTCAGGATAAGATAAAGCTCCAGAAAGAAATTTTATATAGCCAACGCACGCCAACTGGATTCGAACATTGTCCTTATACACTACTAAGTACAAACTACCTGTTACAACATAGAAGTGGAGTAAGAAAAATCGTATACTTTCATATGACTTTCCACAAACACTATATCTTATTTTATATATGCTCAGCAAACTATTGTTTAAAAATACTATTCTTGCATTTACTCCATGTTAATCCCAGTAAACAGAAATGGTTTAATAACATTTCGTAGCAGGTACAAGTGGAATATCTACAAGAGGCTGAAGGGATTGTCAAATCTTTAAAAAGCGGGTCGCTGTATGCTGGCTTTGAAATTCAAATCTTTGCATGATGTCACGAGAAACACGCAATAGTGACTGGGCACATATAAATAGTGTAAAATGCAAACCAATAGCAGCGAATATCTCGGAAATTTTACGAGGTGTGTCCAAAAAAGACCGAACTTTTGCTATCACGTCTTTATTGCTCATTATACAGCATTTTAAACACTGTCCCCGTCAAAGTAGTCTCCTCTACTGGCAATATACCGTTCCCAACGTTTCTTCCATTTTTTGGAAAGCCTCCTGGAACGCATTTTATGGGATGGTTTGAAAACGACGTCGTTTCAACTTGGTTTTAAGTTTGGGAAACAGGAAAACGTCTGCTGGGGCTGAAGTCCGGAGAATAGGGTGGATAAGGCACAACGGGAGTCTGATGTTTTGCCAGATAGCTGAGGATAAGGAGCGACGCGTGAGCCGGCGGATTGTCATAATGCATCATCCAAGTCTTCGTGCGCACAGCATCCCTCAAACGCGCTAAAATTCCTTGTTAGAGTTTCTTGTTTATCATCTGACTACGTGGCACAAATTCCTGATCGACGATCTCCACTGGTCATCATCTGTTGATGTACAAGGTCGTCCAGGCCTGCGATCCTCACCGACCGACATTCTGCCGTGTTCAAAACGTCTAAACGACTTATTTTAAAGGTTTTTCCCAAGTTTGTAGCAAAATCTCTCTCACACACACACACACGCACAGTTTTCTCTCATGATGACTGGGACTAAAATTTGTGCTGTTTTTGTAAGACAAACTTCAATAATAATAATTTACAAAATGATCAGTATGTCGTTCCTGGCACCCACAGAAAAGCCATTAAACAGAAAATTGGAGGGCCTCTGCTCGACATCGAATTGCACAGCTCGTTCTTTGTTTAATGGCGGTCTCTCGGCTGTTATTTTAACGAGAAATGTGTTGCTCTTTGTTCAGAATTTCATTACAGGTCCCGGTAATATCTTCTTTTGTTCCCCTTGCCTTTCTCATGTATATTTATAAGCCTCGACAAAAACATAAAAGTTTAATGGTCTGTTCCAACGATGGAGATCTAAAAATTGGCTGCGGTGGTTAATGCATATTTAGAGGACAGTGAAGTCTCATTGCCGGAAGCAAAACGGATATCAGTGTCCGACTGTCATTCACTTTATTTAGAATTTGGAGATCAAATTCAGAATAATATGAATGTTTAGAATACTTAGAAACCTCTTGATTTTTAATGAACGGTAGCTCAGAATAATACAGAAGGAAAACTTCAGTAGTCTGAAGCAACAAATACTTTCTAACAAATTTATTTGTTTTGGAAAAACGTCAGATTTGACAAATCCATATGGCTCTCTCTACCAGACAAATTCACGTATATTCCTTATACAGTGCTTTTCCTTTTCAACGGCTACTCGAGCGCCGGCCGCTACAGCTCGGACTCCCGCCGAAACAGTTATATCCACAAGCGCCTCAGATTCTGATAGTTCAATTACAATGATAATAAGCACATACCTTATCATAACAGATGTCAGAAATTTTGTCCTCTATCTGCATATGTTCGGTATATTCTCAGGAAATTTTCATTCAAACTGGAGAGTTTCATATTCGAAACTGAGTTAATTTCTCGCCTAATGTTTTCTTTTGGTTCCTCCAATGTAGGGGTTTGTTACATAAATCTTATTTTTCATGTGATCATCACAGTCGGTTAAATATCTGTAATAGAATTTTGGGAAATTATACATTAATTGACCCACACTTAATATTCTCTGACGAAGCATGGTTCCATTTATATGGTATATTTCATTGCAAAATAACAGATATTGAAGTACAGAGAAACCCGATTTTACACACGAGATTCTCTTATATAATGCGAAAATCGCTCTGCAGTAAATGCATGCAGAATAAAAGAACCTATACTTTTTGAACAAACAATAAATGCAGAGAGGTACAGGAATATCTTACTCACACCATTTTTGAACAACTGACCGATTTAAATGCCAGATTGTATTTTTCCAGTAAGACTTTACAGCCGCTCATACAGCTGATGAATCATTAAATTCAATTCAGGAAATTTTTGAAGATAGGATAATTTGTAGAGAAGTATCGCCCTCACGATCTCCTGATTTAACTGCATGTGATTTTTATCTATGGGGTAACTTCAATGTCTCAAACATATATTTCAATGCATATCGTTTGATCCGTATTTGAGAAAATAAAGAATAATTGTTACTTTCTCTACTGCGTATAGTTAGTAGGGGAAGTGTTCCATTGCACCCAAAAAAATCTGATATGTTACACTCACATGATTTTCTCTACTCTTGTACAAACTATTTTTACATACGCTTATTCTCCATATGCTTCATGTTAATCGAGATATTAATCTTATTGCTAATTTTCTTGTAGATCAAGGGGAATATGGTAGGCTTTAAGCGATTGTCAAATATTCTAAGAGCTGGTTGCTATATGGAGTATTCCATTCTCTTTGCATTACCAGGGCAAAAAAAAATGAATAACGAATTCCCATTTGAGAAAAAGTATAAGTATTGGAAAATTTAAGGGAATAACAAGCAATATCTCGAAAATGGTTCACCCAACAAAAAAAATGTACATGACATAAATTGTGTATTTTAACGCGATCTACATTTTTTGTGTAGTGAAATTTTGTCTCTCTTATGGTTTACCAGTTATGCAAAAATCGTTCACAATGAAGAATACTTTTGGAAACATTCCTAGAAAATTCGAGATATACATTTCATTTTTCATGAAAATATCTTAAACATATGATATTTTAATCAAAATCGTTAGAGCCATTTTTGAGAAAATTAAAATTTTCGAAATATGTTCCATGTAAAGGGTAATCTGGGGTGGGGGATTTTCTTGAAAACCTTTGTGGCGCATCTCTGGAAGATACTGAACCTAAATACCAAGTTTGGTGTTTATCCGACTGTTCGTTTCTGAGTTATGCTGTTCACAGATACACAGACAGACACACAGAACACACGGGCATGTTTCCAAAAATGCGTTTTTTGGATTCGAATTTTTGGGTGGAATACAATACTTCCCCTACTTACTATACGTAGTAGAGAAAGTAAAAATTGTTACGAGATTTCACCGGAAATACATATTTTGAGGTGGCCTGAATCCAAATAAAGAATTTTTAGAAACATACCCTATGTGTGTCTGTAGTCTGTCTGTCTATCTGTCTGTGTATGAACATCATAACTCAAGAATGAAAATCCGGATAAATACCAAACTTGGTATTGAAGTGTAGTACCTTCCAAGAATGCGGCACGAAGATTTTCAAGAAAATCCCCCACCCCAAACTACACTTAACATGGAGCATTTTTCGAAAATTTTTATTTTTATTTAATCTAACGATTTTGATTAAAATATCATTATGTTTAAGATATTTTTATGCCAAATGAAATGTATACCTTGAATTTGTTGGGAATGTTCTCAAAAGTCCTCTTCATTCTGAATGACTTTCGCATAATTGGTGAACCGTAAGAGTGGACAAAATTTACTACAAAAAACTGAAGATCTCTTAAAACACACAATTTATGTCATAAACATTTTTTTTGTCGAGTGAACCCTTTCCGAGATATTCCTTGTTATTTGTTTGTATTTTCCAATACTTATACCTCTTCTCAAATCGGAATGCGTTATTCGTTTTTTTATATCCTGGACATGTATCGCTTAAAGCCTACCATATCCCCCTTGCACCTACAAGGATGTTTATCTCGATTAGCATGGAGAATAAGAGTTTGCAAAAATAATTTGTACAAGAGTAGAGAAAGTCATGTGAGTGCAACACACCAGATTTTTCCACATAGGGGCTAGTTCGGGATAGGAGAATTTCGTGAAAATCGTAGTGTCACACCCTTGAAAGTTTCTGGACCTGTATACGAAGTTTGGTACTACTCCGAATTTTAGTTTTTCGTTATGCTCTCTCTCTTTCTTTCTCTCTCTCTCTCACACCCTTTTTTGCAAATGCTTCTTTATTTTTGATTCAAGGTGTCTGAAATACATTTTTGGTGAAATTTCGATAGTGAATTTTTGTGTGTAATGCTATACTTCCTCCACCTAGTATAAGTAGCTGGTAGAGAAAGCAAAAATCCTACAATTTTTTTCAGACTCCCAGCATAAACTACTCCGTTTCAAATAAATTACATCCACAAACATTCGCTTTGCGTTTGTTCACATTGAGTAGACCCTTCATTTGTTCTCCCGCCATTTAAAAATAGCAACACAGCCGATAGGGTCGCTTCATTACACAGACATCTGTGTGAAGTTCGCGTATTGCAAGCCTCCCTACATGAGTGGCCGTTATGTCCTGGCATGGGAAGTTTTGTAAATCTATGAGATTGTCCAAGTTTTTGCTGCTTTTAATGGTGGCTGTTGTGATGTCAGAATTTGTGAAACATTAAGGATTAGCCAGCAAAACATTTCATTTGCGGGGGTGCATGCTGATGGATTTGAGATGGTTTAAAAGAGTATCAATTCGTGGTAATACATTTAAAAACAACCTGTGTGTTACACTCACATGACTCTCTACTCTTGTACAAACTATTTTTACAAACGCTTATTCTCCATCTACTTCATGTTAATCGAGATAAACATTTGCAGACTCTATCTTATTGCTAGTTTTCTTGAAGGTGCAAGGGGAATAACAAATTCCCATTTAAGAAAAAGTGTAAGTATTGGAAAATTCAAACAAATAACAAGGAATATCTCGGAAATGGTTCACTCCACAAAAAGTGTATGACATAAATTGTGTGTTTTACGAGCTCTACATTTTTTTGCGTAGAAAAACTCTATCACGGTTTACGAGTTATGCAAAAACCATTCAGAGAGAGTGAGGACTATTGGGGATATTCGCAGAAAATTCAAGATATGCATTTTATTTTTCGTGAAAATATCTTAAATATGTGACATTTTAATCAAAATCGTTAGAGCCATTTTTGAGAAAGTTTAAAATTTTCGAAAAATGTTCCATGTAAAGCGCAGTCCGGGATGGGGGATTTTCTTGAAAATCTTCATGTCGCATTTTTGAAAGATACTGAATCTAAATACCAAGTTCGGTATTTATCCGACTTTTCGTTTTGAGTTAAGCTTTTCACAGATGCACACATGGACCATTTCTAAAAGTACTTTTTTGGATTCAGGGGGCCTCAAAACATGTATTTCCGGTGAAATCTCGGTATCGAATTTTTGGGTGAAATACAATACTTCCCCAACTTACTCTACGTAGTAGAGAAAGTAATAAAAAGCATAGGTAATTATGTCCTTCACCCAAGATGCATTTAATTAAAACTGCGATTAGCTCATTAAAACTTAATAAAAGAGATTAAAAATGTAATAACCGGTGTGACACCAAGCTCCAGTTTACCGTTTTACAAACGAAAGTATAAACCATTACACCACAAACTATTTGAAATATTCCTCTTTTTAACAGCGGGCAACGCCCGTTCTTACTGCATACGGCATCACAGGTGCTGGACATTAATGAGACATTACATGAAATAACTGGATAAGGAAGTTTGGTAAGGAAACATTTCAGGCCTACGTCAACATCTGCCGGTTATGATGACTGAGGAAAACCTGGAACAAGCCTCAGCCAGAGAGAACGGTGTTGGTTGGATTTGAACAGCAGACCTCTCACTCAGAATCCGTGTCGTAACGAAATCGGCTACCCGTGTCTGTAGCTGTTTGTAGTAGGAGTCTATAAACACATTAGGAGCATTTTGTCTACTGCTCTGATTCCTTTATGGGTGTATTCAGCTTCTAACGGTAATAACAATTAAGTACAAAATAAAAAAATCGTACGTATTTCCTCCCACCGGTTTACAATTATATACATATTTCATTACAGTGTTTATTTTAGATAGCAAAATGTCTCAGCCTTTACCCTCGGCTCGGATATATTCAGCTGTAACCTGGATTCGAAGGCACTCTACTTTGTGCCCTTTTTACCTTCTCTACTACGTATAGTAAGTAGGGGAAGTATTGTATTCCACCCAAAAATTCGATACCGAGATTTTACCGGAAATATATGTTTTGAGACACCCTGAATCCAAAAAAAAGCATTTTTAGAAACATGTCCGTGTGTGTGTCTGTCTGTGTGTGTGTGTCTGTCTGTGAACAGCATAACTCAGAAACGAACAGTCGGATAAACACCAAACTTGGTATTTAGGTTCAGTATCTTCCAAGGATGCGACACGAAGGTTTTCAAGAAAATCCCCCACCCCAGATTACCCTTTACATGGAACATTTTTCGAAAATTTTAATTTTCTCAAAAACGGCTGTAACGATTTTGATTAAAATATCATATGTTTAAGATATTTTTATGAAAAATAAAATGTATATCTTGAATTTTTTGGGAATGTCTCCAAAAGTATTCTTCGTTGTGAACGACTTTTGTATAACTGGTAAACCATAAGAGATAGACAAAATTTTACTATACAAAAAATGTAGATCGCGTTAAAATACACAATTTATGTCATATACATTTTTGTTGTTTGAGTGAACCATTTTCAAGATATTGCTTGTTATTCCCTTAAAATTTTCAATACTTATTTTCTCAAATGGGAATTCGTTATTCATTTTTTGTCTTGGATATGCAAAGAGTATTAATCTGTGGGAAACGGAATGGTGCTGCACCTAGCAACCAGCTATTAAGAGATTTGTATGTGCTTAAAGGCTACTGTATTTCCAAATTGCCCTTGTAAATATATGCTACCCTTACATCTACAAGAAACTTAGCAATAAGATAGAATCTGCAAATGTTTATCTCGATTAACATGAAGTAGATGGAGAATAAGCGTTTGTATAAATAGGTTGTACAAGAGTAGAGAAAGTCATGTGAGTGTAACACATCAGAGTTTTTTTGTAAGTTTTAACGTCCTTTAACTTGGTAGGTCATATAGGGCGATGAATGACATGGGTGAAATGATGCTCAAATGAGCCCGGAGTCCATAGAGCGCCTTCTCAGGATAAGGAAAACCCCCGGAAAACCGAGATTCGAACTCTGGACCTCTTGAATGTGAGGCAGATGCGCTACCCCCACACCACAGAGGCGGGCGGACCTTAATTTTGTACCGACTTTAACCACATTTGAAATATATCGTCACTTTTTTTTCTTTCCTCGTTCATATGCTGCCTTTAACACCTATGGTCATAACAGCAGCTTTGTCTTTGGAGTAGTTGTTCATCGGCAACGATGTTCATTCATTCACTACTGTGATAAACTTGGGTTTTTTTGCTTTGGGTTTTCTTTATAAATATGAAAACTCGCACACATTTATTCTCTCATTTATACTTCCACACTGTGGGGAATAATTCTGGCTAAAGAAAGCTTTCCATCCTCCAGCCGGGAATCGAACCCAGAACCTCTGGATTTGAAAGTTAGCATGTTAACCACCAGACCATAGCTTGAAGTTTGTTCAAGCCTCTATGTAATCTCCGTACTGCGCAGCAGTTAGCGAGTACGAAAAAGCTATGCAAATAAAAAACGCACCATCATCCAAAAGAACTAATATATATATATATATATATATATATATATATATATATATATAGAACACAGGAGACTAGCTCACCTGCCTGCTGAGCAAAACGTCAAGTTTTTAATAACTTTATTATTCTACCACGGCCTACAAACCCGGAGAAGATGTCATATTGTACTAATAACACCGGCTGTGAAAGCTTACGATCTTATGTGTTACCTTCACATGACTTTCTCTATCTTTTATTGTTTATTAGTGTGTATAAGTCATCCTTATGAAAGTTTATCTAACTACTTCATTTTAATTGAGATAAATCTTTGGAGAAACAGCTACATTGCACGTTTTTATACATACAAAGGGAATAAAGATAGTCAAATGTTTAAAAACTGGATGTTATGCTCATCTTAAAATTCCATTTTCTTTCCATGATATCGCGAGAAACAACTGAAAATCCAACAGGACTTTAAAAGAATGTCACAGTGTTGAACAATTCGAACCATTAACAACGGAAATGGCTGATTCTGTAGAAATTGTTATTTTAATATAAATTGTATGCTTTAAAGAGATTTATTTTAGAGTTTTTGTGTAGTTCGTTTTCGTCTATCGCTTAACGTTTACAAGTTTTACAAGATTATACAAAACTTCTTCCGAATCAAAAGGACTTCACAGGCTATTCTCAGAAAACTGAAGATATACATTTTATTGCCATGTAAATAGTTTTGTTATGTGGTATATGAATTAACTGTTTAAGTCATTTTTGAGAAAGTAAACAATTTCGAAAAATGTTTAACGTAAAGCATAGTTAGGGGTGGAGGGAATCCTTCGTGTCGCATCTTTGAAAGGTACTTAACTTAGATACCAAGTTTGGTATTTGTCCATCTTTTCTTTTTAGTTAGCCTACTCACAGATACGCATACGCACACGGAAGTTTTTGCAACAAAAAAAATCTACTTTTTGGATTCAGGGGACCTAAAAACATGTATTTCCGGTTAATGCAACATCCTCTCTACCTACTGCTATATATCGAACACAGGAGACTAGCTCACCTGCTGCTGTGTGAGGGGTCCCGGATTTGATTCCTGCACGGGCTCGATAAATTTTGCTTTAAAAAGAAGGTTTCTCGGCATGCCCAGAGTTTGGTGTGTGAATGTGAGTGTGCTTGTGTTATCGGTTATTTAATGATCGATTCGCCCATTATAAATACTTCAACTATATGCCACAAATAATTCCGCAAGGTTAAAAAGATTAAAAAAAAATCTGATGTGTTACACTCACATAACTTTCTCTACTCTTGTACAATCTAATTTTACAAACGCCTATTCTCCATATGCTTCATGTTAATCGAGATATCGAGATGTCAATCTTATTGGTAATTTTCTTGTAGATGCAAGGGGAATATGGTAGCTTTTAAGCGATAGTCAAATATTTTAACGCTGGTTGCTATGTGGCGAATTCCATTCTCTTTGCATGTTCAGGACATAAAAAAATCTGATGTGTTACACTCACATGACTTTCTCTACTCATGTACAAACTGTTTTTAAAACGCTTATTCTCCATCTACTTCATGTTAATCGAGATAAACATTTGCAGACTCTATCTTATTGCTAATTTTCTTGTAGATGTAAGGGGAATATATTTACAAGGGCAATATAGAAATACAGTAGCCTTTAAGCACACACATATCTCTTAATAGCTGGTTGCTAGGTGCAGCACCATTCCCTTTCCCACAGATTAATACATATCCAAGACAAAAAAAATCTGATGTGTTACACTCACATGACTTTCTCTACTCTTGTACAATCTATTTTTACAAACGCCTATTCTCCATATGCTTCATATTAATCGAGATATCGAGATGTCAATCTTATTTGTAATTTTCTTGTAGATGCAAGGGGAATATGGTAGCTTTTAAGCGATAGTCAAATATTTTATCGCTGGTTGCTATGTGGGGCATTCCATTCTCTTTGCATGTCCAGAACATAAAAAAATGAATAACGAATTTGAGAAAAAGTATAAGTATTGGAAAATTTAAGGGAATAACAAGCAATATCTCGCAAACGGTTCACTCAACAAAAGAAATGTATATGACATAACTTGTGTATTTTAACGCGATCTACATTTTTTGTGTAGTAAAATTTTGTCTATCTCTTATGGTTTACCAGTTATGAAAAAGTCGTTCATAATGAAGAACACTTTTGGAGACATTCCCAGAAAATTCGAGATATACATTTTATTTGTCATGACAATATCTTAAACATATGATATTTTAATCAAAATCGTTAGAGCCGTTTTTGAGAAAATTAAAATTTTCGAAAAATGTTCCATGTAAAGGGTAGTCTGGGTTGGGGGGATTTTCTTGAAAACCTTCGTGTCGCATCTCTGGAAGATACTGAACCTAAATACCAAGTTTGGTGCTTATCCGATTGTTCGTTTTTGAGTTATGCTGTTCACAGACACACACACAGACACACACACACACAGACACACAGACACACACACGGACATGTTTCTAAAAATGCTTTTTTTGGATTCAGGAGGTCTCAAAACGTGTATTTCCGGTGAAATCTCGGTATCGAATTTTTGGGTGGAATGCAATACTTCCCCTACTTACTATACGTAGTAGAGAAAGTAAAAATGAATAACGAATTTGAGAAAAAGTATAAGTATTGGAAAATTTAAGGAAATAACAAGCAATATCTCGAAAACGGTTCACTCAACAAAAGAAACGTATATGACATAAGTTGTGTATTTTAACGCGATCTACATTTTTTGTGTAGTAAAATTTTGTCTATCTCTTATGGTTTACCAGTTATGCAAAAGTCGTTCACAATGAAGAATATTTTTGGAGACATTCCCAGAAAATTCGAGATATACATTTTATTTGTCATGACAATATCTTAAACATATGATATTTTAATCAAAATCGTTAGAGCCGTTTTTGAGAAAATTAAAATTTTCGAAAAATGTTCCATGTAAAGGGTAGTCTGGGGTGGGGGGATTTTCTTGAAAACCTTCGTGTCGCATCTCTGGAAGATACTGAACCTAAATACCAAGTTTGGTGTTTATCCGACTGTTCGTTTTTGAGTTATGCTGTTCACAGACACACAGACACACACACAGACACACACACACACACAGACACACACACGGACATGTTTCCAAAAATGCTTTTTTTGGATTCAGTGATTCTCAAAACATGTATTTCCGGTGAAATCTCGGTATCGAATTTTTGGGTGGAATGCAATACTTCCCCTACTTACTATACGTAGTAGAGAAAGTAAAAAGAATAAATAAGAAAGCTGGCTGGTCCTACTTTCTCAAACCATAAATTTGACTCGGAATTTGCACATGTGTCCAAAATGCGACTCGAATACACATAAGTAAGAACAGTGAACAGAGAGATAGCCAAGTTGTATCTTCCGCTTCAATTAGCTAATTGCGGTAAAATGTGTGTTTGGAATGGAATACGCGCTGTTATTGAACTTCCGACTGCTCCCACAGACATTAAACACACAGAATGTAAACAAATATTTGTTACATAATGGGAACGGAATTCCCAGGCAGCACACATAACATTGTTTACTGTTTTAACTAATTATTATGATGTTTGGTGATGTTTTATGTACTTTCTTTGCTGTAGTAACTCCTTTTAACCCAAAGGGCAACTTACAGTACAATAAACGTTAATACGACGATATCGTTTCAATTTGGTTATCTATCCAAAGTAAAGCCGTCCTCCGCGGTGTAGTGGTTACTATCTAGTAGTTGGTAGTTCCTGAGATCGCGGATTCAAACCCGGCGAAGGGCGATGTATTTTTTCGGGCGTAAAAATCCTTAGCATGGCTTCCTTCAGAAGAGAAATAAAGCCGGTGGTCCCGTGTCGTAGATTTACAGCACGTAAAAGAACCTCAAGCCTGATAAAGAGGCCTTTGAGCTAAGTTGCCGGTCTTTCACGCCCAATATAGAATGGGACGCTAAGGACCACATACCAGAGCGTCCATATATAAAACTCTATTTAATTTTTTATCCAAATTATAGAAATAAATATATACGTTACATTTACTTGTTTTTTACTACCCTAAAACATTCTTACGAAAGGAAAGGTAGAATCAGATGACCGAAAAATTCAATGCCATAGCCGAGATTTGAACAACGGATCTCCCGGTCTCCGTCCATTCTTACGAAAGCGTTGTTTTTTTTTTCCTATCTACTTCATGTTAATCGAGATAAACCCTTCGCAGAAACAGTTTCACTACGCATTTCGATAGAGGGATAGGGGAAACCAAATCGATAGTCAGATGTTTAAACGTGGGACGCTAATGCTGGCCTTGAAATTTCAAAGTCTTTCCATGACATCGGAAACCAACTGAATAGCGACAGCACTTACAGAAAAATGACAAAGTATTGAAAAATTCAAACAAATTTTAACAGGCATCTCGGAAATGGCTCAGCCACAAAAAAGTTATTTGAAATAAAGTGTGGGTTTTAAGGTTTACATTGTGTTTTGTGTAATGCATTTCTGATCTTTTTCTTATGGTTTACCTTCCGAATAAAAAGGACTTCACAGGCTATTTCCAAAAATTCAAGATACTATTAATTTATTTGTGCTCTAAATATCTTAAATATAGTGTTTTAATCAAAATCGTTAGAACCGTTTTTAAAATAATAAAAAATCTTTCCATATAAAGGATAGTTTGGGGTGGAATATTTTCTTGAAAATCTTTGTGTCGCATCTATGAAAGATGTTCCAAGTTTGGAATTTAACCGACTGTTCGTTTTTAGTTATATTTCTGAAATCTCAATATCAAATTTTTGGGTAAAACACAATACTTCTCTGTGGTGTGCGGGTAACGTGTCTACCTCGTATTCAAGAGGCTCCGAGTTCGAATCTCGATTAGGGTGAGTTACCGGATAAGGTTTTTTTTCCTGTGGCTATCCCTTATCCTGAAAAGACGAATGTGGAGTAACCTTAAGCTCTTGGGACTCCAGGCTCGTTTGAGCATTATTTCACTCGCTTCATTCATTCATCGTTCGATATATCCTACCAGGTCAAAGGACGTTAAATTCAAGCCAAAAATATTTTCTGATGTGTTACACTCACATGACTTTTTCTACTCACTCTTGTACAAACTATCTTACAAACTCTTCTTCTTCTATCTACTTCATGTTAGTCGAGATCAACATTTGCAGAAATTGTGTTATTGCGTATTTCCTTGTACGTGCAACGGGATTACGGGAATATGGTAGCTTTAAGCGATAGTCAAATCTTTTAAGAGCTGGTTGCTATGTGATTGCTTTGAAATTCTATTCTCTTTGCATTGCCGAGAGAGGGGAAAAAACGAATGACTTCCTATTTGGGAAAAGTATAAGCATTTTAAAATGCATACTAATAACTCGGAAATTGTTAACTCCACAAAACATTATTGAACATAAACTGGGTGCTTTAACGAGATCTATCTCTTACGGTTAACCAGTTATGCAAAAGTCTTCAGACTGAAGATGACTTCACAGGCTACTCTCAAAAAATTCAAGATATACAATTCATTTGCCATGAAAATATCTTAAACGTGTATTTTAATCAAAATCGTTAGAGCCATTTTGAGACAAACAGAATTTTGGAAAAGGTATCCATGTAAAAGGTAGTTTGGGGTGGAGGGATTTTCTTTAAAATCTTGTGTCTTGAAAATTTTCCTTAGAAGACGTTAAATACCAAGTTTAGTTTTTAACCATCTTTTCGTTTATGAGTTACGCTGTTCATAAACTCACGCACAGACAGACACACATACGCACCTTTTTCTTTAAATACCTTTTTGGATTCAGTGGACCTCAAAACATATATTTCCAGTGAAATCTCGGTATCGAGGTTTTGGGTGGAATATAATACTTCCCCTTCTTACTATACTAATAGAGAAAGCAAAAATGTTGGCTACTATTTAGTGTATGTATATACGACTGATGGCGCAGTTGTATTTGTGAAATATTTTCTTCGATATAAAACCAAATTAACCGTAACCACACATTTAGAGACAAGAACTCCCGTAAAAATACAGAATGTCACTGAGTCCTGGAGATGCCATGTGAATGAAACTGTTTTCATCCTGTGCAAACACGCATGAAGTGCTATAAGGCCCGCTTGTGCTGTATATCTCGCAAATGCGTCGTCTGCTTCGTATTGTTACACCCAAAGACTTAAGGACGCCCACATGCATTCGAAACAATTCAACGATGACGCACGGAATATAGAATCCCTCTGGGTTTATACACGTTTGTTAAATGAGTAATTGCGACCTTGTACACATTAGTCCCGTTTATCAGAGCTCAAACATGCGATTGCCTATTTTAAAATCTAAACTATCGGTTGATTTAACTCTTAACTCATAACGCCGGCTGCAGAAACATGTCTTAACTGTGGTCCATTTTTGCTTTCTCTAGCATCTACCTATCGTACAGGTTTTGAAATCCACTGGGTCCAAAACAAAAATTCTGATTTATACATTCAGTGACTTTCTCACCTCTATTGTTTGTAATAGCTATATTACACATTTCGTTATAGATACAAAGGGAACGGTGATAACAAAACGCTTAAGAATCGGACGCTATACCCTGCCTTAAAATGCCATAATCTCTCAGGAAACAACTGAATGTTGACAGGAGTTTAAAAGAATGACAAAAGTATTCAACAAACCGAACCATTAACAACGGATATCTCAGAAATGGCTGATCAAAAAAAAGAGAGGTCTTTGAAATAAATTGTGAGTTTTAAAGAGATCTATATTTTTTGTGTAGTACGTTTTGTCTATCACTTAACGTTTACCAATTATTCAAGATTATATATTTCCTTTCATATGTAGAGGATTTCACGGCTATTCCAAGAAAATTCAAGATACAAATTTTATTTGTCATGTAAAATATCTATAATTTTAATAAAAATCGTTAACAGCCATTTTTAAAAATAAAAAATTTCCAAAAAACGTTCCTTGTAAAGGGTAGTTTGGGGTGGGGGAATTTTCCTGAAAACCTTTATGTCACATCTTTGGAAGATACCGAACTTAAATACAAAGCTTGGTATTTAGTTCGGCTTTTGGTTTTCACTATGCTGTTCAGAGACACACATAGACCTCTCTCTAAATTTTTGTATTCAGGGGGCCTCAAAACATGCATTTCCAGTAAAATATCGAATTCGATTTTTTTGGGTAGAATGCTCAGAGAAAAGAATATTACAAATAGGGTTTCATCTCCTCTCTATAAGCCACGGAAACCTGGAATACCGGCATTATGTCATTGCTCAAGGAAATAGCCAACTGTGCACGGTATTGAGTACGGTAACAACCTTTTCATAATACTAAGATTGCATAAAGAGTGGCTAACAGCTATACATAAAATAATATAAAGCATACTTAAAATATCTTCTGGTAACTATGCTCTTACTTTTTGGAAAGAAGAAGAAAATACTGTATTAATATGTGCTTCGAGATAAAATTCAACACTTATTAAAAAATACAAGATCAATAAATTTATACATAAAAAGACCAAAATCTAACTTGCATGTCAAAGAACAAGTAACGTAAGCCAATTACGTACTAAATCTCTTTATGTCCACAAACACAAAGATACCCCTTTTAACAGTGACAAAGGTAAGATTTATTTTCAACAATTCAGACACGCACTGAATGCATTTACTGCCTGCTCTGACTTTTTAACAAACTTGCATTACATGCTGCCTGCTACCATTCAATGTTGTGCATGAATTTACGTAACCACTTCTGTGAACTGCTACACAAAATGTTACCTGAGTCCTTGTATATCTGAATGTTATAGGCCCAAGAATTGCACGAGTCTTCATACCGATTTGGCAAGTGGAATTTAGAAAGTCAGATCGAAACTATTTCCCCGGACTATTCTCTCGCCCACCAAGACCCAAGTGTCCACTACCATCACGGTCACATTCCCAATCCTGAATTTCTTTTACCTTTGGATGAGACAACGAGCCGAGAAGGTGGCGAAATAGAGCGGATAATGGCGTATACTATACTCAAATCAAGCATTCTACACTTGGTTTTCTTTAGGTCGAAGTGAACAAAACAAACCTAATCACGCATATTAACCGTCAGGGCTCTTGTCGGTTGCACATGTACAAATAGTTAACGTGCATATACGCAATTAGATTGGTTATACAGGTGAAATATTAGCACAATATTAACACACTACCAAATACGAATTGACGATTGAAGAAAAATTATAGTAACAGAAATATATGTGATGTGCTACATTCGCATGACTTTTTCTGCCCTCTATCGTTGATTAGTGGGTATAAAAACTATTCTTACAAAAGCTTATTTTTCTGTCTACTTCGTTTTAATCGGAAGCAGCTTTGCAGAATTAACTACATTACACGTTTCGTTACAGACACAAAGGGAACAGCGATAGTCAAATGCTTAACAACTGGTCGGTATATGCTGGCCTTAAAATTTCATACTCTTTCCATGCCATCGCGAGAATGTCGACAAAGCTTGAAAAGAATGACAAAGAATTGAACAATTCGAACCATTAATAACGGATATCTCGGAAATGGATGCCGCAAAAAATTATTTCAAATTAATTGTATGTTTTAAAGAGATCTGTGTTTTTGTGTAGTACGTTTCCATGTATCGCTTAATGTTTGCTAGTTACATATATAAGATAGTATAAAAATCCTTAAAAATGAAGAGACTTCACAGACTATTCCTAGAAAATCCAAGTTATATATTTTATTTGTCATGTAAATATTTTAAACACATGGTATTTTAATAAAATCGTTGGAACCGTTTTTCAGAAAAAAAATCGAAAAGTGCTCCATGTAAGGGGTAGTTGAGGTAGGGGGATTTTCTTCAAAATCTTCGTGTCACATCTTTGAAATATACTGAACTTAAATACCTAGTTTGGTGTTTATCGAACTTTTCGTTTTTGAGTGATGCTGTTCATAGACACACAATTGAGCCTTTTTCTAAAAATGCTTTTTTTACGGGCCTTAAAACATGTACTTCCGGTGGAATTGTGACATCGACTTTTTGGGTGGAATGCAATATCTTCTCTACCTACTATGTATATGGTAGAGTTCCCCGCGCAGGCCATCTATTTTGCTGCAGTAAGGTCAACGTATTTCTAAAGTTATTTAACAAGTTTTGCAAGAAGTACGGAACCTAATCCATGATGGCATTATAGGATTAACCTCAGAAGTCATTAGTGTATCTAAGACGAGCATATACAGTACGAGCAGAGAACGCACTGTACTCAGATCTTGAGGGAGTGGAGCCCCTTTCAAAATCTAATTAATGGAACCAAGTAAGTAGTTCTATGATATAAAGTTTTGTATCATCCAAGGTGTTTATATAACAGTAGTGACAATAGTCCTGCTGTTTATCATTCACCTCTTCCTACAATGTAAGTTTAGCATAACCTCTACCATCTTCATAGCACGAGGCGCATCCAGAAAGTAAGTTTCCCGATTTTTTTCCCTTTAAAGTAAACGTATTTAGCCAGGACAATTGCGCATGCGTAACAGATCTATGACGTATCAATCATATGCCGGCCGGTCAATCAGGTCCCACCTGGTGCCAGCAGCGCGGCAGTAGTGGCCCGAAATGGCGGCTCTTATTCATTCTGTGAGGTTCGGAGAATTCCTTACTGCACAAAACAAAACGCCAATCGAAATTCATCGCCAGCTCTGTCAAGTCTACGGGCCGAACATCATGAGCAGACAGATGGTGCGTCGCTGGTGTAGGCAGTTTTCCGAAGGTCGTCAAAGTGTACATTAAGAACGCAACCGTCCCTCATCAATAATGAGCTTGTTGAGCTGGTGCGGCATCGCATCGTGGTGAGTAGGTAAATATAGAGAGATCGAGCACAGTTTTTTGCGTTTATATGGGAAAGGATAGGGAAAACGAGGCTAGATGGGGCGGTTCAAGGAGGAAAATGCGTTTATATGGGTGAGATAGGGAATACCAGGGCTGATGCTAGGCTAGTCAGATGCTAAAGGAGGGAAATACGTTTATATGGAAGAGATAGTAGAGAGGTGTTAGACTAGACAGAGGTCGAGGAGTAGAGTAGGGTTTATATGAAAGGTATAGGAAAAAGAGGAGGGGTGTTAGGTTAGATAGAGTTGAAGGGTAGAGCATGTCTTTTATATGAGAGAGGTAGGGAACAGGAGCAGGGGTGTTAGGCTAGACAGAGGTCGAGAAGTAGAGTATGGTTTATTTGAAAGGTATAGCAAAACCAGGAGGGGTGTTAGGCTAGACAGGGCTTGAAACGTAGGGCATGTCCTTTATATGAGAGAGGTAGGGAACAGGAGCAGGGGTGTTAGGCTAGACAGAGTTCGAGAAGTAGAGTATGGTTTATATGAAAGGTATAGGAAAACGAGGAGGGGTGTTAGGCTAGACAGAGTTGAAGGGTAGAGCATGTCTTGTATATGAGAAAGGTAGGGAACAGGAGCAGGGGTGTTAGGCTAGACAGAGGTCAAGAAGTAGAGTATGGTTTATATGAAAGGTATAGGAAAACGAGGAGGGGTGTTAGGCTAGACAGAGTTGAAGGGCAGAGCATGTCTTGTATATGAGAGAGGTAGAGAACAGGAGCAGGGGTGTTAGGCTAGGCAGAGGTCAAGAAGTAGAGTATGGTTTATATGAATGGTATAGGAAAACGAGGTGGACTGTTAGGCTAGACAGAGTTGAAGGGTAGAGTATGTCCTTTATATGAGAGAGGTTGGGAACAGGAGGAGGGGTGTTAGGTTAGGAGAATTGAGTATGTGTTTATAAGGAGAGACGAGAAAACGGAGAGAGATCCTATGCTAGGATAGACAGGTGTTAAAGTTAGGTTAGATAGGAAACCAAGGAGTGATACTCGGCTAGAGGGGGGGCAGGAGGAATGCGCTTTATGAGAGGTAGGGGATACTGGGAGTGGTGTTAGGCTAGACAGAGGTTGAGAGTAGAGTAGGCGTTTATATGTATGAGAAGTATAGAACAGGAGGAGGGGTGTTAGGCTAGACAGAGGTCGAGGAGCAGAGTATGGTTTATATGAGAGGTACAGGGAAACGAGGAGAGGAGTTGGGCTAGGCTAGGCAGAGGTAGAGGAGTAGAGTATGGTTTATATGAGAGGTATAGGGACACGAGGAGAGTCGGTAGGCTAGACAGATAGTGAAGCAGTAGGAATATGGACTTATATACAGGAGAGATAGGGAATAGGAGGGGAGGGGCTAGACTTTGAAAGTGACTTTAGACGTGAACTTAGTGGTAAACTGTTTCATGCTAATGTTAGAACCCTAATTCTAGACATGCCCATCACGTAACCCATTCAGGGAAAAGGTGGCTGCTCAGGGAAAAAGTGACACACAAAGGGAAAAAGGTGACCAGGAAAGGGAAAAAAGGTGGCCAGCAAAGGGAAAAAGGTGACCAGCAAAGGGAAAAAGGTGACCAGCAAAGGGAAAAATGTGACCACCAAAAGGAAAAACGTGACCAGCAAAGGGAAAAAGGTGACCAGGAAAGGGAAAAAGGTGACCAGGAAAGGGAAAAAGGTGACCAGCAAAGGGAAAAAGGTGACCAGCAACGGGAAAAACGTGACCAGCAAAGGGAAAAACGTGACCAGCAAAGGGAAAAAGGTGACCAGCAAAGGGAAAAAAGGTGACCAGCAAAGGGAAAAACGAGACCAGCAAAGGGAAAAAACGTGACCAGATAAGGGGAAAAGGTGACCAGCAAAGGGAAAAAGGTGACCAGCAAAGGGAGAAAAGGTGACCAGCAAAGGGAAAAGCTAACCCACTCACACTAACAGGTAAGTAATTCAGTTAGTATCACAGGGTAGGACATATCCCGGGGAAGCGGATATAGCATAGTTCCGTATGATGTTGCAGGTAATTCAGAGAGTATCGTAGGTATTTAGGATAATTCAAGTAACATAAGTGTTTAGAGTCACTCAGCTAGTATCACAGGAGGCTAGTTTCCTGGAGCAGGACGTATCATAGCTGCATATTTTGCACAGGCAATTCAGTTAGTATCGGAGGGCATTTAAGCTAATTCAGCTAGTATTACAAGAGGCTGACTGCATCATAGCAGTGTATGATTTCACAGGTAATTCAGTTAGTATCGTAGGTATTTAGGCTAATTCATCTAGTATCACAGGAGGATAGATTCCAGGGGTTGGGTATAGCATAGTTTCGTATTTCACAGGTAACTCAGCTAGTATCGTAGGTATTTAGCATAATTCAAGCGTCATAGGTGTTTAGAGTAATTAAGCTAGCATTACAGGAGGGTAGGTTCCAGAGTTGGTTATAACGTAGTTTCGTATTTTACAGATAGTTCAGGTAAGTATTTGGGTAATCAGCATAGTTTCACAGATACTCGTGATAATTTAGATCAGAGATTTGTATCACAGCTATTTAAGGTAAATGCAGCTGATTCAGGTTGTATCAATGGTATTTGAGTCATTTTAACAGGTAATTCATCTAGTATCATTGATATTTAAGGCAAACCAGATAGTATCACAGGTGCTCGTGCTAATTTAAAACAGGAATTCGTATCAGAGCTAGTTAAGGTAATTTCACATGATTCGGGTAATATCACAGGTATTTAAGTCATTTTAACAGGTAATTCAACTAGTATCACAGTTACTCATGGTAATAGAGAGAGTAATTAGATTATAAACATTTCTCATCCAGCGTAACAACAATTTATATACTTTTTTCTAAACCTTACAAACTTATTATATGTTAAACACTTATTGTACGATGCGGAGAGGGATAAACTGCATATTGGTTCACAAATTGAAAAGCTTTGCGTCAACATACCTTTATTTTTTAGTTCATTGTAGATGTCTCTCCCCTTTTATCTAGGCTTGAGACTAGCACCAGGATTGCTCCTAATGGCAGGGTTACCACCTTCCCTTCCATCTTCTTCTTTCTTCATCAGGCGTCTGCTAGTTGCATACACAGCACACGGATAAACTTCATTTTTAAGATTGTAGACTCACGAGAAAAATCTTCATATTCAACTTACATTCTCTTATGCACTACTTGTAATGCTGTAATGTCCATAGGCGTATGTCGTTATACCGTCCTCAGCAATAATTCTTTTATCATCAAAGGGATTCAATGCAATTTTGTTCACTTGCACTGTGGTAACAGCATGCTTTCGTGATAGGATTAGATTCATGGGCGTTCTGATGATTTCACAGGTTTTAAGACAGTCTGTATAGCTGTCAAACGAAATGTACTGCTTAATAGCGCTACGTTTTATACCTTTAATCTTTTTTATCATTGAGCCTTGAATATCTAAGGCATACATCTTAGGTCGTAGTCCAACAAAGCGTAGGATGATTTTGCTATTAGCCTCATCTTTAAATTTCCCCAATACCTTCTTGTTCTGAGTAGAGTGGCATATATGATTGACAGGGTAATCAGATGTATCGAGATGCTCAAGAAAACGTAGCTTGTCCTGGTACACATCTTCAGTTGTTACACGATGAATGAATGAATCAGTGTCCATATACATAAGCTTCAGGTTTCCAGCTCCATAATAAGGCAACAACACGTCGTAATGGTAGTTATACATTAATGTCTTGGAGATGTCCAACACACTCATTCCAATGTATATGGGCTTGTTGAACACAATCTGACGAGAGGCCATATGTACAGCAGCTAGATTAGCAGCATATATCGTCCTGTCGATAAACGTAGGCTTGGCGATCAACTTCTCTAGAGTCTTCTCATTGGTCACCAGTCGTATATCCACACGGCTACGCAGGTTCTCCATAGTTTTTCCAAACATGGCGTTGTTAAAGAGCTTGTAGAGATCCTTCTCGAAGTCATTTGCAGCTTGTTGTCGTAGCCTGTTGTTAAATTCCACATAAGGTTTCAACCACCGAGACTGTAGGAATTGTAGCACACGATGGATTTTTGTTAGCCGTAGTCCATGACTAAGAGCCTGCTTCAAAGCCATGTAATGCACTACATACTTCTTTCGAGGTCCAAGATGGGGTATCAGTTTCTTTGTAGATGCTTTCAATGGTTTCATACACTCAGGCAAGAAAGGTAGATCGTTGTGTAGATCGTGAAGTTCAGCAGGATACTCGATGTCGACTTCTAATATGTACCCATGAGGATCATCTTCTTGTAGTGTTTCTAAGTTGATTTCTTCAGGCGACACCCACTGAAATCCACCAAAAGGAAGGGCGTGACACATTGCCCACCCATATTGGTTATTGGCATCCTCGTATGTGATAAATTGGGTTGGTCTCGACGGATCAAACTTCTCCATATACGTGTTATTAGCCTCAGCATACCGATGGGAAACTTGGCATAAACCTCCTCTTATACCTGATTCCACCATGAGTAGTTGATCATAATCTTGTAACAGCTCCAGCTTAATTTCAGTATACAACAACATAGCATCCCATGTAAGTCCTGGAGAGGTAAAATAATGGGCCGGATCGACTTTATGTGTTTTGAGGGTTTGCTCTCTGAACGTCTCAAAGACGTCAGCTAGAAGAAGTACATCCGAGGTTAAGTAGAGATCGCTGTACTCTCCCAGGTTTCTCACATTAAACAGCTCCCATACATTTCTAGCATGATCGTAGTCAGTATCAGTAATTTCTTCTTCATTTAATCTATTGTAGAAGGAGTCCTTAGGAGGCAAGCAGGTCTCGTTCAGGGCATCCCACGACGTAACAAAATCATATGGAAATACGCCCTTACGGGTCATCAACTTCAATTTGTCTTCTCCAAAGTACTTTAGTGTTTCAGGATATGAGGTCAGATTTTTTACCAACTTATCCAAGCTTGTACTGAGGAATCGGAAGCTGTCCACAAATCGAAGCTTTATATCTCCTACATACTTGGTGAATGAGATATAGCTTTCTTCAGAGTTAGGAATTACCTCCACACGTTCACTTGTACAACCCAGCTCCTCAACAATGAAATGAGAGTCATATCCGCTAAGGTTATGCATGAAGACTGGTATATATTTAGGTGTTTTACAGGCTAAATTACATTCATTATGAAGACTTCCACGATATTCACCGCTGATGTGATCATGGTCGCGTACTTTGTAGTTCTCTTCTGTAAAGCCTTTTCCACACAAGTAGCATGTCGTAGAAGACTCAAAATCCTTTTGCTGTTGATCCGTAAGTTTCAGAGGCTTAGCAGATTTGTATACGGCATCAATCATTTTTGCAAGAGATGTCAGGTACAGCATAAACTTCTGAGCAGCATCAGCACCACGATACACATAGGGTTGCTTAGGAAGACCAGTTTCGAGATGTTCAACACTGGATGTAGGCTTCACGTAAACACAGAAGCTCATTGGTGTGTGCTCTTGATAAGGGTTTGTATATGAAGTTTCAGGATTGGGTATACACGTATGACATGGAGTGAGAATACTCTCAAAATCAGCATAGATAACATAAGGTACTTTCAGCATCCTCTCAACATTTTTAAACTGAACAATCGATTTCTCCTTGGTAGGCATAACTACCCTTGCAACACCATGTTGATTACAGATGGACACATGTTCTTGTAGTTTTTCCTGTCCACTTCGTCCGCTCTGGCCATCAAAATGTGTAAAGCATCGCTTACAAGTATAAACCAGTCCATTATGGCTAGTTTTCTGACGTCGAACGAGTTTCTCAAAATTCTTTATATACACGTAGTGATGTTTTCCACTGCTGTCATTCAATAGTAGCAGGTCGCGGTGTTCAGGTAGTTCAATATCAGCAACCTTTATCGGATACACTTCGTGCTTCTCATCCAGCCCGGAAACGTTAATAGACATATTGTTAAGCTTCTCAAATTTAGGTATTTGAGAAAGTGGAGTAGGGTAGGAAACACAGCTGAAGTCGTACTTGTCTTGAAGTTGTTTGTATTTGTTCACACGCTGTGCATTCTTCCCTATGAATTTAGCTAATATAGAGTACATGAAACATTTCTCGTCGGTAAAGTTCTGAATGTTTATACACGCTTCTTTAGCTCCAACAGATGACGGTAGTGGTATGTAGCTACTTCCTCGTAACGGGTTGTACTTGTTGATACGAAGTCGAACTCCTTCCACAGCAAGCAAAGCCCAGCTGCTACCCTTAAGCTGAGACTCCTCCATTTCAGTCACCAATTTCTTGAATTTCACTTCCATCGTTGACTCCAGATCAGTTTCCAGGAAAACAGCTTGATTCCGTGTTTTAAATGTTTTGTCACAGGTTTCTCCAATACTGTTAACAAATCGACACTCAACCAGCAGATTAATTTTAACACTCTTGTGAATACCAAGCTCTTTATGCACAGCCTGGATTATGCGTTGTTTTGCTTCATGCAGATACATATTTAGGTCCTTAGCTGATTCGCATCGTATAAAATACGATTTCAATCGTCCTTCGAATGAAGTTTCGTATTCTTTCATGTCACACTCCTCCATTGTTGATAATAGCTGATGTTTAGTTGGCTCCAATCTTCTTTTCTTCTGAGGGATGCTTATTTCACATATATCTTCGTGTCGCTGCCCCTTATAACAATCTTTGAAGGTTACATTACAATGTTTACATTTGAAGAGCTTCTTGCAGCTCATCTCGTGTCTTCTCTTGTCATAACCTCGGAGGAACTTCTTCCCACATTTTCCGCATGCATATCCAGTAGCGCTTGGAATAATATCCTTATACGCTGAGTTATTCATCTTTATTCTTGATGTAATAACGTATTAATCACTGATCAATGAAATGTAGACCTCTTCACCTTGACACCACTTTAGAAAGCTGATTATTCTTGGAGAGAACACAATGTTAACACCTCAAGACTAATTAACGCAATGAACTCCAATGCCCTAGATCACCGTATTTATAGAGAGAGCACGAGCCTTTTAGATAAATCATAAACTCGCTCCATAGCTACCTGTATATGTTTGCTCCACACATATTAACCTCACCCCCCCAGAGTCAGGATGTTTATGACGTCGCACCCAGAGACAGGATGTCTGGCAGTATCAAACACGTTTAAACTCGTCTCGTAACTACTGTATGTGCTGTCACACCAACAAGAGAAGTATTCCCACACGCTCATTCAGTCAAATGTTCCATTCAAAGCCTACCATCACCCATTACACCAAAGCTAGTACAATCTCTATTATCAAAATACTTAAAAGTAAAGGCTTAAAAGGTAACGTAGAAGATTTTCCCCCTTATTTACTTAAATGTGTGTATATACTACATTATTTCATGTTTTCATTCCCTTTTCAATTCTCCCTTTCCATCTTCTTCTAGAAAGACCATTACATTTCACTACAATCACGAGCAAAGCAATTTTTCCAGAGTTTCACAGATTCTAAGCTTCTAGAATCGAACCCGGTAATAGTTTTAATAAATGTATTTTTAGTAATTTAGCTCCCTCGCATCAGCATCTACCATTTAATCTTTACTCGAACCTGATAGGATTCATAGGCTTGAAGATATATGAAATCAGCCCTTCGGGATTCGATCCGAGTACTTTAAAGTACTTTTTGTCATAATAACGATATTTAGAGACTAGGTACTCTGTTTACGGTTTACTTGACGCATCTATCTAAACTAAATTACGAGTTATTAAATTTGCAAGTAAATTCCATTAAATCAGTATTCGAACCCAGAACACCAGGAACAAAATAATCTATATTATTAGCATGACATGTTAAACAAAGCTGTGTGCAGTTACGCTATCAATCTAAGTGATATATTCTAGTGTACAGAGGAAAATTAAGGAACTCATTTTAAGATGGGGGAATCGAACCAAGCACAACTGATTGACAATTATATACAGCATTAATTACCCAGTACAGAACCTATCAAACATGCTTTGGTCCATCCCTCTATCTCTCTTAGTTTCCGAGATAATGAAGATTTAAAATTAAGAATCGAACTCAGCACAACAGATCCCCAAATATAGATCCGCAAGAAACTACCTATTAATATTAATGTAATAAAGTTTACTTGACGTCTTTATCTTAAGTAGTTTAGGAGTTATTAAATTTATAATTAAATTACATTTTATCGGTATTCGAACCCAGAACACCAGAAACAAAATTATTTATAAAATTAGTTTGCTATGTTAAAAAGAGTTGTATACAGTTACGCAATCAATCTAAGTGATATATTCTAGTATACAGAGAAAAATTAAGGAAATCATTTAAAAATCGGGATTCGAACTAGGGACAACTGATTGAAAATTATATACAGTATTAATTACACATTATAACAGCTATCAAACATGCTTTGGTTCATCCCTCTACCTCTCTTAGTTTCCGAGATAATGAAGATTTAAAATTAAAGATCGAACCCAGGACACCAGGTATCCAAATGTACATTCAGAAGAAACTACCTTATGATATAAATGTAATAAAATTTATTCGGCGTCTTTATCGTAATTAGTCTCAGAGTTATTAGAAGTTGAATTTGTAATTACTCGTTGGATTCGAACCCAGGCATCCCGGTCAACTCGGATTAATATCCCAAGGACGCGGCGCATTCCAAAGAATTGATTAGTTTTTATCCCATTGTTCTATCTCTTTTCATTCAGGAGATATAAGCGATTAATCAGTAGTAGGGAATTGACATTTCTGGGCCACTTAATTTATGCATGGAATGCAATTAATATGCTAATTATCCCCCCTCCCACTAATTAGGCCCCACTCTCAATTCCCTACTACTCTACTTAACCTCGGATGTACTTCTTCTAGCTGACGTCTTTGAGACGTTCAGAGAGCAAACCCTCAAAACACATAAAGTCGATCCGGCCCATTATTTTACCTCTCCAGGACTTACATGGGATGCTATGTTGTTGTATACTGAAATTAAGCTGGAGCTGTTACAAGATTATGATCAACTACTCATGGTGGAATCAGGTATAAGAGGAGGTTTATGCCAAGTTTCCCATCGGTATGCTGAGGCTAATAACACGTATATGGAGAAGTTTGATCCGTCGAGACCAACCCAATTTATCACATACGAGGATGCCAATAACCAATATAGGTGGGCAATGTGTCACGCCCTTCCTTTTGGTGGATTTCAGTGGGTGTCGCCTGAAGAAATCAACTTAGAAACACTACAAGAAGATGATCCTCATGGGTACATATTAGAAGTCGACATCGAGTATCCTGCTGAACTTCACGATCTACACAACGATCTACCTTTCTTGCCTGAGTGTATGAAACCATTGAAAGCATCTACAAAGAAACTGATACCCCATCTTGGACCTCGAAAGAAGTATGTAGTGCATTACATGGCTTTGAAGCAGGCTCTTAGTCATGGACTACGGCTAACAAAAATCCATCGTGTGCTACAATTCCTACAGTCTCGGTGGTTGAAACCTTATGTGGAATTTAACAACAGGCTACGACAACAAGCTGCAAATGACTTCGAGAAGGATCTCTACAAGCTCTTTAACAACGCCATGTTTGGAAAAACTATGGAGAACCTGCGTAGCCGTGTGGATATACGACTGGTGACCAATGAGAAGACTCTAGAGAAGTTGATCGCCAAGCCTACGTTTATCGACAGGACGATATATGCTGCTAATCTAGCTGCTGTACATATGGCCTCTCGTCAGATTGTGTTCAACAAGCCCATATACATTGGAATGAGTGTGTTGGACATCTCCAAGACATTAATGTATAACTACCATTACGACGTGTTGTTGCCTTATTATGGAGCTGGAAACCTGAAGCTTATGTATATGGACACTGATTCATTCATTCATCGTGTAACAACTGAAGATGTGTACCAGGACAAGCTACGTTTTCTTGAGCATCTCGATACATCTGATTACCCTGTCAATCATATATGCCACTCTACTCAGAACAAGAAGGTATTGGGGAAATTTAAAGATGAGGCTAATAGCAAAATCATCCTACGCTTTGTTGGACTACGACCTAAGATGTATGCCTTAGATATTCAAGGCTCAATGATAAAAAAGATTAAAGGTATAAAACGTAGCGCTATTAAGCAGTACATTTCGTTTGACAGCTATACAGACTGTCTTAAAACCTGTGAAATCATCAGAACGCCCATGAATCTAATCCTATCACGAAAGCATGCTGTTACCACAGTGCAAGTGAACAAAATTGCATTGAATCCCTTTGATGATAAAAGAATTATTGCTGAGGACGGTATAACGACATACGCCTATGGACATTACAGCATTACAAGTAGTGCATAAGAGAATGTAAGTTGAATATGAAGATTTTTCTCGTGAGTCTACAATCTTAAAAATGAAGTTTATCCGTGTGCTGTGTATGCAACTAGCAGACGCCTGATGAAGAAAGAAGAAGATGGAAGGGAAGGTGGTAACCCTGCCATTAGGAGCAATCCTGGTGCTAGTCTCAAGCCTAGATAAAAGGGGAGAGACATCTACAATGAACTAAAAAATAAAGGTATGTTGACGCAAAGCTTTTCAATTTGTGAACCAATATGCAGTTTATCCCTCTCCGCATCGTACAATAAGTGTTTAACATATAATAAGTTTGTAAGGTTTAGAAAAAAGTATATAAATTGTTGTTACGCTGGATGAGAAATGTTTATAATCTAATTACTCTCTCTATTACCATGAGTAACTGTGATACTAGTTGAATTACCTGTTAAAATGACTTAAATACCTGTGATATTACCCGAATCATGTGAAATTACCTTAACTAGCTCTGATACGAATTCCTGTTTTAAATTAGCACGAGCACCTGTGATACTATCTGGTTTGCCTTAAATATCAATGATACTAGATGAATTACCTGTTAAAATGACTCAAATACCATTGATACAACCTGAATCAGCTGCATTTACCTTAAATAGCTGTGATACAAATCTCTGATCTAAATTATCACGAGTATCTGTGAAACTATGCTGATTACCCAAATACTTACCTGAACTATCTGTAAAATACGAAACTACGTTATAACCAACTCTGGAACCTACCCTCCTGTAATGCTAGCTTAATTACTCTAAACACCTATGACGCTTGAATTATGCTAAATACCTACGATACTAGCTGAGTTACCTGTGAAATACGAAACTATGCTATACCCAACCCCTGGAATCTATCCTCCTGTGATACTAGATGAATTAGCCTAAATACCTACGATACTAACTGAATTACCTGTGAAATCATACACTGCTATGATGCAGTCAGCCTCTTGTAATACTAGCTGAATTAGCTTAAATGCCCTCCGATACTAACTGAATTGCCTGTGCAAAATATGCAGCTATGATACGTCCTGCTCCAGGAAACTAGCCTCCTGTGATACTAGCTGAGTGACTCTAAACACTTATGTTACTTGAATTATCCTAAATACCTACGATACTCTCTGAATTACCTGCAACATCATACGGAACTATGCTATATCCGCTTCCCCGGGATATGTCCTACCCTGTGATACTAACTGAATTACTTACCTGTTAGTGTGAGTGGGTTAGCTTTTCCCTTTGCTGGTCACCTTTTCTCCCTTTGCTGGTCACCTTTTTCCCTTTGCTGGTCACCTTTTCCCCTTATCTGGTCACGTTTTTTCCCTTTGCTGGTCTCGTTTTTCCCTTTGCTGGTCACCTTTTTTCCCTTTGCTGGTCACCTTTTTCCCTTTGCTGGTCACGTTTTTCCCTTTGCTGGTCACGTTTTTCCCGTTGCTGGTCACCTTTTTCCCTTTGCTGGTCACCTTTTTCCCTTTCCTGGTCACCTTTTTCCCTTTCCTGGTCACCTTTTTCCCTTTGCTGGTCACGTTTTTCCTTTTGGTGGTCACATTTTTCCCTTTGCTGGTCACCTTTTTCCCTTTGCTGGTCACCTTTTTCCCTTTGCTGGCCACCTTTTTTCCCTTTCCTGGTCACCTTTTTCCCTTTGTGTGTCACTTTTTCCCTGAGCAGCCACCTTTTCCCTGAATGGGTTACGTGATGGGCATGTCTAGAATTAGGGTTCTAACATTAGCATGAAACAGTTTACCACTAAGTTCACGTCTAAAGTCACTTTCAAAGTCTAGCCCCTCCCCTCCTATTCCCTATCGCTCCTGTATATAAGTCCATATTCCTACTGCTTCACTATCTGTCTAGCCTACCGACTCTCCTCGTGTCCCTATACCTCTCATATAAACCATACTCTACTCCTCTACCTCTGCCTAGCCTAGCCCAACTCCTCTCCTCGTTTCCCTGTACCTCTCATATAAACCATACTCTGCTCCTCGACCTCTGTCTAGCCTAACACCCCTCCTCCTGTTCTATACTTCTCATACATATAAACGCCTACTCTACTCTCAACCTCTGTCTAGCCTAACACCACTCCCAGTATCCCCTACCTCTCATAAAGCGCATTCCTCCTGCCCCCCCCCTCTAGCCGAGTATCACTCCTTGGTTTCCTATCTAACCTAACTTTAACACCTGTCTATCCTAGCATAGGATCTCTCTCCGTTTTCTCGTCTCTCCTTATAAACACATACTCAATTCTCCTAACCTAACACCCCTCCTCCTGTTCCCAACCTCTCTCATATAAAGGACATACTCTACCCTTCAACTCTGTCTAGCCTAACAGTCCACCTCGTTTTCCTATACCATTCATATAAACCATACTCTACTTCTTGACCTCTGCCTAGCCTAACACCCCTGCTCCTGTTCTCTACCTCTCTCATATACAAGACATGCTCTGCCCTTCAACTCTGTCTAGCCTAACACCCCTCCTCGTTTTCCTATACCTTTCATATAAACCATACTCTACTTCTTGACCTCTGTCTAGCCTAACACCCCTGCTCCTGTTCCCTACCTTTCTCATATACAAGACATGCTCTACCCTTCAACTCTGTCTAGCCTAACACCCCTCCTCGTTTTCCTATACCTTTCATATAAACCATACTCTACTTCTCGAACTCTGTCTAGCCTAACACCCCTGCTCCTGTTCCCTACCTCTCTCATATAAAGGACATGCCCTACGTTTCAAGCCCTGTCTAGCCTAACACCCCTCCTGGTTTTGCTATACCTTTCAAATAAACCATACTCTACTTCTCGACCTCTGTCTAGCCTAACACCCCTGCTCCTGTTCCCTACCTCTCTCATATAAAAGACATGCTCTACCCTTCAACTCTATCTAACCTAACACCCCTCCTCTTTTTCCTATACCTTTCATATAAACCCTACTCTACTCCTCGACCTCTGTCTAGTCTAACACCTCTCTACTATCTCTTCCATATAAACGTATTTCCCTCCTTTAGCATCTGACTAGCCTAGCATCAGCCCTGGTATTCCCTATCTCACCCATATAAACGCATTTTCCTCCTTGAACCGCCCCATCTAGCCTCGTTTTCCCTATCCTTTCCCATATAAACGCAAAAAACTGTGCTCGATCTCTCTATATTTACCTACTGTGGTGAACCGTCGCTTCACGATTACGGAGCTCAGTAGCCATTTTCCGCAGATATCGCGATCCTTGTTGCATGAAATTGTGACTAACATCTGCTGTTCAGGAAATTATGTACAAGGCGGGTGCCGAAAGCCCAAACACCCGAGCACAAAACGAAACGTTTAGGAGCAGCACTGACATTTATTTAGCGTAACATGATGACGGCGACCAGTTCCTCGGCAGGATCGTCACAGGCAATGAGACGTGGATTTCACACTTTACCCCGTAAACCAAGCAGCAGTCAATGCATTGGCGTCAAATGGATCTTCGGTCAACACGAACTCAAACAGACTGTGTCGGTGCAGAAAGTGATGTGCACGGTGTTTTGGGACAGGAAGGGCATTCTGCTCATTGACTTCCTGCCCAGAGGTGAAACAGTGAACGCTGACCGTTACTACGAAACACTGCGGAAATTGCGACGTGCCATTCTAAACAAGAGGCGTGGGATTCTTACTGCAGGTGTTGTGCTGCTCCATGACAATGCTCGTCCACATACGGCTCGGCGCACAGCTACTGTTCTGCAGGAGTTCGTTGGGAACTGTGTGATCATCCACCTGAGCTTGCTCCTAGCGATTTCCATCTTTTCTTGCACCTCAAGAAATTCCTGTCCTCCGGTCAGCGTCTTAACAACGACGAAGAGCTGAAAACGACTGTCATTCGCTGGTTCCACTCAAAGGCGGCAGACTTCTACCACACAGGAATACAAAAGTTGATCCCAGATATGACAAGTGTCTCAATTCTTGTGGTGACTATGCCGAAAAATATGTCTAGCATTGCTGTACCTGTTGCCCAGTAAGTTTTTCAAGTAACTATGTTTTTTATTTAAAAAATAGGAAAACTTACTTTCTGGATGCGCCTCGTAACAGTAAAACCAGTATATTAGACAAATTTCATATGCCGGAAGTTATAACACCACATTTTATAACAAAAATTGAAACATCTTCCAAGTACATATGTTTTCCTACTGCAAAATCGATATTTTCTCTCAACGTTTCAGCTGCGACGTTTGACCTCAGAGCTGTCATTATGTAGCAACTACATACGATACCATAAAGTTGACGCACTTTTAACCATCTTTGAATAGTATTACTCTTAGTGCAATGCAGCTGTAGGCGTGACTGAGCTCCAAGCATAAACCACGATGGCTCTAGTTTAAACATGAGAGGCAATCCAACGTATTACTTCTGTTTTCAATCAGAACTTATTTATGCTGAAGTAGGTCGTTGCGTCTTCAGCAGTAAATCAGAGAAGACTAGGAGTGTACCTACATGAGGGGTAAAGTAAGAAGTTGCATCATACACAGCGGTAGCTTAATGAACAGTAAAACTGTCTCCTCGAGCTTTCCTCAAAGCAGCGCCGGATTCGAGTGTGCTGTCGGTCATAAAGATCAGTAGGAATGTTCTGTTTCATCTGCGCCGTTGCGCAATCAGTTTAATTAACGTTTTACGGCCCAAAAAGACTGAACCCCACTCGAAGTTCGAGTTCCTTGCCTTCCTTTTACTAACCTGTCTACTGTATTCAAACTCATTACAGTCACTGCAGAAAGCATTCGTCTCCACTTTAAAACTTTTTATAGGTTACACCCATATCAATTTCCCTAGCGTATATCGTTTATTAGTGGGTATACAGATTATTCTTACGAAAGCTTATTTTTCTATCTACTTCATTTTAATCGAGACAAACCTTTCCGAATCAGTCCGGTTATTTTCTCTATGTAACTTAGCAGTTATTCATTTTTACGTGGGAGGAATTGGCCCGCCGCACAACATCCAACCTGAAGGACCAGGAGTTTGAATTTGGAGTATCTTCAAGTATTAAATTACCGTCCAATTGGTAGAAGTAAAGGAAGACCCAAAAAGCCGAAACGGATCTTAAGGTCCAAACCGTGTAGTTTATGATGATGATGAAGATAAACCTTTGCAGAAATACCTAAATTGCACATTTCGCTATAGATATAAAGGAAACAGCGATAGTCAAATGTTTAGGAACTGGATACTATATACTGTCTTAAAATTTCATACCGTTTCCATGCAAACGCAAGAAACAACCGAATGTCGACAGGACTTCAAAAAATGACAAAAATATTGAACAATGTGAATCCTTAATAACGGATATCTCGGAAATGGCTTATGCCACAAAAAACTTATTTGAAATAAATAGTGTGTTTTAAAGAGATATACATTTTTTGTGAAGTACGTTTTCGTCTATCGCTGAACGTTTACCAGTTATACAAGATTATATAACATTTCCTCCGAATAAAGAGTACTTCACAGGCTATTCCCAGAAAATTCTAGATAAACGTTTTATATATCATGTAAATATCTTTAATATATTGTATTTTAATCAAAGTATTATATTTGAGAAAATAAAAAAAAATCGAAAACTGTTCCGTGTAAAGAGTAGTTGGAGGTGGGGGGATTTTCTTGAAAATCTTCGTGTCGCATGTTTGACAAATACTGAACCTCAGTACCAAGGTTATATTTATCCGACTTTTCGTTTTTAAGTGATAGTGTTCACAGATACACACACAGACGGACCTTTTTCTAAAAAAGAAAGTTTTCTTGAGGATTCAGAGGGACTCAAAATCTGTATTTCTGGTGAAATCCTGATATCGAATTTTTGGGTTAAATGTAATACCTTCTCTGCCTACTAAGTTAGTTCAGAGAAAATTATCATTATTAATATGCAGAAAAAAACAAATTTAGTTTAAGTGTTGTGGCGTGTTTCTAAAAAATTTAATTTAACTTTATTTATGGACACTTTTTAACTAATATGGTTCTTAGTGTCCCATTCTAGACCAGAAATTTCGCTCAGAGGCCTCTTTATCAGGCTTGAGATTCTTTTACGCGCTGTAAATCTACGACACGGGACCTCGCGATGGTTCCCGATGCATCGGCTTTACTTCCGAAGGAAGCTATGCTAAGGCTTTTTACGCCATAAAAAAACCATCGCCCTCCGCCGGATTGAACTCGCGACCTCGGGGATCAGAGGCTACAATGGTACCCCTAGACCGAGACTTGTCATTTCAATGACATCTATTTTTAAACTTTCTCACGTAGGATGTTAACGAAGTGTTTTTATGTGCATTTAGTAGAACAATTTTTACTTTCTCAGCTACAAACAGAGGAAGTATTGTATTCCCCTGTATAAAAAGAAAAGAATGGTCCTGCGTGCATGTATGTATGTGATTTTTGAGAAAATTGAAAATAATGAAATTTGTTTCATGTAAAAGGTAGTATGATTGGGCGGATTTTCTTCAAAATATTCATGTCGCATTCTTGGAAGAAGCTGGATTTAAACACTAAGTGTGGTATTTATCCGACATTTAGTTTTTGTGTTATGCTGTTTACAGACAGGCACACGGACCTTTTTCTAAAAAATCTTATGTGTTACACTCACATGACTTTCTCTACTCTTGTACAAACTATTTTTACAAACACTTATTCTACATCTAATTCATGTTAATCGAGATATCGAGATGTTAAGCTTATTGCTAATTTTCTTGTAGATGCAAGGGGAATTGGTAGGCTTTAAGCGGTAGTCAAATATTTTAAGAACTGGTTGCTATGTGCAATATTCCTTTCTCTTTGCATTACCAGGACAAAAACAAAATGAATAACGAATTCCCATTTGAGAAAAAGTAAAAGTATTGGAAAATTTAAGGGAGTAACAAGCAATATCTCGAAAATGGTTCACCCAACAAAAACAATGTATATGACAAAAATTATGTATTTTAACGCGATCTACATTTTGTGCAGTCAATTTTTGTCTATCTCTTATGGTTTACCAGTTGTGCAAAAGTCGTTCACAATGAAGAATACTTTTGGAGACATTCCCAGAAAATTCGAGATATACATTTCATTTGTCATGAAAATATCTTAAACATATGATATTTTAATCAAAATCGTTAGAGCCATTTTTGAGAAAATTAAAATTTTCGAAAAATGTTCCATTTAAGGATAATCTGGGGTGGGGGGATTTTCTTGAAAACCTTCGTGTCGCATCTCTGGAAGATACTGAACCTAAATACCAAGTTTGGTGTTTATCCGACTGTTCGTTTCTGAGTTATGAGAGAAAGTAAAAATACTTCTACTTACTATCGCTATGTGCTAGAGATAGTAACATTTTGAAAGCGAGAAAGTTTAGAAAGGAGCTATAAATCTGCCATTTTTATTCCAGAAACAGCTGAAGTTTGCATACTGCTGTATCTCCGAGTTTGTTTCCGTGGAAACGAAAGAGTGCGGTGCTTTCAGTTAGTATTTACGAAACAAAATGAAAGAGATTTACTCTCTGTGTAGCCTGCTGTTAAATCACCTCAAAAGCAAAAATAAAACTAAACAGATGAAACTGGCGTATCCCTCTTAACAGAGTAAACAGAATACATGCAAACCTTATTCATGCCTACTATGTGGCAGGGAAGCCTTTGCCATGAATATCAAAATTCATAAAAAAACAAAAGTTCAAAACCTATTTCTGTCTTATAATTTGTGTTTATAACAGCAAACATTGCGGACACTGTATATTTGTACACAGCAAGTGTAAAGCTTCTAAAAAAATCACCTTACGACATCCACAGCCCGCTGTTTATACCGGATGTTAAAAAAGTATTCCATATTTTGAGAAGTGGTAGTATGAACAAAGCAAGAAAAAAAGTCCAGTAAACATGGACTCTAAAATACATATCTTAAGAGCTATAAGCAATTGTTCATGTTCGCTACAATGAAACAAGAAACCTCTTCTGTTGCAAGCTCTTTACTATTATGTATGTATGACCTACAGAATGCGGTAAACAAATGAGGACACACTACTCTGTTACTGTGAAACAGCATAGCTTCTACTGTAATCTGCTTGCGATTACATGCAACCTACACTTGTGAACTATCGCTAAATATGTGCCCATTTAAAGACCAATGTAGTTAAAGGCGGGGTATAAATGGAACTAAAAAAAGGCATGCTTCTGTCCGACGTTTTAGGGAATCATGCACTCTCTGAGAGCCTGGAGGTTAGTCACGGATGCTTTGGTGCTTTACTGTAGGGTTTGTACAACAATAATGGGGGTTGCATACACCAAATATTTCAAGATAAAACTACAATGTTAAAGCATTTCACAAACTGATTCCATTAAAACAAATAAGAAAATGCATTACATTACCCAGAACTGTGAATACAGTTTACAGCAACAGCAACTGATGTTTGCTGCATGCTGCAATCATGGACAATAACAGAGTAATGTGTTCTCATTTGTTTACTGCCTACTGTAGGTCGTATGTAATAACAAAGAGGTTCCAGTAGAAGAGATGTTTCACAATAGCGAAGATGAACAAGCGCTCATTGCTCTTAACGTACGCATTTTAGAACCCACATTTACTGGAAATGTTTTTCTTGTTTTGGTCCACACTACCACCTCTCAAAATATGGAATACTTTTAACACCTGGTGTATAGGGGTGGGCAACAGTAATTATACAATTATACATTTAATATTACGGGAGGACAACACATTGAGCACTGTTTTCAGCAAGATGGGGCTCCTGCTCACTAAACATGAATGATGTGAGACCTTTTAGCCGAATAATTTCTAGTAAGAGAATAAAACGAAGAAAATCAGCTAAATGGCCACCAAGATCTCCGAATTTTACCCCTAGGATGTTGTTAAAGATAAGATTTCTATGATATGATTCAGTTCATTAGAAGGGCATGCCAACAAATTGGCACAAATAAAGAAATGCGTAGTAAAATGTGTTAGTATGTCAAACCTATACTACAGTAGTATGTAAATGCAAGGTTATAGGATGTTTACAAGAGAATATATCATAAACCTATATCATATTTTATTACGTTTCTTTGCATAGGTTATGTTTCACTGCCGCTTATCCTGTAGTACATTATTACAAGAGCAATCACACACCCGTTTGCTCTAAAACTGTTATTTTTTACATAGAAGTGAAAAATACTTTTTTCAGTAAAAAGACTCAATATTTAGCTTTATCCCTTACAATAACTTTATATTCTATAGAACCTCCTTGAGAATTTGGAGAAATTCTTCAAATATTAAGTTTTTATGCGCTTATTATAATTAGGGGTTCACACGGTGTTTTCAGAACCAGAGAAGATCGAAATTATATAAAACAAATTATACTGTACAATGAAATACCTTCTTCTATCTTTATATAAATTCACAGGCATACCTTAACTATTACAGCGTTCATTAAAATATGTTTTCTATTCGCGTTACGTTACATGATACACTTCTGTCTAAAATCCTTTCAAATTAAACAATAAGTACTTAAATATAAACAACATACGGAAACGACTTTCTAGTGTTTATTGGAAACACGAAGAAATAAATTCAGAAGTCATAGTAACGACTCTTGCGAAAGAAAAGAGAAAAAGTAATAGTAAACTTTAAAGTAACTTCCATTAGATGACACACTTATATTATATGAAGCATACTTCCTGAACTATGCATAAGTTCGTGTCATTTTTATAATGCTATTATTTTATTAGCGTAAAAATAGAATACAATACACACATTGATACACTACGTCATAGATCACGCATTTACTCAGCTGTGACGTAATCACCATCTTTGTCGATGATCGCCTGCCAGCGTTCAGGTAGGAGTCCAATGCCTCTCCTGTAGAACTGTTGTGGTTTCGAGTTGAAATCTGTTAGACAGTCGCTAAGAGAAGCTTCATCATGAAAAAATTTTCCCTGAATGTTTTTAGAGACCGCAAAATTTGATAATCAAAAGGTACTATGTCTGGTGAATATGGAGGGTGAGGAAGTGGTTCCCAACCGAGTTCAGCTATCACACCTCTAGTGATTCTGGCCGCAGGCTATCGTGGAGTAACAACATAGGTTTGCCAGGTGTTGTGTTTTCAATAGCAACAGCGAGGTCTTAGCTGTTCAGTATACACAGTAGCATTTATCGTTTTATTTTTTATTTATTTATTTATTTTTTGTAGCAATGCATGGTGAAGAATGCCAGTCCATGTCTGGTTCTACAAAACGCACAACATAATTCCACCCAAAAATTCGATACCGAGATTTCACCGGAAATACATGTTTTGAGATCCCCTTAATCCAAAAAAAAGCATTTTTGGAAACATGTCCGTGTGTGTGTCTGTCTGTCTGTCTGTCTGTCTGTGAACAGCATAACTCAGAAACGAACAGTCGGATAAACACCAAACTTGGTAGTTAGGTTCAGTATCTTCCAGAAATGCGACACGAAGGTTTTCAAGAAAATCCCCCCACCCCAGATTACCCTTTACATGGAACATTTTTTTAAGGTGTGCACCATCCTTTGGACGGGGTATTGCAGGCCTTCTCGGAAACAGAAAACCATTTCCGTGCCGTCCTCTCAGCAAGTGCTTCGCTCCCGTAAACACCGCAAATTGTTTTCGTGGCTTCTGAAGCACTAGATCCTCGATTAAACGCGAAGAGTAAAATATGCCGGAAGTGATCATTTTTCCCTACTTGACACTCCATATTGAATAACCTTGAACATGAACAAAACAAGTTGTTAACAGCATACAAACTCTGTTCATATTCATATTCATCTTTATTCACCATAATATTCATTTACACAATTAGGCTTCGTCAAATATAACATATAATGTATAAAAAATACAAAGTATATAAACATTACAAGTATGCTATTTACAACGTTTGAATGTTTACAAATGAAATTTACATGGAACACAATTTACAGACGCATGACTTGCATTTCTCACAGTTGTTGTTTGAGTTATTGATGTGTTCAAGGAACCCCTTTGTGCTGTAGAAGTAGTGTGAGATTAAGACTTTTTTACGATATGCTTGAACCGCTTACATTTAGGGTTGTGTTTTTTGTGATTGCATTATACAATAGGATTCCAGTGTGGAAAATTGACTGGTGTTTTTTAGAGGTTCTGTTATTTTCTATATGGATTTGATTATAATTATGTGTAAAGTAGGTATGAATTACGCTGTTAATATTAAATGGCTGTAAATTGTTTTGTATAAAGCAGATTGTTTCCAGCGGCAATCAAACTCCAAACAATAACGAAAAACGAAGGCTTCATAATGTAATGTTGCCAGCCCAATGAAGAACGTCACGGACATATGCACCGACCCAACATTTCGAAAATGGCTGACACTTCAAAAAGGATTATTGGACACAAATTTTATGTTTTAATGAGCACTAAATGCTTACTTCCTCTACCACCCATCGATAGAAGTAGAGGAAGTACAGTATTCCACCCAATTCTTTGATACCACCGGAAATACACGATTTGAGATTCCTGAAACCGAAAAGGACATAGAATAAGGTTAGAGAGCGCGCATGCTTATCTGTGAACAGCATTCAAGTACGAAAAATTGGTCAATTCCAAACTTGTTTCTTAAATCTAGCATCTTCCAAATAGGGTACAAAGAATTTTGAGAACATTCTTCCATTGCAAACTACCATTTACATGGAATATATTTCGTTGTCTTTTATTTTCTCAATAATTGGTCTAACAACTGGCCAATAAAATGTATATTTGACGTTTCTGTGAATAGCCCGTCAAGTCCTCTTCATTCTGAATAAATTTAATACAGCGTTTGAAGATGATGTAAGAAATATCACAATACATCGAAAAGAAGCATATGTACATTCAATGGGTCTGCAGAAAGTAACAAAATGTGATTTTTACTGATCAGTTAGGATCCCAAATATCATTACATTGCTGCTTGCATCAGCAGAGAAAGAGAAGTGTTCTGCAGGAAGATGTACAGTATGCGGCAAAACAAAGACACTGGAGTGTTAGTTAATAGCATTGTTGCAGAATGTGTTTAAATTGTGCACTATCACGTGCTACACATTGATCATAATATTTCTGAAGATTATTGAACATGTTGATGAACTAGGACTAAAACTAAATGCGGAGAAGGACTTAGCACCTCGACCTGCAACATCTTTTTCCTTGAGCTTTTTTTTTATTTATTTATGGAAGCTCTTTAACTGCTGTGTTCCTTAGCGTCCCATTCTATATTGGGCGTGTAAGACCCGTAATTTTGCTCAGAGGCCTCTTTATCAGGCTTGAGGTTCTTTTACGTGCCGTAAATCTACGACACGGGATCACCGGCTTTACTTCTCTTCCGAAGGAAGCCATGCTAAGGTTTTTTACGCCCGAAAAAAAATCCATCGCCCTCCGCCGGGTTTGAACCCGCGACCTCGGGAACTAGAAGCTAAACCTTTTGTGCCTGACGGGGTGCCCCCGGGAGGGGGTATTGAGGTGAGAGGAGACAGTGGACGGTCGGACCAGGAGGCATGACAGGGCAAAGGTAGGGTCCTTACCTTTTACAAATTGAAACTCTCCGAATAGCAGCTGGTACAGCCGGCTTCCCCCTGCGAGCTCAGGACTCCAAGACCCCATTCCAGTGGACGAAGGGTTACATAGAGCATCCTTTCCCCTCCCATGCAACGTCGAGATTCCCGCTGACACTTTCAACCTTGAAACAGACCAAGCAGATGAAAGATGAAGTGAAATGAGAATGTAGACGAAATGGAGGGACAGGAAATTCGGGGGATGTAATGAGCCTTCCCAGCATTCGTCTAGCGACCCCCAAAATACTCATGGGTCAGGAAGGCCGACCGCGGGAATCGAACCCACGACCTCCCGAATGCGGGCCACAGACGTTACCGCCTGAGCCATCCCGCTCAGTTTGATGAACAAAGCAAGGACACAAAACAACGACGCAACCAGTGCACTGTGATGAGGTTTCTGTATAACGACATCAGGCTGGTGTAATTAAAAATCGAGTTTTTTGTTGATGTTGCCATGAAGGTAATTACGGCTGTCATCTAAAAACAAACGTTGCAGAAGAAATATGGATCCTCACACGTCATAAACAATACTCGACCACAATATTACAATCGGGATCGTTCATCCCTTCCTGTTAGAGACTGAGCAAATCCACCCAGTTTTTTAAACATCCGTTCACACCTATCGCTCAGTAATGTTCGTCGTAGACTACGCTTTGACCATTCTAAAACCTGTTGGAGAGGTAGTCCCTGATTATCGTCCTGAGGCGACCTTTCGTTGGCATGGACTGATCCCGTAGGACGGAACTTGCCAACGACAGCTAACATTGTTTTGTTATTTTGTGCCTTCTTATTAAACCTCTCCTCGTACTGTTCTTTAGCGTGAAGCAAACTCGGTCCATTTTGATTTCCTACTCCGTATGATAGGAAAGGACGTTCCACGAATCAACACCTTATCTTATGGTGTGAGTACCATAATTGCAGAAATCACGCAAATGTCAAACTATTAGGACATTATTCCTTATCCGGGTAGCACCTTCGATACTTAACAAATTGCTATAAACCTGAATATACGCCTCCTATAAATCACTGTTCCCTTATAACGTACCCATATGTAATTAGGAATCATAATGAGGTAATTACTGAGGGTGTTTAGGTCATTTATGAATTATATTGCCAATTTTGCTCACTTATCACACGGTGCACAGCATCTAGCAGAACACGCATCTCAGACGTGGACAATGTTGGTGGCGTTGCAGTCGTTGTGATTTTACTGCCAATATTCCACTGCAAAACTAGCGAAAGTCAATCTGTGCTACCAATATCTGAAAGAGAAATAAGGCTCTACAAACAATGAACCTGTTTAGTTCTTCCACCAACAGAAAATACGCCTAACCACATAGCAGTTCCTACTAGCGTGAGTTTACGGCACTATCTAGTACTCCTGGAAGAAGAGTTTAAACATGTAAGTGATTTTAGTCTGGTAGTTCGCAATTAGAATAAAACTGTAACCCCCAAAAAACTCTATGGTTAATTTTAGATTTGGGAGGAATAGTCTATACTAACGTATATAATAGCATTTATAACAGCAGTTTTAATGGGATACGAAATAAAAAAAGGTCTGATGTGTTGTACTCAGATGACTTTCCATACTCTTGTACAAACTATTTTTACAAAAGCTTATTTTCCACCTACTTCATGGTAATCGAGATAACGTTTGCAGAAATTATCTTACTGCTAATTGTTTTGTAGTTGCAAGGGGAATGTGGAAATACAGTAAGTAGGCTTTAAGCAATAGTGAAATATTTTAAGAGCTAGTCACATTTCTGACACGTCATTTTATTACTTACTGATTACGTAATGGGGTACACCAACAAACCTTACTCACGCTCTTTGTCTCATGTCCATTTAGTATTTCTGCATTGTCTCGCGACATTCGTTGGTCACATTACTTTTCTTGAAGTTGGCAATCACCACTTACAACATGTCTGCCATCGCATAGCAGACGACAGGAGTTTTTTTTTCAGTTTACCAAAAAAAGGTATTTCTGAACGATTTTTGAACACCGCATACCTCGCAATTCCACGATAACGTCAAAAAAGCAATGTTCGGTAATTTTGCTAACTCTTCGAAGCTCCTACCCGGATAAGGAATAATGTCCAACTATTGTACTCATACAATAAACAAATACTTCATTGTTATGTAAACTTGGACAGCAAATGATCGATAATTTCAGCATCGTTTGTTTTGCTGCGTACTGTAGTATCCAGAGGCAAGACTTTCAAAGCCTTTGAATAGGAGTTATCTGTCCAAGGAACGTTCAAAAGCAATAGCTCCACTAAATAATCTTTTGAAGAGGGATATCACTATTGAAGTGACAGAAATCATGTGAATGAGGTTCACTGCTGATAACACAGATGCTATTAGTGCCAGAAAAGCCTGAAACAGCCTTCTCTATGGACGAAATGCCGGGTGGAAAGGGTATATCATCCTTTACACCAGAGCTGGATATAATCCGTACACTGAAAAACGTGATGTGTTACATTCACATGACTTTCTTTGTAAAATATTCTTACAAAAGGTTTTTCTTTCATCTACTTCATGTTAATCGACATAAACGTTTGCAGAAATTTTCTTATTACACATTTAGTGTATGCATAGCGTATCTAAACATTAGTGAAATGACTTCTGTGTTTCTGTATGCCCAACTACTTAGGCAGATGAAAAGCTAATTAAAATCACTTTGTAGAGCTCTAAACCCTTACCTAACATCTAATCGAATTGATGGAGAGTTTTTATATAAATATCAAAGGGCTATAGAACAGAGCTCTAATTGCATTTTACCTCGCTAGAGTTTTACTTGTCAGGCGCAGTTTTCAAAAGACGGGGTCACAACAAGAGAAGAGATGAAAAATCAATTTCCCCTGCGGAAGATGACGGCTTAATGACCTACTCTATTCGGAACGGATGCTGCAAATCTTCCCACCAGTTTTATTTATACCCTTCCTTTCCTTTTGATTCGAGGAGCAAACACAGCTGGTTAAAGCCGTGCTGGTAAGACGTCACATCGCTTTGTCTGTACTTCCAAGAAATCGTGGAAACATGTCAGAGTAACTATATCATTGTTTCTGAGGAAATGTAAAAATATTCATAATATAGTAACATAACGGTATGCAAATTGTATAACATAAATCTAACTTAGCCATATGTTTATTGCTTATATAAGCGTACAAAAACCTAAGAAATCTCTACTACTACGACGACGACAACTACTGCGACTACGTAGAAGAAGTATTGTATTCCACCAAAAGCTCTATGACGAGATTTCACGGGAAATAAATGTTTTGAGGCCCCTGAACACAAAAAATTACAAAAAGGACTCTCTTATGTGTGTGTGCGCGCCTGTGCCTGTGAACAGCATAACTCAAAAACAGAAAGTCAGTTTAAATACGAACATTTTAAAGAAAATCTCCCAAAATCAAGTTACCCTTTACAAGCAAAGATTTTCGTTATTTTTTACTTTCTCAAAAATGACACTAACGATGTTGATTAAAATACCGTATGTATAAGCTATTTTCATGACAAACAAAATACGTATTCTGAATTTCCTGGGAATAACGTGAATGGTAAATCGTAAGAGATAGACAAAATCTTACTACATTAAAATATGTTGATCTCGTTAAAGCACACGATTTATGCCAAATTCACTTTTTGGTTATTGGTTTGAATTTTTAAATACTTCATACTTTTCTCAACTGAAAATCGTTATTCTTTTCTCTTTTTTTACCTTTCTTTTCTTTCTTTTTCGCGCTTATACAAAGAGAATGGAATTTCAAAGCCATACTATAGCAACCGACTATTGGTTCAGCTTATTCTTACACCTACAACGAAATATTTAAATGAGTGAGTTTATATTTGTATTAACAAGAATTAGATAACTTTATGATGTAACCTGCCTCACCTTTAAGAGGTCCTGAGTTCGAATCTCGGTTAGGATGAGTTACCCGGGTAAAGTTTTTCAATGGTTTTCCCTTATCCTGAGAAAACGAATATCGGGTAACTATAAGCTCTATGGGTCAACCTCGTTTGAGCAAACATTTCACCCATTTCATTCACTCGTCGTCCGATATGACTTAGCAGGTCAAAGGAGTTAAACTTCAAGCATAAAATAGAATAAGCCTTACCTCCCAGTCGTTTGAACAATACATGACATATTCGTTCCTAATGGTGATAAATACGGCGAAATTGTATTAAACGCAAACACGAGAAATATTGGGCATGGATTTGTCCTATGGTAGGTAGAGGGCAAGCACGTGTCAACAGGAAATCTAAAACGAAAGGTCACACAAATAACAAAATAGGTATTTAAGTTCAGGACCTTCCAAAGATGCGACACGAAGATTTTCAAGAAACTCCCCCACCCCAAACTACCCTTTACATGGAGCATTTTTCAAAATTTCTTATTTTCTCAAAAATGGCTATAAAGATTTTGATTAAAATGCCATATGTTTAAGATATTTAGATGACAAAATTGATAGGTATCTTATTTTCTAGGAATAGTCTGCAATAGTCTTTAGTCGTCGTTTCTAACACTCCACATATGGTCTGTGACCTTCTGGGAATACCTCAATCCACCAAGCGATAACTGCACACATTTCTGAGACGGAGGCATCCAGCGGGCGGAATCCGTTGTTTCCAATGATAAGGTGTGATGAAGGATGGCGGTGGAATGAGAGGATCTACAGCTTTTACGGTGGACTCCGAACCACGGATACTTCACATGAAGAAGTCAGAGGTGAAGGCGTGGATAGGGCCGGCTTAAAACCGCCGCCGCAGAGCCGGGAATCGAACCCTGGACCCTCAGCACGAAAGCCAGAAACTAAACTCTGGACTATCCCGGCGTCCCTCATTCAAAAGTAATTTTGTATAATTTTATTTAACGGGTAAACCTTAAGAGATAGATAAACAGTACCACACAAAAGCTAAAACTCTTTAAAATGCACAATTTATTACAAATAAGTTTTTATGTGTTATCAGTCATTTCTGAGATGTGTTATTTTTGGTTTGAATTTTTAACTGTCATTTTTACGTTCTCTAGTGCTTACCTATGGTAAATAGAGGACGTAATGCGTTCCATTAAAAAATTCGATGCAGAGATTTCACCAGAAATGCACTTTTTGAAACTCCCTGAATAAAAAAACGCATTTTTAGAAAAAGATCTGTGTTTTGTATGTGTGTGGATAGCATGACACAAACACTAAACTTCGGTTAAATACCAAACTTGGCATTTAGGTTCACCATCTTCCAAGGATGCGACAGAACATTTTCAAGAAAATCCTTCCCACACGAAACTACTGTTTATATAAAAAATGTTTCGTTGCCTTTTATTTTCTTAAAATTGGCTGTAACGATTTCTATTAAAATACCATATTTTTAAAATGTTTGCATGGCAAATAAAATGTATATCTTGAATTTTCTGCAAATAGTCTATCATGACCTCTTTATTTTGAATGAGTTGTATAATTTGTACCCCGTAAGAGACGTAGATTTCATTTAAGCATACAATCTATATCAAATGCATTTTTGTAGAGTTAGCCATTTCCGAGATATTCCGTGTTATTGGTTTAAATTTTCAGGTTCTTATACTCTTTTCAAGTGGTAAGTCGCTATTCTTTTTCTTTCTTCTCGTGGTCAAGCACAGAGCATAGAATTTCAAATCCATCACGTAGCGAAACGCTTTTAAAACCTTAACTATCGTTTAACCTCTATATCCTACAACGAAATGTTTAACTGTGTGATGAAAGTAGACTGGATGAATAAGAAATAGAAGAGTACGCTTTTGTAAGAATAGTTTGTAGAAGAATCAGTAGATAACGTCATGCGAATGCAACACATAAGATTTTTTTGAAAGTGTTGTCGCTATTCAGTTGTCTCTCGCGATGCCATGAAATGAATATAGTATATCAAGGCCAGGATATAGGCATTCACTTTTACAGATCTGACTGTCGATTCAGTTTTCTCTATCCCCCTATACCTAAAATGAAATATGTAATGAAGCTATTTCTGCAAAGCTTTATCTCGATAAATTTAAACTAGATAGAAACATAAGCGTTCGTAAGAATAGTAAGTAGAAGTTATACGGGGTCTTCAAATTTATTTGGGCGTTGCCGCCAGTCGGTTGTCTGCGCATGACATCAACACTTTGAAGCGAGTTTGTCACCGGCAGAGGACTAGAGAAAGGGTGGAACGGCGGTAGAGGCCGAATATATCTGAAGATCCATTATAAAACTAAACGATAATAGGAAGAGAAAGTCATCAGATATGAATTTTAATTTGAAAATTAGTGCAGGTTAAACTCTGTTGCTGAGAAATTCTGCTATCGAGGACGGAAAGTCCCAACCTCATGTAACATGATGCTCTGCGCCGCTCCTCCCATATATAATTCCACCGGGGAGGAATTAAGCGGATGGGCGGGGTAGTTCAACAGGAAACGTAACTATAGAAGCCTGTAGGAGGATCTTAGTGGATCTTAAAGGTGAAGAACTCTACCTGACCGTATAAACATTCCAGCTTAAAATTTACATTATAGTAAAAACCGAAGGATTACATAACAGTAGCCAAATAATTGTTGACACGATAAAAATTAAGAAATTACATATGCATGCACAGAATACAAATAAAGAAATCTGATGTGCAACATTCATATGACCTCTATTCACACTTTTACAAACTATTCTTACAAAAGTATATTCTTCTATGCATTGTTAATCGAGATAAAGGTTTGCAGAAATGCTTTTATTACACTTTTTTGTTGGCACAAGAGGGATACCGGAGGCTAAATCGATAGTTCAAATGTTTAAAAAGTGGGTCCCTATATGCTGGCCTTGAAATGCCATATTCTTTGAGTGACATTGCAAGAAACAACTGAATGTATTATATGTAATGTAATATAAAGTATTTGAAAATTCAAACGAATAACAGCAAATACCTCGGAAATAGTGCCACAAAAACAAATAAATTATAAATTATGTGCTTTAGTGAGCTCTATAAGTTTTGTGGAGTAAGTTTTTGTCTATTCCTTACAGTTTCCGTGTTACACGAGAGTATACATAATTCATTCAGAATAAAGTAGACTTCACAGGTTATTAGAAGAAATTTCAATATATGCATTTTATTTGTCATACAAATATCTTAAATAGTATGAGGTATTTTAATAAAAATAGGGCCATTTTTATAAAATCAAAACTAATGAAAAATGTTCCGAATAAATGGTACTTTAAGGATTCTCTTGAAAATCTTTGGTCGCATCCTTGGAAGATACTGAACTTAAAGACAATGCTTGGTATTTATCTGAGCTATTATTATCGGCTGATTTACGACTTTGAATTATACTGTTCACAAAGCATACACCACACATATACACGTGCCCTTTTCTAAAAATGCTTTTTTGAAGTTCAGGGATTCCAAAAAGTGTATTTCCAGTGAAATCTCATCAGATTTTTGGATGGAATGCAATATTTCCTCTACTTGTAGTAGAGAAAGTAAAAATAAAGAGTGTAACCCACTTCGCGATTCAAAAGTTACTTGGCACTTCTTCCCTGGATTTCATAATATTATTCCCACTCAGAAGAGTAAAAAACAAACATTTTGCAAGACCCAAAATCGTGTTAAATCTATTTGCTTTGTCTTGGAACAAAGTCTAAACACCTTCAAAAACAAAATAAACACGTAGTCCGAGTCAATCACTTACCTCGCGGCTTCATACGCCCTATAATTGTATTATCGCGCATAGAGAAGTAAAGGTTCCAGAAAACAAATATTAACGTTAATAACAATAATAGGCTGTTTTATGGAGCACAGGAAAGCATTTCATTTCTTGAGAATAATGTCCTGGAAATGGCCTCCATTTCTGCGACGAGTCTTCCAGTCTGCAATGTATCACGTCAAAGTTTCAGTTGGAATAGATTTACTTTTAATATTATTTTAAGATTTACAAGAACTTATGAACGTTTTGAATAAATTTGCCGTTCACGTTACCCCGAAATAAATTAGTCACATACAAAGATATCTGGCAATCTTGGCGTCCATACAATGTGTCCATTTTTACTTTCTCTGCTACTTACCTATTCCATTCCACACCTAGATTTCACCGAAAATACACTTTTTGAGATTTCCTCAATCCAAATAAAAGCATTTTTAAAAAAATGGTCCGCACGCACGCGTGCTTGTGTGAACAGCATAACTCTAAGGAGTAAAACTGGAGTAAATACCAAACTTAGTATTTGAGTTCAGTATCTTACAAAGATGCGAAACGAAAACTATCAATAAAATCCCCTTTACATGGAACATTTTTCGAAATTGTGTTTATTTATTAAAAAGTGGGTTTAACGATTTTAATTAAAACATGGATATTTACTGACACATAACCGAGCGGGATGGCTCAGGCGGTTGCGTCTGTGGTCCGCATTCGGGAGGATGTGAATTCGATTCTAGTGGCCGACCTTCCTGACCCATGGGTTTTTTGAGGGTTTCCCCGGAGCACTAGGCGAATGCTGGGACGGTTCATTGACTCCCACGAATTTCTGTTTCCCTCATTCCTTCTCATTTCACCTCCTCTTTCACGTTAAAGGTTGACTCCGGGGCTGTGTGTCGGACGACTGCGGACTGATGGCACAGATGGCTTGCGTGTTGGAACGTCTTCTCGGCCCCGTAAGATGGAGTCCGCTCGAGTTTCGGCTGCTGGGTCTGTGAGCTTGGGAGGGCTGCCTTGAGTGCTCTCCTGCTGGGTGGTCAAGCCTGTAACTCTTAGGGACCTCTGCGCGTCTCTGTCAACTGTGTCGGCCGGTCCTGCAGACCATACATCACCTGCGGTTCCTTCATCTCATCCGTTCCTCCCTGGGGTGTACAAAAGATTCCTGCGGATCGAGGTGCTAGGGTCCCGTCCGTAGCGTAATCCTAATCCCACATGACAAATGAAATGTGCATCTTGATTTTCTGGGAATAGCCTGTGAAGTCTTCTCCATTCAGAAATAATTGTGTACAATTTTGTATAACAGGTATACGTTAAGAGAGAAACAAAAACGTACTGCACAAAGAGTGTAAATCCCTTTTGAACACACAATTTATTTCAAATAACTTTTTATGGCATTGGCCATTTGCAAGATATCGCTATTATTCGTTTGAATTGTTCAATACTTTTGAGATTTTTAAACATCTGTCGCTATTCACTTGTTTCTCGCAATGTCATGTAAAGAGTGTGAAATTCAAAGGCCAGCATAAGTGACTAGCTTTTAAACATCTGACTGTCGATTTGGTGTCCTCTATACCCCTTGTGTCTGCAACGAAATATGTAATAAAACTACTGCAAAAGTTTGATCTCAATTGTCGAAGCTGTTTACAAATATACGATAGTGGGAAGAGAAAAAATGTGAATGTAATATATGAGATTTTTCATGATGACTTGTTTCCCAGAACCGACACACAGTGCCATGGAAATTCTATGCCACCATCTCGCTGCTCTCTTATAGAAAAATGAAATTGAGTTTTATTTATGGACGCTCTTTAACTACTCGTACTACAGTTCTTAGCGTCCCATTCTATATTGGGCGTGAAAGACAGAACATTTTGCTCAGAGGCCTCTTTATCAGGCTCGACGTTCTTTTACATGCCGTAAATCTACGACACGGGACCATCGGCTTTACTTCCCTTCCGAAGGAAGCCATGCTAAGGGTTTTTACGCCCCCCCAAAAAAAATCCATCGCCCTCCGCCGGATTTGAACCCGCGACCTCGGGAACTACGGGTACCACTAGACCGCGGAGGAAAGACCTTAAGATAATATTCTAGTTGAAATCCTACAAAAATCGTCTGACGATATGCTTTGCAGGCTGGCAGATTATTGTTGCAGAAACGGAGGCCATTTGCAGGACACAATTTTCAAAACATGAAATGTTTTTCTTATGTTGGACAAAATGACATGCCAGCAATAGTCTAGTAATGTTTACTACGCAATTGTAATTGTATGATCCTGTATATTATATATAAATAGACATACATTATATATATATATATATATATATATATATATTCCTCGGGGCGTCGAACCAGCAATGTTGCAACAATCTGAAATGCCTACTTTTACGTTTTTACTTAAGATAGAACGTTAATCATTTATTGGAGGGCAGCACTCACTTGGAGTGAGAGGGAAATCCGGGACGGACCTAAAGTTGTTTGTGGAAAAGAGAGAAGAAAAAATATTTAGTCCGCACCACACACTATTTATTTTGAAAACACTTACATATTCAAATCCTGACCCCCTGGTCACCCCGATGGGGTGGGTCGCCTTCGGTGCTCGAAGCCTACATCAGATTTCCGGTCGGATGCTTGCTGGCACAACTATAGCACGTTATCGCGTGCTCCCCCTCAACTACGCATGCGTAAAACAGCAAAATAGAAGCTTCTCGAACCTCAAAAACATGTTCCCTCCAAACATGTTACCACACTGACTGCATCACAACAATGTGTATATTAGCAGTTACAAACGCTACAATATATTCTTCTTCCAGATTTCTTCAGATCAATAGATAAAACTCCAAAAAGAGATTGCTACATATGTATTGATGTAACGTACATTTTCTGATCATTTTTCAACTATGTCCAGAATTATGCATACTCCTTGAACTAAGAACATGTTCGAATAAATAATATACACCATGTTATTAAGGGACCGCAAATGTAGATAATTTATTTTCACAAACTTGAGTTACTTTTGTGAACTACATACTCAGGATTAATCATTGCAATGAGAATAAACATTAGATCCGATCATTTCCTGTGCTGGTACAACAATGGCTTTACTCTGAAATAAACAGAAACACCACCTCGAAGCCATAGTTCAATACCAGGGCACCATAAACTTGGTATTTTGAGAAAAGGCTATTGAAACATTTTGTTTCCTATGCTGTCATTCACAACATAATGCTGAAACAGCATATTTTATGTTATAAAATTTATCATATCCAAATTTAGTGAATCGGTGCATATGTTTGAATGAGCTTCACCAACACCAGTTCCAAAATGTATTGAACTAGACCTTGATATGTTCTAGATGTTTAATGAACATCTTGGGTATATATTGTTTCTCAGTTTCATGATTCGTATTATTTCTCGGTTTTCTGAAGTCCGGAAACAAGAAAAAACATTAGGAGTTCAAACTAGTAAATATTGTGGATGAGGAATCAATACAAAAAAACAAACTTGTGCACTTCCGCCATTGCTCTGATGAAGCAGCATGTCTTTCTTGTTCACCCCAACCCCTAACCAAGGTTTTTTTCATTTCCTTCAAAATAACTCAAACGCACAGGCGGAGCTGCGAAATTTGTTATTGCTTTGGTTTTTCTGGTAAGATACCGCTGGTGCTTATTGAGAATCCCAAAAAGGCAATGCCCACGGCAGCTTCAGCAAAGAGCTTTTCCTTTCTTGGACACACTTCCACCAGTTGCTGTCAGCTGCTCCTGATGTGTCCAAGGTTGGTTCGTGCAACGGGTTCAAACTTTCATGATTATATAAACAATTATATTATATTATATAAAAAAAACACTTACACAAAAAACCAAAGTTGCTAATCCATCCCTTGAAATAATTCAGGAGTACAAAGCATGCAGCAAGAAAGTTATTAATTTAAAGCGAACATTAAAAAACAAGTACTACTCTAGACAAATTGTAAAAGCTCAAAGGAATTGTGGACCGTTGTAAAGGAAATTTTCACTAACACAAAAACAATCTGACATCTATATCAGAAATTGAATATGGAGGGAAAAATACACCCGAAAGGACGAAATCTGTGATGTACTTAATAAATATTTGTGCATGTAGTGGACAACATGGTGAATGGCCTCCTTCCCCCATATGTAATATACACGCATGCCCAGTACAGTCATTATTCTTAAAACCAACAGATTCAAAAGAAGTCAGAAAAATAATTCAGAAGCTTAAAAATAAAAAACAACAAAATAAAAAATAACGCAATTAATAATATAATACTGAAAAATTGTCACTCCCATCTAGCACTCATGCTTTCGAATCTAATTAACCTTTCTCTAAACATCGGTACAGTGCCTGATATGTGCAAACTAGCCAGAACAGTGCCAACACAGAAAATGGTGATAAGTCTTCTCCAAACAACTATAGACCCACAAGTACTGTGTCAAAACTTATGGAAACCATACTAAAAGAAGGCTTCTAGACTTTCTGAAAAGATAAATTTCTTTTTTAAATTTCAATACAGATTCTTAACCAAACACAGTACGGAAGCAGTGGCACTTGATGTAATTAACATACTACAAAAAAGCTTTAGACAGTAAACTAATTACAGGTGGTCTTTTCATTGATCTAAATAAAGCATTCGATACTGTTAATCATGAACTCCTAAAAAAATTAGCACAGTCAGGAATAGAAGGAATTACCTTGAACTGGTTCAGAAGCTATCTCCTAAGAGTACAGTACATGAGCTTAAACAATTATTCCAATCCAATATTAAGAATAATGCATGGAGTCCCACAAGGAACAGTGTTAGAGCCAATATTATTTCTCATCTTTATCAATGATATAGGAAATGAAAAACTAATGGGTAAAATATTTCTATTTGCAGATGACATTTTCTTATTCTATAAAAATAAATCAGAATTACAGGCAATGAAAAATATTAAAACTGACCTTACAACACTACTGGCATGATTCTCAAATAACAACTTAATCCTTAATGTAAAAAACTTTTTCACAAACCCTCTAGACCAGGTACAAATAGTATGTCAATTAAAATCAAAGATAATGTCATAGAAAGGATAAACATACTCGGCCTTACATTCCGCTCATCCCTGACTTGGACATACTATATGAACATATCGTCAACAAAACAAACTCTGTTATTAGCATATTGTACACATTAAAATATTTAGAGTTAGATAATAGCCATAAAGAAGTCTCTATTTTTGCAATCTTACATCGCACTTTTCTGTATTTACATACAGTATGGTCCAATAACGATAAAGAACAATTAAACTGTTTAGAAATCGTACAAAAGGGAGACATTAAAATAGTTTTTGGCTTCAATATTTTTAAGACCTCCGCAGAAGTATTTAAGAAAACAAACATCTTGCCATTCTTCTTTCTCTGCAAATATAGTGAATCTTTACTTATGTATACAACTGAAAATAATCTGCTAAGTACCAACTCAGTTATCAAGCACAAAAAAGATGTTCATCAGAGCAGCCAATCACATCTCCATATAATCAGTTAACTCTAACAAATATGGAATAAAAAGTATATTACATAGTGCTGCCAAAACATACAGCAGCCTTCCATTTGACATCAAAGCATCACTTAACTTTTTCAGTATTCCTAATAACTAGACAACAAAAAATCTTTGTGGTGTTTGTTGAAATATTTAATAAATGTTACCCACACCCATAGGTTAAAATATATATATGTACTTTGTTTTTTTTTTCTTTCTTTAATTGTGTACTCTTTTTATATGTATTTATTCTTTTGATTTTGCTTACCGCCTGAATTTAAAAGGGCAGTCCTTACATAGAGCAGTATGCTCATTGGGGCATTCTTTGTAAATTAAATATACCGAGTAGGAGTACACATACAGAGGAACCTCCAGAAACCTGGAGCAGAGCACCGCAAGTAGGCCACAACGATCATTTTTTCTTCTAACGTGATCCCTGGGAAGAAAGTATAAGGTGGAAAACCAAAGGTCGACCAGATCCGGACGACGATGTGCGCTGGCAAGGACGCGGCTCCTAATGATTCCAAATGGAGCACATACTGGCGTCGGCTAGTCACGCGCTAGCCCCGTTCCAGGAACGCGAGCCACCCCCAGGAAGTGGGTCCTCAGCAGAACGGCCAAAGGCCTTTCCAAAGAGCACAATCCACCTTCTGCCGCAACACATCGAGAGTGAGAGTGGCCGACCCGACGGGAATCGAACCCGGGGCTTCCCGAATTCGAGCCTGCACGTTACCGCGGAGCCATCTCGCTGGGTTTATACACCAGGTAGAAGCGGTATAGTTGTCATATTTTAAACCAGAGATAAGTAGACAGATGGGTGCTTTGAAAAGTGTGTAAACACCTGTCACAGGTCTAGGGGAGGTCGCTTTGAAATGCAAACAGTAGCAGCGCACTTTCCCTTGGACATGGTGTAAAGATAAGCTCAGGTTCGCCGCAGAGTAGGAAATGCGCAGATAAATCCCCAATTATTCTAAATTTAAATCCATCACATTTAGGAGATCTTAATGAAATTCTCTCCACCCCGAGCAACTACTTACATGAAAAGAATGGTTATATTTTATATTCTCAGAAATGCAGTAATTTTATTACAATGCTATACATGTGTCTTTTATTTGCTCAACTAATTAAATTGAGTTTTATTTATGGACGCTCTTTAACTGCTATGGTTCTTAGCGTCCCATTCTTTATTGGGCGTGAAAGACCGGTAATTTTGCTCAGAGGCCACTTTATCAGGCTTGAGATTCGTTTACGTGCCGTAAATCTACTACACGGGACCACCGGCTTTACTTCCCTTCCGAAGGAAGGCATGCTAATACGTGTTTTGAGGCCCCTTGAATGCAAAGAAAAGGCTCTTTTAGAAAAAGATCCGCGCGCGCGTGTGCATGTATGTGTCCCCGCAACACCAGATATTTTCAAGAAAATCCCCCAAACCCAAGCAATCCTTTACATGAATTTTTTATTTATTATTATTAATATTATTATTATTATTATTATCTGACGCCTTTAACATCCAAGGCCATGTCGGCGGCTTTGACTTTGGAACAATTGCTCATCAGCAATGATGTTCACTCGTTTACTATCGTGTTTATCTTTGGATTGGTTTACTTTGGGTCTTCTGTGTAAACATTAACTTCACACATTTACATTCTCACGCATACTTCCAGACTCTAGGTAGGATGGGCAATAATCCTAGCTAAAGAAGAATTCCCATTCTCCAGCCGGGAATCGAACCCGGGACCTCTGAATTTGGAAGCTAGGTGCACATTCGTTATTGTTATCTGCTCAAAAATGGCTTCTTCGATATTGATTAAAATGCCACATGTTTATATTTGTGTGACTAATAAAATATATGTCCTGAATATTTTAAAATTTTCTTCGAATAGCCTGTGAAGCCTGGGATTCTTATGTATCATTTTCCACAACTGGTAAACCATAAGAGACAAGCAGAAGCTTACCGCGTTCAAGATATTCTTTGTTATTGGATTGAATTTCCAAATACTCGTACTTTATACTTTTTTCAAGTGCTAAGTCGTTCGTTTTTACTTTCTCTACTACGTATAGTAAGTAGGGGAAGTATTGCATTCCACCCAAAAATTCGATATCGAGATTTCACCGGAAATACATGTTTTGAGACCCACTGAATCCAAAAAAAGCATTTTTGGAAACATGTCCGTGTGTGTGTCTGTGTGTGTGTCTGTGTGTGTGTGTGTGTCTGTGAACAGCATAACTCAAAAACGAACAGTCGGATAAACACCAAACTTGGTATTTAGGTTCAGTATCTTCCAGAGATGCGACACGAAGGTTTTCAAGAAAATCCCCCCACCCCAGACTACCCTTTACATGGAACATTTTTCGAAAATTTTAATTTTCTCAAAAATGGCTCTAACGATTTTGATGAAAATATCATATGTTTAAGATAATGTCATGAGAAATGAAATGTATATCTCGAATTTTCTGGGAATGTCTCCAAAAGTATTCTTCATTGTGAACGACTTTTGCATAACTGGTAAACCTTAAGAGATAGACAGAATTTTACTACACAAAAAATGTAGATCGCGTTAAAATACACAACTTATGTCATATACATTTCTTTTGTTGAATGAACCGTTTTCGAGATATTGCTTGTTATTTCCTTAAATATTTCAATACTTATACTTTTTCTCAAATTCGTTATTCATTTTTTTTATGTCCTGGACATGCAAAGAGAATGAAATGCGCCACATAGCAACCAGCGTTAAAATATTTGACTGTCGCTTATAACCTACCATATTCCCCTTGCATCTACAAGAAAATTACCAATAAGATTGACATCTCGATATCTCGATTAACATGGAGAATAGGCGTTTGTAAAAATAGATTGTACAAGAGTAGAGAAAGTCATGTGAGTGTAACACATCAGATTTTTTTTTCTTTCTCTACTACGTATAGTAAGTAGGGGAAGTATTGCATTCTACCTAAAAATTCGATACCAAAATTTCACCGGAAATACATGTTTTATTTTGGATTTAGAAAAAGGTCCGTGTGTGTGAGACTGTGAACAGCATAACTCAAAAACGAAAAGTCGGATAAATACAAGCTTGGTATTTAAGTTCAGTATCTTACAAGAATGCGACACGAAGATGTTCCAGAAAATCCCCCACACTAGACTATCCTTTACATGGAAAAATTTTCGAAAATTTTGATTTTCTCACAAATGAACTTAACAATTTTATTAAAATATCATATATTTAGGATATTTTCATGACAAATCAAATTTATGTCTTGCATTTTCTGGGAATTTCCCCAAAAGTCTTCTTCTTTCTGAATGGTTTTGCATAACTGGTAAACCATAAAAGATAGACAAAATTGTTCTACACAAAAAAATGTAGAGCTCGTTAAAACACACAATTTATGTCGCACACATTTTTGTGGAGTGAACCATTTCCAGATATTCCTTGTTATTTGTTTGAATTGTCCAATACTTATCCTTTTCCTCAAATGGGAATTCGTTATTCTTTTTTTATGTCCTGGACATGCCTAAGAGAATGTAGCAACCAGCTCTTAAAACATTTGACTATTGCTTAAAGTCTACCATATTCCCCTTGCAGCTATAAGAAAATTAGCAATAAGATAGATTCTGCAAATGTCTATCTCGATTAGATGGAGAACAACCGTTTGTAAAAATAGTTTGTACAAGAGTAGAGAAAGGCATGTGAGTGTAACACATCAGCATTTTTTTCCTTGTGGTCATGCAAATATTGGAATTTCAAAACGATCACATAACGACCCACTTTTAAAGAGTTGACAATCGCTTCAGCCTCTTGCATCCTTTTTGTACCTACAATGAAATGTGAAATAAAAGCATTCCTGTAAACGTTTACTTCTATTAACAATAAGTAGATATAAAAAAGCCTTTGTAAGGACAGTATTAGAACAGTGGTTAGAGAAAGTCATGTTAATGTAACACGTCACAATTTTGTATTTTCCTTCGCGTGATTATATTACTAACGGATGAATGTTTTTTGCCACTGATTAATATGAAATCCTTTCTAGGAAAACCTTTATCGTGAATAATGTAACATGGACAAAATAATCACTTTTTATATGAACTGTACAATAGCTATATATAGGACACTGTGACATTTAATGAGTAGAGAGAGTCGTATGGCTGTTTCCCACCTACTTTTTGTGAATAGAAATTGATATTACAGTTGTGGATTACATATATTATTATCATCAGAATTATCTCCATTTCGCTCTCTAAAGATCAGATCAGCTTTAGACGGATTTAATTAGCCTCTATGTTGGTAAATGGATGAGCAGAATAAAAAAATACGCATATACATTTCAGTCGCGTTTACCAGTGTTATTGTAACGACTTGGTGTTCTCGGCGCTCAGCAAAAACATTTGTTTTCACGTCATGCCCTGCCTCCACACTTTCCGCGCGAATCGATGAACAAGCGCGAAAATGTAATAACTTCCTTTTCTAACCGAGCTTCTTTCGCGGAGAGTTGGAAAATAAACTTTTCTCCCTTAATTCTTCTCTCTCCTTTTTTTTTTCAAAAGTAACTGACGACCTACTTCAATATTGCAAGGGAGCAAGCTATATTCTCACTCTTCCAATCTCCACCAACCTGTTAGTATGTTCTTGTTTTTGTTGGCTGCCTAAATGTTCTCTGTTCTACAAATTACAAGAATAATCAGGGGGGACGAAAACGCAGGAGAGAATTTTTAAACATTTTTCGCGTATTTAATACGGAAATCGTGCATTATCTTATGAGTAAAATATTATACATCGAGCTAGAGGCGAATTCAGAATTTCGATACGAGTAAGAAAATGTCCAATTCTCTTTTTTTGGGGGGGCGGCCCCACACCCGCCGCCCCCGGTGACGATCATCCTCAGAGGCTACATCGTCTCCCCCATGCTGTTAGTATCTAACATTGCAGCTATGGGGGGTGTGTTAGTAGTGACGTGCTGGTGCGTGTTGGATGAAGTGAGTTAGATGTTCGGGTTCCGCGGAAGCACCCCGGTTAGTAAAAGTTAAGCTACTGATGCGAGCATGCAGAACATGCAAGCGTGTCAGGTGGGGTTTACCGGCGCAAGCCATGGTGAGTCCTGGCTGGCGCTCGGTGGTTAGTACGGTATAGGTTAGGGTGGTAATGCTAGGGATGCGTTAAGGAGCTTCGGCTTAAAAACTAAATGGGATGGCGCGAGTGTTAGCATCATGCAGGTGATCGAAGTGAGAGGTGTGGCGGGATTTTACCTTGGGTTACCGAGATGCTGTTTCAGTGTTGCTGTCGTGGTGGATGGCTTATAGGTGGTTTCTTTATGGGCTGGCACAGTGGCAGGGGCAGATTGTTGTTTTGAAGTTCCAGTTCGGTATGGTTTCCTGTAACTGAAGACGTATTAATAGAGTGTGAGAGTGTGACAATGTTACAAAGTCATGGTGGTATGAGACGGTGTAGGTATTCAAGGATCTCCTCAATAGGTACTTCATCTGACAGGTTGCGGTCAAACAGGGCTAATGGTCGTTTGTGTTTGTTGATGGTGGTTTCATAGGTGCCTAGTGTTTGGATGAGTGGGCTTTTGCTTGTGGTGCAGTTGGTGTACAGATCGGTTGCTAGTTTCTTTATGAATTGTTCGATGGTGTACATCCTGAGTTCTTGGTGAAGCAGTTTGGAGGGTGCAAGTTTCGGTAGTCTGGCTATAATACGGAGGATTTTGTTTTGGAGGGATTGCAGTGTACTGATATGGGGGCCCGCATAGGTGAGTATAGGTCGGAGTAGCGTCTTGTAGAGGGTGAGGCCTAAACGTATCTGAAGGGTGCTATTGTAGTTGATAAGAGGGTACAGTTTGCATAGTTGCGCATTGCATTTTCTGCGGACGTTCAATACGTGGTCTTTCCAGGTGAGACCCTGGTCCATTGTGACGCCTAAGTAGGTGACGGTGGTGTTCCATGGTATGGGAGTGCCAAAGAGTTGCATTGGTGGCTGCGATCGCGCAAGTTGGCGGTGTTAAACCCGCTTGGTGAAGATTATTGCTTGTGACTTGGTTGGGTTGACTTTGATGCGCCATTTGGTCAGCCATTCCTCATATGCTGAAAGCGCTCGCTGAAGGCGAGAATTAATGAACTTTAGGTCACCGGACTGTGCCATTACGGCAGCGTCATCTGCGTAGAGTGAGAGGAGCGTGTTGTTAGTTTTGGAATGTCATTCATGTATATTGTGAAGAGGACCGGTCCCAGTACGCTTCCTTGGGGGACTCCGGCCAGGACTGGGCGTAGCGTAGAGAGAGAGGAGTTAACAGAAGACTGAAATTTGCGGTTGTGTAGGTAGCTTAAGCTTGAGTGCGGTGTCTTGAAAGTTGTATTGGCTGAGCTTACGCAGTAGTTCCTCGTGCCATACCCGGTCGAACGCCCGCTCAAGGTCAAGAAATATGGCACCTGTGGTTTTTCGTGTATTAAACCCCTGCGTAATGTGTTCGGTGGTACGTAGGAGCTGCAATGTGGTGAAGTGTTTGGCGCGGAAGCCGAATTGTTCTGGTATTAGAATGTCGTGTCGCGCAAGATGTGCATTTAGCCGTTTGAATATGACTTATTCTTTTTAGGAAAGTGAGGGTTTTGGCGGTTTTCCATTGCTCAGGGTAGTATCCTTGTTGTAGTGTAAAGTTGCAGATGTTGGATAGCGCCTGAAGGGCAGTAAATGGTAAACGTTTCAGGGCGATGTCAGGAATGCTATCTGGGCCTGGGGCCTTCTTGTTGTGAAGGTGTTTGATCATCAGGCAAGTTCAGAGGGACAGGTTTTTCGGAGTTTGTTGTGTGTCTATCGCGTTCGGAAATCATTTGTGACTGCTAGGGTATCTGCAACGAAGGCGTGATCAATCGGTTGTGGGTTTGGCACGAGGGTTTCTTGGAGTGCGTCTGCAAGGGCTTCAGCTTTCTCCATGTTGGAGGTTGCTATGCGTTGGTTGTGGTGTAGTGGGGGAATGGTCATCGGTTGCCTAGTGAGGCATTTGGCAATACGCCAGACTGTTTGGTTTTCAAGATCGAGGTTAGTGAGAGTGGCATTCCATTGGTTTGTAATGTGTTCTGCAGTGCGTTCTCTCACTGCAGCATTGAGCCGGCGGAATTCGTCTAAGTCAGCTAGATGTCTTGAGCGCTGCCAGGCGCGTCTGGCTCTGTTACGCTGTGCTGTGAGGCGCTTCAGGTCTGGGGGAGACGCGGGGCTACGGTTGCCCTGGATGCTGAATGGTGCGGCTTTCGATATGGCAAATTTAATGGTGTTCTCAAGGTGTGCTGTGGCTTGTTCCAGTTCTGCTTCAGAGGTGATCGGCGTTAGTTTGAGCTGGTCTGCTATGGTGGAGTTGAAGAGTTGCCAGTGGCCTTGTTGAAATTGTGGCGCGGTATTTGTGTGTCTTGGACAAGGCTGCCTCTGGTGGTTACTATCACTGGCAGGTGCTCTGAGAAGAGGTCGTTAATGGTGGTCATCCCAAATTTAAAGGCAATGTTGCGGGCAAGTGCTATATCCAGAATGTCTGGGTGCAGATTTCTGTTGTGAGGTACAAACGTAGGTTCCGTGGGAACATATATAACAAAATCGGACCGATTCTCATACTGAAGGAGTTTGTTGTCGGCAGTGTTTGAGGTGCGGCAGTTCCAGAGTGGGTGCTTACAGTTTAGGTCATCTATGAGGATCATGGATGATGGTTGAGGAGTGCATCCAGGTCGTCTGTTTCTAGTTCGCCTGGTGGGTTGTACGCGGAAACTAGTAGTACGCGAGTGTTGTTGATAGTTACAAAAGCAGTTGTTGCTTCGGTTCTGATAAGTGGGGGAGGTAGAGCCTGGCAGTGGTCTGTGCCTCGTTTGATAGCAATTACTGTACCTCCGCCGCGGCGATACACTAAGTAGCCTGGTAGGTTGAATTTGTAAGTCTGATGTAGGTGTGTTTCAGTGAATGCTGCTATATCTATTTGGTGTTTCTCAAGAAAAGTTAAGCATTCGACTTTTCGTCGGCGGATCCCGTTTGCATTCCAAGTCATAAGACTGATACTTTGCTGGGCCATTTATAGTTTTGTGCAGTTATTCATGATAGTTACTTTGGTGATGAGCTGAGCTAGGCACTGTGGAACATGCTAAAGAATTCCGCGTAGCTCATAATGACGTGTAGAAACGTTCTTTCTCCTGAGGCAAGAGCATGTAGTGCTGCTGTGGCAGCTTCTTTGATCTCCTGCCAGTTTTTCCCGTGCTTGGACATTGCTAAGAGAACATTTTCGGCTGCAGGTGAGTATTTGTCCGCCTCAGTTCAGCTAGTGTGGTTTTGTTTGCGTGTTGGCGTGTGTGTCTGGAACTGTGGTGCCATTGTTCGGCGTGGTGCCGCTCGTTTGTGCAGTGGCGTTGAATGTGAGCACTGCTGATTTTGTGCGCATGTCTCAGCAGTTGCGTAATGTATATTGCCCCGTTATACCGGGTTTCTCTTGAATGACGCGAATGACAGTCCGCAGCTCACACGACATTGCTATACGAATCCGTTCGTGCAGTAACCGCGGACCGATCCGCCGTTTCTCCCCTAGGTAATGCTGGTACCTGTTGAACACATTAACCACTCAAAGAATTTCTAGCGCCGAAATATTGGAAGACAGCCGGAGACTGTCTTCTAATTCGTAGTGTGCGGGGATTTAAGTATATCTTTAAGTATTCCCACAGATAACAATCACATGAATTTAGAGCTGGAGAGCGAGTCAATTATTCGGTCATCAGAAGGGCGTTGTAATGTGAGGCAGCGATATTCTTGGACTATGGTTGTCTAATTTTTCCTCGTAGAATGTTGGCTATTTTCTTTTTGTCTAACCAGACCCAGTCTATTTACATTTTTCTAACAATCCTATAAATTATGGTTTTCATAGAAATGGTATTTTTGTATAAATTCAAGCTGACAGCCCACGTGTGATTCCATTCGAACTTAAGGGGTTCCGGAATGGAATGAAATTATGAACTTTTTGTTTTCAGTGTTTTTCTTATTAAAAATCTATGGAACATCCTCTTTTAAATGATGTATAGTCTATGCTGCTTGTTAATCCCATAAATATTTTAAATCTTTGGTTAAAATGTATCCCGTGTGGGCGTGACTCGGTTTGGAGCTGCCAAACTGATGTAAAATTTTTCTCAAACTTTCTGCTTATGAGGGACATTTAGAGAAACTTAATGTTGAGCAAACCTGTGCAGCATAGATTATTCATCAGCTGATCATCCAAGACACTTTGTTTTTATTTAAATTTGGAAGTGATTTGTGGTATATGTTCGGTCTTTGTCGTGGGTAAGAGTAATTCTTTGATGGCTTTTAAGAAGAGAAATAACGTTGAAAAATGGGAGGGGAACAAATTGTCAGTGTAACAAGTGCAAAAACTAGTACCGGTTACAACAGCACACTTGTTGCTAACCTAGGAACTACTCCCAGCCAAGAAAATAAACAAACTAACACTTCACTAAAAAAATTAGTGGATAAATATAGTGATAATCGAGCGGGATGGCTCAGGCGGCAACGTCTGTGGCCCGCATTCGGAAGGTTCCGGTTTCGATTCCCGGTGGCTGTCCACTCTGACCATAGGTTTCTTTCGTGGTTTTCCTCTGGTAGCCTAGCCGAATGTTGGGGTGGTGTATTCTACCACGACTTCTCCTTTCCCTCATTTCCTGTCATTTCATCGTTTTCCCTTTCAACTTTCAGGCAGTGTCTCCGGGTTCCGGTGATAGAAAGATGGCATGGTCGCTACGCTTTGGAAGGATTTCTCCCCGCCAAGGACCTGCCTGCAAGGGCAGCTTCGTCGCCTCTCGCGGGACTCTTCGCGTCTAATGGACGAGTGCGGGTGTTTCGTACTGGGAATGATAGGGACTTCCGCGCGTCTCTGTAATCCCGTCTACCTGCGAGCTCCTGCAGCTCCTTCACTTGACCCCAGCCTCCCCGGGGATGTAGCGACAAAGTATCTAGTTGGTCGCAGTGGCGAGGTGTCCCCCTCCGGTAAATACCTTATGCCTCATAGTGATAAATATGATTTCTGAATTATTCAGAAGTGAATTAAATATTTGAAATAACAGTAAACAAACTTATAATGCATTTAGCTTGTGTACAGGAATAATGGCAATGATAATTTGCTGATAATCCGTCCTATGGAGCTGGAATGCACTAAAAGTTAATCAAAATTTGATTGTTGAATTCCGAAAATTTTATCTTTTATGCAAAATGACAATTTTCTTAAAATCTACTGAATGGATCCGTTGCAAATTTTCAGGATTTGTTAGTGAGGTTTTTCTTGTGAAGTAGTTATTATTGAATGAACTTATAATATATAGTTAAAAATGTAGCAAATCTATATCGCTATATATATTATTTATTTAGTGAAACCATTTCAATCTCCCACTCTAAATACATTCTGAGCACACATGAACTTTATAAGTAATATTTTAACATTGGCAAGATAGAGCATTCTGGACGCCCTTAATTCAATAAATAAATTCTTTTCTGTAGTACGCCAGGATATAAACTTCACATAACGTTATTCCTACATGCTAAACAACGTTAGACTGAAATGCAAATGCACAAGCGCGTGAGCTAGGCTACCATAGAGCAAGGTCATTCAATCTGATATCTCTACGAGTCAGGCACTGTGGCTATTAGTCACATAGGTAATTAGAGCTACGGTTCATCTAAACGTCTAAATTTGAGCCTCGTAACGCGAACGTGCATCCTGATATTTTAGTTTTGGGAAGGTTTCGCATTTCGTATTTAGTGCCTCAGAGAGATGATGAGTTGCGAGTTTAATACCAGTCATTCTGGGGAATGATCAGTGCTCTAGAGTTGCTGTATCCCAGACCTAATTTCGTCCCATAGCATTAAGGGTTAATATCGGGGACAAGCGGACCGTTATAGCGTCATATTGCAAGATATTGCTCTTGTGAGAGGCATTACTGTGCCACATGTTTCCACTGAGTCATATTGCAAGTGCGGCACTCTCTAAAACTTTTTGTTTTTAGTTTAATGGGCCTTAAAAGGTGTGCTAATAACGATAACATTTCGTTAATGAGTTTTGGGTATAATGCAATACTTATTATACCTAATATAGATGAGTGGTACAGAAACTAAGATAGGAGTAAGTTAAAGTCTGAACTCGTTTTACCTTCTCTACCACGTACCTAGTAGGTCGAGAAGCTATTCCATTCCACCCTAAAATTCCATGTCGAGATTTCACCGGAAAAACATGTTTTCAGACACCTGAATAAAAAAAAAGAAGCACTTTTAGAAAAAGGTCTGAGTGTGTCTGTGTACAGCATAACGCAAAAACGACAAGTCATTTAAACACAAAACGTGGTATTTAACTTCAATTTAGTTCTTCCAATGATGCGACACGAAGGTTTCTTAGAAAATGCCCCCTAAAGCACCTTTACATGGAAGACTTTTCTAAATGTTTTATTTTCTAAAAATTACTCTAAAGATTTTTTATTAAAATACCATTTATTAAACATATTCATATGACAAATAAGATCCATATCTTGAACTTTCTGGGAATAGCCTTTAAAGTCCTCTTTATTCGGTTGAGTTTTGTATAATCTTGTATAACTGGTAAACGTTAAGCGATAGACGAAAACGTACTACGCCAAAAAATATACATATCTTTAAAATACAGAGTTTATTTCAAATGAATTTATTGTGGCATCAGCCATTTCCGTATTAGTTTGTGTTTTACAAACCTTTGTAATTTTTACTTTCTCGACTACGTATAGTAAGGAGAAGTATTGCATTCCACCCAAAAATTCGATACCGAGATTTCACCGGGAATACATGTGGTGCCCTGAATCCAAATAAAGCATTTTTGGAAACATGTGTGTGTGTGTCTGTCTGTGAACAGCATAACCCAAAAACGAAAAGTCGGGTAAATACCAAACTTGGTATTTGAGTTTAGTATTTTCCAAGGATGCGACACGAAGATTTTCAAGAAAAGTCGCCCTTCCCAGACTACTAGTAGGAGTATAGTATAGTATTTATTAACCCAGTTAATTGTACAAATTTACTACAACAATTTACCAAAGTTGTTCTTAACTTCATTACTAAAAATAGCAATAAAATAAAATATAAAAAAAACTCTTCACTACTGGTACCCAGCAGTATGGAATACTGGTAGCCAGCATTCCTCCTAATCTAAAAGTACAATTATCAATTTATTTAATCTCTAATACTAACTCTAACTCTACCTTGAGTTGCTTTACCGTGGACCCCCACAAACTCAAACCTTGAGGTTGTCGAGTTGTTGGGTCCTACTTGCAACATATCAAATAAAAAGTACTGTAATTTAATACTCATTTACCTCTTCCTTGCTAATTTTCTTCATCCATTTTGCTTTTACTCTGCCCAAAAAGTTTCCTACTTCTATTATATTATTCCTAGGTTTTATATTTACTAACTTTTTAGCTTGAATTTATATTGGTAAATTTAGCCATTCTCTCTTCCCTATCTTCCTTCTAAGCAACTTTGTTTCTTCACACTCTAAAACTATATGCCACTCTTTGACTTTCCGGTGGCTTAGTGGGCATTTCTGCGAATCGTTTCTTTCCAATTCACTACCCCTGTCCTAGCCCATGCAAATCCTGCTCTTGCTATTTTATCACATATTAGTATGATTTTGTAAGAATAACTTGTAGAAGACATAAAAATAACAGTAGCAACTGGAGTAAGTCGTGTGAATGTAACACACCACACTTTTTAGACTTTATTTTCTTCACTAGCGTTTAAAATATTTTGTGACGGTATTAATGTTTATTTATTTATTGAGCCCCACGTTTGGGAACCAATTTGTGACGGTATTAATGTATTTGTGTTTACTTGTGTTTTGCCCCACGTTGCGGTAGCCAAATATGCGGCGGTATTCTTTGTTAGGTTTGAAAGAATGCTACTGTTTATTTGCCGCACGTATAAAAGACAATTTGTCGCGGTCACTTTATGTTATCTTTTATTGAGCGCCTATCATTGTATTTAATATTTTGGGTTCACTGTCCTCCGGCTAGCTATGATCTTTTTGGTCGAGCACTTATCTTATTCAGGTGTGTAAACGGAAAGGAGTCTTTTATTCAAAGATAACACTGATAAAGAATTTGTTTTACACTCTTTATTGTCTTAACACCTTATTCACATTCATAAATCTTGACACTCGCCAAACTGAAACTGTTATAATAACTTATTTATTGCTCATTCTTAATTCGCGTACTTCAACTTTTTGTGTAATTAACTTTACAACACTTGAAATTTTTTATAACTTTGCTACGCGTAACCTGCGAATCGATAAACTATGCTCTGCTTTCGTTGAACTCAGCGACGTGTAATGTACAAATATTTCCGAAGGACTGGGAGCGACGTGTAATGTACAAATGTTTCCGATGAACTGGGAGCGACGTGTAATGTACAACTGTTTCCGATGGACTGAAGCCGACGTGTAATGTACAACTGTTTCCGATGAACTGAAGACGACGTGTAATGTACAACTGTTTCCGATGGACTGAAGCCGACGTGTAATGTACAACTGTTTCCGATGAACTGAAGACGACGTGTAATGTACAACTGTTTCCGATGAACTGAAGACGACGTGTAATGTACAACTGTTTCCGATGGACTGAAGCCGACGTGTAATGTACAACTGTTTCCGATGAACTGAAGACGACGTGTAATGTACAACTGTTTCCGATGAACTGAAGACGACGTGTAATGTACAACTGTTTCCGATGAACTGAAGACGACGTGTAATGTACAACTGTTTCCGATGAACTGAAGACGACGTGTAATGTACAACTGTTTCCGATGGACTGAAGCCGACGTGTAATGTACAACTGTTTCCGATGAACTGGGAGCGACGTGTAATGTACAACTGTTTCCGATGAACTGGGAGACGACGTGTAATGTACAACTGTTTCCGATGAACTGGGAGACGACGTGTAATGTACAACTCTTTTCGGTGAACTGGGAGACGACGTGTAATGTACAACTGTTTCCGATGAACTGGGAGACGACGTGTAATGTACAACTGTTTCCGATGAACTGGGAGACAACGTGTAATGTACAACTGTTTCCGATGAACTGGGAGACGACGTGTAATGTACAACTGTTTCCGATGGACTGAAGCCGACGTGTAATGTACAACTGTTTCCGATGGACTGAACGAATTTGACTCTGACCTAGCCCTTTTTATACTCCTACACCCCGATATGCCTAAAGATTATAACCGAGCTGCTATTGGTTAATAAAACGCGCCAATATTAGCGTCTATTTTTATATCCAATGAAAATTATGAACACATATGCTCTAGGAAAAATGTTCCAGCAAATTCTAAGAAAAACACGCCAATATTACGTCATTTGCTCGTCTCTAATAATAATAAACAGCTCACCCCCTCGCTACATTATTGCACGATATTATTGTCAGTTTCAGTAAGGCCGTATAAACCCACTTCTCGACAATGCTTACAATCAACAAACATCTCAAATCAATGTCACACAATAATGCATATTTACACTATAATCATTCTTTACATTTCCATAATTTGTGATACAAATTACTGCATCAATTTTACAGTTCTGTTTTAATTCTACATATTCTTTCTGTATAGATGAGCAATATGCTTTCCCAAATAAATCCCCTCTATGCTTCGTAAATTGATCTTGAACTATCACTGAAAATCTGAATACGCCCACAAAACGTGACAGTGTTCAGTTTTATCAACAATGAGGAATGGTTTATAATTCAGCGATGCTAACTTATTGCACTTTAGGCATAACGACCACTCTTGAACTGAGCAACTACAGAGCGTTCGCTATATTGCGGGGCCGCGGATCGCGTGCATGCGTGCTCCGCGGACTATTACGCCGGGGGGTATTATTTTCTAAATCCCCCGCGTTACTTACTCACGAGTGATAGTAACATGCACTATAATGAGTACTAACCTTGTTATAAGTGGTGTCCATTTGCTTTGAGACATTCCTAGCATCTCCAGATGAAATTTCCACTCACATAAGTTATTCTTGCGTAATTCTAATAATTTCTGCTCTGATATTGTCCTTAAGTTAGTCTATGGTGTGGGAATTGTTCCTATAAACTTTGAACGGTACGTTCGAATGACACCAATTTCGTCGATGTTTTCCTCCGTTAGAACATTTCGTTTTTGCTTCTTCGGTTTAACTTTTAGCGATGTTTTATTAACCAGATGTCTAACAGTTTCTCTGCCTGGAACTGGAATACCAGGACATTTCTCCACACACTTTCCTACATGATTCCGTTTTTATATACGCATCCTATATAAAAATAAGTTTGTTGTTCAAGCGTGAATTTGTCGGTAGGCATTTCAATGAACCAACAACAGCAACAATAACAACAACACTCTTAAGCAATCACACACTACACAGAAGTCATGTATAAACTTTCACCTTTGAGGTGCACAATGCACAAACTCTAATGCTTAGAGCACGAAACAGAAGGTAGCAACTGACGCAGTACGGATATAACACAGCTGATAAACGAAGTCTTGAGCGAGTCATTCGCAACTAGTGCGAAGCGGAAAATACTGAGGTCACTGCTGTGCAGGTGGAGATTGCATACATGCGACCTGTGGCCCTACCATACAGCGACCGCTCTGTATAATTGCTCCACTCTTAGAACCCAACTTGATGAAAACACATGACGTCATTAACTAGCCCACGATATGCGGGAGACCAAAGCAGACCATAACACAATTATAGTACCTTAAATATACGCGATTATCTGTGGGTTTTCAAGAAGTATGTCAATCATACTTAGTTCGAAACGTTTGACTAATATGAAATAGTAAACAACATGAATCGTAAAAGTAAAGAAGGTAGTAGCTTCGTTTAATTCTGTGTAGTGTCGCTCACCCCTTTTCTGCATCCATACATATCATTAACGCGATAAACATGAAACTTCTACAAGTGCTTTTAGCTTGGTGAGTGACAATAAAGGTGAAATAGTGAAACATGCGACGAGAAACGAACTGTGTTGAATGTTTTAACAAACTAATGCAGGAGAATCCCACTGTCGTCGTCGTCGTCGTCGTGAATAACATTGTTAAACTGAACATTATACCTGTGTTTCCGAATGTAGCATTGCATGCGCATGTAAAGAACTAAACGAAACGGGAGCAAATGAATACCAAGGAAGAACATAAACAAGTGTAAGCCAGAATTAAAACAACACATGATTTTTTTACAAAGTTAGTATTCATAGGACAGTGCAGTTTTCTTTAATGTTAGACAAACTTTTAAATTCTATTAACAATGATCCTATGTTGCCTTCTTTAAAGCGATCTAGTTTTCATAAATTATTGCTAGAAATTGGATTTAGGTTTTGTGCTGAGAAATAAAGTGAATTAGTTATTGAAACAGAGAATATCTTGTGATGGAGATGCAGATTTTGCACCACTTACCGACTGTGATACAGCTACAGATATTCGTGAGTTCTATTTTTATTATCCTGTACTTAGTTTTTTTCAACTCAGCTTTTATTTATTTATTTATTTATTTATTTATTTATTATTATTATAGTAGTACACCATTCTACTGCATTATAACCATGAGACATGAGTCCACGTGTCATTTAATTATGTGTTCCTCACAGCTGGTACGAACATAAGACTAAGGGGAAGGGATACAAAATGTTTTGTTTATATCAAGCCAGATTATATGCCGTATGGTTTATTTTATATTTGTTTGAGTTTGACATTGTTGTTGGTGATGTTGAGAAGCCCGCATGCACGCGTCTGCTGTTCCTGAAATCACCCGTCTTATCACAGAATATCCGAAGTAGAATGGGGTACTCGTACCAAGCTGCGATGCTCAGGAAAACTCTTAACAGAATACTAAAGCTCTATGTGTACCCCCATGACGACTTGTAAAGTAACTTTTATTGCATCCCTGGGGCATCGATTGCTCGAACGCTTTCCTTTGCCTATATAAAACCTCTTCCTGTGATTTAAATCATTCCTTAAAAGAGAGAGAAAGAGTGCGAGATACGTGGAAAAGTACCTGTAAGGTATATAGTATGGTTCGAAAAGTTTAACAAAATACTTTTTAAATAGGTTGATCTTTATGCTCCATCATGATCCAGTCACAAATCATTTTAATACCAGATGGCTTGCCTTACGTTGCACTGGTCTTTTTAAACTCGAATGACGAATTAATTTTATTTACTTTTCCCATTCTTTATGAAATTATTGTACAACGATCTATAAGATTTTTATGATGAATCATCCGCTTTACCCCTTATAATTTTAATTTCATACATGCCGGTTATTCCCAATAATGGATGAAAAATCCCCTGATATTCAGCAAAAGAATGTGAAACATCGGCGAACATCTTGACTTCCTCAACATCCCAAATTCTGAAAATGCTGCATAGCCTATAAGCACCCTTTGGCTGTGAAACAATAATCGATCATAAAGCAGAAACTCTTAACATATACAACGAAATAGAGGTGAAGCTGGTGAATATGAAGATTTCGCACTCCCAGGCCACCAAGTTAACCTCTTTGGAAAAGACACATTGTCTGTGGCTACCCGTAGCATACACTCTGAGCAAGCCAACTCAGACCCGTAGCATACACTCTCAGCAAGCCAACTCAGACCCGTAGCATGCACTCTCAGCAAGCCAACTCAGACCCGTAGCATACACTCTGAGCAAGCCAACTCAGACCCGTACCATACACTCTGAGCAGGCCAACTCAGACCCGTACCATACACTCTGAGCAAGCCAACTCAGACCCGTACCATACACTCTGAGCAAGCCAACTCAGACCCGTAGCATACACTCTCAGCAAGCCAACTCAGACCCGTACCATACACTCTGAGCAGGCCAACTCAGACCCGTAGCATACACTCCCAGCAAGCCAACTCAGACCCGTAACATACAATCTCAGCAAGCCAACTCAGACCCGTAGCATACTCTCAGCAAGCCAACTCAGACCCGTAGCATACTCTCAGCAAGCCAACTCAGACCCGTACCATACACTCTCAGCAAGCCAACTCAGTCCCGTAGCATATACTCTCAGCAAGCCAACTCAGACCCGTAGCATACACTCTCAGCAAGCCAACTCAGACCCGTAGCATATACTCTCAGCAAGCCAACTCAGACCCGTAGCATATACTCTCAGCAAGCCAACTCAGACCCGTAGTATACACTCTCAGCAAGCCAACTCAGACCCGTAGCATACACTCTCAGGAAAGCCAACTCAGACCCGTAGCATATACTCTCAGGAAAACCAACTCAGACCCGTAGCATACACTCTCAGCAAGCCAACTCAGACCCGTAGCATACACTCTCAGGAAAGCCAACTCAGACCCGTACCATATACTCTCAGGAAAGCCAACTCAGACCCGTAGCATGCACTCTCAGCAAGCCAACTCAGACCCGTAGCATGCACTCTCAGGAAAGCCAACTCAGACCCGTAGCATACACTCTCAGGAAAGCCAACTCAGACGTACCATATACTCTCAGGAAAGCCAACTCAGACCCGTAGCATATACTCTCAGGAAAGCCAACTCAGACCCGTAGCATACACTCTCAGCAAGCCAACTCAGACCCGTAGCATACACTCTCAGCAAGCCAACTCAGACCCGTACCATATACTCTCAGGAAAGCCAACTCAGTCCCGTAGTATACACTCTCAGCAAGCCAACTCAGACCCGTAGCATACACTCTCAGCAAGCCAACTCAGACCCGTAGCATACACTGTCAGCAAGCCAACTCAGTCCCGTAGTATACACTCTCAGGAAAGCCAACTCAGACCCGTAGCATGCACTCTCAGCAAGCCAACTCAGACCCGTAGCATACACTCTCAGCAAGCCAACTCAGTCCCGTAGTATACACTCTCAGCAAGCCAACTCAGACCCGTACCATATACTCTCAGGAAAGCCAACTCAGACCCGTAGCATGCACTCTCAGCAAGCCAACTCAGTCCCGTAGTATACACTCTCAGCAAGCCAACTCAGACCCGTAGTATACACTCTCAGCAAGCCAACTCAGACCCGTACCATATACTCTCAGGAAAGCCAACTCAGCCCCGTAGCATGCACTCTCAGCAAGCCAACTCAGTCCCGTAGTATACACTCTCAGCAAGCCAACTCAGACCCGTAGCATACACTCTCAGCAAGCCAACTCAGTCCCGTAGTATACACTCTCAGCAAGCCAACTCAGACCCGTAGCATACACTCTCAGCAAGCCAACTCAGTCCCGTAGTATACACTCTCAGCAAGCCAACTCAGACCCCTACCATATACTCTCAGGAAAGCCAACTCAGACCCGTAGTATACACTCTCAGCAAGCCAACTCAGTCCCGTAGTATACACTCTCAGCAAGCCAACTCAGACCCGTAGCATACACTCTCAGCAAGCCAACTCAGACCCGTAGCATATAGTAGAAACCGTAATAATACTCTAAGCATAGTGAATTGTAAAGTGGTGTGGTATCCCTATTACAAAAAATCGATAGTGGCACAAATAGTTGGTTGTGTATGCGACCAGCTGGTAGCTATTCACAAAAGAACAAACGTTATTACAGATTACATATTTTGGCTTTTTTAAAAATCTTTCATTTAATTATAATTATAATTTTTGAATAGTACACCGATTTTCAGCGATTATGTGTGTGGATTTTTCAAAATTGTTACATGTATTTAGTAGTGCAAATTGTTATATAACATCTGATTTTGAGTTAAAATCGGCTTTAAAGAAACATGAAACTGGGTTGTCGTTTTGCAGTCACTATAGGTCTGCTGAAAGTCGTAAGTCTTTTAAAATGAACTAGATTGAGATTAACTTCCTACAGGACCGAGTTAAGATTTGAAGGTAGAACTAGCTCCAATATTCTCGTATTCAAGAACAAGGACTTTATAAATCTTTTTAATGTTTCAGTAATTTATGAAACGAAATGGGCGTTTTACAGCTGCATGTCCGTCAGAAAGAATTGAGCTTTTGAATTGTGTAAAAATTATCAAAATCGGTTGAATAGTGTTTGAGATTACTCTACATACACAAATTTTCCCTCTTTATAATATTAGTTTAGATTTAAGGACAATGATCGTAAATAGGTCTCTGTAAAAGAATGGAGGTGCGTAATGCCGAGGAATATTTCATACCAAGTTAGCCAAAAAAATCCTTTTATGCCCTTTTAAACAAATATAATTTTATGCATGACAGGGTAATTTTCTACATTTTCGAAATAATCAAAAAAATCCGATGTGTTGTAATCACATAACTTACCGAGCGAGATGGCACCGCGATAGGATGTGCGAATCGCTTCGGGAGGTCCCGGTGGTCGCCCACTCTGGCCTTGGGTTTTTCGTGGTTTTCCCTGGTTGGCAAAGGTGAATGCTAGAGTGGTGTATTCTACCACGGAATTCCTCTCCCCCATTTCCTCCAATTAAGTTTCAGGTTGATTCTGGGGCTGTGGTTTGGTCGGTGTCCGACAGATGGCGCAGAGGCTTGCGAATTGGCACTTCTTCTCGGCCCTACTAGAGGGAGGCCTGTTGAACCTCCCCTGCTGTGTCGTGTTTCACCGGTCCCGCTAGAGGGACGTCTCCGAACGACTCTGCAGCCCATACGTCTCCTGCGGTTCCCTCACCTCATCCGTTCCTCCCGGGGGTGTATACACAAAAGTTCCATTGGGGGTCGAGGTGCTAGGTTTCACTGTCATTCACATAACTTTCTCCACACAATCTTCTACACGCTATTCTTACATAAGCTTATTCTTCTATCTACTTCAGGTTAAACACCTGCAGAAATGTTTTCATTAGACATTTCGTGTAGGTACACGAGGGATACTGGAGAATGAAGCGATAATCAGATCATTAAAAAGCGGGTCGCGGATGGCTTTGAAATTCCACTCTTGCAAAACCACGAGAAAAAATCTGATGTGCTACACTCACATGACTTATCTACCTTCTATCGCTTATTAGTGGATATATAAATCATTCTTATGAAAGTTTGTTTTCCTATTTACTTCATTTTAATCGAGATAAACCTTTACAGAAATAGCTACATTACACATTTCGTTATAAATACAAAGGGAACAGCGACGCTATATGCTGGGCTTAAAATTCCATTCTCTTTCCCTGACATCGCGAGAAACAGCTGAAAATCTACAGGATTATAGAATGACAAATATTAACAATTCGAACCATTAATAATGGATATCTGAGAAATGATTAATGCCACACATTTTCGTCTATCGATTAACGTTTTCCAGTTATACAAGATTATACAAAATTCCTTCCGAATGAAAAGGACTTCATAGCCTATTCCAGAATATTCAAGATATACATTTTATTTGTCATGTAAATATCTTTAATATGTGGTATTTTAATCAAAATCGTTAGAGCTATTTTTAGAAAATTCAAACTTACAAAAAATGTTCCATGTAAAGGGTAGTTTGGGGTGGGGGGTTTTCTTTAAAATCTTCATGTTGCATGTTTGGAAGGTACTGAATCTAAATACCAAGTATGGTATTTATTGAGCTTTTCATTTTTGGGTTCAGTTGCTTAAAGACATACACACACAAGGCCTTTTTTCTAAAAATGCTTTTTACTTTCTCTACTACGTGTAGTAAGTAGGGAAAGTATTGTATTCCACCCAAAGATTCGATACCGATATTTCACCGGAAATACATGTTTTGAGATCCCCTGAATCCAAAAAAAGCATTTTTGGAAACATGTCCGTGTGTGTCTGTCTGTGTGTCTGTCTGTCTGTCTGTCTGTCTGTCTGTGTGTCTGTCTGTGAACAGCATAACTCAGAAACGAACAGTCGGATAAACACCAAACTTGGTATTTAGGTTCAATATCTTCCAGAGATGCGACACGAAGGTTTTCAAGAAAAATCCCCCCACCCCAGAGTACCCTTTACATGGAAGATTTTTCGAAAATTTTAATTTTCTCAAAAATGGCTCTAACGATTTTGATTAAAATATCATATGTTTAAGATATTTTCATGACAAATAAAATGTATATCTTGAATTTTTTGGGAATGTCTCCAAAAGTATTCTTCATTGTGAACGACTTTTGCATAACTGGTAAACCATAAGAGATAGACAAAATGTTACTACACAAAAGATGTAGATCGCATTAAAATACACAATTTATGTCATATACATTTTTGTTGTTGAGTGAAGCATTTTCGAGATATTGCTCGTTATTCCCTTAAATGTTTCAATACTTATTTTCTCAAATGGGAATTCGTTATTCATTTTTTGTCTTGGATGTGCAAAGAGTATTAATCTGTGGAAAACGGAATAGTGCTGCACCTAGCAACCAGCTATTAAGAGATATGTATGTGCTTAAAGGCTACTGTATTTCGATACTGCCCTTGTAAATATATATTCCCCTTGCATCTACAAGAAAATTAGCAATAAGATAGAGTCTGCAAATGTTTATCTCGATTAACATGAAGTAGATGGAGAATAAGCGTTTGTAAAAATAGTTTGTACAAGAGTAGAGAAAGACATGTGAGTGTAACATATCAGATTTTTTTATTTATGGGGTCTCAAAATATGTATTTCCGGTGAAATCTGGGTATAGAATTTTTGGATGGAGTGCAATACCTTCTCTAAGTACTATGTACGTGGTAAAGAAGTAAATAAAAAGAAAGAAAGAAAGAAAGAAAGAAAGACAGACAGAAAGAAAAGAGAAACGAATAGCGACCTGAAACAAAAACGTATTAAGTATTTGAAAACAAAAACTAAAACAACAAGAATATATCTCAAAAATGATTAATTCCACAGAAATTTATTTGACATAAACTGTTTTTATGAGCTCTATATTTTTTTCTATTCGGTCAATCCTTTGTGGTTTACATGTTATACAAAATTATACAAAGTGAATTTCGAATAAGACTTCACAGGCTATTTGCAGAAAAATCAAAATATACGTTTTGCTTGTCATACAAAAATCTTAATAATATAATATTTTAATAAAAATCGGCAGAGAAAGATTTGAGAAAATAAAAAATAACAATTCTTTTTTCGTGTAAAGGGTAGTTTGGGAGGATTTTCCTGAAAATCTTCGTGTCGCATGTTTGGAAGATTCTGAACTTAAATAACACGTTTGGTACTTATCTGACATTTCCTCTTTAAGTTTTCTATTTAAAGGCAATACACACGCGGACCTTTTTCTAAAAATGCTTTTCTGTACTCAAAGGACCTCAAAACATATATTTCCGGTAAAATTCCGGTATCAAACTTTTGGGTGCAGAACATTATTCCTCTTCTTACTATACCTAAGTAGAAGAGAAAGTAAAAATCGCACACTTTTTAGCAGGCCCCCGACATAGACTGTTATAATAGATAGCTTTATCAGCAGCCAAGCCAGAATGTAACGAGCGTGCCTGTTCATTATTTTCCGCTTTTGCTAATCCATTTTTTTATTTTATTGTCCTCTTCGTATAATTTCTCGCTGTTTCTTTGTATCCTTTTTAAAGAGAGCGTTACTTAATCCGGAGAGACTCTTTAGCAAGCAGCCAGAATTCCATTAACGGTCGGATTAGCTTTTCATGCCACTGTTCGTATCTCATTACTTTATACGTAATTTAAACCCAATCCTCTTGTCAGTGAATCACAAATGGACGCTATGTAACGTTACCTTAAATTAGAAATAAAAGTGAATTTCTCTTCTTTTGTTTATTGTTTGGATAACGCTTTAAGGGCAGATGTACGTGAAAAAAAAACCACATTTTAATGAAATGAACCGTTTTAATTTTTATGTTTTCTAGGGTAAATACACTGTGGTCATCTTAAGGCGAGGCTGCAGACCGACTATATGCGTAGCACGCTGTGCCACAGTTGTCTTGGCATTTTTCCGACGGAAAACTGACAGCGCATGACGCATTCAAGAACATTTTTATCAGCTGTGCTTTAGTCGATGCTTTGTGTTCGTGCTGTAAAGAGAGTTGTGCATCTAAAAGATGAAAGCTTATTCAAGATATCTGTGATGTGTATGTTTTTCTAAGAGTTAATGTCTTGTTATTGGTCCGCCTGCTGACCAGTTCACGCTTAAACAATGCATTTTTATGTGCGATACATACGTAAAACCCGAATCATGTAGACAGGTATGTAGACAATTTCAGAAGAAATTTCCTGGTATTCCAGTTCCAGGTAGAGAAACGTTACACGTCTGGTTAATACGTTTAGGACAAGGGGATCGCTAAACGCTAAACCTAAAAAGCGAAAACGAGATGTTCTAAGGCAAGAAAAAGTTGACGAAATTGGTGCATTTATTTGTGGGGAACCCTAAAAAAAGTGTATTGGAACAATCCCCATACCATAGATGAACTTAAGGGCAATATAAAAATAGAAATCATGAACATGACGCAAGAAGTACTCATGCGTGTAAGCGGAAATTTCATCTAAAGATACCATAAATGTCTTCACGCAGATAAATTGAAACTGAGTTTTATTTATGGACGCTCTTTAACTACTATGGTTCTTAGCGTTCCATTCTGTATTGGGCGTGATAGACGGAAATTTTGCCCAGAGATTTCTTTATAAGGCTTGAGTTCCTGTTACGTGCCGTAAATCTACGACACAGGACCACCGGCTTTACTTCCCTTCCGAAAGAAGCCGTGCTAAGGATTTTTATGCACGAAAATATCCATCGCCCTCGACTGGCTTGAACCCGCGACCTTGGGAACTAGAGGTTAGCATGGTGCCACTAGATCACGGAGGACAACGGACACCACTTATAACAAGGTTAGTACTCACTATAGAGCACGTTACTATCACTCGTATGTAACGCGGGAGTTACGAAACGAAAATCCCCCCAGTGCAATAGACAGTGTACGGAGCATGCGAATAAAACGACCGCATGTATTATATGAGCAAGTAGAAATTAATCTAATGTGTTACATCTATCTGACTTTCTCTAGCCATTATCGTTTTCTTTTTATAAGCTTCCAAAAACTATTCTTACAAAAGCTCAATTTTCTATTTCCTTCATACTAATTCAGACAAATGGTTTCATTGCACATTTCAAGGGGAGAGTGAAGCGATAGTCAAATGCTTAAAAAGCGTTTCGCTACATTCGAAATCCCGTGCTCTTTGCATGATCAGAGAAAACAAAATGAATGGTGATAGCACTTCAAAACATAAAAGCTATTGAACATTTTAAACCAATTATACAGTGTCTTGGAAATTGTTGATGCCGCAAAAAAGGCTATTTGAAATAAACTATGTAATTAGATAACCCTACATTTTTTGTAATAAATTTTTCTCTATCTCTTACGGTTTAACGGCTATACAAAGTCATACAAAGTCCATTCAAAATGAAGAGGACTTCACAAACTGTTTCCAGAAAATCAAGATATACATTTTATTAGTCATGCAAATATCTTAAATATTTGGTATTTTAATCTATAGTTTTGGCCATTTATGAGAATATAAACAATAACAAAAAGTTTACAAGATAAAAGGCAGTTTGCTGATAATAATCTTCGTGCCTCATCTTTGGAAAGTGCTGAACTTAAATAACAAGTTTGATGTTTATCCAATATTTCGTTTTTGAGCTGTTTACTGATACACAAAACGGACCTTTTGATAATTTTTTCGGGCACCTTAAAAGGTGTATTTGGAGTGAAATTTCTGTATCAAATTTTTGGATGGAATGCAATACTTCCTCTGCTAGCTATAGGCACGTAGTGAGAAAGTAAAAACGACAAGAGTACTGTAACATTCAAACCAATAATAACACATATCTCACAAATGGCTGATCACAGAAAAAGTTATTTGAAATAAATTGTGCATTTTAAAGAGATTTACATTTCTGTATAGTATGTTTTCGTCTATTGCTTAACGTTTACCAGTTATAGAAGATTATACAAAACTCCTTCCGAATGAAGAGGACTTCATAGGCTATTCACAGAAAATTCAAGGTATACATTTTATTGTCGTGTATATATGCTTAATATATGGTATTTTAATCAAAATTGTTGGAGCTATGTTTTAGAAAATAAAAAATTACGAATAAAAGGTTACATGTAAGGAGTAATTGGAGGTGGGAGGATTTCTTGAACATCTTGGTGTCGCAGCTTTGGAAGATACTGAACCTAAATACCAAGTTTGTTATTTATCCGATTTTTCCTTTTTGAGTTATGCTGTTTACACTCACCTATGGACGTTTTTCTAAAAACTTTTTTTTTAATTCAGCGTGCCTCAAAACATGTATTTACGGTGAATGTTTTAGTGGAATGCAATACTTCCCCATACTTACTATGCGTAGTAGGGAAAGTAAAAAGATATATATATTTAAAAATTCAATCCAATAACAAAGAATATCTGCTAAATGGTTAGCGCCAAAACAATTTTAGTTTTACGTAAATTCTGTGCTTTAACGAGATCTACATTTCTTATATTGTAAGATTTTTGTCTGTCTCTTACGGTTTAACATTTATATAAAAGTCATTCAGAATGAAGAAGGCTTCACAGGAATTTCTCAACTCTTAACTCTCCTCGATGATCTTTCAAACTCTGGAAATGTTCCATATACTTTGAGAATCCTGACAATATTTTACATCCATTTCTGTTAATACCGGGGGATCTCTGCTCCATTATTATAAATACCTTGCAGTTTATACAATTACTTTTATAAGGTATTAAGGGGGATGAGCACAAAATATATTCTAGATCATACAACAATTTCCCAAAGAGTATGGGGAGTTAAATGAAGTTAATTAAATTATCATTCCAGATTTTATGGTTAACAGATTATCAGGAAGTGGGGGAGGATTTCGGCACTTAAAGACATAGTCGCCTATTATGCTTCTGGAAACCTCCAGGAGGAAGGGGTGAAGTGCAGGACAAGCGGGGTCTTTAACGTCTCCAGATATTACATCCCGAAGCCAGTGGATACTCCACCCCCACAGGCCCATCCCTCCCCAGGGAGAGGTCTCTCTGAGGTTCCATCCCACACTGAACGCTAGGGTAGTCATTTTTACCACCACACACCTCGCTCACCGTCCACTAGCCTGATCCTTCGACCTTGAAACATGATCAGGAAATGAAATGACAAAAAGCGGAGGACATGAAAATTCGAGACATTATATAATCCATTCCAGCATTCGCCTACCAACCAGGGAAGCCACTTGTGCAAAGCTAGTTTAGTTTATCAGAATGCACTAAAATAATTTCAAACAGAATATAACCAGTCGCAATAACGGCTGGGAACTAAACAAATCGTAGTCACACCTTGTTATACCATGAGGTTGCTACATTTGGATTTATTGTGGGCAGTGTGAGTAACTTTTAAAACACTTTGTGCACGGCCCAACCGCGGGGATGTACATAAGTGAATTAATTACCTGAACACAAATAGAGACCTGTTTACAGGTGGGAGCAGAGAGAGGGGATGTATAACTCGTGACCACTTTTCTAGTTGTATTAACAGCAGCAGTTCTATAGCTTTTCGTTCCTAAGCTTTGATTGGGTCGATCCAGTAATTGGAGTACGACCAATTTTAACCGCAAAAGCGATTGTTAGAGAGGTTCCTGCTCTCGTGCTGCCATTAACCTCTAGATTCATAAATGAGATCAATAATAACGCATTGCAAAATGCAGCAACAAGAGGCGAAATGCCCGATTGCATATATTTACTGCTACTGCTACTGCTACTGCTACTGCTACTACTACTTATCCTTAGCAAGTAGCGGAAATGATGTATTCCACTCAAAAATTCGATACACAGATATCACTCGAAATACACCTTTTGAGGTGCCTGAAAAAATTATAAAAAGGTCCGTTTTGTGTATCAGTAAATAACTCATAAAGGAAATATTGGATAAACACCAAACTTGGTATTTAAATTCAACACATTCATTGGGAATACACATTTGTAGGTCCCTGAATAAAAAAATCCTTTAGACAAACGTCCGTCCATTTGTGTGTGTGTGTGTGTGTGTGTGTGTGTGTGTGTGTGTGTGTGTGTGTGTGTGGGTCAGCAAAGAGCATAACTCAAAAACGAAAAGTTGGTATTTAAGTTCAGCATTTTCCAAGGATCGACATGAAGGTTTCAAACTACCCTACACACGGAAAAACTTGCATTAATTTTGATTTTCTCAAAAATAGACCTAATGATTTTGATTAAAATAACATACGTTTAAGATATTTGCATGATAAATAAAATGTATATCTTGAACTTTATGGGGATAGCCTGTGAAGTCCTCTTCATTCTGAATGGCTTGTATATAATTGGAAAACCGTAAGAAATAGACTATATCTTACTACATAAAAATGTAGTCTCATTAAAGCATACAATTTATGTTAATTAAATTCTTTGTGGCGTTAACTTTTCGAAATATTCTTTGTTATTGATTTCAATTTACAAATATTCATACTTTTTTCAAATGTTAGTCACTATTCGCTTTTTTTCTCGTAGTCATGCTAGGAGCATGGAATATCAAACGCATTACATAGCGATTCCGTTTTTAAAACTTTTATGTGATACATTCACATGACTTTTTCTACCCTCTATCTTTATTAGTGGATATCCAATCTATTCTTAATAAATCTTATTTTTCTATCTACTACATTTTAATCCAAATAAACCTTTGCAGAAATAGTTACATTACACATTTAATTATAGGTAAAAAGAGAACAGCGATAGTCATATGTTTAAGAACTGGAGGCTATAGGCTGGCCTTAAAATTCCATAGTTTCCATGTAATCGCGAGAAACAGCTGAAAATGGGTGAGACTTAAAAACAATGGCAAGAATTGAGCAATTCGAACCTTTAATAACGAATATCTCAGAAACGGCTTATGCCACAAAAAACATGTTAAATACATTGTGTGATTTAAAGAGATCTACATTTGTTGTGTGGTGCGTTTTCGTCTATCGCTTAGCGTTTATCAGTTATACAAGATAAAAAATTCCTTCCGAATGAAGAAGCCTTCATAGCTATTCCTAGAAAATTCAAGATATGCATTTTATTTGGCATGTAAATATCTTTCATATACGGTATTTTAATCGAAATCGTTAGAGCCATTTTTTAAGAAATGAAAAATTTCGAAAAATGTTCCTTGTAAAGTGCAGTTGAGGTGGAGATATTTTCTTTAAAATCTTCGTGTCGCATACTTGGAAGATACTGAACTCAAATACCAAGTTTGGTACTTATCCGACTTTTCGTTTTTGAGTTATGCTGTTCACAGACACACAGAGAAGTAAAGCCGGTGTCGTAGATTTACGGCAGGTAAAAGAACCTTAAGCCTGATAAAGAGGCCTCTAAGAAAATTTACGGTCATCCACGCCCGATACAGAATGGGACGCTAAGAGCCATAGCTGTTAAAGAACGTCCATAAATTAAAAAAAAACACGCGCGCGCACGCACACACACACACACACACACCCACACACACACACACACACACACATGGAATGTTTTTAAAAATGCTTTGTTTGGATTCAGAACATGTATTTCCGATAAAATCTCGGTATCGAATTTTTGGGTGGAATACAATACCTTCTCCACATACTATGTACGTGGTAGAGAAATCCTGCTGTTCTTATACCTATAACGAAATGTGTAATGAAAGTTTATCTCGAGTGAAAAGAACTAGAAAGAAGAAGAATGTTTTGTAGGAATAGTGTGCAGAAGAGTTAGTTCAGAAAGTTAAGTAATTTATTTTTCGTCGTTATTCAAAGAGAACGGTATTTCAAAGCCATCACATAGCGACCCACTTTTAAAAGACTTGACTATCGCTTTAGTTTACTGTGTTCTTCTTGTGCCTATAATGAAATGTGTATGATAGTTTATCTCGATTATCAAGAAGTTGAAAGGGTTGATGCCCCATGTATGGTACAAACTTTCCGGTGGCCTTCGCCCCCACGTTTAAAATCAACTTTGTATCTTATTTAAATATTATATATGTATGCCTCGGATGCGTCAGTAGTAATTTTAGAACACGTATCTCTTAGCAGGGGTAGTACGGCTAAAGAATGAAGGCTTACACAAATTATATTTTTTACTTCACTCCTTTTATTAATCCTTCACACGATTAAATAACACTTCACTGATATATCATACTTTAAAGCTGTGAGATTATTGTTATTTGCACTTTTTAACACGTAAACTTTATATTATTCTCCCCGTAATGAATTTTTGTCTCACACTGAATACGTATAAAATCGAACTGCTCGGGAACGCTTCCTTGTAGCGTCTACCGCCTAAATTCGTACATTTACTCTATTTCAAGTCTCTGATTGGCTAATCCTACTCCAGTAGAATACTTTTATTTAACTTAAGTTTTTTCTAGTTTTTGATTGGCTATTTATAAACTGTTTTAAATATTACATTATTGTTCCAAGAATTATTAGTAGCATTATTAAACTTTCTAATTTATTGTTGTCTCAAGGTTACCTCATTGTTAGCAACCTTCGGGTTCTACTTTATAATTCTGTTGTTACGGAAGGTAGTTTGCTTCTATTCTCACAGCTCCTACATTGTTAAATTACGTAATACATTCACATAACATTATTATACATGTACATAATACAATGACTGTAACACACTTTATATATTACACACATTTTGCTTTAAGGCGGGCTGTTATTATATTTTATATTATATAATTAGACTGATATCATTTAAGTGTTAAAAATACTGCCTCAAAGTATACAGAACGATAAGCTTTTATAAGAATAGTTTGTAGAAGAGGAGTACAAAATGTCGTGTGAATGCAACCCTTTCTCGATTCAGAGCAAATACCGACACTGGATGGTCGTTCTTATATTTGGAAAATTGAGGAATTTCGAACTATTGGTAGTGGAGATCGGTGAGTACAGCCCCAGCTTAATCCGAGTCCATATGTGTGATACAAACCAGCGCCTCGAGCAGAACATAGGCGCAAGGCAATCTCACTAAGTAAATGTTACAGCTCCTCTGTCGACAGCGTGGGCTTTTATAATGGGTATGCTGGCCTACATTTTTTAAAATGTAGATGTTCCTTTAGGGACCTGTACACGTGAGAAAAACCTACAGCAACTTTTACTTCTTCACTGTTGCGCTAACAATAGTTAATGTAGACACGAGTGTTGCCAACACTTCCTCGCAAATAATGGCTAGATGGTATCTTTAAAAAGGTATTATTTAACAAACAAAAAAGGCTAGATATAATTGGCGTCTAAAACTATCCATATTTTGTTTGCAGAAGTTAAACTTCATTAAGGCATTCTAAATATCATAACGGATTAGATAATTCCATAATATTTACATAATACTGTAAAAGAATAATTTATTTAATATAAAATTGTAATGGAATAAGGTGTATTTTTGCTAAGCACCAACATCGTACGTTAAATATATCGATATTGAGATATGAAATTGAAGCAGTAATTTGTATCACAATAATGTAAATGTCATAGTGATTGTAGTGTGAATATGCATTGATGTGTGATATTGATTTGAGATGTTTGTTGATTGTAAACATTGTAGAGAAGTGGGTTTATACGGCCTTACTGAAACTGACAATAATAGCGTGCAATAATGTAGCGAGGGGGTGAGCTGTTTATCATTATTAGAGACGAGCAAATGACGTCAGAGTGGCGTGTTTTTCTTAGAATTTTCGGGAACATTTTCCCTAGAGCATATGTTTTCGTAATTTTCATTGGATATAAATATAGACGCTAATGTTGGCGCGTTTTATTAACCAATAGCAGCTCGGTTATAATCTTTAGGCATATTGGGGCGAGGAAGTATAAATCCAGTGTCAGGATCAAGTTTCACTTAGTTCAACGGAGGCATTCATGGTGTATGCGTCCACGAAGTTCATCAAGGTTACGCGTAGCAAATTTATGAAAATTCTCTCGTGTCGTAAAGTTAATTACACAAAAAGTTGAAGTACGCGAATTAATAATGGGCAGTAAAGAAGTTATTATAACAGTTTCAGTTTGGCGAGTGTCAAGATTAATAGATGAAAGTGAATAATTTGTTACGACAATAAAAGTGTAAAACAAATTCTTTTATCAGTGTTATCTTAGGATAAAAACTCCTTTCCGTTTACACATCCTGTACAAGAGAAGTGCTTGACCGAGAAATCATAGCTAGCCGGAGGACAGTGAACCCAAAATTAAATACAATAACAGGTGCTCAGTAAAAGATAACACGAAGTGACCGCGACAAATTGTATTCCATACGTGCGGCAGATAAACAGTAGCATCTTTAAACTACCAACATTAATACCACTACATATTGTTTCCCCAATTTGGGGCGAACAACAATAATACCCCCGCATATTTGGCGCCCAGAACGTGGAGCGAATTAACCAGGAAGGAGCGAAATAACCAGGAAGGGGCGAAGGAACCAGGACGTGGAGCGAATGGAGCAGTGAACTGAACTACAAGACGCAGATTTCAGAAACAACTACAGGAACGACAGACGACGCGGATGAGTGGACATCGTAATTCCGAGATTAAAAGGCAACAGGGGAATTCAACTACAGGACACAAAAACATCGAGACGACATAGATTCATCATAATACGACGCAGAAGCGACATATACGTCTAGGAGAGAGGGGCAGGAAGCTGGACATCAAAGCAACATCAACAGACAGCATCACAAAGGTCAGAGTATAGCAATTTTTTTTTATCCTAAAAAAAATTGTGAAAATTTAAATGTACTTGAGGAGTGGCAGGATTAAGAAAACAATGTCTACTAATAATACTAAAGAAACAATTATGGAAGGGGATAATGTAACAGTTAGCTGTAATTCAATACAGGTTACAGAAAATAGCTCAAACAATGTAGGAGTTGAGGGAGGAAATGTTAGTGAAGAAAGTCAGAATAGAACAGCAGGAAATGTTAATTTTGATGCTAGTATGATGATGGAAATGCTAAAAGATATTGTTAAGAGTAATGAGAAATTAAGGGAAGATATACAAAAGAATAATAGGGAATTGAGGGAAGATATTAGTAAGAGTATTACAGATCAATTAAGGGAAGATATGCAAAAGAATAATAGGAAATTGAGGGAAGATATTGGTAAGAGTAATGAGAAATTAGAGCATAAATTAGATCAAAACAAGGAAGAAATGGAAAATAAATTTATGGAGCTAGATAGCAGTATGACAAGAATAAGAAATGAAAATCAGGAAATGATAGCAAATGAGATCGGGAAAGTTTCAAAGAAAATGTCAGACATGTGCAGGGAAATATCTAACAAAAATAATGAGGTTAATACTAAGTTTGAACATGTTGATGTAAAATGTAGAGTAGCGTGGGGCAAGTGTACGCACTTAAACTTTCAAGACCTCTGCAACGGTATCTATTCAACCAGTATATCTGAAATTTTTATTATGCAATCTTTATTCTATTGTCCATCACAAACAGTGGTTAAAACCTATTTTTACATGCGAAAAATAGTTTTATAAATGTTCAATTAAAATGTGACCCATGCGAACTTTTGCCCCATAGATGGGGGTAAGAGTACGCATAAGGTGGGGTAAAAGTACGCAGAAAACACAAATGTTTAATTTTAATGCTTGGTGCTGTAACTTTTATTACATTATAAGAATACACCAAGGACCTTAGTCTGACTAATATTGAACATCATTCTAAGAATAAGATGATAACCTAAATATAAAAATATTTGAATAAAGAAAAGATTGAAATATTCTCATTGTCTGTCATTTTTAACAATAGTCGCAGATAGATTTGCTGCCTCCCCCGTGGGTGGAACAAGCTACATGCCACCATTCTGCACACTTTTGGCACTGAATCCAATCCTCTTCTGGTGGTTCAACATACTCCCCGTCGCATCCTGGACAGTGGATTTTCTCATTTGAAGTTGAAGTTGACGCTTTGGGTAGGACTGAATGGTATTTGGTCCTTTGGGGTCTCATATCGTTTTGTGCATATTTTGATACATCACGCTTGACGTGTTTTGAAGCACTGGATGATTTAAGGCTTGATTCATTTCCAATCTTCTTTTAAAGGGTGAGCTAGTCAGTACTTCCAATTTTTTACTTCTCTTACTTCTTTCCTCTGCAATTGAAATTGTGTTATTACACGTCCTGGGTTATTTAGTAACCGTTTGTCACACATTGCAGAATATAGATCTTTTAACGGCTTGAAAAATGATCTGTCGAGGGGCTGCAACCTATGTGAAGTATCGGGAGGAATCGATAATAGATGAATACCATTGTGTCTGCAGTAGACAATTGCTTCCAAGTTTATATGGGATATGTGGTTATCTAGCACCAGAAGTATTGGATTCTCCATGCTTCCTCTTACATGCTTCTGAAAATGCTTCAGCCACTCAGAAAATAGCTCACTGTTGATGTAGTCACTGTCTGAGCACATCATGATTGAACCTGGTGGAGTTCCGTGCATGAGTTCTTGTTTAGCTCTTTTTCTTGCAAATATTATGGCTGGGGGAACATAATTTCCACTGCGCTGACTGCCAAACAACAGTTGTTAAATTTCCTCTTTCTGTAGAAACAATTGTTCCAACTGGTTTCTTACCAGTAGGTGATACAACCTTAGAAGTCTTACTAGGGACAGTGCTTATTCTGATTCATCCATATTATATATTCTTGATAGACAAAACTTGTATTGATCCATCATTTGTTCAAGATTATCAAAAAACAAAGAAACTTGAGCTTTATTAAAGCCCATAACTCGAGCAAGACTTGTTTTGGTGGAAACACGGAGTGATAGTTTGTGCAGTTTCATAAATTTTAGTGCCCAGTCTCTGCCAGCTAAATTGCTGTCCTTGTTAAATGGATGGATTACCTTGTTAATGTCAGCAAACTAAAATGCCAGTTCTACGCAAATCCTTCAATGTTAAACTATACAAGTGAGAGTCAAGGAGTCTGCAAAGCTCTGCCAATTCCTTCGCATGCTGTTTAGTGCGTACTTTTGCCCCACTCCACAGTTCGTACTCTTGCCCCGTTGTCGTCTTTAACATTTCCCAGACCGTACTGCCATCTGTGGCCAGTTTCACACAATGGCCAAGCCACCACACGTTATTACAGAAATTTGTCTGAGAAATGACATAATGCTAAAATACCTGTCCCACATTCCTAATAGCTCAATCACGTTTCCAAAACCACGAAAAATAACATCAAGATGAATGATTTTCAATCTTACCTCATAGTTTAAAGACGAAACACACCAGCACAACGAAACTATGTAGAGAGGCTATCGGCCATGTAATTCTTCCAACAGCATACAGTACTGCCAATTGCACGGCCGTCTTCATATAAATATCCCTTGTGCGTACTCTTACCCGCCGCGTACTTTTGCCCCGCACTACTATACAGAGTTAGGTAGCAGAATGAGTAGCATTTCAAGTGAGTTAAGAGAGATGATGGAGGCTACGAATGCATATTTAATTCAGGTGCAAGTTAATTTCAGAGGGGAGATATATGAAATACAGAAGGAGTCAGAAACACAAAGAAATAAAATGTCTGAAGAAGTTAAAGTTTTGTCTATAAATAATCAAAAGCTAACTTCTGAAATTAACAAACACCAAGCTGTTCAAAATGAAAACTCCAATCCAGTACAGTTTATTACAGATTTGTCAGAGTACTCTCAAATTAAAAAGATAGCAGAAGAATTGAAAATGACAGTTGTTAAAAGATGTGTTGTTCAGAAAACTTTAGATTGGTTTCAAATGGTATCAAGGGGTGAAATTTCATATGATTCCTTTAAGAGGCTATTCATGAAAATGTTTTGGAAGGTTACGATACGGCTACAAGTAATGCTTAGCCATAGACAATTTGATCCAGGAAAGGGAATAGTAATGACCGCTAAAATAAAAAAGCAAGCAAATCCAGGATAAGTAAAGCTGAACTGCAGAACGAAGTATTGGAATGTAAGAGGGTTAACTATTTATATATGTCATAAGAAAGGAGAAATAAATTCAGGACAAAAATAAATGTTTAATAAAAAATCTGATGTGTTACACTCACATGACTTTCTCTACTCTTGTACAATCTATTTTTACAAACGTCTATTCTCCATATGCTTTATGTTAATCGAGATATCGAGATGTCAATCTTATTGCTAATTTTCTTGTAGATGCAAGGGTAATATGGTAGCTTTTAAGCGATGGTCAAATATTTTAACGCTGGTTGCTATGCGGCGCATTCCATTCTCTTTGCAAGTCCAGGACATAAAAAAATGAATAACGAATTTGAGAAAAAGTATAAGTATTGGAAAATTTAAGGGAATAACAAGCAATATCTCGAAAACGGTTCACTCAACAAAAGAAATGTATATGACATAAGTTGTGTATTTTACCCAGATCTACATTTTTTGTGTAGTAAAATTTTGTCTATCTCTTATGGTTTGCCAGTTATGCAAAAGTCGTTCACAATGAAGAATACTTTTGGAGACATTCCCAGAAAATTCGAGATATACATTTCATTTCTCATGACATTATCTTAAACATATGATATTTTCATCAAAATCGTTAGAGCCATTTTTGAGAAAATTAAAATTTTCGAAAAATCTTCCATGTAAAGGGTAGTCTGGGGTGGGGGGATTTTCTTGAAAACCTTCGTGTCGCATCTCTGGAAGATACTGAACCTAAATACCAAGTTTGGTGATTATCCGACTGTTCGTTTTTGAGTTATGCTGTTCACAGACACACACACACACACACACACAGACACACACACGGACATGTTTCCAAAAATGCTTTTTTTGGATTCAGGAGGTCTCAAAACATGTATTTCCGGTGAAATCTCGGTATCGAAGTTTTGGGTGGAATGCAATACTTCCCCTACTTACTATACGTAGTAGAGAAAGTAAAAAAAGGGTAAAGATAATTAAAACAAATACTTATGTAGCACACAGATATGTGAAATTGTGTCTGGAATTAAGTGTTGTAAATATATTTGTGTAGAGGATAAATATTTTGGTAAATGTGTTCAATTATGACAAAATGAAACAGGTTAAAATTCTTGAATGTATAAATTTTTGTCAACAACCTAAGACAGTAAACCATTTTGTAACAGTAACTAAATAATTCAGGGTACAATATTTGCTATAAAAGAATTGTAATGTTAGATGTATATATATAAACACATTAGACCAGAGCCATTAAATAGTGGCGAGATAAAGGCAAAACATATGTCGTTTGTTAAATGCCTGTGAAGTGTTAAGTGAAAGTGATAAATAGCGTGTGTTCCAAGATTCAGGAGACTAAAAACCCAATTATAAAATTTCCAAACAAGTTGTAAATGTTTATAATTATGTTTCTAGTGGGGCATATGAAGCAGTAATTTGTATCACAATAATGTAAATGTCAGAGTGATTGTAGTGTGAATATGCATTGTTGTGTGATATTGATTTGAGATGTTTGTTGATTGTAAACATTGTAGAGAAGTGGGTTTATACGGCCTTACTGAAACTGACAATAATAGCGTGCAATAATGTAGCGAGGGGGTGAGCTGTTTATCATTATTAGAGACGAGCAAATGACGTCAGAGTGGCGTGTTTTTCTTAGAATTTTCGGGAACATTTTCCCTAGAGCATATGTTTTCGTAATTTTCATTGGATATAAATATAGACGCTAATGTTGGCGCGTTTTATTAACCAATAGCAGCTCGGTTATAATCTTTAGGCATATTGGGGCGAGGAAGTATAAATCCAGTGTCAGGGTCAAGTTTCACTTAGTTCAACGGAGGCATTCATGGTGTATGCGTCCACGAAGTTCATCAAGGTTACGCGTAGCAAATTTATGAAAATTCTCTCGTGTCGTAAAGTTAATTACACAAAAAGTTGAAGTACGCGAATTAATAATGGGCAGTAAAGAAGTTATTATAACAGTTTCAGTTTGGCGAGTGTCAAGATTAATAGATGAAAGTGAATAATTTGTTACGACAATAAAAGTGTAAAACAAATTCTTTTATCAGTGTTATCTTAGGATAAAAACTCCTTTCCGTTTACACATCCTGTACAAGAGAAGTGCTTGACCGAGAAATCATAGCTAGCCGGAGGACAGTGAACCCAAAATTAAATACAATAACAGGTGCTCAGTAAAAGATAACACGAAGTGACCGCGACAAATTGTATTCCATACGTGCGGCAGGTAAACAGTAGCATCTTTAAACTACCAACATTAATACCATTACATATTGTTTCCCCAATGTGGGGCGAACAACAATAATACCCCCGCAAAATTTACTGAAATTCTTTAGGTAAAATATATAAAAACAGACCAATTCTATGTCAAAAATCATAGATTTTGAGCACATACTCCAGAAAGTCGGCCTTATGATTAGTACACGTTTTGATGACATGCCACGACTCATGATTCGTAGGAACATAATACAACTACACAGGTATTGGGGATTCACCCTAAGCATTTATTCCTTTTCCATAGTTAAAGTGTAGATGAAGTTATGCAATTTAGGTTAGATTTTGCCTAAGGATTTTGTTAAGTAGGCTAGATTTCAGGCTATAAGCATTTTACGATTTTATATGGCTAAACGCTACTGTAAAAATGCTATATTTAGCCATAAAATAGCTAAGTTGGCAACACTGGTAGACACCAACGTGAATGAGCTAAGACATTCAATCCCAGGGAATGTTTTTTTTTTCCCACCCTGAGATAGGAGCAAGCGCCCTTATCTGATTTTAAAAGCTATTTCACTCATGCCGCAAATGGGAGATAATGACCAATCACATTTAAAGGAATGCTGTTTTCGAACCAATCGCGGTTATGATTCTGCTCACTTGTTTATCCAAATATCTTTATCACCTCGTCCTTTGGGCTCCTCCTCTTTTTAATATGCTGATGAGGTTGGAGTATCATTTTGTAGTGACTCAGCCACCAACAATCAATTCCGCTACGTTTAAACATAAAAATGGCAGAAACGAGATTTGTTAACGCTTCTGATGAAGATATACACGAGATTATTAATTAGGCATGCCAATTCTAGCACAGTGAAGAACTTCATTTGTAATCCTTCAGCGGTATTCTCATCGTGTAACTTGATCACTGTTTCGTATTCTTAGGACTTTAAAACCACTGCACTAACCTTTATTTTTTCCGGAAAGTTTTGTAGCAGTTTTCTTTTCGCGTTCCTTGTATCTCTCGCCTCTTGAAACAATACATTTCTTGCAGCATTTTAGCGGTGACATTACACACTGTTTTTATAGCATCAAAATAAGGAAATCAGACGGAGAAGACTACAAGGAATACACTATACAATTAACGAGATAATTGTGTTTTTAAATAAAGTACATAATAAACCAATGAATTGAAACAAGTTAACACTTATCAGCCTTTTACTGCAAAGAAAGTCATAATCTATAATATTGATAATATAGGTTTTATTTGTTTCATATTTTTTCTACTAGGAGCATTCAAATCATAGATAAAAGAATAACGAATTCCTACTGCAAGTTCCGCACGAAAGATGACATTTCATTTGTAATGAAAATATCTTAAACATATGATATTTTAATCAAAATCGTTAGAGCCATTTTTGAGAAAATTAAAATTTTCGAAAAATGTTGTAAAGAGTAGTCTGGGGTAGGGGGATTTTCTTGAAAACCTTCGTGTCGCATCTCTGGAAGATACTGAACCTAAATACCAAGTTTGGTGTTTATCCGACTGTTCGTTTCTGAGTTATGCTGTTCACAGACACACACACTCACACACACACACACACACACACACGGACATGTTTCCAAAAATGCTTTTTTTGGATTCGGGGTGTCTCAAAACATGTATTTCCGGTGAAATCTCGGTACCGAATTTTTGGGTCGAATACAATACTTCCTCTACTTATATACATAGTAGAAAAAGTAAACAGACACCTATATGATCAAGTTGCACTGATCAAACAAACAAACAAAACGTGACCATACAATTCTAACTTATTTTCGAAAACAACCCACTTATATTGCAAATAAATATATGATGATTTTAGTATAATAATCATGATTTTTGGGCAAATCACATTCTATTCTTAAAATAGCCTTAGCGAATGCCACTCATGATTTCCAAATCCTCTAGTGATTTGGAAATTTAGCTGATTATTTGAAAACCACTCGTGGAATTACTACACAAAGAAATACTGTGTTCCTCTCACGAGAATGTGTCTGTAAGGAATGTGTTGACATCAACAATTCTATCGCTATCTGCGAAAGATTACGGCTCCACTTTCAACACATCAATTTTAAGGCTTCTTAGAAAACATACGCTCTTCTGCTAGAAATGCTGAATGACCACCTGGCTTTTTTATTATTTATTTATTATTGTCGCTTTAACATTAAAGTCATAACGCGACTGCAATAAATTTTAATAATTACAATATTTTGAAACAAATTACAACGTTCGTAGATAGGGCACTCTGCAACTATATGCTGAACTGTGAGAATGGAGTGACAGTGCTTGCAGGTAGGCTGATGATCTTTTCCAAGGAGATATGAATGGGTAATTGCAATATGTCCGATACGTAGCCTGGTGAGAAGTACCTGGTCACGGCGAATTAGATGTTTTATTGGGTAACTGAAACTAGGATTGGGGCTTATGGCGATTAGTTTGCTATTGGATGTGGTACTCCAGTGTAGCTTCCATTTCTTACATATTTCATACTTTAAGAAACTTTGGAAATCGTGATGCGGAACCTTGAGGTCGGTCAGGCTTGGAGAGTGGCATGTTGCTTCTTTAGCTGCTTCATCAGCCTTTTCATTTCCAGATATGCCCATGTGAGATGGTATCCATGCCAGCGTCACACGTTTATTGCAGGCTTTTATCTCATTATACAGCTGTAAAATGTTCTGCACTAAAGAGTTTCTGGGTGACTTCTATTGTAGAGCTAGAATTGCGCTCATCGAGTCAGTGAAGATGAGATAACGCTGTTCAGCTTTCATTGTGTATTCCAGGGCAAATCTTATGGCAAAAAGTTCACAGGTGATGCAGTAATTTGTATCACAAATTACTTAAATGTAAATAATGATTGTAATATGAATATGCATTTTTATGTGACATTGATTTGAGATGTTTATTGATTGTAATTATTGTTGAAAAGAAGTTTATACCGCCTTACTGAAACTGACAATAATAGCGCAATAATGCAGCGAGGGGGTGAGCTGTTTTATCATTATTGGAAACGAGGAAGTTACGTAATGTTGGCGCGTTTTTCCTTGAGAATCTTCTGGAACGTTTCCCTAGAGCATATGTATTCATAATTTTCATTGGATATAAAAATAGACGCTAATGTTGGCGCGTTTTATTAGCCAATTGCAGTTCAGTTATAATCTTTAGGCATATCTGGGTGTAGGAGTATAAAAAGCCAAGTCAGAGGTAGATCGCCCTCAGTTCATCGAAAATATTTGTAAAGTACACGTCGCCTTCAGTCAGTCAGTTCATCAAAATTCTTTGTATACTACACGTCGCATTCCCGTCAGTTCGTCGAAAATATTTTGTATGATACACGTCGCCTTCAGTCCAGCAGAAATATTACACGTCGGTTATAGATTCACAAGTTACGCGTAGCAGAATTATAAAAAAATCTAAAGTGTTGTAAAGTTAATTATACAAAAGGTTGAAGTACGTGGATTAAAAGTGATCAGTAAGAAGTTATTATAACAGTTTCAGTTAGATCAATGTGTAAATGTGATAGTGAAAGTGTTCGACAATAAAAGTATAAAAGAAATTCTTTCATCAGTGTTATCTTTGGATAAAAGATTCCTTTCCGTTTACACAACCTGTATAAAGAGAAGTACTCGACCCAAAAGCTAGCCGGAGGACAGTGAAACAGAATTAAATAAAAAAATAAAATTAAAATTCTTTCAAACAAAAAACTAATACTGCCGCAAATTGCTAACACCAGATGGAGCTACAAACCGAACAAATGAATGACGTCACAAGATGGCTTCAACGCGTGAAGTAAACACAAATACAAAAACATTATAAGTAATTCACTCGCAAATTGGCTACCACAACGTGGGGCTACAATAATGTTAAATACAACATAAATACCATCGCAAATTGGCTCCCAAACGTGGGGCTCAACAACAAATAAATGTTACCTCAAATTGGCTCCCATACGTGGGGCAGTTAAAATTATGTAACCAAACAAAACAAAAGGAGCACAATATAAGATCTTCAAGTTCTAATAATTTACGTAAAAACATATTACGTAAGCATAAAACCGCCGCACAGGAGAATATAGAGAGGTAATTTGGAAGACTGTAAGCCTAAGGAATTGTATGTTCAGGATGTACCACAGCACAACCACTACTCCCATTCATTTTAGGCCCATCAGTACATGTAGGTATGAAGTTTTGGTGCATGCCACAAATTTCGTGAAACATTAGCTGGTAATGGGTAATATATGTAACCATTTTGTTGTATTTGGCTAGAGTGGTGACGATAGGCGGGGTCAGCTGCTTTTGTATGCTTTCCTCGTCACAGATTTTAACGTTAGCAACTATTTCTCGGGCTTGACGGTCTACAATTCTTCCTTTCTTACTGGGCATTGTAAATAACTTTATAAATCACAAGAAAACACTTACACACTGCTCCAAGTGAAACACGCTGGGATACTAACATTGCCCGATGTTTTTAATGTAGATAGTAGATTTATTTATGACACGTACCCCACTCACTCTTCCGGAAAGCAGAACACCCCACAAACGTTTTCTCGTCAGAGGCCTACAGTAACTAGTTTGCATATTTACAGTAAGCAGAGGAAGTTGTATTCCATCAATAAATTCGATGCCAAGATTTAAACGGAAATATATATTTTGCTCCCCCGAAACCAGAAAAAGCGTTTTAGAAAAAGGTTCGCGCGCGCGCGTGTGTGTCTGTGAATACCATAACTCAAAAACGAAAAGTCGTTTAAATACCAAACTTGATATTTAAGTTCAGCATCTTCCAAGGATGTGACACGAAGATTTTCAAGAAAATTCCCCCACCCCAACTACCCTCTACATGGAAAGGTTTTCGAAAATTTTGTAACGATTTTGATTAAAATACCGCATGATCAAGATATTTCAAGACAAATGAAATGTATATCTTGAATTTTCTAGGAATCGACTCTGAAGCCCTCTTCATCTGAATGACTTTTGCATAACTGGTAAACCGTAAGAAATAGACAGAATCTTACTACACAGAAAATGTAGAGCTTGTTAAAGTGCACAATTGATGTCAAATACATTTTTGTGAAGTTAAGCTTTTCCAAGATATTCCACATTATATTCCATGTTATTGATTTGAATTTTCAAATACACTCTTCTGAAATGGAAAGTCGTCATTCGTTGTTGTTTACTTTCTCTACAACGTACATAGTAGTTAGAGAAGGTATTGCATCCCACTCAAAAATTCGATACCGAGAATTTCACCAGAAAACATGTCTTGAGGCCCACTGAATAATAAAAACAACACATTTTTAGAAGAAGGTCCGTGTGTGCGTTTGTATGTGTGTGTGTGTGTGTGTGTGTGTGTGTGTGTGTGAACAGCATCGCTCAAAAACGAAAAGTCGGATAGATACCACTTGGCATTTAGATTCAGTACCTACCAAAAATGCGACACGAACATTTTCAAGAAAACCTTCCATCCCAAACAACCGTTTACATGGAACGTTCTTCGAAATTTATGATTGTTTAAAAAAATGCCTCTATCGACTTTTATTCAAATATCATATATTAAAGATATTTACATGAACAATAAAATGTATATCTTGAACTTTCTGGGAATAGCCTGTGAAATCCACTTCATTCGGAAGTAATTTTGTATAATCTTATATAACTGATAAGCGTTAAGCAATAGACGAAAACGTACAACACAAAGAATGTAGTTATCTTTAAAACATGCAATTTATTTTAAATAATTTTTGGTGGCATAAGCATTCCTGAGATATCCGTTATAAAAGGTTCGAGTTGTTCATTTATTGGTCATTCCCTTAAAGTCCTGCCAATTCAGTTGTTTCTAGCGAATGCATGGAAACAGTAAAGAACTTTAAGGCAGTGTATAGCGCCCAGTTGTTAAACATTTGACTATCGCTGTTCTCTTTGTATCTTTAACGAAATGTGTAATGTAGCTATTTCTGCAAAAATGTATTCAGAAGTAGATAGAAAATAAGTTTTAGTAAGAATAGTTTGTATACACACTATATAACGATAGAGGGTAGAGAAAGTCGTGTGAATGTAAACACATCAGATATATATATATATATATATATATATATATATGTGTGTGTGTGTGTGTGTGTGTGTACGTATACACTTTTTTCTCTGTAATTGTAAGTTGCTCTAACATGAAGTAACTTTTAGCCTTCCTTGTGATACCTACAGAAGCAATAAAATTATAAGTTATCTCCCACACACACACACACTCACCCAATACTGTGTATCATGTCGGCTACTTCATCAACTCACTCAAGTGAAGATAACTATATGAGAAAGCCGAACAGATAGAATCTCGGATCTCGATCGATTAGCTTCGGGGCAATCCGCATAAGACTTGCTGCTTTTCCTCTGCCTTTACAGAACTTTCGAGTTTGAATACGACAGCGCTAGGAAGTGGTTGCTTTAATATTGTGACTATGTCCAGTTTTCAAACTGCCACTCTCTCAGTTCTCACTATCACTGTTTTCATCTTATGTAGTTCACCTTCACTAATGTCACTTCACTGAGGTGAACTAGTTCAATTATCTGTCACTTCACTCCCTTTGTGACGTAGCCTCTTCACGCCGGACGGTTCATTTCACTCGAAGTCGAACACAAGACCCTCACAATCCGTCGCTCTGCAGTAGCACTAGCTGCACGTAGCAACAGTTGTCACCAACTCGCTCGCCGACTGTCCGACGCAACTCAACTAACTCATCGACTCGCAACTCGACTCGACTCGCACCAACTGCTCTCACGTGAATGCTCGTTTATGTAAGTAGTGGAATCTTTCCACAAGTTTTTCGAACGTTCTAGAACTATCTCTCAACATGCTTTCTGGAGGAGGGGGTGATCTTCCGATAACGCTCCCGAGGTTTACGCTGGTGAGCGGCCGTTATCGTTGTTTACTCAGACCACTGGGCGCCGACCTCCCGATAACCTTGGGCCATAGTCACTGCATCACAATATATTACACGCAATAGGAAGAACCAAGTAAAATGTTCCGGACTCTTTCTTTCTAATGCAATTTTCCATTCCTTCAGGTGTGGCGCCAGTGGGTGAGCTGGTGCCCCACTAAAACTATCTAAGCCCATCCATAAGCCCCCCCCCCCCCCGAGATGGTGATAAATATCTGAGTAGTTATACCAGGTGAGTTAGTTACGTATTCTGTTTTTGGAAGATAGGCCACCCTTCAAGTTACAATTGCGCTTTAAGTCTATTTTCTTCGCTTACCAAATGGTAAGTCAACCAATTCCTCAGCAGCAGCAGAAAGAATCGACTCTGTGAGATGTTCGACTAAAACATTCACAGAGTCGTGCTCATTGTAGTTAAACACAGCCAACCGGGAATAAAGGTTCCAGTTGGCATGAACTAAGCGTTATCTAGGTAAGCGGGTGCAAATTATACCTGGTGTTAAGAGACTAATAAGACATGGAAAATGGTCACTAGAGGTAAATCAGAGATGGCATTCCATTGTAAGAAAGCTGCTAACTGTGGTGAATAAATGCAATAGCAAGGTGTGAAAAGTGTTGAAGGAGCCTGAAAGAAATGTAGGCTCTCCGGTGTTCAGAAGAGCTAGGTTTGAGAGTTTTTTTATTATTATTTTACTTATGGACGCTCTTTAACTGATATGGTCCTCAGCGTCCCATTCTATATTGGGCGTGAAAGGCCGGTAATTTTGCTCAGAGGCTTCTTTATCAGGCTTGAGGTTCTTTTACGCGCCGTAAATCTACGACAATGTGCTTTAACCAGGAGCGTGCCATTGGGACTTCTAATGCACGACTTTAGAGGACCAGCAACCTTATCGAGACCCTTTTGAACTATAAATGCACTCACCGATGTAAATTTCTTTCCTTCCTCTATTCTATATACAACCAAGTAGCGAGGACCATAACACTCGACTACTTCTTCTCTAGTGATCTTTAATATTTTTATTTTTTAAAATCCATAGCGCGAATAAATCCTCCACGATTACAGATGTCTCCAAATAATTGAGATTTTATTTATGGACGCCCTTTAACTGCTGTGGTCCTTAGCGTCCCATTCTATATTGGACGTGAAAGACCAGAAATGTTGCTCAGAGGTCTCTTTATCAGGCTTGAGGTTCTTTTACGAGCCGTAAATCTACGACATGGGACCACCGGGTTTATTTCCCTTCCGAAGGAAGCCATGCTCAAGATTTTACGCCCGAAAAATATCCACCACCCTACGCCGGGTTTGAACCCGCGACCTCGGGAACTAGAGGCTAGCATGGTAACCACTACACCACAAATGTCTCCGATGGCATGCTCACATTCTGAGCGCCACCCCAACTTAGGTGAAAGTCCTGGCCTGGACCTTGCTCGCCTTAGGGTCTCACCTCCCAATTCATAGACAGAGAGACCCAATTGCTTTCAGGAGTGTAACAGCTCATGTAATAGCCCCTACCCGGGACTGACTTTATCAGCGGATACGAACACAGTCCTACATGATATGGAGAGGCTGGGGGTCACGCATTACCCAATCATCCCTTGTGACTACCCTCCTCCGTCCGGCGCAGCGGTATTCTTCAGACTGTATTCAGGGAGGTAACTTGTAGTTGGTCAAACACGCTTGTAGACCGAAGTTGATTGGGCGTTTGGCATAAGCCTTCTCACCTCTTAGAGGAACCCAATCGAGAGCGTGGCTCAGGACTCCGGGAGCGCCAATCCCGTACCTACTGTAGTAGGCCCCTGGGGATCGTACACAAGAGGCTGAGCATGTCCCAAAAGGGGAAAAAACCAAAGAGGTTAGATCTGTGAACGTGCTGGCCACGATTTCAGTACTCCTCTACCGATCCAGCTATTAGGATAGTTACACTTAGGAAATCCTTTAAGCCACTGGATTAATGCGCAGGTGCCCCATCGCCTTCGAACCACATTAACTGGCGTATTCCTAAAGGAACACCTTCCAGAAGTTCTGGCAAAGTATGTTGTAAAACTGCAGGTAAACGTGGCCCGTCAAACGTGGAAGTAATAAATAGGCCCCTATGAGTGTGTCATTCACAATGCCAGCCCAAATATTCACTACAAACCGGTGTTGGTAATTTGATACTGTAATAGCTCTAGGGTTTTCTTCTGCCCAAATGTGACTATAATATGTGCTATACATGCCATCTCGTGTAAAAACCTTCTTGTTCGTCCACAATATGGCTATAGGAAATCTTGGTTAATCAATGCATTCATGAAAAAACCACCTGACAAACTGTAGTCGGATTGGAAAGTCATCTGACCCCAGTGCTTCAACTCGGGTGAGGTGATACGGATGTAATTGCTATTCGCGCAGAATGCTAGTAACCGAAGATTGGCCTGTATGCATGGCATGCGCCATTGCTCTTCTGCTTGTGGCTGGAGAATTATGTACCCAGTTACTGACTTCCTCTTCTAGTCACTGTTCTTACATTTCTTGGACTCCCGAACAATGCGCTTGTTTTTGGAAAGTTCCTGTTTCTCGCAGTCGTTGATGTACGGCAGTAAAAATGCTGTGACGAGCAAATGTCTCCCTGGGTAAAGGTCAGCCAAAGATCTCGTATAGCCTTTTCGTATTTCCCCCAAGCAGAACCACAAACGCAATGCATGTCTGCTAGTTCTGTACAAGTAAAGTGAAACATTTTTTTATAATAGGCTGTAAAACTGAAAACGCTTTAGTATATCCTGATAACTGAGAATGATAACCCACACCTCTTGTAGGAAACCACAAAATCACAAAGTGCGTAAATTATGCGACGGAATCCCTTACCATTTAAATAACAAAACGCAGGTTTTAGGCTAATAGCCATCAAAATCAACTAGGTATATAAAGTTCAAAGAACAGCATGTATGTCTGTTACAGGAGCTATGAAAACAATTCGTACTGCAGCAATGGAAACACTCTTGAACCTGACTCCATTGCATTTAGTTGTAATGAAGGAGGCAAGAATGACACTCTATAGACGGCAACACCATAAGCCACTGAGAATTCCTGAAATAGACTCAAGCTTTCTATGAATTAAGAAATACATCTTTAGAAATGCTGTCAGGCTATATAACATTTTATAAAGAACTCCATGGTCATTATTGACCCTGAATGTTGGACGAATAAAACTCTGAAAACTCCTTAGAAAACTTTGATGTGTTTACAGATGGCTCAGGAACAGGATCCGGAGTATATGGCATAAGACCAAGGTGCAAAAAGCTTTTTTTTTTCCTCGGGTGAAAATGCTACTTTTTAAACAAAAATGTATGCTATTATTCAATGCATACATGAAAACGTAAAGAGAGCTTACACTGGTAACAGATCCTTATCTTCTCAGATAGCCAGGCTGCACTTAAGGCTCTAAGTAGTCATAATGTAACGTCAGGACTGGTTTTAAACTGCCTAAACATACTCACAAACCTGGCAGAACTCATCTGGTGCCGGTAATAGTGGCATGGAAGAAAATGAAAAAGCTGATGAACTTGCAAGACAAGGAGCAGCTTCACAATTTATTGGACCAGAGCTCTACGAACATCTATTAAGAACTGGTCCAAAGCAGATCATAAAACCTGGCTTAAAGCTCCAGAAAACAAACATGGTAAACTATTTATTAGAAAACCATGTAAGAAAAGAGCAGAAAGCTTACTTAAATGAACAGACTTCAGCTGAGAACAGTTATTGCATTTCTCACAGGACATGCTTCTGTGAAAAAGCGTCTTAACACGGTGGGAGTGTTTCAGGGTCAGATTGTGCAAGCATTAAACTCAAACAGTCCAACACGTTTTATGCTCCTGTGAGGCTTTGGCTCACAGGAGATATTTTTGGGGAAATGTTTTTAGAACCAGAAGAATTTGAAATTACAATGTAATGAGACTGTATTTCTTGGTAAAGCATGCAGGCATAATGAATTGACTTTAAAACGATACAGGTAATGCAATAAAGCCAAAGCTGAAGTGCGTCCGGAGCAGTGGCGGAAATTTGTATCGTATAAGACAAGACAATGGTGAAATAAACCATGTTAAAAACAGAACATAAGCGATATGCAAAGAAAACGAAATACAAGCCATATTCCAATACCGTGGGTGAACAGGGATCTGATTGACAGAATTTCATCTAATATGACGCGGGTTTGAAAAACGTTTATGTCTTCTAGCTCTAAAACAAGACGTTTACGGACATACATTCCCTATAAGAAAATACTCAAGTATAACCGCTGATTCACGTGTTAAAATTATTCGGCGTTATTCTGACTCATCCTGTACAACAAAACTGTTTTTTTTTATGCAAACGTTTATCTCGATTAACATGAACTAGATCGAAAGCAAGTTTTCGTACGAATAGTTGCAGAAGTATAAAAATAATCGATAGTGGGTACAGTAAGTCATGTGAACGTAACACAGATGTTTTAGTTTTCTGGTCATTTAGGGGTTGAAATTAGAAGCTGTCTATAGCCTAATGTCCGTCCGGAAGAACAGTGCTTTTCAGTCGTGAAAAATTATCAAAATCGGATTAGTGATTTCCTAAACTACATGCCCGCGTGTGCGTACGTACACACACGCACACACAAATACACACGTGTTGCATTCTCATGACTTTCTCTGCTCACTCCTTTATGAACTATTCAAAAAGCTCTTTCGTCTATCTACTTCTTGTTAATAGAGAACAAAATTTTATTGCGCATTTACACATTTCGTAGTAGATAATTAAACATTCAAACTAATAATAAATGTCTTGGAAATGGTTAGTGCACATGTTACAATTTTGTTATAGGTATATGGATATGCTATGCAGAATGGTAACCTTGCAATGACCCGTAACAAAACAAGGGCAGCTAATCAAGAAGGTGCACTCAGGCGGCGTTTTTAAGGACACGGAAACATATTTTTCCACTTAAAGAAACAAGCGAATAGAAAACGTGGCTAACACTCTCCTCTCTTGATATTGGCAATCTGTCTCGCCCGGCGGAGTGGAAAATACGGCAAGAGAGAAATGGGTTCTTATCAACAGGCACTGAGAGTTTGTATGGCTTTATTGTGAATGTGGGCGTTTCGTAGCCGATAACCTCACAGCGTTTACTAGACCTACTAGCATGAAAAACATTTCTTTCAGGATTCGTTACTTGACCAACGCATGTAAATATTTAAAAATTGACTATGCACTTACGAATATTATCGCTACCTGCAAGAAGCAGAGAGCCACGAGTAATAACTCTTCTCTTATAATAAATCTATAGCACCATAATAAGGAGAGCAAATATTGTAATCCCACAGACACTTACCCGATTTTGACAATTATTTCACCATTGAAAAACCACTGTCCTTCCTGAAGGACATAAACTATGACACCTTCCAATTTCAATTCCTAATTGACTGAAAGTTATTTACAAAAAATGTAAACTAGAATACGAACACGTTGGAGTTACAAATCAACGGAAGACATGACTAAGTTTTGAATTTGAACTTATTGCCATGAAATGAAACTCAAAAACATCTTGGGCCCATCGGCTTGCGCTTTAAAATGCCAGGCTTGCCTGGGCATTCCTTAACATATCTTCACAAATTAAAAAAAGATCTGAGTTTCACATGACTTTCTCTACCCTCTTTCATTTATTAATGGGTATAAAAACTATTTTTATTACGAAAGTTTATTGTTCGATCTACTTCATTGTAATCGAGATAAACTTTTGCAGAAAGAACTACATTACACATTTCCTTATAGACACAAAGGGAACAGCGATAGTCAAATGTTTAAGAACTGGACGCTATACGCTGGCCTTGAAATTCCACTCTTTCCATGCCATCGCGAGAAACAACTTAATGTCGACGGGACTTAAAAAGAATGACAAAGTATTGGACACATCAAACCATTAATAGCGGATATTTCGGAAATGGTTGATGCCACAAAAAGTTATTAAAATAAATTGTGTTTTAAAGAGATATGCATTTTTTGTGTAGTACATTTTCGGCTATCGCTTAACGTTTACCAGTTATACAAGTTTATACAAAATTCTTCCGAATGGAGAAAACTTCACAAGCTATTCCCAGAAAATTCAAGATATAAATTTTATTTGTCAATTAAATATCTTTAATATATGGTATTTTAATCAAAATCGTTTAGAGGCATTGTTTAGAAAATAAAAAATCTCGAAGTGATCATGTAAAGGGTAGTTGTAGGTGGGAAATTTGCTTGAAAATCCTCGTGTCGCATTTTTAGAAGGGACTAAACCTAAATACCAAGTTTGGTATTTATCCGACTTTTCGTTTTTGAGTTATGCTTTTCATACACATGTATATCACTCACGCGCGGATCTTGTTCTGAAAATTCTTTTTCCGGATTCGAGGTGCCTCAAAACATATATTTCCGGTGAAATCTCAATATCGAATTTTTGGGTGGAATGCAACACCTCCGCCTGCTATGTACTTGGTAGAGAAAGTAAAATTAATGCCTTTTTTGGATTCAGGGGACCTCAAAATGTGTATTTTCGTTGAAACCTCAGTATCTAATTTTAGGGTGGAATGCGATACCTTCTCTACCCACTACATACGTAGTAGAGAAAACAAAAATGCTCTTTTTTGGATTCAGGGATCTCAAAACATGTATTTCCGGTGAAATCTTGATATCGAATCTTTGGGTGGAATGCATTACTTTCTTTACTTACTATGTACGTGGTAGAGGAAGTAAAATTGTGAAAGCTATCATTAAAAGTAAATAAAAGCTTGGGGTCTCTAATACATTTACAAAACATTCTATCACACAACATAGTATTAAAATCCCACTCATGTGGATAAGCTTGCAAAATATAAATGCACACTGAAGTATGTAATTATACGATTAATTGGTTAAGTTGGTATTGTCTAAATGACGAGTGAACAAGTGAAGGTGTTAAGAGTGCTAACAAATGCTAAGCAAACATTCATGAATGTAATTTGCTTCAAATCTATAGAAATTTAACAGTGGTTTATAAGCAAAGTCTACTAAAAATGTAAGATATATATCTTTTGTTTACTAAATACCGGAACACAAGGCACAAAATGTTGTGAGAGGTCGAGTGGTAAGCATTCTAGCTTCTCAAACCGGTAGTGCCGAGTTCGATTCCCAGTTGGAGCAGGGAACCTTTATTTAATTATAATTTTTCCCTACTCTCCACAGAGTCTGGAAGTATGTATATATGTGGGAGAGAATGTGTCTTTGTTTCAAGATAGAAATGATTAAAACCCAACGTTAAAGAGCTTAGAGGCAACGAAGTGTTACTCAAGCCAAAACCCTCGATATGCCCATAGCAGTTAAGGTGTACAAATGAAACAATTACAAACAGATGTTGCGAGTGCACCTGCAATGTTACACTATGTGTACACTTTTACGATCTTGTTTCAAGTATCATGATCAGGCATGGGAGGAATGTGTCCTGCAAGTTTGGATGCATCTATTGTTACAACCTGTACTTACCCCCAATGTCAGAGCTGCGGATAATGCAATATGACCTATGCCCTCAAGCAACACGCATCTTTGTATCGCCGTTGACGACGTCTGCGGAGACATTATGCTAAGTGACAATACATTTCGCATTTTGGGTCCATCGATTGGTGCAAGTTTCTCATCTAAATGGGTTCTTGATAACCACTCTCCTTCTTCTGGAGCGAAAAGAAGGCTGTGTTGCATTAAAACAGCGGAGTCATCTAGCAAATACAGTGGTGATCTTGGTTAATCCAAATAAGTGCCTGCGTTTATATCAGCACTTCTTTTTTTTTCTTCTTTTTCGTTCTTCTTCTTCTCAAAATTATATTATTATCATTATTATCATCATCATCTAACCATCATCTGAGTCTCTCACTCGGGAGGTCTCATGTTCGATTTCCGTTAGACGGCCGTGTTGGTCTTGCGTTTATTCGTGGTTTACCCAGGTCGGAAGAGGGATGTTGAGCGGATTATATTGATACTACCAGCAATTTTTTTATTCCTTATTTTCTGTCATTTCATTTCCTCTTTACCTGTCAGAATTGCAGGGCCAGGCGAGATGAACGTTAGTTAATTTTGATTTTCTTAAAAGAGGCTCTAACAATTTTGATTAAGATGAAATATTAAAAAAATAATAATTGAAATATTCAATATTTAAGATATTTACATGGTAAATAAAATATATATACATATATATATATCTTAAATCGTCTGGGAATAGCTTATGAAGTCCTCTTCATTTGGGTGAAATTTCGTATAACTGGTAAACAATGACGGACAAAAACTTACTACAGCAAAAATGTAGTGGATTGCCTTAAAGCACACAATTCATTTCAAAACATTTTTTGTGTCAGTAGCCATTTCGGATACCTATATCTTTTGTTATTGGCCTGAATTTGTCAATATGTTGTCATTTTTACTTTCTCTGCCACATACGTAGTAGTGAGAGAATTTATTGCATTCCGCCCAAAAATTCGACATCAATATTTCACCGGAAATACTATTTTGAGGCCCCGGAATCCAAAAAGAAGCACAATTAGAAAAAGGTCCGAGTGTGTAAGTGTATATGTTGAAGTAGTATTAGTGTGTATTTGTGTATTTGTGTCCCCACGTGGTGGATAATGTTTCTCACGTAATGTTGTTTACCTCACGCGTGCAGCCATATTGTGTGACGTCATTCGTCGGTCGCCTGCTAACTCCATCTGGCGTAGCAATCTATATGAATTAGTTTTAAGGTTATGTATATTGTCTTCCGGCCAGCTATTTAGGTAGGCATTTAATTCTTGCAGGGTGTGAAGCGGAAAAGGAATCTTTTATCCAAAAATTACTAGTGAAGAAATGTTTTTTTTATACTGTTTTATTGTCGAACACGTGCACTAACACTTTCACAGATTTGTCTAGATAATCGCCATACTGAAACTGTTTGTAATAACTTCTCACTTTTAACTCACGTACTTCAATTTTTGTATATAAGTGACTTTGTAATATTTTAGATCTTTAATGATTTTCACTGCGCGTAACTTGAACTGAAGGACCGATTGACAACATGTAGTCACGTATTGTACTTTGATGAACTGAGCGGCCTGCGGGAGATGATGTGTAATGCCTCGTGAATCTTGCCGAACTGGAGAACGATGTGAATGCTTCGAGAATCTTGCTGAACTGGAGGACGCTCGCTTTGAATCTACACTATTTATAGGCTTACCTCAAGATACACCTAAAGATTATAAATGAATTACCATTGGCTAATAAAACGCGCCAACATTAGCGTCTATTTTACTATCCAATGAAAACCACTAATACATATTACTTTTATAGAATGTTCTGGAAGCTTTTTTTACTGAAAAGGCGCGAAACATGACGTAACTTCCTGGTTCCCGGTAACGATAAACAACTCACTCCCTTGCTAAAGTATTGTGTTATTGTTAACAGTTTCAGTAGAGCCGAAAATTATTATTTACCATTAATAATTACAATTATTAAACCTCTGAAATCAATGTTACATAAAAATACATATTCATATAAAAATAATTATTTACATTAAAGTAATTTGTGATACAAATTACCGTCTCATATGCCCCACTAGAAACATAATTATAAATATTTATAACCTGTTTAGAAATTTTATAATTTTGTTTTTAGTCTCCTAAATCTTGTAACACACGCTATCACTTTCACTTTACACTTCACACGTATTTAACACACGACATATGTTTTATCTCGCCACTACTTACTGGCTCTGGTTTAATTAATTTAGATATTAATCTGACACAAAAATTTTTTTATAGCAAATATTTTACCCTAAATTATTTAATTAGTGTTACAAAAAAATGGTTTACTTTCTTATATTGTTACCAAAAATTTATCAATTCAAGAATTTTTTTGTAATTACCATACATATTTACCAAAATATTCACCCTTTACATATATTTACATCTCTTAAATCTAGATAATGCTTTACATTTTCTGTTTACTACACAAGTATTTGTTTTAAATTATTTTTACCATTTTTGTTATTTTGAATTTTATTTTAAACAATACTCTTGGAATTGCATTTACGTATCTTTACTTTAATATCATATTAAGTTTCAATTATTACCTTCTTCTTTTCAAATACTATTACAGTTAATAAAAATTTAATTTATTTATTTATTCATTTCTCTTTTTTTTTTTAAACATTTCTCTTTTTTTTTTTTTTTTATAACTTATTTCTCTTTTCAAATGACATATATATTTAGTTAACCCTCTTACGTTCCAATACATTTCTCTGCAAGTCGTCTTCAACTATCCAGCATTTACTTTACATCTCATTGCTATTTACCCTCCTGGATCAAATTGTGTGTGGCTAAATATTACTCGTAGGCGTAACCTAACCTTCAAATTTTTATTCATGAATAACCTCTTGTATTCATATGACATCTTGTTCCCTGATAATATTTGAAAACAATTTACAGTTTCTTGAACAACACATCTTTTAACAACTTTCATTTTTAATTCTTCTGCTATCTCTTTACTTTGAGAATACTCTGACAAATCTGTACTAAACTGTACTGGACTGGAGTTTTCATTTTGAACATCATGGTACAATTTACTTCTTTGCATTACTGACTCATTTTGTATTTCTGATATTTCCCCTCTGAAATTAAGTTGCACCTCATTCACATCTACATTCATAACCTCTTTCATCTCTCTTAGCTCACTTGAAATATTACTCACTTGACTGCCTAACTCTGTACATTCTACATTAACCTCACTTTTAGTATTAACCTCACTTTCTTTGTTATCTCTTTCCCTGCTCATGTCTAAAATTTTCTTTGAAACTTCACATATTTCACTTACTATTACTTCCTCATTTTCATCTCTTATTTCTGGCATACTACTACCTAGCTTCGTAACTTTCTTTTCACTTTCTTCACTGCTTTGATCTACTGTTTGCTCTAATTTCTCATAACTATGAATTAGTTTATCTAAGTTCTCATTATACTTACTAATCTCTTTCCTTAATTTCTCATTATCTTCCCTTATATTTCTCAGCATTTCCATAATTATCATATTAGTATCAAGATTAACATTTCCTGCTATTCTATTCTCACTTTCTACACTAACATTTTCATCTTCAAATCCCAAAAAATCTGGGCTATTCCCTGTACTTTGTATTGGATCACAGCTAACTATTACACTATCTCCCTCCATAATTATTTCCTCCGTATTATTGGTAGCCATTGTTTTTATTATCCTACCACTTCTCAGTCTCATTTAATTACCTTTTTGATGCTGTCTGATGCTGCAGTTTTGATGTCCAGCGTTCTGCCCCATTCTCCTAGGTTTGTATGTCGCTTCTGCGTTGTATCGTGATGAATCTACGTCGTTTCGATGTTTTCTTGTAGCTGAATTACCCTTCTGTCTCGGAATCTGCGTCTATAGGTCATTTCACTGCTGCTTTCGCCTCTCTGGTTATTCTTGTTCCTTTCCTAGTCGTCTAGCCTTCCTTTCCTAGTTGTCGCTCCACGTTGATGCGCCAATTTGAAGTAGGTATAGCACAAATGGTATATTGTAAATTTATGTGTTGCCATTTCACGCGTATTAGCGAGAGAACTTGCTTTACGTAATGTCTTTTTGTTATCGAGCCCCACGTTGTGGAGCCAATTTGAAGTAGGTATTAGTGTGTATTTGTGTATTTGTGTCCCCACGTGGTGGATAATGTTTCTCACGTAATGTTGTTTACCTCACGCGTGCAGCCATATTGTGTGACGTCATTCGTCGGTCGCCTGCTAACTCCATCTGGCGTAGCAATCTATATGAATTAGTTTTAAGGTTATGTATATTGTCTTCCGGCCAGCTATTTAGGTAGGCATTTAATTCTTGCAGGGTGTGAAGCGGAAAAGGAATCTTTTATCCAAAAATTACTAGTGAAGAAATGTTTTTTTTATACTGTTTTATTGTCGAACACGTGCACTAACACTTTCACAGATTTGTCTAGATAATCGCCATACTGAAACTGTTTGTAATAACTTCTCACTTTTAACTCACGTACTTCAATTTTTGTATATAAGTGACTTTGTAATATTTTAGATCTTTAATGATTTTCACTGCGCGTAACTTGAACTGAAGGACCGATTGACAACATGTAGTCACGTATTGTACTTTGATGAACTGAGCGGCCTGCGGGAGATGATGTGTAATGCCTCGTGAATCTTGCCGAACTGGAGAACGATGTGAATGCTTCGAGAATCTTGCTGAACTGGAGGACGCTCGCTTTGAATCTACACTATTTATAGGCTTACCTCAAGATACACCTAAAGATTATAAATGAATTACCATTGGCTAATAAAACGCGCCAACATTAGCGTCTATTTTACTATCCAATGAAAACCACTAATACATATTACTTTTATAGAATGTTCTGGAAGCTTTTTTTACTGAAAAGGCGCGAAACATGACGTAACTTCCTGGTTCCCGGTAACGATAAACAACTCACTCCCTTGCTAAAGTATTGTGTTATTGTTAACAGTTTCAGTAGAGCCGAAAATTATTATTTACCATTAATAATTACAATTATTAAACCTCTGAAATCAATGTTACATAAAAATACATATTCATATAAAAATAATTATTTACATTAAAGTAATTTGTGATACAAATTACCGTCTCAATGTCTGTTGAACAGCATAACTCAAACAAAAGTCGAATAAATATCAAACTTGGTATTTAAGTACAGTATCTTCCAAAGATGCGACACGAAGATTTTCAGGAAAATCTCCTCATCCCAACCACCCTTTACATGGAACATTTTTCGAATTTTTTTTATTTTTTCAAACATGGTTGATTTTGATTAAATACCGTATACTAAAAATATTTACATGAGAAATAAAATGTATATCTTGAATTTTCTGGGAATAGTCTGTGAAGTTCTGTTCATTCGGAGGAAATTTTATATAATCTTATATAACTGGTAACTGTTAAGCGAAAGGCGAAAGCGTACTACATAAAAAATCTGATATGTTACATTCGCGTCACTTTCTCTATCCTTTAGCCCTTATTAGTGGGTGTACAAATTATTCTTACGAAAGTTTTTTTTCCCCCTATCTTCTTATTTTAATCGAGACAAAACTTTCTGAAAATAGCTGCATTACACATTTCGTTATAGATATAAAGGGAACAGCGATAGTCAAATGTTTTAGAACTGGTTACCAATACGTTGGCTTTAAAACTCCATCCCCTTAGTATAATCACGAGAAACAGCTGAATATCGAAAGGAGTTGAAAATAGTGACTTTAAGGTGCTGAACAATTCGAACCAACCGAGCGGGATGGCTCAGGCGGTAAAGTCTATGGATATTTAATACCATGACCCAAAGTTCCACCTTAAGTCTAAAGCAATAGTAAAAATAAATAAATAAAAATAAGAGGTAATAACGAATGCTATGCCAGTATGTAAGCAGTTAGACTGGACGGCACCCTAACGTCATCAGCACGGCGCGAAGCAGAAGATCCGGAATGCGCTGGGGGTCTCTGTGGGCACGTGACGAAGCAAGATGGCATTTCCAGGAATGAGACCTAGAAGGTTAACTGCCCGCCTTTCTGTGTGAGGGCGGCGGTTGGACTGGACGACATCCTAAGATTAGGTAGCTATGCGCTAGGGTCTCTGTGACACGTGACGGAACGGGTGGTTACAGGGATGAGATCTAGAAGGTGTCCATCACATAAGAGTTATCCACAACAGATCCGTCGCGATATGACCAAGGAGTTAAAGCGACGTAAAATAAAATAGACTAAAAAAATTCGAACCATTAATAACGGATATCTCGGAAATGGCCGATGTCACAAAAAAAAAGGTATTTGAAATAAACTGTATGTTTTAAACATTTTTAAATTTTGTGTAATGCGTTTTCCCCTATTGCTTAACGTTTATAGAAAATTCCTTCCGAATGAAGAGGACTTCAAGGCTATTCCCAGAAAATTTAAGATATACATTTTATTTGTCATGTAAATATCTTGAATACATGATATTTTAATCACAATCTTTAGAGCCATCTTTTAGAAAATCAAAATTTTCTAAAAACCTTCCATGTAAAGGGTAGTTAGGGGTGGGGAGATTTCCTTGAAAATCTTCGTATCGCATCGTTGGAAGGTATTGAACCTAAATAACAAGTTTGGCATTCATCCGACTTTTCGCTTTTGAGTTATGCTTTTCACAGACACACACGAACATTTTTCTAAAAGTTGTTATAGCAAACTGCCTAAATCGCTCGGTATGATCCCTTGTAATTCAAAGTTATTTGCAACTGCATTGCAGGTTACTTTTACGTCATCAATTACAATATCCTGCAGGCACACCTCATCAGCGCACAAGTAAGGTGGATACGGCACATACTATTATAATTTGAAATTGATTTCAAGTGCAAATTATTACCTAAATGAAGAATTTTATCAATTACAACAAAATTCCAAGTTTAACATTTATAATAGTTGATAAACTAAACGCCATCACCGAGTTACTTGTGCACTGTCTGTTTATAACCTCACCAAATATGTATATCATTGACTCAGAACCAGCAATCACTTTGGCCGTTTTCACGAAAAAAAAAAAAAAAAAAAAAACCGACTTGTTGCTCTTAGTTGGTCTTCAACAGCGATGGAAGACCGTTATATGTTTTACAGATGTCACTCTATATCATACTATAGCTCTAACGCAATGCTGGCAACAGATGAATAACTGCCAAAGCGGTAAGGTACTCAGCCTCAAGGCGTAGCCGAGGAATGAGGGCCCTCGGCCTCAAAGCGTAGCCGAGGGATCTGCGCGTCTAAATCCCGAATGATTCCCGTTCGCAGAAATTAGTAACAATAATACATCGCTTATTTAGCGGATTTCACTTTTTATTTAGGTTGGCAGTTCCCATTTTGCATGTGTTGTAGCGAAAAAATGGCTACGTTTGTTGTGTTCATAACGCATTTTTCCTATAAAAGTGAAACCTAAAAAGGGCGGGCAGATGGGCACCTGCTATTGAAGGGATCACATCTACTTCTAAACTCACTCTTAAGGTAATTTATTCACTTTCCTTTTGCTTTTATAAGCATTTTCAATGAAGACCAACTAAGTGTAAAATAGCCGAAAAAACTTAACATAAAAATTAAAGCTAATTCTTTTCTTACTAGGCACTACGAAAAGTCTTAGAATATAAACACGAAAACGTAACAACCAAAAAGAAAAAAGAAGGAACGCTTAAACAACAAAACAACAAAGTATAAATTGAACTTAAAATGAAAGAATCTTACGAAACTGGTTCAATCAGCACTCCCACGAAGCGAAAACCGCTGAAGGAAAATCCGTACATTATATCCTTAATCACCGCAAATGTTTACTTTATGCCCAAAATCAGATTAGTAAGTAGATTTCTCAATGTAAACAAGAAGTCCATAGTTACAAAAGCGAGAATCGCATTCAATTTTTTTTCTCAAATGCTTGCGATAAAAAGAAAGAGAAAAAAGAAACAAAGGAAGATCGCAAAACTTCATGCAGGTCCGTTAGATGACAATTAGGAAAAGTGTAAAATTACAACGTGGAATATTTCGAAAATGGCTAACGCTACGAAATAAATTATTTTACATAAAATGTGTTTTAATGAGCTCCACATTTCTTCTGTACTAAATTTTCTCTATCTGTTATGGTTTTCTAGTTATTCAAATTTATACAAAATTCAGTCAATTAAGGAGATTTCACAACCATTTACAGAAAATTCAAGATATACACTTTGTCATGTAAATATCTTTAATGTAAGGTATTTTAATAAAAATCGTTAGAAGCATTTCTTAGAAAATAAAAAAATTCGAAAAATGTTCCATGTAAAGGATACTTTGAGGTGGGAGGAGTTCCGTGAAAATCTTTGTGTCGCATCTTTGGGAGGTAGTGAACCTAAATAAGTTTGATATTTATCCAACTTTCCCTTTTTTTGTTATGCTGTTTACAGACACAACACACAATAAACGAAGAAACACGACAGGATAAGAAGGAACCGGCGTCAGGCATTGGGCCCTAAACTAAATTATTACTTAACACTGAATCAAGAATATCTTGCTATTACGGTTATGCGTAAATACTCGTAGACGTACTTGACATATTTTGGAAGGTATTTGGAACCTACAAAATTTTTTAACTGAAATTTTTGGAAGTGTTGAAAAACAATAATTTTTCCGTCTCTAATGCGCACTATTAATGAAATACACTGTGTCTATGGGAGAGAATACCTTATCACTTTGTTCTAAATTAAATCCCTATTTCGAACCATCAGTTGACGGTATTGCTTACATCTCAAAAGCTACGTATAATGTATGGTGTATGTATCGATTTATAAAGCAAACATTCGTCTTAATTTTACCTGCTGTATTTTAATATCCAAATGCAAACACTTACCATCACAGTACTGTTGAGCCAGCATGTGTTGTTTGTTTTGATGTCTTTTTTCGGCGATCCTGTGTACATTTATCCAGTTATTTTATCACTACGTAGTTCCTAATTAAATCTGAGATAGGGATAAGTTTTCAGAATGGTTGATTTTCAAGCCGCAAGTAATGAGATTCAAAGCAGCGCAATTTTACAAACAGATAAACAAACGAAAGGATGTAGACATCTGAAATCGAAAGCGGAAGTTGCGATAGCTATTTGTTTCACATGTGATGAGCATTATTTCTCCATGGAGACGAGCACTAGTTTATAATTGGATGCATTGCACATCGTTATCGCTCTTCTTCTGTTAGTTATGTGGCTGGTTGGTCCAGATTTAAAGCCGAGTTCAGGGTATCTGGACCCTTAACAAGTCTACATTAACTGCAATTTGCTTTTACACTCATAAACACTACGTTAATAATAAGAGATAAACACGCTAACTGTATTTATTGTAAACATTGGCTATCAATCATCAAAAATTAAAGGCGGCCTTAAACAATCACACAGGTAAACGAAAGTCACCTTTACTCGGAGGAAAAGTAAACCTACCTCTGTAGCCAACAATAAGGCTACGGTAGTAGGTTGGCCCGCTGGGAGAAAATTGTCGACTGAAGGGCTCTTTCTCTCTTTGTATTTTTCTCCGCTTATTATACTATCTTATTTTCTGTTACGAAAGGGACTCGGCACCGATCCAGAATGGATATTGTGCCTACGCCACACGTGGGGCGTCGCCGGGAGAAAGGATGAGGCGAGAGGAGAAACCGGGCGGCCGGATTCAGGAGCGATGGTACAGCAATGACAGGGTCTCTAAGTTTCCAGATATAAACAGTCCGGCAGACCGGGGACCCCAACGCCCCTCAAGGATGTTTGAATACCCCGGTAGCCAGCCGAAAGCTGAGGGACGGAGAGTTACAAAGAGCATCCTTTTCCCCTGCCACGCTGCACCGAAACAGCATTCCCGAATCTTCTAAGCCTGAAAGAGACCAACGGGATGAAGGATGAATTAAATGAAATGGAGAGACAGGAAACCGGGGGCTGAAAGCAACCATTCTAGCATTCCCCCAAAAAACCCATGGGTCAGAGTGGGCACCTACCGAATGCGGGCCACAGACGTTGCCGCCTGAGACATCCCGCTCGGTTATTATACTATTGTAGAGAGAAAATCTGTATGTATATTTATAATCTCGGTGACCACTCAAACGATATTGATAACTCTTTTGCTATTGATAAGCACTGTTCTACTCAACGGACACTGGATGTAATACAGCTTCCAATCTCAGTTTCTAAATGATTAAAATACTAAAAAGGATTTACAAGATCCAGATAACAGAATATAAACATGCTGGAGCCATACTTTGACTTTTTCTTGAGAATACCATATAGTAGAAAACAAGTTGTTACTCCACAGAAAATGCATGTAAAAAGAGGACAAAAGTCATGTACACAGATGTAACAATTTAGCAACTCCAAAACAAAATGCAATCAGATCCGCTTATAGCAGTACAATGTGATACTTTTGCCAAAACCTTTTTATAACACTTATGCAAGAAAGTTTTGCTGTATTCCTCTGTACATTGTGATCTATTTCGTTGCATTGTATTCTAAATATTTATATAAAGAGAGAAAATCTTGTCCAGCATTACATCAGAAATAACTCAATATTTTATAATTAAATTGAGAACATTGTTTTTATGATGTTTACAGACTTTCACTCTATTTCATTGTATATTGATTAGGGGTTTCTGTTAATTATGTGAAACCTATGTAGCTTTTATGTCAATAAATAACATTTTCCCAAATTTAAGTGCATCATCGTATTTGAAAGTTTGCAATTCTTCTTTTTACTTTCTCTACTACGTATAGTAAGTAGGGGAAGTATTGTATTCCACCCAAATATTCGATACCGAGATTTCACCGGAGATACATGCTTTGAGACCCCCTGAATCCAAAAAAAGCATTTTTGGAAACATGTCCGTGTGTGTGTCTGTCTGTGAACAGCATAACTCAGAAACAAACAGTCGGATAAACACCAAACTTGGTATTTAGGTTCAGTATCTTCCAGAGATGTGACACAAAGGTTTTCAAGAAAATCCCCCCACCCCAGACTACCCTTTACATGGAACATTTTTCGAAAATTTTAATTTTCTCAATAATGGCTCCAACGATTTTGATTAAAATATCATATGTTTAAGATATTTTCATGACAAATGAAATGTATATCTCAAATTTTCTGGGAATGTCTTCAAAAGTGTTCTTCATTGTGAACGACTTTTGCATAACTGGTAAACCATAAGAGATAGACAAACTTTTACTGCACAAAAAATTTAGATCGCATTAAAATACACAATTTACGTCATAAACATTTTTTTGTAGAGTGAACCATTTTTGAGATATTGCTAGTTATTCCCTTAAATTTTCCAATACTTATACTTTTTCTCAAATTCCTTATTCATTTTTTTTATGTCCTGGACATGCAGAGAGATTGGAATGCGCCACATAGCAACCAACACTTAAAAGATTTGACTATCGCTTATAACCTACCATATTCCCCTTGCATGTACAAGAAAATTAGCAATAAGATTGACATCTGGATATCTCAATTAACATGAAGCATATGGAGAATAAACGTTTGTAAAAATAGTTTGTACAAGAGTAGAGAAAGTCATGTGAGTGTAGCACATCAGATATTTTTTTTTTGCTTTGCAAGAGTTAATTTGGGCTAGCCTTGTAGCTCAGTTGGTAGAGCACCTGCCTGCTATGTGAGGGTCCTGGGTTTGATTCCCGGCTGGGGATGGGGATTTTTCTCTGGCCAAGATTATTCCCTATCCTTTCCAGAGTCTGAAAGTATGAATGAGAATGTAAATGCGAACGTGACCTAATGTATAAAACCCGGAGAAAAGTTAGACATCCGACAACTGCATACAAGTTAACACCATTGCCAATAGAAAATATGTTCCAAAGGTTAAAGGACACGGATATGACCACTGTGAGTAAAGGCAGGATATGAATGGAACAATTCAAAAAGCTAATTTTTAGACTTATGATATAAACATTTTAATTTCATTTCCATATGCTGTATGTAAGTCCCTGCTGCTTAGCTTAAAATAAGTTTCTAGGCAAATGTTTATGATAAAGTAATGTAGGTAGAATAATTTTTTACTTGAATAGGTTAACAGAGTGTTGCAATACATATTTTTTCTCATGCATAAGAACGCAATATATTTGCAAAGGTCATCTTATCCTTACTTACGTGTATCATGTTACCAGAAATATTTTGAAAAAAAAAAGTTATTTGCTGCTGAAAAAATGCTGAGGCTCCCTGAATAAAAATAAAAAAATAAGCAGTTTTAGAAAATAGCCTGTATGTCAGCTGCATAATCCAGAAAATATATATATATATATATATATATATATATATATATCTGATAAATAACCAACTTGGTATTTAAGTTCAGTATCTTCTGAAGATGTTACACAGAATCTGTATAAACATACCCTCAAACCAAACTATCCTTTACATGGAAAAATGCTTCATTATTTTTTATTTTCTCCAAAATTGCTGCAACAATCTTGATTAAAATACCATATGTTTAAGATATTTACACGACAAATAAAATGTGTTTTTGAATTTTCTGGGAATAACCTCTGAGTACTCTTCATTCAGAAGGAATTTTGTGTAGCTTTGTATAACTGGTAAACTGTAAGAAACAGAGAAAGGCTTACCCTATAAAATATGTAGTTATCCTTAAAAACAAATTTATTTCAAATAACTTTCATGGCATCAGCATTTACTGGATATCCATTGTTATTGGTTTGAATTTTTCAATAGTCAGTTTTTGAACATTTAGTTCTTTCTCGTAATGTCATAGAAAGGGGCCATATTTCAAGGCCAGCATACAGCAAACAACTAACATTTGACTATCGTTTCTGTCGCCTGTATCCCCTTGTACATACAATAAAATATGAAATGAAAACATTTCTGCAAACATGTAACTCAATTAACATGAAGTAGATGGAAAAATAAGCTTTTGTAAGAATGGTTTGCAGAAGTTACATAAAAATAAATGATAGTGAGTAGGGAAAGTCATGTGAATGTAATACAAGATTTTTCCTTTTCAGTATTGTTTTTATTAACAGTGAAGTGAAACAATAACTTGAAAGATTGTCTAGTGGTTTGCAACACTAACTTGACTTACTTAAATTTGATTTTGGAACATGTTTCAGAACCCACCCATGTAAAAATTTAATTACTCAGCAGTCTCAAGAAAGAAAGTTAGAGATTTAATCGATACAGCATAAGCAAAGAAAAGGCTAAAACAATTTGGAATTACGTATTTTGTTAACGTTGCTACATGGAATGTGAGAAGCCTATGTATAGATTTTAAAAACTGATAAGTAGCAGAGGTGAAATTCTTACGAGCTGTTAGAGGTTGTTTCAGAAGGGACAGAATACAAAATGAGCCAATAAGAGAGGAATTGGTATTTATTCAATAAATTATAAAATTTTACACTAGAGAGAAAACTGGAGAGAACATCTGCAACAAATGGATGAAACTTATATCCCAAAAATGGCCTTGAAATATCGACCCTCCGGGAGAAGGGATGTAGGACGACCCAGAAAGAGATGGCAATGAAACTGTAACAAGCCGGAGGGCCTAATACTTGCAAGGAGGAAGAACATGTTTCAGAAGCAATTGCTTCCATATTCAGCCTTGGTCCGACTGGTAACACTGGAGATATTATTGCCGGTGTTGGTTGCAGAAATGGTCACCTGGTTTCTTTTTGATGAAAATGCTGGGGTTACTCAAGGGCAGAATTTCAAAACTCATTACATGTTCTTTCCTTTTCATGATGGGGATGTTTTCCCAAATTATGTCTGCTGGGCTAAAAGTTTGGGAAAATAAGGAAACCAGATAATGCCACCTCTGTAACCAACACCAGCAATTATGTCTCCAGTGTTGCCAGTCAGACTAAGGCTGAAGATGGAAGCAATTGCTTCTTCTCAAACAGTTTCAAAATCAGATTTAAGTAAGTGAAGTCAGTTTTACAACCTGACTCAACATTTAGGGTCACTGTTTTTATTGTTTGCCACAAAGTAGTATATACATCTAATTAATATAAATCTAAATTATACATGAATGAAGTTAATGTCTTTTTTTTTAAATTTTGATACATATTAATTTTTTACAGAAAATTTTATTCCTTTATCCTCCCTTCTTTCTTTCCTCAAATTTTGAAGTATAAATGTTATATGGTGTCATAACTTTTCTTCATTTTTAGTTGTCAGAAACCAATCAGGAAAGTGAGCTTTCACTAATATTTTAAGAGGATAGATTCTGAACTTAGGCCAAAAGTCTGCTATTTTCACATTTTCTAATCTTGTTACCATAATATTCCTAGTACTGTGAAAAATATGTGCCCCTAATCTGTTCTTTTAAATGACTGCAAAGAGTTTCAATCTACAGAGCATTTTTGGCAGCAATTTTTTTTTTCTCTGGAGCAAGATGTTTTCTCTGCTAGAGATAGGTTCTTTTAATGTATAACTGACTTATCAGAAAATAAAAGCTTCATACTGTACATTAATAAAATGTACAAACAAAACAAAGGAAGGTCTGAAACACTTCAATAGCTAAAAATATGCTGTTTCATTTTAAACATGATTTCGCATGTATTTTTCAGCATTTTTGGAGGAACACCAAATTTTTAAAACACATTCAGAATAGTATAAGATATAGAATTCTATAATATTTTGGCTCTCACTATTTATAAAAAACAAAAACTGTTAAAGAATAAAAGAATTTGATGTATTGCATTCAATGAGTTTCTCCACTTTCTCTTCTGCAAACTATTCTTACAAAACCTTATTCTTTTACCTACTTCTTATTAATGGAGATAAACTTTCATTATACATTTTGTTGTAGGTATAAGAATACAGTAGGTTAAAATGACAATAAGATCTTTCAAACGCAGATGGGTGTACAATGGCTTTGAAATTCCACATCCCTGCATGATCATGAGAGAAAGTGAAGATCAACTTACCATTTGAAAAAAATATGAGTACTTGAAAATTCAAACCAATAACAAAGAATATCCTGAAATGGTTTAAGCATAAACATTTTATTTGACATAAATTGTATTCTTTAATGAGATCCACATATTTTGGGTAGTAAGATTTTGTCTACCTCTTACAGTTTACCAGCTATACAAAAGTAATTCAGAATGAAGAGGTCTTCACCAACTATTCACAGAAAATTCAAAATAAAAATTTTTATTTATCAAATAAACATCTTAAACATAAGGTATTTTAATCAAAATTGTTGGAGAGACAGTTTTAAGGAAATAAAAAATAACACACATTTTTCTAAAGAGCAGCTTAGGTTGGGGGGATTTTCTTGAAAACCTTTGTATAGCATCCTTGGAAACAGCTAAACTTAAATACCAAATTTTATATTTAACCTACTTTTCATTTTTGGTTATGCTGTTAATACACACAACCATGCACTTGCAGACCTTTTTCTAAAAATACCTTTTTTTTTTTATTCAGGGAGCCTCAAAATATGTATTTCCAGTGAAACCTCGGTACGGTAAATAATAGAGAAAGTAGTTATGTGCAAAAACACTAACAAAAAACTCAAAAAGTTGGTAGTAAAAATGTATTGCTCCACTGTAAACAATGATATAATAAAACCAATATGCAGTTCCATAATTATTCAAACATATTATTACATATTAAGGCAAAAGAATTCAAAATACTAACAGGTTCAAAAAATTACTTTTCCACTACCAAGCTCTAAAGAATACCATTGTTAAAATTATTTTGAGTTACCAAAGTTATCCTCCTTCTGCATACCATACAAAAATAGAGGTTTTGCACTTTGTTGAAAGAAATTTCACTAAATGTAACTTTTCACCACAATATTATATTGGAAAGATGTGAACACTATTAGTTTTACAAGTAATATAAAATGATTTTCAGACCTCTTTATGGTATTTGGTATGTCCAATGTATTTTTATCACTTTCACGCCCATTTTGATTAATATGCTGCTTTTATCTATCTATTATCCATGAACAAATGTTTGCATAGCATCGTTTGTTTTAATAGTATTTAACTCCTACTCTTACATCATATGGAACCACAGATGGTGACATTGGTGATGCATGAATTGTATGATAGTTGGGAAAGTAAACATCCCAGGCATTTGCCACATATGAGAACTGAAAAAAACCTGGAAATACCGTCGGGGAAGAAAATCTTGGCAGGATTTGAACTGCAGACCTCCCATAACAAGTCCGTGCCTTAATGACCTCAACTATCTGTGTTGGTATATTTACTGCCGTGTCATAGCAATGCAGGCAGTAGTGAATACCTCAATGCTTTTGATAATTCTGAAATTCTTAGTAGCAGAAAGAATTGTATGCAAGATGTACAGACAGCTTCTTTCTGTACTTTGTGAGATTTTAGCTATAGAAGTTTCTTACCATACGGGAAGAAAACAAACATATATATATTTTGCTCTCTGAATTTGTTGCATAAATAACTATAGTAGTGTCCTCAACAATCTTTTTGAATTTTTCCTTTCCGTTCAAGTATTAAAAGTTGCATAAATTTAACATTGTTGTTAGGAATAACTTGTACAAATTTAGTTCTAAGTAACAGATAAAATATTTGCAAGTTCTTAAAATTCAGTAGCATATACCCTTGGGCCATTTTGTTATGTGTACATACATTTACCTAAAGTAGTACTAAGGATTACCCACAACTATGTCATGTCTCATGCAATATTATCGGCAAATGGTGTGTGTTTCAGGAATCAGAAGCAAGCTATGACCGATGGAAGGAGATAGTAGTGTAGTGCTGGTGCTAGGGTTCAGTATTGGCACCCTACTGGTAGTTGCACTTGTGTTTGGCTACATCTGCATCTTCCGCCAGCTCTGCTGCCGAGGTTCAGCAGATGACAAGAGGCAGAAGCAACGTTGGGGTACATTCACCAAAGCTGGAACTCCTCAAGAACTCATCCAAATGGCTGATGTGAGCAACACAACACACATAGAAAGTCTTGCAACTGTCGAACTTCCCAGTGTCACTTCCTGCCATAAGACAATGTCAACGTAGCAGGGGAATGGGAAACAAGTGTATCGAATGCCTTAAAGTGTTGCCACAAAATAACAATGGAATAAGACATATATTGGAAAGATGCTATGGCATACATGTATATATGTACCTATATTCCAATATCTTCCACATTACATACTGAATATTACTTTTATAACTGATTTATTTCTTTTTTACATATTTACTAAAGAAAGGATTTTTGTTTTTAAAAGATGTCATTTGACAGTGGAACAGAGGAAAATCATTACTTTAGATTTCAGTTACAATATTCCCATATATGATAATTTACCAAGAGTGTGTATGAAACCATAAAGGCAATTATTCATTGTAAATATGCATAAAGTAGCTGCAAATAAAATAAATATTTTATTTCATTTTTTAAAACAGCAATTTGCTGTTATGCAAATGCTGTTATGTTTGATATATATACATTGTAAAAAAGAAAAAAACATAAAAGGTGTTAAATTTGTATTTAATGAAATTACAAGCAAACCCCATTTTAAAAAGGATATACCAATAGCTTTCTTATATTCACAGTTTATATAAAGAAACAGATGAAAGTGAAACTGTTGATACAGATAGATTAATGTTCTGTAATCCGTGTTTTGTAAACTGTCTACTGTGATTTTGTGACTGCGTTTATTATGTAACTTACAGTTATTTGACTTGAAAAATAAACTGTGGTTAAATATCTTACAAGTAGAAATTCTGATTTTAGAAATTTAAGAGCTTTTAGTTATTTATGGGCACAGACACCATCCACATATAATAACTGGAGTAGTTGCTACCCAAAGCCCTCCAGTTGAGGGAAACACAAGCACAGTGCCACAACAGGAGAAGTGATTTAAAAAAATTCAACTTCCCCAATTGCATTCTGAGAAAACTGCTTTGCATTCTGTTCCAACAGCAATGCTTTATTGTTACTCATACTTATCACTTCCTGAAACTAAAACCAGTGAAACTTTCTCTCCTTCACCTAAGCGAATAATTTTGCAATGGCAAGAAATTTAGAATGAGTAAAATGTTCAGTGCAGCAAATGTACAAACATTACACGTAAAATAAATGAGAATTTTGTTATATAAGAATCCTTGAAGACCTGGTAGTACTGCTTCATTCTGTCACACATGCTGAAATTCTTCCTCAAGCCACAAAAAACATGTATTTAAGCAAAGAACATCACTTCCTATGGAATACAGATTTCTAGTCTTATTTTACACTTCATAAATGAATTATAAACAAAAGCTGTCACAAAAAAATGGTAAACTTATATCCTGCAGCCATAATGCTCAAATAAGATAAACAATTTACCTTAGAGAGTTTAACTTTACAGTTTACATCCTCCATTACCGAATGTTTGCACCCTTTCTAGAGGTCATTAGCGGTGCAATCAAATTTTAAATCCGCACACTATACATTTTGTTGCAGCTCAGTGAAGAGGGACCATGATCGTGATGAAGAGTAGACACAAAGATAAGCTCTGGCCTATCTTGACAGGCCACTGTATACCAATTGGCACTGAACATTCAGTCTGTAATCTTAACTTAAATTAAAACCGAGTTTTATTTATGGTGCTCTTTAACTGCTATGGTCCTTAGTGTCCCATTCTACATTGAGCGTGAAAGACCAGAAATTTTGCTCAGAGGCCTCTTTATCAGACTTGAGGTTCTTTTACGTGCCGTAAAACTATGACATGGGACCACCGGCTTTACTTTCCTTCTGAAGGAAGCCTGCTAACGATTTTCATGCCCGAAAAAATCCATCACCCTCCACTGGCTTTGAACCCATGACCTCAGGAACTAGAGGCTAGCATGGTACCCCTAGACCACAGACACGACTTAACCTTAAGTTATGGTGTAATGCAATAGAATTTAATGCTTTATCATGTACCTCATGAAAATCTCCAACATTCTGAATCTGCCCATAAAGCCATAAACATGACTTCTTTACTGTAAAACTGCAAAAGGAAATCTGCTCCCATACATTTTATGGGAAATCGTAAAAGTTGGCAAGTATGGTTATCTATAGAAGTTAAGAAGAAATATGAAGTACACTCAACACAAAGATTTGATATCAGAGATTTCACCGGAAATACACTTTGTGTGGTTCCTTGACATCTGAATAATAATTTTTTACTTTCTCTACCAACTGCTTACATTAGCTAAAGGAAGTACTGCATTCAACCCAAAAATCTGATATTAAGATTCCCATGAGTCCCCACTCTAAAGAAAAAGCATTTTGTATAAAAAGGTTTGTGTATGAAATATAACTCAAAAATGCAAAGTTGGATAAATACCAAATTTTATATTTTGTGTTAGTGTTTCAACAGGACAAAAAAGATTTTCAAGAAAATGTGCACCCCTAATTACGCTTCACATACAAGCATGCCTGTCATTTTTCATTTTCTCAAAAACCACTATAACGATTTTAATTAAAAAGTCATTAGTTTAAGATATTTGCATGACTATTAAAATGAATATCTTGAATTTTCTGGTAAATCACAAGAGAAAGACAAAAACTTACTAAAAAATTCTCTTATATGTTACATTCACATGACTTTCTCTAATCACACCTCTACAAACAATTCTTATAAAAGCTTATTCTTCTATCTACTTCTTGTTAATTAAATAAACCTTCATTACTTATTTACACATTTCATTGTAGGTATAAGATGACATTCAGCTAAAGCAATAGTCAAATGCTGGTCGTGTCTTTGCATAAAGACAAAAAACAGAAAAGTATAAAGTATTTGAAAATTCAAACCAATAACAAAAAATATCTTGGAAATAGTAACACAGCAAAAAACTATATTTGGCATAAATTGTGTGCTTTAATAAGGTCTACATTTTTTGTGCTGCAAGATTTTGCTATCCCTTACGGCTTACCAGTTATACAAAGGTCATCCAGATTGAATTTCTCATTTGAGAAAATCAAAACATTTTTCCATGTAAAGTGCAGTTTGTGGTGGGGGGGATTTTCTTGAAAATCGTGTTACATCTTTGGAAAATGCTAAACTTAAATACCAAAATTAGCATTTAACCGACTTTTTGTTTTGAGTTATGGTGTTCTCTCTCTCTAACACGCACGCACATACACACAGACCTTTTTCTAAAAACAAATATGTATTTCTGGTGAATTCTCAGTTTGAATTTTTAGGTGGAGGAAAGTAAAAAATGTAGAGAGCTCATTGAAATATAAAATTTATGTGAAAAATGCATATATATTTTTTTGGGGGGGCTTTCCATTGTAAGAATCTGTATACTGTCTCTGCATACTGCGTGGACTGGTGGTATCGTGCTAGCCTCTAGTTCCCAAGGTCGCGGGTTCAAACCTGGCGGAGGGTGATGGATTTTTTCGGGCATAAAAATCATTAGCACGGCTTCCTTCGGAAGGGAAGTAAAGCCGGTGGTCCCGTGTCGTAGATTTACGGCACGTAAAAGAACCTCAAGCCTGATAAAGAGGCCTCTGAGCAAAATTACAGGTGTTTCACGCCCAATATAGAATGGGACGCTAAGAACCATAGTAGTTAAAGAGCGTCCATAAATAAAACTCAATTTTTTTTTTTTCTGCATACTGCATGCAACTAAGTGCTTATTGTTTAATTGAAAATTGTTCTTAGGTAAAAATATGCTGTGAATGACATAACTTGGATAGAAGAATCATTTTATTATTATTATTGTTTTTATTGTTGGTTCACTACAAAAGCAGATTTTTTAAATATATTTTCACCAGAGGCACAAAATAAGCAGAGTTAAACTGCTTAAACAAGGATATGGAGTCCATGAAACCACAATACAACTCTAATATTTTACATTTTAATCCAATCATATTAACAACTTATCACAAACAACATTATCACAACATTAAACTGAATTAAACATCATTGCCATCAGAGCATAACAAACCTAGGGTTTTAAAGTAAATAAAAAATATGCTTCTTAACTGTGCAACAAAATAAGGAAAGTTATGTTACTATTGAATGTAATAAACAGACACTTTACTTTTATCCATTACATTAAAATCATTATACATTCATCACATTTCTTATAAAAGATATGAAATTAGAAAAAATAGCTCCTTTCAGATTATCAGATTCACCTGTTCTTTGATAATTCACATACATCTTAAACAAAATGAAATAAAAATAATAAAGCCTCCTCATATGATTTCATCTACGGCACTTTTTAACATTATTAATAACCTCTAATTCTACAAATCTGCATTGCACAATTTGTACTAAGATATTAAATTGCAGTCAACAAGTATCTGTAATTCACAGACAATAACTTCTGACCATACAAAAGATATTGCTCCTAGCATATGCCTTTGTTACTTTAACCACATTTTTAGCTATTTCCCTTGTGTACTAACAGCTATTATCAGAGAGATAGGGTACTGGAGTAAACAAACACATGTGCCTTCACTGCAGCACATCTTTCAAGCCAATGAAAATAGTTTGTTACTGCATGCATGTATTATCACCTGTTTTATACTTCAAATTATAGACAGTGAATTAGCATAGTATTTTAATAATCAATTATTTTAAACATCACTTAAATAATTAGCTTCTATTTTTTATCAAGGCCATGCAGCCATTGATTGTTTACTGGAGTAAAGCATGTCTTACTATACTTGGCGGCAATCAAGAAGGTGATTGACAGTCACTAACCACGTGGCGGAAAGCTTTAAATGAATGGGAGGGGATGAATACGTCACAGCGGTCGTAATAGCAACCATTAGAAGGACCAATTAGAACTAGACGTTTCCATAGCAACGATAGACACAAATGCCTTGTTGCGATACCGTAACACGTGATTGGCATGACTGCTGGGCGAGCGACCGTTGCAGTAAACATGAATTGCAGTCTTATCTTCTGCTGTCGCTGCAGTTATAAACAATGTCCTCCTTTTAGCCCCAGCTTGATTATGTTTTTGTATCAGTTTAGAGATTGCCTGCATAATGAAAAGTTCTTTTGCATCGTCCCATTTGTATGGTATTTGCCTTGTGTTACGTGTGTTTGAGTCCGTGTATTTGTGCGTGCATGTGTTGTGTGAGCATTTATAATTGTGTTAACACGTTTAATGGATATTTAATAATGTCCAAAAATAGTGACAGAGATAGCGCAGCCAAACGAAAAACTGAGCGCACTCGGCAACCGAATAAAACTGTATTTGTAAAGATATCCCAATTAAAGGACAGGCGTGGGAAATAATATGCTCTGTGAGAGACTATTTCAAAGAGGAGAAAATAATTCAGTGGCTTGTTCGCCGCAATGTACTAATGAAGGAGGGACTAAGAAAAGTGAGCTACTGGAACTTGTGAAAGCAAACAAACCGTGGTTACCAAGTTATGTAGTCAATGGCATTGCTGCAGAACATGGTCACAAAATAGTTAGGCTTCCCCCTTATCATTGTCATTTTAACTCGTATGAATTAATTTGGGCCGACATAAAGTGTTATGTTGGGCGAAACAATAAAGGTTTCACTGTGTTGTCAGTAATAAAGCTTACAGAAGAGGCACTAACAGCAGTAAAAGCTGAAAACTGGAAAAAAAAAAAAGTGACTCGTACAAAGGGCGTAAGAAGTGCAGCTTGGGAAAATGAAGTAGTTTTGGAAGAAACTACAGAACAGCTTGTCATTTCCGTGGGGAATTCTAGCAGCTCTTCAGATGATGGTGATGACGATGACAGTGGCGGTGGCAACATTGTCTATCAAACGAGCAGCAACAACAGCAGTGATGCAAGCGATTCGGAAATCTGGCATTTTTTTCCATTAGAATAAGCATCAATATTTCACAGGTATGTCTCTTCCATTAACGCAGATTTTTATACTGACATATTCTTGCATTTTCTATCCTCTGCACATAGATATTGTCTTCGTATACGATTATAAATAATACCCGCTCTACAATGCAGGCATATCCCAGTTGCCTTCGACACAGTTCTAGCATGCTCTCCACATGGTCGCGATGAGCGGCAACGTCGCCTCTCTCTCTCTCCCCGAAATGTCAATCACCTTCTTGATTGGCGCCGAGTATAATGCAATAATGTTTATGTTGTAGTCATGGCTGAATGTATAGCAAGTCAGAGCAGTGTAATTAAACATAGAAATGGCAAAGTCCTTAAAAGTGGTGAAAAACAATAGTTTTGAATGTACTTAACCTTTTGCTTGAGCATTATGATACTCTTGCTGTTAAAGATGTCATTAAATTAACATCGGAAGCAACTGGTTTATCTGTGAATGTTTTGTAACCAAGTTGTAGACAGGCTGATTATAAACATGGAAGACAATTCATGCAATATCACTAGACTTCTGATTCCAAGCTGGTGTTGCACTATTACCCAAAGACTCCAATTAACATGTAAGTTTTTGATAATAAAAGGAAATACATAACAATTCATCAATACTTGTTTAGTTTTAACAAGTATAAGTGTATATTTCTTTAACATTCAGTGCCAGTACAGTGAAAAGCATGTGGCTAAGATAGTATTGGGAGATAATGGTGGCAATTTCTTGAGCTCTCCAAAGTACATCATGGAAACTGATACATGACAATTTCTCTGGTAATGGTGGATGTGAATTCTTTTAACATGCGTTAACTAAGCAGTAATTGTAATAAGTATATAGATGTATTATAGTCAACAGTACATTATAAATTAGCATGTGCACGGTGGAAGAGAGAGAACTTCAGGGAGGGAGCATGTCTTCTGGAACTCTCTGTTAGCAGAATGAAGAATCATGACTTGAGGTTCAGGAATCTGAATCTGGCAAGTAACAGTGGACCAAGAATATCTTGCTCTTAGAGTTACGCGTAAATACTCAAGTATGTACTTCACTGTTATTTTGGAATAATTATTTAGCACTGGAACGATAAAAAATGTTAGTGGAAAACAACCATTTTTTTCACCTCTAATTTGTACAAAGGTTGTTTGAAAAGTTCTCGGAATGACATACTAAATAACAACTGGCCTCATCCAAAATATTTTTATTTTTCAATGTAGTTTCCCTGCACACTTGGTAGATCGATGTTCCAATGCCTTTATTCATTCATTCATTATCTGTTTACCCTCCTCTTATGTAGGACTTACACCCCCCAGGACTTACAGGCGGATGGGGTCAGAGGCCCGTCGAAGAGCAGACACTCATGGATCAGACAGAACATCCAGGATGGGTGATCAGCCCGATGCCTGGTATGGGATGAAGGAAGTAGATGAAACGAAATGTTGATGAAATGGATGAAAGGAAAGGTGATGATGGAGCAGTTGGTAGAATGAATGTCGGGGGAAACCGGAGAACCCGGAGAAAACCCGCCCAGATGCCGCTTCGTCCACCACTAATACCACATGCAGGTCCCTGGGATTGAACCCGGGCCGCCTCGGTGGGAGGCGAGTGGTCTAACCACTCGGCCACCTCAATGCCTTTATTCCATCTCAAAAATGAGATTCTTCCAGGCCTTCAAAATAATCGTGAACTCCGGCTATGAGTTATTCATTTGAAGAGAATCTTCATCCAGCAAGGAAATTTTTGAGCTTAGGGAAGAAATGGAAGTCTGATGGAGTCATATCAGGTGAATAAGGTGGTGTGGCAACAATTCATACCTGTTTTCATGAATTTTTGCTATGGCAAGGACACATGTGAGTGGATGTGCATTGTCTTGATGGAGGATAATTTTCTTCCTTGCTAAACCTGACCATTTTTTGCTGTAGCTGGTCAAGGAGATTAGCATAGTATTCTCTCGCAATTGTTTGACACTGGGAAAATAATTTATCAACAGAATCCCTTTCGCATCTCAGAGCACTGTTGCCATGACCTTTCCGGCTAACGATATTGCCTTTGCTTTCTTTGGTGGTGGAAAATCGACATGTTTCCACTGCTTTGACTGTTGCTTTGTCTCTGAGGTATAGTAGTGGACCCATGTCTCATCTGTGGTCATATACTGATGCATAAAATCTTTTAGGTTTTTCTGAAAATGGGGCCAAACATTGTTCAGATATATGCACTCTGATGCATTTTTGATCCTGTGTTAACAGTTGCAGCACCCAACTACAAAATAATTTTTTCATACCCAATTTCCCAGTCAAAACGTGATATCCCCTTTCAGGTGATATCCCTAGAGCATCAGCAATTTCTCGCACTTTGAGTCGACAATCCTCCGAAACATATCATGCACTTTTGTAATTATTTCTGGGTTGTTAACACATCTTGGCCAATTACTATGTGGATCATCTTCTAAGCTCTTCTGACCAAATTCAAACTCGTTGATCCACTTGGCAATAGGTGAATATGAAGGAGCAGAGTCCCCCAGTGTTTTCTGAAAATCGGTATGAATTTAATTTGCTTTCATACCTTTCTTTATGAAGTACTTTATCACTGCTCGAATCTCAGTTTTTTCCATCTTTAAAAATCACTACATGGGAACAACAATAGAGAGGCATCAGCACCACAGCTATAAACCCAGAGCACTGATATGCCATGTGTTTCCTCAAGAAGAATGGCTAATTATTACGTCAGATCCAGATGGTGCTAGCAGCGACCTCTGTTGATTCCGAGAACTTTTCAAAACAACCCTCATACATTGCATCAGTTCATTCTCCTTTAACTAATTCATTTATTCACTATGAGTCAATCAAATGAAGTAATTTGTTTATGATGTGCTTGTCAATCAGGAAGCACTTTATTCACTCTCTCAACAAATGCAGACAAGCACTAGCCAGAAATGCGCTCTCACTCAACAAATGTAGATCAAACACTAGCCAGAAATGTGCCTTCTGCAGCAAAAAGTGATCATAATGGTCTGTCTAGCAAGGAACTAAAACTATGAAAAATTTCTGTCTCACAACGTTTACACTCATGGCAGGTACTTGCAGCATACACGGCATAAATAAATAAATGCTACAAGGTTTGGTGGTAGGTATATGGGTACCATGTGATCGTATTTGGTTAATAAACCCATGCCCAGAATGCTTGCTATGGTCTCTGAAATATGGAGGACATAGGCAACATGGATCACAAAAGACAAGAAAGTAAAACAAAAACAAAAATGAAATACTGTATTTATTTATATAATTTACATGCTTTTTGGGCTGTAAAACTGGGATGAGTAAATTATGCAAGGAATGAAAATTGCAGATCTAAGCTTCAGTACATAAGATTTAACTCCCTTTATCTTCCACATCCATGTCATTGCTGGCATGGTCAAGGTCGGATACATCATTCACAAGGTCAGCTGAGTCGGCAAGTAAAACAGGTATCTTCAGATCCATTAAGGCATCCGAGATTCCTGTCTTTTTAAGACTCCTTTCCACAGTGTTTAATTTAACAGATCTCCATGAAGGAAGAATCCAGTCACACATTGTGGAGAGCTCAGGCTTCTTGATGCTTTCTCCCCAGGTGTATATTGATGCTCATACAAAAAACTAAATTTCCCCTCCAAGATAAAAAAGTGAGTATAATATGGTAGCATAAAGTATGCAAGTACATATGGTATAGTAAGTAAACAATAACATTATAATCAACTACTGAAGGTCCTCAAAATGGCTGCTGTCAACTTCAATACTTTTGTAAAATTCAAATTCTTCTGGTGTACAGCAAGTCTGCAGACACCCATAGGGGTATTTGTTACAGCATAAACTGCTTGTTTCACTTAAACCCCTCTCCAATTTTGTTAACACAGTATGGGTAGGTGATGCCTGTTGGGGTAATGTTGTTGATAGCTTCTCTAGCATTCCTTCAGGCTTCCCAGTAGATGAAAAGCATCTTTGTATACAAGGCCACAATTGTTCATTCCCACTTGATAATACAAATTAATACCGCAGAGCATGAAACTATTAAACAGAATAATACTGTAAATATTACCATTGGCTGCAGGTATGGTATGCATCATGTAACAGCATCATTGGTAAACAACTCTTAACTAATGAATACAACGCCAACTGATTATTGCAGAGTCTGTTTTGTTTACCTAGAATCATTCCCCTTCCTGTCACAGAGGCTCAAGCATATAAACAATGAGTTTCTGGACATGGATTTATTAATAACATATGATTGCTGGTACACAATTACCACCAAGCTATGTAACATATTTTTTTACATACTAGCTTATTTGTCAGAGCTCAGCTCAGCAATAATGATAAGGAATTAATGATAATGGAATCAAATGGGTTATGAATTATGAAAACTATGAAGTGTCTGAACTAGCAGTTGATTAAAAATAAAGGTTAGTACACAGTTCACATGGGTGAAGTGCTCATTTTGAAAGACTCTTCATTAATTACCCATTGCTAGTCTGTCCTAATAATAGCTGGTGATAGCTTTCCTGAAAACAGTTAAAGAAGCAAAGGCATAGGAAAGAAATAATATCCCATAAAAACAGTACTAAGTATCTTATATCCCATAAGTGAAAAAAATAATGCATTGTAAGTGTCACTTACTCCACAAAGGTAAACCATTTTCACAAAGGTGTAATTAGCATGAACTTTTGAATCAATCTCTGAACTTCTCTAAAGGCTTTCCTAAAACTTACCTAAACCTAATGCACTGTGATGACATTGCCAAAGAATAGCATGTTACTGCTCTAAATTGCACAATGAATCTTGTATGCTTTTTAAACAAGACAATCAATCATACATGAGCAGAAATGAATAAGAGTTACAAGGCACAGGACTTGGCTTGAACCACATCTAGGTAGACAAGTCACACCTTCATGGAATCCTTAAGAGCTCAGTCATTTACTATTTACAAAATCCAATACCAGTCTGTAATACAACTTCCATCACAAACAAACATAAATTGAAAATTGGTTGGTATCTGATGTTGGGTAGTAGGCAGTGAAGCTCTCTTGCACTCCAGTATTTTGATGCTACACAAACTGAAAATTAAGCTTTCAGTAATTGAAGGTATTGAGAAAACAGATAGTTTTATATTTCCTTTTGTTACAACTGCAAACCTGCACATAATGTATATTTATTCCAGGCAAATATAAAGATTCTAAACATGTATTACTGAGGTATCTTCCAGGCTGTTATGCCATGGTCTGCTGGAGGTGTTAAAGACATTTCGTCCACAACTGCTGAGGACCTCTTCAGTGGCATGGTCAAAGTCTCCGCAGAGAAGGTGTCGCTGTGTCTGATGCGTTAGCTGTCAGTGCTGCTGTAAGTGCCCTCTGCTGATTGGCCCAGGATGGGCAGAGGTCAGGCATCTGATGGGAAGCGCTCGACCTCTCCTATGCTATTGCTCTCTTCTGACTGGTTTGCTTTGTTTTTATAAGTTATCTGACTTTTTGTCACCAAAGGCAAAAACCATCATATAATATTAGAAAACAAAGCAAACAAATCAGAAGAGGCTAATAGCATAGGTGAGGTCAGGCCCCTCCCACCAGTCGCCCAACCTCTGACCACTCTGGGCCAATCAGTGGAGGTTGCTCACAATATAAACATAGCGGCATGGACAGCACCACTGTTGTTCACTGAAGTTGCGGGCAAAACATCTAGAACACCTGCCTCCAGCAGACCAGGGCATAACAGTCCGGAAGATACTTCCACTTATATTTGTGACTGGCCGCAAAAGCCTACTTCTGTCAATCTAAACATTTCGTGGTGTCTCGCTCTCAATCACCATCTAGTACATTTTCATCCACCTGATATCATTGCTCTTATCGTACACCAAACAATTCAGTTAAGGGCCTGCACTACAATGCCAGATAAACTATGAAGCCAAATTTATTATGCTTAAGCCATTTTTTTATTAATGTACATCGTTTACCGGAAGTTGCCTTTCTTGGGCCCACATTAGCGATGGAAGTGATGTCTTATATGTCCAACAGATGTCACTGTATGTCATACAGATGGCACTGTACGTCATTCTCTGGCTGTAACGCAATGCTGGCAATATATGAATAAGTAATGCCGCCAAAGGCGGAGATATATCCCCAACTCTCTTGGTTTCCTTTTTTTTTTATATATATATAAGCTTAGGTTTCTGAATTCATGCAAGGTTAGCCTTAGCTTAGGTTGCACTATAACAAGTGTGTCTGTCTCTTGTGAAGATAGTCACTAATGAATGCAAGTTTAGGGTTAACACTAGTGTAAAACAGACCGTGCGGTGGAAAGAGTATGTAATTCTATTTATAAAACCTACGGTTTCTGATTCACAGGAGGTTAGGTTAGATTTAGTTTTTTTTTTTGTAACAACTTAGGTTAATTAGCAGTCAGTAGCTACCTCAAAGCTCGCATGCATTGCTTAATGATGGTTAATTTTACCTATTTATAAAACCTAAGGTCTGTGATTTTTGGGAGGTTAGGTTTAGTTTTTTTTTTATAAAAACTTAGGTTAATTAGCAGTCAGTAGCTACATGTGAGCGAAGCGAGCGTGCATTCATTAACGATGGTTATGATTACCTCCAAAACACCAACTTTCCACGTTATCCTGGTTTAGAGGATGAATGGCACAAGTCCATGCCGTATTATTCTAGACTTGTTCCCTCTTCTGCACAGCTTGCTCTGAATGCGTGGCACTTTTTTCTGCAGCTATACTACATGAATAAGAAGTAACCATCGCATATTTAGCAGATTCCCCAAATTCTTACTTAAGTTGGCACTTCCGAATGAGTGTCAGTATTACCGTGAAGATGGCCACATTTTTTTGTGTTCATATTGCAATTCACCTATATAAGTAAGACACCAAAAAAGGGCAGGTAGGTGCACATCTACTTCTACATTCGCTCCTAAGGTAATTTATTCCATTATTTCTCACTTCCTTCAGCATTTCCTAGGTGAGCCCAAGAAAGGCAACTTTGCCTATTTGCTATATGCATAGCCCTACAGAGCTTATTTTATTAATGATAACCCCAAATTTACATTACCGTACAGATGTTTATTTATTTTAAATAATGTAATGTGATCAAACTGGATTTTAATAATATACAACTAATATATAATCATAAAGTACAGCCCTATGTAATGTGCTTGGATTACAGAAAATGTCACTGCCACCCAATGATGTAGCAATTAATGTTCAAATATGATTTGACTTTTGTAGATCAGAAATGGAAAGCCAATGACTGCCAATCATAGCTTAGTTTTGCTCCCCAATACTTCTATTATGAGGGGTATTCAAAAAGTTTTGCAAGTGTCATCTTAAAGTCAAAACTAAGGATGGAATTAAAAAACTTATCCTCACAATCCTTCAAAGTAGTCTCCGTCTCTCTCCACACAGTTGTAGATGGTGCACCACTTGTCAAAAGCACTATGATACCCAGACTGAGGTATTGTCAAAAGTGCTGTATTTATAACCTAAGCAAGGTCCTGCACTTGTTTAAAAGGCTTTCCATCAATGCAAGATTGCACTCGAGGAAACAGCCAGAAGTCGCACGGTGCAAGGTCAAGACTGAAGGGTGGATGGTCAAGCAACTGGACTTTAGCAGCTTTCAGTTTCCTCAAATTTGCCACTGTTTTGTCACACAAAAACAACGGCCTTGAAGTTCCTGTCTATGGATGCTGCCGCCTCAGCTCTTCAAATAAAGGATTCAAAACATAAGAACCATAGTATTCTCCATTCATTGTCATTCCTTCTAGCATGCAGTCAACCACTAATGGTCCTTCATAGTTGAACACACTGAACATTCACTTCCAAGAACGAAAATCTTGTTGAACGACCAACTAGTCTTGGATCATTCTGATTCATCCAGACACAATTCTGAGCTTTATTTGGTGTAGTATAATAATAAAACAAACTTTCATCACCAGTGCATATATCTGTAAAATGTTTACGGCCATTAGGTGGAAACATGCTCAGCAGTTTCCTAGCACATTCCTTTTTCCTCTTCTTCTCTTCATTGGTTAGTGAATGTGTAAGCCATTTTGCACAGATTTTTCTCAGCTTTAAAAGTTCATGGAGTATACAGTCAATGCTGCCTACACTGATACCAACTTCCATATTTAGCATTTCAACAGTAACATGTTGATTTTCCTCCACCAAGTTTCTCACTCTTTGAATAGTCCTTTCATTCACAGATTACCAAGGCAAGCCAAAACCAGGGTTGTCTTTCAAAGTCTCTTGCCGTTCTTCAAATGATCGAATCCATCTTGCATAGGTATCAAATGAAGACACTTGATCTCCATAAACAGCTAACAAGTCCTCATGGATTTTTTGCTCTTTCATTTAGCTTGTGGCATGTGAAAATGTAGAATCTAATGTTCTCTTTAGAAATATCCATGATTTTTCACCAGCTATTGACACAGGATTGAGCTCAACAGAATGTAAAACTCTGAATATTAAAGTTTAAACTTGCACTTATGCATATTTTGATAGCTTATGGTCAATTATTGCCGTATTAGTTACATTTTTGTAACCATTATTGTCCAACACTGGATAAGGCTGGTTGGAAAACTTTGTGATTGCCCATTGTAACATAATGCATGCCAAAACACAACACACGTTGAGAATGGACACAGTTTGGTTGTTCCCAGAATTGTATTAATTTTTCACATATACTGACACATACATCATCTTGTAAATTACAAGAATATTACTAATGAAAACAAGCACTGACAAAGTTAAAGAAATAGTTGTGCAATTTTAATATTTTTAATTTTGTGAATAAATACCACGCTGTTCACTGGTTCTGTGAATGACAACAAATACCACGCTGTTCCACAGTGATTATTTAAAAAGTATTGCACCTAGCTACCACTATTAACAACACAGCAATCGCCTGTTCCTTCTTACGAAACCTTGAAGAGTTCTCAACCAGCTGATACAGAAAATTCAACTGCATAGTTACCCACTGACCAGCTCAAGGCAACATTGAACTGCCTCTGACAAAGTTCAAAGACTAGGGCAGGGGATTTCTGCCTTTGGTAATATCATTGTTGGAACATTGAGGGGCAAAGCCCACTGGTGCACAGGATCCTAAAGAGTTTTCCGCCCCAGCAACAATGAAATTTCAAAAGACCTTCAAAGAAGATAAAATAATCTTAGCCCAACAAAACAAACCTCATAAAATGCAGTAAGTTAGAAAAGATACCTCCACCCAAGGAATCAGGAATTTATAGAATCAGTTGTAAAGACTATGAAGAAAGATACAGAAGGAACAGAAACCATAAAATAAACACCTGTTAAGATCAGTGCAACAACCACTAGAACTAGACATCTGGGAAAAGATTTTTATACTGCAACAAAAATCAAAATTAATGAATTTTAAAATTCCTACTGAAGACACCTGCTATACAAGTTCATCATATCTGACATTGAGATTCAGCGAGTCTATGGAGGATATCAGCAGCAAATCCGATGGTCAAAATCTCCTGATGATATACACATTGTTCAGGAAACATGTTAATTGTCAGTGAAGCAACTCAAGTGTACATTCAAGTCACACTGAATTTAGTATTATTCTATGTTTACGTTATAAAGGTAGAATCACACTGAAAACTTTAATGCCATAGCAGGGATTTGAACTATTGATCTGGTTTCCGTCTAGTTGCTCTAACCAACTAAGTTATCATGGCAACATGCCATTAAATTTGCCAACTGACTCACATTTTTCCCATAAACCATGGGAATCACTGATACCTCAGTGGTCAGGGCAGCAGCACAGAAAGCTGAAGATTCATGGTTTAAATTATGACTAAGACATTGATTATTTTTTAGTCTAATTCTACCTTTCCAACTAAAACAATCAGTTTTCTGAGAACTGATTACAGTTACAGTTAGTAACTTCAAAGTCTGGCACCTCTGTATTAGCAAGAAGCAATGAGAATATCTTCAAGCAAAAATAGCAATCTATACAAAGGTCAAAAGAAAATATCTTCTACAACATACGAGGTATGATCAAAACGTTTCCGGAATGGCTTCACAACAATGCTGACGCTGAGATTTCTTTAATTCTTACCCAGACTGTACATGCAGCGTTCCTTCCTGATAAAAATGAGAGGTCACGTGACTTCCTGTGACCATGCAGTGAGGAGGTAGACGCTCTGAAGTGAACACATGTTTTGCATGTGCTGCGATTTTTTCGCGTAGCAAAAATGTCAGATTACGAAGAACAAAGAACGAACATCAAATTTTGCTTTAAACTTGGTAAAATTGCAATAGAAGCCTATGAAATGTTAAGAACAGCTTATGGGGAGGAAGTTATGGGCAAAACTCAAGCATTTGAGTGGTTTTCAAAATTTAAAAGTGGTGTGACATCAGTTAAAGATGCAGATCGTTCAGAGCGACCCTGTTCCAGCAAAACTGATGAAAATATCAATCAGGTGAGGGAAATGGTCTTAAATGATAGGCGCATTACAACAAGAGAACTTTCTGACTCATTAGGACTCTCCTTACATGAGAAGAATTGCCGCCAAGTTGGTGCCCCGCCTACTTTCAAATGACCAAAAGGAAAGCCGTGTGATTGCCTGCACAGATCTTAAAGAACAGCTACAAAATGACCCACAGTTTATGGAGAAAATTATTACTGGTGATGAAACATGGATTTATGGGTACGATCCAAAAACAAAGCAACAATCTTCACAATGGAAGACTCCTTCATCTCCACGCCCAAAAAAAGCCAGACAAGTTCAATCTAAAGTGAAGTCAATGATGATTGCGTTTTTTGACATTAAAGGCATTGTACATACAGAATTTGTGCCACAGGGTCAAACAGTGAATCAAGTGTTCTACAAACAAGTGCTGCAAAGATTAAGGGAGAATGTGTGACACAAATGACCGGAGAAATGGAGGAGTGGTGACTGGTTCCTGCATCATGACAATGCACCTGCGCACAAAGCCCTTTCTGTTCGCCAATTTTTGGATAAAAATAGGATGAATACTGTTCCCCATCCCGCCTATTCTCCAGATTTGGCACCAGCAGACTTCTTTTCTTTTTCCGCAACTTAAAACATGGCTCAGAGGACACCATTTTGAGGACATTGATGTCATCCATCGCAAATCGCAGAGGGCTCTGAACATGTTGAAAGAAGAGGACTTCCAGAGGTGCTTCCAGCAGTGGCAGAAGCACTGGGACAAGTGTATCAACTCCCAAGGAAACTACTTCGAGAGTGACAGTACAGACTAGACAAAACAAACTGTTGTGTAGTATTTATGACGTCAATCCAGAAACTTTTTGATCACACCTCGTATATACTACATTTCTCCAAACACAAGATGTATGTTTACAAAATATTGATGTTGAAAACAATGGATCATCTTACATTCGCAACATATAATCTGCATGTAAATACATATTGCTGATGTACTTCTAGAAAAGACCCTGCCATTATATGCAGCTTGTTAATGTTTAAAGCTGACAGTAAAACATCAGAAGTACTTAATTATATGTAGAAGTGTTGCACTTCTTTGTAAAAGGGATTAACTTTTTGTTTCTTTCTCTTTTCCTTCAATCCATAAGAAAATCCAATTTCTTAACAATGTTTAAGTGTCAATTTTTACAAAGTAATCTATCATAATGCTACAGAATTGTTAAGCTCGTAATAACATTTCTATTTATTTATGTGCAATGTGATTTTAAGAATGTTCAAGCTGTTCTGTATAACTTTTACAAACTTGATAAATAAAACCATCCCTTTGATTTTTAAAATGCTATATACTTTCTCAACAGCATCAAAAGAAATAAGCTTCAGACTTGATGGTTTGGGATGAAGGAAATGCTGAAGGTTGCCATCAAGGTTACAGTATACTTCATTTTATGTTGGTAAGTTATGTGATCCACTGACACACAAATCTAAATTAAAATAATATTTATAGTCTTATGAATGTTCACATTAAAACAAACGTTTTCTTTTTAAATTAAAATATAAATTTAGTATTTCCTGTTCTCAACAATGGTTTGGCAGCTGATGGCCGCACAGCAAGAGAGAGAGGTAGCTATGCGCTCCCCTCTCTCCCTTCTTAGGGCCCATTCACAATGAAATGTAAGTGCAACAATTTGCATTCATGTTATTTAATGGAAGCATTCACATAGAGTCATGCAACGTGCTACGCAGCGCAAGAGTTTGCAAACTCCAAACTTTATGCTTGCACTGTGTGCATAGAGGAAGAATTCTGCATTTCTGTTCAACCGCAATGCGAGACTTTAGCTGTCTAATGTACATGCGTGCACTCTTCCATTAGGTGTCACACAAATTGTGGGTCACCATCTCTCATTTGTCTCAAGAGGTTATGGGTGTCCTTACTGAATCCTCTTTCATTTAGTGGATGGACCCGGCATCTGTGCCTAGATTTCTTGGCTCAGGCACAAAGAGATAATGAACATTGCATTAATATAACTTGTGCAGCTGTATCATCACATGTATAACTTGCTGCAGTTTCCAAACATTATTCCGTACGTGGGAAGGGAGTATGAAATTTTAAGAAACTTAAAAATCTAGGATTTTTAATATGCAGAGTTGATTGTGTAGTATCCTGGGTTCTTAAAGTGTGTAGGAGTTGTTGCTTTATCAAAAACATTGAGCCCTTTTTGGCGACCGCTTAGCTTTTGTGGAAATCTTGTCCGAAGATATTGCTAATGTGATGAAAAAAAATATGGGTAATGGAATGTCGCAAAGCAAGGAAAACGTAGCTAAAGTGGATCATTTGAATTTAGATGCGCAAATCCTACAGCTGTTCTGTGCCTACTGCTATGCCCTGTCGTCGCTCCGTAGCTGCGGCCTTTGCGGCTTAGGGCCCATGATGTTACAATTTTGGCAGCAGAATGCCAATAACAGCAATGCTAACATGATGCAAGTGCTCACTACCCACATACGGAACAATGGCCCTGTTTCCATAGTACTTGCACAAGTACTTTAAAAGTTGTGATGTCACTAATCTAACGGGCAGCTGTTGGACGTATGTATGTAAATTTTTTGTGACCTACTTATTTATAAAATATTGAGTGAACTTTCTTATTTGGTATGTTGGTTATATTATTCAATTTGAAACTTACAGTGCACTTGGAACATTTCTGCAGTTAGTTTAAGGATCTAGAAGCCCATGCAAACTTCTTGCATTATGTCTACGGCTGCATTGTGAATGGTGTTCCCTCACGCCTGTGCTTATGCTGCATTACGTTAGCGCTTACATTTCATTGTGAATGAAGCCTTACTCTGCCAACCTCATAAATTTCTGCGCGAGTAAATAATGCCTTATCTGTTTTATCTGCATATTTATTACAGTTTTTGATTCATTAACACATTTTAACAGGAAGAAGTGGTGAAAATCTTGGTTTTTCTGGTCAAAATTGACTTTTTAAATTTGTATTCTAAAAAATACACAGAAGTCTAAAATGCAAACTTCTGAAGTTTCATGGTGCTGGCGCAATTTAGAACACCTGTTTTTGCTGCCATGTTTAAATGTCTGTGCTTATCTCAGCGCCTTTAAAAGAGCTTAAGCCTCTTTTTACAGTTTTTTGAGGCAGTACTTTGATTTCATTAAAGTTACCTGAGACATGGTGGTCAGAATAAGTAACTGATATGTTCCTCTTCACTGTTACTGGATGTCTGGATTAAACAGGTATCTACTGAAAATGTACTTTCGCAAATTCTTTGAGAAAAGTACATTCCACTAGGAACATCTCATGTTATAAGATTTCGGAATGTACTCATGTTTTGTCAACAAACTTTGCAGGTAATGAATAATTATTCACTTGGTTCTTCATTAGTAGGTTTCATTTTCTTTCAGTTGCATAATTTCACTTAGAGTTTATTTTACATTAGATATAGTGTTGTTTTGGTTTAGTAGGTTAATTTCTTTTGCATATAGTTTTGTAAGTTTTATAGTGTACATAAACTTTATCATGGCAAGGAGCAAAAAAAGTAGAATCTAAACAGGTGCACAAAAAGGGCCAGGAATTTTAAAAAGGCATTTTCTAAGAAATGAATTTTTTACATTTTCATAACCAGCAAACAAATTTTTCAAAACTTCTATCACATAGAAGCTTGAAATTTGGCATATATATTCTACAGTATGCATTCTACAAACCTACATGTTTTCATTTTGATAAATTATATAGGAGATTTTACAGAAACCTTACTGTAATTGCAAACCTAATACACAGAACAAAATAATAATATACAGGATCCAAGAAAAGGTATTCTACATCTGTACTTCCATGAATTTTCTAGAAATATTTCAAGACAGTATACTTCAAAATATAAAATTTCCCATATTATTTTTACATAATTATTTATGATTGTATTTACTTGAAATTTGGGCCATATACATCCAGTAGTTTACTTACAAGCTGAAATAAAAAAATTGGAAATTTTACCATGATCCATCCATCATCTTAATTCCAATAACTTAAAAATAATTTTGTAACAAAAAGGAAAGGGAACCATCACAATTGTATTGTGAGGATTCTACATCTGATTGGGCTGAAGAATTCTATTGGTTTACCACTGTCAATGCACACACTGTTGGTCAATTAAAAAGCACTTTATAGCTGTGTTGTTGCATCATTGCAATTTATATAAAAACCAATATTATGCAATATTGTTGCAATTTTGTTTAAAAGAATTAAATTGCATGGTACAGTTATTCATCAAGTGACACTTACAATGCATAATTAAGAAACTAAAATGGCTTCGAGTAATATTTCTATAATATTTTGGTAGATAAAAATTTTGTATAAATGATATACATATATCTTTGATAAATATATAAAACACACACGCATTTTACTGTTTTGTAAGGATGTTAAATTAAATGTGATTGTCCTCTAAGGAAAATACAGAGCAGTAGAATTGACTGATACCATGTTAGTTCCCACCTTTGTCAGGTAATCACAGTACTTGTTGCTTAAGAATGTCATCTGCTATCCACGACTGTTACTTTGTATTACTTGTGAATTCAGCTGTTGAAGTACTGATATTACAAGATCATGTAAGGCCTGCAAAATAAACAAAATACATCAATATTGTTACTGTTAAACAGAGTAATAAACACTGCAATAATGAGATGACAGTTGTAACACAATACTTCACAAATATTTCAACTATTAAATAATTAACATTAATTTTTACTTTCACACCATGTACGTAGTAGGTAGAGAAGGTATTGCATTCCACCAAAAAAATTAAGATACTGAGATTTCACCGGAAATATACGTTTTGAGACTCCCTGAACTCAAAAAAAGCATTTTTAAAAAAAGGAACCTGTGTGCGTGTGTGAACACCATAACTCAAAAATGAAAAGTCGGATAAACACCAAACTTGGTATATAGGTTCAGTACCATCTGAAGATGCAATACTAAAATCTTTCCACCCCAAACTACCCTTTACATGGAACATTTTTCAACATTTTTGGCTTTCTAAAGAAAAGGTTCTAGCGATTTTGATTCAAATACCATATATTAAAGATATTTACATTACAAATAAAATGTATATCTTGATCTTTCTTCATTCAGAAAGAACTTCATTCAGAAGTTATACTAATTTTGTATAACTAGTAAACATTAAGGGGTAGACGAAAACGTACTACACAAGATATGTAGATCTCTTTAAAACACACAATTTATTTCAAATAACCTATTTCGTGGCATCAGCCATTTCTGAGATATTCGTTATTAATGGTTTGAATTGTGCATTCCTTGGTCATTCTTTAAAGTCATTTCTTGTGATTGCATGGAAACAGTATGGAATTTTAAGGCAGTGTATAGCATCCAGTTCTTAAACATTTGACAATCGCTGTTCCCTTTGTATCTACAATAAAATGTGTAACATAGCCATTTATGCAGAGGTTATTTGGATTAAAATGAAGTAGATAGAAAAATAAGCTTTAGTAAGAATAGTTTGTATATCCACTAATAAGCAATAGAGGGTAGAGAAGGCCACGTGAATGTAACACATCAGATTTTTAATTCTAGCTTCACTTCTTTATAAAGAAAATGTATTACATTCACATGACTTTCTCTACCAATTATTATTTACTTTTACATACCTTCTACAAACTATTATTAAGAAAGCTCATTTTTCTATCTACTTCGTGTTAATCAAGATAAACCTTGAGAGAAATATTTTCATTACACATTGCATTGTAGATGAAGTTGATATTTCTGCACTGAATCAGATGGTGAATAAATAAATATTAGATACAAGTGGAATAGAGGAAATTGATTCGATAGCCAGATGTTGAAAAGATAGTCACTAAATGCTGGCATGGAAATTACACACTCTATGACTCACAAGAAACAACTGAATAGCAACAGCACTTGAAAATGGAAATTTTTAAAAAAATTCTAACCAATAATAATGGATAATCTTGAAAATTACTAATGGCACAAAAAAAAAGTTATTTGAAATAAAGTGTGTCTTTTAAGGGATCTACATTTTTTGTCTTTAACGTTTACCAATTAAACAAAGGTAAGCATAAAATTCCTTTCAAAAGAAGAAGACTTTACAAGCTATTCCTAGAATATTCAAGGATGCCCCGCACCCACACCCACACACGTTTTTTAAAATTTTCGTTTTAGGTTCAGGGGGCTGTATTTCTGGAGAAATACAAAAACTAGGTTTTTGGGAGGAGTACAATACTTCCTCTTACCTAATATAGGTAGGTGACAGAGATAAATGGTTTCATTACATATTTCGTTGTAGATACAAAAGAGATACAGTAGTCTGAAGCGATAATGTTTTTAAACCAGGTCGCTATATGCATCATTTGAATTTCCATTCTTTGCATGGCCATGAGAAAAAAACTGAATATTTACTTATCATTTGAAAAAAGCATAAAATATTTGAAAATTCAAACCAATAACAAAGAATATCTCAGAAATGGTTAATGCCACAAAAACTATACTTGACAGAAATTGAGAGATTTAATGCAGAATGAGTTCGTGCGTGCACGTGTTTTTTTTTTTTTTCTTTCTTTAAGTTAAGTGGTAGAGAAGTAAAGAACATTGCCCCCATCAGCCTAGACTCACTGTCATACCTCCCCCTGTAGCTTGTAGATGGCATTTCTTGGTTGGCCATCATTTTCATCCAGGAAATACCATTACAAGCCACAAGATGGACACAGCATTGAGTCTAAGCCAAGGAAACAATTATCCTAAATGCATTCCAGTAAGTGATACAGAAGTGAAGCTAGCAATTTAAAAAATTAATTGAATATTTAATATGCTAAAAAACCAGCTATTCACACCTTCAACTGTAGGCCAAGTATTCTGTTTGCTGATGAAGTACAGAGATTTGCAGGAGAGAAAATGAATCTGTGCAAGTCATCTAACAGCGAATTACAAAGTTCATTATTGGGGATACGAGTGATGGATGTAAAATATGCTTATAATGTGTACTTTAAAAATACTTAATGTAGTGGGACAGTTACTGGTTAATGTGATCAGCTGCCAGCTGGGGATCACTTTTCTAATGACAATGTATAACTTTTATCTATTGTAAATGAGCCCAACATATTCCAATTGCCTGCAACTTGGTTGATGATCATAAATGCTCTTTCTATTTTATGTTTATTGCTACAGTTACTTTTTTTTTTTAACTTCTCAGAGCATGCGCCTGGGCATGCCAAGTATGCTTCAGCACCTTTTACAATGTTTCAACATAAAAGCTACAATTAAAAATAATTAAAATATTGGGGAATCTCAAAAGCTTGTAAAAATAAATTTGCATCACAATCTCACTCAGAAAACACAGTGCTATCCTGCAGGACTTTATGTCATGCCAGAAATGCAGTCACTAACTCAATTACAAACATTTTAGAGGCAGAGGGAAGAGAAAATTACAGAACAACCTCTTTATCTCTCAATCTTTTGGTGTTTACACTGGGTGAAAGCTTGGGCCATAGCCACTGCTTTACAATAAAATCCAAAAGATAAATTTCAAAGCTCCATTTGCACAGATTCATCTCTTCTGTACCCGTTCTCTCTGCTTCACCCACTACAGTGGTCAGTGACAGTTCTGTACCAGCAATCACTTCAGTTAAATTTTTTTCTGCTACAGATTGGAACTAGTTATACAGGGTGTAAATAAATATGTTACAAGACTCGCTGACAGGTAGCATATGATCATAGTAAACAAACCCACTTCCAGAAACTCTTTATGTGCTACGGTCTCTGAAATATGGAGGAAGAGGAGGATGTGCACAGTACAGATCACAAAAGATAGTAAAGAAGTAAAAAAGAAAACTGAAATACTATAAACAAACAGATAATACCTGCTCAAAATGGCTGCCAAATCTGATACATTTTGTGCATCCCTGTTTGGTGATATCAAACTCTTTTAGAGTTCAAACTCTGGCATATGGCATGTCTGCGGATGTCCACAGAGGTGTTTCTTATTATGTAAGCTGCCTGTTTCACTTACAACGCTTCATCGGTCTGGAAACATGGTGTGGGCTGGATAATACCTGTTGGGATAACGTTGCTGATAGTCAGCAAGCATCTGTTACATTACTTCGGGCTTCCCCATAGATGAGAAACGTCTCTGTGTACTTGTACAAGGCTACCACTGTTCATTCCTACTCGACGATAGCCATACATATGAATACTGTAAAGTACGAAACTGCTCAACAGAATAATAACATAAACACTACCATTGGTAGTAGGTATGTGAGTACTGCTGTGCATGTAACAGCTGATGCAGTATCATTGGTGACCAACTCCTAACTAATGAATGCAGCATCTACTACTTGCTTGTCACAGAGCCCATGGTTTATTCAACTACATCTGCTTTCCAGGTTCAGAGACTCTAGCACAAAAAAGTTTCTGGATAAGGGTTTACAAACAAAATGTGATCACATAGTGCACATCTATCTACCACCCTGTATGAATGTTGTGGTAACATTAACTCAACATGGGATGAAACATTAAGACTTACCTGAGGTTTGCAATGCTCTTCGAGCCAACCAAAAACACAAGCAGAGAGTTCTGCAAAATTAGCAACAGATATGTTGCTAAAGGAAACAAACAGCTGGTCCATGACAGCCTGAAACTGTAAGAAAAGCAGATAACTAACCTCGGTTACAAGTCACTTAAGTTACAAGAAAAATGTTCAAGAGCACAATAACATTTCAGGATAGTCAAAGTTGATTTCTTTACCTAGTTGCATTCTATGAAATTCATGCCATTTCTTTGCAACAAAAATATAGGCCATAACAAATGTAACATAAAATATTAACACACATTCCAACAATTATCAAAAAGCATATTTAAATTATATAACATGCTAACTTGGTTTGAATTTTTCAGTACTTTGTCATTTTTGGAAGTGCTATCGCCATTCAGTTGTTTCTTGCAATGTCATGCACAGAGCATACAATTTCAAAATCAGTGTGTAGCAAACCACTTTTTTTAGGCTATCACTTCAGCCTCCTCTATCCCCTACCCTCTTGTACTGAAGCAAAAGCTGAGCAAAATTTGTTTTGCTATTAGAACAGTAGTTGGAAAATTAAGTTTGGAATCTCTGAGGGTACTGTACTATGCATATTTTCACTCGTTTCTATCATATGGGGTCATGTTTTGGGGAAACTCGGCAAAGAGTACAGACGTTTTTAAACTTCAAAAGCAAGTACTAAGGCTCATGGCAGGGAAGCCATCAGCAAGCAGCTGTAGACCAATATTTAAAAAACTGCACATTCTACTGTTGTCCTCAATGTATGTATGTATGTATATATATATATATATATATATATATATATATATATATATGAAATATTGTCATATGTTCAATCTAACATAAATCAGTTTCAAACAAATGCAGACATGCATCACCACCATACTCGCAATAAAGACAAACTGGCAATTCAAACACACCAGACAACTTTATATGAGGGAAGCTTTAATTACAAAGGAATCGTTATGTACAACAAACTACCGAATCTAATTAAACAAATTAAGTCACCAAAACATTTTAAAAATAAATTAAAAAGATACTTGCATGAAAACTGCTTTTATTCTGTAGAGGAATATTTAGAAAAATAATATTGTAATAAAACGTGTTTTGTGGGCCTAATACATGCACTTAGTTATAAGTTATTTTCATTATTGAATATGTTTATTGTTAAGCTTTATATTTACGGCGAAGTATTGCTATATAATGTAACTAATACGTTTTTATGTAAATGTATATAATTAATTGACATGTCCAATAACATGTATATGTTTCTAAGGACGAAATAAAATATAAATACAAAAAACCATCAGATTTTTAAAGTAATGTATTTCGGTGCGATATGGCTTATATAGTTAACATAGAGTAACAAAACACAACTGCTTTAGAAAATAAATTACGTCTATAATATTTTCACATCCACGCAAGTTAAGGTTATTTGTCTTGCATCCTGCACCTCACTTGGCCTCTCTCACTCCACTGTCTTCTCTCCTCTCTCAGCATAACAATTCACCCATCTGTAGTTAGTGCGATTAATAGGAGGGAAAGCATGTGGAGTGAGGATGCCACCTGTCCTTGAACCACCTGGTGGAAGTGAAAGTAATATAATACAGAGTTGGGAAATGGCTAGGCATATTGCAAGTTCTCTATCAAAATTAGTGGTGATTTGCCTGTTGAAGCTTAGAATTTGAAAAGTTTGCCTGTATTTTCAACACCTCCACAATCATTTTCCCCCATTAGTGAACCATCAGTGAATACATGAAGCAGTTTATCACCCATATAATTATTAGGCATGCATTGTTTCAAGATAAGCCGTTTTAATATTTCTGAATGAGTTTTCTCATATGAAGTAGAGTACATAAGTCAGATGGGAAATATTCAATACATATTCTCAGGCATGAGTTGGGTATCTCAGTATAGTACACTGTCAGCATGGTACACCAAATATCTATGGTCCGACTTATACTTGAAGCTCATAAATTTTCAAATCTGATTACTTTCCAGCCTTAGTCATGCCTAGAGTGTAAGAACTGTTGCACAATTTCACATAATGTGTTACAAAAAAGAGTTTAAAAAATGTACATAAATACATAAAATTTGTATACTCACCACCTGAAACTTTGTTTCATCCGAAACCCTCATTTCAGCTTGTCCAGGTTGGTTCTGATGAGCCTTAACTATCTGCTCATAATTAGCTTGCATTATACGCAATGCTACTACTTCCTTGCGAAGAGCATTTCGCTCTTCTTCCTGTTTCTTCTTTTGTTGCAGCAAAAACTTCAATATGAAAGCATATTGTCAATTATAACATACATATATTAATGTCTTTGGATACATGAAATAATAATAATAATAATAATAATAATAATAATAATAATAATAATAATAATAATAATAATAATAATAATAATAATAATAATAAATGTCCTTCTCAAACAAACCTACTTTTATTGAATCAAGAGCTGAAGTTACTTTTAAGAGCAAATTATGTTTAAATATGAAAAGAGACTTAGCGGTATAGTTCACTGTAATATGAGTTAGTAAAACAAATAACTCATGATTTCGTGTTCTCAGACTTCTAGTCAGGTTTTCAATGATAATTTGGGGGCATCCATCATTCAAACCTTCAAGGTAAACTGAATACCAGTGAAGATTTGCACTCATTATTATTGGGGATGGGTATATTGAGAAGCTGAGCTGTGATTCATACTTCAAGTATGAACTGAAGTATCAAGGGGCATTCTGAAAGTTTTCAGCCTAACCAAGGAAACATATGATTTAAGAGAAATACTTTTTTTTGTTCATTTTCCAACATAGTCACCTTGTAAATCAGTGCATTTAGTACAACTTTCAAACTTTTTAACATCCTCAGTAAAACTGTGCAAAATTAGCATCTGTCTTAGCTTCAACCTCATTTGATGCGATTTTCATCCATCACATTTCTTAGGTTTGGGAACAAAAGTAATCGCTGGGAGACAAATCTGGCAGATGTGGAAGTATTAAAAGAAATCCTCATATCAGTGAAAGTGCATTATCAAGATGTAAGACAAGTTTCGTTTTTCCAAGGTGTGGATGTTTAGCATTCTTCAATTGGTCCAGTAATAAATATTAAAAGAAATTTGGGAAGGAAATAGTCAGGGCCGAAGTTTAGTCTACCTCCCCAACATTTGCCATTTATGAGAACTAAGGAAAACCTGGAAAAAAAGCCTGTCAGGGAGGAGAGTTCTGGTAGAATTCAACTGCAAACCTCCCATTCGAGTCCACAGGCCACCTGTATCAATACCAATCACTCTTTTACAAAGTATGACCTACCCAGAAGGCCAAGAATACTTGGAATCGAGCAACAGCTCAGTCCATACCTTAGCAATGTCATTTATAAATTTATTGCTGAGAGATATGCTTTTAACTTTAACCTTATGACGACTGGTTTATGGAAAGAGTTCTCTTTGGGGGTGGACATACTAACTTAGGAGTAAAACCATCGAGTAGGATATCAAAGTTGAACAAATGGTATTTATTTCCAAATGATGTTTTCCTATGTTATGAGTCTAATGATGCCCATTATAACTTCTGTGTTATAACTTCTATAAGTGTGTTGGAGCAAATATTTGCATTTATAGAAATCACCACATTCACTACAAAGGAAAAAATATATACAGAGCGTTCCTTGGGATTCTTTAGGTACTAAGCAGCAACCATCCTGTGTCAGCACTCAATGATGTCCATCTACTGGAACACATTCCTGACATCTCCAAATGAAATTGGCATTTACATGTGCAAGTTTGTTTACTGTAATTCTCCCGATTTCTACACAATACTGTCTTTTGACTAATGGATTATGTGTGGATTGTCTTTTTATAACTTATTTTTTTACATTTCGCCACAAACAGAAATCACAGGTTGACAAATTGGGGGAACTAGAAAGCCATAATCCTCTACTAATAGCCCTGTACTCGAATATTTCCTTTATGACATTTAATGTTTCGGCTGCTGTATGGACAGTTGCTGAATCTTGCTGAAAATAAGCACTCTGACACTCAATATCGATTAAATGTTCAAAAAATGGGTTGAGTATTTGTTCTGTATCTCTCACTATTGGTTATATCATCAAAACATAGAGAGCCTGTAATCCTATGTGCAATTACAGCACACCATACGCCAACCTTCTCAACGTGTATAGGTGTTTTGTGAATGAGATTATTTTCAGTACTCCAGTATCTATTGTTTTGCATTATAAGACGGTCATGTAAGTGAAACCATGCTTCATCTGAGAATATAATAAGTTTAGGATCCACAACGCCATCGGCAACACTTTGTAAAACCCAGTTCCAAGAATTCAAATGACTCACATTATCTGTAGGTTTAACTCATGCACTACTGTCATTCTGTAGGGCTCATATTTAAGAATTTTAGTGGCTCTAAATGCTATAGTTTTTTAAAAAACCTGTTTCCTGTGATAGGCAGCTGAGAGATTTTCAAAGACAATGTGTAATCTTTCTCCTACCTCAAGCTTTTCCTCAGCTAGTACACTTAGCCTTATCTTTCCAAGTTTATTCTGAACTGACCCTGCTTCTCTAAATGTGTTTTACAAGGTTTAGTATAGTGATCCTAATTGGAACAGGAACACCAGGAAATTTTGTTGCAAAATGTCACTGCACTTTTGCACAATTCATCTTTCAAATGTAACACCCACACAGATAAATCCTTTGTTGTAATGTAAACTTTTATGGTGCCATATTAACCACAACTAAGGTGCACACCAATAACAATGTAATGCCAACACAGCTTATAGGTAACTGAGCAACAGAGCGAAGTCAGGGACAGAGAGATAAAGATTGCTGCATGCGACCCTAAGCCTCACTAATGTTTTATATATACCAGGTGAGTCTTCTCAGGATTGAGAAGTTACGCAGTCCCGGCACTGTACAGACTATTCCATAAACATTGTCCACTGCATCACGTCATATCAACTTCGGCCGAATTGACTGGTTTGCACTGCTGGGCATGCAGCGACTTGCATTCATAGCACAATAATGTGCACATTGGCCTTCAGTGGTGAAGGTCCCAGGTTCAAATACTGCCACTTGAAGGTACTTTGAAAGAGGTATAGCTTACGTATTCTGTTTTACGTAAATTATTTTATCTTGAAGATCTTATAGTTAGCTCCACGTTGTGGAAGCCAATTTACGAGAGCAAATATGTGTTTACTTCACGCGAAACCATCTTGTGTGACGTCATACGTTGGTTGGTTCATTTGTTCTGTTTGTAGATTCCTCTGACGTAGCAATTTATATCAGTTTTAAATGTCCACCGGCTAGCTATTATCTGATCTAGGTAGGCATGTTTTTCTTACAGGTTGTGAAGCGGAAAAGGAATCTTTTATCCAAAAATTACTAGTGAAGAAATGTGTTTTATAATGTTTTATTGTCGAACACGTGCACTAACACTTTCACAGATTTATCTAGATAATCGCCATACTGAAACTGTTTAGAATAACTTCTTATCACTTTTAACTCACGTACTTCAACTTTGTATATTTAACTTTAGAATATTTTATAAGATTTCTCGTACTTCTGCTGCGTGTAACTTATAACGAAAATGAAGGACTGATTGGCGACATCTTGTTGAACTGCGGAATCGACGTGGAGTGTACGGAGAATTTTGTATAACTGCGGGGCGACCAACTTCGAGCATGGCTATTTATAGGCTTGCCTTAAGATACACCTAAAGATTATAAATGAACTGCTATTGGCTAATAAAACGCGCCAACATTAGCGTCTATTTTACTATCCAATGAAAACCACTAATACATATTATTTTTATAGAATGTTCTAGAAACTTTTTTACCGAAAAGGCGCGAAACATTACGTAACTTCCTGGTTCCCGGTAACGATAAACAACTCACCCCCTTGCTAAAGTATTGTGTTATTGTTAACAGTTTCAGTAGAGCCGTATATTATTATTTACCAATAATAATTACAATTATTAAACCTCTGAAATCAATGTTACATAAAAATACATATTCATATTATTATCATTATTTACATTAAAGTAATTTGTGATACAAATTACCGTCTCATATGCCCCACTAGAAACATAATTATAAATATTTATAACTTGTTTAGAATTTTATAATTTGTGTTTTTAGTCTCCTAAATCTTGGAACACACGCTATCACTTTCACTTTACACTTCACACGTATTTAACACACGACATATGTTTTATCTCGCCACTACTTACTGGCTCTGATTTAATTAATTTAGATATTCATCTGACATCACAAAAAAATTTTTTTTTTTTTTTTATAGCAAATACTTTACCTTAAATTACTTATTTACTGCTACCAAATTGTTTACATTAAGTTGTTGACAAAAATTTATACATTTAAGGTTTTTGTAATTATTATACATATTTACCAAAATATTCACCCTCAACACAAATATTTACATCTCTTAAATCTAGGCACTGTTTCACATGTTCTATTTACTACATAAATATTTGTTTTAATTATGTTTACCATTTTTTTTTTTTTATTTTTACTTTATCTTAACAATACTCTTGGAATAGTATTTATGTACTTTACTTTAATATAACATCATGCTTTATTTCACATGTTCTGTTACTAGTAAAATGTTATTTTCCTCTCAAACATTGAATTATGTCCAAAATTTATTTCTCCTTTCCTATGACGTACATATTTATTTAACCCTCTTACGTTCCAATACATTGCTCTGCATTTCGTCTTTAACTATTCAGCATTTATTATTTATCATCATTGTCTTTTGTTTCACCATGATCTTCATAGTTGTATGGTTTCAGCATCTCAATATGAAACTTTCCTATGCTTTTTCGAGTTGTTGAATTACATAACTCATATGTGTTAGTTCCATACACTTCAACAACTTCATATGGTCCATGGTATTTGAGAAACATTCGCCAATAAAGTTTATTTTCTTTGTCCGACAATTTCTTGGTTTTAACCAAAACTAAATCTCCTATTTTGATCCTCCATTCCTTTCTCTTCTTTTCTTCATGTTTAATTTTTCTTTTTATGGCCTTTTTCTTCATCCTCTCAAATGCTTTTCGGAACATCTCTTCTTCTGTTGGTGGTATCGAATGCGCATCTGGAATGGCTCCTGGGATTGTTTTACACATTGTATTGATCTTCTTTCCCAACTTAAGTTCACATGGTTTGTATCCTGTTACATTGTTTATGGTTTCATTTAGTAGGTTCTGAACAAAGTTCACGTATCCATACCATTGGGTGTGTTTTCGATGACATAACACCCTTAAATAATTTGAAATTTCTTTAATTTCCCTCTCCACTGGGTTGGAGTTCGGTCTGTATCTTGACGAAAAATATTGTTTAATGCCATTTTCTTTCAGTCCATCCATAAATTTTTTTCCTGTGAAGTACGAAGCATTATCGCTCAATACAGATTGAATAGGTCCTTCTTCTATCACATATGACTTGAGTAGTCTATTCAAACATGCTAAACCTGTAGGTTTTCTCAAAGGGTAGATTCTTACATATTTGCTGAATATATCATAACAGACAAATATATATTTATTTCCAAATTGACTTGGAGGCATCGGACCATGAATATCAATACTAATTACACATCTCGGCTTATCCCTTATAACCGAATTAGTTTCAAATGCATATGCTGCATTTATTTGCTTTGCCTTCTGACACAGGTTGCAGCACGATATAAATTTCCGAACTTTTTGACGCAATTTGGATATGTATAAATTCTCTAAAATCATAGAAGTTGTTCGGTCCGTCCCTGAGTGTGCTAACCCTTCATGAAAATTCTTAATTAGTTCCTTTTCCAGGCTTTTCGGAACCATTACCTTCCAACTAGGCATTTCTTTCCCATGCTTTTTGTATAATGTCCCATCTCGAATTGCTATAATTTCTTTCTTTGCCTCCTCAATCAATGGTGCATTTTTTTTAAGTTCAAATAATTTTGCATCCTCATTTTGAATTTCCCCCATATTTTTCAATTTTTTAATCATTTCTTTACTTAAAGGAATTTCAATTGTCAATATTTTGACTTCATTTCTAGGCCTTTCAATATTTTCGGGAATTTGTGGGTTGTAGTTCAATCTTGATAGTAAATCACTGAAGGTATTGTTTTTGCCAGGAATGTGGATAATCTCAATATCAAATGCAGATATTGCATGAATATATCTAGCAAGTTTTCCACTACATAATCTACACCGTTGTATGAAAGTTAAGCTTATGTGGTCTGAATACACCTTCACCTTTTTCTGATAAATATAGGTTTTAAAACGAATTAATGAGAAATATAGTGCCCCAATTTCTAACTGAGTCACTGAAGAATTTCGCTCAATATTTGTAAGTCCTCTAGAAGCTGTACTGATGACATGAAAGTCATTGTTGATGTCTCGCTGTCCTAAAATTCCGGCGTATCCTTGCATTGATGCGTCGACATAAATCTCATATTCCAAATCTTCTCTGGGCCTCTCAAGTAATATGGACTTAGCAAATAGTTCCTTTACTCTCTCAAAGCATTTTTGATGATCCTCTGTCCATCTCCACTTATTGTTCTTTCGGAGTAGCTGCCGCAGTGGTTCTATTTCAGCCGAATATCTTGGTACGAACTTACTCTGAAAGTTCAATACCCCTAAGAGACGTCTAATTTGTTTTACGTTCCTGGGTGGCGGAATTTTCATTATTGCTTCTATTCTTTTCTGATCAGGTCTTATACCTCGTTCATCCACTACATAACCCAGAAAATTTATTTCCTTTACACAAAATTTTGATTTTAGTATGTTCACAGTCATACCATGTTGTTGTAGTTTATTTAACACATAATGGACATTATTCATGTGTTCTTCAAATGTTTCACTAATGATTAAGAAGTCGTCAATATACTTTATTAAAAAGTCATCTGCAGAATTTCCAAAGATACTGTGAATGGCTCTCAAAAATCCACTTCCTGAGTTTTTTAAACCAAAAGGATTTACACAAAAGCGATACTGGATCCCTGAGTACTGAAATGAAGTGTAATCACGCACTTGCGGATCTAATTCCACTTGCCAATATGATGCAGTGAGGTCAATGGATGTCAAAAATCTTCCTCTTGAAAGTTTTGTAATTAGTTGTTCAATTCCCTCACTTTGAAAATGATCTGGTTTCATATACTTGTTGACATATCTACCGTCTAAAGTTAATCTCAAACTACCATCTCGTTTAATACTCCAGCATATTGAATTTATGTATTGAGAATTACTTTGCTCAATAATCCCATTTTCTAACATGCTATTTATTAATTGTCTAGCTTTGTCTCGAAGACTTATAGGTAAATTGTCATACTTGTGCCTATATGGTGGTACGTCTTCTACTTGAAATGTATGCTGATATACATTACATCTGCCTGGGATATTACTAAATACTGAACTATTGTTCATCAAAACATCATGAAGGATTTGTTTTTGCATTATCGTAAGATTATAAGCTTCTTCACACTTGTGTATTATTTCCTCATTTCTCTTCTCTTTCCTGCTGTCATCTGTCTCGCTCACATGGTCGTCTTTTGTTTGGATTGTAAATTCCTCTACTTTCTCTGGCATTTCTGCTAGCTGTTGAAAATATGGCGTGGTATTCCCTTCATATTCTGTGACTACCTGCTTTATCTGACTATTTCTATCAGTTTCTGTTATTTGCACAAAAAACTCTTGGTCACAAATATTTTTCTCATCCTTTGTCATATCGATTACAGAAACTTTTTCTTTTATAAATGGTACCCTTATTTCTCTATCTTCTTTTGTTATTTTTAACTCTTCATGTTTAAAATCTATACATGCTTCATATTCATGTAGGAAGTCACATCCTATAATTATGTCACAAATCAGATGGTTTACAATTAGAAACATAACCTCAAAATTCTCTCCGCCAATAAGTATGCTAAGTAGAGCTTGTGTTTTTATGACCTGTGCAGTTCTTCCAATTGCAACACGACAAACTAAATTACTAGTGGGAAGAGCCATAATCTTGTTACCTTCATTACTTAAATTTATGTAAAATTTCTGTGAGCAAATTGAAGCTGATGAACCAGAATCTATAGTTGCAATGATTTCTTTCTTCGCAATTTCCATTCTAACATGAGGTGACTCAAAATTTTCTCCCTTATCTTTTGTTGCTGTAATCTTATTACAGGGTGTATGTGTAGGCGTATGATTTGTATTGGTAATGGATACTGAATTATTAAAGACGTCCTGAGAACCTACTGCACAGGAGTCTGTTAACAGTTTTCCTGGTTATTTCCATGTTCACGTACGGGACTGCCATTCCTAACAGGCGCTAAATCTATCTCCGTGTCGCTACCATTGTTTTGAGTTCCCCTTCCTCGAGTTCGAAATCCTCGATTTCTGACATTTTGTCCCCTTGGCACGTAATTTTCTTGCCGTTCCTCAGATCTTTCTCGGTTATTATTTTCCCTCCAGTGAGTGAAATTTCCCCTCTGTCTAGTGTACCTCCTTCCATAATTTTGCCCTCTTTCAGGCAATCTTTCTGTCCGGACATAATTTATTTGTTCCTGCCGGCCTGGTCTCCTATCTATCCTTGATCTTTCAAATTGTGGAACGTATGATTGATACCGTTGTCTGGTATTAATTTCATGATGTCTGTCTTGTCCTCTTATTTGTTGATAATTACCTTGGTAATTTCTTCTATCTTGTACATCTAAAAATCTATGTTCCCACTCCCGAGACATATCTTCTTCCTGTTGTTCCAAAGCTGTTATTAATTCTGTCATCTCATAGATGTTCCGTGGTTTTGCAATTAATAAGTAATTTTGTATCCTTATAGGATAATGCCTTGCGAGCAAACTCACAAAATCTTCCTCACTGATTGGAGGTGACAAGTTTCTAACCTGACTTGCATGTTTTAGTAAGTAATCAGTCATCGATATTCCCCCTCGTGGATTAAATTGACCGTGACTAAGCATTGCTCGTATTCTTTGCTGTACCGTAACATTCCAAAATCTATTCATGAACAATCTCTTAAAGGATTCATATGAAATTTCACCCCCTGATACCATTTGTAACCAATCTAAGGTTTTCTGGTCCAAACATCTTTTGACAACTATCATTTTCAATGCTTCAGGTATCTTTTTAATTTGAAAATACTCTGATAATTCTGCAATGAACTGTACTGGACTGGAGTTTTCATTAAATTTTGGAAGTGGAAAATCACTTAAGATATGATTGTAATTTTGCAAACTCCCTATTCCCATATTTAAATTCTCTAGTGTTACTTGTGCACTCTGAGTTTCAGCATTAGCTATAGATGAAGCTGCCGCATCACTCACATTATTTGTCATACCTGAGGAACTACCTCTATCATTATTTTGTACATCTGACACATGCACATCACATATATTTGCCCTTGAATTCAATTCTAACCTGTTTACAGTACCTTGCAGATTTTCTATTGTCTGTTCCAATTTCTTATTATTCTCATTTTGAACATTTTGGTGTTTGTTAATTTCAGAAGTTAGCTTTTGATTCAAATCTTTAGACAAATCTTTAACTTCATCAGACAATTTATTTCTCTGTTTTTCTGACTCCTTCTGAACTTCAGATATTTCCCCTCTGAAATTAACTTGCACCTGTATTAAATCTGCATTTGTAGCCTCCATCATCCCTTTTAACTCACTTGAAATGCTACTCATTCGGCTACCTAGCTCTGTACATTTTACATTAACATGCTCTATTTTATTGTTAACCTCACTTTTTTGGTTAGATATTTCCCTGCTCATGTCTAACATTTTCTTTGAAACTTCACCTATTTCATTTGCTATCATTTCTTGATTTTCATTTTTCATTTTAATCATACTACTATCTAGCTCCATGAATTTCTTTTCAATCTCTTCCCTGTTTTGTTCTAAGCTTTTACCAATATCTTCCCTCAATTTCTCATTATTCTGAGTTAGTTTTTGTTCTAAACTCCTATCAATATCTTCCCTGTTTTGTTCTATTTTCTTACTAAGATCTTCCCTTAATTCCCTATGACTCTTTTGCATATCTTCCCTTAATTGATCTGTAATACTCTTACTAAGATCTTCCCTTAATTTCTCATTATTCTGATCTAGTTTTTCACCAAAATTTCTAAACATTTCCATAATCATAATAGTATCAGGATTAACATTTCCTGCTATTCTATTCTCACTTTCTACACTAACATTTTCATCTTCAAATCCCAAAAAGTCTGGACTATTTTCTGCACTAACATTTTCATCTTCCATAATTATTTCCTCTGAATTATTGGTAGCCATTGTTTTTTTTATCCTACCACTCCTCAATAACATTGAAAGTTATTTACACTTAAAAAATTAGGATACTCTAACCTTAATAATGCTGTCCGCTGATGTATCTTTGATGTCCAGCGTTCTGCCCCTTTCTCCTAGATTTGATGTCGCTTCTGCGTTGTTCCTGTTGTTTCTTGAATCTGCGTCTTGTAGATCATTTCACTGCTGCATTCCTGGTTATGTTGATCCTTTCCTGGTCACTTCGCCCCACGTTCTGGTCATCTTATTCCTTTCCTGGTCACTTCGCCCCACGTTGGTGGCGCCAATTTGAAAGAGGTATAGCTTACGTATTCTGTTTTACGTAAATTATTTTATCTTGAAGATCTTATAGTTAGCTCCACGTTGTGGAAGCCAATTTACGAGAGCAAATATGTGTTTACTTCACGCGAAACCATCTTGTGTGACGTCATACGTTGGTTGGTTCATTTGTTCTGTTTGTAGATTCCTCTGACGTAGCAATTTATATCAGTTTTAAATGTCCACCGGCTAGCTATTATCTGATCTAGGTAGGCATGTTTTTCTTACAGGTTGTGAAGCGGAAAAGGAATCTTTTATCCAAAAATTACTAGTGAAGAAATGTGTTTTATAATGTTTTATTGTCGAACACGTGCACTAACACTTTCACAGATTTATCTAGATAATCGCCATACTGAAACTGTTTAGAATAACTTCTTATCACTTTTAACTCACGTACTTCAACTTTGTATATTTAACTTTAGAATATTTTATAAGATTTCTCGTACTTCTGCTGCGTGTAACTTATGACGAAAATGAAGGACTGATTGGCGACATCTTGTTGAACTGCGGAATCGACGTGGAGTGTACGGAGAATTTTGTATAACTGCGGGGCGACCAACTTCGAGCATGGCTATTTATAGGCTTGCCTTAAGATACACCTAAAGATTATAAATGAACTGCTATTGGCTAATAAAACGCGCCAACATTAGCGTCTATTTTACTATCCAATGAAAACCACTAATACATATTATTTTTATAGAATGTTCTAGAAACTTTTTTACCGAAAAGGCGCGAAACATTACGTAACTTCCTGGTTCCCGGTAACGATAAACAACTCACCCCCTTGCTAAAGTATTGTGTTATTGTTAACAGTTTCAGTAGAGCCGTATATTATTATTTACCAATAATAATTACAATTATTAAACCTCTGAAATCAATGTTACATAAAAATACATATTCATATTATTATCATTATTTACATTAAAGTAATTTGTGATACAAATTACCGTCTCAACTTTTTGTGGACGATGTGCCTCCATTGCATTCTGCTGTGCTTCCCCGTATACTAACAGCATGTCCAGATACTCTCTATTTGAAAACATTGTTCCACAGTGAGCACAAATGGCTGGGACTTCGTATTTATAAGCAAATCCACTTTCTAGTGCATTCAGAAAGAAATTATGATTTGCTAGAACATTCTCAAAACATGAACAGAAATGAATAAAAAAACTCATTCATTCATAGGCATGACTTGAACTTCCACCTTCACCAAGATTTTCCAGCATGTTAACCACTGCACTACTAGAGCACGTTAACGAGCACCACCGCCGTAGCCCTAATCAGCAGGCTGGTGATTGCAGTGTCAGCACCTGCATTTCGCATCGTCTGTAAAATGCAGGGTTGCCTAGTTACCAATCCGCAGAATGAGAAGACTGACGCAGTATATACATATATAAACAAATTTTAACTTACCATCTCTCATTCAAACATAATATAAAATTATCCTAGCACATATAAGAAAATAATTTCAAAGTTAAACAATGACACATCATTTGACAACACATAAGGAATGTACCAGATAAAATACTGTGCATGTTGACAAGATTAGTAGAAGAAAAACTAAAATAAACTGTAAAATTAAAACCCAGGAACAATTCAGAAATGTCAGACTGCTAACTAACAATTTATAGTGATTATGGGGCCATTCACAATGAAACCTAGACACAAGTACAGAAACTCATTTCATGTTATCTTAATGCAGGTGTTCACATTGGCTGATCATAAACATGGCAACAAACTTATACCGTAAAGATAGAAGTATGCAAGCACCAAACTTTCATGTTTAAATCTATACCAAACATAAAAAACTAGCTAATCAGATAGTGATTCTCATCATGCAATCATTCCACCATCTCACCACCAGATTTTACATCGCCAACTGCCCATCTGGGTGTGATCATAGGCCAGGAACCATTGGGATACAGTAGAATCTCGTTAGTTCGTTTGTGCAGGAACCCAAGGATTTGGACGTCATAGACGGGAAAACGTGTTAATGAAAATACAGGATCTGCAATTTAAAAACATATTTATGTAATAAAATCTAATAATACATCTTACCTCAAAAACGGATGTGAAATATAGACACTATTTATACTGGTTTGAAATACATATCTATAGTTGAATGCTTTGTTGGTTTTAATGCCAAAATTTTACTGTCCATCTTGTTTAGTGAAGTCATTATATCGTCATCAGCTTCGAAACTGCACACATATCGCTTCACTATGTCCATTGCCTGCATCGTTTCAGACACTGTAAGTGCTGACTCAGGATCTGGCTCATCATCACTTTCATCTCCCACTCATCTTCATTTATTCTTCAAGTATTTCATCTTTCGTCACTGTTTCACACACTGGAATTTAACTGTCAATGTATACGTATGTTTCGAAAGACATGCCGGCATTGTCTGCTATTTGGCTCCATTCTTCACTCTCGGAAAATGCATCTTCCTGCATCATTGCATCACCAAGAACCCGGCAAAAAGCAGCTTTATTAAAACGGTTCCTAATGGTATTTTGCGTCACACAATCACAAGCAGTTCTAATAAAATGCATGGCATCTAAGACGGTGATTTTTCTTGTCGTCAATTTCAGTGTAGCCAACCTTCTCTGTACCAGCCTCTTCTGATACGTATGCTTCATGCACCGAATTATGCCTTGATCTAAAGGTTGTAGCTTACTCGTGCAGTTTAGGGAAGAAAATGATCTTTATGTTTCTTAAATTTGAAACAGTTGGTGGATGAGCGGCACACTGATCAATGAAGAGTGCAATTTTCCTGGTTCTTATGCCCAGTCTTGCATCTCATGCCCGTAAGAAATTGTCAAAGATGCAGAAGTTATCCAGGCTTTTATGTTGGAAGTGTACTTACATGGAAAAGATCGCACATTCTTAAAGCATTGCGGACTGCATGCTTTTCTAATAACCAGCGGTGCCAATTTCTCTGTTCCGCTTTCGTTACATCACAACAAAACTGTAATCCTCTCCTTGTTAAGCTTCCCGCCGTGGCACTTAGTGCCCTTAAAGTCCAGGGGTTTTTCGGCAAAAGATGGAAAAATAGTCCTGTTTCATCAGCATTGTAAACATCGTCGAGGCTATAGTCTTTCAAAATTGATGGGAGAATTGTATTTTTCCACATTTCTATATTTTCACACAGTGTAGCATTATCATCTAGGGCAGCAGCCTCACCTCGCACACATCTGTAGACTAAGCCATATCAATTCTTGAATCTTTCAATCCAGCCATTGGACGCTTTGAAATCATCCAGTCCCATCTTCTGTGCTAAATGTGCTGCCTGAGCTCAAACCACAGTACCGTCTATTGGCGCATTTAAACTCTAGCTTGTGTAAACCACTTTAGCAGAACATCTAATTCTGGAAACTGGCCAGGGTGATTACGTTTTCTTTTAGCATTTTTCCCTTCTTCAAAAGCAGTTTCAATTAGTTTACGTTTGCCAACAATTGTGTTTAAGGTTGACGGAGGAATGTTTAACTTCCGCGCTATATCCACACGTTTCATATTTGGATTGCGATCTACTTCTTCAAGGATTTTCAGTTTTTCACTGTTGGTTATTTGCCGCACTTTCTTTTTCTCCATTGCGAGCAAAAAGTTAAAATACAATTACGTTTTGTCAACACTCAACCATGCCAAGCCACCGCTAAACTAAAGCATTCCCTATCCCCCCACACAAATCACGTCACACAAATATGTACATATATACATGCATGCCATTGGCTGCCAGTTCCACCCTGCCTGGTTTGACCAAAGTAGTGAATGAGGACGTCAAACTTCGAATGTAGTAAATCTACTCCCACCGGACTGACCAATCATTGGTCAAAATAGCGAATGAGGGCATCAAACTTCTATCGTAGTAAGCAGGAGCGAGAAAACATACTAAATGAACGTTATTTATTGCATTTGGTGCCGGGACCTTTATAATTCAGCGTAATACATGGGAAAACGTGTTAATGAGGAACGTGCTAACGAGATTCCACTGTATCTGTAAAAATCACAGCAAAATAAATTGTGATGGTAAATGGTGCTTTTTTTGTGAGTTTAACGCCCTTTAACCAGATAGCTATTTCTTCATTTTGATACGTGTACAGAACCTCTTTCGTCATGCTGTTGATGACTGCTTCACAGGTCACCATATTACCTCAGCTGTTTCCGCTCTTATGTTTGGCTGCTGTTTATAATTCAGTTTGTCAATGTGAATGACAGCATATTACATTTAAAGTTTATGCTTAAGTTTTGTGCCATGTTAATGCTTAATTTTCATTGTGAATGGGCCCTAATACTGCAGTCTGTTATTTGGATTCCACCATATAAAGTATAAAAATGCTACAGAAACAACAAACGGATCAAGATTTTCAAAAACCTTCTCATTTACCCTAAGGAATGTTGCATTACTTTTCACAGTCAGTTCACAGTCAGAGTTGGTACATTCAGGCTGTAACAATGAACAAAAAGGTAGAAATAATATAAATAGTTTCCTTTGCAAAGTCTTCCATGAATTTTGCATTCCGTCATTTATGCAATTTGGCTGGTTTGTGAAAGCAAGAATTAATATCAAGCAGTTTAATGCTGTAATAAAACTGATATTAACAAAAATAAAATGCTAAGTAATCTACTGTCTGTTGTTGCCTGAAACAAGATATATAGGTTCTTTTCTCACCTGAATATAATCTATGGACTTCTGTAGGACTGTAGCCTTGCTCAACTTGTATCCAGAACTATCTGTCTGCTGGCAAGTTGGGACCAAATCCTGGAGGGAGTCATACCCTTTCTTTATGGCATCTCGTCTCTTCTGCTCAGCTTGTGTGTGTGCCTCGCGTCTCCTCTCTTTGTAGCTGATTGTTGAACTCTTGTTGTCACTGTCCTCATCATCTAAGCAGTTAGTTTATAATAAATTAACAAACAGTTTCTTCACATCTCCATAGAGACAAGATTTATTACACCTTCATAAACAGATGTAAAGAATGGTTTGTGTACACTACACATGTGAAGGATAAAAGCATGTTATGTTATAATTTGACCCATATCTGTCACCTCTGGTTAGTTTGCATTTCTGCCAATAGGGGGCACTTGAATTTGAATTTATTTCCAACTAATTACAGCTTCAAAACTATGATTGCATAATATAAAACCTCTAATACAAATTATTATTTTTACTAATAAAAGAAATAAAAATCTTATTTACTCTTATAAAGTTGCTTGCCGAAATATATTTAATCGCAGGTTATTTGTGTATTGGCGAGCATCACATTCAGGCGTAAAAATCCTTAGTATGGCTTCCTTCGGAAGGGAAGTAAAGCCGGTGGTTCTGTGTCATAGATTTACAGCACGTAAAAGAACCTCAAGCCTGATAAAGAGGCCTCTGAGCAAAATTACCTGTCTTTCGCACCCAATATAGGATGGGACGCTAAGGACCACAGTTAAAGAGAGTCATAAAAAAACTGAATTTAATTTCCCTTTTTACCATTGTTGCCCATTTCTCTCTCACTTTATCTACATAGTTTCCTACTCTCTTCATACTTCTTCTTTTACAGTTAAAATTTCCCCATCTATGGGGCACTTAGCGCCTCTCGATCTGAAGAGCTGCCAACATTTGAGGGAAAAACAGGCAGTAAAATGACAAGGTTCTGCAGTTTCAAAATTTAGTCTGAGGTTAGGTTGTGTGTATACGAACAGGATTCAAATAACCGGTTCTTGCAGATTACACTTGTACGGCTGAGTTGGCAGTTTCTTCTGCACATGCACAGTAGTAACAAGATGCCCTTATTGACATTCCATGATGATTTTGCTATAAAAGAAACTATCTTAAAAGGTTGGGCAGGTGGGTTATAGGCTTCAGATATTCACATCTTCCCCTAAACCTCTAATTTAGGTATTTTCATGAATTTTGTCTCTCTCTCTCTCTTTTAATTTTTTTATGTGACATATACAGCAGTTTAGCCTTATACTTTTATATATAGGTATACCAAGTGATTGTAAGGCAAATTGTACAATAACTAAATACTACAAAGATAGAATCAGATTGAAATATTCAATGCCATAGCCATGATTTGAACCACAAATCTTCAGTTTTCTGTACCTTTGCTTTAACTAAGCTACCATAGCAACATCCTGGTAGAACACTAAATTCCCCAACTGAGTCACAAGCTTCCCTATGAACCACAAGGCCTTCTCAAATACATTTTGAGATAACATACCCCAATGGCGACTTACAATCTTGTAATTAGTTTAACATGCGAGTCAGTTGGGAATTTAGTGTCATGCCAGCACTGCCATGGTGGCTCATTTGTTTAGAGAAGCAGCACAGTAAGCTGAAGATCTGTTGTTCAAATCCAGGCTACTGAATTTTTCAATCTGATTCTATCTTTCAGACTTTAGCCTACACATGACAGGTGGGGGGAAAAACAATTAATTGTCAACTAAATAATAAGTATATTCTGGTCATATTATTAAGTGATACAAGAGTATATGGTAACGGTTCCTTTTCTACTTAATTTTAAGATACTAAAAAAATAGTGATTTACGGAACAAAAATGCATATAACAGTGGCTTTAAGAGAAGATGTCAACACTTACATAGCCTGTAATCCACCCACCCTCTCTTTTTAAGACACTTTCTTATATAGCAAATTCATCGCAGTATATCAACACAGTAAAAAATGTTACTAATACTGTACATACAAAGAGGAAACTGCCAACTCAACTGTATTAGTGTAATCTGCAAGAATAGTAATGTTTTTACTTTAGGTAAGCATCTGAAGTTAGCTCTCAGCTGCTTAAATATAAATAGCTGCCCATATTGTTTTATCATACCTATTATTTAAATCCAGTTCATACACATTAATCTAAACATTGTAAGCTTAACCTCGGGCTAAAGTTTGCAACCATAAGACCCACCATTTTTACAGCATCTCGCAGTGTTTTCGCTCAAATGTTGGAAGCTCTTTAGGATAAATGGCACACCACAAAGTGACAACTAACAGTCAAACTGTGAACCAATTATTTAGGTGGACATGGAACAAAGCCCAAGAGACAAATGAAAGAAATAAAAGGCATTAGCAATGGAAAGGTACGAAGTCTATCTTGGATTATATGGCAAAAGGAAAGAAAGTCTCTCCTTTCATTAAAGGATGAAACAAAGACATGTTTGTTCATCACCAATCAATTTTCTACATAAGTAAACTTTTTAATCATATGCATGCAATGACAGCTAACCAATTGTTATTTACCATGACTACTGCTGCTACCTTTGCTTCCTGAGCAACCTATGCCATGGCCCTCACCTGAGTTATGGGCTGATGACGACAATGTGTGTATAGAACCTGCACTACTACTCCTAGAAAATGGATAGCGATGTTCTCTCTCTGTGGGGCTTGATGGTTCCAGCTTCATTATCTCATTGGTTTCCATTGTTGCCTTTGACGACACTACAAACCAAACAAAAACTATAAGCTTGTTAAAAAAATACATAGCATTAAATAAGAGTATTCCCTTATTTTAGCCAATAACCTGGGCATCCCACATAAATTCCGGACTTCCCCTCCTTTTCAACTTTGTCACAAAGTCCATACGATATGTACAGACGGGAAGGCAGTTATGAGTGACATTCGATAATATATTACAATAAAGTGACATCCACTGTATGCATTGCCTAAACCATTCCGGTCTTCGAGCCGGCAGTAACATGTTATATTTAATGCTGGGAAGTTACATTTAACCCTTTTCACATACAATTCGCATTATTTAGTAAAACGAGTTTTACAGTACCGTACCTCCGTATAAAGCAAACACCAGCTGCATAAATGTACACATTAACTAAGGGTATACTTCCTTTCGTTATCTTGTCATTGACCTCCTGATTTTTCGAAATTGCGGCTCCAGTTACACATAATCTGCGTGTATTATAACTGACGCAAACGTTGCTTATGGACATGTTTTTTAGCCACACTCCAATTTCACAAAGTACAAAATCTGATTACAGTTGTGTACCTACCCTGACAATTGCCTGGCCATTCTTACTGAAGAATTCATCCTCCTTTATCGATCTCTTTAAAAGAGTAACTCATTCTTATAATTTGATACATTGAAACATTAATACATATACGTTGTAGCGCGTTTTCTACAATCAGCTGATTGCATACGAAATGACAATACCGCCGAAAACATGTACGATTATCTACCAAACTGCATCGCATGAATTACGCAACTGGTGGTATTTTAACACTGTGTTATCAATTGCTTTGGATGACTCATACTTAACTGTTTGGATGTTCTTATATGTATTCTTTTAAATATAAAACCAAACACTCCCTCGCCATAATAATCCCATTATAACATATGTTTACTATCACTTTGTTCCGCAGCGTGGTGCTCAGCTGTTATTTTACGTGATTCTATCGAATATCGAAAGCGATGCTGCCATGTTTAGTCAGGTCGATCGCTTTGTTATCGATATGTTAACTACGAAGTTATTGTTATATACCTAATGGGAAAAATTGTAACTATTCCTTTCTAACATAATACATTGTCACTGTAACAGAAGCGTTTTCAAATATTTACAAAATTGCTTTAGAAAGCAGTTCCCCCCGAGTTCCAAAATATTTTATAAGAAAAAATATGGAGGAAAAAGTCATTTGCAAAATCGCGTTCTGGGATCTTTATTATAATTCTCAAAACAAGTTATAAATGCTTGCATGACAGCAGTAATTAAGTGTTGCATTTTGAGTATACTTATCTAATTCACTTCTCTGCCAAGTACAAGTGTACATCACTACCTACTTATCACAAAGTATAGTCAGAGCAGTCATTAACAAGGAAATTCAGGGAAAATGTTGATTGCTCATGACTTAATCGGCTTAAATAATATTTCAATTACATTTCAAAGTATTGCACACACAATGAAAAAAATCTGCTCTATTAAATGTATGCAAGTTAATTTTGAAAATACTTCACATAAAGCGTTGAAAAATTAGAGCAATTTTCCAAAAATTATAAAACAAAATGAAAATTATTTAAGACTGCTATAGAAGACATAAACTGTATTATCATTCATGCTTTGTGCAAATTGATTAATAAGATTTTTCTCTCTGTTAATATGCTGCTAGAATGTTTAAAGTTCAAATACTTTCTACTCTGATATGTATTCATTACTTTCTAGTTACCCTAAGGAAAAGTTATTACCACTCTCCACATTAGGCATTCTACCACCTCATCTTAATTCTATCATACTTACCTTATCTATATTCACAGGTAATCTGGATGGGACGGGGGGGGGGGGGGGGGAAGCAAAACAAACTGACAGGTTTTAAAACTCCGGAATCTTGCAGTGAACAAATGTCTGTGTAAAGTATCAATATGAGCTCTAGAACAGACATCACAAATTACAATATGTGGTACCTTAGATAATGAATATAGTTATTTTATATTATCATACATAACTTCTACAGAGTTACTTGTGGAAAGAGGTAGGTATATTTATGTGTCAGTTATTTTGAAATATCGTGCAAGGTTTAACATATTACATTTCTTACATTAAAATAAAAATCTGCTATTAAAGAAAATGCGGGGTTTTTAATACCCAATATAATGTGATATTAAACAATGTTAAAAAGTTAATATAATGGCAGACCCAGGTCCTTCATGAGCTGTAGTGACACAAGACGTTTCTAATTAGTTAACACAGCAAAAAAAAAAAATGTATGCATTAGATGCTGACAAGTAATTAACATGTATGCATAAATAATTTATGAATTAAAATACATACCCTATTTCCCTCATTGTTTATGTTTCTGTAGTAAGGGGACCTACACTTAACTGTATTTTTTCAATAAATCCTTCCACTGCTTTGGAACAGTAAAGCCTAAATGTCTGCCAAAAAAAATAAGCATTTATTTCCCAATGAGTTGACCCTTAAATTGTGAATGATTGGTAATGTGTATAGAGCAGAGGCTCCTAACCTCCCTAAGAATGGAGAGCACCCCCAAATGCAATGTCAAGTACACGAGCACCATCATGCCATAAATTGAATATATTAGCCTACGTTAATGAGATCTTTGAACTTAAATATAAGTTTATAATTAGAATCATTTAATTTGTCACTAAGTGTTAAAATATAATGGTTGAATACCTACATTATTATTAATTGTTTGTACAACGAAGTTTCTAAACTGAGCAGCTCAAGAGAGCTCGTACTCGGAAGGAATCAAAATATTGTCATCAGAACACAGTAGTTAATTAGTGTAAACAACATGCCAGCTACTGATATGGAGGAAATTCAATTAAGAGGTAAAAATCAATTAGATGCAATCAGAAAGAGAACAGGCTTAATAGTATCTAGAGAAGGGAGACATTTTGGTTTCTGGAATTGTGAAGGCCTAAAGAATAAGATTGGCAGCAGAGTTTTATATAATTTACTGATGAAAGTGGATGCTTTGGCGGTTGTAGAAACATGCTAAAAGAAGATATTACCTATTAACGTTGATGATTTCAGTTATATTGGGAGGAAAAGGGAAATGGTAGCTAGGAACGGTAAAGTATCAGGAGGATTAGGGGTGTTTGTCAAAAAGTCATTGAAAAAAAAAATTGCAAAACTTGACCTAGGCACAAAGAAATATTATGAGTGATAATGCAAAACAAAGAGCTAGATGACAGTTCAATACATATTGGAATAATCTACAGAGAGAACCAAAAAACTATTAACTGGCTGTGCAGTGTTTTTCCTGTCTATGTTCTCGGTGCTTGTTGCCACTATCATAGAAAGGTGTGGATGAAACCATACAACATTTTTAAAACTACTTTTAGGGCTTTACTTACGAAGTTTATGAAAGGAGACACTGAAACTGGCCACCGTCGTCCATACATTTTTGGCACCTCTTTAGGAAACTGTCCATCACTCGCCGTAATTCACGTTGAGAAATGCTGGCAATTTCCTGGTGGATATTTTGTTTTAATTCTTCCAGGGTGTGTGGGTTTGTCTTGTACACTTTGTTTTAAGTTACCCTAGAGATGGAAATCGTAGGGGGTTAGGTCGGGGGGCCACAAATCTCTACTAATAATTCTGTCCTCAAACACACTTTCAATTGTTATCATCAAAATTTTGGCCCTATAAGCTGTTGCAGTGTCTTATTGAAAAAAGGCAAAATCATGCTCCCTATCTGTTAATTCTCTAAAAAACGGGGGAAGTGCCAGAACTGTTTCAGCATTTAGAAAAAAAATATAGAATGCTTGAGGGAATCATAGATAAATTCAGAAATTATAATAATGGGAGATTTTAATATCAGAATAGAGGAAATTGATGTACAGGGAATGGAAGATTGGAAAAGTGGTGCATTTTTCAGTAAAAGCAAAAAACTCAGATGTAGTAATAAGGTTGTAGAAAGAGGTAGTAAAAATTTATAGAGATTTGTGAATTAACTTCATTTGACATTCTAAATAGAAAATATGAAGGAGAATATCATCAGAAACTTGGATATTTAAAATTCAAAATATTCTACAGGAAGTTGGCATGGTTTGGGAAAGAATTTTGGAAAGAGATAAAACAAGAATTGAGAATACCAAAAATAGGAATTATGGGCTAGTCTTAATGACGAAGGTTCTTTAAAACTATATACAACACTGAACATTTACTGGAGAAATGAAGAATATACTAAAATTTGTGAAAGGAGGGAGGGAAGAATTAGTATGGCTTAGAACAGGAATAATATGTTAAGATATATAATGGATCTGTTAAGGGAAGCTGCTCAACTAGTGTTACAATTCCGACTCACCTTTAAATAAATTTTAAAAGAACTTGGAAAATACCTCAATAAAGTGATATTAAAATGACTACGGAAAGTATAAAATAGCAGAGAGAATGTTCTATGAGATAACATTATGCATATAAGGGTTCTAAAATTTATACTATTTATAATAAAATACGTAGCACCATTATATACTGGCTGCAAAAAAAAAGGGGGCAGGGAGAAAATATTTTAGAGCAGAAAGGAACTAGCTTTATTACTATGCTACATGTGCCAACATTAAATGTCATGTTAGAGACTTCGATTGTGAAACTGTTTGTGACGTGTCAGATGTATGCAAAAAACACTCTTAACCCATCTCCGTGGTGTGGGGGTAGCATGCCTGCCTCACATTCAAGACTGGAATTCAATTCTTGGTTGGGGTGAGTTATTGGATAACATTTTTCCCAGGATTTTCCCTTATCCTGAGAAGACAAATGTCAGTTAACTCTAAGCTCTATGGACCTCAGACCATTTGAGTATCATTTCAATCACTGTCTGATATGACCTACCTGAAAGACGTTAAACTACCAGAAAGAAGAAAAAAAAACAAATCTGCACTCTCTTGTACAATACTTGTCACTATCGCTAGTTGTGTCTGATGTGAAGCTACTGTATGATACAGTAATACTATCTTGTTCAGTGCAGTGTGTGCATATAACGGTAGTTTCTCATATGTACCAGTACTCATTAGTTGAGACAGTGCATAGACACTTGTCATGCGAGTTAAATTTTATTTTAACTGGCAAATGAAGATGTCCACAGGATTTAATTATGTTCTTCAGCACTCCTGCTTTTATCCTGATTTAATTATGTTCTTCAGCACTCCTGTTATTGTCCTGATTTAATTAAGTTCTTCAGCACTCCTGTTATTGTCCCGATTTAATTATGTTCTTCAGCACTCCTGTTATTGTCCTGATTTAATTATGTTCTTCAGCACTCCTGTTATTGTCCCGATTTAATTAAGTTCTTCAGCACTCCTGTTATTGTCCCAATTTAATTATGTTCTTCAGCACTCCTGTTATTGTCCTGATTTAATTAAGTTCTTCAGCACTCCTGTTATTGTCCCGATTTAATTATGTTCTTCAGCACTCCTGTTATTGTCCCGATTTAATTATGTTCTTCAGCACTCCTGTTATTGTCCTGATTTAATTATGTTCTTCAGCACTCCTGTTATTGTCCCAATTTAATTATGTTCTTCAGCACCCCTGTTATTGTCCCGATTTAATTAAATTCTTCAGCACTCCTGTTATTGTCCCGATTTAATTATGTTCTTCAGCACTCCTGTTATTGTCCCAATTTAATTATGTTCTTCAGCACTCCTGTTATTGTCCCGATTTAATTATGTTCTTCGGCACTCCTGTTATTGTCCCGATTTAATTATGTTCTTCAGCACTCCTGTTATTGTCCCGATTTAATTATGTTCTTCAGCACTCCTGTTATTGTCCCGATTTAATTAAATTCTTCAGCACTCCTATTATTGTCCCAATTTAATTATGTTCTTCAGCACTCCTGTTATTGTCCTGATTTAATTATGTTCTTCAGCACTCCTGTTATTGTCCTGATTTAATTATGTTCTTCAGCACTCCTGTTATTGTCCCGCTTTAATTAAGTTCTTCAGCACCCCTGTTATTGTCCCGATTTAATTATGTTCTTCAGCACTCCTGTTATTGTCCTGATTTAATTATGTTCTTCAGCACTCCTGCTTTTATCCTGATTTAATTATGTTCTTCAGCACCCCTGTTATTGTCCTGGTTTAATTATGTTCTTCAGCACCCCTGTTATTGTCCCAATTTAATTATGTTCTTCAGTACTTGTTATTGTCCCGATTTAATTAAGTTCTTCAGCACTCCTGTTATTGTCCCGATTTAATTATGTTCTTCAGCATCCCTGTTATTGTCCTGATTTATTTATGTTCTTCAGAACTTCTGTTATTCTCCTGATTTAATTATGTTCTTCAGCAGCCCTGTTATTGTCCTTGTTTAATTATGTTCTTCAGCACCCCTGTTATTGTCCTGATTTAATTATGTTCTTCAGCACCCCTGTTATTCTCCAGGTTTAATTGTGTTCTTCAGCACCCCTGTTATTGTCCTGATTTAATTATGTTCTTCAGCACTCCTGTTATTATTCTGATTTAATTATGTTCTTCAGCACTTCTGTTATCCTGATTTAATTATGTTCTTCAGCACCCGTTATTGTCCTGATTTAATTATGTTCTTCAGCACTCCTGTTATTATTCTGATTTAATTACGTTCTTCAGCACTCCTGTTATTGTCCTGATTTAATTATGTTCTTCAGCACTTCTGTTATCCTGATTTAAGTATGTTCTTCAGCACCCCTGTTATTGTCCTGATTTAATTATGTTCTTCAGCACTCCTGTTATTATTCTGATTTAATTACGTTCTTCAGCATTCCTGTTATTATTCTGATTTAATTATGTTCTTCAGCACTTCTGTTATTATTCTGATTTAATTATGTTCTTCAGCACTTCTGTTATTATCCTGATTTAATTATGTTCTTCAGCACCCCTGTTATTGTCCTGATTTAATTATGTTCTTCAGCACCCCTGTTATTGTCCTGATTTAATTATGTTCTTCAGCATTCCTGTTATTATTCTGATTTAATTATGTTCTTCAGCACTTCTGTTATTATCCTGATTTAATTGTGTTCTTCAGCACTTCTGTTATTATCCTGATTTAATTATGTTCTTCAGCACTCCTGTTATTGTCCTGATTTAATTATGTTCTTCAACATTCCTGTTATTATTCTGATTTAATTATGTTCTTCAGCACTTCTGTTATTATTCTGATTTAATTATGTTCTTCAGCACTTCTGTTATTATCCTGATTTAATTATGTTCTTCAGCACTCCTGTTATTATTCTGATTTAATTACGTTCTTCAGCACTCCTGTTATTGTCCTGATTTAATTATGTTCTTCAGCATTCCTGTTATTATTCTGATTTAATTATGTTCTTCAGCACTTCTGTTATTATTCTGATTTAATTATGTTCTTCAGCACTTCTGTTATTATCCTGATTTAATTATGTTCTTCAGCACTCCTGTTATTATTCTGATTTAATTATGTTCTTCAGCACTCCTGTTATTGTCCTGATTTAATTATGTTCTTCAGCATTCCTGTTATTATTCTGATTTAATTATGTTCTTCAGCACTTCTGTTATTATCCTGATTTAATTATGTTCTTCAGCACCCCTGTTATTGTCCTGATTTAATTATGTTCTTCAGCACTTCTGTTATTATCCTGGTTTAATTATGTTCTTCAGCACTTCTGTTATTATCCTGATTTAATTATGTTCTTCAGCACTCCTGTTATTATCCTGCATTTGGGATCCAATGCTTCTAATCTCAAAATGCTTAGTTTGGTACTGTCTTTCTACTCTACAATTTTCTGCACATTGTTTTTGCACAACTTATGTAAAACTAAAAAAAAAAGTATGGTGAAGTTGGTAAATAAACTAATTTATATTTGAGTTAGTGTATTTATACATCTAAGAGAACAAATGTATTATGTTGTACAAAAGTTATTTTACTGAAAGTTTTTCACTATAATATGGGCTCCAGATATATGCAGACCTGGTGCACTCATTACATCTAATGCTTTTCAACATTTAGTTGTATTGATACGTTTTTTGAACATCAAAGCTTACCGTTAAAATTTACACTTTTAATGACACTCCACAAAGCATGGAATGGCACAAGGACACCTCTCTGCAGTCATCATAAAACTTACTGGTTTCCTTGCATATTCCCTTTTTGTAGCATACCACATCTGATGCAACTATTTTCTCATGGTGAAATACTTTTACAGGAGCATTTTCCTGTTATAATACCAATTAATATAGGGAAAAACACAGTGAAGTAGTATATAATTGCAAGAATTATTTCAGAGTGGCTCTTAGCTGACGCTGGAGACAAGATGTCTCCGAAAAGCATTTGAGGTAACTCAAAAATTAGTGAAGTTATTAGTGTGTGTGTCACATTGAAATAATTCTTGCAATTTTCCTGTTAGTTTAAGGATAGCAGTTTAGATTTTCTAAATCCTTGTATGTACAGGCCTCTGAAGTTAAGACTACAAACAAATGCAGAGGTACCGGCACATCTGCAAACCACCAGATACCACACCGAGCTCAGTAAGAATCAGTTCTATCAAAACATGCAGTTGAGGATGCGAGCAAATTCTTGTAAAACATTTCTGCTAATTAAACTAGTGAATGAAGCTATAAAGAGTGTTTAGTTGATTCCACAGGGTGTCCACTACCATGAAGGTTTAAAATTCCAATATATTCCCTGTATAAATTTTGACAAAATCCCAATATAGCATCGAATGACATTGTAACAGTATTCAAATGCGTAATAATATATGAAAATGAAGCTAGCAACAATGAAGAAAACACAAATATTATAATATTACAAAGAATGTTTTGCAACAATTCATTGTCTTTTTAAAATATAAATTTAAAAATAGGACTTTTGTAATCCATTGATCACGTCTTCAGCTTCTTATTGCATCTATTGGAATAAAACAGACTTGTTGACAGAATCAATTTGGTATTTCAAAATTCACTACGGGACCTCTTAAATTATTATAACATTTAAATGGACCCGTAAATGTAAACGTGTGGGAAAAAATATTTATTTTCAAAAATAAAGATCGCGTAATGAATTTTGAAATACCACCGTTGGATTCTGTCAACAAATTTGTTTAACTTGATATTTTCAATGGATGGTTTCATAGATAAAAAAATTTAATGGAAAAATGGATATCGTGCAAAACAATAACTTTTTCAAAAAATATTTACTTGTCAACAACATCCTCCAAGAGCCAATCTACCTGCAAATTTAATTTGAAATAAAGCAATGTTATATTGATATTTCATCCAATTTTTCCAGTATGTAACCGCAAATTGAAGTATAATTTCAGTATCACCAGAATGTAAAAAACAAACAAAAAAAAAAAAAAAAAAAAAGTAGAATTCCACTATAAGTAGAAGATACCCTTTTGCAAATAATGCATTATATCCAGGAAATGCCATAATGGTGGACTTTTGTAAGCAATAGATAATAACAACTTGGTAATCTCAGTTGATTTGTTTTTACAGTTGCAGCACTTACTTATGCTTAAGAAAAACATGTTTTAGGAGATAATCACTCCCATCATCACTTCCAAGCCGACTGCTGATGTTTCTCTCTGATGGCAGCCAGATGAGTTTTTCCCTAGGATGTGACCAGGTGGAATTCCAAAATTGAATATTTGTTTGTTGTTTTTCCAAATTTGGATATTTTCTCATACTGAAAGCCTTCTGTACCTGATGTTTTTGATGAATTTTGGACTTTTTATTTTTTCCAAAAGTACCACACTACCACTTTTCTTCTTGTTCAAGGTTTGGAACATATGTGGTTACTATACAAAAATATTAATATTTAATTGCCTATATATTCCAAACTGTACCATATAGTAACAAAAGTTCAAATTATTTTTCATTGTTTTTATCAGTTTTATTTTGGTGCTGCACATTTTACTGAAAACGTTTTATTGTCATTATGCATACTACCCTTAACTAATACATCTTGTGTAACATAGAGTCAATCTATTGCTAGTAATGAACTAAACAAGCAGCTGGTGTGTACAACTTTTTAACAAAACAAGTCCTTCAATAAAATAAAAGGTCTGATGTTTTACTATCACAATCATACAACTTTCTTTATCTACTATAATTTATTTTCAAGTTGTTTTACAAATGATCCATTATAAAGCCTGTTTTTCTATTTTCTGTTCCACTTAGTAGATGTTTCATACATTTTGTTGTGACTACTCAGGAGAATATAGGAGGCTAGGATGACAGTAAAATGCTTCAAGTTGCAACATGCTGACCCAATCCTATCCTACTGATGACCACTAACATGCGATATCCAGCGGCCATGAACTGGTGGCCATATCTGTTGATGTTGGAACGCTGATCTTAGGACATTCTGCCAGTGAAATTTCACATACGGCTTCAGTATGTGCATTCCTCTGTTCTCTTTAAGGATATCTGTACATTTCACTTCAGTGCTACTGGCTTTGTTCTTCTCATTATTTAATTTCTTGTTTTACTACAAGAAATAAAATTAGTTTATTAAGCTATCTCAAAATTACAGTAATTATAAAAAAAACTGTACATTGCTATGCTTTTAAAATTTAAATACTTCAAACAAATTTATACAAATTTCAACCAATTTTGTTGAATATATTGTCACAAATTTATTCAGAATAATTAATTTTCAAGATCCCATGTAACTAAATTTTCAAAATATCCAGAAATATGTGAAATTTCTCACGTAGTGAAGTTTTGAAAATGTTAAACTTATAAATTCTGCATACTATTTCTTGTTTACAGTTCTTTACAATCAAAGGTAGAATTTGGGCAACATTCAGGGGGGGGGGGGTGAAATGTAAAACTTGTAATTTTTCTAAAACCCACTCATGTATTAAACTATTAAAACCCTAAATACTCTTTTAAATATCTGCATCCACCTTCAAAGAATATACTGAAAATATGAAAGAATTACATCATAAGGAACGTTGCTGTTGTTGGCTAATGTGCTGCACTTAACACTAATGCCATTAGCCGTCTTGCTCTCCAGTATTTTACTGTCCTGCAATCTTTACTTTGTAATGCAATGCAATGATCCAATGGTGTTCGTCCATATCCTCTTCTGTATTGTTGCATAAGATGCATTTAGGAGATGTGACGGTGTTGATCCTATGCAGGTGTTTTGACTAGGCAGTCATGTTCTATTATTAGCCTGAATTGTGCAACTACTGTTTTCTGTGTAGATATATGGTTTCTGAGTTTTGCAACAGGCATTCCCATTTTTTTGTTTTCTGCTGCTGCTCAGAGTCTAACGTTTTCATGGTTTGAATTGCTTCTTTTATGAGACGTTTACTGAAGTGTACAATTTGGTTTTAGAGGCTGGTAATTGCTTTATGAAAGATCCTTTCTTTGCCTGGGATTCCACTGTGGGAGGATATCTACTGGAGTGTAACAAGTATACTGGAATTGAGGAGTTGGGAAATAATGCTGTAAAGGGGGTGTAAAGTAGACTCTCCCCATCTGTTTAGCCAACAGGTCCACCCTAGTTACAGTAGGGACGATGGTTCTGTGCCGGTGAAGCCTGGATGCGACTGGTTAACTGGACAGTGAGCGAGCCCCAATTCTCAGGGATGCGCAGTAAGTGCAATCAGTTCAGTCTAGCGGCAGTAGTAGTTCGAGTAACATCTGTCTTGCCAGCCGTCTGTTTATGACCTTATGCTACCTTGAACTTGGTGTTAAATTTGAAATATTTGTATTAAAAGTACAGATGTCGTAATTTTTCTTTTGTTTGAGCAATAAGGTAACCTAATTATTTCTTGTAACCTAGGGGGAGGGGAGCGATTGACCCCCTGCCCCCCTAAATGATGTCCCTGTGTTTCTGTAATTAAACTTGGATTGCATATATTGTGTATTTTGGTGAGTTTAATGAATGTTCTTGCCTTCTGCAAATTTTTATATAAATAAAAAAAGTTTATATACCACAAAACGATGGGGAAAAATACAAAAAATGGCTAAAGGAAAAACTAATTCCTAACCTGCCTTTCAGATCTGTTTTGGTGATTGATAACAAACCGTACCATAGTGTGCAGTTGGAAAAGCCCCAACGTCTCATTCCAAAATAAGATGCTGAACTTACCCCATTCCATTAAAGGATGCGGCTAAGTTTGGAGATTTACAACCTAAGTAAGGATCAAAGCCTGTTTCGAAAATTTACGTTAATAGTTTGTAGGCCATGCACACAATGTTCTTAGATTACTGCCCTATTCATCGGGTCTTAATCGAGTAGAACTCATCTGGGCTGATATAAAGCAATGGGTAGCTTGGTAGAATTCCCTTTTAAATTAGAGTTATTTATTAAGCTTAGCTAACAACATGTTGTCAACATTAGGGTGGAAAAGTGGGAAAATGCCTGTCAACATGTTATTAAATAGGAAGACAAATATATTGAAGAACAACAAAATACCTGTTTGAAAATGTCACAGAAGGTTTTGTAATCCAAGTTAGGGAATATAGTGACAGCGAAGGAGAAGAAGATTGAAGAAGATGAAAGGGAAAGTCTTATAGAAGAAAACGACAGTGGTGATATTTCTGGTGTAGAGTGTTTATCACACTAATAAAGCCCCTGCTAGTTTAAGACAATGCATTCACATGACAAGGTTTGTGTATGTGTAAACATAAAAGAATGATAGAGCAATCTGAACATAGTGACAATAAACCAGTCAAGCAGTGGTGTGGTGTTGTGTGTTTATGTCATATCAGCGAAGTGCCATGTCTTCCAGCAGACAGCTGCCTGTAGGAGAGGGCGTTAGACATAGACTTTCTTCAGTGCAAGGAAAGAAGGTCACCGGCACAGAACTATTGTCCCTACTGTAACACAAAATGGTCTATCTATGTGTGGTGATGAATCTTGTAAATAAAAACTCCAGAGTAGTAGTCCCACAATTAGATCTCCAGGTTGGGATATCTACAGGAAACATTTCTCAGCTCTCTATCAGGAACATTTAAAACTGGTAAAAATGTGAGAAAACAAGATTATGGTAAAATTAAGTTTTAAAGCTTCAAATGCTATTTGCAAGTTTTGAACATTTAAATAGACCAAAGGACATAACTGCAATGACTGTGGAACATTCAGTTTTTCTATTCAATGTACTGCAAACTGAGCATAACAAATACAACAGCAGAAGCTTCCTTCACATTTCTGAACTTTTGGTCACACTGTAGCTCCAAACATCTTTCAATAATGAAGGCTGAGCCACAATTAAAAACAGGAAAATTTGTGTGTAAGCAGGTGTTGGCAGAGTAGCCAAGATTTTTAAGGCATGGACTTGTGAACTGAAGGTCTGCAGTTCAAATCCTGCCAGGACCATCCTCCTTGACAGGTTTTCCTCAGTCCTTATAATTGGCAAATACTGGGGAGGTACCCTAAACTTATACATGAACATTTCCTCTCCATACTTCCTTTCTCAAATATCATTTCGTTGCATATATCAGTGTCCACTGCCTGTGGTGCTGCATTAGGTAGGAATGGGTGTTAAAGTGGAAGTAGCATGCAGAGTTGAAAGGTACTGTTCTAGGCATTCTTGAGCCAGGTGAAGCCTTCGTCCAGAAACTGGAGAGATGAGATTGTTGCTGACAGTTGGAGCTGAACGTTGGTGGGAGGTCATGATGGTGACAACACGGAGGTCCTGGACACTGGTTTCATAGTTAACCACTCTTAACTTAATTTACATTTGATCACTGTTCCAAAAATGTGTAAGCACTGATTGATAAGAACGCCCCCGCTGGAGTTCAAAACCATAGATCTTCAATTCTCAAAGTTGATGTCTTAATGCTTGAGATACCATGGCAAAATGATATAAGCTCATTAAACCTACTCATCTGATGCCATCGATATTTCTGATTTCTATTGTGGAAGGACATCTTAATCAGCTGGTAGCATGTTGCTCTTTTCATTTTATGCTGTTTTCATGTCTTGTTTCTGCATCTTGTGACAAGAGAGCTCTAGTAGCTGTCATAGGTCATGGCCTCCTTAAATAATTTCTAATAAGAAGGCAGCTATGCACAATATTAATACAGTATGCTGGGACTGGGAACAGGAATGGAAGAGTTGAAACTCCTCCCAGCCTCTAGTAAACTTCCCATTAATTGTGGTTTGGTTTCTAATGTTTGATGGTTGGCATGAAACCATTCATTCTCTTGCACTCCAGTATTGTGATGAATTGATCAATATTGTGACTGTCCAGTTCTTCCCCAGTCACACCCTTGTTTTTTCTTGTGTATAACATTACAATAAACCATGTGCAAAGCAGCCACTTCTCTCTTCTGATTACTCATTGGTGTCGAACACAGGACTCCTCTTCTCTCTTCTGCGATGGCTCACTTCAGTGTTGAACACAGAACTCCTCTTCTCTTGCTCTATCGCTCAATGCTCATAGAATAGCACAGCACTATATGCCACATCAACAAACTGCTACTGCAGCAAATACACTTCTCTTAATAACTCACTAGCTTGCTGGAAACTTTATATGCCACCACGGGGGAGAGGAGTTCATGTTGAAGCTTCCTCTCTCTCTCTCTCTCTCTCTCTCTCTCTCTCTCTCTCTCTCTCTCTCTCTCTCTCTCTCTCTCTCTCTCTCTCTCTCTCTCTCTCTCTCTCTCTCTCCAACCAATCACATCCTGGCTAGTGCTGAAGGACATGCCTGCTATCCATGAAGCGAAGGTCTGGCTTCACCACATCTCAGAATTCACAGAAAGCAGACTCTGTTATGCCTATCCTGTGCAGATGTTTGTTGAGGCAGTCATGGCCTTTTAGTAATCTAAAAATTGCCACTGAGAATTTTCTTACCAGCTTAGTATATTATTATAAGATTACCCCATTGCTTTCCTTTTGCTTGTGTTACATTCTTTAAGTTTATTACTGTATGCTAATCTAATTATTCTTTTGAAAGCATGATAGTACAAAGGACCAGATGATTTTTACATAATTTTGTTATTTTTCTTGGCCAGAAAATCAACTGTTTCATTACTTCTATTTCAGTATGCTGGTATACACTGAAGTACTACTTTTCAATTAAATTGTCACATTCTGTGATATTAAGACTTTTGGCTGTTATATCAGACTCTATAGCTGCTTTGGAATCAGATAGAATCAACTCTCTTAAATTTATTTGATACAGAAGATTTTGTAAGCTGAGAAACTTTTAGAATATATTTCCATTAATTGCGAATTCTCACATATTAATCTTAATTTTGTTGTCCCCATTCTATTTTGCATTTCAAGGAATTGTGAGCTGGCAGTAACAATTGAGGAAACCTGGAAAGCTTAAGTTGGACAGGACATTCCTTCCAGAAATCAAACCAGCTGCTCCCTCACACACTAGCAGAAATACCTGGCATTGCCAGCTTTGATAAAACACCAATTTTCCAAATATTTGTTTATCTACACTTAACTAATAATTTCCTTCCACTGAACAATTTCTACCCCCTCCCTCAATGGGGAATGCTTTTTGTTATGCCACCCCTAAAAGAATGAAGAGAACATGATTTATATTTTTATTCTACAAAGTCTTGAAAAAAAAAAAACAGCCTGTTTGTGCTGAAAAACATGCCCCCCCTTCCAATAAGTGTTTTTTTTATAGCACATCCACAGTAGTTTCACCCTTGTCCCAAAGAATATCTGTATCAAATTTCCCATTTGTAAGCACTGAAAATCCTTCCAAGTCCCTCCCATTCAACAATTTTCAACCCCATTTCCCATTTGGGTGGTTTGTTGCATTACCATACGTAAAAAAATGAAGGGAGCAACATTTATCTTTTTATTTAGCAAAAGTATTGAAACAAGCCTATTCATGCTGAGAATCCTCAAAATTCCCTCCTGTGGAACATTTTTCACCTCCCTCTTCCGTTGGGGGAGCATTTTGTGATACTACTCAATATTTTTACTCTTGTCCTAATGAATGTGTGTGTATCAAATTTGGTTAAAATTGGTGCAAGGATGTAGGAACCTATAAGGAACATACACTCACATACATAGACTTTTATATAAATAGATTATTTACACATTCCAAATTTCCTGTTGCTCATTCATCATGTTTCATTGTGATTTAAGCTAAGCCCACCGAAGTTTTGTGTGGTTTAACAGTGAGGGATAAATGACAGATCTCAGTTGGTGACAGTAAGTAAAAAAAGTAATTTTGTTTAACCTCAATATTTCACAAATATATTATCCACTATCAGATGTTGGAACACAAAGTTTAAACAGAACTTTGTGAGCTTCTGACTAGAGACTTAAGTTTCTGTTCTAAATACTGAACTCTTCGCACCAGTTTTTCTCGAGGACTAAACTCTGTGTAGGGAATGGCCAAAACCTGGAAACCAGAAGCTTCTAGCAATTGTGTGGTCATGGATGCAATGCCATTTGGTGTTTCACTGCCTCGGCACATATCTTTGTAATCCCACACCATGATTCCAATCCTGAAGGCAGAAAAAAAATGCATTATAGTTTCTGTAATATATTATAGCTTTTGTAATACTTTATAGCGTTATATAATTATAATGAACATGATTAAGGATATTAAACAACCTACTACAATAAAATATTTTATATTGCTTCAAATAGCATAGGCATAAAACTTTTATTACAATACAAACTCTACTTCTATTTGAACACTGTTATGCAATCCCATTCCAAAAATCCTGTAATTTTAAATTTTTGAACTACCATGTTTCAAACCAAAAACAATGGATATCTTGGAAATGGTTAATGCCAAAAAATTTATTTAACCTAAATAGCGCGTTTTAAGAAAATTTACATATTTTGTGTGTTGAGTTTTTGTCTAACTCTTATGGTTCACGAGCTAAAGAAAATTGTACAAAATGAAGGACTTCACAGACTATTCACAGAAAATTCAAGATGTACATTTTATTTGTCATGCAAACATCTTAAACATATGGCATTTTAATCAAAATTGCTAGTCATTTTTGAGACAATAAGAAAATAACGAACACTTTTTCCATGTAAAGTGTAGTAGTTTGGGTGGGAGATTTTCTTGAAAATCTGCATGTCACATCCTTGGAAGATGCTGGACTTAAATACCAAATTTGGTATTTTCACATGCGTGTGCACGGGGGCGCGTGCACACACAAAATGCTGTTTTTTTGGATTGAAGGAACCTCAAAACTGTATTTCTGATGAAATTTCAATATCAAGTATTTTCAATGAAATACAAAACTTTCTCTACCTATTAGGTGCATGGCAGAGAAAGTAAAAATAACTGTGGTTAATTTGTGTGTATATCGTACATTGAGTATTTGTATAAGTAAAGAACATGTACATCATATGGATACTACAGTGGGCACATCTTTAGTTGGTGATTGACATTTCCCAACCACGTAGTAATCAGCTGCAGAAACCAAAAGAAGGGATAAACACGTAACTGGCTAGTTTGTTTCCTAGCAACCAGTAATGCACCAATCAAAAACAAATTGTTGTCATAGCAACCAGGTACGCTATAACTAGGTTGTCAGCTTTATCACATTATACCATGTGCTTTGTGCATGATGCCAGCAACTGATATCTCTGCTATCTTCATGCTGACGTTTGGTGTAAACAGATACTGCTGTTATTTTTGCTTTGCTTATGATTCAGTGGTAGCCGAATGGCATTTGTTTATTACCTGCTGTAATATATAGAAGTGTATATGTGAACAGCTGTAACAGCTTGTGCAGTTAATCATCAATCATTCTTCTCTGACTTAAAAACATTTACAATAGTTTAAAATAGCATATCACAACAAAATTCGTGTGTTTCAGAGTGTTCATATGTATGTGTATGTATGTGTGTGAGTGTGTGTGTGTGCACGTGCATGTGTGTAAATTTCATATTTAACAAATTGTTTCATCACTCATGGTTATGTCGTCCTCCGTGGCATAGTGGTTACCATGCTAGCCTCTAGTTCCCGAGGTTGTGGGTTCAAACCTGGCGGAGGACAATGGATTTTTTCGGGCATAAAAACAAAATTTATAATCGGTTTCTTTATAGACTATTTTACATAACGTGTAACTTAAATTTTGATGTACTCAATGAGGCCCGTCCTGATTATTCAGGTCTTGGGCTAATAAATGAACTGAATTAAAATATAACTGATAAAGTTAGAATAAAGATGATTCAAAGTAAATGAAATACCTTATTCCTTTCCTACTGGTTGCACTTGATGCAAACTTGCTGGAGGTTGCTGCTTTGCTTGTAGAACCTGTCCAGAGAGGCTGCTCTGTTGAACCTTCAGTAGCTTTGCCTCCCACAGGGAGCGGGTTACATTTACTGTCCAAAAGGCACTCACCATCTAAAAATAAAGTGAAAAGATTCATTGGATATAAATTTGTAGGTGTGCAAATTGACCAGAGTTTGGACAAGATATTTCTTTAACTGCTTTGTTCTTTAGGCCAGCAACTCTCAAAGTTTTGTATTTCATGCATCCTCCCCCCTTTTTACTTACAACAGAAGTATCACAACCCTCACATTGTAACCATGTTGAAATTCCTATGAATGTAGTATAAGGAGGTCACATACAAAAGATAAGATTCCAGCTTTCGCTGCAAGGTGGTGAAATTGAAGCTGGAATCCTTCAACAGCAACTCAGTATGTGATCCAATGGACATCCATGCTTCAACATGTGCTTTAATGTAGCGCATGGAGTTTTGAACAACTGGATGGAGCACCCTGTCCCCACACTCCTCATGACATAGAAACCAGCAGTCTGAGCCTGTTCACACTCTGGGCCGGTACATCGTCTGTTAATATCTATCATCAGCAAAGCGCTGTAAAATGTTTATGCTTGTTAATTCAAAATGCTGATGCACCAAAATTTAAGACTGTTTCCTGATTCTGTTTAGCTAACATGTGCTCACTATGGTGTAAATCTGCTTAGGAGCTGAAAGAAATGCACTTTCATCTGTTTCGATAGTTGATTTGTTTTGTGATTCTGTTGACTGCCTAACCTGAAAGTATATAATCGTGGTTATGCTATTAGAAATGGAGCCAAGAACCCCAAATTTTACGGCATTCAAGCAAAAATTGCTTATCGAACTTGTTTTAAAATACAAGATTACAGAAAATAAGAAAACCGATGGCATTTCCATACTAAACAAGAATGCAGCATGGTGACTAGAGATTTCAATTCATCCACTAGACTGAAACCTTCCATCACTTCCCACTGTTCAGCTTGGGTCATTGGAAATTTTATATATGTATCACAAAGACTCTATTGCAGCAGAAGCACTGTGAATAATTTGCAGTGCAGTCGTTCTGTGCACTTTTTTAGCAATACTTATTACATTAAATGCTGTAATATCATACTGTTGTAAGTTTTGGATTCGTTAGAGATTTCAGTGATCTCTTTGAGTAGGGTACTCTAATTGCTCATTTAATTGTTCGACTAGTGACAACACAGTTGATTTAGATAACTGTATCTTTCCTGGAATTTCCTATCATTCATGTCATTAAATGTGTTACCTCTTTCAAACACAAGAGGTTGAATTAGCTCTTCATTATACTGATTTAAATAATTGGTGTACAATAGTTCATCTCGAAAAGAATTTCTCCAAACAACTCTGCCATTTTATTCAGATTTAACGCTTGTAAAGTTCTTAATTGGCAGAATATCTCCATTTAAAGTTTACGGGCATTAGGCATTTATTTGAATCTTGTTAGGGTTGATGCACCAAAGAAATGGAGGCATTAACTAGCAACTTTATAGCCATTAATTACTAATGACGACTGGTGCACCTGGCCCTCTGTGTGACAATCCAGTAAAGGCTGATTCACAGCAACCAAGTGTGGCATGTGCACAGATAGTCTTGTTAAGACGCCCTCTGGTTACCAAGGTCAGAGGGGGCAGATTGTCTGAGTAGGGGCGATTCAGGGGAAACAGTGTGTCATTGGAAGGGATATGGCGTTACTGACGCCAACTTGGCGTAGCATCATTCTGTGAGTAGGCTTCGAGTGAGTCAGACGGACAACTGCCTAAGACATGGCGTCCTCGCCCGGCAGACACATGGGGTAAGAAAACATTTATAATAAATCTACCAGCTATCCATTCTCTTGCAGTTTTAATTATGATAGTGTAGAGTTCCTTTCCTCTCCCTTCAGCCAGATAATATGTTGGTGTAAGATTATTTTTGTAAAGTTAACTTAGCTGCGTTCCTTCGTCATTGCCTCGAGTTTAAAGTTCTTTGTTAATTTAACGATCCCTCTCGCAAGCGAGTCGCTCCCATCTGCATTTCTAAGTTAATCTTAAGTGAGGCATACGACAATTGGCGGTGGCGCCAGGTAGAATTGAATTTGTTTTGAGATTTTAAGTGCAACATTTTTTTTCCCCTCCAAATTTAACGGTTTGTGCTTCTCCACGTGGTCGCGAAAAATCTAAATTTTTTCTGGCTTAAGGGTAAGGATTTTTATACTTTAATTTGTGATTCTCTTCTTCTAAATTTTGTTACTATCATATCTGAAAGTCTGGTTTCGAAATTTTAATTTTGAGCTCATTTTTGCATTTTTCCCATTGTCTGCCGGCGTGACGCTACAACTTCTGACTCCATTTTCCCCTTGTTTTGGCTTCATTTCCTTTAAATTATATCACTGTGTTAAGTTCTTCGTGCTGGTCATTTTGAAGTATAAAGTTTTGAAAATTGTGGAAAGTGAATTGTGAAAATTGGGTGATATTTGTGTCGTTGATAATGTGTTTGCGTGTGTGAGCTGATTTACGTAACATTGCATTCTAGATTGCGTCATATTGAAAGTATTAACGACTCGAAAGTACAACAAATTAGTTCAAAATTCGTGTGTTGCGTGTTTAAAATTTACGTGTGTATAAAAAGTGTGGCATCTGTTTGAAATATTTAAAGTAATAAAATGAAAGAGGTCACGTAAATATATTGAAAAATTTTTGCATTGTACACTCGCGGAAAAATAGTGATAATAATAATGCTGATAATTTTGCTTCACCGTTACCAAGTTTGGTTTATTTAATTACGCAATGCATATTTTTAGGGGAAAATGCTTCACAATTACTCATGTAAGTAAAAGTTTCAGAGCCTACCAGCCTTGCCAGTATCTGCACCTAATTAGGTTTGATGTGCTTCTAATATGGACCAGTACGATGTGGATGTTGATGAACCAGCTGTACGTGTGTTACCAGATTTTGGAAAATTTGCACTGGAATTTTGTGGTAAAACGAGTAAGAGAAAAGAAAGAAAAACCATAACTTGTAAGTATGTAAACATTGTGAGTGCTAAAGTTTGGACGAATGAAACAGTTTCACGACTCACACAGGTATGCTAAATTTATTGTTTCACTGACTGATGCTTAATTAAGCTTTGTTTTTCAGGAATAATGTGATATGAATGTCTCTGCTAAATTAAAAGTGTATTATTATTGTGGGTGTAACTTAAATTTTGAATTATGTTTTGGGAACTGCAAATCATTTGTTTGTTGTATTATGCTGCAGGAATGTGTTTCAGGTGTACTATGTGCTTAATTGAGCTTTCATTTTCAGGAATGTTCTGTGACAATATTGTTTTGAGTAATGATGTGATGTTGTTTTGTTGCATTCGATTTGATATGATATGATTTGATTTGACTCGATTTGATTTTGGGTTTCATAATGATGCTGTGATTTTTATTTGCAGAAAATTGTTGCATGCATAGTGTGTGTATTTGAGGTTATGTGATATATGTGAGATTTGCCTCGGTGGGAGTGCCAAAGAGTAACCCCGATGGCGTAGTGTGAGGTTATGTGAGAAATATGAGTTGAGATTTGCCTCGGTGGAAGTGCCAAAGAGTAACCCCGACGGTGTTAATGAGATGAGGAGAGATGAGATGATGTCAGCTTCGGTGGAAGTGCCACAGTGTAACCCCGACAGTTGTATGTTTTCAGAGATTTTGGCTTATTGGTGTTGCTGTAACGTGCCCAGTATAGCGTGTGTGATGAATTCACACGAGAGATTAAATGCATGGAAGTGATTGTACTGTGAATAATTTTTTTTTTTCTGTTTATGCAACAAGTTTATTACCATCTTAGATAGCAAATTTTAATACCACCTGTTTTCCAGCTTAAATTTCATTTGGAGGATGTGGATGCAACAGTATAATGTCATGTTATTTGTGTCATTCCTGAAATTTTAATGTGATTTCTTGAAGGTTATGCCTATGTTAGATATTTTGAATTTGCAGCATGGTAAATGAGACACGTAAGTGAAGATGTTTTGTTTTGAAGAGAAAATTGAAAGTTGAGATAACAATGTTGCTGATTGCAATACTGCTGATGATACTGATGATGATTATGAAAGATGTTGATAATAATGAGATGAGAAAGATAGTGATGTGGACGAGAAGTTGTATTGGTGACAAGAGTAGGACAATAGTAGTTGAAAGCATGTCACGTGGCGTAGTTTAGAGATGTACTGTGGATGTAGTTTGTAGTGATGCATACACTAGTTTGAGTAGATAGTTAAGTGAGTGTTGTGTGTATTTTTGGGCCATGGTCAGTGTGAATGAGTTCATTTCATTGTCATGTGTGATTGTTTTGTAAGTACACGTATTTTTCTTTAGTTAGTGATACCGGCTGGTTATTAAGATTTAATATTGGGATCCCAAAATAAGGTTATGTTTCATTTCTGTCATGTTCATGTATTCTGAATCTGTTTTACTGTTTTATTTGGATTGTGAAGCATTGTAAGTTAAATTTTGGATGGCAACTCTATAAAATTTCGTTCTTATGCCAATTTGTACTTATTTTTTTTTCTCTTTCTTTGCCCCATGTCAAAAGAATTTTTAGTGTAAACTTTTCAAACTTTAAAATCTTTAATTGTACATGACATACCATTCTTTTATGTGTGATTGTTTGTGGGAGCACCCTGTTTATTGTTTGGTGGTTTTGTTCTAGTCTTTTGCTGTGGCGGAGCTCGAGAACATTCAAGAGCATCCCCAGGGCACACCAGAAGTCAAGAAACACCACAGGGAAGCTGTCGGGCAGCCACTACACTGCCGTGGCATAAGGAGCCACCATGTCGGGGGGCAGTCCAAGCCAGCGACTGCCCACCCTGTTGTCATCACCAGAGACCTGCGGTGATCATTCTACACCAGGACAAATCGTCGTTGTGGGCACTGTATAAAATCACCCACAAACAGTTCCAGCAGACCATCGATATTTTGCGCAGTGTAGTGTGCCTGTGAACTGAGGCAGCGTGGTGTGTGCGTGTGCGGGGTGCTAAAGATAAGTGCATTAACAATATTGGTCGACAGCACTTTAGATTCTCGAGCCAGCCATCTAAAAACAAAAGCAAAAAGAAAAAAAAAGCAACATTGTCGTCAGCTGGGTGCTTACCACACATGTATATTATTGTTATATTTTGGTTCATCACACATGTGTATGTCATTTTTGTATGTCATTTTGTTTTGTTCTTTTCATGTTTATTATATTTATTTTCCTTATGTCGACGAGGGCGTCGACTTCGGTGGCCAGGGGGAGATGTGGCATGTGCACAGATAGTCTTGTTAAGACGCCCTCTGGTTACCAAGGTCAGAGGGGGCAGATTGTCTGAGTAGGGGCGATTCAGGGGAAACAGTGTGTCATTGGAAGGGATATGGCGTTACTGACGCCAACTTGGCGTAGCATCATTCTGTGAGTAGGCTTCGAGTGAGTCAGACGGACAACTGCCTAAGACATGGCGTCCTCGCCCGGCAGACACATGGGGTAAGAAAACATTTATAATAAATCTACCAGCTATCCATTCTCTTGCAGTTTTAATTATGATAGTGTAGAGTTCCTTTCCTCTCCCTTAAGCCAGGCATTGTGTTGGTGTATTAATTATTTAGAGTTAACTTAGCTGCGTCCCTTCGTCGTTGCCTCGTAAATTAAAGTTTTTTGTTAATTTAACGATCCCTCTCGCAAGCGAGTTGCTCCCATCTGCATTTCTAAGTTAATAATATTAAGTGAGGCATACGACACAAGAACAAAACCAGAATGAGAATGACAAAGTTAAAATACATGTTATAATGCAAAGGTTCACAATTAATGGGAAGCTTTCTCAGGTCTTGGGAATGGAGAAGACGACTTGGTTAAATTTGAACGTTTTCTAATTCCTGGGAATGACATATTAAATTCATATTGTATATATTATATTTTCACTGTAGAAAGTATACAAAGAGAACATGACTTGAAACAGCTGCTAGAGCCCTCTCTAGTTGTAAGCTTGAAAAATGAAACTGGAAGAAATTCAAGCAATTGTACACAGATCCTAACTCCCTAGAACTCAGTGAGCATTAGTTCTAACAAAAGCATCATCTAAGTTTATTTATATGCAATTCAAAACTGGCTACTGCCTAAAAACAACTGCAAAAACTATAAAGAACAGGAAAAACTGGTGGAAATTAACAAAGAACAATAAACAGCTTTAATGTGCCCTATAAATAAAGGAATGAAGGTTGGTACGACTAGAGAAATTGGAAATAATAATGGATCTGCATTTACAAAAATGCTTACTCTTATCAAATTTATATGTTGGTTAACCTGCATTATGTTGCTGAATTGGAGACTGTTGCTGAATAACATTGACCAGTTACAAACAAATTATATCCCAATGCGCAATATCAACTTTCCAATTTGCTATCAATATGCTCACTGATATGCATTCTTGTTCTCATTCCCAGCTTATTGTCAACCAAAACTTTTATGCTGTTTTGCTGCAAAATGAAACTGAGTTTTATTTATGGACGCTCTTTAGCTGCTGTGGTCCTTAGCGTCCCATTGGGCGTGAAAGACCGGTCATTTTGCTCAGAGGCCTCTTTATCAGACTTGAGGTTCTTTTACGTGCCATAAATCTACAACACAGGACCACCGGCTTTACTTCCCTTCTGAAGGAAGGCATGCTAAGGATTTTTACGCCTGAAAAAAAATCCATCGCCCTCCGCCGGGTTTGAACCCGCGACCTCGGGAACTAGAAGCTAGCATGGTAACCATTACACCACGGAGGACAACATGTTTTGCTGCCTGTTCTGATTTCCATTCTGATTTCTATTCTTAGGTAATTGTGAACCATCCTTAAACAGTCAGAACTCCCCAATCAAGCTAGTTGATAGAAGTATTATTTTCACATAGTTTATAACAAAGACTTGTAGATAGTTTTTCAGGGTTTGCAGTTAAAACTAGCAGCTGATGTTTTGGGTGTCGTCTCCTTATGCTACATCACTCCTGTCACAGGAATTTCAGGAGAGTTTCGGCATCAGGGGCCTGATATTTCCCTTGTTAGATAACTCTGCAACCCTTCACATATTACACAGAAATAAAGTTGATTACTCAATATGCAAGAATGTAAACTTATTTGACAACAACAGGTATCACTGCCAATATAGTGCTAAATGTCGCACCCTCCCTTTCAAGCAACAGAGCTCCCAAGTAGACATACCCTACCATCCCACTGCTTTTAATTCTATTTCAGGACCTAAATCAGAAATTTAAGTACAGTGGAATCTCGTTAGCACATTCCTCATTAACACCTTTTCCGCATTACGTTCAATTATAAAAGTCCCGGTACCAAATGTAATAAATAACGTTTGCTTAGTGCATTTTCCCGATCCCGCTTACTACGTTTGAAGTTTGATGTCCTCATTCACTGTTTTGGCCAATCCTTGATCGGTCCAGTGGGAGAAGGTGCTTAACACGTTCAAAGTTTGACGTCCTCATTGGCTACTTTGGTTAATCCTCGGTCATGGGGTGGATACTGGCAGCCAATCACATGCATGTATGTGTGACACGATTTGTGTGGGCGGGATAGAGAATGCTTTACCTTGGCATGGTAAACGCCAACGATAGTTTCTACTGTTGAGTGTTGACCAAACATACGTAGATTGTATTTTAACTTTTCATTTGCAATGAAAAAAAGAAAGTGTAGTAAATAACCAATAGTGAAAAACTGAAAATCCTTGAAATAGATCACAATCCAAATATGAAACAAGTGGATATAGTGCGGAAGTTAAACATTCCTCCGTCAACCTTAAACGCAATTGTTAGCAAACCTAAATTGATTAAAACTGCTTTTAAAGAAGGGAAAAATGCAAAAACAAAACTTTCCTCTTGGAAAATAGGATCAGAAGAGGATCAGAATGAAATTTGTTGCATGGAAACACTTACCGTATTCAAATTGTTTGAATACACCAATGATACATTCGCCTATTGTACTTGTAACATGATGCATGCTCATAATTTTTTTTCTTTTTTAGCGGAAATTGTTATCACATGTGTAATCAAATGCACAGCAAAGCCACTCTTGTCGCTTCCATAATTCGCAATTTATTTTCTCAAAAACATTCATAACCTCAAAAATCCAAGTTGACCAACATAAAAGCTTGAATTATTTATTCTCAGGCTTTCTGTATCCAAATACATTTGAACACATATTGAATTCAACATGGATTGTACTCAAAATCGATTTCAATTACCTATGGAGACGTAGTAATTACTAGATTTTATTACATAACTATGTTCTTAAATTGGATATTTTGCATTTTCGTTAACACATTTTCCCGCCTATGACGTCCAAATCCTTAGGTCCCTGCAAAAATGTGCTAATGAGATTCTACTGTATCTTATTGTGTGTAGTGTATGAGACATTGCCCTTTGCTAAAAAAGATAAAGCTCTACATTATAAAAGTTGCCTTTCAGTCTTCTTATAAAGAAATATTATGAATAAGAACTACTTTTACAAGTCCTGAATTTACCAAAATTTTGTAATCAAACACAGTGAAGCAATTCATAAAAAACACTTAAAAGAAGTGGAGTCAACTTAAATGCTCTTAATAGCTTCACTAATCTGTCTATTTTGCAGAACATTATTTGAGCATGAGCCCACATCATCAGCTGCCTGTTCTATTAAGTGTTTTTAAGTCTTGAATATACCTCAATTCTAGCAATTGGTTAGAAGTTTGGTAATAAAAGTAGTGCTACAGTCAGTAGTCACTAGATCATTGTACTCATACAAACAAGTTTCCTTTTGAGGCTTGTCAGAATGTCACAATTGGGTTTCGATGTGCATTAGATAATAAAAACCATGACAGCTTACATGAGAGACTATTAGCATAGAAAGTGCAAAATCTATGGTTCGAATGCCAGCTGTGACATCAGTTTTTCCAAGTTTGACTTCATATTGTGTCAAAACTATATCCTACATATAGAACAGAACTCTTCTCTTAACTTTATATTGCTTTCACAGAATAAATGAACTTTTAAAGTGTAATCAATTTCTTATATATTATTCTTACCTAATATAAAGCCCATTTCTGTTTCTACATTTGGCTGCAGATACGTTGATGAAGAGAAAAGATTTGAAAAGGAATCCAGAACTGACGACACTAAATACTGTTTTTCTTTTGACCTCACTAGTGGCACATCCCTCACATAAGAATCATGGGCCAACAATGGTCCTGAAATTTGAAAAACAGTCTTGGTAAAATGTTGCTACGATTTGAAACAATGCTAATGAAAATTATATAAGCAAAATCAATCTAATAATGCTACAATCTAGTAAATTTCATACTATAAGCAGCAATGGTTAATTATTGTTACAATTTTGAAAGAGTGACAATGATAATAACCAGAGCCCAAATTTATATGTTTTACCCTAATTTTTCCCTTGACACACTTCTGTTTTAAGCACTTTTGGTACTAATGCGTGTGTCTTACTGAACCTAAAAAAATGGTTAAACCTGCCTTTTCCGCCCCCCCCCTTTCCCTAAAATCAGTGAAACCTATTACAATTTCACACATTCAATTAGAACTGATGTGGCATGTGAGGTTGGTAACATTGTAAGAATATGTGGTTGTGGCAACATTGTATGGTTAATGCTTAGGTTGGCAATGCATACAGGTAGTGACGTAGTAGAAGGGGAGGAGTTAAACTGGTTTTATCTTGTGTTAGCATGTAGCATGCTCTCTTAGAGCCTTGCCCTTGGGACTAACAAGACGTGTGTTAGGCATGGCGCTTCGCCGAGCAGGAAGGTAAATTGTATCACTTTTAATTTATATATATATATATATATATTTGGCATCTAACTTTATACTATGTGAATTATTTATGTAGGTGGTCCCTTCCTTCCTAGCCCATGATGATTTATTAATATTTTGGTAGTTGTCAGGTGTTAAAAGTACTTTGTTAGCTTGCCTCCGTCGGACCTCGTGTTAGAAAAATATGTTACTTTAGATCCCGGTCCTGTGCTCTACCTCTCATAATGGAGTGAAAATAAAGGACGTTCTGACACTATAAGTTATTTGTAAGAATCCATTGATTTTCCTAAAAATCTATACATCATACTGCTACAGAACTATTCATAACCTTAAGGCAGTAGTTTCTCTGAAAAGAGATTAGGCAATTAATCTTGTCACTAGCAAAATGTTGGGGTTGAGGGCTTTGATTCTCAGTCGCATGTGAATGTACATATTTTATTACAATTCACAGCTACAGTTGTATGCATTATTCCATTATTTTTCAACTAACAGCTGGAGTATACAGCAGCATTTTAAACATTTCAAGCAGTAAATCTTCAAAATTTAGTCTTAAGTGGCAGTGAACTGGTCAAGACATTCATTTCACTAAGAAAAAAACTGTCATAAACAACCAAGCGCATCCAAATAAACAAGTTGCTTTCTTTTCTCCTCCCATAATGATTCACCTATTTAAAAAAAAAAGGAGGGGGTAGGGGAAGGAATGAAAGAAAGCTGTTGCAGTAATTTATATTTTACGTTGCACACAGCTTATAAAAATGTACATTTAAGGCAATAAAAGTTGAACATAATTATCTTGATTATCTTAATCTATTTGTCTACATATGTGCAAATCACAGTTTTGGTATAAAGTTTAATGCTAAAATCCAATGCCTACCTTTATAACCTTTTATTTTAAGTTGGGCAGCAGCATTGATGTTCAGTAGTTTCAGCCTTGAAGCCACATTTATTTTCTTTACATTATCTGGAAATAAAACAAAAACTGATTTAAAAATTTGAATGTGTTACATTCACATCAATTTCTCTACCACTTTTCTAAAAACTATTCTTACAAAAACTTGCTCTTCTATCTACTTCTTGATAATCAAAATAAACTTTCATTACACATTTACGCATTTGGTCTTAAATTTAAGCAGGATACAGTACACTAAAGCGATAGTAAAGGAAGTATTATACTCCATCCAAAAGTTTGATGCCGAGATTTCACTGACAATACACATTTTGAGACTGCCCGAATAAAAAAAAAAAGCAGTTTTAAAAAAGTGAGTGTGTGAAAGAGAGAGAGAGAGAGAGAGAGAGAGAGAGAGAGAGAGAGAGAGAGAGAGAGAGAGAGAGAGAGAATGTGTGCATGTGCATGCGTGCGCGCGTATATCTTGAATTTTCTAGGAACAGCCTGTGAAGTCCTCTTCATTCGGAAAGAATTTTGTATGATCTTGTATAACTGGTAAACGTTAAGCAAAAACATAAGAAAACATACTGCACAAGAAATGTAGATCCCTTTAAAACACACAATTTATTTTAAATAACCTTTTTTGTGGCATAAGCGATTTCCGAGATATCCGTTATTAATGGTTTGAGTTGTTCAAAACTTTGTTGTCATTCTTTTTAAGTCCTGTCAACATTCAGTTGTTTCTCATGACTGTAAAGTAACAGTATGGAATTTTAAACCCAGCATATAGCGTCCAGTTCCTAAACATTTGACTATCACGTTCCCTTTGTATCCTAATGAAATGTGTAATGTAGCTATTTCTGTAAAGCTTTATATCTATTAAAATGAAGTAGATGGAAAAAAATCTTATGTATACATTCACATGACTTTCTCTATCCTCTGTCTTTATTAGTGGGTATACAAACTATTCTTACTAAACCTAACTACATTTTAATCCAAATAAAACTTTGCAAAAATTGTTACACATTTACATTATCGATACAAAGAGAATAGCAAATGTTTAAGAACTGGATGCTGTATGCTAGCCCTTAAATTCCATACTGTTTCCATGCAATCACGAGAAACAACTGAAAATCAATGGGACTTTAAAAGAATGACAAGTACTGAACAATTCAAACCTTAAATAATGGATATCTCAGAAATGGCTTATTCCACAAAAATGCTTATTTGAAGTAAATTTTGTGTTTTAAAGAGATCTACATTTTTTGTGTGGTACATTTTCATCTATTGCTTAACGTTACCAGTTACACAAGTTTATATAACATTCCTTCCGAATGAAGAGGACTTCCTAGGCTATTCCCAGAAAATTTATGATATACATTTTATTGTCACCTAAATATATTTCATATATGGCATTTTAATCAAAATCATTACAGCCATTTTTTAGAAAATCAAAATTTTCAAAAAATATTCTATGCAAAAGGTAGATGGAGGTGGGAGATTTCCTTGAAAATCTTCGTGTCACATCCCTGGAAGATACTGAACATAAATATCAAATTTGCTACTTTTCCGACGTTTTGTTTTTGAGTTGTGCTGTTCACAGACAGACATGTTTCCAAAAATGCTTTATTTGGTTTCAGGGGGCCTCAAAACATGTATTTCTAGTGAAATCTTGATATACATTTTTTGGGTGGAATGCAATACCTTCTCTACCTACTATGTACGTGGTAGAGAAAGTAAAAATAATTTAAATCCTTGTTATAAGTCCTTTTACGCAGAGACAATTTTAGTTAATCCAAGTTATGAAGTAAGAGTGGAACACTTTTAAATTAAATTTAATCCTGTCTTAATAGAAAAATAGACACTGCTGGGGAATTACATCAGACTTTATAAGTTATAAAATTACAGAATAATACCAAAGTCCATCTTAGTTTGGTGTTCAGTCTGGTTTATCATTCCATTGATGAACACTGCATCGTCTTCATTCACTTTATACAAACTTCTTATACCGTTATTCATTTGGTTTACGCCTGGGCATGCAGTTTTTTCAATAATGAAGTTTTGTGCCATGAAAGAAGATTTTCAAATACAAAAAGGTTCAGAATTCTAACTAACAGTGAGCTTAATGAAAGAACAACAGTTTACATAGCCATTTTTAAACAGGTGTACCGTCACCAGTTTTCAATGTATCTCACTAAAACTTTCGCCAAAACAAACCACACAAAATGGCAGATAAAACCATAAATTCTGCATAAAAAGGGCACATAGGCCTAAGTGCCCCTTTTAACCCAACACCTCAATTACAGCAACAGCGACAATAACAATTATAATGATGGATGTGATTTTCTATCTAGACACTGCATTGTTGTAAACAGTTATGATTCAGATTTGCACATAACTGTAAATCTGCCTCTTAGTGCATGACCATCAACTGCCAATACAATACTATAGCCATGGACATGAAAAGGAAATCCTATAACTTCTATTTTAGCCTTAAAAGAAAGCTTTTTAGCAGCGGGAGACCTTAAAATCCCTCTAGGCATGTTGGTAACTCACTAACTTTACAACTGAAATGAAACACACAAAATCTGGCTGATATACCAAGATCTTCATAGCATTTCCTGCATGCTTCTCCACTACCAAAACCCATTCCATACCTGCAAAATTTGAAACTTACATTTCCCTGCAAGCTAATTGGAAAATCCATATCGCAAATTCAATACAACCTGTGGTTTTCAAGACTAAAATTTTGGGGAAAATAACTGTCTTGTATTCAGATAAATACAGTAAAAATCAAAGTGATGATTTTTAAGTGGCTTCTACTTAATTGTAGTAAATCTATATGAATGTCATAATAAGTACAGTATGTATAATATGGAGTGCAAATACATACCAGTGTTGGGTACTAAACTTTCAAAGAAGGCGGGATCCAATACAGAGGCCACATGCTGGGGAGTGGCTATCCCTAGCACAACCAACGACCACACTACATCCAGCCAAAGTCCTGCACTTGATGCATCCTTCATTTCCATTTGTGGAACTACTGCCTATAAGAAGATAAAAAACAACCATAGATGCCATTTTTAACAAGCTGGCATACCAGTTTCAGTTTTCACAAGAACCTGCAGTGAACAGTATCAACCATTATACACTTCTTTTCTTTTTTTATTCTTTCTTTTTAGGGCCAGTTTCACCAATCAATATTAAAATTACTCTAACATCTAGTTTGTTAACAAGGTGTTCAAAGTTTAACATAAGGTTAAAACTTTTGCGTTTCATCAAGCTTTTACAGCAAATTGTTAGCTAACATTTTGTTAACGGCAAAGAGAACTGCGAACACTAGCTTTCGAGAAGGCGGTGGTTGAACTATACTGCTTCTGAACATACTCCGATGCATTTTTGTCTATGTATCACTGCATTCTCTGTGTCAGTAGCCGACAACTATTTACATTCATGGCAATGGCCATGTGATTTTCCCGGTTGTTTGAGGTTAGAATCATGATGTAAACTGAAATAAACATTTCACCTTTTGAAATGTGTTATTTAACATGGTTAATAAGTAGAGACATATTGTCAAGTGGAAAAAAGCCGACGATCTTACATCAAAGGATAAGATTGCAGTCTGGGAAAAAATCCAGATATTTTAATTCAGTAATTTAATTAGAATGAACGCATTTCTCTTAATTCCAGTAAGCAACTATGGCAATTTTATGCTAACATAAAGTGCTGCACCGGAAACGTTAGGTGCAAAGAGCGTTTAAGGCGGTTTAAAACTGGTGGTGGACACTGTATTGAAACTAATGGACGAAAATGCGTTATCGCTGATTAACCAAGCAGGCCTGAAAAAAATGGTTTGCTTCTTGAAGCAATTGCTTTGAAAACTTTCCGGATAAGACCACAAACGGTAGTTTTGGAAATACCAACATTATCACAAGTAAATGAAAAATGTTAGTAGCATAAAATCTAAGTACCTAATTAACACTCTTCTATTGGTAGTATTCTAACCTCTCGTATTTCCCATAAAACCATGCACATGAACCCTTGGACTGTCTATATTGCTTTAAAAATTCCTACTTTTGCAGGGTTTCAAATTTATTATGATATACGACTACTCCTCTATTAGGAATGACATTCAAAAACGCCAGTTGTAGCAAACTTGCATCAACAGCTTGGTTTGTGGCAGCCATTTTCCAGTTTCTAACATTTGTTAAATGCCTTAACACAGGGATATGGGGATGTTAACTTAACACCAACTTTAACAGATTGTTAAAGTTAACATTGCTTGATGAAACAGAATTTGTGTTAACTTCAGTGTTAAATCAGTTTAACATTGTGTTAAAATTTAGCATCTGTTGGTGAAACCGGCCCTAGGAGGAATGGAGACACCTTCTACCTAAGAGAGTCAAATCATTAGTTTGACAGCATTGTTTTATTTGCTTTGTTTTCAAATACTGAGCAAATGTGGATGGAGAAAAAGGTGTTTCATATTTTAAGCAAGTTTAAGAGATTTTATTATGCAATTCTAATATTAGTAGTCTCAGCACTTCCAACCAAGTACAATGTTTTCCCTTCCCTCTGCTACTAATGACATAATTCCTCTCAATAATGTAAATATTGAGGAAGTACTTTGCTCTGCTTACCTTTAGAGCTTGGTATCAAGGTATATTGCAGCACATAAGAAAGGCAAATGTTTAATTATATCCTATTTGGAAAAGCAGAACTATATGGCTCAGAATCCTGGAAAGTAACTTAAAAAGTCACAAAAAAATTGAAGACTTTTCATAAATGCATGCCTCAGGAGAATACTCAAGATACATTGGTCAGAAATAATACAATGTGATCTTTTAGTCCCGCCAAGTCATTAGCCTTCAGTACACTCCCAAAATGGTTGGTATTACTCGCGCAAAACTTCTGGAATCGTGACCTTGATTGCCAACCCAGCTGCCGAGCCTAGGAATGGTTTATGTTTAGCTTTATCAACGAAAGCGATATAACACCTTTGCTTACTCTCACAGTGCGTAACACATACAGTCTGCATAGAAAGTGTCTGCATCTGGTTGTAATTTTAAAGAGAGCTGCAGTATCTAAATAGTACTTATTTTATATTTGTTATATTTATAACCATGGCTCCTATGTTTTCAAAGTTAAGTGGTAAGGTGTTACATAGTCAAAGTAGGGAAATAATTGCAAATGTCATCGACTTCATGAAGCAAGAAGCAGAGATGAAGGAAGAAATTATATCAGAGTTCCACAAAAGCCTTATGAGAGTGAAAGAAAGAGTAGTCAAAGCAACTGGTGTTTCACCGAGTTCCGTTTCCAGAGTTCTCAAAGATAAGAGAAAAAAACATATGGATGAAAGAGTACCATTTGACACGCCTGGGAAGAAACATAAGGTCCCTAAACGTATTACAGAAATCGGCGCACGATTCACAATTCCTATGTGGAAGAAAAAACTGTGCTAACAATAAGCAGATTGCTCATCCAGCTGAAAGACAGCAGAAACTTTCAAGGTGGTGCTACAAATCTCAGAAAAATTATTAAAGATTTAGGGTTCAAATGGAAGAAACCGAAATCAAATAGAAGAGTTCTAACAGAAAAGCAAAATAAATAAATAAAATAAAAAAATAATAATAAAATAAAAAGTAAATGTTGCCATGATAGCTTAGTCGGTTAGAGCAACGGCACGGAAAGCCTAAGATCCGTGGTTCAAATCCCGGCTATGGCATTGAATTTTTCAGTCTGATTCTACCTTTCCAAATGACTATAATTTTATATGTACTTATATCAGTGTGTACTTATATCAGCATCAATTTTCAAGGTGGTGCTACAAATTTCAGAAAAATACTATAATGTATGAAGATGAGTCATACATACACAGCAGTCATACAGCATCTAAAAGTTGGAGTGACGATAGCGAATTAGGTTTGCATGCACCTGTTGCCAAAGGGCAAATACTTATTATCGTTCGTGCTGTTGGAAAGATCGGCTTCGTTCCAAATGCCCTTCTTTTACAAGTCGCAACAAACAACAGGAGATTTTCATCAAGAAATGAATACAGAAAATTACATGAAGTGAATCAACGCCATGTTGATATCTAATATGCCTGCTGGGTCTGTTCTGGTCATCGACAATGCTTCACAATGCGTCAACACTCAAATTCACAAACCACCTACCTCAACTTCCTTGAAAGAAGAAATGAGAGCTTGGTTACTTAGACATAAAATAGCTTTAGATGAAAGCATGAGTAAAACAAAGCTATATAACTTAATTAAAGCCAACAAACAGCTTCAGAAGTCATACATACTTGACCAGATAGTAATACAACATCGCCATAATGTACTTAGACTGTCATCGTATCGCCAGATCTAAACCCATCGAATTAATCTGGGGTGATGTCAAAAAATGGGTGGCATGCAGAAATATCACTTTTAAATTAAAATATGTGGAGCAGTTATAACGCCAGCAATTTGCTGAAATTGGAAGGCCAGAATGGGAAAATGTATGGCGACATGCTGAATAAATTAAGAATCATTATTCCGAAAAATACGGAATTGCAGAAAATCAAACAGAAATAATTCTCATGCAGGATAATGGTGCAGAAAGTAGTGACAGCAGTGATGACGGCAATAATGTGAGTGATTCCGCAGAAGAGGAAGGGTTGTTAGATGTGGAAGAATTGGAGGCAATGATTGACAGCGTTTTTTATATTAAGCGCTTTTTACAGCGTGGATTTTAATATGCTGTATATAACTAAGTTTATCAGCGCAACACAGTGCAGAACCGTTGTGGATATTTGACGATGACTGTCCCACGCACTCCTGCAGCATTCAGTCGATCGGTCACCACCTGATGTGGTAAGCAACTCGCATCATAGCTCTCATTAAGTTTTTCACGTGTCTAGAACTGTTGCGCCGATTATAGCAAGCTACTGTTTAGTGTCTGTCAAGGACATGGTGGTCACATTCCGTACTCAAAGCACTACCTTATTGTATCAATACTGTTCTTTTCCTCCATTTATGGCAACTCTCAGATCTCAAGAAAACTGAATGGAAGGAATTATGCCTGATAGAATGTGATTAACTTGTATGGTTCACAGTTGGATCCCATATAGCGACACATCCAGACGCAGGCATATATGGCCTATCTCTAAGGACAAATATTAGTATAAGCTTTGGGAAATATTGCACAGTTTTTCAGCAGAAGTATTTGCTAACCTGAACTGTACTCTAAGGGCCGGTTTCACCAAGAGCGATAATTTTAATGTTATTGTAATTTACACCAACCAGTTATATGTCTTTATCGTTGGAATGTAGAACGACATTTCACCATGAGTTTGCACACCCAGGTAAAGAAATCAGAGCTTTGGTTTATGCATGTTATACAAGCCAGCAATTTCTTATACATAACAAGCGAAAAATGTTGTGATACCTTTTCTTGTGCATGTCAAAAATCAAAACTAAGTTTTATTGAAACACAGGCAAATGTGTTCTGTTTTTGAAGCTGTGCAGTTGAAAACTACTGTAAACTCATATGAATAAAATGGTATCTTTGGGTCTGAAATTAAAAACTATCACATATGAAATAATTGATGCATGGTCACACAGGATGTTTCATAAGGACAATGAAATAAACATGTAGGCTGTGGAAAGGAAGAGAGGAGATGGAAACTGAAAGTTTGCTTATATTCTATTGTGCCATAAAATGTCTCAAGAATGAAACAACATACAAACATTTGTATTCTGTAAAGAACAGTGGAACGAGTACCAGGGGTGACAGTACATGACACGGTAGAGAAATACAGGTTAGGTGTGTTGCGCAAAAACAATAATGATAGATCTTGCAGTGCACAAATCTTTAATTTATTAGTGAAATTTCTACGAACAGTTTGCATGTTGAATAAGAATTTCCAATTCTTGCTCTTTTTGTTGCAAAATAGAGTAAAGTTTTTTTATTAAAAACATGTCATAGATCAAACGTGATCTCTAAAATCTAATTAATTATATACAATAATAAATAATATTCTACAAAGAGTAAAGTTTTTCAAGTTTCATTTGTATAGCTTCCAATAATTTTTAGTCATAGCGGGGGTTGACTCAAGAAACAGCTTGTTGACTGTAGGTTATTTAACGTTAGGTTTTAATCATTTCTATCTTGAAACACTTATATTTACTCCCACAAGCATACTTCCAGACTCTTTGGTGGGTAGGGAGAAACTATAATTAAAAAACAAAAAACCTCCTACTCTAGCTGGGATATGAACCCAGGACTTCTGGATTGTGAAGCCAGAATGTTAGTCACTTGACCACAGTCACAGTGTGAGCAATGGAGTCTTGCAGGTTGTTATGTGAGACATAACCATCTCACAAAATCTACATCATAATGTAGGTGCATTGAGATAACTGCTTTGCTCTTTGATCCATTCACTCTGCACATATTCATCAGCACTACCTTCATATTCGTCGTTCTCTATAACTAAACCAATAACTCATTGCACTGCCATTTTCTTTCTGCTTCGCCAACTTAATTTCAATCCGTTAACGGTGGAAAATGGCGAGTAAAGTTTTAACTGGTTTTACAGGCTTCAGCTATCATTACACTGGTTGGTGAAACAGCTGTTTTACCAAAATGCAGTTTTAACCTTTATCTGAGTTAAGTAAGATCATCATTTTGGTGAAACCGGCCCTAAAAGGACTTGAGAAAGGTTATCATGATAAACAAATTCTCATCCTCACAGACTGTCAAAGTGCTTTAAAAGCACTCTCCTCAGACCAGGAAATCAAAAACTATTATGGGAATGCCTAAATGTCCTGGTTGCCTTGTCATCTCGCAACAAGCTTGAAATGAATGGGTGCAGGGGCATCAGGGCATCCACAGAAATGAGAAAGTTGATCAGCTGGCAAAAAAGTGTACTGAGATACCCTATGTTGCCTTGAAATGTGGTTGGAATTAGTGCACGTACTGCCAAAACCTCGGTAAAAGCATGGATTAGGGAAAAATAACAACTCAGATGGCAAACCTATTCTGGACAAAGACAAGCCAGGAAACTGGTATTAGGTCCATGCAACATTCTTTCCCCCCATCTTTCCTGAGATTGGACAGGACAGGAATAAGAAAAGTAGTTACATTAATTTCTGAACATGGTCACTTCAGGAAACATCTATATGAAGCAGGACTCTACAAGGATGAACCATTCTGTAGAATCTGCAAAGAGGATGAGGAAACTGCCTCGCACATCCTCTTTGACTGCCCATTTCTGGCAAGAAAGAGACTTACTCTTTCTAGAACCAGGGAAGACCTAGGAAAGGTGCTGACGTTGGAACCAAGATACTGCAACTGTTCAGGGAACAGATTTTGGGAAACAATGAAGACATCCTTTCCAATGGGGTTGCACAATAAGCCTTTTAGGCTGATATGCTGGAGGTTGACACAACTCCAACCTGTCATCTAATCTAATCCCTGTTGTAACAAGGGTTGTGAATGATGGATAGTGTCAGACTGTCTTGCCAATGTACAATAAGTTTTCATTTAAGTCGAAAATGTTTTCAATGGAACGTGCGTTTTTAGTGGAGAATGTTTTTAGAGAAGGTGGTAAATATACAGAAAAATGAAACAAACATTTACACAACAGTTTCCAAATTCTAGTTTACCATTCCAGGATATTGTTTACAATTTAATAAATAAATTTCATGAGATAGTTCTGTGCATAATGCTGTAAGAAATGGTAGACCCTGATTACTTCTTTTGGGGTGCTACAAACTCAACATGTATAAATATAATCCGAAAAAATAGATGAACTGAAATTAACAATAACAAATTACATTAATACAGTGACAAAAGAAACTTTAATCAAAGAGTTTAACAATAAAATGTGTGCCTTCAACAGAATGGGAAACATTTTCAACATCTTCTGTGAATGAAGAAGTTCATTACAATTTTTACTTATTTCCTCCTCCTACTACATTATCCAAATTCATTCCAACCAGTAGCATTATAAATGCATGAGGTCAGGGCTACCAACACTTTCCCATCTCTCACGCATTCCATCACTGTGGAGGAAGATCACACTGCATCAAACAAAGAATTATTGACACATTGTCAGAAATTGCAATTAAAAATCAAATACAAGAAAGAAGGAAATGCAACTGGACAGGCCATACACTGAAGAAAACTCATAATGTTACAGAAAAGCAGGTAATGGATTGGAACCCAAGGCAAACGAAGAAGAGGAAGGCCAAAAAAAACATGGAAGGCACCAATAGAAGATGAGAGATGGGAAGAAGGAAAAAACTGGGATGAGATCAAGAGATTAGCCAACAAGAGAACCAGATGATGATGCTTTGTGGATGCCCTATGCTCCAATAGGAGCCAAGTAGTTAAGTGAAGTAATGCCACTAACGCCTCTAAATGATGGAACACATTGTGATTTCAAGTGCCTGAGACCATAAAAGAAAATAAAAAGATGGCAATAATGAGCATACTTTTTCAGGCTGGTAAGTAGATAACTTTAAAAAATGTAATGCTACAGCTTGGGCTCAAACCATACATCTTCAACTTTCCATGGCAACAGACCACCACTGTACTACAGATGAAGTATTTGAATGTGCATTAAATCCTTCTTATCCGATTCATGTATCCTAATGTGGTTTTCTTTTAAGAAGGCTGTTGAATGCACAGGAAGAAAGAGATAGATGTATTCACCCCTCTCTTCCTCTCAGATTCCCAAATGGGGGATAATGACCAATCATATTTGAAAGAATGTTTTTTTTCAACCAATCAGGGTCGTGATTCATTCAAACTTTATTGAAATCTCTTTACCTCGTCCTTGCATGATAAACATAGCTCCTCCTTTTTCAATATTCTGAACAAGTCAGAATATTATCTTACACTGCAACTAAATGAAAGACACCATCCAACATACACTAATCCAGAAACTGTAACGGTATTACTTACAAATGTTTGTGTATGTGTGTTTACTTCATGTGAAGCCATCTTGTGACGTCATTCATTTGTTCAGTTTGTAGCTCCATCTGGTGTTAGAAATTTGCGGCAGTGTTAGTGTTCGAAAGAATGCGACTGTTATTTGATTTAATTTTTGTTTACTGTCCTCCGGCTAGCTATTATTTCTCGGTCGAACATGTCTCTTGATCAGGGTTGTGTAAACGGAAAGGAATCTTTTATCCAAATATAACACTGATGAAGAAATTTGTTTTACACATTTATTGTCGAACACGTTAACTATCACATTTATACATTGATCTTAACACTCGCCAAACTGAAACTGTTATAATAACTTCTTACTGATCACTCTTAATTTGCGTACTTCAACTTTTTGTATAATTAACCTTACAACACTTTAGATTATTTATAATTCTGCTGTGCGTAACTTGTGAATCGATACCCGACGTTTGCCGTACAAATACTTTCGACGAACTGACTGACTGAAGACGACGTGTAGTGTACACAGATTTTTGATGAACTGGACTCACTTTACCTCCAACCTACTGCTTTTATACTCCCACTCCCTGATATGCCTAAAGATTATAACTGAGTTACTATTGGCTAATAAAACGCGCCAACATTAGCGTCTATTTTAATATCCAATGAGAATTATGAATACATATGCTCTAGGGAAATATTCCAGAAGATTCTAAACGGAAAAAACGCGCCAACATTACTTAACTTCCTCGTTTCCAATAATGATAATCAGCTCACCCCCTCGCTGCATTATTGCACGCTATTATTGACAGTTTCAGTAAGGTCGTATAAACTTACTTCTCAACAATAATTACATTCAACAAACATCTCAAATCAATGTCACATAAAAATGCATATTCATATTACAATCATTATTTACATTTAAGTAATTTGTGATACAAATTACTGCATCATATGCCCCACTAGAAACATAATTATAAATATTTACAACTTGTTTGAAAATTTTATAATTGGGTTTTTAGTCTCCTAAATCTTGGAACACACGCTATCACTTTCACTTAACACTTCACACGCATTTAACACACGACATATGTTTTTTTGTTTTTTTTTTTGTTTGTTTTTTTTTTATCTCGCCACTACTTACTGGCTCTGGTTTAATGTGTTTAGATATTAATCTGACATTACACAAAAAGATTTTTTTTTATATAGCAAATACTGTACCCTGAATTATTTAATTACTGTTACAAAATTGTTTACTTTTTTAAGTTGTTGACAAAAATTTATACATTTAAGAATTTTTGTAATTATTAAACATATTTACCAAAAATATTCACCCTCTACACAAATATATTTACATCTCTTAAATCTAAGTACTGTTTCACATTTTCTGTTTGCTACATAAATATTTGTTTTAATGACTTTTACCCAATTTTTGTTGTTTTGTACTGTATATTCACAATACTCTTGGAATTATATCTACATAATTTATTTTAATATAACATAATGCTTTATTTCAAATGCTGTTACAGTTACACAAAATGTTATTTTCCTTTTTTTTTTCTTTTTTTTTTTTTTAACAATTAATTTTTTTTTTGTCCAGAATTTATTTCTCTTTTCACATGACATATACAAATAATTAACCCTCTTACGTTCCAATACATTGTTTTGCAGGTCATCTTTAACTATCCAGCATTTACTTTACATCTCATTGCTATTTACCCTCCTGGATCAAATTGTGTGTGGCTAAACATTACTCGTAGCCGTATCCTAACCTTCAAATTTTTGTTCATGAATAACCTCTTGTATTCATATGAAATTTCATCCCATGATACCATTTGAAAACAATCTAAAGTTTCTTGAACAACAAATCTTTTAACAACTGTTATTTTCAATTCTTCTACTATCTCTTTAATCTGAGAGTACTCTGACAAATCTGTACTAAACTGTACTGGATTGGAGTTTTCAATTTGAACATCTTGGTACTTGTTAATTTCAGAAGTTAGCTTTTGATTATTTACAGGCAACACTTTAACTTCTTCGTACAATTTATTTCTTTGCATTACTGACTCTTTCTGAATTTCAGATATCTCACCTCTGAAATTAACTTGTGCGTGATTCACATCTGAATTCATAACCTCTTTCATCTCTCTTATCCCACTTGAAATACTACTCATTCTACTAGCTGACTCTGTACATTCTACATCAACATGTTCACTTTTAGTATTAACCTCACTTTCTTTGTTACCTATTTCCCTGCTCATGTCTAACATTTTCTTTGAAATTTCTCCTATCTCACTTACTATTACTTCCTGATTTTCATCTCTCATTTTTGGCATACTACTATCTAGCTTCATAACTTTCTTTTCAATTTCTTCACTGCTTTGATCTACTGTTTGCTCTAATTTCTCATAACTATGAATTAGTTTATCTAAATTCTCATTATACTTACTAATATCTTCCCTTAATTCTATATTATTCTGACTTAGGTCTTCTAATTTCCCATTAGTCTTACGAATATCATCCCTCAATTGATCTGTAATACTCTTATTTAATGTTTCACCAAAATTTCTCAGCATTTCCATCATCATACCAGCATCAAAATTAACATTTCCTGCTATTCTATTCTGACTTTCTGCACTAACATTTCCTCCTTCAAATACTACATTGTTTAAGCTATTTTCTGTATCCTGTATTGAATTACAGCTAACTGTTACATTATCTCCCTCCATAATTATTTCTTCTGTATTATTAGTGGACATTGTTTTCTTTATCTTACCGCTCCTAAGGTACATTAAAATGTTATAATTTTGTTTTTAAAAAAAAATTACTATACTCTGACCTTTGTGATGCTGTCTGTTGCTGTTACTTTGATGTCCAGCTTCCTGCCCCTCTCTCCTAGGTTATATGTTGCTTCTGCGTTGTATTATGATGAATCTACGTCGTTTTGGTGTTCTGTTGTTGAATTTCCCTGTTGCCTTGTAATCTCGGAATTACGATGTCCAATCATCCGCGTAGTCTGTCGTCCTTGTAGTTGTTTCTGGAATCTGCGTCTTGTAGATCAATTCACTGCTCCATTCGTTCCACATCCTGGTTAATTCTGCTACTTTCCTGGTCACTCTGCCCCTTTCCTGGTCACTTTGCCCCACGTTGGGCGCCAATTTGTAACGGTATTACTTACAAATGTTTGTGTATGTGTGTTTACTTCATGTGAAGCCATCTTGTGACGTCATTCATTTGTTCGGTTTGTAGCTCCATCTGGTGTTAGCAATTTGCGGCAGTGTTAGTGTTCGAAAGAATGCGACTGTTATTTGATTTAATTTTTGTTTACTGTCCTCCGGCTAGCTATTATTTCTCGGTCGAACATGTCTCTTGATCAGGGTTGTGTAAACGGAAAGGAATCTTTTATCCAAATATAACACTGATGAAGAAATTTGTTTTACACATTTATTGTCGAACACGTTAACTATCACATTTATACATTGATCTTAACACTCGCCAAACTGAAACTGTTATAATAACTTCTTACTGATCACTCTTAATTTGCGTACTTCAACTTTTTGTATAATTAACCTTACAACACTTTAGATTATTTATAATTCTGCTGTGCGTAACTTGTGAATCGATACCCGACGTTTGCCGTACAAATACTTTCGACGAACTGACTGACTGAAGACGACGTGTAGTGTACACAGATTTTTGATGAACTGGACTCACTTTACCTCCAACCTACTGCTTTTATACTCCCACTCCCTGATATGCCTAAAGATTATAACTGAGTTACTATTGGCTAATAAAACGCGCCAACATTAGCGTCTATTTTAATATCCAATGAGAATTATGAATACATATGCTCTAGGGAAATATTCCAGAAGATTCTAAACGGAAAAAATGCGCCAACATTACTTAACTTCCTCGTTTCCAATAATGATAATCAGCTCACCTCCTCGCTGCATTATTGCACGCTATTATTGACAGTTTCAGTAAGGTCGTATAAACTTACTTCTCAACAATAATTACATTCAACAAACATCTCAAATCAATGTCACATAAAAATGCATATTCATATTACAATCATTATTTACATTTAAGTAATTTGTGATACAAATTACTGCATCAAAATGATATGCTTACTACTTCATCCTCTATATTAAACATAACAAACAATGAATAAATTCCTTCCTATTCCTACAGATTTAATTATTGTATATTCAATAATTGTGGTTTTAAATAATGTTTATTGCGATATAGAAAATTATAACCTATAATGTTGGTTATTGCATCCTGCTTCTAGTTTTCATACTAGATGACAGTCAATAATATCAAATGATCAAACTGCACAGATCAAACAAAGTGCAATAACATGAATTTGATTTCTTTTCAAACAATGCTGTTCATATTGCAGCTAAATATAAATATTTTGTGACTTTGTTTTAGTACTCAGATTGTTGTATAAATCACTTCATTTCATTCATGAAATACACCTAGCAAATGCTTCTCTTGATTTCCAAACTCTTGTCACTTTGTGGCTCATGAGTTTATCAATGATTTGGAAATCACTCATAGCATTATCTGTAATTGATTAATATTTACATTCTTGTTTCCCTTATTTTTATTAGTGTTGTAGTACTTTATAAAATGCAAAGTTACATACCTCAAAGACTTTGTCAGCATTATCTGGTACATGATCAGCAATGGCAAGTGTCAGCAACAGTGATGACATATCCTGTGGACGACATTCTGCTATGTGCTCTGCTACCCAATCAGCAAGTGAATTCAGAAGTTCTGTTGATTTTAAAACAACATCACATTTTAAAATGTTTAAAAATTTAAGCTATGTGCATGATTCAAGTTAACAGCACCAACAAAAAATTAGTCACCTTCACAGAATGTACAGTGGTCTCTTTATGTTGATACAGCTCTGTCTGTTTAGGTACCATGTGGCAAATAAACCCTCAACATAGACATTTGCCATGGCATTGACTGTATGAACAAATGCTTTATTCTTTTATCTTTCAAAGTTTCAATTAACAATATAATAGCACATACTACTCAGTAACTGAGTAGTATGTGCCATTTTGTTACTACTGCGTTTGCGCAGAAGGAAGTGTTAACGTATGAGTACTAGCAAATCTGTGAAAATAGTGAGTGATATTTTTAGTTCTTCTTCCAAACACACTCATTATCTACTGTATCTATCCCAACAAATAAAGTGTCATAATTCTTCATTGGAGTTTAACCTCCTATGGCTACACCCTGTCGTTCCGTAGTTGCAGTCTTTGGTCACACCTGCTTCACGCCTCTACTTATGAAAAGCATCCCTTGACTACTTTTGTGGCTTAGGGCTCTCAACCCTGGGCTACACTTTGCAGCTTAGGCCCCTACCCTAAATCAGCTGTTTGCATAAGTTCGCTGTTTTTTGTTCAGATGTTGGAGGCTCTTCCATAAGAACAGCACAGACACAAAGTGCCTGCTACCGGCCAAAGCATGAACTTAATTTTGCAAGATGGATGCAGAACAAAGTCCTACTACTTTAAGCACAACTGCTTGATATTATACTATATACATTTTCTAGGTAGATCTATCTTTTTGATCTACTTTTTACTTTCTCTACCCCCTACCTATAGTAAGTAGAGATTGTATTGTTTACCACTCAAAAATTCAATATTGAGGTCTCACTGGAAATACATGTTTTGAGGTTCCTGAATAAATAGATAAATAAAACATTTTTAGAAAAAGAGTGTGTGTGTGTGTGTGTGTATGTTCTTTATAAACAGCATAACTCAGAAACCAAAAGTTGGACAAATACCAGACTCTGTACTGCTTTTGTGCCAATTAGTGACCATTATATACCACTTACACTAATAAGTAATAACTAATGTTTCAGAGAACAATCATCTCCATTTTCAGCCTATGTTCCACTGCTGAGTCATTGATGAAGGTGAGTTGTAACCTCAGTGTATTGCTTCTAAGAACTTGCTGAAAAAAATTGGTTAAATTTTAAAATTGGAAACTCCGTCCTTGTTTTTCCAAAAGTAGATTTGCTCCCAAATGGTCAGTTCCTGTTGCTTTGTTAATTGTTTTAAGAGTACAAGCATGGGATTTATATCATGGTTTTTGGCCCAGAAATGAGATGCCACAGCTGCTTTTTCTAATTGTTTATATTTGAATTACCTGAAGTTTCTTTAGCTCCAATTTCCGCATTCCTCTTTGCTTTTGCTATGGAGAATTGTTCAGTTGTTGCATTCAATTTTATATATCCTACACTTTTTCTGGGAGAATGTTGTATTTGGCTCTTAAATTCAAACCAGTTTTTAAGGAAAATCTATTAAAAGGTGTTAACTGAATGTTGTGTATTTTTGAAGATTAATTAAAGCATTTTAACTACTTCTATCGCTTCCAAATACCTAAAAACACAATTTTATCTACTTAACCTTTTGATTTACTACTACCCAGTAAAAAAGGCATTTTGCATAGTGCCCAGGCTCTATTTATTACATATTAGGCTGATAATTATTAAATAAGGCACTCTTATTAACTTATTATAGCATAACCCCCACTTGCGGGTTGCAGAATATACTATTGGTCCCAGCAAGCTTTAACAAGATGGTTATCTTGCTACCAGAGCCACTATATACAGAGAATATTAACCCACTATCTATTTCCATAGAATCTACTTCATCTTCCTTGATTAATTTTTTCATCCATTTTCTTTTTACATTTCCTAAATAATTACCAATCTCCTTAATACCCTTAACTGGTTTTAATTTTAACAATTTTTTCTCATTATGCAGTAAGTTCGCCTAAACGTTGATGTGCATTGCACACTGCTGCCCATCAGCAAGCAGACTTGTATTTTCAGCTGCCAGCTGCTGTGCGTGCTCAGCAGGTGTTGCGAATCTCTGGCTAAGGTTTAAAACTGCCTATCTTTGTTAGGTCCATTAGTGTAGAATAAGTGATATGTGTGAGTGATAACTTCACACAGTGTGAAGTATGTGTAAGAGAAGATGGACAACACTTCCTACATCTTCTATGAGAATGTGAGCAACATATATTATTTCAACTGTTGTACCTAAATTTCAGCTTATAAAGCTTCATGATTGCTGCAAGCCACCACAAGTCTGTTTGCCAACTGGCAGGGCTAATGCTGGCCCTTCAACATTTAAGCGAACCTACTGTATTCATTGGTAGGTTACACTATTTCTCCATTTCTTCACATTCAAGAATCGCATCCAATAAATATCATTGCACACATTGGATATTCATCTAAATCTCTTCTCCATCTTAAACCTTTCAATTTTATTATTTCTATTCTAGCCCATGTAATTGCTTCCCTGACAGCTTTATCTCCTTTTCCACAAACTTTTCTGTTCCCCATTCAAACTTTAAATTCCTAATGTTGAGCACAATGGCACATAAAGTGATATGTCATCAATGGGCTCAAGAAAACTGATGAACTATAGAAGATTGGAAAACATGTAATGGGGTTTGACAAGTCCTGAATTACCCTTTAACACCACAGTATCTGTCATATAATGCACCACCAGCCCACTGAAGGGTATGAAGGGTGCAAGCAATAAGTGAGCCTGCAAGGTCCTCAGGGCTCTGGCAAACCATAATTCAGTTCAGCTAAGGTGGGTGCCAGGAAATGTGGGGATTCTGGGCAGCGAAAGAGTAGATGAAACTGGCTATCAGCAACTGGTTACTCAGAGAACACAAGAAACACTGGAACTCATCTGTAGGTTTCAGGCACTCCAAAGCTCTCTACAGAAACTCGACAAATGCAGGTTGCAAGAACTGCTGAATTTAAGCAGGGAAAAGCTCTCTTGGGCAATGGACCTTTTCAGATGATACTGTCTCCTCAGAGGGCATCTGCACAGAATGGGACAGCAAATGGATCCTGCCCACAGACGCTGTCAACAGACAGACAAAACAGCTGCCCATCTATTGTACAAGTGCCCAGCTTTTTGCCCTAATTTTTACTTTCTCTACTACATATAGTAAGTAGGGGAAGTATTGTATTCCACCCAAAAATTCGATACCGAGATTTCACCAGAAATACACGTTTTGAGACCCCCTGAATTCAAAAAAAGCATTTTTGGAAACATGTACGTGTGTGTGTGTCTGTGTGTGAACAGCATAACTCAGAAACGAACAGTCGGATAAACACCAAACTTGGTATTTAGGTTCAGTATCTTCCAGAGATGCAACACGAAAGTTTTCAAGAAAATCCCCCCCACCCCAGGATACCCTTTACATGTAAGATTTTTTGAAAATTTTAATTTTCTCAAAAACGGCTTTAAAGATTTTGATTAAAATATCATATGTTTAAGATATTTTCATGGCAAATAAAATGTGTATGTTGAATTTTCTGGGAATGTCTCCAAAAGTATTCTTCATTGTGAATGACTTTTGCATAACTGGTAAACCATAAGAGATAGAACAAAATTTTACTATACAAAAAATGTAAAATACACAATTTATGTCATATACATTTTTTTTTGTTGAGTGAACCATTTTCGAGATATTGCTTGTTATTCTCTTAAATTTTTCAATACTTATTTTCTCAAATGGGAATTCATTATTCATTTTTTTGTCTTGTATATGCAAAGAATATTAATCTGTGGCAAAGGGAATGGTTCTGCACTTAGCAACCAGCTATTAAGAGATATGTATGTGCTTAAAGGCTACTGTATTTCTATATTGCCCTTGTAAATTTATATTCCCCTTACATCTACAAGAAAATTAGCAATAAGATAGACTCTGCAAATGTTTATCTCGATTAACATGAAGTAGATGGAGAATAAGCGTTTGAAAAAATAGTTTGTACAAGAGTAGAGAAAGTCATGTGAGTGTAACACATCAGATTTTTTAGAGTTAATTTCCAAAACTGGAGGAGCTTTCAACCATCATGGTCCAGAGCCTGATTCAGTTCATTATGAATGTCAGACTTCTGGATTGTCGGTAATAAGACTGATGATGTGCAATAGATCTGCAATGCCTGCATTCCACTCAAAAATTTGATTTCACCAGAAATACATCATTTGAGCTCCCCTGAATCAAGCAAAATTTTTAGAAAAATATCTGTGTGCTTGAACAGTATAACTCAAAAACGAAAAGTCGGGTAAATACTAAACTTGGTATTTAGGTTCAGTACCTTTCAAAGATATGACGCAAAGATTTTAAAGAAAATCCCCCATCCCAAACTACCCTTTACAGGAACACTTTTTGAATTTTTTTATTTTCTAAAAACTGGCTCTAACAATTTTAAATAAAATACTATATACTAAAGATATTTACATGGCAAATAAAATGTATATCTTGAATTTTCTGGGAATAGCCTGTGCATACCTCTTCATTTGGAGGAATTTTGTATAATGTTGTATAACTGGTAAGCATTAAACAACAGACAAAAATGACAACATAAAAAATGTAGATCTGTTTAAAACACAATTTATATCAAATAAGCTTTTTTGTGACATGAAATTTTAAGGCCAGCATATAGCATCCAGTTCTAAAATATTTGACTACCACTGCTCCTTTTGTATCCATAATGAAATGTGTAATGCAGCTATTTATGCAAAGGTTTATTCGGATTAAAATGTAGTAGACAGAAAAATAAGCTTTAGTAAGAAACTACAGAATGCGTCCCATCACATTTTTTAAATCTGGAATGCTTAACTCAAAAGTTTCAATAAATTAAATTCATTGAATATATTCAACAAGATGGAGTATGCAGTTGTACCGACCTGTATTTTTATACCGCAAGAGCCCCAGACTTGTCAGGATGGAGCCTATCACAGCTGGTTTCTGAGTGTCTGACACACATTCACACAGATCTAAGCATGTTTTCTCCAATAGTACTTCATCAGGGAAGTTAAGTACTGCCATAGCATATAAAACATCAGCACATTCCTTCACATTCAGCTTATCACTCTGCTTTGCGATGTTGAATGCCAGAGAATGAAGCAGCGGTGTTGAACGCCGCTTTTTTTGTGCTAGAGATGACATCACCTGCAACATTTATGCAAGTAAAAGAAACATTTATTTTATGTCCATAAGACTAACAGGTTCTTCAAGTATCTAAGTGAAATGAAGCTACATGAGGCATCAGTGGTTAAAATTATCTAGATGATAAAATAGTCTGAAAAAAGAAAGTTTAAAATATTACAACACAAGCACAGTAAATGCAATATAACAGCTTCAATGAAAGCTCCAAAACACACAGCATACTTTCTCTACTATCTACTTACAGTAAGTAGAGGAAGTATTGTATTCCACCCAAAATTTTCATGTCCAGATTTCAATGGAAATACGCCTTTAGAGACTCCCTAAATCCAGAAAAACTATTTTCATAAAAAGGTCTGTGTATGTGTCTGGGAACAGCATAACTCAAAAACAGAACGTCTAATAACAATAAAACATGGTATTTAAGTTCAGTATCTTTCAAAGATAAAACACAATGATTTTCAAGAAAATCCTCCACTCCCCACTATGTTTTACATGGAATTTTTTTTTATATATTTTTTTCTCAAAAAAAGCTCTTAACAATTTTTATTAAAATACCATATATTTTAATAAATGACATTTCAAACGACAAATGAAATTAATCTAAATATCTTAAATATAAGAAATTCTAACCAAAATAAAATGTAATCAAACCTCTTCCTCTGAGGTTTAAAGGTAGTGCGAAGGGCTGCTAATCCATTCATGTACAAATATTTTACTCATAAGCTCCAAAGAAAAAGCAGGACTGATAAATTAAGTAAGACAATTAAAAAATACAGAACAAACTGGAAAAATCATTTAAACAAAATGGCAGAACATAGAATACCAAAGGAAGCATATTTCTATCAACCAGAAGGATGAAGAAATACAGGATGACCCAGAAAAAGAGCTGGAACAAGCTAAACACCTAAACTGTGTTTGAAGAAGAAAATAAAATGTAATTTTGAATTTTCTGGGAATAGTCCTCTTCATTTGCAAGGAACTTTGATAATTTGGTACAATTGGCAAGCATTAAGAGATAGATGAAAACATACTATACAGAAAATGTAGATCCCTTTAAAACACAGAATTTATTTCAAATAGCCTTTTTTGTGGCATTAGCCATTTCGGGATATTCGTTATTATTAGTTTGAAGTTTTCAAACTTTGTCATTTTTTACAGTCTTGTTTCAATGTTCATGGAAAAATTATGGAATTTCAAGGCCATCATATACCAACTAGCTTTTAAACATCTATTAATTTGATTTCCTCCATCTCACTGTATCTTCAATGAAATGTGCAATGAAACTATTTCTCAGGGTTTATTTTGATTAACTGAAGCTTTCATAACCAACTAATGGCACAGAACTTTTTTTTTTTTTTTTTTTTTTTTTGCTGTTTTGTTTTGCAGAACCAAATTGTTGTCTGAATGAAATAAAAGTCTAAGAATGCAAAATATGTAAGAATTATTGGAATAGGATTCTAAAGCTAAACCATGCTAAGCTAAGGAGTTCACAGCAAAGCATATATTTTGTGATTGCAAAGCAATTGTACCCCCTTGGATGAGGCGTTTAAAGCCTGCCTTCCCTAGCCCAGGGCAGATTCCCTTACTAATACCCAGAAAAACTGGGAAGTAAAGATTAGCATTTTTCACAATATATCTGTTAAGGTCACAGTGAGGAGAAGCTAACGTAGTGATTGTCTACTGAATAAGTGACCAGGGTCAAAATGCAGTAGACAATCTAATTTGTAAAACTCTTAGCACAATAAATACAATACAATACAACAGGGCTTAAATGAACTAGCAATAATCTAATCTAAGCCTTCATAAGCATAATCTGTAGAAGTTATATAAAAATAAACAATAGTGAATAGTAAAAGTAATGTGAAAACAACCCCCTTCTACCCAAGTTCTGTTTTGTTGCTGTTACTACATCATCGATTAGACCTACCAGCCTTTTTGTCTTCAAAGAAATTATTGTTCTTTTCAAATCTGCTTTATAAGTTATCAAACATACTCAAAAACATATTAAAGACTGCCTTATTAATAACTGCAAATATTCTGAATTTGTTGTAATCAGTTTAAAAAAAGGAAGACAAATAAGTCAAGGAAAGCACTTGATATTCCTGACAACTTGATTCATTACTGTAGAAACAGACTGCTCATAACATTACATATTGTAGATAATTATTAAATTCCAAAATATTAAATATTTTTAAACACTCTTGTTATCAAAACATATTGTTTCTATTGGAGTTTGGATAAAGCTGCAAAATTTTAAATCATAAAATAAGGCAATAAAACCAGCATATATATATATATACATACATATTGCACACACAATGTTCCTAAAAATTCTCAAAAACGACTAAGTTTTGGACTTTCACTGTCATTTACTTAAATATGTATTGTATTTTGTATACATTTTGGTTGAATTTTATTTCTAATTTGAACCATTTCAAATGCCAGCATTCATATTGCATAGATGTGCTTGATCAATGTGCACAAAAACATTTAAGTAGTAATGTTTATCTTAACTGAAGAAAATGCTGCATTAGTCGGGCAGTTTGACATGCCTAGGATTAACTTGGGGCTGCTATAGCTGGTTCCTGTAATTTTAGTTACTGCAATAGTTCAATTCATTATAACTGTTTCATAGAGCTTCAATTTCAGTAAATATTATATAACATTGTTTCTAATCAGGAGAGTCGCCCAAAAACAACCTGCACATTAAAGCTTTTATGTAAGCTTTTGTGCCTTAGTAGAGTTTTGTTCTTATAAAGATTCACAACACTTAAGTTATTAAACTTCTCTGCATAATAAACATACAGTATGATCTATATGTGAAATTTAAGAATATTTGTACAAGTTAATTATACACTTTTCTCTCTAGTAAATCATCTAGATTTCTTTGACATTAGCTAAGAATACACATAGAAATGCAGTGGTATGTTAATGCTTACACGTATCATTTGCCTAAGAGAAATTCCAGCCACAAGTTTTGCAGCTTCATCATCTCCAGTAACACCCAACACAAGAGCTAAATCTCCAAAGCCAGAGGCCTCTTGCTCAAGACTTTTTGTTCCTTTGGGAAGACCTCTACCCAAAAGTTTACAGAGCTTCAGGAAACGAGTATCTGCTTCAAAATCAGATACTTTAATGCGACCACTGGTTGTCCAGTCCGCTAATTGTGAGATAATTTGCAGTGCATGTCTCCTAGATAAGTTGGGAAGTTCTGCTAACGACAACAGTGCTTCAGGTGTTTGCGCTGCGGCTATCTTACTCTCCAACTGTGCAGGGCTTTTCTTAGGTGAGTCTTCCTTTCGTAACGAAGCAAATGCTGCAGCTACCAATCCTCTACTTCTTCTTTCTGATGTTTTAGGCAGCTGCACTGGTTCTGCTTCCTTGTCTTTAAGAGAGACAGGTCCTGCAGTGTCCGTTGAATCTGATTCAAGCGCCGTTGAATTCTTTTCGGCTCCTTCTCCGCATGGATTAGGATGCAGTCCTGTAGCTACTTGCGAGCAATTAGACGTTTGAGCCTGACCTACAATTCGCAAAAGTAACCGCCATCCAGTTGAAGGCACATACCTTAACATTCTGACTTCTTGCAGATACACTAACCTCCTTGATAAATTAAAACATGGATTTGCTGTATCTTTTATTTTCGTTTCAACATTCTTGGTGCTTTACAATGTTACAGTTTTTAAGATATAGCTTAAATATACATCCCTTTACGTAACCTATAAAAATCTTTCAATGTGCAGACCCAACGTTCAATTTTGGTACCACTGTAACACAGAACACCAAAGTAAAAAGAATAAAGTGCACGTAAAAAGACATTAGAAGATCGCAGAGCGGTGCTTATCAGGTGTAACCATAGTAACGTGACGCCACGAAATCAGCTGTGTAATCATGCCTTGACAATAAAATCATATGGGAGTGTCAGTGAAACGTGATGACGTAAACTGTACTTAGTTTACCTTCGTTTATGTGTTATAAATCATGAATCTCTCAAACATATCCAAAATTTTAAGCACTTATAATGGCAGGGATAAGGTTATTAGAACTGTAGCTTACAGCACGAAACTAGCAGCAGCCTTAATTCCTTCTGAATTAACGGGACTCAAACTGGAAACATTGAGCGTCCAGCTTAGTGCTTGCCGTACTGTTCTTCGTCTGTTCGATGATATTCCAATGCTGAATTACACACTCACGTATGGTTTGGGTAAAGAGGTGAGGTTAAGCTTTCTTTTCTGTCGCTTTTTCCTCATGTCATTCTTCAGTTAGTAAACTATCTAAAGCGAAGTAAAAATATTAATTTTCAGGAACAAGATAAATGCATGAAAATACTTGGTGTTCTTACAAATGCAGTGGACCAACTGTACTATCCACTAGAACATATTGCATGGGCAGCAGATCACAAGCTTGTGTCTCTTCGTAGCAATCCTTGGTGGACGGCATCAACCGCTTGTTGGGCTATCTCACTCTATCTCACTTTAATCAAGTAAGGTATTTCTTAAGTGGCATAGCTTTAATACTGTAGCGTTATGGAAAGAAAAATAAGTCAAATAATTCCTTATGTTTACAGTTAAATGTTTGACAGTTTTGCAGAGCAGCATTGAAGATGATGCTTTTTTTGCATCCATACATAACAACAATTAATTATTGTTGGAATATGTAGTAAAAAGATGTTAGGAAAAGATTTCAGTGTAAAAATAGATATACTTTAAATAGGAGTGTACTTGAGGTTATTAAGTATGTGTAATCACTTGTTTTAACCTTAAAATGAGTAGGAGGTAAATGCAGGCCATACTGAACTATAGTTAAAACACTCCACTAGATTTAACCTGAGGTTATGCATAACTGTGTGTTTGTACATGAACTGATGTAATTGTGTTCCTATCTAAAGTATACCAGAACATTTGATGTTGGCGCATTTTCAAACATCTTTCAGCAGTTAGTACAAATATATACCTTGTTTACCTTGTTAATTAATGTTCTGCCAAAATATAAAACCATTCTTGCCTTTCCACTCACTCTTCTTTTGTTTGTCTTTCTTACATTTCCTCTTAAATCCCTTTCTTATATGTTATTTAGTAACTATGTTTCTTCTTTCTTTTCTACCACTTACCTAATGTGGAGGAAGTATTGCAGTTTAAACAAATGCTGGAGATATGTTTTTTGAGGTCCCCAAATTAAGAAAGCCTTAAGAAACTGTGTGCATTGGGGTGTGAGAGAGAAAGAACATAACTTGTCAGGTAGACACACTACCCCGACCCCATGGAGTTGGGTCACCATTCTTTTGTTTCTGATTATTTCATGCAAAGATTTTGTAATATCATGGCTAGCAGAATATATTGAGTTGTTTAAAAATATGGTTATTGTGTCAGCATAAAATGTGTGTTTTTGTGATTTTGCACAATTGAAACCATTTCTTCTGAATTTATTAAGTCTTAACAGGAAGTAGATTGAAAAATCAAATTTTGTGTCAATAATTTACAGAATAACATGAAAATAATTATGATCTGTATTTTACCTGTATTAATATACAGGGTGAGTCTCCTAAAACTTTTACCGCAAACATCTCTGAAAGAAATATAAAATTGAAAAATAACTTTCACAGCCATGAAGGTAGGGGAGGAGCTCATTAAAGTAAATGATGTAGTGCATTTAAAACTGTAAACAAATATGATTTTCAAATAAACTTACGTCTTTTTAAATGGAAACCCCATATAATTTTTAATGCAATTGATAACATAGAAAATAACATTAAGAATGGCTTTTATTGCATTGCAATAGGTCAATTATATCCTGAGAAAATGTAACAGTATGCTGAAGATACAATGAAAGAAGTGAACCTTTATTACTTTTTTATTTTGTTATCGATTTTTGTGAACAGAAACTCTTAGTTGTTTTCATAACATGAAAATAACATTAAGAATAGTTTTTGTTGCATTGTAATATGTCAATCAACTGCAACATGAAGTTTGCACTTGATACTCAACAATGTGATTGAACTTCAGGATGTGCTACTGATGTATGTTTAGTTATATCTCAGGCATTAACTACACACTACAATTTCTCAGAATTGCAATGCAACAAATCCTATTCTTAATATTATTTTGAAGGTTATCAATTGTATTGAAAATAATATGGGGTTTCCATTTCAAAAAGCATAAGTTGATGTTGAAAATCATATTTGCTTAAGCTTCTGAATGACCTATATAATCTACTTTAATGAGCCCCTCCTTTACCTTCATGCCTGTGAAAGTGGTTTTTTTAGTTCGTGTTTTTTGTTTCAGAGATATTTGCGGTGGTAGTTTTAGTGACTAATCCAATAATTTGTGCTGACAGCTTGCCACAGGATCTTTAACAAATATTACAGCATTATTTTCTGTAAGTGTTGTACATTTTAACTTCATTTATTTGGCATTTAGATAAAAAGAAGAGATAGAATTAGAAGAATTTTTGCTCTCTCATACTGTACAGTGATCACAACATGACAATCCCTTTTGCAGGACTATGAGGTGCTTTGCAATCCTGCAGTATCACAAGAGCTGTTTACGAGGAGTAGATGTAGATGTGAAGTAAGTGATATGTAGAAAGTGTGTGCTAAAAAGAAAGAAGTTCATTCTTCTGTAATAATTATTAATAATATATTGTAATATATATTATTATTAAGTTCATCCGTCTGTTTTTATATTTGTATAGCACAATTTATTTCAAATATCTTTTTTGTGGTATCGGCCATTTCCAATATATCCATTATTATTGGTTTGAATTTTTCAGTACTTTGTCAGTTTTTTAAAGTGCTTTTGCTATTCAACTGTTTCTTGTAATATGATAACCACTGACTTCTGACTATCAATTCTGTTTCCTCTATACCCATTGTACCTTCAACAAAATGTGTAATGAAATTATTTCTGCAAAAATTTATCCTGATTAACATGAAGTAGAAGGAAAAATAAGCTTTTGTAAGAATAGTTATAGAAGCTATATAAAAAAAATCTGATGTGTTACACTCACATGACTTTCTCTACTCTTGTACAAACTATTTTTACAAATGCTTATTCCCTATCTATTTGACATTAATTTTATTGCTAATTTTCTTGTAGATGCAAGGGGAATTGCTAGGCTTTAAGTGATAGTCAAATATTTTAAGAGCTGGTTGCTATGTGGAGTATTCCATTCTCATTGCATTACCAGGACATAAAAAAACTGATGTGTTACACTCACATGACTTTCTCTACTCTTGTACAAACTATTTATACAAACGCTTATTCTCCATCTACTTCATGTTAATCGAGATAAACATTTGCAGAGTCTATCTTATTGCTAATTTTCTTGTAGATGTAAGGGGAATATATATTTACAAGGACAATATAGAAATACAGTAGCCTTTAAGCACATACATATCTCTTAATAGCTGGTTGCTAGGTGCAGCACCATTCCCTTTCCCACAGATTAATACTCTTTGCATATCCAAGACAAAAAAATGAATAATGAATTCCCATTTGAGAAAATAAGTATTGAAAAATTTAAGGGAATAACAAGTAATATCTCGAAAATGGTTCACTCAACAAAAAAAATGTATATGACATAAATTGTGTATTTTAACGCGATCTACATTTTTTGTGTAGTAAAACTTTGTCTATCTCTTATGGTTTACCAGTTATGCAAAAGTCGTTTACAATGAAGAATACTTTTGGAGACATTCCCAGGAAATTCAAGATATACATTTTATTTGTCATAAAAATATCTTAAACATATGATATTTTAATCAAAATCGTTAGAGCCATTTTTGAGAAAATTAAAATTTTCGAAAAATCTTCCATGTAAAGGGTAATCTGGGGTGGGGGGATTTTCTTGAAAACCTTCATGTCACATCCTTGGAAGATACAGAACCTAAATACCAAGTTTGGTGTTTATCCAACTTCGTTTCTGAGTTATGCTGTTCTCTCTCCCTCTCCCTCTCTCTCTCTCTCTCTCAAAACGGCTTTTTTTGGATTCAGGGGGTCTCAAAACATGTATTTCCGGTGAAATCACGGTATCGAATTTTGGGTGGAATACAATACTTCCCCTACTTACTATATGTAGTAGAGAAAGTAATAACGAAGTTGAGAAAAAGTATAAGTATTGGAAAATTTAAGGGAATAACAAGCAATATCTTGAAAATGGTTCACCCAACAAAAAAATGCATATGACATAAATTGTGTATTTTTACGCAATCTACATTTTATTGTGTAGTAAAATTTTGTCTATCTTTTATGGTTTACCATTTATGCAAAAGTCGTTCACAATGAAGAATACTTTAGGAGACATTCCCAGAAAATTCAAGATATACATTTTATTTGTCATGAAAGTATCTTAAATATATGAAATTTTAATTAAAATCGTTAGAGCCATTTTCAAATAATGTTCCATGTAAAGGGTAATCTGGGGTGGGGGAATTTTCTTGAAAACCTTTGTGTCGCATCTCTGGAAGATACTGAACCTAAATACCAAGTTTGGTGTTTATCCGACTGTTCGTTTCTGAGATATGCTGTTCACAGAAAGACGCGCGCGCGCACACACACACACACACACACATACACACACACTCACGCACACACACACGGACATGCTTCCAAAAATGCTTTATATGCATTCAATGCACCTCAAAACGTGTATTTCCTGTGAAATCTCGGTATCGCATTTTTGGGTGGAATACAATACTTCCCCTCCTTACTATATGTAGTAGAGAAAGTAATAAATGATGGTGGGTAGAGAGTCATGTGAATGTAACAATAAGATTTTTTTCAGTGTTTGGAAAGCATGCTTGTTGAAGTTTAATTACCATGCGCAGAACCTTGATTGTCGGTCACTTGGTTAACCATTCAACTCATTAACCATTATCTTTTTTAGTGTTCTGGAATGAAAATCCCCTGTGCACGGCAAAAATGCAAAAATGAACTTGTTTTGGATTAAAAGTCTATGTTACATCAGTTCACATGCGATCATGGCAGCAAATGTTATGAACATGTACTCTAGTCAAGAGGTTGTTCTGATACCTTCAGCTGTATATTACTAAATTTTCAGTTTTATATCACAAAGTGGCCATGCAATCAAACAATAGTACATACTGACCGTAATGTACTGTTGTCGTCTGGTGATGTACCTCCTACAAAATTGACAAAAAATGGATACGAGTGAGCAAGTGCATGCATTTGTATTAGTTTTATTGAACAAAAATCTGTCACCTCTTTTCGAGCAGTCCTGCCACACAGATAACAGTCACCTTTATTGTCATTTTTCTAAATACACACAAGAAATGTAACATTGGACTCATGTATTTAGTGATTTTTTACTTTCTCTACTACATATAGTAAATAGGGGAAGTATTGCATTCCACCAAAAAATTCGATACCGAGATTTCACAGGAAATACATGTTTTGAGGTGCACTGAATGCATATAAAGCATTTTTGGAAACATGTGCGTGTGTCTGTGAACAGCATAACTCAGAAACGAACAGTCGGATAAACACCAAACTTGGTATTTAGGTTCAGTATCTTCCAGAGATGCGACACAAAGATTTTCAGGAAAATCTCCCCACCCCAGATTACCCTTTATATGGAACATTTGTCGAAAATTGCCCCTAACGATTTTGATTAAAATGTCTTATATTTAAGATACTTTCATGACAAATAAAATGTATATCTTGAATTTTCTGGGAATGTCTCCAAAAGTATTCTTCATTGTGAACGACTTTTGCATAACTGGTAAACCATAAGAGATAGACAAAATTTTACTACACAAAAAATGTAGATCGTGTTAAAATATACAATTTATGTCATATACATTTTTTTTGTTGAGTGAACCATTTTCGAGATATTGCTTGTTATTCCCTTAAATTTTCCAATACTTATACTTTTTCTCAAATGGGAATTCGTTATTCATTTTTTGTCCTGGTAATGCAAAGAGAATGGAATACTCCACATAGCAACCAGCTCTTAAAATATTTGGCTATCGCTTAAAGCCAACCAATTCCTCTTGCATCTACAAGAAAATTAGCAATAAGATTAACATCCCGATATCTCGATTAACATGAAGCATATGGAGAATAAGTGTTTGTAAAAATAGTTTGTACAAGAGTAGAGAAAGTCCGTGAGTGTAACACATCAGATTTTTTTTGTATAATTGCTTATAAAACCTACTCTTTATGTTAAGTAAGATGGAATGTCTATGATTTTTTGATAAACCGTCAACCCCACCCCTTATAATGGATAATCGAGGTCCTACTCTACTGTTTTAGCATTTTGTAACATAAGCAAAGTCAGTATGTGATTGTCTAGAAGCTTAGGCAGAAATTCATTAATTATATAATTTAATTTGATGACAATACATTTATATTATAAGTTTGTGGATGTAGAATGGTGTTAGACAAAGAAAACATAGCTGATGGTTCATGAATTAATCGCTATTTGTTGCACAAAGTAAAGTTTGTATGTTATTTTGGTTATATATAATTTCATCTGGGTTATAAGGAGAGATTTAAACACTCAAATGGAAATTTTAAAATTGCATATAAAGCTCTTTAATAAGTCATTACTATATATTATCAAAAATTGATGTATTTAAGCTGAGTGAAATTGTGACCATATATTATATTTTTTCAGTGTTGCTATGTCTCAGATATTAGCCCAGCAGCGACATGAATTGCTGACAGCCTTCCGATGTGTAGGGGATTTGGCACAAGCTGTACATTGGTTACCAGGAGGAATTTTATGGGCAGGAAAACTAGAAAAATGGCAAGTTGCACTTTTGGGAACATTCACTTCCCTCATTGGCCTGTATCAAACTTGTGAGAGAATGGCTAAACAAAATGGTAATTAGGAGTCTTGCCTGCATCAAAAAAATCTGTGTGTAATCTTTAATTGTAAAGTTGTATAGTAACAAAGTTTACAAAAAAAAAAAAGTAATGTAGGATAGAGTGTCGGTTTTTGAAATCATGTTATAGTTTAACCCCTTCACACATCACCCATTTAAATCCCTGTACCACCACAGCACATTGCCAGTTGAGTGAATTTAAATGGGGAGGTCATTCTGAAGCCCTGGCACTGGAACTTATTTGCCTTTGCAGTAAATTTCTACAAATGGACCAATGTTCATAAGCACACAGAGAAATGTGTGTTGTATAAACTATAAAGTTACATAGGAGGGTGTAGCTGAAAGGCAACATATTTATGCCATTATACTTGCTGCAGAAAACTGTAGAGTAGAAAGGCAGTACAGTAAGATTTTTTCCTCCTGTTCTACTCAGCTGAATAAACCAGGAGGGGTTTTGGGTTAGTGGTTGCAGAGCAGCCCGATACGTACCTTAGGCATTCCTGTTGCACCGTGCTAGGGGAGTACTGCCAGTCTTTTCTTCCCACCCCCCTCCAACCTTCTCATTTGCGTTTCTGCAGGGGCAGGTCAAAAAATTCGTACTATACCAAAATAAAGATTTTGAGGATAGGAACAAGGGGTTGCAGAAGCTTTTTTACTGTGTTGCATGTGTGTCAACGTTAAATCCATCATGTTAGTGCCTCCGATTGAAAAGCCTGCTTGTAATATGTCAGATATAAACAAAATGTACTCTTGTACAGTAGTAGTTACTGTCACTAAGTGTATCTGATGTTCAAAGTAAAGCCTACTGGAGGTATGGTAATACTGAAAGCTTGTCTTATAAAACACGTGCATGTAATGGTTAGCTTCTTGTTGTGTACCAGTAGTGATTAGTCGAGACAGTATGCATACACTTGTTGTGCGAGTCACATTTCACTTTGACAACAAATGAAGATGTCCTGCACTGTGGCGCTGCAGCTAAAATGTGGAGATCTGGTTCCCAGCCACAAAATGCGCTTGGGTTCGATCCCATCCATGGGGGTGCAGATTTTAAGTCCTAGGTATAGAAGCGGTGCCCACTCAGCATCGTGAGGAAAATGCGAAGCTCGATACGTAGCAATCGCAGCCACGGTTGATAACATTCTGGCTCGGGGATGCGTGACGCTGGCCACATCACCTCCCTGTATCAGTTGGATAATTGCCCACCTCTGGTGTGCATACGTGGGCACGAGGCCAACAGTCATGGGCTGTAGTGCCGCAGAATTATCATCATCATCAGCAGCAGCAAATGAAGATGTTTCTTAAAGTCAGTTATGTTCATGCAGCGCTTCTATTATTGTACTGCATCTAAGATTTGTTTTCCTCCATGGTGTAGTGGTTACCATGCTGGCCTCTAGTTCCCGAGGTCACTGGTTCAAACCCGGCGGAGGGCAATGGATTTTTTCAGGCGTAAAAATCCTTAGCATGACTTCCTTTGGAAGGGAAGTAAAGTCGGTGGTCATGTGTCGTAGATTTACGGCACGTAAAAGAACCTCAAGCCTGGTAAAGAGGCCTCCGAGCAAAATTACTGGTCTTTCACGCCCAGTATAGAATGGGATACTAAGGACCACAGCAGTTAAAGAGCGTTCATAAATAAAACTCAATTTAATTTAATTTAATTAAGCATCGAAGACCCATGCTTCTAACCTCAAAATGCTTAGATTAGCACAGCGTTTTTACTCTATAATTTTCTGTACATTGTTTTCTGCATCCTGTGTATATAATTAAGTATATCTGTTAGAGGTCTGCATGGACCAAAATTCTTATGCCAGGCAGTCCATCCCAGTCTGAACTGAGCCCAAGTCCAAGAAAACATTATACTCTATAATGTTTTCCAGTTGACTCTATATTAAAAACTTGCCTAAGACCAGGCTAAGGTCTATTAAAAGTATAATTAATTTATATAATAACAACAAAAAAAATAATTAAAACCCTTAATAATAATAATATATGTGCACCCAGCACTGAAGTACTTGCAATAAGCAGGTCGCCGCTAAGTTTGTCATCTCAAGGGAGATGCCTTGGTAGGTATGTCTGGGAAAACAACTTGAGTCAATTGGGGAATTCAATGCCCCACCAGCATGTTGTCACAGTAGCTCAATGGTTAGAGCAACCGCACGGAGAGCGGGGGAACCGTGTTCAAATCCCAGCTGTGGCATTGAATTTTTCAGTTGAATCTATATTAAAAATTATACTCTACCACCTGGCTCGGGCCCAATCGCCTAATTTTGTTTTAAATAAAATTATTATTTCACAAAGTGCTTCTGCCTGTGGTGTGAAGGGACTTGGGTTCAATTTCTGGTACCGAATGGGAATTTTTTCACCTGGGGGGCCTGATAAAGGATGCACTCAGGCGCTTGGGACCAATTACAGAAATAGTGGCAGCTGAGGGCCTAGAATCCACATGGAATAAACAACATGTTGAGGCATACTGCCTTATTGACCGCATGCCATCCCTATTACTGCACTTTGCACAAGATATCCTGGGGAGACAAAGTAGGCAGAGATTGCAGCTGCCATGCTGTTGTAATGTACTTGCAACTGGCCGAAGTGCGCATTTGTTTATTATTACTCTTATTAATACTGCTATGGATTGTGCAATTCTGAGCATCTCAACATCGCAGACCAAAAAATGAGATAAATTAATTTTTTTCCTCTACATGGGACAGTTTTCATTATTTTTTATTTTCTCAAAAATGTGCTAATGATTTTGATTAAAATACCACATGTTTAAGAGGTTTACATAACAAATAAAATGCTGTGTTGAATGTGATAATTTCATGTTTATTTTTAAGCCCAAATCTGGCCTGCAGGCCAGGCCTGAGCCCATGCAGTCCTCTAATATCATACATAGTCTGAATAATTTTCTAGTTTCCCACTGTGCTTGGAATTTGTCAGAATCATGACATGCCTAATATGGATTTCAGGTTCCATCCATAAGACAGTGAAGTGGTCAAGTATATTTCTTGGCATTTTTAATGCATAAAAGTAAGCTGAGAACATGCTCTCAGAATATGTACCATTAGTCAGTATACAGTCAGTAGCAGGGAAACCAATTCAGAATGTATGATGAAATGTGACTCCTTAGAGTAAATTATGCCAGATACAAAGCTGTGATTGTATATGTCTAATGTACAGGATTTAGTTACCTACTCATATAGAAAGTAACACATGTTCTTGAATTATTAGACACATCTGTAGTAACTGTATCATATGCTAATCAAAGATTATTGTCTGTTCGGAGTCTTTTGAGACAGTGGAAAAGGGAAGGTAAAAATCGCTGGCACGCAGCCAATTCAGTTTTGTGTGGCTGCTCTTTGTTCTAGCTACAGCACTGCCTGCCCAAATTCCTTATCTCCTCCTTCCACTGTCTCAAAAGACACAAACAATATGTTGATATAAAAGTATATAACAAGTATTAACATTCAAATGTAACTTGCATCAAAACTAGTCAAGCTCACTTTTGACATGTTGAAAAAAGATTTTGTGTGAAAGTACATCTAAAATAATTAAACACATTTCTTGGCAATCTCCCATTACTCTGGAAGAGGAACTTAGTATATACAGGTTGTATAGAAGTTGACAGCACAGACTGAAATGGTTAAAAATATACAATAATAGAAACAAAAATGTCTTGGTAAACATGGGCCTGCAAATAAGCTGTTTGCCTGATAGTTGTAAAATAATTATTATAGGCAGCCACTGGTTAAACTTTTTGTAAACATAGTACACTGTTCTGCTTGAGTATGAAATGGTCTAGGTATAATTATCTTTCTTGATGTAGAGTATGTACACAGTGACTTGTCCAAGAAGTTCATTTGTGCTCTTCTGTAGTCAAGTTGGAAAAACTTGTGTGTCCTTGTATAAAAGCAGTAAAGTCAACGCCATTGGTAACTATTTGTTGTTGATGATGATTGATCCTTTTTACTTTCTCTAATACTTACGTATAGTAAGTAATGCATTCCAACCAAAAATCTGATACCGAGATTTCACCAGGAATACACATTTTGAGGCTCACTGAATTAAAAAAAAAACAAAATTAAAGAAACATCTCTGAGTGGCATCTGTGAACCCAAAATTAAAAAGTCAATTAAATGCCAAACTTGGCATTAAGTACAATACTTAAAGGATGCAACACAAAGTTTTACAAGAACCCTCCCACTACTGTTTACATCCAATAATTTTCCTTATTTTTTTATTTTCTAAAAAATTGCTCTAACGAGTTTTATTAGAACATCATATTTGTATGCCAAAATGTATATTCTGAATTTTCTGAGAATAGCCTATGAAGTTCTGTTCATTCTGAATGGCTTTTGTGTAACTAGTAAAACATAGAGAGACAAAATCTTACTACACAAAAAGTATAGATCTTGTTAAAACACAATTTATGTAAAAAAAATTCTGTGATGTTAACCATTTCAGAGATATTTCTTGTTATTAGTTTGAATTATCAAATACCACTTTTTTCAAGTGTTAAGTAACTTCATTTTTTCTCGTGGTCATGCAGGGAGCATGGAATTCAAAGCCATCACATAATGCTTCTTAAAAAATCTGACTATTGCCTTAGCCTATACCTTATATGTGCAGTGAAATGTGTAATGAAAGTTTATCTCAATTAACAAGAAATAGATAAAAGCATAAGTTTATTTAAAGGTGAGTCCGAATTGTTACACTAACATCACTTAAGTTTACTCACTTAACATGTTTCGGGAAACCGTTGTTCCCATCCTCAACCTTCTGAGGATGGGAACAACGGTTTCCCGAAACATGTTAAGTGAGTAAACTTAAGTGATGTTAGTGTAACAATTCGGACTCACCTTTAAATAAATTCAATACACATCACTGTTTCTAGCTTCTTTTCATTACAATATCAACGTAAAAGCATAAGTGTTTGTAAGAACGGTTTATACAAGAGAGAGCAGAGAAAGTCATGTGAATGCAACACAAATCTTTTATTATTTTGTTACCCGTTTCACCTAGTGAAGTGAACAATAATACAATACCACCTTTGCAATTCTTAGAAAGATACATAAGATACAAAATAACCATTACATTTTGTGATAAAAAAGTGCATTGTAATATAAATTCTAACATCTGAGTAAAAGTTTTTGGAAATCATACTGGAATGCACTAATACTGAGTAAATGAGCAGAACTTGCACTCATCATCTTCAGTTATGAATTATTTGGAACATATTTTTTTAAGCATTTTCTTTTTGGCATCAGCAATGAACCATTAATTAGGCCCCTAATATGGAGCTGTATTTTACCTTACATATGACATTATTGGCTGAAATAATTTAAAAAATGTCTAAATGTTTTCTATGTCAGTTTTACTCTGATGGCTAAGTTAGCTTTTAGGTTGATTTTTGTTATGCTATAGTTAACTCTTTGTATATTGCTTTTATGTGAAGTGTTAATTATACGATCAATGTTTCAATATAGGTAGTTTCAAAACAAATACATTGAAGCTTCATACAAACTGTAGCAACATAGCATGTATGTCTTAATTTTAAGTGGTGGGGAGAAATTATAAAATTATGTATGAAGAATAATTTTTAAACAAGTGTGGTCTCTATCTTCAAATACTGGAAGTTGATGACAGTGTTGTTGAAATAAATTAAGAGTAAAAATTGAGTTGCTTAATGACGCAAAACAACACTCACATTTTAAATTTCCTGGAACATGTTTTAGAGGCTAGTTCCCTCCATTGTCAACCAGACATTGACTGATCCTGGGTGATGAAGCTAATCTATCTGTAGACTGCTCTGGTGTGGTTTTAGGAACTTGTATAATAGCTCGCTCTGGGGAATATCGAAATTGAAGTCTCTGTTCTTGTTCTTCCGGATGACAATTCTTGCTTTTCTGTTGTGTGTTTTAATAGTTTGGTTCTGGATTTATGTCATGATTTTCGTCCAAACTGGTTGGCAACTGCTGATTTTTCTAGATGTTTGTGTTTTGTATATCCAAAGTGCTCCTTGGTTCTTGTTTCCAAATTGCTCTTTGTTTTTCGTGTATAAATTTGGTTGCAGTTATTGCATTCCATTTGATAAATTTGAGGCAGTATTTTTTAACACTTAAATGATATCAGTCTAATTATATAATATAAAATAGCCCACCTTAAAGCAATATGTGTATGTAATAATATATAAAGTGTATGTAACAGTCATTGTATTATATAATTTGACAATCTAGGAGCTGTGAGAATAGAAGCAAGCTGCTTTTTGTAGCAAACAGAATTATAAAGTAGAAGCCGAAAGTTGCTAACAATGAGGTAACCTTGAGACAACAATAAATTAGAAAGTTTAATAAAGGCTACTAACAATTCTTGGAACAATAATGTAATATTTAAAACAGTTTATAAATAGCCAATCAAAAACTAGAAAAAGCTTAAGTTAAATAAAAGTATTCTATTGGAGTAGGCTTAGCCAATCAGAGATTTGAAGTAGAGGAAAAGTACAAATTCAAGCGGCAGATGCTACAAGATTGCATACCCAATCGGTACGGTACGTGTTCAATGTGAGACATAAAAATTTGTTGCGGCAAGAATAATATAAAGTTTACCTGTTAAAAAAAGTGCAAATAACAATAATCTCACAGCTCTACAGTAGAATATATCAGTGAAGTGTTATTTAATCATGTGAAGGATTAATAAAAAAAAGTACAATATGAGTAAAATTATAATTTGTATAAGCCTTCATTCTTTAGCCACACCAGCCCTGCTAAGAGATACATGTTCTAAAAATTACTACTGACGCAGTCAAGGCATACATATATAATATTTAAATAAACATTAAAATACAAAGTTGATTTTTAAATGTGGGGCGAAGGCCACCGGAAACTTTGTACCGTATGTGGGGCGAACACTCCAAGAAACAATCTCCCGCAAATTGGCATCCATTACGTGTGTAGTCTAAAACAGCTTCAATTTGGTATACCATATGTGGTGCAACAACTACAACAATTAAACCCTTTCAAATTGGCTCTCCAACAGAGGGGCTGCAACAACTACTACAAGTTTGGCTACCATATGTGGGGCTGAAACTACATCAAGTTCTGGATTTTTTATTTGAAGGGATGCTGTCTTTAGTGGTAGAGCAAAGTATGTTTTGTATGGTGTACTTGTTAAGTGGAGCCAACTGGATGTTGTGTTCTATAAAAATCTTTTATGCCCAGTTTACAATGGAGGAAACTAGTCTCTGAAACATGTTGTTTTGTGTTATTAATTGACTCAGTTTTTACTCTTAAGTCTGTGTTATTCAAAATGTAAATAACCTGAAAATGGTTGTAAAGATTGTAAAAACTATATGAAACTGATTCCATACAGTGCTTCCATTTACTTATATTTGTAAATATAAGCTGTTATTTATTAAAATAGCTTCTTATGTTGATCTGATGTATTTTAAAGGTGATGGGCTGTTATAACATTTTGAACATATTTTTTGGTATTAATCATCAATATAATGTATATTGGTTAATATGAAAATAAAACTCCAGTATACACTTCAAGAGGTCTTGTTCATTTATATCCTTCCCATATACTCACCAAATAGTCTGCTTTTGACCAAACTATTACAGAAAGTGATGCAGGGCTAGGTATAAGGTATTTATAATCAATAATCAAAATAATGATAGGGAGTAAGGTAAAGAGAGGCTGTAGATCATTATTTAAACCACAGGGTATTCTACCCCTGGCATGTACGTATATTCTGTAAATATTATTTGCCAAATGAAATAATTTCTTCATTAATCTGAAATAAAGAGCTAACACCCACACCACTAGATCAAAAAAATATATATACACATATAGATATGTTTAATGTTTTGCTAAATAAAATAAAAGCTAAAGAAAAATTAAAACTGAACAATTCTTATATGAAAATAGTCTTATAGCACGAGTATCTTTGTAATTAATGTATATAATTCTTTGAGGTGTTCTATTTTTCATAGAATTGTCCTGCAAATGCCAATTTTTTTCTGATCTTAATGTTTCTGTTTCTTAAACTGGGTTTTCACAGTTTCCATAATTGATATAAGCATGTTTCCATGCTGTAAGGATTACCCAAAAAGCAGCTATACAATAAAATATCAAAATAATGGACTTATTAATTTACCATGACAAATGATTATGTACTCTTCTCCCCATCCCATACATCACTACTTTTAATTGTTGCCGACATAATGTGAGGCACTTGACTAATGGAGTTCTTGTTATGAACGGGGGGCCCTAGAATTTATGAGAGTGGTCCTGCATTTTATGATGACAAACACATGCTTGATGTGAATTATCACTTCTACTTTATGTTCAAGGCTCAGACAATGGCTGTGGCAAATTTTATTTCATGAAAATGGATGTAGAAAGTGATTATGAAGGTTAAGGATGTAAATCCTATAATAACTGTGATGCAAATAAGAGAATGGAATCAGGAAGCATCAAAAAAAAAAATGCAAATGTTTACAAATGCAATAGGCAAAATTGAAGTATACATTTAAGTAAAAATCATAAAATTTGCTTCTACAAGAATTTGTTTTCTTTGGAGCTTGTTATTATGAAGAGCTTGCAACTAAATAAAACACTAATTTCCATATATTGTTATCAGATGTTTTCTTTAGTGTTTTCTGTTTTAAAAATGTAAAATTAGATCTATATAATTAAAGAATTTTTGTTTTTTATGAGAAGAATAAGATAATTGTGATTCATTTTCATGCTGTGCTGTGTTTCTCAAAATCCTGAACTGTCCGCATTTTAGGATGACTTTTGTCACTCATTCTTCATCTATGAAATGGATGCAGCCGTTTATCAACAATGCTGCTTTCAAATGAACAAATTTCACAGTAACAGAATAGTGAATTGCCACAACAAACATAACAATCTTGACAACTCTCAGTAGCTGAAAGAGGCAGCCTGCCTTTAGTGCCATTATAACACCAATTTAAAACACAAGAAAATAGATATAAAGCATTCAGATTTCTAATAATGAACTTAAATTGTCACTAACAGTTATTTGTGTCTGATAAAGTATTATTTTATTAATCCCAAACATGAACTGGGAAAATGTTTTAATTACATAAACATAAATTATAATTATAATTATATATATATATATATATATATATATATATATATATATATATTATATCCCAAAGTATCAAGTGAAGGCTTTCTTCTGGAAGATCAGAAAGAAACATTTACCATCTCAACAGCATTTAACAATAAAAACGTTCTGTGCTTTTACAAATTCCTTATATGTTTAAAAACTGAGTTATCAGGAGATCCAAAAAATGCACATTAAATTCCTCTCATCTGATTTTATGATCTCAATTACTCCAATACATCATACTCTAAAAGCAATCCTGCAAATACTTTTAATTAGATTCTAGGGTTAACTTATATCTGCTTGTACATCTTATTTTTCAGGGTGTGTACTACCTTGAAAGTTTAAAACTCCAGTACTGCATTGAGTCATATTGCAGTAAAAATGCATCAGTATTAAAGTGCATGTTATGGCTGGCTTAACATCTTTACTGGTTTTATTTGTTTCTACAGCCATAATATGTAGCTGTGTTTATTACTAGCTGCCATACCCGATGTTAAAAGGTGACTTCTGAATTCTTGAATAATGAATAATTCATTTAATTTACCCTCCATACTCTTAATGAAATTATTTACAATGACCTGGAATGCTTTTTATGCTGAATTCTCCCTAAAAGTTTCTGTGCTGTTCATAATTATGGATAAAACATTCACTGATGTTGATGAAATATCAGATGTATTTCTGTTCTTAGCCTCTCCACCCTGCCCCATACAACAATCTTCCAAATTCCGAAAATCTTGTATAGCCTGTAAAAATCTTTTAGGGGTGTAATATTATCCAAATAGTTGAGTCATTTTTATAAGTACAGTAGAAGAAATGTTAAACTTTTATATTCTCTTTGGTTCTGTAATTATTTAATAACACAAAGGTTCCACCATTTTCACATTAAGGGAATAAGAATGCCCTGACATAATATGTTCAACAGATGAAACTGGCAGATATAAAAATTCCTTACTACCCTCCTGCCAAAGTGCAACATCAAAACTTTTGGACATGGCATTTTATAGTCTGTAACCACCCAAGAAAAACATTTTTCTGTTCTTAATTGTAAATATCAGCTGTGTAGTTTCTGATGTTATGCTGGTCACAATGTTCTCTCTTTATGTATTATACATTAATAATGTACTTAGTTCAAAATGCCAGAACATTCTAGCATATTGTTCACTCCCCTTGCTGAGGGAGTTAAATCTGAGCTCTGATGGTTTTAATTGATATCCCTAAAACCCATGGATTTGGCACCAATGTTCAATTCCTTCATTTTTAAGGTCCAGGCCCACTACCCCCTCCTTATGGTTGTGTACCCTTCACAGTATTTTTCCCTGGGTATTGAGTAGTAAGTAAGCCAAGTTTTGCTTAAATGGATTCAGTAGTTTGAGAGAAAGTAGCCCAATCTATACTACGTTTTCACTTTTAAGTTTTGACCCCTTACCTCCTTCTCTAAGGGCTGCACTAGGGATGTGTAACTCCCACAGTATTTTTGATAAGGTGCAAGTTTAGTTGTAATTGGTCCATTGGTTTGGGTGAAGATTTGGAAGAGACATACAATAGCTTTTATTTGTATATGACCCTAATGTGGAAACCACCGGCAAAGTTACAAATGAGATTTTTACAGGACAGTAAAAGTACTGGTTAAGGTTGAAAACATTGATTTTCAGATTCTAGCACTATATGTTGGATTGGTTACTTCAATTAATTGATGGATTAGTTTCTGATCAAACAACAATGTCAGAAATGTATGAAAAATGCAATTAGAAATACCACTGCATGTATCAGGTGGGTGGTGTTCAATACATGCAGTAACAATCGTTTTAACCACTTTCAAACTGTGTTACGCACATACTATGTTTACTTTCTCTACTATGTGTAGTAAGTAGGGGAAGTATTGTATTCCACCCAAAAATTCGATACCAAGATTTCACTGGAAATAATGTTTTGAGGCCTCCTGAATCCAAAAAAAGCATTTTTGGAAACGTGTCCATGTATGTGTTTGTGAACAACATAACTCAAAAATGAAAAGTCAGGATAAATACCAAACTTGGTATTTAAGTTCAATATCTTCCAAAGATGCGACACAAAGATTTTCAACAAAATCCCCCCCCATAGAACATTTTTCAAAATTTTCAATTTTCTAAAAAAATGGTTAGCGATTTGATTAAAATACCACGTATGAAAGATATTTACATGGCAAATAAAATGTAAATCTTGGATTTTTGGGGAATAGCCTATAAAGTCCTCTTCATTTGGAAGGAATTTTGTATAACTGGTAAACATTAAGCAATAGACACTACATATAAAATGCATCTCTAACACACAACTTATTTAAAATACTTTTTTTTTGGTGTGTGAGCCATAAGGCATTTATGAGATATCTGTTATTAAAGGTTTGAATTGTTCATTTCTTGGTCATTCCTTTCAACATTCAGTTATTTCTCGAGATTGCATAGAAACAGTATGAAATTTTAAAGCCAGCATATAGCGTCCTATTCTCAAACATACAATGAACTCTTTTCCCTTCGTATCTAAAAATAACAAAATGTGTAATGTAGCTATTTCTGCAAAGGTTTATTTGGATTAACCTGTAGTAGATAGAAAAATAAGCTTGTGTAAGAATAATTTGTATACCCACTAATAAATGATTAGATGGTAGAGAAAGACATGGGAATGTATCACATCAGATTTTTTTATTTTTAAATTAGTAAATTGCATTAATATTTCTTATCAATATACAAAGGACATGAGAGAAAGGTAGCAACTACCTTTCAATCCTCTGCTGCCAGGATCAAGTAATTTTTGGTTACCTTATAAAATCAATACATTTGGGGTCATATGTGATTCATTACTTGCACAACTATTTGCTTCTGAAAACTGTTACAATAAAGAAAGGAGCAAATTCTCTTACAAGTATGCTTCACAACTTGTAAAACTTCAGATTTGGTGAGACATTTCTACCCAGTTGCAAACGACTGCATTGCACGAAACTAGAACAACATTATCATGTGCTATTAAGGTGGAAGGTGACAACAAACCTGCACATAGGAGTACCATTTCAGTTCTGCCTGTGGGTAATACAAAGTTTTGTGATTGGGCTTTCAGTTTATGGAATTTCAAGATATTGTTTTCGTGATTGAAGTAGAGAAAGACATGGGAATGTATCACATCAGATTTTTTTATTTTTAAATTAGTAAATTGCATTAATATTTCTTATCAATATACAAAGGACATGAGAGAAAGGTAGCAACTACCTTTCAATCCTCTGCTGCCAGGATCAAGTAATTTTTGGTTACCTTATAAAATCAATACATTTGGGGTCATATGTGATTCATTACTTGCACAACTATTTGCTTCTGAAAACTGTTACAATAAAGAAAGGAGCAAATTCTCTTACAAGTATGCTTCACAACTTGTAAAACTTCAGATGTTAAAGATAATTTGGACTTATAATGGAGCAAAATTCACGAAATCACAGGTTTCAGCCATTTCTCCACAAATGTAGATCAGCCTGGGTTTGTGTGTCAAGAATGAATTACCAAGCTGTCAGTGTGAACATTTATAATGCTAACAATATACCATAAGGCCTCACACATTCCAGAACAAATTTATTTTTATGAAAATATTTGACAATATTGCACAACTGAAACTATAGAACTGTTTTGTGCATAACCTCAAAATTACTTACAAGAAGATACAAACCAATATGGACATTAAGGAAATTGAAAGAAAGGACAGCAAGAAACAAAAGAGGAATGTATAGAAATTCCAACCTCCATTTATTTAGCAAATCAGACGCTCTGAATGGATGATTATTTTTAAGTTCCATTTATACCCCACCTTTAACTACAATGGTCTTTCAGTGGCCTTTCCTTTGGAACATTTTGGCTATAGGCAATGGTGTTAACTTGTATTCACTTGTTGGATTTCTGATAAAATTTGGGTTTTATTCATTAGATTACACACTCACTCTCTTATTCATACTTCCAGACTTTGGGGAGGATAGGGGATAATCTTGGCTAGAGGAAAATTTCCAGGCGGGAATCAATCCCAAAACCCCTCCCACAGCAGTTAGGTGCTCTACTGTCTGAGCTACAAGGCCAGCCATGGATGATTTTGCAGATAAAAATTTATGTAAAAACAGATATCATCTAAAACAATAACTTATTCAAAAAAATGACATTTACTTGAATAATATGAACTTCCAAGAACCAATCACCTGAGGATTTAACCTGAAATAAAGCAATGTTATATGAATATTTCATCCAATTTTTCCAGTATGTAACCACAAATTTCAGTGTATCCAATGTGTAAAAAAATTTAAGTATATTTGTTGTATCAGTTAACATCCGATATTTAAAAATCAAAATGCAGCCACATGTATTTCAAATGAGAATTCTGAAAACCCTAAAGTTACAGCATTCTACTGAAGCAAATGGCAAATATTTCTTATTTTGAAAGTGTATGTTCTGGAAAAACATGAAGCTTATTAAATCCTAAATGATTAGAAAGGATTTGTAAGGCATGGTTTTTAGTATCCGAGTGGTACAGTATTGTTTTTATCATCCCCAGCTTGAATCACAGAAAATCAAAAGGACAAGGCCTTGGAATTTTGCAGGCTGATAGGAAATTAGAATGTGCATATAGTGTATAGTTGTAATATTTTTATAATTATCCATATCCTGACATTTTTTATACATCTTAAATTTTTTATAATTATGGAAGAAATAAATTGTTTTAGGACTCTAGCATAGCATTATATCACACAGCAGCAGTTACTTTTGAGCAAGCATGCTACTTGACAGTTGGTTAGCCTGTGATAGCTCCAGTATTTTGAGATGAAGATGCATAATAAAGCCAAGTTTGTGTCCTATACTGTTCTTTCAAAATTAGTGCTTTTATGCATGGTTTAAGGGGAGCTTCAAATTTTTTTTTGCATATTTTAAATATGATACAAATAATTTAAAACTGTTCTACTCCTCAGGCAATGTATTTTATTATAATCTTCCTTTCTTCATCACAAAGAAGTTTCAGCTTTAGCATATACTAACTTAATTTTATTTGTATATGTTCTTCAAACCCTAGATTATTTCTTGCTAAAAAGTAATTGAATTGAATTTAAATTATAATGTTTACACATCTTTCAATATTTTGAAGATGAAAATAGTTTTCAATATTTAGTCATAATATAAAGAATATATGTGAAATTAAAGGAGATTAAAATAGTGGAGGAAGGGGCATAAATGCTAAACTGTAAAAAATACAGAAATGAAACTTCAAGGGATTAAAGAATTTACTATTCCAACATGCCTTTTAAAAGGTATACTATTACAGAGCCTTTCTTTGGACATGTAGCCAGTGTAATGGAAATTTTCTTGGCACCAGGAAGCATGTTGTTTGCTGATGGAGTTGGATATTCATATAATGATATTCAAGTGCATAGATTTCTCATGCAAATTATAACTACAATAACGACATACCTTTGTCATAGAAAACAGAAATTATGTCCTTGTGTTACCACACATCTCTCGTGCCTTTTAAGAAAATTTGCATTAACACTCATTAATTCTTCATGGTCATGTAAATAAAACCATGCTTTGTGCACAACAAACATTAAAACACAGATCAATAGAACCATCATTAACATTATCCAACACCCAATTTCAAAATTGAACCCTACTTACATTATCATGTGGTTGCAATCTCCGAGCTACAGTTATCTTGTAGCATAATTTTAAAAGTTTAGTGGCATTTTCCAAGCTGAGGTTTGCAAAATGCCTGATCCTTGTACAAGCTTTCTGAGAGATTTTTTTGGAAGTCATTCTAACTTTTCTCCAGTGTAATTGAGTTTTTCCTCTGTAAGAATATGGCAATTTACTTTGGTTACTTATCAAAAATAGGTCCTGTTTCCTAAATCTATTCACAATATTACAAAAGGTTTCTCTGTGAAGCACACGAACAGCAGGGAATCTGTCTATAATCACTGTCCCACTTCTCTACAAGTTTTCCGTCACTTAGGAATCATACATGAAGATTGTGCGTACTAGAGAACATAGATTTTTTTGGCATTATAACATTGAAACACCTGATCTCCCAAGTTTCAACCTCTGTACAAAGACTTTGTGTCAACTGATTAGATGGTGCAGAGAGAGGAGGGAATGTGGTGGGGAAGTAGAACCAATTGTAAACAGGGCACAGTGCAGCACAAGCAATTCTCTGTAAAATGGCCATGCATCCAAACGAAGACTCTGTAGTTTTAGTAACTAAAACCATGCTGTATGTAGGTACCTTAATGGCGTCTACAGTTGAGATTATCTTGAATTATGGAGAAATTTGTGACTAAAGGGATTTTGTTTATCATTGATACCCAATGGGTTTTTACTATCTTTTAAGTACTTACCTTATTCTACACTCCTCCAACATTCAGGGTTTGCATCATCTGCAAATCAGTCAGTATGAAGACAAACCAAATTTCTAAGCATGCCTGTCTTGAAAGAGATTATTTCTAATGTGCTTTATTTGGTGGTGGCAGCAGTTATGGAAAATATTGTAGTAAGTTTACCTCTAATCACCAACCAGAGAAAACTAACTTCTTTTCAAAAACAACTTGAAAACAGGTTCAAGGAAACAATTAAAAGCACTATGACTATTTTAACAGTATTTATTATGAAACATGCAATTTTCATTCTCAAGATTTAAAACCATCCCTGCTCAAGTCATTAAAACATAACAGTTAAAATTCCAGTATCCATCTCTCCGCATAACAATGGCACTTCTGCAGGGAATAACAAGATGATAATGTACAAGTTAAAATTCCAATATTTTAACATTTTCCTGTTGAACAAGTGTGTATCTCTTTCCCTGAAAGCACCAGTCTCACTATTCAAGAACAAAAATGTTTAGATATGAGAATACATCGGTAAATGCAATACATCACTGCTTATCTAAGCCTTGCTAAATTCTTAATGTTATACCTCAATAATGTGCTTCCTGCTTCATGGCTTTTCTGCCTTTAAATATGCATATTTTTATCATCTGTAGATTAAAATGTGCTTTATTTAGCTTTGGAGCTACAATAACTGAGCTGTAATTTCATCTTGTGCCAAGTGTTTGCATATTATTATTAACTTTATATTTAACAAGAAAGTTGACAAAAGGTTTAAATTCTAGTGTTAAATTTACTTTAATAAGGTTTAATATTTCCTTTCAGAAATATGGACTTAATGGGAGCAAACTTTATTTTAATAAAATGTATGGAACTGCAAAATAAGTATTCTCTTAAGGAAAAAAAAAAATTAAACGTAACAGAACAATACTCCATTTTAATAAGTTAGAAAAGAAAAAAGGATGGAGGAATTATAAACGTATTAGGCAAACTGCAAAAGGCAGTAAAGACAGGCCAAAAGTGTCCTGAGCAATGGAAAATTTAACATATAGTGAAATCTCAAAGTAGTATTTACTTCTAACCTCCAAGTCTCAGAAAAAGAAAAAATATGTATACACATTTAATCACACCTATAAAAATAAACCTTAAGCACTATTTGTGAAACCCTAGATTAGAATCAACAAATACTTATGACTTTTTTATCTCCTCCAAAGTAATCTCATTTAATTGTTTCAAGATTTGATAAAAATTTAAAATAATTATGTTACATCAATGGATAATTGAAGTGTTCAATATTTAATCTAAACATTTTCAACACTTCCTTGCATTTTTAAAAAGAATACTAATTTAAATCAATATCCTCAAATAATTTTTTTTAATTAGCTATGTCTTACAAACTATATTCTTATATTTTCTATTTTTACTTTCTCTACTACGTATAGTAAGTAGGGGAAGTATTGCATTCCACCCAAAAATTCGATACCGAGATTTCACCGGAAATACATGTTTTGAGACCTCCTGAATCCAAAAAAAGCATTTTTGGAAACATGTCCGTGTGTGTGTCTGTGTGTGTGTGTGTGTGTGTGTGTGTGTGTGTGTCTGTGTGTGTGTCTGTGTGTGTGTGAACAGCATAACTCAAAAACGAACAGTCGGATAAACACCAAACTTGGTATTTAGGTTCAGTATCTTCCAGAGATGCGACACGAAGGTTTTCAAGAAAATCCCCCCTCCCCAGACTACCCTTTACATGGAACATTTTTCGAAAATTTTAATTTTCTCAAAAATGGCTCTAACGATTTTGTTTAAAATATCATATGTTTAAGATAATGCCATGAGAAATGAAATGTATATCTCGAATTTTCTGGGAATGTCTCCAAAAGTATTCTTCATTGTGAACGACTTTTGCATAACTGGTAAACCATAAGAGATAGACAAAATTTTACTACACAAAAAATGTTGATCTCGTTAAAATACACAACTTATGTTATATACATTTCTTTTGTTGAGTGAACCGTTTTCGAGATATTGCTTGTTATTCCCTTAAATTTTCCAATACTTATACTTTTTCTCAAATTCGTTATTCATTTTTTTATGTCCTGGACTTGCAAAGAGAATGGAATTCGACACATAGCAACCAGCGTTAAAATATTTGACCATCGCTTAAAAGCTACCATATTCCCCTTGCATCTACAAGAAAATTAGCAATAAGATTGACATCTCGATATCTCGATTAACATAAAGCATATGGAGAATAGGCGTTTGTAAAAATAGATTGTACAAGAGTAGAGAAAGTCATGTGAGTGTAACACATCAGATTTTTATACATGTATCCCCCTTAATAAGAATAAGCATCACCTATTTACTGCCATGCTTGTTTGAATAATTAGACAAAGTAATTTTAGACAGCCTTATTCTCTCCGTTAAGCTGATCAATGTGGTTTCTGCAGTGAATTAAAACAATTGTAACATTCATTTATGGCACTTAGATGAAATTATCACTATTTGAATTTCTTGCTGTTTTTATGTTTGGAATAAATGGATATCTTAGTTTTACAATACTTAGAAAGTAAACATCACTAGGTCATTGGATTCTCAAGAAATTTCTTTTAAGTGCTAAATGCATGCCTGGTCATTAAGTCCAATTTCAAATACATGTTTTATTATAATCTGTAAACTCCTTCATGCAAGTTAAAATGTTACCTTTTTGTAACACCAAGCCATAACATCTGAAATCTATGCAGTATATACTTCTCCATACATAGCTAAGAAATATATATTTAGGTAAAATCTTTTTAAAATGTATAATATATTAACAGTATATGAACACATGAATTCAAAAAGGATGCTTGAGTGCCTCAAATATTTAACAACAATGTCATTTTAAAACATAGTGCCTTCTACTAGAAAGCATCGAAGTGGCAAGCATTGCATGTCTGTACAGTGTGCAATGTATTTGTGAACAAATGTGTTGCTGCAGCTTTTTAACCTATTATAAAAACCTGCTTAAAATAACCATCTCTCACAAAGAGAGAAGGTTAAGCTTGCAAAGAGTGATTCAGAAAACAGGAAAAATCAACTAAGTAACAGCACATTGACACTACATCCATGTATGTATGTATAAAAGGCAATTATATTTGCAGTAGAAAATGGAAGTGAAAAATGCATAAACATCCATCATCCTTATACCAGACACAATACAGATTATTTTAGAAGAGGTTTTAATAAGAAAATATCAGAAAAAATTTAAATGTTCATAGCTTAATTTTGTACAATAAATAGCAAAATAACATTAAACACCTGAATCCAAATTTAAAACAAATTTACATATATTCCTTAATAGATGACTTGTAAATAATTCCTCAAATGTAATTTTTACTCTATTATTTACTTATAGTAAGTAGAAGAATTGTTGCATTCTACTAAAAAACTTAATACTGAGATTTCACTGGAAATACATGTTTTGAGATTCCCTGAATCCAAAATAAGCATTTTTATAAAAAGGTCCCAAGTGTGCATATGAACAGCATTACTCAAAAAGTCAGTTAAATTTTAAACTTGGTATTAAAGTTAAGCTTCTTCCAAGGATGCAACACAAAGATTTTCAAGACAATCAATCCTCTCACCCCAAGCTACTGCTTATATGGAGAAATTTCCGTTATTTTTTATTTTTTTCAAAAAGGGTTGTAATGATTTTGATAAAAATACCATATGTTTAAGATATTTGCTTGACAAATAAAATGTATATTTTGAATTCTCTCGGAATAGCCTGTAGCATCCTCTTCTAAAAAGGCTTTCTTTGGATTCAGGAGACCTCAAAACATGTATTTTCAGTGAAGTCTCCATATCAAATTTTGGGGTGGACATCAATATGGACTTGGTTGAACGCACAACACAGAAAACAAAACAAACCATTTTTGCATAATATTATGTCAGTTTGCTGTTCCTATTGAATCCATGCAGAGGGAAAAGAGGAATCAAATGTTTACTATGATGCTTTATAGACGCAGCCTATCAGTTCAGATGCAACAACAAGTCTATTGAAAATGGCTAGTTATTTGACAAAACTTAAACTTCTTTATGAAGTTGGAGGCATGAGTCATTCAGATATCTTCAACATATGGCATTTTAATCAAAATTGTTAATCACTTTTAAGAAAATAAAAAACAAATTAATGAAACATTTTCTGCAAAAGGAGTAGTTTGTGGAGGGGGAATTTTCTTGCAAGATGCTCAACTTGAAAACCAAGCTTAGTATTTATCTGACTGTTGATTTTGGTACTATGTCATTGAATTCTCAAGAAAGTTCTCGTTAAGAGCTAATGCAAGTATTTGCAACCAACTAGTTACATTTTATACAGTTTCTTTGGGAATTTTTCTGTGCTGCAACTAAGAGTATCTAAATTCATTTACAGATGATATAATGAAGGATTATTTCTGTTGTTATTCTTCCAGATAAACTATTAACCGAGCGGGATGGCTCAGGCAGTAAAGTCTGTGGCCTACATTCAGGAGGTTCCCGGGTTCAAATCCCGTGGGCTGACCAATCTGTCTGAGGTTTTTTCGTGGTTTTCCTCAGTCGCCAAGGTAAATACCGGATTGGATATTTAATACCACGACCCGAAGTTCCATCTTAAGTCTAAAACAATAGTAAAATGAAAAATAAGTGGTAATAGTAAATGCTATGCCATCTATCTACAGACAATGTAAGCAGTTAGACTGGATGGCACTCTAATGCCATCTGCACGGCATGAAGTAGGGGTTACAGGGATGAGACTTGAAGGCTAACTGTCTGCCTTTCTGTGCGAGGGCAGCAGTTAGACTGGACAGCACCCTAATGCCATTTCCACAGCATGAAGCAGGGGTTAAAGGAATGAGACCTAGAAGGTTAACTGTCCATCACATATCGTTCTAAGAGATATCCACCAACAGACCCGTCACGATATGACCAAGGAGTTAAAGCGATGTAAAATAAAATAGAATAAAAAAAAATAAGAAACTATTTTCAATTATAAAAACATTGTGATCATTATAATTTGTACATTACTGAAAATGAACTTTATAAAATGGTTACATATTAAAAAGAGAAGCAGCATCAATGAAGCTGCTGTTAGGACACTGAACTTCATTTAGGTATATTTATCAACTACCAAACAAGCCATCAACCTACAGCTGAGGATGGTGAGCCACCTCTTTTAAGTAGTACTTGATAAATTTAAACCCAGCAACTACAAGGGAATTCGATTAAATTTACACAGGGTTTTGGCAAAAATAGTATGAAGTTGGGCAAAAGAGGGCAAACTATTGAAATTTCAATCAGGTTTTAGGAAGAGAGAGAATAAGAGAGCAGATAATGTTTGTGATAACTACAATGGTAGCAACAAAAAGGGGAGGACTGTACATGTTAAAACTTTTGGAAAAGGCACTGAAATATTTGTTTCAAATTAGAAATTTAGACAAAATCACCTCAGTATTTGGAAGTGCAGGAAAAGCTTTATCAAGAAGCAGCCTGGCTTAATATAATAAAGAAAATTCTAGGTCAAATTGGTTTTGGGGATATTTAGTGACATAGGAAATCGCTAGAAAATGGTTTCTGGAAAGATTTTATATTATGAATTAAAAATATTGAAAGGAAGATATATTTGCAAGTTTTAATTTTAAAAAGTCATTGAGTATACACAGAGAACTGAAAATGATTTGCAATAGGGAGAATTATATCAAAGTATTTGACAAAGCAACAAGAGTTGGCTTTACATGGGCTAGAACAGATTTAGCAGCAAAGAGGGAATGTATAAAAAATGCCCATTGTATTACCAGAAAGAGAATAATTGGCATATAACTCCAGAATGTGAGGAAACTAAGATTCTTAAGGAGAAATTGGGAAAGAAGTGGTCTGATTTACCAAGAGAAATTATAGGGAAAAAGAATGAACGTAAAATCAATAAAAAGTATTTTGGAAATAGGAAACCATTAGTAAGCAAGACAAGGAAGAAAGTTAAATATTATTAGGTGCTAGATATTAGTAAATAGGAGCCAATAGCTTGGCAACCACAATGCTCGAGTCTATGGGGTGCCAAAGAATCCAACCACTTGGTCTAGTGATATATAAATTGAATGAATAGGTAGATTCTATAATTTTAATGCAAGCATGTTGATTTATATGGTAACTAATGAACTATCCATACTAGTAGTTGGAATAAATATCTATTTATGATAAATTTAAATGTAGGGCAACATTAACAGTTTCAATTTGTGATTTTAATTATCTCAACATTGTCCATCGGAGGCTTGAGCATGGTCTATTAGTTCTTAATACCAATTGCTTGGTTGTACCTTAAAAGACATATTTGTTTTCCCAACTTGCCCCCTCAAAGCTAAGTACACCAACTAATTACATCATCAATTTCATGCTTAGCTTTACATAGTCTAGTTAAGTCTTTTGACCTTATTTTTAAATTCTCTGGAAAAAAACAAAGTAGGAGCCAGTATACTGAATGAAGAAATTCTATTCTTTAAGAGGTAAATAATAAATATGCACACATTATAATACTGTATTTTATTCTAAGTAGTATAACAAAGAAATCAGCCTGTATATTATTTTCAGTGTTCATCTAGCATAGCATCTTAAGTTTACAGTAATTTAATGCAGTTTTTGGTTTGTTTATTTTTCCCTTTATAATAGTAGCTTAGTCATCATATTTCCATTGTAAAAGATAGTCCCTCCTTACAGCTGTCAGCTCACTGGGACAGTGAGTAAATAAATAAATCAGACTTACTAATATGGAAGTCTGAATAAATATGATCAGCTTGTAGTGTGTTTACCCTCATGCAAAACTAACTTCAATTAAGAAATGTGCCTTATCAATTAGAAAATGCAAGCTCATTTTTAAACATAAACTCTATTTTATGAATCACTCTTGACAAAAGTTTGACAATGCATGTGTATCTTGTCTGAGAACTGTACATTTGTGCTGGTGTAAGAACCAAAAGAAGAGTCATTTATGTATTACTCAAACTACTCAATGTTTCTTGACTAACAAACAACATGCAGAAGAGAAGTATTGTAAACTAAATATTTATCAGTTCAGAAGTAATTTACATATTCCCACTCAGGTGAATTACTTCAATGTTTAGGATTAAACATCTTCATGTTCTAGTTTGACGATTCTCAAACATTGAGCTATAATTCTTAGAGAGAGCACAAATGGCTGGAAAGGAGTGTTCATTATTTTTAAACATGTAAAAACTGAAATTATCCTAAATTAAGTGTAAAATGACCATACTCCACATCATATTTGCCAATTTCCTGAAATTGAAACCCATAATACCTCCCCCTCATCCAACAAAGCCTAATAATTTTGCAATGGCATAAAATGAGAAATGTATAAAAGATCAGTGCAATAAATGCACACAATTATGTAAAATAAATGAGAATTATGTGTTATAAGAATCTGTATGGAACCTCGTAGCACTGCTTCTTTCCGTCACATATACTGAAATTCCTCCTGGTAGCACAGTGAACACACATTAAAGCAAAGAACACTTCTTAGGCTATACACAGATTTCTAGGCCAAAGTTTATGCTTCATAACATTAATTATAAAACAAACTGTCACAAAAAATGGGGAACTTATATGCTGCAGACATAAAATGCAAATATGATACCAATTTACAACAGGAATTTGAAGTTCACGTCCATTACTGAACGTCTGTGCCTACTTACTGCTGATTACTAGTGGTGCAATAAATTTCTAAATCCACACACTATGCATTTTCTTGTAGCCTAGGGAAGGGGGACCATGATCACGATGAAGGATAGACAGATAAGCTCTGGCCTATCATAGCACTATATACAAATTAACCAGTATATTCAGTCTGTAATCTTAAGTTACAATATATAATGCAATAGAATTTAATGCTTTGTCATGTCTGTGGTGAAAATTTGTAACACTTTGAATCTTCCCAAAAAGCTGTGAAAAAGGCTTCTGCTCCCATAAATTTTACAGCAAACTGTAAAAGTTGGCAAGTAGTCCACATTAATTGTTCCTATGTGATTGCATTCATCATCTTAAAAGACTTATAGCAGAAAATAGACACTGATGTCATTCAAAATTGTTTAAAAAATATTTTATGTGCTGCTTTTAGATACATTCATCTAGTTTACAATGCTCCCATTAAAAAACATATTTTTAAAAGCATTAAAACGTTTTCCAAACAGAGTAGCTTATGAAAGTAGTACCATGCTTAAGCTATCAATTGCAATAGCAGTTTTTTGTAATAACATAAATGACCAGTATTTACATACCTTGTGTTTGTGTACAGTGTTATTTCTGACCTGTTCTGTTCCATTGCTACAGTGTCAAAAGTTTTGAGCTGAATTTTAAGTGAAAACTGTTTTTGTAAATAATGTCTGTAATGATGTGATTCAGGATTTGTGGAAAAAGTGATAGGAGTATAACAAAACATTATTGCTGTTGTATTGTGCACTAGGTGTGTGCATAGAGAAGATATTTTATGTGACTTGGTGTGTCTGTGGTGACAAGTATCTCTAAATTGAGCAAATAAAAACTACTTATACAACTCAATAAAGAAGAGAAAAAAATAAGCTTTCATTATCTATACATCTAAACACTGTAAATTGCAAAATAGTAATTATTTTTATTTTGCATATCCTCATTAAGGCAATAATAAATAGTTAAGTTTATTTAACAATGCTAGTAGTTCTCCGGTCATATCAACAGCCTTGGTATGACAGAATTATATTTTGGAAGAATTCTTTTACATCTCTGTATGGTAGCCTAGATCGTGCACCTACGGACAGTAATGGCATTTGCAGTTCAGTCTAACATTGTTTGGCATGGTATATAGTGGGAATAATGTCATGTGAAGCTGTGTGTAGTTGTTGTGGTGTCTACTACAGAATAGCAAGTGTTTGTGTTCAATTTTACTCGAACAGCCACATACGGATTCACAGCTTCAGTTTGTACAAAAATTTATAGTCATTAGAAAAATTTAAACAGAATGACCCCATGTTATGTAAAGAGAAACATGAACAAACAGTTTTAACCGATAGACAACACAGGCTGTCATGCACAAAAATCAAAACAGTTGCTGTTGCATTATGTTTTTCTGATGACAATTTATTGATCTGCTTATTCTCCAGGTTTAAATCTGTGTGATTATTTGTGGTGAATGCTTAAGGATAAAATTGAGCAAAAAATCCCCATATGCTTGACAAATTAGAATACAGTTCTCCCATGTGCTTTTAAATATTTTGGCTACATTGAAGTGCTTAATAATATGTTTAACAGGTGTAAGGTTTGTAAAGACAGAGGAACATGATTCAAACATGTTTTATAATCAAAGAGAAGTGTTACATATTCATGCTTGCTAACTTTCTGAAATTGAAACCTGTAGAACTTTTATTCATCCAGCAAAGCATAATTATTTTTCAGCGATGTTAAATTTAGAATACATAAAATATTCAGTGCAGCAAATGTGCAAAAATTACGTGTAAAATAAATGGGAACTCCATTTTATAAAAATCTCTAAGACCTGATAGTACTGCTTCTTTCTGTCACACATACTAATATTCTTCCTGGCACCACAATAAACACTTATGTAAGCAAAGAAGACCACTTCCTATGCTATACACAGATTTCTAGTTCATATTTCCATATTTTATGCTTCATAATATGAACTACAAACAAAAAGTGTCACAAAAAATGGGAATTTATATCCCACAGACACAGAATGCAAATTAGATAAACAATTTACATGAGGGAGGTGACTTTACAATTAACATCATCCATTACTGAATGTGCCCATTTACTACTCATCAATTACTAGAGGTCACTAGTGGTGCAATCAAATTTTAAATCTGCATGCTATGCATTTTGTTGCAGCTCAGTGAAGGGGAACATAATTATGATCAAGGATAAACACACAGATAAGCTCTGGCCTATCACAGCACTGTATATCAATTAGTGCGGTACATTCAGTCTGCAATTTTAAGCTACAATATAATGCAGCACAATTTAATGCCACAGTGAAAATCTGGAACATTTTTTAAAATTCTCACAAAACCGTAAAAGGCTTCCACTCAAACATTTTACAGGCAAACCATAAAAGTTAGCAATTTTTTTTTTTTTGCATTAGTATTATCTAGGGGAGAAATGCTGGTTTAGTATGCTGGTACTGCATAAGTAAATAAACTGAGTTTTATTTATGGACGCTCTTTAAGTACTATGGTCCTTAGCGTCCCATTCTATATTGGGCGTGAAAGACTGGTAATGCAGTGGATTCATGTAGCAGTGCCATGCCACTTGTGTCATTGAAGAGAAAGCTGGTATTTAAGCACATTTAAATGCCATTGTCCTAGATCAGGATTAAATCACAATCAACATTACGGCAATAAACCACTTGCTTATTAAAAATAGACAAGATTTTAATTCTGGATGGGAAATGACTGGCATGCAGAAGGAACACATCTCACTAGCCCCTCAAGAAAAGTACACACATTTCTCATACTATCACAGTACACCTGGAATGATATAACAGAATGTCACTCCTATCCAATACAGGAATTAGGTGATGCTGCAGTGACCTGACCATCACAATTAGTAGTAGTTAAATAGGCAAACATTCCTACCGGCAAATAACAAAATCTGTATTCCACCGAGCCTCTAAGTGTGCATAATTCAGAAGTATAACAATTAATTTGTATATTAAAAGTAATTTGTTTTTTATTATTTCTTAAAGTGTGTTACAATCTATTTGATTTCATTGTACAAATAATATTAATGTAAATCAAATACGTTTAAAAAGTTTCAAATTTATTATTACTGATAATGTAATTCTTTAAAACAGCGTGTACTGCATACTTTTAAGTGAAATTCTTACAGACATGATATGCTGCACAGATAGCTAGCACTGACATGGGTAGCTGAAATCATTAACTCGCGGACTCGTGATCAGGTGGTCTGCGCTTCAAATCCCACCAGTACCATCCTCCATGATTGAGGTCTTTTTTTTTCCCCCATCCCCAGGTTTTTATCACTCCTCAAACTGGCAAATGCTGGGGAGATACCCTAAACTTAAGTGTTTGCTTCCCAAATTTACTTTCCCATTATTATTTTATTTTATCATCTGTGTCCACTGCCTGTGGTGCCATTTACAGTAAGAATAGGGTTAAATACTACTCCCATCACCACCACCACTTGATAGCCAATATTAACTTTAACCTGAGAGAGGTTAAGATAATAGTTCTCATCTGAACTACTGTGGTTTCTAAATTGTTTCCATTATTTAGGTAAAACTAAATTACAAGCTTTAAAATAAGAGTCAATATGAGCTAAATAAATCCTGTAACACTACAGCACACAAAGGGCCTGGGCCTGCCAACCCAACTGTCAGCCCACCTCTGTCATACATATGTGGGCATGAGGCTATCATCCAACCAATATGGGGAGGCGATATGGCCATCAACACGCATCCCCCATCCGGAAAGTTGGCTCTCAAGGCCAGCACCATTGCCTATCGCAGCTACTCACTTTCCTCATGATGCTGAATGGGCACAGTCCTATAACCGGGGCCTAAAATCTGCAACCCCATGGGAGGATCGAACCCGGGCGCATTCCATGGCCGAGAACTAGAGCCCACTGCACCATGGCGCAGGACCAATATGAAGCTGCTATGTTCAAAAAGTAACAATTTGGTTCTGATAATGTTCATTATTAATGCTAACTTGACCAGCTTTTCTTTTCGCAGATATAGGCTATTTTTCAGCATTTATTGTAGCGAACAGGCCAAACTATTCTGTTAACAGTAGATAACAGAATAAAAACCAAATGAAAGTAAAGAATGTAGAGCATTTGTTTGTAAACTTTCTGCAATCAAAGCGCCATCTTATTTTAATAAAGTGCTATTCATAATATATGTATAAGCACTCTTTTCCCCCAAGATACCATTTTCTCAGAACTAAATGAAAAAGAATCATCGCATTTATTCTTGCTTTAACTACCAAACTCGTGGATTTGACCAACACGTAATCACACCATTATCTTCTTACATCAACATCAATTCAAAATAATAAAATTATTGAACAACACAATATTTTACAGAACATATTCTAAGTAGCATTAATTTACTTAAAAAGCATGTAACTAGCAATATGCCAGTGTTTGCAAAGATTGAGTATTATACTTCTGCATTGTGTTTCTTATATGAATGTTATCAATAATTATTGATCTATATTTATAGGGCTTTGAGAAAGGAAACTTTAGGTCTTGGACAGATAAGGAAAAATAAGGAATGCTATGAAATGATATTATGAAAATGATGGAACATCATAATAAACAACACTGTACAATGAACATGTTTATAAAACAATTTAAAAAACACTCACAAAAATGGTTTCTATTTTCCACAATTGATACAAAGTTAAAAGCATGTTTGAACATAAAAATATTTTATCATATATATTTTATCAATTGTGTATAAAACCTTCTCAGAATTAAAACACCTTCGGCAACATTTAATAAGACACTTATGATCTGAATCAACATTTGGTGATACAGAAAGCGATAAAATGTTGCATTAGCTCTGTGATTACTTTTGTATAGAAGAAAAGTTTTTTCTTTATAATATATTGATTATTGGAGTTTCAGACAAGATTTATAAAATGTAATGGAGCAGTTACTAATGAGCTGCAAATTGTTATGCTGCTTCTTGTATAAACAATATCTAACAATACTGATTACATACTGTGATAAATATTTTTATATTATATACATTTAAAGTTTATGTTGCGTTCTCATAAAATGTACTGATGCAATTAAATGCCCTTCTAAAATATCACCTTGGTGCTAATTCTTCAAACCATAATTATCACAATCTTAGGCACATTCTTACGTGCTCAATGAGATATTCTCTCCCAAAAGAAATTTTAATTTCTCAAACCATCTAAATTTTTAAATGTTTCATAACTTCTACTTTTATTCAATAATAAAATAGATTCAAAATTGGGAAATAAAAAAAAATGTATGGAATAGACAAAACGTATTTCTTAAAAGGGCGATACTGAAAATTCTTAGAATTCCCCGTTTCTAAAAACAACTAATTTGTTTTTTTGACAGCTACTTTCTAATGCTTTCCGAGTAGATTGCCATGTAGTTTGTTTGATTTGCTCTAATAGTTTAATTATTATTTAAAAATGTTTGTTCACCCAAAATAAATCTGACTAGAAAACATTTCCAGATTGTGATGTTTTACAATTTTAAATAGTTATTAACACTTAAATGTGAAAAACGGCTTAGAAATGCATTTGAAAAGCCCCATCAAAGCAACAATTTATAATGATTGGTACAGTGAATTCAAGAGAGATCAGTTTTTTCTTAGTGATGAAATTCGTGAAGGATGCCCAAGAACTGCTGTTACTGGTGAAAATGTTGCCGCTGTTTGAGCAGTGCTTGAAGAAGATTGACGGACAGCTTATGAATTTATTCAAGTGATATTGGGCACTGGTATGAGTCAAACCCAAAACATTTTACATCAACAGTTAGATGTGAGAAAACTTTGCTGTAGATATATTCCACAAACTGACTCCTGATCAAAAACAATGCATTGATTGGTAGAGAAAAGCTCTGGAAAAATTCCAAGGCAGCACTTCAAATTTGGTTTGAAGTATTGTTTCTGGTGATGAATTTTGCATTTATTGTTTGATCCTGAAAAATAAAAGTCATGTAAGCCTAAGCTTACAAAAGTCCACAAATTCACAGTGCTGGTACAAAGATAGCTGGCAGTTTTTCTAAAATTGGCCATATTGCTGCTATAGCATTAGAAGATAGACATACCATTACTGTTAATTGGTACATAAATGTTTGTTTATAACAAATTTTTCAAAAAGTTTGTGAAAAATGCCCAAGAGGAGTAATAATGTTACATCATTACAACGCATCATTGAATACTACAAAACTAACAACTGAGTATCTGGATGTCCTAAAGGTCAGCACCATGGACCCTCCACCATACAGCACTTTTTGATTTCTTTTTTTTCCAAAAATTAAAGATAAAATGTGTGGAATCACTTCTTTTGTTATCAGATGAAGCAGTGGAACATTATAAAAACAAGGTTTCTGAAGTGCCTCAGGAAGAGTGGCATAATTGCTTTAAGGATTGGTTTCATTAAATAAAAATATGTATTGATGTTAAAGGGGAATATATTGAAAAAAAAACAATAAAATCATTTAACTTCTTTAAACGAATCCTTGTTTGATTTTCTACAATTTTTCAATGTCGCCCTCCTATAACTGGATAGTTCATGAAATAAAACAGCCTATTGTGAACTTCAAGTATGCAAATATTCACTAAGCTATTAAATAAACAATTTATATTTTTTCAATTATTCTCTTCTATTTAAACAACATTTCTGTAAAATATTTATTACTTTAGTGCCTTCTTTAACAACAGTAGGATTAAAGAGCTTTAAAATGGTAACACTTATTGAAATTTTTTACTAAGGTATGCTTATCTGAAATGTGTTATAAAAATGAAAGGAACTCTGATAACGTAAACCTAAATCCTTGGACTAAAAGCATTTACAAGAACAAAAGTAGGTACCCTGTATATGAGCTTATAAAAATGGCTGTACAAAACATTCTTATATTTCATACAGATGAACTACAGTGTGCAGCGCAAGAGCTTATGTGCACAAACTAAAATTAATACAGAGATTCCGAGTACAATAATAGTGATCCTGCAAGTCTTAAAATATTATTTTATCTGATCCTTATAGTGCCAATATCTACAATCACAGCTCAAGCCACATAGTTAAATAAGTTTTTAACTTTATGACTTTACATTAAACATATAGCTTTTTCTGCAGTAAATATTCACACAACTTGCTATACTGCCAATAGCTTTTGTACTTGGAGCTACCTTTAGCAAATTTCTGGAATTATACCAACATATGAATGAATCTGGGACTTCTCCCACACCTCTTACAGTACAGAAGATCTTAAACTGCAAATCAAATATGTGAAGAACTATATATTCATAATTTTTCTAGTTATGAAGAAATCCATAGCATTTAATGAAGTAATTTTCCTCCTTGTGTGTCTAAAACCTCATAACACTTGCAGCAATAGAAATTATAACTGAAAACGCTGAGTTATTTCACAAACCTTTAAATCTGAACTTCGATTTTGAAATAAATGTGCTTTGATCCTTGTTATGGGGCAGTATAAAGCAAATATTTACTTTAATTTCCAAGCTAATACTGGGTAAATAACAGCATGAAAATACTAAGTAGTTGGTGACCGTTGTTTCAGTTGAGAAAATAAAGTGAAGCAAGTTTTCAAGCCATTGAATATAAATGCTTTCAAAATTTGGCTTACATTTATAACAAAGTATGTCTAACATATAAATAATTATAATGCATCCTTTTAAATTGGCTACATACATGCATGTGCAGTTTTTGTTCATAATTATCAGAAAAACAATTTCTAGTACTGTTTCTCGCCTTCTTTACTTAATCTACTGCCTATGTTTGTCTAGAAATTCATTGTACACATTTCTCATTACAACATTCTTAGAATTAAGAAATTCATGAATATAAACTTCATAAATAATATTAAAAGGGATGAAAAGAAGACAAAAAGAATGCCTATATAGAATTATGAAAAATGTGATATTTTCAATAAATATTCATCTGGATTTGTTTCTGCTAAAATGTACCTACATAACATTTACAAACATTCCTTAGCCCTTCTTTTAATTAAGGAAAGGAAGATTAGGGATAAATTATATCATTAGCTAGTTCACCAAGGTACTTCCAAAATGCACAGCACATGATCAGGTAAGTTTCAATCCCTGGACTTTCTACCATTTGTTATACAAGTTATTAAAAGACATAGTGCATAGAATATTTTGTAGGAAAGTTTTTATTTTACCTAAGAATCCACTGAGGGTGTAGCACTGCAAAACAAGGTAGTGCAGGGAGAAAAAAATAGTGGAGAGAATTTTGAAATTTGGGTATACAATATGTTCAAAATCAGATGACAATATCATAAATAAATTGCATAAAGTCCCAAAGAAATGTAATGGTTTGGGAGATAGAAAATGTGTCGGAAGAAAATGGTATGGGGTCTATTTGGGCATTAGGTGAAAACAATAGCAGTGGATTTTGGAAAGAAGTGAAAAGGAGGGTGGCAAGATAAGGAATGTGTTATGGGCATACTTCGAGGATGAAAGTTATTTTTGTAGTGAACAGTTGAAAGAAATTTAGGGTGGGAGAAATATATAAGATACAGGATTAGTTTGAAAGAATAAGTTTTGCATGGATGTGCACAGGAGTATTATTTTTAAAACAATAAGGAAATATATATACAGAGAGATGTATTACATATGAAAAATTTGGTAATATTTTACACAATAGTGTGTGAAATGCTTAAAAGATGGAGGGATGATACGTGGAATGAAAAATGAGATAATTTAATCAAAGATATAATAGCAACTAAAGTTCTGGCAGATTCAAGGGTAGAAAAAATTAAATTGAGACATTTTAGGAAGGGTTAAGAAAGGAACGAGAGTGGCTACAGTCTACAAAGTGGAGAGGTATTATAGTAGTTTATTCTACATAAATATAGCCAGAGGGTTGAAGAATAGGAGAGCTAAAATACATGCAGGTTTTTATATATATATATTTTATGTAGTATTATTGTATTTAATGAAGGAAAGAAAGAAATGCTGTTCTATTTTATGTAAATTGCTATAATTTCAGTGACCACTTATTATTGTTGCCATAATCCAAAAAAAAAAATTAACAAATAAGCTTTATTTTTGTTTTAATGCATTTAAGAGGCAGCTTATACATTTTCTGTAATGCATGCAGTTGAACCACAAGATCTTGGCGACATACAGATGAAAGCCCATTCTCAACCATGTGCAGCAATTCACTATGGATTTGTGCCATCTCAGCACATTGTAAACCTGTCTGCCAATCATTACAATGTGAAGAGAGTTTGAAGAGGCAGATATTAACTGTACTCTAAGAGGAAATAATTCTGCAAAGAACTTTTGGGACTAATCAGATCAGCACCAAGAGTTGTAGCATTGGTAGAATTGGAAAGGCCAGGGAGTAAAGTAATAATTATGAAAACAATCTTGAAATATTGATACAGCTATCTTCAAAGAGAAGATGGATATATATTAAAGATTTGTGTGAATCAACAGAAGATACTTCAAACAAGGTTAGTTGTTGGGCATGGATAGGAAGAGCTTTGGGGAAAATGGGAAATATATGGCAAACAGAGGAAAAAAAACTGACAGGTTTTGAAAAATAGTGAGAAATGGGAGAGAAGATAAATCTAAGGAAGCTTCAAAAATAAAATGTCCTTAAGTTTATGTAAAATAATGGGAGATTTGTAAGAGAGTGTTATGTTGACATATACAGCAGATAGGAAACAGAAGGATTAGCATGAATGAGAACAGCATTAATGTTCCTAGGAGGGTTAAAAGAGAGAGACTGGGAACATTCATCATGAAGAAAAGAAAAGAAAAGAAAATTAAAATTTATTACTTAGTAGAATACAGAGAGTTAGAGAAGTGAAGTTTGGGATTTGAAAAATGGGCAAGGAAATGGTAGCCATAAAATTGTTAGCAATTGGGGGAGGTGGGAATATGCAATACCAAGGAAAAATGGTTAAAGTAAAAGAATCTGCTCAAGAATCTCATTAAAGCAAGAAAATTTGACCCCATATCCCTGGACAAAAAGTCAGAATCTACCGGATCCAATGTGAAAATTGCAAAAAGGTTTACGTTGGAAAAACAAAAAGGAACTTAGGCACCCACTTCAAGGAACACCGGCATTGCATAAAGTTCAAATAGACCAACAAATCAGTAGTTGGTTTTCACTTCTGACTTATAACCATGAAATAGGCACCAATATCCAGTTGCTGAAACCAGCCCAAAACCCCAAAGACCTTGAAGTATGAGAGAAGATTTACATAAAGTAGTTTGAAAACCCCATCATGAACTTTGATTTGCCAGAAGCAGACAACCCTCTATTCAGTTTAATCCAGAGCACACCTCAGGCTTTCAACAATACAACTTTAAGAGTTTATCTGACAGTCAACAGGCAGCTGATGATGCGAGCTCATGCTCACGATACAAGTTCTGCAAAATAAATGAGTGAAGCTAGCAACAGTGTTTAGGTTGACTCCACTTTCATCAAATTTATTTTATTTAAAAAAATTGCTAAATAAATAAATAAATAAAAAAAAATTGTTTTGAAAAAAAAAAAATGGGCAAAGGGTTGACTTGGAGATTTAGATGAATGTCCAATGTGTAGCGTGGAGAGTGAAAGATAATTATTAACATGCATATATATATATATATATATATATATATATATATATATATATATATATATATATAAGCATCAGTAACCATCAAGTAAAAATAATGGTATGACTTCTAAAATATTGGTTCAGAATAAAGTGTCTGGATGATCAAAATATTTTGATGCTTGGTGCAATACATGGGTCAACAGAATTAAACATGCCAGGGAAAAAAAAACAAACAAAAAATGGCCTGGCAAGATAGAGAATTAAAATAAAGAGCCTTTTGGAAATAAATCAAACTTGAAGATACTGAAATACAGATAATATTTAGTAGTTTCAATAAAACAAAGTCATTGGAGATTTACAGGGAATTAAACAGTGAATGGGGGTAGGGAAAACTGTATGGAAATAGGTGGTGGAATGACAAGAGAAGGAACTGGATGGGCTAGAACAGGTATTGCAGAATTGAGAGGCAAGAGGGGAAAGGGACTTGGAGAGAAATGTCCAATGTGTGGAATGAAAGATAATTATTGGTACCTTAACTATTCTTGAAGGTGAAGAAACCAAAATAAGAAGAAATTTAAGGATTGAGAAGTGGGCCTATCTACAAACAGAAATAGTAGGGAAACAATTGTTGAATAGGAAATTGTGAATGAACATCATTGAGATTGCTTATTTAGGAAAAGCAAATGGATGAGGCATGTACATAAATCACAGAATATAGAACTTCTAAAATTTAACCAAAATAGAATTGAATAGGACAAGTCTTCACGTATAAGTGGTCCTGGTAGCAGAATAACCACAGGCCTTCCAGGTCACGGCCTATTCAATGGCTCAGTAGTGCAAGTTAACTATATTCAGTTAGGGATGTGTCTTGGATTTAGCAATTAGTGTCTAGCAGTATAATTGAATCTTGTATGTAATTATATAATTAGAAGAAATATTTGTTAAATGAAATATAAATTCTATTACTGTTGGTATCATAAATAAATTCAAACAAGTACTAATTCTTTTGTATCTTTCATAGTTTAGGAGTTTGGCTTATAAAATCAAGCTGTGACATGGCACTATGCAAATCTTTGTTGGAAAGCTTAGGACGTGTAACCTGCAGCATCCAGAATTACTCTACTTTTAAGAGGAAACGAGAAAAGTGGAAGAAAATTTTACTAAAAGGGATATGTTATAAACAAACTGGACTAAGACTTAGACTTAGAGTAAGCTCATCAAACTGTTACACATTTCGTTTTGTTCATTGTTGCAAAATTGAAGAATACTGCACAAAGTTTATTTTATACATTTTTCCACATTAAAAGGTGCATGTTGATACTATAAGATTCTTTTAAAATAAAGAGAGTTAAAGGTTGTTACACTACATCACTAAAATGTTCTTGCTTGAACACATTTCGGGAGACGATTTGCTCCCATTGTCAGCATGTTTTCAACTGATTTTGCCGGTTATTGTCTGGGGAATGTGTGTGGCTAGTGGTGTTCTCTGGTGCTGGGCTGATGAACCTCCAAAGGCTGCTGGGTGGCGGCAGTTCAAAATTCAGGTGATTCCTGTGTTTGACGATATGTATTTTTTCCCAGATGTCCAATTCATTGCTGCTGTTGATCGGTTTTAAGAGTTTTATGTTTGGAGTGATTTCATGGTTTGAAGACCAGAAATGATGTGCTTCTGCTGATTTATCTGGCTGCTTTTGGTAAATGCATCTCATATGCTCTTTAAGTCTTATTTCTAGATTTCTTTTGGTTATTGCTATGTATACCAGGTTACAGTCATTACAAACAATTTGATATATACCAGTTGATTTATCGTTGGGGATAGGATCTTTTGTTCTGTTGCATAGTAGTTTCTGTATATTGTGGTTATTCTGTGGAGACAGGGTGATGTTGTATTTCTTAAAAATCCTTTGAAATTTATGATGTGTCCAAGGGTGATAAGTGAATTTCCTATATGCTTGTGGTTTTTGTTGTCTGAGTAAAGTAGTCGTTTGTTGGATGTATTTCTGTCTTTCAAACTTTATCTTATCTATTGTTTTTTTCTGGTATCCATTCATAGTGGCTATGTGGATGTGTGTTGGTGTTCTTTCTGGTATCCCTCTTTCTCCAATGGTATATGTACCAACTTGTTTGTAATACTATTTAAAATTGCACGTTTGTGGCTTGTAGGATTGTAGCTATTGATTTTAATATAATTTTCTGTGCGAGTTGCATCTTTTTCAGAATATGCATTGAAATTATTGAATTTACAAAAACGATCTATTAAATTCACAATATAAAAAGAAGAAAATGGCCAATTACCTTACCTAACATCAGGATTATCAGAAATAATCACACAACAAACTAACGTTCAGCATTTACAGAAAACCAATTCACACAGAAAATTATATTAAAAACAATAGCTACAATCCTACAAGCCACAAACATGCAATTTTAAATAGTATTACCAACAAGTTGGTACATATACCATTGGAGAAAGAGGGATACCAGAAAGAACACCAACACACATCCACATAGCCACTATGAATGGATACCAGAAAAAAACAATAGATAAGATAAAGTTTGAAAGACAGAAATACATCCAACAAACGACTACTTTACTCAGACAACAAAAACCACAAGCATATAGGAAATTCACTTATCACCCTTGGACACATCATAAATTTCAAAGGATTTTTAAGAAATACAACATCACCCTGTCTCCACAGAATAACCACAATATACAGAAACTACTATGCAACAGAACAAAAGATCCTATCCCCAACGATAAATCAACTGGCATATATCAAATTGTTTGTAATGACTGTAACCTGGTATACATAGCAATAACCAAAAGAAATCTAGAAATAAGACTTAAAGAGCATATGAGATGCATTTACCAAAAGCAGCCAGATAAATCAGCAGAAGCACATCATTTCTGGTCTTCAAACCATGAAATCACTCCAAACATAAAACTCTTAAAACCGATCAACAGCAGCAATGAATTGGACATCTGGGAAAAAATACATATCGTCAAACACAGGAATCACCTGAATTTTGAACTGCCGCCACCCAGCAGCCTTTGGAGGTTCATCAGCCCAGCACCAGAGAACACCACTAGCCACACACATTCCCCAGACAATAACCGGCAAAATCAGTTGAAAACATGCTGACAATGGGAACAAACCGTCTCCCAAAACGCATTCAAGCAAGAACATTTTAGTGATGTAGTGTAACAACCTTCAACTCTATTTTAAATTATGACACATCACTGTTACTAACTTCTAAATCTTCAAAATTAACTATAAGATTCCTAAATTTGTTTGCAATAGATTAAAAGCAAGCTACATTTGAAACTTTAGAATCACATTTGTTATTAATGTGTGCATTTTTCTACCACAAAGATCTTAAACTATAAAGTGCAAAGAATGAATGAATTTATTTTCTTAATACTATTCTAGTAAATAACCATAGTGTTTTAGAGTTGGAATATTCTTCCAGGAATATATTCTGCCTTCATTTTTATTTTCTCAGCTTATGAAATATTATTTCTTGCTTTGGCAAAGTCCCTTTTGAATTAATTTCTTGGAGATTTTATCAGTTCTGAGGATAGGTTCAATAAATTAGTCAAATTTGATGTGTAACCTTTCCACGACTGATTTCTTATGAAACATGACATCACTTTTCCCTGTACAATCAATATCATAAAATATTATTTGCTTACCTTTGATACAGACATTATAATTGCTAGATATGCAGTAGGTATTTTAGATTAAAAACACAATTTTTTAACCGTATATTGTTCCAAAATAAGCAATGAATAACACAAAACTGATAAGAGATTTTAAAATGTCAAACTTTCAAGTCTTCAATTGAAGTTCCTTAATGACAAGCACATAAAAGTGACCCGTCTGTTCTACTTGCTTGTTTACAAACACAGTAATAAACAAACCAAAACAATTACAAATGCTGCCCGAGAGGTGGGACAAGTCAAAAACATTTGTTTAATAAATATAATAAAAAAAAAATCCGTGCATAAAGCTTTCACCAACAGGTACTTGTAGCTCCAAATTCTACTTTAATGGTGTGAAATAAGCTAAATAAGTAAGATGGCTATCAAAACACTGCACAGCCACACGATACACAAGCAAAATTCTGTTATTTTCAGATATGCATGTTAAAATGAATTTTTTTTCCCCACCCTTCTGCTCTTCTGGAAATATGTTTTCTTTAGTAAAAGCATAGCAAATGGCACAGGATAGGCACAGGATCAATAGGATCACTACACAGAACTATGTGAAGTTTCAGGCTCAAATCAGCTAAGCATAGCAGGCACTTAAATGCAGACTCTTTCACATGTAACAAACCATAACAAATTTAGGCTCAATTTACAATTTTCCAGACTAGTTATTATGGATTAGGTATCTTTATATTTTCCAGCAACATTTATTTCATCATACCTTCCTAAGGTTTCAAAAATGTTAGCTACAATAACATTCATTTTACATGGGGAAATATTTCAATAAGTGCTTAAGACAGAATCAATTCTTCTATATCACTCTCCAAATACTACTATATAAACACAAAATGAAAAGCCCAGTTTTTAATTATGAAAAAAATTAAAACATTGAAATTACAATTTTAAGGATTTGAAGCTTCAATGTTTATGCTTTCTAGAATACAATTTTTAAAGTAGCAAAACTTAAAATTAGCAAGGAAAATGAAGAACAATGAACTACTCTGAACTAAGGAAATATTTTCCTTTACAATAAAGCACTGCCTGCCAATTACAAGAGATAAACATCCATCAATGTTACTCTTAAGCCCTGTGTGAGACTCATACTGGCAGTTCTGTTTTCTTTAACATGCCCTATGCAAAGGGCTGGTTGTCTCCTCCAGGTTTGCCAAGTTCTTTCCCCAAATCACCATACTGTTTTTAAACCCTTAATTATTACTCCCTGTTAACTTTCCATTGTATGTTGATCCTTTCTTCCTATCTCTCCAACTTTCATAAACGTTGGTATTTCCAATTTTAAATACAAAATATATTTTAGCAGGCAGAATAATAACCAACTAAATTTCAAAAACATTCTAATACAAGGATAATTAATCAAATCAGAAAATTCTGATTCAGTGAATGAATATATCAGCTGGTAGAATACATTGCCTATATTTAACTCCCAAATTAATTTTATCATGTCATTTATACTATATCTGTTCATATTAACCCAGTGATTTCCTACAGATATAAAAATCTTGCCTAAAAGTATTGTAAAATATGATAATGTTCTGCATTATAAACCTGTAGTTAAGAGCACACACAATATCTGCTTAACTACAGGTTATCTGGCATTACACTCAAGGCATTCATTGTCACATGTCAATGAACTATGCTCTCGATGAATAATTATTTTATGCTACATATAACCAAACCATATGTAATTTAAGAAAATCAATTCATACAACATTTCCGTTGGAGTCTTTTCTTGATAAGTTTATTGTAAATATATATCATATATTAATATTTGATTCAGTTTAGACAGTACAGTTTCAATAATCACTTTTAACAATTTAAATTGAGTATTATTCTAGAACATATTAATTTCAGATAAATTATGCAATGTAGGCATTCTCTGGAAAGCAGAACAACTTTATGTGTGCTTTTAGATAAAATTAAAACCATTTTGGTATGTAATCTTCATAACCCTGTTGAGCAAATTCCATTGGTAATGTAAATCTTTCACGCAGATGTTCCTTCAAATAAAACTATTACTCTCCTTAAAATTCATCATATGAGTAACAACTTCGTATTTTGGCAATAGTTATTTTAAACATGCCTATGCTCATCCCTGAGTTAATAATACTTAACATGAGTTGGACTTAAAAAAGGGAATGTACCAGCTGCTCCAAAATAAAAAGAAGAGAAATAAATTGCAATTTTCTTCTCGCTAAAGCTTCATTGAGAGTATTATATACCTGGCAATTAGAGCTTCAGTAACACTTGTATTTATCCTAAAATTGCTGTGCTCAAGCTTCTGTGTGTTGATACAGATGTGAAACAAATAAATTATTTATGCTGATAAACAAATGTATATATTTTCACACATACACACACTAGCTGCCTCTCTAGCACACAGCGCACAGTTAATTAAATAAAAATACTCTCGTAAAACACATATCAAATAGTACATTGCAGTTCCAGAATCGTAAGACCATCTTCTTGTCCATATTGTCGTAAGTGTAAACCACATAATTCCAAGTATTTCTCTTTTTTATATCTCACTGTAACAACTTAATAAACAAACATTTCCTTAAAAATTTTACTCCATTATGGACACTGAACTTGTCAGTATAAAAGAGGGCAGAAAAAATTAAACTCTGTAAAAAAACAAAGAAAACTCATCATGTAGATTATTCCATCATGATTTGCTTGATGATAGTAAAAATTACTGTCTGCCTATAATAACTCTCACAATTCCACTATAAATAGCCTCAACTCAACTGAGAGAAACTAATACAAGCAGTTTTATCAAAAAACTTGACATCATTTATGATGAAAACATATGCGTAATTATTACAACACTAATAATAAAGTAACACAACTAAGGATCAAAGTCCTTATTTGATCCATTATAGGAACTTTCAACTTTGTGAGTAACATTGAAGTCTTATTCTCTCTGAGATCGGAGAAAGAAAACAATCATCACTGTAATAAGCAATACATATAAATATATTAAATAATTTTGAATTAATGAAGTACCTACACTTCAACTCTAGCAAGTATACTTAATACTCTGAACAAGAAAAATTGGTTATGTGCTAAAGAGAGATCCAAGGGAAGGAAACTTCATTCTAATTATTATTTGGCCTCTGCGCCGAATAATTGTTATTAAATCCCTGCACCCCAGATGCAGATGTCTTGGAGTTTCGCATGAGAGGCTTATGGGTCTGCATTGAATCCAATGCATGTTGCCACTGCCAACATTTACGACAAAAATAGCGGAAGCAGACCATCTCTCGACAGAAGTATGGACCCTGTGTTAAATTGCAAGAAGAGCAGAGCGAGTCTTCAAGGTATGGATCCACTTGCACCTGTTGACACACATTTAATATTCTTAAGTTATGGCACAAATACCTTGTTTTGTTAACTTTGAGGCACCTATATACATAATAGGTCCCATATGACTGCGCTAATTCTAGATTAAATGTACTATTATATTCTATGCACGAGTCCCAGAATATGTGCTCAGGTTATTTGCTCAATGGCATTCCTGAAATATGCTTATATGAATAAATTGCTTATTAAAAAGAAAGCTATTGCGATAAGTTTCACAAGACCTTTTCTATCAATAAAAATTTCACATACATGCATTATACAGATTGCAGAAAAACAATGTGCAGAAAATTTAGAGTAGAAAGGCAGTACCAAACTATGCATTTTGAGGTTAGGAGAAAGGAGTCACAGATGCAGAATAACAACAGGAGCATTACATGAACAGGACTGAAATTTGACTTTCTGAAACATCTACATTTCCACTCAAAACTGTATATAACTAGCACAACAAGAATGTACATGCTGTGTACTGGTACACAATGAAAATCTAACCATTTCACGTGCACACTGTACTGGACAAGACAGTATTACTGTACCATCCAGTAGGCTTTATATTACACACACCTAGTAACACTGACTACAGTAACTGGTACATGCAAGTCAGGCAGGATGTGCAATGGCGTCAACCAAGTCTACCAATTACATTCAGTGTGCTGTTGGCTCCCATACAGTGAAGATTGTCACCAATTAGACTTTGAAGTGCTTTTCTGAGTGTATTGATAGTGTGTATGCTAAAACTAGTAGTTAAACAACAGTACTTAGCGTAACTAATAGAAGAACAGAAAAAGAAGCAGCCAATTTTGCACAAACAGGCAAGGGATATAATACACAAGGTGCATTCCTACTTCAAGAGAAGCGTCTGCTGGCGGGCCATTATGCAGCAATGCCAAATGTGATGAAGGCATAGCTGAGGCTTGTGGCATAAGCATGCTCCTTCGTAAAATTTTAGAGGGGCTAATAATCAGAAATGCATGATGCAACAGGATATAAGGGAGTGACACATACATCTTAAGAATTTTGAGATCTTTGGAATTTAAATATTGCAAGTGCAATATGGCAGAAAATTTATCATGGAAAGGAACAATATTGCTATGACCAGAGTAAGGTTTTTGAGATTCATGAATGAAATAAGGGCATTGGGAAACGAACATGTTTACTATCATGACAAAACATGTATATAAAATGTGCAAATTGACTGTATGTTATTTAAACAAATTCAAAGCAAAATAGTAATAAACAGAAAACTCTCAATGTAAATATGTAAGGAGGTATACTACATACATTTATAGAAGGCAAATACGTAACAGTTTTATAAATAACATAAGCTAAAGTACATTACATAACTGTGTAGCTATTTTCAAGATGAATGGATTTAGGAATGAATCTTAAATATTTTGTCTTCTTTTTACTCTCTCATCTGTTAACTGCAATTTGTTATACAATTTTCACATTTCTGTGCAACTAAAGTAAACTTTTATTGTAAGAAACTAAAAACAAGTAAGGTTTAAGATGCGAGGAATGATAATGTGCCTTATACATATACTATTATAATATATTGTATTAGGGTAAGCATAATTGCAGGTATAATCTGTTTCAACCATTGTAGTATGCTTCCTGTCACTTATCGTGTACATAACAAAGGAAGAACATGCAACTTTTATGGAATCCTTCTCAAATATTGGAAAGGAAGTTGTCATTGTAATACGAATAAAAAAAAAATTAGCATTTATGAAATAGTTTGAATGCTCTTATATCTGCCTTATGGTACATGTTGTTGATATTTCCATTTGTTTGTTTGTTTACATTAGGGAAGTTGCCCCTGTTTGCAATTATTTACTTTATATTGTTGCTATGACATGCTTGGCAGAATGATATCTAAGCAGTACTAGCTCTGTCTCTCTGCACAACCAACTGTCAAGTTAACTGCCGGTCACTATAGTACTGCACAAGAGTGAGTTTTGTTTACATGTGACAATCACAATTAGGTTTCATATTCAGAGACTCTTAACATGATGGATTTAATATTGATGCACGTAGCGCATAAAAGCCTCTGGCATCTATCTTCAAAATGCTTGTTTTGGTACTGGCCTTTCTACTCTAACATTCTGCATCCCCCACCCACTCCCACAACCAGTAAATTACACTATTAATATAAAAAGTGAGTTTAATATTCTCAGTACATTAGCCTCCATATCTTTACCTAGCAATTGCTTAAAATTAAGCAAGAAGGTTTCAGCATGTGAAAGCAGCATTAAAATATTTATCATTCTTGCAACGAAAAGAAATGAAAGGGGAACAGGAAGAAAACCCTTCTTACTTTGAAGCATGTTCATTAGGTCTGGAAAGATTTAACTTTGCAACATGAAATATTATGAAAATGGTTAATGTTATAAAATAAATTTGACATAAATTGTGTATTTTAATAAGCCCTGCATTTTCCCTGTATAACTGTGCATGCATGCGTGTGTTAAAATTTTCTTTTTATGTTAAGTTATTCAAGCACAATGAAAGGAAAGTTAGGATACTGATAGAAAATTCAAGATATATATTTTATTCCTCAATGTATTAAACATGTAACATTTTAAACAAAAACATTAAGAGCTAACAACAAGCATGTTCATTTAAAGGGTAGTTGTGTTTCATTCACTTACCTTATTCTAGCCACTTCTCTCCCCCCTCCCTCTCTCTCTTACAAACTATTATAAAAACTTATTTTTCTACATTAATTGAGATAAATATTTGCAGAAATGGTTTCATTACACATTTTGTTGTGTACAGGAGGGATAATGGACAATGATGTTATAATCAAATATTTATATGCTGGCACTGAATTTCCATGACATCATGAGAAACAAATTAATGTTGTCACTTTAAAAAATGCCAACGCATTGAAAAATTCAACCAATAACTAACGTTTCTGAAATGGCTGATGCAATTAAAAAAAAATTATTTGAAATAAACAGTGTATTTTAAAGAAAACCACATTTTTTTGTTATTAAGACTTTTCTTACAGTTTACCAGTTATACAAGGCTACAAAAATTCACTCAGGATGAAGAGAACTTCACAGGCTATTGGAAAATATTCAGAATTATTATTTAATTAGTCCCAAATATTTTAAATATATCTTATTTTAATCAAAATTGTGAGGAACCATTTTTCATAAAATAAAAAATAGGTAACAACAAATTTGAAATGGTGGGGACTTTCTTGAAAACCTTCATGTCACATCCTCGGAAGATGAACTTAAATAATATGAAGTTTGGTTTTCACCAGAGTTTTGTTTTTGAGTTATGATCATGAATGTACTTCTGATGAAAGTGCAATAAAGTTTTTGGTAGAAAGTACAATATTTTCTCTATCTACTGTACTGTAGGTACTAGAAAAAGAAATAAAGGAGTAACTGACATAAATCCAGCATCCTAAGTTATTCAAATGGATAAAATTTTTGTATACAAGAACTGTTACACAGGGAAAATATGAGGTAAGTCTGATATAGAATTCCACCACAGTTCAGAGGAACATTTCAGAGACTAAGCATTGCGCAAGAGAGATACCAGTGAAACCGAGTGTGTGTTCTCTCAATCTTCAGTTTCAGTATAGCAACTAAATCAGCACTATCTGGTTGCTTGCACATACCAACAAAAATGTTAATCGACTATTGGCATATTCATACCTTCTTTGTAAACTTGCTTGTCTTAATCTCAATGAAGGCAGCAGATACAGCACGCATATAGCTCTGTGGATTGTTGAAAGTTACGCGACCAGATCCAATTGGATACTTGTACTTGTCTGTATCAATACCTGTCAAGTAGCCAAATTGCATTAGTAGAGAACAAAATAAGCAACTAATAGCATCACTATAACTGAAAAAAAACTTTGCCCAAAACATGTCAAATAAATTTAAAAATCACAAACTTGTCATGTATTCTCCATTATTTTTCACAATTTGCAATTAATTTTACTACTATATGCAAGTACATTATACTTGAGTGCGAAGGTAATTTTATGCTCTGGTGAATAGGTTTAAACAGAGTATTTAAATTGACACTAAACAAAAATTGAAATTACTCTACATACTGCTAGGCATTTTACACAACCTAAAATACTATTATAATAAGGTTACATTTTATTGTACAATAACTTAATATGTTCTACTCATGTAACTTTCTCCATTTGGGAAAAATTCAAATATCTCTCCATATATATTTTTTGCTTAACATTCATTTATTTAAATGCTAAGCTCATACATGGTTATAAACTAACCTTAACCCTAATTATTTGGCGTGCCATAACTATTTCAGTGTACAAATACGAAAGTTAACATATTGCATAGATGTCCTTTGTCAACTAAAAATTGATCTAAATTTGATGTTTTCAACTGACATTTCCATTTCATCTTCACTTTCCATAAAAACTCTGAGTTAGGGAATTTGCTTCTGGTCTTCAAAAATCTTAAAAAGTGCAATTTCTTTGATTCTCAGTAACCATTTCTTTCCTATTAGACTTACCCTCCAGTCATTAGTGGCTTTACATTGAAAGATAATGTGAATTTCATCTTCCCTCTCCCCACATATGGGGCACATTCGAAGGATAACCTCTCCCCTCATTCCCCTTGGTTTCCAAACCCCTAATCGAAACCAGGCTAACCCTTCTCTTTCATTCCTTTTGCAAATTAAAATGTACTTCTCCTTTTCTGGGTCATCTTTTAATTTCTTGTAGTAAGTCAGTGAGCTTTTCTCCCTAATCTGGGCAAATAAAATGTGTCTATCCATGTCTTCCATTCTATATCTCACTTCCTTCCAAAAGCCTCTTTCAAAGTATCCAATTTTAACCCAAAAGTCTCCTAACCCATTTTTAAATAACTACTCTCTAATTTTCCTCAACCATACATTTGATGTAATACCCAAATTTTGTTCTGGATATTTCAAGCATATTTTCATTATACCAGTATCAGGTAACTCTTGGATCAAAAACAATTATTTCAGTACTTTCTCCAACATCAGCCCTCTCACACTTTTCTTTCCTAGCTCTATTAAAGCTACTGCATTTGCAGTATTGCTAGGGACTCCCAAAATTAATTTCAGAAATTTCTTAATATAAAATACATTAATGCCATCCCTAGTCTATTCCTCAAATTTCTCCCCATAAATCCAACAAGATTCAACCAAGGCTGCATAAAGTCTTTAAAAATCACTTAATCAATTACTGGCATCAAGTATAAATATTTACATATCGCTGTCAAGGCCATATTCCCTTTTGCCATTGCAGATCTTTTCTGTCTCTCCCAGCCTTCACTAACTTGAATTTCTTTGCCTGCCATGAACCAGTTTTCATTTTTACACAATTTATTTCCCTTCTTGGACACCATGATTTTAGTTTTATCCCGATTTACCTTCAGCCCCCATTCTTCACAATATCGGTCAATCTCCCCTATGGCTATCTTTAAGCCAATTGCTGATATTGAACATACCACCATATCATCCACATAGAGTAACTTGGGGATATCTACATTAACAAAATGCGGCTTAATTTACATGCTTGTCCGAGCCCTCTCTCCTGACCAACTGCTCTAGTTACTTCCCCATCACCACACTTGATACAAAATGTATTTTAATAACAGCTCTTGCTGTATACCAATCACATTAGCACTTAAACCTTTCTTAATTTATATATTGTAGTATTTATATAAAAATGTATTCTTCTGTCCACATTAGGTTATTCAAAATATATTTTTGCCTAGGAAGTGATTTCAAATTAAACATTAGGTACTTAGTTACATGTAGAACAGCATTCCATCTTGTGATGGAAAGAAAAATGTTAAATTGCAAACTATCAAGCAACACACATACTTGAGGGAAATGTGAACATGCAACATAGAATATTATGAAAACTGCTTCTCTACCACCATAATGCATTTTTTTGGGTTCACTGGATCTCAAAATATGTACTTCCAGGGAAATACCGGTAACAAATTTTTGCATGTAATCAAATTATTCCTCTATAAAGCTGCTACAAATAGGTAGAGAAGGAAAAAACAGATGTGTACCCTAAAATTCAGTAATCTTTTATAATCCTAACTGGAGAAATACTGAAATTTGCAAAATATGCAGGCACATTGCAAGAATTATTTTCATTGTGGCACACACACTCTAATAACTTCAGTAATTCTGTCTCCGTCATTAGCTAACAGCCACTAACAAATTTTTTGACTTCTCTGTAGGTGCCACTTGTAGCTTGAAGTACGAGGGCAGATCGAAAAGTAACGCACAATAATTTTTTTCTGCCTTGGTATTGCAGCTGGAATGTTGCAATTTCACACAGATATAGTTTGAAGTTTTCAGTACAGAGGGTATTTTTTGTTTCATGTGCAGCTCTAGCGAGAGAAGCATGAATTATGCAACAAATATGGCGTGCATGTTACTGTCATCCACGTGTGAAGAGCAGAGAGGTGTGGTTCAATATTTGTGGGCCAAAGGGCATAAACCGAGTGATATTTTCAGGGACATGCATGGCATGTATGGGGATGATTGTATGGACCATAGCAATGTCTCCAGGTGGTGTGTATTCTTCCTAGAGGGCCGTGTGAACCTTAGTGATTCGCCATACTCTGGGAGGTCGGTAATAGCTGCAACCCCATAGAATGTCAGAGGCATTGTGGCAGCAATTTTGAATGACTGGTGTGTGCAACTGCAAACCTTATCACAACAGTTCAACATTTCCTATGGTGCAGTGTACGATACTGTTCATGACACTGTCAAAATTTCGTAAAGTCAGTGCTTGCTGGGTGCCTAAGAACCTGACAGACAACCACAAAGGCAAGGGAATGACGATGAGCTTGGATCACCTAATGCGGTACACCGGAGAAGGGCATGACTTTCTGAAAGGAATTGTCACTGGTGATGAGTCGTGGGCATACCACTACATGCCCGAAACCAAGCAGGCAAGTATGGAGTGGAAACATGCTGGTTCCCCAGTGAAGAAAAATTTCAAAGCGACTTAATCTGATAGGAAAGTGCTTGTGGCGGTGTTCTGGGATATGCATGGTGTTGTATTGGTGGACTTTGCTGAACACGGGACCACTGTGAATGCTGCAGCCTATATGAAAACTTTCGTGAAGTTGCATCGTGCCCTTCATGACAAATGCCACAACATGAAAGATGATGTCAAAATTCTTCATGACAACGCTCGTCCCCATGTTGCTGCTGTTCGTCAGAAAATCACCAAATTTGGTTGGGAGGTGCTCCAGCATCCACCACATAATCCGGACCTTGCACCGTCGGACTTTCATCTGTTTGGTCATGAAGAAATTCCTGGCCAGGCCAACGCTTTGCAACAGATGTGGAAGTGAAATCAGCAGTCCACAGATGGTTATACTCCAAGGAACTGACTTCTACATACAGGACATATTGAAACTGGTATCACGATGGGAGAAATGTGTTGAGAAACTTGGTGACTCTGTCAAAAATTAGGTAAAAAGGTTAAGTTCATTTGTGATTTTTGTTGTTGTTGTTAACTATTAAACTTTTTTGTAAAAAAATTGTGTATTACTTTTCAATCCACCCTCGTATGTTGTGACGAGATCCTCGTCTGTTGGAAAACCAAAATTCATGACATGATCCTTGTTCTTTTGTATCCAAAGTTTTTCCTATATGGTTAAGTCCATTGGCTTTTGGGCCAGCTTTATTAATTTTACCACCTTTTGGATATTGTGATTTTTTGTCCAGAAATGGTTGGCAATTGCGATTTTTCCATTTCCTTGTATTTAACATGTTTAAGATGTTCTTTAAGCCTCAAACCAATGTTCCTTTTTGTTTTAGCTATATACCAGGAGAGCCAATGAAATAAGAACCGGCTGCATGGTGTTTTTCCTGTTTGCATTATTGGCGCTCATTACCATCTGCAGCTATCCTAGAATGGTGCGGATGCAACCATACAATTTCTTTAAAACTACTTTTAAAGGCATTACTTACCAACTTTATGAAAGGAGATGCTGAAACTGGCCACCATCGTTGTCCATACATTTTTGGGACCTCTTTAGGAAACTAGCCATCACTTGCCGTAGTCCGCATTGAGAAATATTGGCAGTTTCCTGGCAGATTTTGTTTTTTTATTGTTCTTCCAGGTGTGCGTGTTTCTCTTTTACACTTTATGTTTTAATTTATTGCAGATATATAAATCACAAGGGGGTTAGGTTGGGGGATCAAGGGAGCCACAAATTTCTACCAATAATTCTGTCCTCAAACACACTTTCAATTGCTCTCATCAAAATATTGGCCGCATGAGCTGTGGCAGTGTCTTGTTGAAAAAAGGCAAAAATCACCTTTCCTGTTCTGTTAATTCTCTAAAATATGGGGGCAAAATTGTATTCACATATGAGGGGCATCAACTGTCGACTCAAAAAAAAAATTGGCCCTATAACTCTTTCTCCACTCATGCTGCACCATTCAATAATTTTTTTTGTCATAGAGGGTTACTACATGAACAATATTAGGTTTGTCAGAGTTCCAATGATGTCTGTGTACACACATTCATGAAGGTGGAACCTAGCCTCGTCGAAGAAATATATCAAATATGGATCTATTCTGCCACTGTATACACTATTGAGAATCCAATCACAAAATGAGGACTTAATTGCAGGATTACTTGGTTGAAGAGCATGTGCCACAGTTATTTTATAAGATTTTAACCTCAACAATTTAGTAGCTCTTCGCACAGAGCCATAAAAAACACCTGCCTGTTGTGAAAGAAGCCTAAGCGATTTTTGGGAGGGAAGTCTCCAAATGATGACTGATGTCTAATGTTTCTTCGGTAAGAACCCTATGCTGTCTTTTAGGTTTCTTAGACTGAACACTTCCTGTGGCTTGAAATTGTATGGATTGTTGTACAGCCTGAACTTTTACATCTAGAAACCTTTCTGCAAATCATATTTTCATTTGACGAGCTGATTGAGTTAACACATACAAATCATAAATAAATACATGCTGCACAGTAGAAAATTTATACTGAACCATAATATACTTTGTGGCTAAATACAGGACAAAATAATAAATAACTCATAACTGAACTACACCATATCACTGTCACTCAATACTGCAGAGCCAGAGCCAGAGCAGAGCAGAGCAAAGCTGCATCAGTAGTGTGACTTTGATTGCAGCACAGTGCAGAATCATTTGTCCACACGTCCAATGAAAAAACACCACACAGCCGGTTCTTAGTTCCTTGGCATTCTCTGTATATTAATTGGCATTCATCACAATTGGTTTGAGGCTTAAAGAACACCTCAAACACGTTAAATACAGGAATCAGAAAAATCTGCAATTGCCAACAATTTCTGGGGAAAACATCACAATATCCAAAAAGAGGTAAAATTAATAAAAATGGTCCAAAAGCCAATAGACTTAACCATATGGGAAAAAAAAACATTGGAGACAGAAGAACTAGGATCATCTCATGAATTTTAGCTTTTCAACAGGCGAGGATCTCATTACAATATACATCAAGCCACATGTGGCACCTACAGGGAAGCTAAAAAAAAATCTTTTAGTGGCTGTTAGCTAACGATGGAGACAAGATGTCTAGAAACGCATTCAAGGTGATCTCAAAATTAGTGTGCGTGTGTGCATGTGTGCGTGCCAGAATGTTAATAATTCTTGCAATTACACTACTTCCTATGTTTCTTCCTTGTATTATTGGCAATGTACGCACATATTCAAAACAACTCGTTACAAACATGGAGAATATAACTTACCAGCATACAATACTCCGCCAAACAGATCATTCATGATTTTGGCTAAACCCTCTGCATTCAACATTCCATGCAGTGCACCAACAAACACAGTCTTCTTCGCATCCAGCTTCTGAGATGAAGACTTTATGTAGTTACTGTCACTTAAAACCCAGGGTATTACCTGAACCTATGAGACAATAATTAAACATTATGTATTAACTGCTGTGCATAAAAATAAATTACACTAAACCTGTTATGATTTTTCTGCCAAAGAAAACCCCAATTTACAGACATTCATTTTTCCTTGTAAATGAAGGTTCTCAAATTCATTTTTGAAACATTGCCCAATGACCACTTAATATCTCATCAGCACTTTTTGCAAATCAGGAGTTTAATGTTGTACCAGCATGTTGGCACAGTAGCTCAGTTGGTTAGAGAAATGGCACAGATGATCCATGGTTCAAATCCCGATTATGGCATTAAACTTTTAAGACTGATTCTACCTTTCCAGCTTTAGCCAACACATGGATTGTGTGAAAGAACAATTGATTATCAGAGAAATGTAATTATTTACAGGTCAAGGGTTTGAATTCTCAAATAAGGTGTTATAGGAAACTTCAAACTCTTCCCTGTGTTATACAGAAGTTTTAGGTACACCCATGGACAAAAAAAATTAATCATCCCCAGATTACATGTGACGATCGGAGGACTTCATGTACCTTCGTAACAGCTGTGTTCACAATGCACATGCAGAAACTGCAGGCCTTGTGGGCGCTATGATTACCTTATAATGGTGTTTCTTGGTGGTAATGTCTATAAGCTACTGAAAACAGAGCACAGAAAAAAGTTTCATTGGCCGAGAAATTAAGAAGGTACTGCTTGCGCTGTAAGCTCCTCAGTTCAATTTCGCATTAGTTATTTTTATATTTTTAATTTTATGACTGATGTGTGGAACATACCGCATTACTATAACTTCAACATTTTAAGTTTTAGGAATATCTATGCACACAAAAACATAATTCTACCAAAAATACTTGTTTTAAATAACTAAAGAAATACATGCAAATAAGCTATTATCTTCTAAAACTAAAATGCTAAAAAAATAAACAAAATTAATATCGGGTGTATGAATCCTGACCATGTATAACTGCACTAATTTTCAGGTTATAGATAAAATTAAATCACTGTAGTAACAAGGAAGAGAAGTTGCAACATCCCAGCTTCTTGAATTTGTGCCCAGAATCCTGTACGAATTCAACAATTCCATCAGAATATCTTATCCTCACAGAGGGAATCAAAATATTCTCAAATATTACCATGTATTGCCCACTGTTCAGTGTATCATCAAGCTGCCACAACACACCGTCCCTCAATATCCAACGAGATACAATATGCGATCATGATGAAATTGTGAAGCTAATGACTATTCTATTGTGAACTTTACTGAATGCTGTGTATGAAATGGAGTATATCGAAAATAAGTAGTTGCTGTGTGTTGATTAAGCATTATTAACAGAAGAAAAAAAAGTGTTTGCTACATGTGAGAAGTGAACCTGGGATCTTAATCATAGAAGTACCCTATGCTTTGCCACAATGCTATAGAGAACACACATGGAAGGTAGCATGTTTAATAGTGCCATACAATAACTTGCTGCAGCAGCTACAACTGTATTGCATATGGTGTAAACAAGGTGCTGTGCCATGTAGGACTTAGAAAAATTTGACATTCAAGATAAGACTCATTTTTTGTCCATGGTTATACATAGGTACAGCCCTTTGGTATTAATTAGCAAGGCCTGCATTTAAGTAACCACACTCCCTTTGTGCCATTTGTTTCAATTATTTTGTATTATACTTCAAAGGTTTGCTTCTCTAGAGAGAGCTCTAGAGAGAGTAGCACATTATGAGCAACAGAACAGCTTACTTTCTGCTTGTTTCTGGAAACTTACACTTTTCATACTATAGGTGGATTTTTCTCGGGAACCAATCATGCTAGTGCTTTATAATTTTCAAGAATTAAACACCTTGTTCTTGCATAATAAGATTTTATATTGGTACATTTTTTAATCAATTAGCTGGCTAAATAAAAAATAAATATGTCATACTATTAAAAATCAATTTCACAAATACTGCTCTATAAAAATGATTCTGCTTCCCCCAATTGGGAAACTTCAAATGCTGTAGAGAAAAATTGGGCTTATACCCCTCAAAGTATTTCACAAAAGTGTATCCAAAAACTGCTAAATCAATGAAAACTAGTGTAAAATATTGCAAAAACTTTCACCTTTTATTTAATAGTAACCATTAAACAAATATATTTATTCCATTTGAAAGTTCTAAATAAATTTTACTGTACAGGGTTATTCAAATAGAAGGATCCAATCTCAACTTTTTGCATCAAAGAAACTGAAAGAAACACTTTCTACATGTCAATGGATAAGGTAGTTTGTTGAATCTACTGCAAGGGACTTGTTGCAGTTTAACAATGGATTCATGGCAAATTGCAGTGCACAAAATTGTTTATCCTGTGGTTTTATTTCTCTATGAAGTCTTAAGACTGCTTTTAAAAACTAACGCTGACTATCCAGTGATGCACAGAATATGCTTTTTTCAGGGTTTGAAATAAGTCAAATATGTTTCCTTTTTCTGAAAGCCTTATACTTGCAATGTTAAAACAAACATCTTTGTTATATCAATCGTGAAAATCAGCACACGAGTAACCCATTTGCCTTTTTAACATTTAGCCCCCCCCCACACACACACACACACATATTCTCTCTCTCTCTCTCTCTCTCTCTCTTTATTGGGGGGGGGGTGGGGAAGATCCTTCAGCTACCAGTTCTGAAAACATCATTATTTACATTCCATGTTGAACACACATGCAGAAAAATTAGTACTTCTATTTATTTAGCAATCTGGCAAAATATCTAAATTTAAATTGTTTAAAAATAATACACAGCAAAACTTGTGCCGCTTCAATGTTTTTAATTCAAATTATTCTTTAATTCGAACTTCTCCTTCGTCTCCCTGAATTTGCTATATAAATAATGCATAAATATAGTTTTATTTAAACATGATTTTGTTTAATTTGTAGAAACAATCTCTGGAGTGATGTCCAGTTATGTAATGTTGCAGGGCAGGAGGAGACACTACTAGGACAATGGATAAACTTCTAATTCTAAACTGAAATGTTTTACACTTAGCATTTTTCTGTTTTTGAGAAGCGAAAGATGACAATGGTCTATCTATTAGGGTTAAAAAAAATTGAGTTTTATTTATGGACACTCTTTGACTACTGTGTTCCTTAGCATCCCATTCTATATTGGGCATGAAAGACCGGTAAGTTTGCTCAGAGGCCTCTTTATCAGGCTTGAGGTTCTTTTACGTGCTGTAAATCTACAACACAGAACCACCAGCTTTACTTCCCTTCCGAAGGAAGCCAATGTAAGGATTTTTACGCTCAAAAAAATCCATCTCCCTCCGCTGAGTTTGAACCCACAACCAGCGACTCTGTGCTATCTCCACTCAGAGAATGTCTCGGAAGAATCTATAGAATCAGCAACTACAGCAACAGAAGTGCTAGAGTATGACTCAGATTCCGATATATGAACAAGGCTTACATATCTCTTACAAAACACATACTCTTGTGCCTGCAATGCTCTGTATGATGTACTCATGACAAACCCATGTTAGAATGATGACACCATTAGTCTATCATTATATACTGTTATTACTGTACTGTATTTTTTTGTATTACTGCAAAATCACATACATACTTTATAGATTCTTATACCATATTTTTTAAATTCAAATTCCTGGATAATCAGAGTATTTTCTTAGGCTCTTCATATTCGAACAAAACATGATTCACTGTATTAATTCACCAACGTCTTCAATGTGAAATTGAGGTGTCGGGTAGTTCAAGTATGACAAATTAAACTGGTTACTGCAGAAGAAATGTATACAATATATATTTCATGTAAATAGTAGAGTCCTGTAGGAATATTTTTGTCAAAACTGAAAATAAAACTACTGTTTTGTTTTATAGAAAGTAATTAGGTTTATAGTAAGAATGCAGCAAAATAAGGGACAAAAAATGCAAAATAACTACTGTAGAGAAAAAGCAAATAAAAAAAGCTACAAAAAAAAAAAATATCCCCTCACAATGGGCAACATTTTGTAAAACTATCAAATTAATTAGAACAATTAATAAGTGGTAACATATTTCAAAGTTACAAACATTCTTAGAAAAAAAAAAATCTAATGTGTTGGATTCACATGACTTTTTCTATCGTTCATCGCTTATTAATGGGTGCACAAATTATTCTTATGAAACTTTATTTCCTATCTATTTAATTTTAGCTGATTTAAGCATTTCCAAAAATAGCTGTGTCACATATTTTGTTATACATACAAAGGGAATAGTGAAAGTAAAGTGTTTTAGAACTGGATGCTATACGCTGGCCTTAAAATTCCATACTATCCATGACATTGCGAGAACCAAATGAAAATCAACAGAACTTTTTAAAAAGAATGGAATTCAAACCATTAGTAATAGATATCTGAAATGGCTGATGCCACCAAAAATGTTACTTGAAATAAACTGTGTTATAAAGAGATCTACATTTTTTGTGTAGTATGTTTTCATTTATTGCTTAATGTTTACCAGTCATACAAGATTATACAAAATTCCTTCCAAATGAACTTCACAGGCTATTCCTAGAAAATTCAAGATATACATTTTATTTGTCAAGTAAAAATCTTTAATACAATATTTTAATCAAAATCCTTAAAGCCGTTTTTTAGAGAATAAAACATTTCAAAATATGTTCCATGTAAAGAGTAGTTTAGGGTGGGGGGGATTTTGTTGAAAATCGCCATGTCGCATCTTTGGAAGGTATTAAATAAGATTTATTAAACACACTGTGTACAAGAAAATATAATTATACAAAGTTTCTATCATTGGCATAATATTTTAGCAAGTTTGTCCTTGCTTCTTAGTCCATTAGATGATACTGTTCACATAGGATGCACGAACATTGAAATGATGTCTGGTGAAATCCTCTTTGGTTGCAGATTCTGAAGTGAAAATCGTGTGCTGCCATTCACATGGAGCTGGAAATTTAGTTCTTTCCATTCTTCTGAATTCATGCCTGGCATATGATGAAAGCTTTGATCTACTGACTTTTATTCCCTTTCCCCCCCCCCTTTTGGAAGGCATTGAACCTAAATACCAAGTTTGGTATTTATCCGGCTTTTCATTTTTGGGTCTCTCTCTCCCCCTCCTCCCTCTCTCTCCCCCTCATGCACATTTCTTTCCAAAAATGCTTATTTGGAATCAGGGGGCTCAAAACATGTATTTCCAGTGAAATATCTATTCAATGCTTGGGTGGGAAGCAACATCTTCTCTACTTACTATTTATGTGGTAGAGAAAGTAAAAATGCTTATTAGAATACATGAACTGTAAATAAATTTGTAAACATACTATAATTTTGGCAAGTCTTGAAACTTTTAAAATAGTCTATAAGCTAATAAAGATTATTATAAGGTATTTATTTAACTTATGAGCAACAAATGTGTTTAATGTAAGTGAGGGGAAAAAACAAGATGACAAACTGAACATAATCACCTCTTTGGATTTCATTTTCCTTGAAGAGATTCTGTAGTACCAATTGCCACCACCAGTAATGTCATGTGTACAAGCTTGCAAAAGGGCTTTCACCTGTCAAAATAAAGCACAAAATAATCTGCATACTTTCTTTCTTGTTTATGTTTAACTGTTCTTTTCAATGAATAAACCACAGCACATACCTGTTTCTCAGACTCAAAGATGATGTATACGTAGCCCTTAGGTTGAGAAGCAGCCTGGTCTTTTCCAGGCCATTCCACCTTAATTTGTCCAAACTTCCTGAATGCTGCCACAAGCATTGACTCTGTAATGTCCCATGGCACCCCACCAAGAAATATCTTAAACAAATATACAAACACCACCATTAATATTACTTCCTATATAGTACCATAAAAATCATAATATACTTGGCAACTTCCTGAAACTGAAACCTCCAGCACAGCGTAACAATTTGTGATAATATGAAATTTTGAATGCATAAAATATTTGGTACAGTAAACACGCAAAAATTATGTGCAAAGTAAATGGGAATTCCATTTTATAAGAATCTTTGAAGACCTGGTAGTACTGCTTTTTCTTCACTCATGCTGAAATTCAGGAGCATTATTTCAGCTTCTGGTTGGGGGGACCCAGTTTGCCCGAAGCAGTTTCTTGAATTTTCACGTGAGTTTTAATAATACATTTAGCTTAGAAGAAAACCTTATTTTATTTAATAAATGTGAAACTTTGTATTAAAATTACAGTTATTGTAATTTTTCTTTTGGTAGAGTAATAATAACCAGTGTAATTATTTTTTATAATTAGTTGCTTGCTAATACTGAGCATATTGGAGTTCTTCCAATTGCCTTCTTGCTTTCCAGAAGCATAAATTGAGGGCTAATTTAGCTGTTTTGGAATGAGCACCAGTTTTGCATTTTAGCAGCTACATCACTCATTCACAAGCTCAATTTGAATGGAGGACCGCACCTACCATTGGTCAGCAAGTCGCCTTGACCTAACTGGGAGGACTGAAAAATTTCCACCAACCTTGTCTCTCATTGACAATGAGAAGTCGCCTGTACATGCCATGGTAGATGAGCAGGTATGATTGGAATTTCTTCCTTCTTGTTGATACAATGAAATAATTGTTACTCAGCTAGGAAGAAGATATGAAAGAAGAAGAATGAAAAAAATGAAGACTTTTTAGCCCTCAGGTACCCTAATAGTGCCAGGATTGGAAGAAAAGAGATGACCAATGTAAGTCAGAGAAGATAACAGTGAGGAGCAAAACTTCAGTAAGTGGAAGTAATGTTTTGCTCAACTTGGGCACCTTGTGGTCGCCATCCACATCTCTCCTGGATGGGGATCCCATAGATCATTTTTCATAACTTAGAGGAGCAATTGATGCCCCTGCTGAAATTCTTCCTCGTACCACAATAAAGATGTATTAAAGCAAATAACACCACTTCCTAGGCTATACACAGATTTCTAGTCTGCATTTTATGCTTCATAACATGAATTGTAAACAAAAACTGTCACAAAAATGGGAAACCTATCTTGCAGCCATAGAATGCAAATAAATTAGTTTTATTGGGGAGGAATCTGGTTTACAATTCATGTCGTCCATTACTGAGTGCTCACACCCATTTATTGCTGATCAGTCATTAGTGGTGCGATCAAATTTTACATCTGCATGGTATGCATTTTGTTACAGCCCAGTGAAGAGGAAACTGGATCAAGATGAAGGATAGGTACAAAGGTAAGATCTCGCCTATCTTAGCACTTTGTACCAATTAGCATGGTACATTCAGTCTGTAATCTGAAGTTACAATATTGTGACTTTGTCCAGTTTTCACTGTCACTTCACTAATGTGATCTAATTCAATTTTCACTGTCACTTCACTTAGTTCAAGCAACATAATGAAATACGTGCAAAGCAGCCTCTTCTTCCTTCTGTTTCAATTGCTGAGAAATTGAACACAAGACCTCTCTAATCTCTAGCAGTAGCAGCAGTCATTGTATGTCACAAACTTGCTCATAGAACAGCACTTTGTCACATAAATGCACTCATTAACTGGCTCACTTATATAATCACTGGGATTTTTGAGAGCATTCTAGAATGTTCAGGAGGCAGGAAGAAAAAACCTTCCAGAACAATCCTGTTATCTCTTGATAGTGCTTCTAGTGTTTATGGTGGATGAGAGCTCTACTCCATTGATTTCTCTCTTCACCCAGTTAGTGCATTTATGCAATAAGATGCCCATAGCTGTGTCACAATATAATACAATAGAATTTAATGCTTTGTCATGTCTGTGGTGAAAGCACACTTGGAATCTGCCCACAACACTGTAAAAATTCCTCCTTTGCCATAAGATCATAAAAAGGCCTCTGCTCCCATATATTCTCTGGACAAACCAAAGAAGTTGGCAAATATGAAATAAATACTCTTTTCTTCTGCATTATTTATCAACAATGCAAATAAATATGAAATTGCAATGAAAGCGTGACTTTTTTAAAATGATGCTGCAAAATTTTACCTTTGAAGAGTACTGCACATTCTTCTGTGTCCGAGGGGGCAAATTACCATTCCATGAACAGGTAGCCTCATAGAGAGCTGTGAATATCAATAACCAATATTACAAATAGCACAATCCCTATTTTCTCCTCATAAAACAAACTATTTACTAAAGTATAATCCAAAGAATCTAGCACATTATAGGCTCTCATACTGTGAAAATTTAACTGCAAACTCTTAGCCCCAGAATATATTCAGAATACTTTCCATAGTAACACACATACATTCCATAAATTTACCACCACTCATCATAATATACCAATCAATAGCTATTTCAGATTTGGGATATAACATATAAATACTTAATGAATTTTTGCGCATAGACTTTAAATCTATCCCATAAACCCTGTTTCAGGTAAAACTTTTATATAGTATTTATGTGCTAAGAGTTTTACAAATTTGATTGTCTACTGCACTTTGACCCTGGTCACTCATTCAGTAGACAAAAAAAAAACTTTTATATAGAAAGTTATACTTTTTTTTTGTAATCTTATCTATGGATTTTGTTGCTTGTGCTTGGTTTTTGGGGTTAATACATATACAAGATTAAATCTAAGCTACAATAATGTAGAACATCACTAAATATTGTTTTACATTTCTTTTCTCTCTCTAAAGAGAAAGGGAGGAAAAAGCTTAAATAATTTTGGTAATATTATTAACACCTTCAATTCTGTATTAATTAAATATCAGGGAAAATCATCAGCATTATTACATCATTAATGTAAACTGCAAAGTATAGGACCAGTTCCAGTATTATACAGCAATCGTTTACGAACTTTTTGTGTCCACAAATTTTCTTCCAAATCTTATTAATTAAATGTCAAATTTCATTTTTCAAATCTTTAAATCATATTGTTCCAATTTGTTCTACCCAGGACAGAAGAGCGAATGCTGATAGATAATTAACAAAACAAAAACTTAGGCATGCAAAATCTAATATAAATAATCCATTATTAAACACTCCTTATACCGAATTTTGGGTAAAAGAGCAGCCAACTACGAGAATGTTGCACATTTGTTCCAACACATACCTGATGGTGTTAGGTTAACAGCCTGTATAAATACTTAGTTAAGTTACCAGAAATGTCTCCAAGTCTATAGTTAGCTATTGGTCTACTTCCGATGCTACAAGTCTACTCACAAGCAGCATTCCTGTGGAACTGAGCAGCTCGCTCCAGGGAGCTAACAGAGTTGTTTACAGGTGAAGGCAGTGCTGGGGGAGAAGAAGGTAGCCAAGGTTTCTCTTGCTGTGTCTGCTGTACTGGAGGAGACAGAAGCCAGGGTTTATCCAAACTGAGTGTTGGACTTCCTGTAGGGTACTGCAGCAGGGAAGACAACAAAGATGCCTGCAATTGTTGCTGCTGCTGTTGTTGCTGTTGCTGCTGGAAGTAACGTAGTGATGGTCGCATCTGATGCCAGGAACGCTCCTGCTCAGGACTGCTACTCAGTTGTAAGTTTGGTAAAGGAGTGTTTGGCAGGCTCAAGCAGCTCTGTACACAAATATTATTTACACCATTATATTTTTCCTTCTCATGTAAATTGTAAGAAATTAAAGCCAAGATACACAGGAGCCATTCCATGTCAAGTCAAACACCCATTTATATGCATTTGAGGCTTTGAAATAGAAGACACTTTTTTTTTTGTCCATAACCTCAATATTTTGAACAAAGCCAAAGTCAAAATTTTCGAAAAAGTGGGTGAGCCCCAATATATAATCACTTTTATCTCCCGTTCAAAGTCTTGTATAAATTCCATATTGGACTCATTTTAAAGCTTAAGGAACCTACCTTAAACACATACTAGAATGAACCTGATTTAACAGATTAGTTACTTATTGCAGAAATTTGGGCTTCTAAAATTTGATTGTGTGTTGTATATCAACAACCTAAAAATATTTTTTAAATACACATGCATTTTCCATTTATTAGTGTATGCAGTGCAAAGTTTCAGGAGGACATTCATTCAAGTATATTTATAAAAAAAAAAAAACATTCTCCGCTAGAACCCCCAGAACGCAAGCAGTTTCTACCTGGAATGCGAGACCACAAGAAATGGCATAGCGACTCGCAGCTACAAGTTGCCCAATTATTCTTCTGAAACACTTCCAGATTTAAAATACAAACCAACCCTTATCACGGAAAGCCAGATTAGGCGTTTCCTTACACACAGCACGAGTGCAGAATATGTATTTAGTTTGTGGAGAGAGACCAAAATCTGTGCATTTAATCTGTTAAATTTAGTTATGAATATTAAATATTTAATATGAGTAGTACTGGTACTACTACAAAATGGTATGATTGTTGCTTTAACTTCTTTAAAATTAGCAAATGCATGTTCAAGAGAAAAAAAGAATGTGTGACCAGCGACTCATAAAATGCTTTTAAAACTGAAAATAAAAGATGTAGAACTGTCCTCACAACTAAGAGTATGTGCCTCATGTCATAGGAAGTTTTCAAATTCCAGACACAAGTAAAAACAAGAGTGATGTTTGTGAACCTAGTGTTGCTGGACCCAGTACCTATAATATCTGGAGGTCAAGTAAATGAAGGTAGCTCAGAAACTGATAACTCACCTTCACATCAGAGTAGTGATGCAAATGAGATCAAGGAAAGTGTAAGCGTTTCAAATTTTAATACTAGCTTAGTATCAATCTTAGGTGAATCACCCAAAAAGAAAAATGTCTCGAAAAATATTCATACCAGAAATTACAAAAAATAATAGAAAAACTATTTTCGAAAGCTGATATTACAACCAAATCAAGGAATATTTTGGCAATAATGTCTTGCATCACATGGTGTAGGTAGCTTCAAAGAGGCATCTTGTCAATTTCTGAAGCCAAATCTGGTAAACTGTTAGAATATTCTATGGTGGAACAAGTATTAACTTTACATTTCAGTGTTATGGCAGGATAAAAGAATCATGTTTTCATTAAAGGACAAAAAATTAAAAAACAGAAGAGAGCGGTTTTGTGCAAACTAAAAGAAACCACCTGCAGTTTTAAAGATAAGTAATTATATCCCAATATCTAAATAGGTTTCTCGAAATTTGCTCAACCGAGACCTAAACAGTGTAAGTTTACTTCTAGGCACCCAAGGTACACAATCTGTTTGTGTTTACACTCTTGAGAATATGAAATTGATGCTTGATGGAATGGACATTTCCCAAGGTATTGTTCTCTGTAATTATAAGGGCTGTCTCTCTCAAATAATTTGAAATCCCCATCACCAGATTTCTATTTAAGGAAATGTGTTAACTAACTAGGACTGAAAACTTCACCAATAATGTTAGACATTTTTTAAGAAAAAATCTGATGTGTTACACTCACATGACTTTCTCTACTCTTGTACAATCTAATTTTACAAACGCTTATTCTCCATATGGTTCATGTTAATCGAGATATCGAGATGTCAATCTTATTGGTAATTTTCTTGTAGATGCAAGGGAAATATGGTAGCTTTTAAGCGATAGTCAAATATTTTAACGCTGGTTGCTATGTGGCGCATTCCATTCTCTTTGCATGTCCAGGACATAAAAAAAATGAATAACGAATGTGAGAAAAAGTATAAGTATTGGAAAATTTAAGGGAATAACAAGCAATATCTCGAAAACGGTTCACTCAACAAAAGAAATGTATATGACATAAGTTGTGTATTTTAACGCGATCTACATTTTTTGTGTAGTAAAATTTTGTCTATCTCTTATGGTTTACCAGTTATGCAAAAGTCGTTCACAATGAAGAATACTTTTGGAGACATTCCCAGAAAATTCGAGATATACATTTCATTTCTCATGACATTATCTTAAACATATGATATTTTCATCAAAATCGTTAGAGCCATTTTTGAGAAAATTAAAATTTTCGAAAAATCTTCCATGTAAAGGGTAGTCTGGGGTGGGGGGATTTTCTTGAAAACCTTCGTGTCGCATCTCTGGAAGATACTGAACCTAAATACCAAGTTTGGTGCTTATCCGACTGTTCGTTTTTGAGTTATGCTGTTCACAGACACACAGACACACACACAGACACACACACGGACATGTTTCCAAAAATGCTTTTTTTGGATTCAGGAGGTCTCAAAACATGTATTTCCGGTGAAATCTCGGTATCGAATTTTTGGGTGGAATGCAATACTTCCCCTACTTACTATACGTAGTAGAGAAAGTAAAAAAGTATAGAGCAGGCAAACAGTGGCTAACCATAGATACAATCACCTGTTGAAGACTTTCTGGAAAAATTGTCAGATCTTTTAACTTGTACCTTTATAGCTCAACAAGTCTTTTTTTCTGAATACATACTTTGCAATTTTTCGGAAAACTATATCTGTCATAAAAGGTTTCGTTTAAGGGTTACACTGCAACAATAACCAGACAACAAACCATCCATTTGTATTTACTTAAAGAAAATAGCTTAAAACATAAAAAAAATTGTCATATCAGCAAGTTTAAAACATGGTACAAATGCTGTTTCTCTATTCCAACAGCAGGTAACTAAGAAGGAAATAAGTGATATGGAAAAAGTAATTTACTTTTCCTATGCCCTAACACTGTACCGCAACAGAAAAAAAATCTGTAATCATGTGCTTTCATGTGAAAGATTTTTCAGTTAGCACGAAATAGCATTCCCTTGCCACTTCACTAGCAAGGGGCCTTGTGATGTAATTGAGGGTACTACTAAACTTCTAGCAGTCAAGCCAGTCTCCAGCTGGGCCAAGATCCCATCACACCACCTCATAAATCAATTACTTGGGTGCAGAATCATATTACAAACATTACATTTAATTTTATACTGTTAACCAGCACAAACAATGAATGGTAATTTGGAGGCAAGATATGAAACCGAAATACAATAACAATCATGTTAAAGCTACATTGTTTCATACCATTATTAGCATCTAAAGCTGTAGAGAAACTGTATGCATTTCAAAGTGAATGAAAAAAAGGTTCCTGTTTAAACGAACCATGCTAGGTGTGATTTAGGCCTATAGATTGTTTCCAGAGAGCACTGTGTCTTGAAACAAACTTGAATGCTTTGTGCTTTATTCTTCCCACTTATTGTCAGCTGCAGTGGATTCCAGTTTGACTTTATGTGGCGCTCTGGATGTTCACCAGCGCTGGATCAAGTTTACTGCACCACATGACTAGGTAAATAATTTAATTCCAAACAAACCAGAAATAATGCTTTCGTGATATTTAACATGTTATAAAAAATATGGAGCAAGAAGACCGATTTTTTTCTTCAGTGTTTTAAATCACCGATATCATATTTCAATTTAAGTTCTAAAATGAAAAGCCTTTTTAGAACTAGATAGGTTTCATTTAAAATGTGTATATAATATAGGAAGAATAAATTCTTTGAGCTTTCAAATGATATATTTACAAAGTCTCTGATATAAAAAGAACAAGAACTATCCATATTTAAACATGTCACGTAACATACCATTTCTGAAAATTTGTTACTTTGTAACAGGCATAATATTACTACTGTTACACACACGCACATGCACATGTACACTTTTTGTTGTAAGAAAGCATATAGAGAAGTTTATATACATTTTTCTTTAGTTTGAATTATGAATAACTACTGGCATGCAAACAAGTTTGCTAAATAGTGTTATGTTTACTGTATCCATATGCATTTAATTTATAGCTTTCTTATATTAAATAATGTATATTAGTTTGAGCAACAGTCTGATAAAAGTTTCAGTTCTATAAGCAGATTCACTTTTACGCTTTCTCATTTATGCATTAGTTTAACCATCTCCCTTTGAAAACTTATAACTGAGATAATACTGATATGTATACTTTATATCAATAATAAGCATCTTCCAGAAACTTTCAATTTTGGATGAATAACTGATGCCATTATAATTGGCTATACTAAAGCCAAAAACTGTAATTTTAAATTCTGTGTACAATATACCTTAGGTCCCAATTAATTACTTTACCCAAAAGTTAGGGGTGCTCTAATGGGATGCCAAGTCAGAATATCTTTCTTACTATATTACATAACAGAGATCATAAGCATAAGACCATATCTAAAACTGTTTTCATTATTGTTTCACTAAACATACCATTAGATCTGATATATTTCCTTCAATGCTGCTCACACCACTTGTTTCTGAATCAGGAGAATTTGAACGTGAGCCACTCGTAGCACGCTTCAACAGCAAGGCTTGCTCCAATGTTGGGCTGGGGCTGCTGCAGTCACTATCAGAATATATGCTTAACAGAAACAAAGTTGTGTAAATTAGAAAATTGGAGATAGAGGAAACAATGTTCTGTTTGTTGTAAATTTCAATAATGTATCTTGCAAGTTTATCAAAATTTTTGCATCCTTGACAAATTTCTTGTCCACTGTGGTAAAAATTTTGTCTACACATCTGCACCGGAGTTTCTGGTTGCAGAAAAACAATGCACAGAAAATAATAATAGTAGAAACGCAGTACATACTAAAATAAGTACTTTGAGGTTAGGAATAAGGTGTTGCAGAAGGTTTTTACTGCATTACAAGCAGCAACATTAAATTCATGTTAAAAGTCTCCAATTGTGAAACATGTTTGTAGCGTATCAGATGTAAATAACATGCACTCTTGTACAGTAATAGTTACTGTCGCTAGGTGTGTGTGATGTGATGCCTTCTGGATGGTACAGTAATACCAAACTCTCATCTTATTCAAAGTTGAGTTGGTTAGTTGTAATGGTTATTTTCTCATTGTATACCAGGAATCACTAGTTGACAGTATGAACATGCTTGTCATGCAAGCTATATTTCATTTTGATTGACAAATAAAGGTGTATCTTAAAGTCAGATTTCAAGTATGTTCATGCACAGTGCTCCTGCATCTGTGCCCCTAACCTCAAAATGTTCAGTTTGGTAATGCCTTTCTACTCTGCAATTTTCTGGACATTGTTTATCCACACAGTGTATATGAATTTGTACTTTCAAACAGACAAAGAGCAAAAGGCTGAAGTTTTAATCAAATTTAAAATCCCAGAATATTTTTAGAAGTGCCAAGAATCATAAAACTAAATTTGTCATTACTTTCTCACATTACCTACCAATCCTTAATCTTAAAATTTCTAATGCACCTCGTTTCTACTTTATATTCTGGAGCTTACCTGTATGGTGGTGAACCACGAAAAGTGCGAGCATAGCAAGGTGATGTAGGACTAGAGTGGTGTAACAGAGGATCTGAACTGCGCTGAAGAACTCTTAATGGCATAGTTACTTCATGCTGAGGCTCATCATACTGCAAAAATAAAATATTTATTATACACATGTTATATACACTTTATTTCCATTTTCAGCACACACAACACTTATTTGAGAAATTTTATTTGGCCTTTAACATGAAGAAAACTCATGCCTAAAAGAAATGCACTGTTTTAAGGAAACAGAGTGATTAGATCTATGAACCTTCACATCATATTTTTAAAATTTACATTTGCTAAAAACAAACATTTTAAAATAAAGTTCTTAAAGCAAAAATAATCTAAGTATGACGGTGCACAATGAAAAAAGGTATGAATAGGTTGCCAATGTGATACATGGATTAAATGTTGTGTTTTTCCAGGCTCACACGCTCCAGCAAGCCCAGTAATCTCTACTTCTTGTAAAATTTATCAAATTATCACTTGGTAATATATACTGACCAATATTATTAGTAACAACAGCAAGTGTTGCTGCACAAACTAAACTCTTCCTACGATATAAATACTATGTACTACCCATGGAGGAAGATTATGCAAAACAGCTGTATACTGGAGTATTGAAGAATTTTAATCAAAGAACAAATTACGACTTCAGGCTTTTTCTGCATTTGTAAGATCAGCAGAGTGATGAAGAAGCTTTCCATACCTATTCTACAATAATTTTTTACAAGGTTGTTTTCTGTCTATTTCCATTAATGTGATGAAATGGTTTCAATACAAGCTCTGTTCCTACTTAGATGCATAGAGATCTAGGATAACTGTCAAATGTTTAAAAAGCAGCTTGCTGTATTTGCATCCTTTTGCTTAGGCTGATGAGAAGCAAAAGAACAAACCTAGCATTACAAAAGTGTGGCCTGAATTTAGACCAACAGAAGAAAACATCTTAAATGCCAAAGCTACTTGCAAAGTTATTTAACACAAATTACATATGTTAATAATTTCTACAATTTTCGTGTAATAAATTTGATCTTTTTATAGTTTATCAGCTGTATGAAATTCTCCAACATTCATTAACAATGAAGAGGACTTTACATGCTATTCACAGAAAATTCAAAATATAAATTTTATTGTTTAAAACAATACCTCAACATTTGATATTTTAATCAAAATCTTAAGAACTGTTTAAGAATAACATTTTTCATGAAAAGAATGTCTCTTCACTTTAGAAATGCTTTTGGCTCTAAGGGATCTCCATCGAGATACTGATGTCAAATGTTTGGGTAGAATGCAATACATTTTTTACCTAACAAAGGCAAATGGCAAAGAGAAAATCTGATGTGTTTGATTCACACGACTTTCTCTACTAGTTCCTACAAAAGCTTATTCTTATATCTACTTCTTGTTAATCAAGATAAACTTTCATTACAGAATTACATATTTCATTGTACATATAAGGATACAGTAGGCTTAAGTGATGGTCAGATGTTTAAAAAGCGGATCACTATGTGATGGCTTTGAAATTCCATGCTTCCTTGCATGACCGTAAGAAAAAAATACTTAGCGACTTACCACTTGAAAAAAGTATTACGTATCTATTTTAAAATTCAAATGAGTAATGAAGAATATCTTTGAAATTTATTTATTTAATAAATATAAATTGCTACTAATGATATTTACATTTTTAGTACAGTAAGATTTAGTCTCTCTTACAGTTCACCAATTATACAAAAGTCATTCAGAATGAAGAGAACTTCACGGGTTATTTCGTACATTTTATTCATGAAAAGATTTTAAACATACAGTATTTTGATCAAAATTGCTAGCCATTTTTGAGAAAAACAGAATAAATTTTTTTCCACTAAATGGTAGTTTGGAGAGGGGGGACTTTTCTTGAAAGTCTTGTGTGTTGCATCCTTACACGACACCAAACTTAAATACCAATTTTGGCATTTAACAAGCTTAGAGGACTGAGCAAAATTACCGGTATTTCACACCCAATATTATAATAATAATAATAAATAATAATAATAATAATAATAATAATAATAATAATAATAATAATAATAATAATAATAATAATAATAATAATTTTTATCCATAACACTTAACATGTTGTCGGATACGTCAGAAATATATACATTTATTTATATTACAATTCATCCAACCTATGCAAACATTTTTGTATTAGATATTTGTTTAGTTCATTTTTAAACAGTTTCCCTTTTTTGTTTTTAATGAAATCAGTAATTTATTGAACAGTATTTTTCCCATTATTAAGGGATCTTTATCAGTTGACTTCTTATTTACAGTTATTCTATGGTAATTGTTTTGTGACCTTGTTTCATGGTTATGATAGTGCTTATTTAAGTTACCTACTCCGTCTTTACTAACTACAAACATGACTACTTTAAAAACACAAAGATACTACCGTTAGAATTTTGTTATCTATAATGACATTTCTACATGATTCTCTTCTATTTACATTAGTAATCTGTTCATGTTGGTTATACAAGAGCTGCCCCAAACCTCAACTGCATATTGTAGATGTGGATGTATTATTCCATAGGAGGTCAATTTCAGATGTTCAGAATTTAAGTAATTGGCTAGGTTCCTTTATAAGTAGAGATGTGCACTTATCTTCTTACATATGTAGTCAATATGGTGTCTAAAGGTTAGGTTTTCATCGATAATTACCCCTAAGAATTTTATTTTATCTAATTGCTGGATAGGTTCACCATTTATTGTTACATTTATAGGACTTTATAGAATGGGACGCTAAGAACCACAGCAGTTAAAGAGCGTCCATAAATTTAAAAAAAAAAAAAAAAAAAAAAAAAAAATCACAACTATACTTAAATTAGAATTGGCATAGCTAATTTATGAAGTGAGTATTGTAAGCACACAAAGAAAAGTAAAAGAGATGAATAGGTTAAGAAATATCTTTAACCTGCATCTTAAAGGTGCAAAATTTGGTATATAAAAATTACTTATTTACTTAAACCTTATAAAAGTGAGAGAATCTCAAAACCTTAATTTCGGGTTAAACTTCTATATCAATTTGTTTCAACAAATGTAATACTTCCATCTGTCTTATATGAGGTGAAGAAAAAGTAAAACACATTCAAAACTTTTAAATGAGAAACAAGGTAGTGTGTTCCAACAGCTACAATATTTTCTTTAATAATGTTATACTGCAAACTGCTCTAAAAATAATCCATACAGATGCTTATTTATCTGCCATCCATTAATTATGATAAATATTAGTCAAAAATAGTTTCAATTAAGTAAACATATAGTAAAATATGTTATGGGTACAGAGAATGGACCAACAAGGGTAGTCAAGGTCATTAAAGCATAGACTTTTGAATGGGAGGTCTGATGGCTCAAATCCCACCAGCGCCCTTCTACCTGACTGAAGTTTCTTCCAGGTTTTCCTCAGTCCTCGCATCTGGCAAAAGCAGGCAGGTGCCCTAAACTTGGGCCAGGAGCATTTCTTTCCCAAATGTCATTTGATTTCCTGCATCACCAATGTTTCTACCTGTGGTGCCGTTATGTATTAAGGCCAGGTGTTTAAAACTATGAAAAACATTCCCAAATGTAAAGAAACCAAAATAAGAGGAAATGTAAAGAGGGAAATGAGTATTTACCAACAGAAATACTAGGGAAAAATTTGATGAATAGGAAATCAGTGAATGACATCAAAAAGTTTGCCACCTATTTAGGAAAAGTAAAAAGTAGGTGGACGAGGAACGTAAATAAATTGGGGGAAACAGAATCTTTATAAATTTAACTACAATAGAAATGGATAGGCCATAAGTCTTCCTGTAAAGTGGTACAATAGCAAGATAACCGTGTTCAAGCTTTCCGAGGCACAGGACTAGTCAGAATATCTTGAGTACAAGCTGACTATATTCAGTTAGGGAGAATGTAGTATTTTGAGTTTAACAACTAATGTCTAGCAATATAACTGAATATTACATTATAATATATGCAATTATAGAATTTTTTTTTATGTTTTAATGTCCTTTAACCTGATAGGTCATATCAGATGATGAATGAAATTGGTGAAGTAATGCTCAAATGAGCCTGGGGTCCACAGAGCTTGAAGTTACTCAACATATGTCTTCTCAGATAAGAAAAAACTCCAGGAAAATCTTATCCGGTAACTCACCCTAATCAAAATTTGAATTCGGGATCTCTCGAATGTGAAGCAGACATGCTATACCCACACCACAGAGGTGGGCCTGAAATTATTTGTTGAATGATATATAAATTTGGTGTTATAAATAAATTCATTAAATAAAAAATAATTAAATAAAAATAAAATAGGAGGAGATTGAGGCAACACTTAACTACTTAAAAAGTAGTAATGCCACTAAATCTTACACAAGTCAACAACACTTATTTCCGAATGACCTCGGCAGATATCCAAGGTGTAAGGGTATTATCGAAGAGAAAGTTACTAGCTAAATAAACCATTTTTTTTTGACTTGCCTGATAATTGTGATGTATAGAATTGCTTGAAGTGGACGAGGGAGAACTGAACTGCTGGCTGCCTGTACTCAATGGACTGTGGCTTGTATTTCCCAGCAGAGGACCTCTGGGCAGATTCAGACCCAACAAGTCTGATATTGACATCATAGAGTCTCCTGCAACAAAAGAGGAATTATGAACTTTGTGCTTCTGAAAACATGATTATATTAGAGCCATTGATGTTTGTGTAGAGGGCCACAGATCCCACTTAAATCCTCAATCACTCACATAGTGCATCATTGTATGTTAGTGATTTTCAGCATTACTATTGTCCCGTTAAGAGTATGCAAATCCTAATTCCAAATATAGATTTATCTTCTGACTGAATGCAACAGTTTAGATTTTGAACATCTTTATTTGTGATCTTCAAGTCTGCTTCTCTGTATTTTCAAAAACAGAGTAAATCAATCCTTGAGACTTATACACCTACTGGGAAAAACAGGTCACTGTAATTTTTAGTGATACAAGAAATACAGATTTTAAAGCCAAACAAAACTGAATACACTATCTTATTTTAATGTTTCCCCTCAATCCACAAGGTTTAGAAGGCTTCAATAAAGTTTATATTTCTTGTTAACACTGCACTTAATTTGATGTTTAATTCACTCTAAACATCTATAACACATTTCATTAAATTACTTAAAAGACATACGCACACGCATATGCACACTCTCACGCAAAATTTATTGACAACTTCAACAATTATGCTCTCTAGCTTTCACTGGCAATCAAAAACGTTGAAGTCTTACATTTACATTACTTTTCCTGTCCAATCTTCGACAAAGTATTCTTACAAAAGTGTTTTTTCTGCCTTAATAGAGATAAATATTTGCAGAAACAGTTTAATTACACACTTCATTGTACTTACAAGGAGGATATAGGAGGTTGAAGCATTAGTCAAATATTTAAAAGGCAGGTTGCTCTGTACTACCTTTGAAATTCTATCTGCACAACATCAAGAGAATCAAAAGAATAGTGACTCAACACTTCAAAGAATCTGAAGTATTGGAAATTCAAACCAATAGCAGCATGTATCTTAGAAATGGTTAATGCATCAAAATAAATTGAAACAAAAATAAATCTAAAGGTTATGTTAATGAGGTTTACATTTTTCATGCAGTAATTTTGTCTATCTTTTACTGATTACCAGTTATACAAAATTCATTTAAAATGAAGGACTCCACAAACAAATGCTATTTGCAGAAAACTTGAGGTATACATTTTATTAGTAATGCAAATATCTTAAAACATGTGATGTTTTATCAAAGTAATTAGAGCCATATTTGAGAAAACAAGAAATAGAGAAAAATATTACGTAAAAGGTAGTTAGGAGTGGAAAACCTTCATGTTGCATCTTTGGAAATGCTGAAAATCATGCACTTTGTTTTCGAGTATGTTGTGCCTGACACACTGCTTCAGGGGGCCTCAAAACATGTATTTTCGGTCAAATCTAGATGTCAATTTTTTTTTATGGAATACAATGTTTCCTGTATATGCCATATGTAAGCAGTAGAGAAAGTAAAAATTGGGGAAGAATGTTTAAAGCTTATTTTTAGAAGATTTTAATTAATGCTATTTGCTTCAAATGATTTGAATTTGGTTAAATTACCTGGGAATTTAATTTTTATTAGTTTTATTAAAATTACACAAACTGCTCATTACTGTCAGTTATATAATGTATGTGGGACCTAATAGATTTCAGTTAATAAAAATTGCACATAATAATTGCCATTCTTTTAATTGTGCTGAGTTTTGCTAGTTTCTACTTGTGACAAATCCTGACGGTGTCTGTACTTAGGAAACATTTTTTATATTATAAAACATAGAATTCCAACTTCACATGTCCATTTTTAAACTTTAACTATACCTACTTAACTAGGAAGTATACAATTTACTTGCTCTTTAAGTTTAGGAATACTTTAACAACTATACAATAATTTTAACTCAAAATGATATGCTGCACACTAGTTTAAAAAAAAAAAAAAAAAAGAGGGGGCTTATCTCAACTAAAATTGTCTGAATGAAATGAGTGATGATAAATTTATAACTGAATTCCGAATTAAGATAATATATCGGCAAAATTTGACAAGAAACAAAGATAAAATAGACACCTCTTGTTTTTTATTGTTATACCTTGTATATTGATACTAAATGGTTGTTTTCATTATATCGGCTGTTTTTAAAGATCTAAATGTACATTTACATGGCTCCATACCATTTAGGCAAAGCACAGTGCATGTTAAACTTTTCATTTCCGCCCCCCTTTCTTTCTTTTTAAACTCAGTATATTTCACTGCTCAAAAGGTTCTGTGAAGTTTTTAATTTATACACTTTACATTTTCAAGAGAGTTTCAGCTAAAAGGATTTAAAAATTGTTCTGTAGTTTTAAAAAGATATCATTGCTTATTTGCAATTAAATATTTTTCAAAGTTGAAGTCAATAAAATTGAATTCAATAGCACTTATATGGAAATCATTTATTAAACTGTTATTGTAACAGTTCACATCTACTCCAAACACACTAATAAGCTAATTTAACCATTTTCCTTTAAGTTTTAATCACATTTCCAAACTGACGCTAGTAGAGCAGAAAAGCCAAGAATTTTTTTCTAGTACACTATTTAAAATGAATCAACAAATCCGAGGGCCGAGATGATAATCCACAGATACGAGCACCGCCGATAAACAGCAAGTTGGAATATACCAACTCGTGCAACGCACCGAAGTATTAATGGTAGTCTAACCAACAGGAAGGAACGTGTAGTGCAAGAGAGCTTTCTGGAGCAAATACTTCATGTATCAAGAAAATGATACGCCAGCTTAAATCAGGAGTTTAACCCGAGCCGTTTTCACACGCTGGTCGGCTGGAGTGTAAACATGTCTTCACCCTCAAAGAAACTAACTGATATTGCCAGGATTGTCTAAATTACGTGACGCGTCGAATGAAGAAACGACGAGTGCTACATTTTACCAGCTTTAATTGACCAAGAGAATCTTCCACACAAATTAATCCAAAATATACGTGGTTTTTCTCTAAGCAAGAACTGAAAATGCGAACCATAACTCCTAAACTACTGTTTATACATCCTTTGTGAATTCCCATGGACACATTTAAATGCACTACGGTGGTTTGTATTTAACTGCGTATTTCTAAATTTTAAGCCTACAATTATTGCAAATACAACACCTATGTTAGTGTCAAAATGTAAATATACCAGACAAAACTGAAATTATCACACCTCTTTTCTCAGTTTTATTCAGGCTTCATTATTCTCTTTTATGTGCGCATTAAGGTGCGCCATAAGTGGGTTATCTTCCGTAACAAAGTTTTTATTTCTTTATCGCTCTTCGCTTGACACGTTAAAAATTATTAATCAACAAACAACTCAACTTTTCTTCACACTAGTCAATGAAATAAGGTAATGAAGAAATTAACACATGAAATATAAACAAATGCTAATTAATGGATGTTTTTGTTTTCGTATTACCGTTTGTTTACAAAGGCGGAAACGGAAGAAACGCGCAAATATTTCAAATGCTTTGAAAGCCAGGCACTAAAAACCTCATGCGCAACAGTCGCGAATTTCTCTCCCCAATATTTTCATACATTATGTATGATCTACAAATTACTCACAAGAGTAGTTCCCCCCCCCCCATGTGCTCTTAACCACAACATATGCCACCAATGAATTCCATTAAATTAGTAATATAAAGCTTATTCGCTAATATAAGAGTGACATTTTTAAAAAGTAGGTGTGCGTTATCCTTTAGCTCTAACAAAATAATGAAGATTGATTATTTCAAAGTATACTGCTTAAAACGTGAAAAAATTAGTCGGTAAAGATCCGTTATTTTGAAGTAGTATGCCACAAACATACGAGATTTTTAACACGATAGATTACACTAATAGTAACTTCTTGTCTATTTTATTTTTTATTTGCTGCATTTATGTGCTGCGGTTAACATCTGAAATCATATCGGCGGCTTTGACTTTGATCAACATTTGTTCATCAGCAAACTAGTTCACTCGTTCACTCGTTTTCAGTTAGTGTTAAGTGGTTTTTGCTCTACTTTAGGATTTCCGTTTTTCTCGTTTATGCGCTCAAACTCTTAAGAGATGATAGGTACTAATCACAACTAAACTAAATTTTCCAGCCCTCCAGGTGGAACCGAGCCCGCGATCTCTGGATTTGGAGGCTTGCATGTTCTGGTCTCTTTTTATGGTCAAGTTAAACACATTTAACAAGAATACAGCAGGCCTGGTCTTTATGGAAAATCCAAAGTATGCAATTTATGCCATGCCTACATCTCAAACTTTGTATTTTGATCAAAATCAATTGGGCCATTTTCGAGAAAATACCATCAAGTGGCCACCTCCTTGGTGTGGGGTTAGCATGTCTATCTCGCGTTCAAAGGACCTCGAGTTCCAATTTCTAGGGCGAGTCAAACAAGCTCTTTTCCCGCGATTTTCCTTTAAGCTCAGAAGACGTATGTCGGGTAACTGAGTTCTGTGGACCCTGGGTTCATATTTCACTCGTTTCAGTCACTCATCGTCAGAAATGATTTACCGGTTAGTTTAATGAAAACTTGTTCCATTTATATGACGCCTTTAACATTTAAGGTCATATCGGCGGCCTTTTACCTCTGGAACAATTGGCCATCAGCAACGATGTTCACTCACTTACAGCGGTGTTAATCTTTGGGTTGGCATTACTTAAATTCACAAACCATTCACACTTCCAGACTCTAGGGAGGATGGGGAATAATCCTGGCTAGAGAAAAATTCCCACCTTCCAGACAGGGATCAAACCCGAGACCTCTGGTGGTTAGCATGCTAATCTCCACATTCAGTCAGATTGGAAAATTCCTTGAAAAACTTTCCATGGTTGCTATATTTTCATACATAAAAACATTACACACAGATTCTCCCACATATATTTGATACCTCGTGTGATAGTCTGTGCATATGTTGAGAATATTCAATAAACCAGGTTCCTCTGTTTTACAAAATTAAATTAAACTGAGTTTTATTTGTGGACGCTCTTTAACTGCTATGGTTCTTAGCGTCCTATCAGGCTTGAGGTTCTTTTACGTGCCATAAATCTACGACACGGGACCACCGACTTCACTTCTCTTCCGAAGGAAGCCGTGAATTTTACGCCCGAAAAAAATCCATCGCCCTCCGCCGGGATTGAACCCGCGACCACGGGAACTAGAGGTACCCCTAGACCTGGAGGAGGACCTTGTTTTAAGTATAATAACATAGTAACCTTAAGAAGTTTGCCTTAAATGAATTAGCGTCTTTTCTCCTACATATATTTGGTCCTATGATGCGACAGAAGATTCTGAAAAAAGGTTAACAATTTTTATTAAAATACCATGTATTTAAGATATTCTCATGATAAAATATATGTGTTACATTTTCTGGGAATAGCTTGAAGTGATCTTCATACTGAATGACTTGTCTAACTAGTAAACCATAAGAGACAAAAATCTTATTACACATAAATACAGACCACAATTTGTTCAAATGAAAATGTATTGTGGCGTTAACCACTTCCGAGATATCTTTTGTTATTCGTTAGAATTTTCGAATATTTATACATTTTTTCTCGTGGTCATACAAGGGACATGGAATTTCAAAGTTATCACATAGCGACATGTCTTTAAAAAATATGACTATTGCTTAAGCCTTCTTAAACCTAATAACGAAATGTGTAATTAAAGTTTACCCTGCTTAATAAGAAGTATAGTTTGTAGAATGGAGTAGAGAAAGTCACGTGAGTGCAAACACCAGCTTATTTCCACTACCTTTCGTTAATCACGAAAGATACTCAATTAGGTAAATATTACGGTGTAATACACATTTTGTCATAGGTACACAGGAGGCTGGCACAACTAACCCTTTAAAAGCAGCTATGGTGTTAAACACTATTTTCAAGGGCTCATAAGAAAAAAAAGACCGTTTAATATTTCAAATGTACTGCTTCAGATACTCGTAAGCGAAAATTGAAAGGAATTGCTACGAATAGCTTGGAAATAGTTAACGATACGAATATGTTTTATATGAACTATATTTTGGCAAGTTGTAAATTTTTCTTGTATATTTTGGCCTGTTTTCCCGGTTACATAGAATGCAGTGATGATGAAGGCTTCATAGGTTATTTACAGAAAATTCGTTATGCCAAGAGTCCTTCCAGAAAGTATTCGTCTCCATTTTAGAAAAGTTCTAACAGCCAAATTAACGGAGAGAGAATTATCATTTTTAATATACAGAAAGGACAAACAATATTACAATTCACAGTTTTACACGCATTTAACATAGCAATTTTTTTATACATCCGAAATTGCTGTGAAAGTAAATTTTGATCTGACGGGGGGAAATATGTCACAGAATTATTTTTACTTGACTTTCATTGAGGCCTGTGCTTTACAACTTCGTAAATTTATTTTCCCCGTCAGTTTAATTCATATGTTTGGCGATATTGTCAGGTATATAAAAATAATTGCTCTATTAAATGCATATAAAATAATTTAAGTACCACACATAATAAAGTTGAAAAATCGATGCAACTTTCAAATAATTAAATAAAATTAAAAATATTTTAAATTGACAGAACACGCAAACTGTAATATCCTTTGTTATTGCTGCACATTTGAAATTAAGATTCTCTCGATTTATTTGGTTGTCAGAATTATTTTAAGTGGAGATGAATACTTTGGGTTGCTGTATTTTAATTAAAAATATCAGAACCACATCCGAAAAGCGTTGTAGAGCAAAGAAATTCCATTTTAAAACGTAGTCGTGTGTCGTACAATCAAGTTTTCATTTGTGGTTACATTTATACAGGCTCATTCGTGGTCCACTACAGGAAGCCTCAATACATCAATTGTAGTAAAACCTCGATATCGCTTTTTTATTGTTTCTACCACGTATCTAGTAGGTAGAGAAGGTATTGCATTTCACACAAAAGTTCGTTATCGAGATTTCACAGGTTTTCAAAACATGTTTCGAGGCCACCTGAATACAAAATTTCTTTAAAAAATCCGATGTGTTACACTCACATGGCTTTCTCTACTCTTGTAAAACAATTCTTACAAACGCTTATTCTCCATATGCTTCATGTTAATCGAGATATCGAGATGTTAATCTTATTGCTAATTTTCTTGTAGATGCAAGGGGAATGGGTAGGCTTTAAGCGATAGTCAAATATTTTAAGAGGTGGTTGCTATGTGGAATACTCCATTCTCTTTGCATTACCAGGACAAAAAAATGAATAAGGAATTTGAGAAAAAGTATAAGTATTGCAAAATTTAAGGGAATAACAAGCAATATCTCGAAAATGGTTCACCCAACAAAAAAAAAACGTATATGACTTAAGTTGTGTATATTAACGGGATCTACATTTTTTGGTTAGTAAACTTTTGTCTATCTCCTATGGTTTACAAGTTATGCAAAAGTCGTTCAGAATGAAGAACACTTTTGGAGATATTCCCAGAAAATTCGAGATATACATTTCATTTGCTATGAAAATATCTTAAACATATGATATTTTAATCAAAATCGTTAAGAGCAATTTTTGAGAAAATTAAAATTTTTGAAAAATGTTCCAGGTAAAGGGTACTCTGGGGTGGGGGGATTTTCTTGAAAACCTTCGTGTCGCATCTCTGGAAGATACTGAACCTATATACCAAGTTTGGTGTTTAATTGGCTGTTCATTTCTGAGTTATGCTATTCACGGATACACACACGGACATGTTTCCAAAAATGCTTTTTTTTTTTGATTCTTCTTTGGATTTGTTCTTAAAACATGTATTTCCGGTGAAATCTCGGTATCGAATTTTTGGGTGGAATACAATACTTCCCCTACTTACTATACGCAACTAAAAAACGAAAACCCTGATAAATACCAAACTTGGTATTTAATCCAGTATCTTGCAAAGATGCGGCACGGAAAATTTTCATGAAAATTCCCCCTCTCCAGACTACCCATTAAATGAAATAAAAATCGATTTTTTTTATTTCCTCAAAAATGTCTAAGAATTTTGATTAAATACCATATATTTAAGATATTTACATGACAAATAAAATGTATATCTTGAATTTTCTGAGAACAACATCTGAAGTTCTCTCCATTCTGAATTAATGTTTTATAATTTCTAAAATGTAAGAGATCCACAAAAACTTACTGCACAAAAAATGCAGATCTCGTTAAACACATTATTTCAAATACTTAACTTTATGGTATAAGCCATTTCCGAGATATCCGTTATTTGTTTAATTTTTTCAATACTTTGTCATTTTTAAAAGTGCTGTTGCTATTCAATTTTTCTTGCGATGTCTTGGAAAGATAACGAATTTTAAGACCAGCATATATCGTCCCGATTTTAAAAAGCGGTATGTCTATTGGGTTTCCTGTACCTATTCCCTTTCTACCTACAATCAAATGTGTATTGAAACTATTTCTGCAAAGGTTTCTCTCGACTATAGAGTATATCGCCGAGGTTTTTTAAGAATAGTTTGTAGAAATGGGTAGAGAAATACATGTGATGTAATCCATTATTATTACTTTTTTGGAATGCAACTTTTCCTCTGATTTAGTATGCAGTATGTAATAAAGTAGGTTACTTTACATTTCTGTAGCAATATTGCGCTCAAATGCCGGCCGCTGCATCAGATTTCTTATGAATAATCTCGACAGCGCTGATGATAATTTATTTAAGGTTGCTGGCAGAGTCTGCCCTTTCACCGATAGAATCGAATTCATGTCACCTCCCTGCCGACTGCGGACTTTTCTCAGGGGCGACTACGATCTTCCTCTACCCATGCGAAAGTCTTCGCCAATAGTTAACTTTCTATGCATACGTCTATTGATTTCTTGCTCTCCACCCCCTCCTCCTAACTTTAGAAACAGAATCCATCATTATTTTGTAACTTAGCGCCCTGGAGGTCCTTTTAGATAGCACGACACATTTGTTTGATTGAAACCAAATTAAAATATGTTATTAATATAAGTAACAAGCAAATTCATTGTAATCAGTTTCGAGTAAAATTATTTGCCTAATTCTTTATATTAACATTACTTTTATTTATAAAATAATTTAAATTTTATTAAATTTATTATTTTATACTAAAGTATTTTCTTACAAATAGACATTACGAAATTTGGTATTTATTTAATGGACTATTTCAAAGCGTGCATTGCACCTCAAGAAGGCGGAAACAAATAACAAACAAATGATGATAATTCGTACAGCAGAATGAATGGCGTAAGAAGAATTTGCAAGCAATGAAATTGATTGGGGCACCAATTTTCGCCTGAGAATCAATAAAGATAACTTAAAAAGATTTATCACCGAGCTTGTTCTAACATTTAAAGTAGACGCACCGAAATTAGAGCACATCGAACTCCTCGGCAACATTCGTATCTGCTCGATACAGCTGTTTACATCCGTTCTCATTTTGCCTTCTCTACCGCCTACATAGTAGATAGAAGCTTATGTATTCCACCAAAGGTTCGATACCGAGATTTCACCGGAAATACATGTTTTGAGGCCACTTAATCCAAATAAAGCATTTTTGAAAACACGTCCGTGTGTGTGAATAGTATAACTCAAAAACGAAAATTCTGATAAATACCAAACTTGGTATTTGAATTAAGGATGTGACATGAAGATTTTCAAGAAACTGCCCCCACCCCAACTACTCTGTACCTGGAACATTTTTCGAAATTTTTGATTTTCTAAAAGATGGCTATGATTTTGATCAAAATACCATATATTAAAGATATTTACATTACAAATAAATATGTATATCTTACATTTTCTGGAAATAGTCTGTGAAGTCCTCTTCATTCGGAAGGAATTCTGTATAATCTTGTATAAGTGGTAAACGTTAAGCGATCGATGAAAACGTACTACACAAAAAATATATTTCAAATAAGTTTTTTTGTGGCATAAGCCATTTCTTATATATGCGTTATTAATGGTTCAAATTATTCATTTCTTGGCCATTCTTTAAGTCCTGTTCACATTCTGTTGTTTCTCGCGAATGCATCGAAACAGTATGGAATTGTAAGGTCAGCATATAGCGTCTAGTTGTTAAACATTTGACTATCGCTGTTCTCTTTGCATCTATAACGAAATGTGTAATGTAGCTATTTCTGCAAAGGTTTCTTTAAATTAAAATGTAGTAGATATAAAAATAAGCTTTAATTAACAATAGTTTGTACACTCACTAAAAAACGATAGAGGGTAGAGAAAGTCATGTGAATTTATCAGTTTTCTTCACAGCGTCTTCTCGTAATATGCCAGAGAAACATGTACAACACGGGTTTTAATGGTTTTCATTTTTTCTGTATCTACTCATTCTTCCACAAACGATTCTTGTAAAAGCTTATTCTTCTATCTATTTGTAGTTAATAGGGAAAAACTTTCACTAACTTTTTACATTTCGTTGCAGGTGTAAGGAGGATACAGTACACTAAATATAGTCAAATCGTTTAAAAAGCAGATCCCAATGTAATGGCTTTGCATAACCACAAGAGAGAACGAATACCAACTTGCTACTCGAAAAAACCATCTTATGTATTGCATTAACATGATTTTCCCTACTCACTATTACAAAATCTTATTCTCCTATCTGCTTCTTGTTAATCCAGATAAACTTTCAACATAAATTTACACATTTTGTGGTAGAATACACTAGTCAAAGCGATAGTCCGATCTTAAAGAGCGTGTCGCTATGCAGTGCTTTGAAATTCCATGCTCCTTGCACCGCTACCAGGAAAATGTGTTACACTCACATGACTTTCCTACTCTTGTACAAACTATTTTTACAAACGCTTATTCTCCATATGCTTGATGTTAACTGAGATATCGAGATGTCAATCTTATTGCTAATTTTCTTGTAGATGCAAGGGGAATATGGTAGGTTATAAGCGATAGTCAAATCTTTTAAGCGCTGGTTGCTATGCGGCGCATTCCATTCTCTTTGCATGTCCAGGACATAAAAAAAATAAGTATTGAAAAATCTGATGTGTTACAGTCACATGACTTTCTCTACTCATGTACAAACTATTTTTACAAACGCTTATTCTCCATCTACTTCATGTTAATCGAGATAAACATTTGCAGACTATCTTATTGCTAATTTTCTTGTAGATGTAAGGGGAATATATATTTACAAGGGCAATGTAGAAAAACAGTAGCCTTTAAGCATAGACATATCTCTTAATAGCTGGTTGCTAGGTGCAGCACCATTCCCTTTCCCACAGATTAATACTCTTTGCATATCCAAGACAAAAAAATGAATAACGAATTCCCATTTGAGAAAATAAGTATTGAAAAATTTAAGGGAATAATAAGCAATATCTCAAAATTGGTTCACTCAACAAAAAAAATGCATATGACATAAATTGTGTATTTTAACGCGATCTACATTTTTTGTGTAGTAAAATTTTGTCTATCTCTTATGGTTTACCAGTTATGCAAAAGTCGTTCACAATAAAGAATACTTTTGGAGACATTCTCAGAAAATTTAAGATATACATTTTATTTGTCATAAAAATATCTTAAACATATGATATTTTAATCAAAATCGTTAGAGCCATTTTTGAGAAAATTAAAATTTTCGAAAAATCTTCCACGTAAAGGGTACTCTGGGGTGGGGGATTTTCTTGAAAACCTTCGTGTCGCATTCTTGGAAGATACTGAACCTAAATACCAAGTTTGGTGTTTATCCGACTGTTCGTTTCTGAGTTATGCTGTTCACAGACACACACACAGACACACGGACATGTTTCTAAAAATGCTTTTTTTGGATTCAGGGGGTCTCAAAACATGTATTTCCGGTGAAATCTCGGTATCGAATTTTTGGGTGGAATACAATACTTCCCCTACTTACTATACGTAGTAGAGAAAGTAAAAATGAATAACCAATTTGAGAAAAAGTAAAAGTATTGGAAAATTTAAGGGAATAACAAGGAATATCTCGAAAATGGTTCACTCAAAAAAAAAAAAATGTATATGACATAAATTGTGTATTTTAATGCGATCTACATTTTTTGTGTAGTAAAATTTTGTCTATCTCTTATGGTTCACCAGTTATGCAAAAGTCGTTCACAATGAAGAATACTTTTGGAGACATTCCCAGAAAATTCGAGATATACATTTAATTTGTCATGAAAATATATTAAACATATGATAATTTAATCAAAATCGTTAGTGCCATTTTTGAGAAAATTGAAATTTTCGAAAAATGTTCCATGTAAAGGGTAATCTGGGGTAGGGGGATTTTCTTGAAAACTTCGTGTCGCATCTCTGGAAGATACTGAACCTAAATACCAAGTTTGGTGTTTATCCGACTGTTCGTTTCTAAGTTACGCTGTTCACACACACACACACACACACACACACACACACACACACATACACACACGCGTTTCTAAAACGGATTTTTTGGATTCAGGGGGCCTCAAAACATGTATTTCCGGAGAAGTCTCGGTATCGAATTTTTGGGTGGAATACAATACTTCCCCTACTTAATATACGTAGTAGAGAAAGTAAAAAGAGTGATTTAAAAGTTGAGAAAAGCAGAAGTATTTTGAACTTCGTCAATAACAAGGAATATCTCGGAGATGGCTAACTCCACAAAAACGTGTTACTTGGCGTAAATTGCGTGCTTTAACGAGTCTACATTCTTTTACCCGCAAGATTTTGTCTATATCTTACTTTTACCAGTTATACGAAAGTCATTTAGAATGAAGACTACTTCACATGCTATCCTCAGGACATTCTGGATATATATTTCAGTTGTCACGTAAATATCTTAAATGTGCTATTTTAATCAAACTCATCTGAGCCATTTTTGAGAAAATAAAAAATTTGAAAAAATCTATGTAAAGGATAGTTGGAGCGGAAGATTTTTCTGAAATCTTTGCGTCGCATCTTTGGAAGATGCTGAACATAATACCAAGTTTGATATTTATCGGATCTTTCGTTTTGGAGTTATACTGTTCACATACACATATGCGCGCGCGGACCTTTTTCTAAAAAATGCTTATGCACCGAGTCCTAAACATATGCGCATTTCCGGTGAAATCTCCATACTGACTATGGGTGAAATACAATACCTTCTCTATGTACTAGGTAGTACGTGGTAGAGAAAGTTAAAACGAAAAGTCTGATATATATACCAAACTTAGTAGTTAGGTTCAGCATTTTTAAAGGATGCCACACGAAGATTTTCAAGAAAATACAACACCCCAGACTAGCATTTACATGGAAGAATGTTATTGTTATTTTTTATTTATTTTTCTCAAAGATAAGAGCCCTAACGACTTTGATTAAAACACCGGAATGTTTTAGTGACTAATATGTATATCTTAAATGCATGCATTTTTAATTTGATTTATTTTGGGTCGCTTTAATAGCATGGTCATATCGCGACCTTTATATGATAGCAAGTTACAAAATGGTAATATTTACACTTTTACAATCATTAAAAAAAATTACACTTTCTTATAAGCATCAGTCTTTTTCGTTGTTTGGTGGTATTTAGAGCACTTAGTAGGTCAATGAAGCCAGCCTGAAGTCTCCATCTGGTGTATTTTGGACATTGCAGCAGGATGCGTTTCACAGTAAGTGTTGCATTGCAGGTCTTGCAGTTTGGTGGTGGTTCTTTATTAAGGATGAATGAACGTGTCAGTTTGCAGTGACCAATTCTGAGGGAGTAACTGCTACTTGTTCCGACGTTCAATTGTTCGGAGAAGTGTTCAAGTGTTCCATAAGGAATAGACAGAAACAAACTGTATGAAACACATAGTTATTCAGGTATACAATTTATATCAAGAGAACTTCTAATTTATCTAACAAGTAGATAGAGGAAGTATAGCATTTCACCCAAACCTCGATAAGAGGTTCTGAGGCCCCAACAGTTATCTATAAAGTTAGGAAGAAGGCATTTTAAGAAAAGGCCCGCTAATGTGAGCGTGAACAGCGTAACTCGGAAACGAAATGTCCGATTAACACCAAATCTGGTATTAAAGTTCAGCATCATGATTAAGAAAAACTTTGGTTATTTTTTACTTTCTAAACAATGGCTCTAACGACTGATTAAAATGCCTTATGTTTAAATTTTATATCTTCAATTTCCTACAAATAGCATGTGAAGTTCATTGTGAATGAACTTTTTATACTTCTCCAGAACTGGTACACCATAAGAAATAAACCAAAACTTAATATACGAGACGCAGAACTCAAAGCGCGCGCGCGCGCACACACGCACACGCATTCTTTTTGGCACCGACCATTTACCAGATATGTTTTGTTGCTACTGGCTTCAATTTTTCCAATACTTTATAATACTTGTTTTAAAGTTCTGGTCTCCAATCTTTTATCTCTCGCGATATCATGGAAATAAGAGTAGAATTTCAAGGCTAGCATATAGCGATCCGCTTTTAAGACTTCACTGTCGCTTCAGACTCCTGTATACCTTTCGTAGCTACAACGAAAAGTGTAATAAAACCATTTCTGCAAACGTTTATCTCGACTAAGATGGAGTGGATAGAAAAGTAAGCTTTTGAAAGAATACTTTGTGGAAGAATGGGTAGAATGTAACACATTAGACATACCTGCCAACTTCCTGTAATACTTTTAAACCCTCCAACAATGTGTAATAATTTTGCGATAAAATGTCATTTAGAATGATAAAATATTTAATGCAGTAAATATACAAAAAAATATACGTAAAATAATGGGAATTTTATTTTATAAGAATCCTTGAAGGCCTGACAGTACTGGTTTCTTTTACACTTGCTGAAATTCTTCCTGGTATCACAAACTAGTATTAAAGTAAAGAACACTGTTTCCTAGGCTACACGCAGATTTCTAGTCCATATTGTATACTTCATAATATGAACTATAAACAAAAACTGTCACAAAATGGTAAACATATCCCGTAGCCATAGAACACGAATAAGATAAACAATTTGCAGGATGACGTTGACTTTACAGTTCACGTTTCCATTACTGAGTGTTCGCGCGCATTTACTCCTGGTTAAGGACACATTGGTGCAATCGAAGTTTAAGTCCGCACACTATGCATTTTGTTGCAGCTCAGTGAAAGGGGATTATGATCGTAACGAAAAACAAACACAGATAAGCTCTGGTCTATCTCAGCACTGTGTACCAATTAGCACGGTATATTCAGCCTGTAATCTTAAATTAAATACAATATAATTTAATTCTTTCTCATGTCCGTAATGAAAATCTCGGACGCTTTGAACTGGCACACAAAGCCGTAAACTCGTAAAAAGATCTCCGCTTCCGTACATACGATTACGGGCAACTCGTAAAGTTGGCAAGTATGCATTCGATTTATGTTCTTTTATGACTCCCGATATGTTCGTATTTTAATAGCCAGGCCTTTTAAAGTCTCAATTATTTTAGGAACTTTAACTACGTGTAATTATAGTCTGTGTCTGTCGGGAAGAACAGGGTTTTTCAATGGTGAAGAAACTAACGAAATCGGTTGAGTGGTTTTAGAGATTACTCTACACACATACGCTCTTTTTGATAGATTTGTCGCAATCAGCAAGAAGGAGATGGAGTCGTTTTATAGGAATCGTGTTGTAAATTAAATATTTCAAGTTCTAGCGAGTGGAGAGTACGACACGTCTCTTTAAAGCTCTGAAGCCTGACGTATCATGGCCTCCTTGTACACATACGCAATGCAGTCCGATAAAATAGCTAAATAATGTCTGTTGGCAGGATTGCAGAAATGCTGGGGGCTATGCTTTGTGTTATCATTATTCATTTTGTTTTGTGTCTTCAAGAGGCCAGAAGGGTGTGGCGGCCCAAATACATAGGCCAGGGATCGAGTTTTCACACCCATCTTCACGGTTTTACTGCCAAATGAGTCATGCAACGGCTAAAGCAATTACGACACTAATTTCCCCCCCCCCACGATGACAGCACTGCCTGCAAGCAGACTCCAAAATACTTCAGATAACCAGAGAGAATAAGCGAACGTTCCTGTGCATAACTAAGTGCCCTTAAAGACATCCAGTTATCATTAGAAAGTCTACGATATACAATCTATCTGGCTGGAATTTCAATTATCACACATTAACAACAAATGTCTAATTTAATAAGTTATTTAAATATTTATTTATCATTATTTTCTACACCGCTTGTCTATAGTAGATAGAAGTGTTTTGGTCCCCTGAAGAAGGGAAAGAGAAATCTGATGTGAATCACATGACAAATTCACATATCCGTTATATACAAAAATCTTGATACATTCGCATGACTTTCTATACCTACTATCTACAGACTACTCTTACGATAGCTTATTTCTCGATCTACTTCCTGTTAATCGAGATAAACCTTCGGAGAAACCTTCGTTTCTTTGAAGGTACAAGGGAGATAGACGAAACCCGGGTCGCTAGAAATTCCATACTCTTTCCACGACATTGTGAGAAACTGAATAGCAACAGTACTTCAAAAATATGGCAAAGTATTGAACAATTCAAACCAATAATGAGTACTTCAGAAACAGTTAAAGCAACAAAAGTTATACCTGCCTCTGTGGTGTGGTGTAGTGTAGTGTGTCTGTCTCACATTCAAGATGTCCCAAGTTCGAATCTCGGTTAGGGCGAGTTACCCGGATAACGTTTTTTACCCAGGATTTTCCCTTATCCTGATAAGGCGAACGTCAGATAACTAAGCTCTGTGGATCCCGGGCTCATTTGAGCATCACTTCACTCATTTCGTTCATTCATCGTTAGATATGACCTACCAGGTTAAAGGACGTTAAACTTCAGCGCCCCTCCCCATAAAAGTTATCCGAAATAAAATTGTTTTAGAGACATGTACACTATTTGTGTATTATGTTCTTCTCCATATCTTATGGTTTACCAGTTACACAAAATTCCTTCCGAATAAAGCGGACCTTATATTCCCATAAGATCTAGGATATACTTTGCCATTTAAATATCTTAAGCATATTTATTCAAGATCGTTTGAGCCATTTTTGAGAAAATTGAAAATTTCGAAATATGCTTCATGTAAATGGTTTTGTGGTAGGAAGATCTTCTTTAAAATTTCGTGTCGCATGTTTGGAAGATACTTAGACCTAAATACCAAATTTGGTATTTATCGGATATTTCGTTTTTGGGTTATGCAGTTCTCACACACCTTTTTCTAATTTTAACTCAAGGGGCCTCAAAACATGTCTTTACGGTGAAATCTCAATGTCCAATTATTGAGTGGAATGCAACATTTCCCCTACTTGCTAGGTACGTGGTAGAGAAAGTAAGTGATTCTATCCACGTTACGCTATTCAAAACAGATTTTTACTTAGAAATGATTTTAAACTAAGCAATATTTGCTTAGTTATTATTCTGCTACTCTAAAGGTTAACATGCGGCTAGCTTCCGCTTTCTCGGAAGCCTCTCAGGTATTAACCACAGAACACCAAAGTATAGTATTAACGCCACGAGAGGGAAACGGTATCTTTTGTTTTCATTGGCTGAAGCGACACGTTCATTGGTGCAATGTGGAACGTCGGCGATTTAAACAATACAGAAACACAGCTGCCCCTGTACCTTCGGTCTCGAAATAATTATAACAAACATTCGTTAATCTCGACTAAATCACTATCACCACTCGGGTATTACTGAGGATAATAAGTCTCGAGTATATTTGTACATTTCTGTATTGATTTTATTGAACACTGTTGTATTAGGCAAATATTAATAGGGTTCTAGTTTTTAAAGAAATGTGAATATTTTGAGCTATAAAGAAAGAAGTGTCGCTTCCTGTCGCCATTACAACAGCAGCAGCAGTAATACAAATTACTAATGCATGACAACTAAATGACGCGAAATCAATGTTTGCATACATTGCAAATGGACTGCGAGAGTTTTTAACTCGTTGCTAAGTTTTTTTTGCTGTGCCATCTCGGAAACAAAAACAAAGAAAAACAACTCTCTTATTCCCCATTCCTACCATTCCCGAAACTTCTCCCCCAAACCTCCCCTCCTTCAGCGACGCATTGCGTGTATTGAAAACTTGGCAAACTTGCTACTCCAGCACAGTTTGTGCGTACAAATTTAGACGGCGCTATAACCATATAACTTAGTCCTCTGAAAGGCCGCTACTGCGTCATTAGGTGAAGTAAACCTTATCTTTATTAATACTGTAGTAGTTAAATATTTAACAGATGTATATTGCTTTCTCTCTAACACGTACCTTGCATTCCACCCAAAAATTCGATACCGTGATTTCACCGGAAATACATGTCTTGAGGCTCCCCGAATCCAAAAATGAAGTATTTTTAGAAAGATGTCCGCGCATGAGTATCTGTGAGCAGCATAACTCAAAAACAAAAAGAAATTCAGCGCCTTTCAAAGATGCGACACGAAGATTTTCCACCCCCAACTACCCTTTTCCTGGAAAATTTTCCGTTATTGTTTTATTTCCTCAAAAATAGCTCTTTGTGATTAAAATGCCATTATTAAAACACCATATGTTCCAGATAGTTGCATGACAAAAATGTATATCTTGAATTTTCTGGGAATGACCTCTGAAGTCCTCTTCACTTTGACTTCTGTATAATTGGTAAACCGTAAGAGATATATAGGGACTTTCAACAAGAGTGCTCATATCTTTGAACTTAAATAAAGACGTTCTAAAATGATAAGTTTATTTCTTTTTTTATTTTGGAACATAATTAATGTCATTACGTGTGGAAGAGAACATCAGTTAAGTGACCGCCGCGACTTCGTTGGGTTGCGCGTATACGGTTGACCCAATTTTCAATGACAGAAGAACGTAAATTAGGTCCAACTTCACGAATAACACGCGTGATGTTATTCATAAGATAATCTACTGTTTCTGGCTTGTTGACATAAACTCGAGATTAAATATAAGCCCACAAGAAGTAATCCAACGGCGTTAAATCACATGACCTCGGGGACCAGTTAACATCACCACCACGGGAAATGATGAAACCTCTGAACTTCTCCTTCAAAATATCAATTGTTTCGAGAGCAGTATGACATGTGGCACCATCTTGCTGGAACCAGATGTTTCCGAGATCTATACCATCCAATTGAGGCCAAAAATAGTCCCTTACAAGAGCTCGGTATCTTTCTCCATTGACAGAGTTTCTCCATCTTCATCTTGGAAAAAATATGGACCAATGATTCCACCATACCAAAATCCATACCACACAGTAACATTTTGGGGATGAAGTCGTCGTTCTTGAATCTGCATTGGATTGTGATTGCTCCAATAGCGGCAATTTTGTTTAACACAACCATCCATCCAAAAGTGGGGTTCGTCGCTGAAAATGATTTTTCGACAAAAATCCGAGTCAGCTTCCAATTGCTCCATAGCCCAGTCGGCGAATACACGGCGCAACATATGGTTGTTGGGATTTAGTTCTTGAGTTAACACCATTTTGTAAGCGTGAAACTTCAAGCCCAGATGCAGAATTCGCCAAGTTGTGGTCGGCGAAAGCCCCAATTCTTGCGCTCGACGAGCAATTGATTTGTTTCCGTTCTCGCGTACTCTCTCACGAATGGCGCCTATGTTTTCGTTGGAGCGTTTACGTCGATTACGTACAGGCGTTCTTTGATCGCTGACAGAACCACTTCTTTCAAATTTATCGATCAAACGCCGAATCGTTCTCTCGCAGGGACGATTATGCACACCGTAAACTTCACGCAATACACGGAAGGTTTGGCGAACAGATGATCCATTTTGATAATAAATTTTCACAATTTCTACGCGTTGCTGAACGCTGTAACGTTCCATGGCTATTTATCAATAACTGTAACCACATGAGAAAAAAATCTGATGTGTTACACTCACATGACTTTCCCTACTCTTGTACAAACTATTTATACAAACGCTTATTCTCCATATGCTTCATGTTAATCGAGATATCGAGATGTCAATCTTATTGGTAATGTTCATGTAGATGCAAGGGGAATATGCTAGATTTTAAGCGATAGTCAAATATTTTAACGCTGGTTGCTATGTGGCGCATTCCATTCTTTTTGTATGTCCAGGACATAAAAATATCTGGTTGGACCAGGTGTTTATTTGATTATGTTAGCAGTGGATGCTCTTCCATGTTGTGGAAAGGGTCTAAACTCCAATTGATGTTTTTATTTTTCGATTGAACCACTTCCACAGTTTAAAAATTGTCACTTCTATCATCATTGTCTGTAGGACGAATGCTATCTTCACTAGTATGGTTTCCTTCTTCTGAAACGTTTTCCGAACTATCAAACATATTGCCTGCAGCTTCCAGTTCACATTCGGTATGCCATGATAAAAGTATTTCACCACTCACTATGATAAGTAAAATTACATCCTCCTTCAACAGTCAATCAGACGTAACTGATTTGTATTCTCCTGCGTTTACTTTATCAACAATGTATTGCTCATTGTTGAAAAAGCAAGCGGCTGCTACATTGTTGTGTGCATTGACATACATATGAGTTTAGATACAGTGGGACGTAAAACTTAAGGAAAAACGCCTATTCTCCATATGCTTCATGTTAATCGAGATATCGAGATGTCAATCTTATTGGTAATTTTCTTGTAGACGCAAGGGGAATATGGTAGGTTTTAAGCGATAGTCAAATATTTTAACGCTGGTTGCTATGTGGCGCATTCCATTCTCTTTGCATGTGCAGGACATAAAAAAAAATGAATAACGAATTTGAGAAAAAGTATAAGTATTGGAAAATTTAAGGGAATAACAAGCAATATCTCGAAAATGGTTCACTCTACAAAAGAAATGTATATGACAAATTGTGTATTTTAACGCGATCTACATTTTTTGTGTGGTAAAATTTTGTTTATCTCTTATGGTTTACCAGTTATGCAAAAGTCGTTCACAATGAAGAATACTTTTGGAGACATTCCCAGAAAATTCGAGATATACATTTCATTTCTCATGACAATATCTTAAACATATGATATTTTAATCAAAATCGTTAGAGCCATTTTTGAGAAAATTAAAATTTTCCATGTAAAGGGTAGTCTGGGGTGGGGGATTTTCTTGAAAACCTTCGTGTCGCATCTCTGGAAGATACTGAACCTAAATACCAAGTTTGGTGTTTATCCGACTGTTCGTTTTTGAGTTATGCTGTTCACACACACACACACACACGGACATGTTTCCAAAAATGCTTTTTTTGGATTCAGGGGGTCTCAAAACATGTATTTCCGGTGAAATCTCGGTATCGAATTTTTGAGTGGAATGCAATACTTCCCCTACTTACTATACGTAGTAGAGAAAGTAAAAAATGACTGCTGTAACTCAATAACAACGGCAGCTATCACATGTTAAAGATAGGACACACTTGTTGAAAGACCCTATACAAACTCTTACTACACAAAAAATGTAGATCTCAAAGTACAATATTTATTGTGGAGTTAACCATTTCCAAGACATTCCTTCTTATTGATTAAGAGTTTTCAAATACCTACCACAAAGTGTGTAAACGTGTAATGGAAGTTTATTCGATCAGCAAAAATTAGACAGAATAGTTCTTAGAAGAGCGAGTAGAGAGTTGTGTGAATATAACATCAGACAGGGATAGTCATGTAAGTTCATCATGATATACCTGGGAAGTCGATTTTCCTACATACGTTGCAGCCAACCTAACCTAACCTAACCGCTTCTTTTGCCGTTTTTATAGCCTATAGGCGCTACTTATATCACAGCCACAAACATTATTATAGACATGTAATATGCAGCGCTTTTCCTTCACACTGGTCACCACACGGCTAATCGCGCACCGGCCGCCGCAGCTCGGACTCCCGCCGAAACAGTTATATCCCCGTAACACCTCACGTTCGCAGAGTTACAATATTACAATGAAAATAAGCACATACCTTATCATAAGAGATGTTGGAAATGTCCTGTATCCACACATTTCTGACATCTAGTCCAGAAATGTTCATTCACACTGGAGAGTTCAATTCCGAAATTGATGCATTTCTCACCTGATGTTTTCTGCTAGTTCTTCCAATGTATGGGGTTTTTTGCACACACCTTATTTTTCAAGTTCCTCCATGTATAAAACTCACAGGAACGTGGGGACCATAATTCTTTACTAATTACCGCATCTTCAAAATCTTTCCTGAATTAAATTTAATGACATCAGTGATATGCGCGATAGCAAAGACTTGTTGAAAAATTCAGACTGACATTCAAGTGTTCAACTATTTAAAAAATGATGTAAGTAATTCCTGTACATAACTGCATTTATTTTTTGTTTAAAGAATATCGTCCTAATATTCTATATGCATTTACTGCACACCGATTTTCACGTCATGCAAGGGAATATCGTGTGTAAAATCTGGTTTCTCTGTACTCCAATATATGCAATCTTGCGAAGAAACATAGTCATACAAGTGGAGCCATGCTTTTTCTGAGAAGAATACTAAGCTGGGTCAATTACTCTTATCATTTCGCAAAATATTATCTGTAATAATGCCACGAGTGGTTTTCAAATCATCGATAACTTCGTGACTCGAGAATTTATCTAGAGGATTTGGAAATCATGAGTGGCATTTGCTAAGACTACTTTACGAACAAAATGAAGTGATTTATCCAAAAAATCATGATCATAATAAAATCATAAAATATTTATATTTTCAATATAAGTGGCGTTGTTTTCAAAAACAGCTTAGAATAATGTGGTCCCGTTTTGTTTGTTACATCAGTGCAACTTGATCATATATAGGCATTATTTCCTGCCATCTGGCGCGCGGAACTTGCAATAGGAATTTGGTATTCTTTTATCTGTGATTGTACGAATGCTCCTAGTAGAAAAAATCTGATGTGTTACACTCGCATGACTTTCTCTGCTATTGTACAAACTATTTTTTACAAACGCTTATTCTCCATATGCTTCATATTAATCGAGATAAACATTTCCAGACTCTATCTTATTGCTAATTTTCTTGTAGATGTAAGGGGAATATATATTTACAAGGGCAATATAGAAATACAGTAGCCTTTAAGCACATACATATCTCTTAATAGCTGGTTCTAGGTGCAGCACTATTCCCTTTGCCACAGATTAATACTCTTTGCATATCCAAGACAAAAAAATGAATAACGAATTCCCATTTGAGAAAATAAGTATTGAAAAATTTAAGGGAATAACAAGCAATATCTCTAAAATGGTTCACTCAACAAAAATGTATATGACATAAATTGTGTATTTTAACACGATCTGCATTTTTTGTATAGTAAAATTTTGTCTATCTCTTATGATTTACCAGTTTACCAAAAGTCGTTCACAATGAATACTTTTGGAGACATTCCCAGAAAATTCAAGATATACATTTTATTTGTCATGAAAATATCTTAAACATATAATATTTTAATCAAAATCGTTAGCCATTTTTGAGAAAATTAAAATTTTCGAAAAATGTTCCATGTAAAGGGTAATATGTGGTGGGGGGATTTTCTTGAAAACCTTCGTGTCGCATCTCTGGAAGATACTGAACCTAAATACCAAGTTTGGTGTTTATCCGACTGTTCGTTTCCGAGTTATGCTGTTCACAGACACAGACAGACAGACACACACACAGACAGACACACGGACATATTTCCAAAAATGCTTTTTTTGATTCAGGGGATCTCAAAACATGTATTTCCGGTGAAATCTCGGTATTGAATTTTTGGGTGGAATACAATACTTCCCCTACTTACTATACGTAGTAGAGAAAGTAAAAATGTGAAACAAATAAAACTTATATTATCAACACTATAGGTTATGACTTTCTTTACAGAAAAAGGCTGTAAAAGATGTTAATTTGTTTCAATTCATTGGTTTATTAGGAACGTTATTTAAACACACAATTGTCTCGTTAATTTTATAGTGTATCCCTTGTACTCTTCTCCGTCTGATTTCCTTATATTGATGCTATAAAAACAATGTGGAATGTCACAGCTAAAATGCTACAAGAAACGTATTTTAAGGAATATTATATAAAGTTGAATCCATTTGAAGACCAGCAGTTTAAAGAGGCGGGAGATGCAAGGAACGCGAAAAGAAAACTGCTCTAAAACTTATCGGAAAAAGAAAGTTTAGTGCATTGGTTTTAAACTCCGAAGAATATGAAAAAATGATCAATTATTTATGTAATGAGAATACTCCTGAAGGGTGACAAATGTATTTCTTCCTTATCGCTACACTAGAATGGGCAGTCCTAATTAATCTATCTTCATTTGAAGCGTTACTAAATCTCGTTTCTGCCATTTTTGTTTAAACGTAGCGACATGACTGTTGGTAGCTGAGTCGCTGTAAAAAGATACTCCAACCTCTTCAGAGTACATATTAAAAAATCTGATGTGTTCCACTCACATGACTTTCTCTACTCTTGTACAAACTATTTTTTACAAACGCTTATTCTCCATATGCTTCATATTAATAGAGATAAACATTTCCAGACTCTATCTTATTGCTAATTTTCTTGTAGATGTAGGGGAAAATTTATTTACAAGGGCAATATAGAAAAACAGTAGCCTTTAAGCATAGACATATCTCTTAATAGCTGGTTGCTAGGTGCAGCACCATTCCCTTTCCCACAGATTAATACTCTTTGCATATCCAAGACAAAAAATATGAATAACGAATTCCCATTTGAGAAAATAAGTATTGAAAAATTTAAGGGAATAACAAGCAATATCTCGAAAATGGTTCACTCAACAAAAAAAATGTATATGACATAAATTGTGTATTTTAACGCGCGAACTACATTTTTGTGTAGTAACATTTTGTCTATCTCTTATGGCTTACCAGTTATGCAAAAGTCGTTCACAATAAAGAATACTTTTGGAGACATTCCCAGAAAATTCAAGATATACATTTTATTTACCATAAAAATATCTTAAACATATGATATTTTAATCAAAATCGTTAGAGCCATTTTTGAGAAAATTAAAATTTTCGAAAAATCTTCCATGTAAAGGGTACTCTGGGGTGGGGGATTTTCTTGAAAACCTTCGTGTCGCATCCTTGGAAGATACTGAACCCAAATACCAAGTTTGGTGTTTATCCGACTGTTCGTTTCTGAGTTATGCTGTTCACAGACACACACAGATATGTTTCCAAAAATGCTTTTTTTTTTGGATTCAGGGGGTCTCAAAACATGTATTTCCGGTGAAATCTCGGTATCGAAATTTTGGGTGGAATACAATACTTCCCCTACTTACTATACGTAGTAGAGAAAGTAAAAAGGAGGCCAAAGGAGGTGATAACGATATTTCGATAAACACCGAGTAGAATAGTGGCCATGATTGGTTAAAAAAATCTGATGTGTTACACTCACATGACTTTCTCTACTCTTGTACAAACTATTTTTACAAACGCTTATTCTCCATATGCTTCATGTTAATGGAGATATCGAGATGTCAATCTTATTGATAATTTTCTTGTAGATGCAAGGGGAATATGGTAGCTTTTAAGCGATAGTCAAATATTTTAACGCTGGTTGCTATGTGGCGCATTCCATTCTCTTTGCATGTCCAGGACATAAAAAAATGAATAACGAATTTGAGAAAAAGTATAAGTATTGGAAAATTTAAGGGAATAACAAGCAATATCTCGCAAACGGTTCACTCAACAAAAGAAATGTATATGACATAAATTGTGTATTTTAACGCGATCTACATTTTTTGTGTAGTAAAATTTTGTCTATCTCTTATGGTTTACCAGTTATGAAAAAGTCGTTCATAATGAAGAATACTTTTGGAGACATTCCCAGAAAATTCGAGATATACATTTTATTTATCATGACAATATCTTAAACATATGATATTTTAATCAAAATCGTTAGAGCCGTTTTTGAGAAAATTAAAATTTTCGAAAAATGTTCCATGTAAAGGGTAGTCTGGGGTGGGGGGATTTTCTTGAAAACCTTCGTGTCGCATCTCTGGAAGATACTGAACCTAAATACCAAGTTTGGTGCTTATCCGACTGTTCGTTTTTGAGTTATGCTGTTCACACACACACAGACACACAGACACACACACACACAGACACACACACACACAGACACACACACGGACATGTTTCCAAAAATGCTTTTTTTGGATTCAGGAGGTCTCAAAACATGTATTTCCGGTGAAATCTCGGTATCGAATTTTTGGGTGGAATGCAATACTTCCCCTACTTACTATACGTAGTAGAGAAAGTAAAAAACGACATTCCTTTAAACGTGATTGGTCATTATCTTCATTTGCGCACGAATGAAATAGTCACAGAAATTTGCCCGAATCTAATGATACAACAAACAAAAAAGGTGGATGCAACAAACCCCCATACACTGTAAGAACTAAAGTAAAATATCAAGCGAAAAACACTCAATTTCGTATATTGAACTCTCCAGCGTGAATGAAAATTTCGTTAGAATATACTAGAAATATGCGGATACAAAAGGAAATTTCCAACTTCTCTTATAATAAGTTATGTGTGTATTATCAATGCAATTGTAACTATGCGAACGTGAGGCAGTTGGGGGGATATTATAACTGTTTCGGCGGAAGTCCGAGTTAAACGGCCGGCACGTGAGCAGCCGAACGGTGGCCGCAGTATGAAGGAAAAGCGCTGTATTTTTGGTTAAATGTTTACCATTTCACTCTCTATGTTTTTATGTTTTTATGTCTTAATACGTGTTTAACTACGTATCAAGATGATTTTCACATTAACTCACCAAAACTAGCCAAATGATTTCATTCTCCTCTAACATTTTTATGGTACTTTAATTTGAATTAATTAGGAAGTAATTTTGCCATACAACTTCAATTTTCTATTCAAAGTTTTTCGCCACGATAGCAACTTAATGTTTCCCTCATACCAGGCGAAATACGTTGGTATTGAACCTTCATTGCTCGACTTATTCAAATTTGTATTTATTTGAAAACATAGTTTGTCATGAAATAGCATTCATTCATATACAATATTTTTAAGGCAGATATTGACCAGCCATTTTGATATTTCAACCAACTGTTAATAATCAGCCAAGTGTACATAACATAATTAACAATTGATTATCTAAAAACACTACACAATATGTAGTAACTGAATAATAAGAGTCTCTGAATTAAAAAATACTCGAACCTAACTCGTATTTTCAAACTTTTCTTCTATTCCGCTTTAAAAAAAACTTACTATCCTTGCCAATATCGCACTATACCATTAGATCACGGCAGGAATGGTTAAATCCAGTTATGAAACTAGTCCTGCTATCTCAATTTCAAACACCTCGCGCGTATCTATTATGATCATACCTTCATTAAAAAATTACATCATGCAAACGTTTGTTGATAACCATCGCCACGTTCGTTAGACGAGGAAGATGTAAACAAATGTTTCGAAAACGGCAACGCTACGAAAAATAAATGTTTCGACACAAACTGTGTATTTTAATGAGCTTTACACTTTTCTTGTCATAAGCTTCTGTCCATGTCTTATGGTTTCCTAGTTCTACACAATTATAAAAATCTGCCTTACCCGGCACAGCAGAGTAGGGGTTGAAAATAAAGACAGGAGTGTTTTTTGAAAGTCTTAAGTAGTCTGTAATTTGTAATTGTACCTCAAGTGTAAGCGCTCAAAGTTTTGTCCAGATTGGTCAAATAGTGACAATTTGTATATAAGGGGTTGAAAAATATGGGTATGTGTAGGTTTGTGAAGTTGTATGGTATTCTATACTTTTCCCCAAGTCCTATAGTCTAATCACACAAAATTGTGCCCTGGTTGACAAAGCAGTATAATTTACCTATAAGGGGTTGGAAATAAAGAAAGGATAACTTTTAAAAATGTTAAGTACTATATAATTCATAATATTTGGTGATTTTTGGAGGTTGTAACGTAACTATGATTTTTGCCAACTTCTATAGTATAATTGTACAATATTTTGACCATATCGTTTAAACAGTGCAGATTTCTACATAAGGGTTGACAGAATGCTAGGGGTAGTTTTTTTTTGAGCTTTAAGTTAGTTATAATTTTCGGTGGGTCATGTATTATAAGTGTAAAAGTTTTATTTAGATAGGCCAAAGAATGTTGATTTGTATGCTAGAAGCTGAAAATAGGGATTAAATGTAAGGGTAGGTAATCCTTTTCGTCAGTTTCTAGAATCTAAATCTACCCGGTTTTGTCAAAAATCATACAAAATCATTAATTGATTAAAATATGGGGAATTGTGATATGAACGATATACAACCCTCCTCCAAAATAACTCAATATTTGAAGCCTTCCCATTTAACCCTTTGGGCGTGAAGTCATTAAAAATCTGTCGTATTTGCAATAAAGTGCCAAAAGTAACCTCTAATATACAACGAATGGGATTGAAATTTGGCGAAATGAGTATGAAAAAGAAAACACTAACCCCCACAGTTTTCAAATTTTTGGAAATATAGCCTGTGACCATCTGGAAGACCCACAGAGAGAGAGAGAGAGAGAGAGAGAGAGAGCGCACGGCTTTCCTTTTGAATTCAGGAGACTTCAAAATATATTTCCAGTGAAATCTCAATATCGAAGTTTTAGGTGGATATCTACTTAGTATAGTTAGATGCTCATGCACGCTACATTTACATGACTATCTCTTACTCAGTGTCGTTTATTTTTGTATCTCTCACACTAACTAACCTTACAAAAGCTCATTAACTAACTACTTCATGTTAATCGAGATAAACCTTTTCAGAAATGGTTTCATTATACATTTCGTTGAGGATGTAAGAGGGATAAGGAGGCTAAGCTACAGTCAAATCTTTAAAAAGTGGGTCGCTAAATGCTGTTGAAATGCCACTCTTTGCATGACCAGATGAAACAAATAATGGCGACCTAACACTTCAAAAAAGTATGAAGTATTTGAAAATTCAAAACAATATCGAGCATCTCGGAAATCGTCAATGCCACAAAAATTTAGTTTATATAAATTGTGTTTTTAACGAGATCTATATTTCTTGTGTAGTTAATTTGTATCTTCTCTTATGGTTAACCAAGTATTCAAAAACATAAAATTAACTCTAAATGAAGAGGATTTCACGGACTATTCTCAGGAAATTCAGTATATTTTATTTTTCGGGCAAATATCTTAACTCGTATTTTAACCAAAGGTTTTCATTAAAATGCATAACATTGTTTTGTTTTTCATGTTGTATCCTTGGAAGATACTAAACTTAAATACCAAATTTGGTATTCATCCGGCATTTCGTTTTTTAGCTAGGCTTGCGCACGCGCACGCGCACGCACACGCACACGCGCGCGCGTTTTCTAAACATTTTTTGGATTTGGGGAAACTGAAAACAGATATTTCAAATGAAATTTCGATATCAGTTTTTGGGCGATATACTTCCTCTGCAAGTTGTAGAAAAGTAAATATGTAAGTGCATACCTACGTTACATTTCTGGGCGTTCGTAAATTTTGTATATTGCATTCCGGCATTTAGTAGCCATTTTGGGAAACAATCCTAAAAATCTTACACGTTTAGGGGCTCTTCACATAAACAAGGCTTTGGTTTTTCAACCAAATCTGAAATTAGTCGACAAATTTTGTTCAATCGCCAATACATAAAATCAACTCCGTAATTGCCGCAGCTGGCAAGTTGTTTCACGCTACGTACGTACAAATAGACAGACGTTCTGCATTACTCACCTGTGCAACGTTGGAGTTAGCTCAAAGACCAAGTTCAAACGGCGTTAGAAACGAATAAAAGCACAGATTCCAGGTTAAAGAGTAGTTTTACTGGCGGCGAAATGGTAAACTGCTATCTTACGACGTGGAGTAAAACGTCTTGCTTGTTGATCGTTTATTACAGGTAATTGTATCCGATGCTTCGAGTGTTGCAATACACTCTTTCAATTGACGTACCAAAGGTTCAGTCAGGAAATGGGAGAGAGGTTAAAAAGAACTATATATGTACATACATATAACAAACAGACCTCGTATTTTATGCTAAATGTCTAATGTTTACATGTACAAATAAACTAAAAACGGTTAAATATATTCACGCTTTGTATAAGATATAAATGTATGGAAGAGATTATGTGGTGCCTAAAATACCTATTTTGATAATTGAGATCTATTTCAAGGTTTTAGAGTCTAAAAGTGGCTATTTTACCATTTTGTGTTGTTTATTTTTCAGTTGATATCATGGGGTTGGTTTGATTCAAAGACTTTATATTAGTGTTTTAGAAATGAGACAGTCCTGCACTTTAGCAGCTAGATTCACTTTGTAGAAAGAGAAACAGAATACTCTCCGTCATCTTTTGGTCAATGACTGCAGTACGGCAAAAATCCCTTAAAGCAAGAATGGCCAGTGGTGGATTTTCCTTGCTTTCGTGGCTTACATAACTCTTCCCCTTCGTTATTAAATGTTCCTCGTTATCTTTCAGATACGCAAGTACGGACTAAGAGTAGCATACTAATCGAAACTGCAGTCTCTACAACGTCGCAAAAATATTAAATTCTAAAATTACTTCGTTAATTGCCAAAAAGTTAGCAAAATATCGTCGGTTTCACAACAATTGTCTGAGGTTCATAGCCACCTATGTTTCTTGAATCAAATAGAAGAATACGTTGATCGCAGTGTTGGTAACATCTCCAAATGCTTATCCGTTAAAATTAGACGGTGCATCAAGCTTAAAACTAAATTATTTTGTTCTGATAGTTTTGTTATATTAGTTTACATGCTTTATGTTTTAATCTTGAAAGCCCGGATTAAGAGTAGCATACCCAATCGAAGCTGCTCAGTCTCTACAGTGATATTAGTGCACTTTCACTGATCTATTAAGTAGGTTTCGAGTCTCTTTTCAACTTTATATGCTCATATTATGTATTAGCAAACCATAAATTCATAATTTAAGACAAAAATGTTTCTGAGTATAATTAAAGTCACTAATTTATTACTTTGTAATTCCTAATCCTCACTAATAAATTGAATGTTTAAACTCATTGTGATTTTGTAGCGGAAATGCATGTTACGTACATGAAATCAAATGTTTAACTTATAGGGACTGAATCTTTAGTGGCTATTTTGATAATTTTAGAGCCAATTTTAGGTGCCTAAAACTTGGTTTCAAAGGGTCTAAAATCCAAGCTCTACTAATAAAGCAAAAACATTAAAGTGTGTATTATTTTAAGGAGTATGAAGCTTCCAGCAGTAAAACTTTTAGTATCTGAAACTAAGGGATATGTTAAAAAAAATTATCTTCGGTAATACTACAGTGCGGATAGTTTTTCGGTACTTTAATCGAGGTTAACGAATGGCTATTGTTATGACAATTATTTCGAGATCGAAGGTCGAAAAATAATTATCTAATGACAACAAGCATTAGTTACAAAGCTCAAATTACCTAAAATTACAAGCAAGAGTGAGATTCGTTAAGATAACTACAGTATAAGAACGATGTCATTTTTTGTACTTCTAATACAATCACTAAAGGTAACATGTGCAGCGCAAACACTCAAAATTCGTTCCATATCACCTTTTTACTTTCTCCGTCCGTACAAAGTAGATAGAGAAGGTATTGCATTCCACCCAAAAATTCAATACCGAGATCTCACCGGAAATACATGTTTTGAGGCCCCTGAATAAAAAACAGTATTTTTATAAAATGGTCCGTGTGTGTGAACAGCATAACTAAAAAACGAAAAGTCGGATAAATACAAAACTTGGTATTTAAGTTCAGTATCTTCCAAAGATGCGACACGAAGATTTTCAATAAAATCTTCCCCCAATTCCATAAACTACCCTTTACATGGAACAGTTTTCGATTTTTTTTTTATTTTCTAAGAAATGGCTATATAATGGCTAACGATTTTTATTAAAATACCATATATTAATGATATTTACACAAATAAAATGTATGTCTTGAATATTCTGGGAACAGCTGTCAAGTCCTCTTCATTCGGAAGGAATTTTCTATAATCTACAACCGGTAAATGTTAAGCGATAGACGAAAATGTACTACACAAAAACTTAGATCTCTTTAAAGTGCGCAATTTATTTCAAGTAACTTTTTTGTGGCAAGTCCTGTCAACATTCAGTTATTTCTCGCGATTCCATTAAACAGTATTTAATTTTAAGGCCAGCACATAGCGTTCAGTTCTTAAACGTTAGACTATCGCTGTTCCCTTTGTATCTATAATGAAATGTGTAATGTAGCTATTTCTGCAAATGTTTATTTCGATTAAAATGTAGTAGACAGAAAAATAAGCTTTATTAAGAATAGTTTGTATACCCACCAATAAACTAGAGGGTGGAGAAAGTCACGTGAATATATCAAGATTTTTTTATTATGCGGCGTTAGATTTTGTACCACTTCTTTCATATTTTGAGTTCGTAGGTCACTAAATCTCACCATTTTTACAATTTATACCAAGCGCCAACAGTAAACAGGAAAATGCATGAGAATAGGCTTCCTAGATCCCTTGTCGAATCGAAGCAGTGGCTATAGGAATAAAAAATGAAGAAAAACTATCAGTTATTAGTTTCGAGCACCATACTTTAAAATTAGTTCGACTTTGATTTGTGAATAAGGAATAATTGAGACCGTACATTGCCTGAAAGGTGCTCGCGTATAATTATTTATTTCACATTCATTTTTCCGATACCATAATGACGTATTAAAGTATGTATTCAGGATTGCATTTATGCTTTTCGGCCGCTTGCTTTCATAGATAGTAGAAGATCTGTATTTCGCCCAAAAATTCGGTATTAGAGGTTTCATCAGAAATAGATATCTATACAGTGTGTGTGGTTTTTTGTTTTGTTTTTTTCTTTCTTTCTTTTTAAATAAAAGCTACCTGCTTGCGCGTTGTGAATAGCATAAGGAAAAGTCGGATAGATACCAAGTTTAACACTACGTTCAGTATCTTCCAAGGATTTGATAAAGATTTTCGCGAAATTCCCCTTTCCCAAACTGCCTTTACATAGAGAATAGTTTCGTTATATTTTATTTTTTCAAAAACAATTTTGATTACTATATCATATTGCAACACAGTTTGGCTAATGCCAAGAAGAGAAAAGGAGTCGGGAGGGCGCATTCACCTAACGTAAACTGCAGAAGCACTATCAAGAGATAACAGGATTTTTCTTAATGATTCTCGCCGCGCCTCCCGCGAACATTCTAGAACTTTCTCAAAGCAGCGGCTATATATCAGCGACAGACAGACAGTCTGATGCAACATAGTGCTGGTAATTCAGTGCGTTCTACGAGTGAGGATGACGTACAGCGAGTGAAGTGGAAGGAAGAAGAGGCTGTTTCGCGCGTTTCATGCGCCGATATGTCACGAGGAAGAAGTGACAGTGAAAACTTCAACTAATTAACGTTAGCGAAATGAGTGAACATTTAATTAAGCGACAATATGTATGACATGAGAAATGAAATAATTATCTTAAATTTTCTGTAAATAGTCTGAATTCTTCCTCATTCCAAATGAAATTAGTACAACCACAAAATTGTAAGAAATAAGACAAAAATGTACTTCAGGAAAAATTGAGAGCTCATTAAAATATACAATTTGTGTCAAATATATAAATTGGGGGGGCTTAAAGATTATATTGAATACATATATCCATGTTGTACTATTATATGTTCCCAAACAGAGCTGCGTCATCTGATGGTACATGTTTGAAAACTTCAATTTTTATTTCCTCTACCAGTACCTAGTAGGTAGAGAAGGTAGGTACTGCATTCCACCCAAAAATTCGATTACGAGATTTCACTGGAAATACGTGTTCTTAGGCCCCTGAATAAATAAATAAGCATTTTAGAAAAAGACCCGCGCGCGTGGGTGTGTGTGTGTGTGTGTGTGTCAAAAAAGAAAAGTCGGATAAATGTCAAACTTGGTATTTAAGTTCAGTACCTTCAAAAGATGCGACACAAAAATTTGAAGAAAACCCACCCACCACAAACTACCCTTTACGTGGAACACTTTTTTTTAATTTTTTATATTTAAAAAATGGCTAACGATTTCGATTAAAATACCGATATATTGAAGATATTTACATGATAAATATAATGTGTAGCTTGAATTTTCTGGAAATAGCATTTAAGTCCCCTTCATTCGGAAAGAATTTAGTATAACCTTGTATAACTGGCAAACGTTAAACAACACGAAAACGTGCTACACAAGAAGTGCAGATCTCTCTAAAACACACATTTTATTTCAAATAGCTTTTCTGTGGCATCAGCCATTTCCGAGATATCCGTTATTAACGGTTCGACAATACTTAAATATTCTTTTGAAGTCCTGTTAATATTCAGTTGTTTCTCGCGATTGCATGGAAACAGTATGGCATTTTAAGGCCAGCATATAGCGTTCAGTTCTTAAACATTTGACTATCGCTGTTCCCTTTGTAGCTATAACGAAATGTGTAATGTTTATTTGGATTAAAATGCAATTGATATAAAAATAGCTTTAGTAAGAATAGTTTGTATACCCACTAATAAATCAGAGGGTAGAGAAAGCAATGTGAATGTATCACATATTTCTAAAAATGTATTTTTGCTTCGCAAGAGCTTACTCCTATAACTGTATGCAACCAAACACTTATTGCTTATTTTGAAATCCCTTGGGTATTGAGTAACGAGACCTGTATAGAATAACCACTTATCAATGAATTCTTTAAAAAGGTATCTATGTGAATTTATAATGGGTAAACTTACGTTTTGGGGCTGCCACACATTTCTTTTTCTCTTATGGTAATAAAAAGGACTGTCTCTGTGGTCAAATGCTCAGTGTTCCGACTTATCAACCCAGAGATCTTAGGTTCGATTCCCGGCTGGGGCGGTGGAGTTTTCTTTAACCAGTATTATTCTCTATACGTCCCCCGTCACAGTTTCTATGTGTGAATGTGTGTTTAATAGTAAAAGATTGATGAAACAAAATCAGTGAGCAATAGCAGTTGTTTCTCAAGTCAAAGAAGTTAGGGGAAATGTTACTTCAGAGAGTTACAAATTGCATAATACGATTTTTTGAGGAAAAACACACACACACACACGCACACACACACACACACACACACACACACACACGTGTTTTCTAATTCGGTTTCTAGCTAACTAAAAGAATAAACCCGATCATAATTTTCTGAATATTGAAGAAACATTAATCAATCATTTTCAAAAGTCACTGTCTCCAAATTCATGTTCAAGATTTCTTAAAAGCTTTTTGAGGAAGACACTATTAACTGGCCACAATACCACACTTTCCTACATTTAGGTTTTTACCAAAAATTAAAAAAAATAAAAAAAACCTATGCTGGCACACTGAAAAATCACATTCACATGACTTTCTCTACAAATTAAAAATTCGCACATCTATTATGAATATTATAGTATTCATATATAACATTTTTTTCTAACACTACTCAATAATACTTTTACCTAGGAATGATTTCAAAATAAACAAAAATCTGATGTGTTACACTCACATGACTTTCTCTACTCTTGTACAAACTATTTATACAAACGATTATTCTCCATCTACTCCATGATAATCGAGATAAACATTAGCAGAGTCTATCTTATTGCTAATTTTCTAGTAGATGTAAGGGGAATATATATTTACAAGGGCAATTTGGAAATACAGTAGCCTTTAAGCACATAAATCTCTCTTAATAGCTGGTTGCTAGGTGCAGCACCATTCCCTTTGCCACAGATTAATACTCCTTGGATATCCAAGACAAAAAAAAATGAATAACGAATTCCCATTTGAGAAAATTATTGAAAAATTTAAGAGAATAACAAGCAATATCTCGAAAATGGTTCACTCAACAACAAAAAATGTATATGACAAATTGTGTATTTTAACGCAATCTACATTTCTTGTGTAGTAAAATTTTGTCTATCTCTTATGGTTTACCAGTTATGCAAAAGTCGTTCACAATGAAGAATACTTTTGGAGACATTCCCAGGAAAATCAAGATATACATTTTATTTGTCATAAAAATCTTAAACGTACGAGATTTTAATCAAAATCGTTAGAGCCATTTTTGAGAAAATTAAAATTTTCGACAAATGTTCCATGTAAAGGGTAGTCTGGGGTGGGGGATTTTCTTGAAAACCTTCGTGTCGCATCCTTGGAAGGTACTGAACCTAAATACCAAGTTTGGTGTTTATCAGACTGTTCGTTTCTGAGTTATGCTGTTCACAGACAGACACACACACAGACACACACACGGACATGCTTCCAAAAATGCTTTCTTTGGATTCAGGGGTCTGAAAACATGTATTTCTGGTGAAATCTCGGTATCGAATTTTTGGGTGGAATACAATACTTCCCCTACTTACTATACGTAGTAGAGAAAGTAAAAAGTGCTTAGTTACATCATACGAAACAGCATTCAAATTTCTATTCGTGGTACCCAAGTTCTTGCCATGCAAAGAAAAGAAAAAAAGAATTAAAACTTTCAAGTATGTCCGTTATATAAAGTTTGGGAAAGGTCTCAACTTGCAACATGAATATTCTAAAACTGCTAATGCTAAGAAAAAGAAATGACATAAAAGCTATACATTTTCCCTGAAGTAAGCGTTTGTCTAGCTTAAGTTTTCCTAATTATACAAAACGATTAAACAATTCATAAAAAAAACTTCACGGGCTATTTGCAGAAAATTCAAGTCATACATTTTACTTCTCATGTGAATTTATCATATGATATTTTAATCAAAATTATTGTAATTTTTTTAAATAAAAAGTATCTTTCTATGTAAAAGGTAGGCTAGTATGAGGGATTTTCTTTAAACATTTTCGTGTTACAACCTAGAAGATACTGAACTTAAATACCAAGTTTGATATTGATAGTTCTGCTCTCAAAAGCCTTAGGTGGGTGATCCAGTTTAAACGGTGGTCAAAATGTAGCCCTAATATGCCTCTATCACCTACTTTGGTGAGCCCCTCCCCTGCCTTCATGCCTTAAAGCAGTTTTTCAGTTCATGTGTTTCAGAGATATTTGCGGTGGATGCTTCAGCTCACTCGTCCAGTATAAACTGGATATTTTCTAAATCCACATTGTATATCCTTTATAATAAAATTTTACTTTCTCTACCACCTGACTATGAAAGTTAGGGGAAGTATTGCATTTGCGAGTTGGGCATAACTCAAAAACTAAAATTTTCGTGTTACAACCTAGAAGATACGAACTTAAATACCAAGTTTGATATTAATCAATGAAATTTTAAAGGTTTCGCAAATGCCCATGCTGAAGAAATTGAAATGTGACATTGACTTGGTTTGAAAATTCACGATATGTTTCAAGGGAAGCCAGTAGAAGAACGTGGGAAGCTTCACTGAAATCAGGTGGTGATATTTTTTTCTAAGTATAGGAAATAACTAATTTAAACGATGCAATTTTGTTTCATTAATTTTTTAATCTGCCTTCACCATCACCGTAGCCGTCCAACGCTACTCTTATCATGTTATTTGTTATACTTGACAAAGCATATACATCAAGAACAATTTAAGGACATTGTTTATGGTGACCTAGCTACATAAAATGTATATAAACTAAAAACACGAGCAAATCAGTAAAACTAATTCAGTTTCAATACTTCCAATGAATGCGCACCTGTGTCTTTTTCCTTTTTAAAAGACCTACAAGAAGAGAATACTTGTGGAAGTTTGACATTTTTCTGAAAACTAGCTATTTCTCCGACGTTTGACATATTTAAAAAGTTTCCCCGACTTTTCAGTTAAGTGTGAACCATGTTGAGATACAGCGTAAGAAATAAATCTTTAAATTTTCCTTTTGTAGCATTATAATACGCCAATCACCTAGCGGTTAACTGTACGTTGAAGTTCACGCTTGAGACTCAACGAGGGGTTGAACCTCAGAATGTGCAATGATGAGTTTTTTTGTTGTCTCAAGCGTAAACTTCACGTTAGTCTCTCGGGATGTAACCGACTTACTGCGATGCAACAAACGTTATTTTTAATTCTATTTTCCATGCTATTAATTGCGTCAAAAACAATATAGGTTTTCCATTTATGAAAACCTAAATTTACGGTTAAAAACACAATTGCTTACATTTTGAATGGTCTATAGCACCTGCTTTAATGAGGCCCTAACCTGCCTTCATACCTGTGAAAGTAGTATTCTTTTTCTTTTTTCTTATTTTTTGTGTGTAATTCGCGTTTCAAAGATATTTGCGGTGGAAGTTTTAGGTGACTCACTCAGTATACTCGTTTGGAGAGTCCGTTTTCAGGGATGTCGCTGATTTCATATACAGAATATTCTAGGATTAAAACAAACTGGCCGAGAACCTTAAATGAAAACTTTGATGCGAGATTTGTACTGTGAAGCCGATACTTTCAGCAGTAGAATATTCTAGGATTAAACAAATAGACCTAAGAATCTGTACTGGAAGCCTCAACGAGATCTTTGTATTTTAACCAACAGAGTATTCTAGGATTAAAACAGACAAGAATCTGTAATGGAAACTTGGGTGAGAGGCTTTTATTCTGTAGGATTTCTTTCATCAACAGAATATTCAAGGTTTAAAACAAACAGGTCTAAGAAGCTTTAATGGAAACTTTGGTGAGAGGTTTGTATTCTGAAGGAGATTCCTTCAACAGATATTCTAGGTTTAAAACAAACAGGCCTAAGAATCTGTAATGGAAGCTTTGGTGAGAGGCTTGTATTCTGAAGGAGATTCCTTCATCAACAGATATTCTAGGTTTAAAACAAACAGGCCTAAGAATCTGTAATGGAAGCTTTGGTGAGAGGCTTGTATTCTGAAGGAGATTCCTTCCTCAACAGATATTCTAGGTTTAAAACAAACAGACCTAAGAAGCTTTAATGGAAGCTTTGGTGAGAGGCTTGTATTCTGAAGGAGATTCCTTCATCAACAGATATTCTAGGTTTAAAACAAACAGGCCTAAGAATCTGTAATGGAAGCTTTGGTGAGAGGCTTGTATTCTGAAGGAGATTCCTTCATCAACAGATATTCTAGGTTTAAAACAAACAGACCTAAGAATCTGTAATGGAAGCTTTGGTGAGAGGCTTGTATTCTGAAGGAGATTCCTTCATCAACAGATATTCTAGGTTTAAAACAAACAGACCTAAGAATCTGTAATGGAAGCTTTGGTGAGAGGCTTGCATTCTGAAGGAGATTCCTTCCTCAACAGATATTCTAGGTTTAAAACAAACAGGCCTAAGAATCTGTAATGGAAGCTTTGGTGAGAGGTTTGTATTCTGAAGGAGATTCCTTCCTCAACAGATATTCTAGGTTTAAAACAAACAGGCCTAAGAATCTGTAATGGAAGCTTTGGTGAGAGGCTTGTATTCTGAAGGAGATTCCTTCATCAACAGATATTCTAGGTTTAAAACAAACAGGTCTAAGAATCTGTAATGGAAGCTTTGGTGAGAGGTTTGTATTCTGAAGGAGATTCCTTCCTCAACAGATATTCTAGGTTTAAAACAAACAGGCCTAAGAATCTGTAATGGAAGCTTTGGTGAGAGGCTTGTATTCTGAAGGAGATTCCTTCATCAACAGATGTTCTAGGTTTAAAACAAACAGGCCTAAGAATCTGTAATGGAAGCTTTGGTGAGAGGCTTGTATTCTGAAGGAGATTCCTTCATCAACAGATATTCTAGGTTTAAAACAAACAGGCCTAAGAATCTGTAATGGAAGCTTTGGTGAGAGGCTTGTATTCTGAAGGAGATTCCTTCATCAACAGATATTCTAGGTTTAAAACAAACAGGCTTAAGAATCTGTAATGGAAGCTTTGGTGAGAGGCTTGTATTCTGAAGGAGATTCCTTCATCAACAGATATTCTAGGTTTAAAACAAACAGACCTAAGAATCTGTAATGGAAGCTTTGGTGAAAGGCTTGTATTCTGAAGGAGATTCCTTCATCAACAGATATTCTAGGTTTAAAACAAACAGGTCTAAGAATCTGTAATGGAAGCTTTGGTGAGAGGCTTGCATTCTGCAGCAGCTGAATAAGATTGTCTCGTTACAGAGACCAATTTGCCACTCGTGTGTACAACACGTAGTCACTTCAGCACTACCCTTCGTCCCTTAATCGCCCTATCATTAACAAATACATTACTTAAGCATTTGTGACCAGTACTTCAAGGGAGGGGGTATATAAGTGGAAATACCTATGTAAATTGCTGTCGCCTTCCAAGGCTTCCGGTGTTTTACAGATATTTCAATGTAATAACTTTTCCTTATAACCTCTAAGAGGACTTTCGAGGCATTTCCTGCTTACATAGTTTATGAATGATGATTGTGGATCTGGTCACAGACTACACTGAGGGTGTAATGTTCAGAATTATATTTTTTACTTTCTACCACTTGCCTATAGTAAGTAGAGGAAGTACTGTACGCCGCCCAAAAATTCGATATCAGTATTCTACCGGAAATACATGTATTCCCTGAATCCACAAAAAAAAAACATTTAGAAAAACGTCCGCGATCGCAGGAACAACATAATCAAACATTAAATATCGTATAAACTGAAAACATTTAAATTCAGCCATCTTCCAAAGATATAGCACCAATATTTTCAAGAAAGTTCTACATCCTATGCTATTCTTTATATGGAAAATGTTTCGTTATTTTTTAGTCTCTCATAATTGCCAACTAGTTTTATTAAAATGCCAGGTTTAAAATATTTCTCGTGTATCTTCATTTTCTGCGAATAGCCTATTAACCCCTCTTCATTCTGAATGAATTTTATATAATTGGTAAACTATAAGAAACACACACAAAATAAAAATGTAGATATAGTTAAAATACAATTTGTCAATTTTTTATGCATTAACCATTTTCGAGATATTCGTTAATTCCTTTTCATTTTCAAATGCTTATACTTTTTTGAAGCGTTAAACAATTCATTTGTTTGTTTGTTTGTTTCGTCATGAAAAGACTGGAATTTCAAAACCCTATAGTTCATGCTTTTGAAAGATATTTTTGGAAAAAGGTCCTTTTATGAACAATGTATATAAAAAAAACTAAATGTATGTTAAATACCAAACTTGATATTTAAGTTCAGCGTCTTCCATGCGAATGAAGTTTTTCAGGAAAATCCCTCCACCCTACACTTTGGGAAATTGTTCGATATTTTATTATTTTCGCAAAACATAACAATTTTGATTAAAATATAATATTTAAGATATTTATATAACAAATAAAACGTATATCTTGAATTTTCTGGGAACAGTCTGTGAAGTCCTCTTTAATCGTAAGGAATTTTGTATAACGTGTAAACCATGGAAGATAAGAAAAAAATATTGCACAAAATGTAGGAAACTATCAATTTATTTCAAATTACTTTTTGTGTCCTTAGCCACTTCCGAGATATTCCTTACGGTTTCAATTTTCTAGTTTCATACTTCCAGACTCTGGGGAGAATAGGGAATAACATTGGCTAGAGAAAGACTCCCATCCCCTCCAACCGGGAATCAAACCTGGGAGCCCTCGCACAGCAGGCAGGTGCTCTACCAACTATGCCCAGACCTTTTTAGTCATTTTCTGAATTATTCACGAGTTGTTTCTTGCGATGTCGTGAAAAGACACGAATTTTAAAGCCAACATATAGCGACAATGTTTCAAACACTGACGTATCATTTCGGCTTGTGTAAATGAAATTGAGTTTATTTATGGACGCTCTTTAACTGCTATGGTTCTTGGCGTCCCGTTCTATGTTGAGCGTGAAAGACGGAAATTTTTCTCAGGCGCCTCTATCAGGGTTGAGGTTCTTTTACGTGCCGTAAATCTACAACACGGGACTACCTACTTCCCTTCCGAAGAAAGCCATCCTAAGGATGGCTACGCCAGGAAAAAATCCATCGCCCTCCGCCGGGTTTGAACCCGCGACCTTGGAGCCAGAGACTAGCATGGTACCCCTTGACCACGGTTTATCTCTGCATTCCATGAATATTTTTCTTAAAACAAATAACTAAAAAAAAGAAGAAAAAAAAGAGTACAAAATTAAAAAGTTATGCACAGAAAAAAATTAAGGAATTAATTGCGGTCAGTGTCATTTATGTTCCAGATGTACTCGTATGTAGACTCGTCGGCGAATTCACAACTCAACTGGAGCTATTGAGCCGTTAACAATAGGCGGGAAAACAATGTAATTCACAGTAATTGGACAGGTAGCGGTCTCTCAGACTGCACCACACGAAAGTGCTGCTCCCGATGCTCGCACGCACGTCTGCGAGCTAGGCTAGACCATTGAAAAATAAAACGAGAAAAGATTCAATAATAAAACTGTATAAAGCAATGGCCATCCCCACAGTAACTTATGGATCTGGAACATGGACAGCGACAGCAGAAAATAAAAGAAGGATATACAGACAGCTGAAATGAAATTTCTCAGACCTATAGCAGGATACACAAGACTGGATAAAAAGCCAAACAACGAAATAAGGCAAAAGTTAAAAATAGAAGAATTAAAGTAATAATAGAATATAGAACTAACTGGAAACACTTAGTAAGAATGCCATTAAATAGGATACCCCGAGCAACATAACTACAGACCCCAAGGATACAGAAACCCAGGAGAACCAAAAAAGAGATGGGCACAACAAGAATAGGCTAAACGGCCTAAAACCGTGAAGTAGAAGAAAAAGGAAAAAAAATATATCTGCTTTGAATTCACGTGATTTTCTCTACTCGCTCTTCCACAAACACTCATCCTTCTATCTGCTTACTAATCGAGATAATCTATGGCTTTCAAATTCATGAGCTTTGCATAACCACGAGAAAAAAAAAACCAATAGCGACTTACATGAAATATGTATTAAGTATATTAAAATTTAAATGAACATCAAAGAACGTTCGGAAATGGTAATGCCACAAAACATTTATGTATTTCACATAAATTGTCTGCTTCAACGAGGTCAACATCTTTTGTGTAGTAAGATTTTATTTTATGATAAACCAGAAGTATTATTTATAGTGATGTTATGTAACATTTAAAATTTTTTGAGTTGGAAAATGTAAATTCCCATCACATATGTGCTTGTAACATTTAAAATTTTTTGAGTTGGAAAATGTAAATTCCCATCACATATGTGCAGTTGGATTCTCAGCTGAAGATGGGAGAAACATCTCTCGAAAGCGCTCCTGCGATTAACATCTAGCGCACATATGTGATGGGAATTTACATTTTCCAACTCAAAAAATTTTAAAAAGATTTTATTTGTTGCAGGTTATCAATAATACAACTCATTCATAATGAAGAGGATTTCACAGACTATTCGCAGAAAATTTAACAAATTTTATTTGTATGCAAATATCTTAAAACATATGTATTTTGATCAAAATCCTAGTGCCACTTTTGAGATAATCAAAACAAAATAAAAATCGCAACAAAAAAATTAATGAAATACGAAAAATATATGTTAAGAGAGTTTGGGGTTGGAGGATTTTCTTGAAAATCTTCATGTCGCATCCTTGGAAGACTAACTTAAGTATCTACCAAGTATGATATTTAACCGACTTTTCGTTTTTGATTTATGCTGTTAACAGACAGACTTTTTCCAGCTTTTTATTCAGGGAGTGACAAAACGTACATTCCTGATGAAATCTTGGTATAGAATTTTTGGGTGGGGTGCAATACTTCTACTTACTATGAGAAAATAGCAGAGAAAGTAAAAAGTTCAATTATGTCTGTATTCAAGCCCGTGGACAGCTTAACTCTTAAAACTAAATGTGGGATAAACGCAAAACTGAGATTTAAGCCTCAATATCTTGCGAGAAGGCAACATATTTTAATGAAATTCCACCTCACACTAAACCACCCTGTTACATGGAATATTTTTCATTTTATTTTCTTAAAAAAAGCCTTATTAACGAGTTTTATTAGTTTGTCATATTTTGAATTTAGTGTGAAGTCCTCTTCATCCTCATTGAATTTCATATAGTTTTATTTAACTGGGAAACAAAGAGACAGACCAAAACTTCTTGCAGAGAAACATTTTATAGCTCAATCAAATATGCAATCTGTTTCGAATAACATTCTGTAGCATTGGCCATTTTCAAAGTATTCCTTGTTCTCCGAGGCTGAACACTAGATTAGTCATTTAAGAACACTTCAACCTGAATTCTCTCTCGCTCTCACACAAGGGATAAATTTAAACTGTTAAGTCGTATTTACTTTGTAACGTTCTTGTTTGTATATAGTATTATTTTAAAAATTTTCTGGCCGAATTATCTTGAGAGCAACAAGTTTTCAAGAAAACAAATTTATGATGAATATTCTTCAGTTGAGGAGAAAATCAATCATATTACACTTCCTTTAGCTCATATTTTCATGGTCTGCCCAACTCTTAAATGGCAACCCCCATTTTATTTTTAACAGAATTTGGTTTCAAGTATAAAAGCAAACAATTTTTGTCCGAAGCATTTTATTAAACCATTATTCTATAAAATATTTAAGAAGTTTAAAAAATGTAATACATTGAAACACTAACTCAAACGCAGTTTATAGTTGCAGACACCAGGTTTATTTTTAAACTTCTGTAATACTATATAAAATAATGGTTGATTTAATAAAAAGTTCTTCAGACAAAAGTTGAGTGCTTTTATACGTAAAACCAAAGTCCCTCTGTCATGAAATAACCTTAAAACTAAGCACCAAATAAAATTTAACTAATATCATTGTTTACCCCTCTCAAATGAACAAAACATTTAACAATTTTTTTACTTGTTACTTTCCAGTACTGGAAAAAGTTTAATAAATATTACAGATAATGCAAGTTGATTTTTTTTCTGAAAGGAAGTTCAGAGCTTATAAACAAACAAAAAAAAAGCAAATATTTTGGAAAGGCTATCTGTGGAACAGTGCTGTCAGGACACCAGATTTTTTTAAACCTTGGTTACCAAAGCTACGAGTGGTTTTTTGGGAATTTTATCCACTCGTTGCTCCTAGAATCATGACAATACAAAATGAACTTCATGTCTGATAACAATACACTATTGGTATACTTTATAGGTGGTGCTGGGTCAACTTGTCAAAATCCCTTAAGTTTCTGTAATTGGATTTTGGGAAATAAAGTAATTGACCCACGCTTGATATTTTTCTCTGACGAAGCATGGTTCCATCCATATGGTTATGTTTCGTCGCAAAATAACAGATATTGGAGCACAGAAAAGCCGGGTTTTGCACAAGAGATTTTCTTACATGTGCTGTAAATGCATACAGAATAATAGGACTTATATTTTTTTGAACAAACAATAAATGCAGAGAGGTACAGTAATAACTTAAACCATTTTTTGAAGAGCCGACCGATGCTGAAGATCAGTCTGGATTTTTCCAACAAGACTTTGCTACCGCGTAAAGCTGACGAATCATTAAACCTAATTCAGGGAATTTTTTAGGATATAGTAATTAATAAAGAACTGTGGCCCTCACAATTCCGGAGCCTAAACTATGACATTTTTATCTTGAAAAATAAGGTGTTAGCATCAAACCCCATACATTGTATGAACTAAAAGAAAATATCAGGCGAGAAATCCACTGTATTTCCGATATTAAGCTCTAGAATGTGAATGAAAATTCCCTGCGACAATGTTAGAAATATGCGGATAGAGAAGGGCATTTCCAGTCACCATGTGGTGGCCACAGTGTGAAGGAAAAACACTCCATATCTTGTGTTTTCTGTGAATAGCCTGTGAACTCCTCTATATTCAGAATGACTTCCATATAACTGTGAACCGTGAGAGAGAGAGAGAGAGAGAGAGAGAGAGAGAGAGAGAGAGAGAATCTTACCACACACAAAAATTAATTCTCTATAAAGCACACAATTTATATCAAAATTTCTTTTGGCGTTAACTATTTCCAAGATGTCTTTGTTATTGGTTTGAGTTTTCAAATACTTATTCTTTTTTTCAAGTTGTAAGACGCTACATTTTTTTTGGGGGGGAGGGCTCGTGCTATTACAAAGAGTCTGGAATTTCAAAGCATTCATATAGTGACCCGCTTTTTCAAAATCTGACTACGATTTAGCCCACTGTATCTTTCTTATATCTACAATGATTCGACACTATCAACAGAGATGCACTATGGTTAAAACTAATTAAGAAAGGAGTGAGCGAATAATTTATAAAGAATATAAAGCATTTATATGCAAATAATGTGTGCTGTTGAAAATAGCCAAGGGAAGAGTTACTGAAGAGAACGCGAATAATTTAAGGCTTAGACAAGGATGCAAACTTAGTCCAGTGTTATTTAAACTATTTATAGATGATATTATAGAAAAAATAAAAGAATTGAATAAGCATTCACCAGTCATTAATAATAAAGAAATACCAGGATTATTGTTTGCAGATCTAGTGGCGGGCTCCATCTCAGTTGTGGGGCTAAGTAAAGCTATTGAAGCAATTGGCAAATACTGTAAAGATTTGGGGTTGAGAATAAACAAAAAGAAATCGAAAAGGATAGAAACTAAGAAAGACCGAAAAGTGGTATTGGGAAGGAACGGAGCTGGAAGTAGTGAGGACAATTGATTATCTAGGAGCAAGGCTCAATAGTGCAGGGGATTTGGGAGAACAGAAGAAAAAAGTACTAGCAAAGAGAAACAGCAATATAGGTAATCAGATCATGTGTGAACAAAATACCAGAAGTGCAAATTGTGTGGCTAGAAAGGATAAATAGCACGGTGGTGGAAGCAAGGGTGTTATATGCAGCAGAGATATGGGACCTGGATAAAGGATGGGAAAATGTACATGCTATACATGGAATTTTTGCACAATAAGGCTGTGATTACCAAGAAGTTCACCGAATGGAGTAGCACAAGCAGAACTAGGGAGGGCGGGAGCTAAAGGTAAAAATGGTAGAAAGGGCAATCAAATACTGGTTCAGAACAAAGCTACTAGAGTCAAATGAGATACTAAAGCAATGCTTGGTTGTACAGGAGTAAATGGGACAAAATAAATTTGGATGCACAATATACAGACAACATTGGAAGAAATAGGAATGGGGGAAACATGGGCAGAAAGAAACAACAAAAGTAGGTTTTCTGGAAAGAAATTAGAACAAGAGTGGAGGATATTGAAAAGCAAGAAATTATAAGCACTTTCAAGGAAAAAATGTCATTAATAGATTAAAAAGTATTTAAACACGGAATGGGGAAAAGAAAAATACATTGAATATGCCACAAAGAGCGCAAAATGGGGTATGCATGGGCAGGAAAGGTGCAATGAATTTAAGTGGTCTAAGAGGGAGAAGAACGGGGGGAGGTAGATGTACTAAATGTAATGGATTACATGCCAATTGGCATAATATTCTGGAATGCGAGGACGCAGATAAAGGAAGAGAGATTTTAAAACTAGAGAAATGGACAAATTTACCAATAGAGCTAAAAGTTAGGAAGATTTTTAATACAAGAGCAAATAAATATATGGAGAAAGCAGGAAAATATTTAGGAAAAATTAGGTTGAAGTGGTTAAAAGAGATGTGAAGCAAACTGAATAAAATACGGAAAAAGGGTAACAAGGCAAAAAAGTAAACAGTGGAAAATTATACTTCCCCATTTCATATATATATATATATATATATATATATATATATATATACACACACACACACACACACACACACACACAATAGAATGTTAAATATAAGGGGAACAGAAATAATAAGCAACTCCATTGTATCATAAACATTGTATAAATTGCCTGTAAGTACTACAAAGTAGACAAATCATTCATTCATATACCTACAATCAATGTGTAAATGCGTAATGAAAATTTATCTCTATTAACAAGAAGTAGACACAAGAATAAGCTTTTGTAAGAAGAGTGAGTAGAGAAAATTATACGAGGGCAACACTTTGTTTAATATTTGTACTAAAATGTGTACAAAATAACACTTTACAAAAATATTGGTATCTTTCCCTCTGCCTTGAGCCTTATTTAACATCTGCGATGGCTAAATACGCTCGGTCGATTAATCAGGTTAATGACCTAGAAATTACGAAACCCTGTTGTGCGAGGACCATGGGAATAGCAGATTGCGTGTCGTGTTCCACTGCTGCTAAGCACGCCACTGCACTTTGTGCCTATTCCTGTACAGAAAAAAGAGAAAAACTGTCCTTGCCTTCCCTAAGGATAAGCACCCTCTTAAGGTCTTGCTGCTAGGTATTGTTTCTCGATCGAGTTCTTGGAATAACAAAAGAAACGAGAACTTTCGGAAACAGCAGCTCTTACAATGAACCACGACAGAATTTGCACAAAACCCAATCTGCCTCAGTGTCTTCGTAACTTTGCCTGTACAGCTCACTAACCACAAATTGTAAAATAATTCACCGCTATGGAACACTATCTAATCCACCCGTGGGCCGATAAACGGGTTTCTCCCAGGTTTATTGCATAATAGTCGCTCCTTGATGTTAACCCCAATTACTATTTGACTTTTATTAAAGCACGGAAACTAAAAACAATTGCCACGTTATAACTCGCAATTCAATGGTTGACAGAAGCTCCACTGCTTACTCCCTCTACACCACCATCGTAGGTAAGAGTATGGTATTCACCCCAAATTTGGTAAGGAGATTTCATCGGAAATGCATGTTTTGGGCCCCCCCCCGAGCCCAAAAAATATTTCTGCTCTCTCTACCATGTACCTAGTAGGTAGAAAGGGCACTGTACTCCACCCAAAAATTCAATATAGAGATTTCACTGGAAATACATGTTTTGAAGCTCCCTGAATACAAAAAAAAGCACTTTAAGAAAAACGTCCGCGCGTGTGTGTGTGTGAGAGAGAGGGAGAGAGAGAGAGAGAGAGAGAGAGAGAGCGAGAAAGAGAGCATAGCCCCCAAACCGAAATATCGGATAAATATCAAACTTGGTATTTAGGTCCAGCATCTTCCAGACACGAGACACAAAGATTTGCAAAAAAAATTCCCCACCTCAAACTACCCTTTACGTGGTAGATTTTTTTCGAACCTTTCGATTTTCTCAAAAAATGATTAACGTTTTCATAAAAATAACAGATGCCCAAGATATTTACATGACAAATAATTTATATCATCTTTAATTTTTTGGGAGTTGTCTGTGAAGTCTTGTTCGGAAGGAATTTGTATAATTTTGTTTAACTAATAAAGCTTAAGAGATAGACAAAATATATTCTGCACAAAAGTAGATCTCTTTAAAATGCACTATTTCAAATAACTTTTTGTGGCATTAGTCATTTCCGAGATATCCGTTGTTTCTTTGAATTTTCAATGATTTTGTCATTTTTGAAGAGATGTCACTAATCAGTTGTTTCTTGATGTTATGGAATTTTAAGGCCAGCATATGGCGTCCCGCTTTTAAACAACTGACTACCGATTCGGTTTTCTCTATCTCCCTTGTACATACAACGAAATATGTAATTGAACCATTTCTGTAAGGGTTTATCTCAATTAAAATGAAGTAGATACAAAGATACGTTTTAGTAATAACAGCTATATGTAGAAGCTATATAAAAAACGTGGACGGAGAAAGTCATATGAATGTAACATCAGATTTTTATAAAAATATACTTTTTAATGTGAATAGAAAGCCACCACTAAGAATTACATTCCATTAAAAGTGATAAAGAGATTCTTTCCCTAGCAGTAGAAAGGGACTAATATACCGGGCGAGTCTTCTTAGCCTGCGGATTGAGAAGTTATGGATTCCCGGCGTTGTACAGGCTATGCCGTAAACACTGCATCGCGTCGTATCAATTTCGGCAGAAATTACTGCTTTGTATACCGCTGTGCGTACAGTGACTTGCACTCATAGTGCAACAGTGTGCGTGTTGGCCTTCAGTGCTGAAGGTTCCAGGTTTAAATAGTACTTTTTATGTTTAGTAAATTTAACGAGAACTGGTAGTTTGGCATAGAAGTGTCGTTTCACTTAATTAGTTTAATTATGTGAATTTCACTAAAACACAAATTGTTCGTTAGAATATGCTTTAATGAACATTAAATGTATATAACTTATAAACATAAGGCATCATTAAATTATATTTTATATTCAAAGCTATTCTTTCGTACAAAAGAAAGCCAATCAATTGTTCTGAGAATTTACAAAATGCAGTACGTACGTACAAACAAGATAACGTTTGCAAGCCCATATTACGATCTGGTTCCCAAAATAGTGTATTTAACAGTAACTATAACATCATGCCGGACCATCACACAGATAAACCATTACAATATACACGTTTCCTCCATGTGGTTGTAATAGGTGTTCGAACTGCCCACTATGCCGGCGAATGTAAGACCTATCACCGCCAGCCCCGACGGAACATGGCCGGTGTAATGTTAAGGCAAGCTAAGATGATGCGCTCCCCGAGTTGTTGAGGGATCACTGGCCGCTCCTGGTACACGATATCTTTAAGATAACCCCATAAGAAGAAATCTAATGGGGTTAGATCTGATGAACGTGCTGGCCATCCTGCCATCTGATCCATCGCTCAGGTAGGTGGCATCGAGATAAGTCGTTACACGACGGGCCGAATGAGCTGGCGCCACATCATGTTGGTAACATATAGTTAGTCGGTTCTGCAATGGCACTTCATCCAGTAGAGTAGGCATGTGGTGTTGTAGGAAGTGGATATAGTGATTCCCAGTGAGTTAGTCATCACAAATACGGGCCTATTAGATGATCGCCGAATATACCAGCCCAAACGTTGAAACCCACCGGACATTTAAGGCCACCTGTCGCATCCAATGTGGGTTTACAGTGCTCCAGTAACGAATGTTGTGACGATTTACATGGCCTATGTTGTGGAACCCTGCTTCGTTTGTAAATAACACATTTGCCAAAAAAATGTGGATCTTGTTCAGTTTCTCGTATGATCCACCTAGCGAACGTCACTCTCCGTCCATGGTCCGGCTGCAGTAGTTCCTGGTGTAGTTGAAGATAAGGATGAAACTTTGTATGATGTACTCTCCACGCCGAAGATCGGCTAATATTGAAATGCTGTGAATGTCCCTCATGCTACAATGAATGACAGTCACACGATCCGTCGTTGCTTGGTCACAGACAGGGTGATCTCTTCGTGGGTGTGGTGTCTTGTGCACTGTTCCCGATTCCAGAAGGCGGTTCGCAACTCGCAAAAATGCTGTGCTGTAGGAAGCGTTCTCTGCGGAAACCTCTGTTGGTATAGACGACGTGCCTCCGTTGCATTCTGTTGCGCTTCCCCGTATACTAACAGCACGTCCAGATACCCTCTATTCGAAAATATTGTTCCACAGTGAGCACGAATTTATAGGCAAATCCACTTTTTACTGCTTTCGGAAAGAAATCATGATTTGCTAGAACGTTATCGAAACATGAACAGAAATGAATAAACTCATTTATTCGCAGGCATGATTTGAACTTGTGACCATCACCATGACTTTCTATGTTAACCATTGCGCTACTAGAGCACATTAACAACGTACATCACCGTAGCCCTAATCAGCGGTGTCAGCACCTGCATTTCGCATCGTTTGTAAACTGCATGGTTGCCTAGTTACCAATCCGCAGGATGAGAAGACTCAGTAGGTATTTTTCATAAAAATTAAACATTTAATTTAATACCCAACAACGCAGCTTAAAACACGGTTCCCCGTTTTTACCCCATCTACCACATTTATGAAGTAGGTAATAGAAGTATTAAATTACAACCAAAAACTCGATACCAAAGATTTCACGGAAATACATGTTTTGAGGCCCCCTGAATCCAGAAAAAGTGCATTTTTACTTGCTCTACCACATAATAGTAGGTTGAGAAAGTAGGTACTGAATTCAACCCAAAATTTTCATTCGAGATTTCACATGAAATACGTGTTTTGAGGCCTCCTGAAACGTAAAAAATGCATTTTTACTTTCTCCACCATATACCTAATAGGGAGAGAAGGTATTACCTTTCACTTAAAAATTCGATACCGAGATTTCACCGGAAATATGTTTCGAGACCCAGAAAAGCATTTTTAGAAAAAAAGTTGTGCATGTGTACGCATAGCTCAAAAAAAGAATCGTCGGATAAACACCAAACTTGGTATTTTAGATTCAGTACCTTGTAAAGATGCGACACGAAGATTTTCAAGAAAATCCCTGCACCGCAAACTACCCTTTACATGGAATATTTTTCGAAATTTTTCATTTTTTACAAAAATGACTAACGATTTTATTTAAAATACATATATTAAAAATATTTACCTTAAAAATAAAACGTATATTTTGAACTTTCTGGGAATAGCCTGTGAGGTCCTCATTTTTTGGAGGAATGCAATATATAGGGCCACACTGAAAGTTGTAAATGTTGCCGGTTTACTTTAGAGTATTTACTTGCCCAGGTTTTATTTAATTGTGTGCAAGCATTTACTTCTAACATTTGGCGCGGCAAGTCCATGAAGAACCAATTGTTGAGCATAAAGGAGTCGGCCGCAACATGCAGCTACAAAGCAGGCCTGCCTTAACAATTCAATTTCAACTCTGCAAGTTAACAGTACAGATATGTCGAGCGACGAGGAACCGCAGAGTCCTGATTCAGAACGCAGAGCTATACTGTAAAGATACTAAGGGATAACAGAGTTGTGAGTACTGTGAAAAAAGAAATCCGATGTGTCAGCAACTGGAAACAAACCCATCAACCTGATTAAATGCGAAAAATAATTTTTAGAGATCCTTAACTCCAAGCCCCAGTTTTCTCCAAGGTTCCCGGAGTTCTTGCTGTTGGTCATATATAGTGAAAGGATTTTAAGTTGCAAATTATGGCCAGAAAAGGGGGAAAAAGGTTCTGAAAATACATACAAAAAGGTGCAAGAAAGGTGCTGATGAAATTACTTTATTTAGGTTTAAACCAGTTACATTAACTTTCTTTGCCCCATTTACTTGGTTCTAATATTTCATACATTTGTTATACTGGATTACACAGCATTTCAATGTTTTTGACACTAAGTCGCTGGGGCATTGAGCTCGATAGCTCCTTATATATGGAGAAACTCTGCTCGACATCTACAGAAACCAATGGAGCATATCTTGTCAGCACCCGTAAAGGAAGATCAGTCAATTGCAAAGATTTCTACATTTGGATTGTTCTTCAAATTTAATTCAAATTTATCTTCAGCAAATCCATCAAGATTGTCTCTAACACTCATCAGCTTCTTCCACTGTTCCTCCTCCAATTTCTTCTTTCTAACTCTCAATCACACGAGGCAAATACTTGTAGGCATGCACTGCAAAAATTTTCAACTCTAGGTATTTGTTGTTGACTAATTGTTGGGCCTGCTTGATGGCTGTGCTTCCATTGAGTCTAGAGCACGAATGAAGTGTTTGATTTTATCAAAGTTTTCGCACAAGAAAACTGCACATCTTATCCAAGTACCCCGCCTTGTGAAGAAGGTATTTAGTTGTATTGAAGGAGTTGTATTATAGTTCAATTGTTGGGGAGCCGAACACTAAGTAGTTGCAACCGCACGTATGGTACCCGGTAGCCTTTGCCCCAATTTTTAAAAATATGAACTCTGTATTTCTTTACTGTTTCTTTAATATTATATTCATGTTTGCCTCGGCTGCGTCAGTATTTATTTTAGAGACATGGATGTCTTGGCAGGGCTGTGGTGCGACTTAAGAATGTAGGCTTACACGGATTATAATTTTTAATTCACTCCTTTTATTAATGCTTGATACGATTTAAATAACACTTCGCTGATATAGAGAGCTGTGAGATTCTTTTAATTAATTACTTGCACTTTTTAACACGTAAACTATTGTTTTGTCTCACACGAATACGTATTAATTTTCTTGAGGACACTTTTTGCGTCTGGTTAGTAACGCTGTCTGGAACCAACTGAATATATTTCAACCGCCTGAACTTGTAAATTTCTGTATTTCAAGTCTTTGATTGGCTATTCCTAATCCAATAGAATACCTTCATTTAACTAAAGCTTTTTCTGGTTGTTGATTGGCTATTTTTTATAAACTGTCACTAAAATTACATTATTGCTTCCAAGAATCACAAGCAACATTTAAACTCTCAAACTCATTATTGCCTCAAGGTACCTCATTGTTAGCAACTTGAGACCTATTTCTCACAGCTCCTACATTATTAAATTACGCAATACATTCACATAACATTATTACACATGAATACAATAATATAAACAAATACAATGACTGTAATCTACACTTTTTATATATTGTTACATACACATATTGCTTTAAGGCGGGCTGTTATTGAATTTATATACTTGTATAATTAGACTGAAATCATTTAAGTGTTAAAAACACTGCCTCACTTGTAATGACAGGAAACTGCGGAAGGTCGAGCCCAGTCATTTCTTGATATAAAACTTGACGACTGGGAGCCTTTACCAGAATCTTATTCAGAGCAGCAATGAAGTCATTTACCCTGCAGTAATTTCCCCTGATACTTTCGCAAACACGATGTAGACCATGTGCAATACATGTCACATGGTTGAGGTTAGGATACATGCCCTTCAATTGTTGGAAAGCCGAAATCATGTAGCGTGCTTGATCAGTCACCACATGCCTGACTTTTTCGTATTGTATGCCCCCTGGCCACAAGTTCATACATGAGTTGTTGAATGACTGCGTTATTGTGCAGGCATTTGTCTTTTCGAGTTAGTACATTTTAAGAAGCATAGGTTTTACCCACTCACCACATAATGGAAAAACCAACACATTCAAAATATATCTTTGCAGCTCATCAGTAGTTTCATTTAAAATGAACCCCACTTCATGTTTGCCGACCGTCTCTTTTATTTTCTCTAAGACGTTCTCATAAATTGGCTGTATGTAACCTTTTCTCAGAGTACTCTCATCCGGTATTGACATCTGTGTCTACTTCTCAAGGAACGATTTAAATGCAGGATTGTTTACCTTGCGGATTGGAATTTCCGACTGGATCAATGCCATGGCAAGATCCGCACTCAACTCATTCAATGACCACTGGTTTTCAGATCCTGAAGCGAAGGCATGTATCAGAGTAGTTTGCTTAGGTTTTGACTTGCGAAGTTCAATGTTCTTTAAATGTTTGTTGTTCTGGATGTACTGGTTTATTCTGTTTCTTTGATGCTCGTCAACAATGGCAATATTTACTTCGTAGATGGCACATCGCAGAATGATGCCATCAGTTATAAAGCGAGTCTTGAATTCTTCTGAAAGTGTACACAACTTCTCCTTCTTAACCTTCGGCATGATTTTGTTGTGAAAATCTGTTTTGGTAAATCAAACAGGCTAATAAGATAGTACACAGTCGATAGATAGGAACGGTTAAATTCATGCCAGTGCTAACTGAATTTAGGTTTCAACTTTTGCAGCACCATTGTTTAAATTTTATTTGATTTCACAGCTGCCAGTTGTCCTTTGTTGAGGTTGACTATTGTTGTTGCGGTTGGCCATTGTTGCTGGGGTTATATTTACTGGTGCTGAAGCATGGGATAGAAAGGAAAAGGTGCAAAATATAGTTAATCTCACAAAAAGGTGCAACAAACTGCAATTGTTTTGCTTCGTTTCATGTCCACAAATGCCTATATTGACTTGTCAGAATGAAAACAACTATTTTTGGAAAGATGCTGCACCTTAAAATCCTTTCTTTAGTCATGAAACACCATCCTGTAGACCAGAAGAACAAACGGTACTGATGATAAATGATATGGTCCAGGCAAAGTCCCGACTGAAAAGTAGGCCTCAGAAAACGAAGGTATCCGTTTAAAAAATCATAAACAACAAAACCAACACTGAGCTGGAACGTTCGGTGCTCCTAAAGCAACTGAAGCTTACGAGAAAGCAAATCTAGAGAAAGAAAGAGAAAGAGAGAGAGTGAGAGAGAGAAAGAAAGAAAGAAAGAAATATATTCATTCTAGTGTGTGTGTGTGTATATATATGTATATGTAAGGTGTGTGTGAGAGAGGGAGGGAGGGAGGGAGGGAGAGAGAGGGAGGGGGGAGAGAGATTTTTGCGGAAAATCTACGAAGGATCAAATTATAGACATAAAAGAATCAGCCACAAATGTCATGCAAGTTTTCTTTAGAGGTGCGTGTAAGAGAGATAGAGAAAGAAATTAGTGTGTGAACTCGCGTGGCTGAACATTTAAGTGTTTTTTTTTTTTTTAGATTTGCTTTACAGAATTTATTTCAAAATACAAATATTTATATACTGTTACAAAAATGCTTTTACTAGCAAAGAATACTTTTTGTATCACATTATTCAGAAATACACCATTTCTGTTTCTTATAAAGGAATGACCAACAATACTCTTACAATAATACGTGTTTCCTACACGATCAATTCTAGCAATTCAGGGATTGTTGAATAAAACACCAACAGTCTGGCTTGGGCGAGTGGAGAGGTAGGTTCACTGTGTGCTTAGCTCCGTGACCTGCTTTATTTCTATTATCGCTCGTTACGTGTGCTTTTACACAAGCTTTGTTTGTGTTTACTTACTAAAGTTCGACATTTTCGAAATTAGATTCGAGTTTCTTGGTATAAAAACATGTTTGTAGAAAGGAAGAACACTTTAGTAGTCACCTTTGTGGAACGCGATGTTCCAAAGCCTTCGCCGTATGAACGACCCGAATGGATTTACGATGTTTTTCGTTTTGAAGATGATTTAGAGATGATTCAGCTGAATAATTATACCAGGCAACTATATATCCAACGTAAAGAAAAGATAAGTCAAAAAGGCCATCACGGACACCAACGGTGAATCAAGTTTTACTCATAGTAATGGGCAGAGAAGTAAGGTACGATCACAACTGCAGGACTAGGCTTTCGTATTGTGAGACTGTACCATTTACCGAAGAATCTCAACCCAGAATTTATTAGAGAGCAACTGGGAACTTATGGTACGGCGATATCGTTGACTATGGATACTTGGGGTCCCCCATCTTAGATACCAAATTAGTAATGGAGTACGAACAGCAAAGATGGATTTTCAAAAGCATATTCCTTCATATATAGATATTGGAGTTAAAAGCTTTATAAGCTATGGAGGTCAACCCATCACGTGTGCATTGTATAACGGCACGGGGCATTTACGTACCACATGTCCCAGAAGAAGGGTAATTACAGACACCACGCACCACAGACGCTCCCACGTGGTCGCAGTTAGTACAGGGCGAGTTCCCCATTAAACGGGCACCGCTAGATCCTGAGAAGGTACCAGTTTTGCACTCGACGGAGATGTCAAATAATACGCAGGAGCAAGTCACTATGTCCAATTCGTCCGGAAGAGAGAGTGCTGTCGAACGCAAATCGCCATGTAATTTGATTGAAAAGCGGATGCGACTTTGTCTCATTTTATAGCCATTGACGATGCTGGCATGGAAACGGATATGGTTATGTCGACTTTATGCACTGTAATGATGGAAGAGGAACACTCCGAGGAGGAACCTGACGCTTTAAATCTTGCGCAGAATGCCGGTACAGCAGGCCTGCAAAACAGTGATATGAAAATCTGAGATAGTGCTTCTTGTAGTAGCCGTGACCTCCGTATAAAAAAGAGGCACGGAAAGTAGTACTGGTGGACTCACCTCTGGTAGCAGAAAGAAAGAGAAAACGCGTGCATCCTTTGAGAGTCAGCTGAAAACACTTCCCTGTCATGATACGTTATCGTTTCTTTCTTCCTTGCTTGCTATACATTTTCTTCTTCATTTTCATGTCTTATACACGAATTTATGCTTCCTTAAATATTAATGGTATTCGCAATGCCACTAAGCAACAGCACTTGAAAGGTTTTATTTACAGTTATGCTATTGATATATTGCTATTGCAGGAGGTAAACATTGACAATTTCAATTTCCTTGGTCCTCAATATAATTATATTTGTAATGTGGGCGACGACAATAAGGGTACAGCGATAATATACAGAGCTGCTTTGAACATAACTCATCAAGAGTTGCATTCTAGTGGACGCATTTTAAATATTATCGACAACGATACCTTAGTAGTTAACGTTTATTTGCCTTCTGGCTCCAACAAACGGCGTGAACGTGAAGCCTTTATTGATACTCATATGCCATTCTTTTTCCACCAAAGATACAACTAATTGTGGCGACTTTAACTGCGTAATTACACGCCAAGGATCAACGAGGGCTATATCATTCATCTCCTCCGCTACAACGGCTTTGTACTAAATTGCAATTGACTGATAGATGGGAATTGTTACATGGTAATACAGTTTGCTACACGTATTATCGTCATAATTCAGCATCACGCATTGATAGGCTGTATGTCAATGCACTTCATAGAACGAACATTCGGAGTGCTGCTGCTGTTGCAGTAAGTGACCATCATACTCTAATTGTTAAAGTAGCAGCAACCACCCCTTTACCCATTTTGGCAGAAGTTACTGGAAATTAAACAATGCTCTCTTATATAATGATGAAGTGCAACAACAGTTTCGTATGATTTGGGATAGCGTTACCCTCAGAGCGGATAGATCTCGCTACAATGATTTGCAGTGGCTTTTGATTTATAAGCCTGCCATAGTCATTTTTCAAATTTGTTGGTAAAGCTAAGGCGAATGAGCTACCCTGCTACATTATTAGTATGCGTTATTACATGATTTGACAGGACAACAGCATGCCGGCAATAAAGTTACTGTCAGCGATTCGACGAAGAATTAACAAAATTCAAGAATCAATTATGAATGGTATACAGGTACGAACCCGCGCATTCTGTATTACAGACGATGAGCGCGCTGCTTTGTATCATGTGGCTTCGGAGAAGAACCAACATCAACGTAAATTCATGTCTGATATTCTCACTCATGATACTCCACTACACACCACATCTGAGATTCCCAGATGGGCCGAGGAGCATTTTCGAAGGCAATATGGAAAAGGCCTTACTCTTGATTCCTCGAAAGAAGTCCTCTATAAAGCTATTGACCGAACATTAGTTGCTGTAGACCCAGATGCCTTGGAAGCACCCATTACTATGGATGAACTTCGAGAGGCAACTTTTAAGCCGAGTAACAATTCTGCACCAGGACCAGATGGAATTAGCTATACCTTCTACAAAGTATTTTGGCCCATTATTAAAGACCGCATGTTACAGTTGATGAATGCCGTTTTTGAAATACGCGAAAACTTATCGGGATTAAACGAAGGCATTGTGATCTTAATTCCAAAACGTACTCGGCCCCGATACTTTACCAGCTATATGCCTATTACGTTGCTGAATACTGATTTTAAGATTTTTATGAAAATTATAGCGAACAGACTGCGTCAAGTACTGCCAACATTGATTGGTCCTGAACAAAACTGTGGAATTCCGGGCAGAAAATTAACCCATAAGTTGGTACAACTACGTGATGCAGTTATATATATAACATCCTGAGGAAGAGGCAGCTCTTTTGTCACTGGACCTTGAGACGGCATTTGACAATGTAGATCATGACTACTTATTTGGTGTCTTACAGCACATGAATATTCCTGATCGCCTCCTCACCGCCGTTAAATTAACATACACCTCTGCCTATTCCAGGTTACACATAAATGGATATTTCACAAGCTATTCCTATTTTGAGTAGTATACGTCAAGGATGACCCTTGTCTATGTTGTTATTTACTATTTGTACTGAACAGTTGGTTCGGTTGATAATGAAACATGCATTTTCAACTGCTATGTCGACAGATTTACTCACTATAAAGACTTATGCTGATGATATGACCTTGTTCCTCCGTCATAGCCAACAGTTGTATTTGCTCCCCCACATATTACAGTTTTATGAGCACGCATCTTTTGCGAAGATTAATTATCAAAAATCCTCATTACTACCTTTTGGGAGATGACCTAGGATATTAACTTTGGCGGAAGGACCACGTTACTGTTCTAGGCCTCCAAATTGTATTGAATGTCACTGAAATGATAAGTTTAAACTGGACATCTTTACTCCAAATCCGCTACACTTTACACCACCAAAGTAGAAACCTCAATATACTTCAAAGAGCTTGTTTTGTTAACCTGTTTGCACTGTCCAAATTATGGTATCTGGCACAAGTACTACCCCTTCTACCAGAGATATCCCAACGCATCGAGTTAGCAGTGTCTTATTATTTGTGGAGTGGCCATATGTACAAGGTGGCGCAGTCTCAACTCTGGCGTCCCATCACTAGTGAGGGCCTAGGACTAATGGCAGTGTCTGAAAAGTGTTCAGCGTGGTTGATTAAAACTTTGTTCGATCTGGGACTACTAAAGGACAATAGACAACTTCAGTCCAGTAATGGAAACCTAATGCGTCATGCCATTTTTCGCCGAACGGTAATATGCTTTACCACTTTACCTCAGAGTTATTTCTCTGGGGGTCCATTTCCTACTACAAAGCAGCTGTATCGTCATCTTCTGTCGAGACGCTCCTCTACTCCGACTATAGAGGGCAAATATCCTAACATACAGTGGAAGAATATCTGGAGGGTTTTTCGATACACCGAAATTTCGACGGACTGGAAGGTCTCCGCCTACAAGATTCTAAATGCCATAATACCCACAGCAGAAAAATATATCGACATAACATTCGTAATTTACCATATTGTACCCGTTGCCACAATATTGATACCCTTCATCACCGGTTCACAACCTGTATTCCCAAAACTTGGCAATGGATCAAACATAAAATTTGCTGCATTACTATGGCGGAGAAGCCCAATACTATTCATAGGGCTATCTTACAGCTCGATATCCAGATTCCACGTCATGTTTTTTGCCCAGATATGGCTTGTAATGGGGTATCTCCATTACATGCTGCAGGATCCCGCTCCAAGCGTACGAGGTCTCGAGACCTTTCTGAGAGACCACCGAACACGACTAAAAAGGAAAAAAAACGCGAGACACTGTTGTTAATCGGCCCCAACTAAGATATTCTCTCTGTTTAAGAAGGGGCTTTTGTAAAGAAGAATTTTAATTTTGAAATGTATTTTCTTTGCGATTAAGTGTTCCTAATAAAATCGCCCCGCTCCAAAAGCAGGAAACGGTGAAAGTGTAGTGCAGTGAAATTCAGAAACTTTGAATCAGGCCTTTGACCCACATACTCAAACACAAGCTATTAGCCAATAAAATATACTTTTAGAAATTTATGTACATTCAGAAGAGAAAATTAATAATGCAAAGCAACATGGCATTGTCAAAATAATATAAGAATTATTGTAATTACTTTGTGAGATAAGTGTTATCTAATCCTTTTTAAAATATTTTTATGTGCCAATGAGTTTTAGAGGAGATGGAATTTGTACACTATTGTATGAAAATTGAAAGAGTAAAATAATCAGGAAAGAAAGAAAAAAAACACTTCAAGTCGTTTTTGCATTCCTCCTCTTTTGATATCGCCTCTATCTTCAAAGACTTCTGGCTCATTTTCGTCACCATAGGTAATATTCATCAAAATTCCAGTCATCATGCAAATATGTGGTATTTTAATCAAAATCGTTAACCATTTTTAGAAAGTCAAAATTTTCGAAAAATGTTCCATTTAAAGGGTAGTTTGAGGTTGGGGGAATTCTCTTAAAAATCTTCGTGTCGCATCTTCGGAAGGTACTAAACCTAAATACCAAGTTTGGGGTTTATCAGACTTTTTCTTTTTGAGTTATGCTGTTCACATACACACAGGCCTTTTTCTATAAAGGCTTTTTTGGATTCAAAGGGCGTCAAAACGTGTATTTCCGGTGAAATCTCGGTATCGACTTTTTTGTTGAAATGCAATACCTTCTCTACCTACCACATATAAATGTGGTAGAGAAAGTAACACGTTACTAATTGATTTAACCTTGTTTAATTGTGATTACAATATGCCTCTAAAGTATGTGTTTATGGAAATAAAATCTCAAGAGTAGAGGGACTTTATTTTCGCACATTTTGCTTCTCTTTGGTAATAGCATCAGTTGTTTCTCCAAGTCAGAGCCCCCAGATGTGACCAAAGAATTTAAAGAGGGTTACAGAAATTACAAAAATAGTGCATATATTTATAAATAATTATGTATCATACACTGGTAATGAGCGCTATAGCATACAGAGAAAATGCAACGAAACTTTCTTACATAAGTGTTAAAGGTTTTGGCACTAACACCGCATACATTTCATACCATTAAAAACATTTCGAATTGTCTTTTGTTTTTCTGATTCTTCTGTTTTCTCATTTAATTCCTAATGCATTAAAATTGTTGCAGTATACTTGCCAAGTTCCTGAAATTGAAACCCTAAATCCTTCTCTCATCCAGTAAAGCGTATAAATTTTGCAATGATAAATTTAGAATGCATAAAACGTACAGTGGAGTAAATGTACAAAATTTACATGTAAAATAAATGGAAATTCCGTTTTATAAGAATCCTTAGGACCTGATAGTGCACTTCGTCACATATACTGAAATTCCTCCTGGTATCATATTAAACACGCATTTAAGCTAAGAACACCACTTTCTAGGCTATTCACAGATTTCTAGTCCATATTTTTAGCTTCATAATATTAACTATAAACAAAAATTGTCATAAAAATGAGGAACTTATATCCCGCAGCCATTTATTAAGAATAAAGTAAACAATTTACATAAGGGAGTTGACTTTACAATTCACGTCGTCCATTACTGAATGTTCGCGCCAATTTAATCCTGCTTACTGAGGTCACTAGTGGTGCAATCACATTTTAATCCGCACGCTATGCATTTTGTTGCAGCCCAGTAAAGGGGTACCATGATGGACAGACACTGAGATAGAACAACCTTTACGTTATTAGCATCACGCTTTGGGCACCAAACTTGAGGTAGATGTTGCCCCACGTACGGTACAAAGTTTCCGAACTTAAGCTTTTTCTAGTTGTTGATTGGCATTTATAAACTTTTTTAAATATTACATTATTGTTCCAAGAATTATTAGTAGCATTATTAAACTTTCTAATTTGTTGTCTCAAGGTTACCTCATTGTTAGCAACTTTCTGCTTCTATTCTCACAGCTCCTACATTGTTAAATTATGTAATAAATTCACATAACATGATTACACATGTACATAATAATAAACATAATACAATGACTGTTGCATAAATTTTATATATTATTACATACACATATTGCTTTAAGGCGGGCTGTTATATTTTATATTATGTAATTAGACATATCCTTTAGGTGTTAAAAATACTGCCTCAACACATAACTCTGGCCTATCATAGCAGTGTATACCAATTAGCGCGGTAGTCAGTCAGTCCGTAAACTTAAGTTACAATACAATGCAATAAAATTTAATATTTTCTCATGTCCGTGGTGAAAATCTTAACACTTTGAATCTGCCCACAAGGCCGTAAAGACCCGTCCGCTCCCGGCAAACCGCAGAAGTTGGCAAGTATGTTATAATAATACTTATAGTACATGTGATCGGAAGATGGATGTGAAAATCAACTGTCCAATGTTCTAGTATTTTGTTTTGTGTCTACAACTCACTGTGCCCCACTAATTATAAGAAAATTGCGGTTGTGGACGGCGGTGCTATGTGACGCCAGACCCATACAATGACGTATGAGGTCCACCCGCCTCGACGCCGCCGCGTCACAGCTCTGCAGTGTACAAGTTCAGTAAGGTAACAGAAAACTGGGAGTCGCAGGTCAGTAAATGTCGAGCAAACCACATAAGGTTTTTGAATAGTAAAAATGCACATTTTGAAAATAGAGCAAGGCTCAAAACATCTATAGAAATGAAAAAGCTCCGGCTATAAATGTGAAATAACCCTAAAATTCAAGCAAGAATCTGTTGTTACGCAATTTAACATGTAACAGAAGTTAGGTCCCATTTATATACAAACAAAAGAAACTAAAATTCACCGTATCAAAACTCTGTACCAAAAGAAATTGAAATAAAATAAAAGTTATACCTATTGATTAAACAATTATGAAAAAAGTGGCGATAGAAAAAACGTTGCACTGGGGTAGAAACAGCTAGTACTGACACCATTAAAACAAATGTTTTACATTCACATGACTTTCTCTAGCTACCATCGCTATTTTGTTAAAGTTTTCTTACAAAAGCTTATTTTCCCCACTACTTCACCGAAAATACAAGTTTTGAAACTCTGAATAAAAACAGAAAAATATCCGCATGCACGTATGTGAGAGAGAACAGAATAACTCAAAAACGAAGTTATTATTTTTAATTCTGATTATCTCAAAATATGTATTTCTCGTGAAATCTCAATATAGAATTTTTGGGTGGAATGCTATAATTTCTTTACCAAGTATACAAGGTTCTAGAGAAAATAAAAAGCTATTTCATGATTTGCAGTAATAAAAAATGAAAGAGTATGAAAGTTTAGTTTTCTTTTATTTGTCTACTTACTGCCTTCTCTGGCGTTGCTAGAATGGACTTTTAAATCTAGAGTGACGTTTTTATGACTTTCGCTACCCCGCTGTACTCTTTTGTAGGGTATTTATGTACAACCTAGAGGATTGCTAACCCTTAATAATTCTGTTATTCTTCTTTAAAATTGTCATTTCTTAAGGTGGAGTATGAACACAACTTGATTTAGGATTTGTTTTTCAAGCTTTTAAATACTCAAATTATCATACTTACATAAAATGTCCATTTGTTCTAAAACAAAGATTAAATCTGGTCTACACAAACAATTGTTATTCATTATACAAGATCGTAAAGTTGCGATCTTTTATCCAAGTGCGCTGTTTAAGAAAGGAGTCAAAGACAGGAGGATGTGTATCACACATCAAAAAAAAAGTATTGCTTTAAATGCTTCAAGTTCGAAAAGCTCGCAATTTCATGACCTTTGAAACGGTCATGAAATGATTCATCACTTTACGCACACCTACTTGCTTCACGCACAAGTGTTAAAACGCTCGGTTCACGCATCATCATAGGAAAAACTTATAGCCAAGCGAAACAACTTGTTGCAAAAGCAGATGAAACACGTTACGTAAAAAGAGGCTTTTCTGTTATGCAGCTGTATAATCCATCAGTTCTCAGCAAAGATAACACATACGTGCAATACGTCGTCATATAAGTTGCGCGTATCTCTACGTTATGTAGGCATGTTATAAAATAAACTCACCCTTCAATGCCTCTACACGCATTCAAGTGAGGATAATAATAGGGTCTTTCAACAAGTGTCCTATCTTTGAACTTAAATAAAACACGTTCTATAAATGATAGAGGTTTATTTCTTTTTTATTTTGGAACATAATTAATGTCATTACATGTAGAAAAGAACATCAGTTAAGTGACCGCCGCGACTTCGTTGAGTTGCGCGTATACGGTTGACCCACTTTTCAATGACAGAAGAACGTAAATTAGATCCATCTTCACGAATAACACGCGTGATGTTATTCATAAGATCATTTACTGTTTCTGGCTTGACAAACTCGAGATTTAACGTAACCCCACAAGAAGTAATCCAATGGCGTTAAATCACATGACCTCTGGAGCCAGTTAACATCGCCACCACCACGGTAAATGATGAAACCTCTGAACATCTCCTTCAAAAGATCGATTGTTTCGAGAGCAGTATGGCATGTGGCACTATCTTGCTGCAACAGATGTTTCTGAGATCCATACCATCCAATTGAGACCAAAAATAGTCCCTTATAAGAGCCCGGTATCTTTCTGCATTGACAGAGCTTCTCCATCTTCATCTTGGAAAAAATATGGTCCAATGATTCCGCCATACCAAAATCCATATCACACAGTAACCTTTTGGGGTCGAAGTGGTCGTTCTTGAATCTGCATTGGATTTAGATTGCTCCAATAGCGGCAATTTTGTATGTTAATACAACCATCCATCCAAAAGTGGGGTTCGTCGCTGAAGATGATTTTTCGACAAAAATCTGGGTCAGCTTCCAATTGCTCCATAGCCCAGTCAGCGAATACACGGCGCAACCTATGGTCGTTGGGCTTTAGTTCTTGAGTTAACACCATTTTGTAAGCGTGAAACTTCAAGTCCAGATGCAGAATTCGCCAAGTTGTGGTCGGCGAAACCCTTAATTCTTGCGCTCGACGATCAATTGATTTGTTTCCGTTCTCGCGTACACTCTCACGAACGGCGCCTATGTTTTCGTTGGAGCGCTTACGTCGATTACGTACAGGCGTTCTTTGATCGCTGACAGAACCACTTCTTTCAAATTTATCGTTCTCTCGCAGGGACGATTATGCACACCGTAAACTTCACGCAATACACGGAACATTTGGCGAACACATGATCCATTTTGATAATAAATTTTCACAATTTCTACGCGTTGTTGAATGCTGTAACGTTTCATGGCTATTTGTCAATAACTGTAACCACATGAAAAAAACCACATGCTGTAACAACAACGGCAGCTATCACATGTTAAAGATACGACACTGTTGTTGAAAGACCCTTTAGATCAATTGTACAATTCCGCCTTCCTTTCAAAAACAATAGATAGAATTTCTCATGATAATGAACCTTGAGAAAAATAAATTTTTATCACTCATTTGGGTGTGATTTTTCACTTTCGCTACCACCTACCTATAATAGAGTATTGCATTTCACCCAAAAATTTTATAGGTATATATTTCACAGGAAACAAAAGAAAGGAGCAGAACTTGAAAAAGAAAAGTAGAATAAATATCAAACTTTGCATTTCTTAAATTCGGCCATCCTCCAAGGATGTTACAAGAATATTTTTTAAAATATGCACTCCATTCCAAGCATTTCGTTACTTTTATAATCTCAAAAAATGACAACGATTTTGATTAAAATATCATATTGTAACGCTGCGGCTATGGCCAAGGTCGTCTCTATCTACAGGTCTGGATGCGCGACGTGACGTCAGAACGTGAGGCCCATGTACCAAGGAATTCCTACACAAAGCTATTTTTTACAGGTATTGTTAGCCTGTTTGCTATGAAATAAGCACGCGATCATTTGTATTCTTGCACTTCCATATTAAAGGTTAATAGTGTTAGTAAATAAATGGAAAACGCGATCTTCATAGTTTGGGCTGACCGTTTTCTTACCTTCTCAACGCGAATAAGCCTGCAACTTTAGTTTTTATTTTGCATGCAGCTCATGGCAAACTATCTTGCTTAATAATACAGTAGTTTTTTTTAGAAGGATGTTACATATTACTTGTATTATTTTTCCTACCAAAGCAGCACTTGGCAATTCCAATCACTAGCGTTAAAGTCAGCGCCAATATGCCCCATGTGTCCGTACCTAAATGTAGAATTACTTTCTCTGACCTCCTACTTTTATGAAATTATTGTTCATATACTTCAGAAATTAAATACATGCCGTTATATCATACGTGAACTGTGATACTCCAGTTCTCCCTATCACTTTTAAGCAAGCACTAACTTCAAAATTTTGAAACTCAAAATCCAATCTGTGTTCACAGTATAACACTTACCTGCAATTTTCACTTTTAAATTACGCACAAATCTGTTAGTTGCAATGTAAATTCCGGAGGTAATTGTATTCTGCTCCGTTACATAAATTTTGCTAATTTTATAAACTATATTTTGAAATGTGGCATACAAATTCGTGTCAGTTTCTCGAAAGTGTTTGCATTAATTTTGTTATAATCTGATATCAGATTTAACATCTTAAATCCACATTAACTCAAAGCGCTAATTAAACGAGAATCATATTCATACAGTTTTTGTGCTACTAAGTTTTTTACTGTCTACAGGGCTAAAACAACGTTATTCTTGTATGTTAAAGATGTTCTCAAAGAGGTCTGCACAGTTTTTGCAGGATCTTGTTTTTTAAACTATTTAATGGGAACTATGCTGTATAAACATACATTATAGTATAGAGAGTACACAGTAGTTCACATGATAGCGTATTCGGGATATTATTCACCGATAAGCCCGAGAGTGCAGTGGTCAAATGCCTAGGTGTCTATGCATAGCTCTGCATGCCTTTCTCTCTTCAGTCTTCTTAGATGCCGGTCGGGTGGCTTGTTGTGAGGTATTCTCTGCAGTAAGCATCGGTAGAGCCTGGTGTAGCTGATGCGAAGGACAGAAGTCGCTTCAGAAATGCCCAAGTCACTGCGCACAGGAGTATTTCGCATGTAGCATGGAGCATCAGTTACGAGTCTAAAAATTCTGCTTTGTTGAACCTGGATTCTTTTCATTTGTGAGGATGAAGTAAAGCTCCATATAGCACAACCATATTGCCAGATTGGTTTTATTAGCGAAAGATAAAGTAGACGTTTATTATGAAGAGAGAGTGTTGTTGATCCTGATACTAGATGCCTCAGCTGATGAATGCAGTTGCGGATTTTACTAATTGTTGATGTAATGTGTTTTAGCCCTGCGAGTTTGCTGTCCAGGGCGAGACCAAGATATTTCACTGACACAGATGTAGAAATTAGGACATTACGAGATGTAGCGTTACTGGATGGTGTGTAATTTTCTTCTTATAGGTGAATTTAACCAGGGTGATTTCTGCGGATTCATTTGAACCCTCCGTTGCATACACCAAGTGTGAATGTCATTACAGAATTCCTGAAGTTGTCTAGCATTAGATTCGCAGGTGCCTTTAGTTAGAATAGCTGTTTCGTCAGCAAACTGTGCTATTGAACGGGTAATTATAGAAACAACGTAACTCCACAAACATTAATGTTTCAAAAATGACAAACTGCTTTGTGAAAATATTAAAGTAGCATCTAGACCACCTCGTGGCATCCAACCCAAACATGACAGATTCGTAACCTTGGCGATCCATTTGTGCTATGTATTTTGCGTCGTAACGTTTTCCTATTGGGCGGTAGTTAATTACTCCCCCCCCCCCCATTTGTGGATGAAAATGTCATCTCGTCTGTGAAGAGTAGTAGTAGTAGTAGTAGTAGTAGTAGTAGTAGTAGTAGTAGTAGTAGTAGTAGTAGTAGTAGTAGTAGTAGTTTTTTTTGAGTGGTGCAAAGCCACTGTGGTCATCAGCGCCACCTCTGGCTGTAGATTTATTCATGCCGAATACATACAAAGTAATTACAGGGTTAAGAACCGAGATTACAAAAGTAGAGAATAAACAAAAAATACATTAAGTTATACACTAAAAAAAACCTCAAATCAATATACACCAGAAACTAATCCCCAGCAAACACAATCAGTTAAGTCAGCACTGACACAGTTTGAAAGTCATTAACACACCAGAAACTTCAAGATCAAAATTTTTTAAGCAAATCACTGAATTTAACGTAGCGAAAAAGCTTGGCGATAAAAGCAGAGTCATCCCCTAAAACCGTAATAAAATTACGAGAGTATCCAAGTCACTTACGAAGGGCGGAATATTAACGACACTGGGTGAGGAAATGCTTCACCATTAAGGGCACATTGTAGTGGAGACAGCGAGGCGGGAGTTCACTCATAAGGAGGTAGCCAAAATTAAAATAAGTGGCCAATACGAAGCCGAGTAAGCACGGTCTCGTCGTGACGTGATAGACAAGGACAATGCCAAGGAAGCACTGTAGCCATGACTTCTTGGAGTTTACGGTAGATGTAAACCACTCCACATGCCAATGAGAGAGTATACTTCTGCGAAAAGAACTTCAAATCCGTACATAGGCAACGGAGAACCCGGTTATCAGGGTGTAAAATCGCAGGCGTTGCTGCCTGATCTGCCTGTTCGTTTCTTACAATGCCACGTTGTCCAGGAACCCAGACAAAGACCACCTGAAATCCGGCAAGATAAAGAGTGCAGCCGGAAATTTAAAAAAAATTGAGTTTTATTTATGAACGCTCTTTAACTACTGTGGTTCTTAGTGTCCCATTCTGTATTGGGCATGAAAGACAGGAAATTTTGCTGTGAGGCCACTACCAGGCTTGAAGTTCTTTTACGTAGCGTAAATTTACGACACGGGACCACCGGCTTTACTTCCCTTCCGAAGGAAGCAAAAAGGCTAGCAAGGTAGTCCTAGACCACGGAGGACGACGAGTGCAGCCCATCATGGATTTTCTGAACAAGTGGATGTTGGCTATAGAGATCCGTAAACTATGTAAAGCACTGAGACAATCAGAACAAATGACACTGGAGTGCAGGGACAAGGAGCTGACAACCCGGCGGAGCGCGATGGATTTTTTCGAGCGTAAAAATCCTTATTATGGCTTCCTTCGGAAGGGAAGTAAAGCCGGTGGTTCCGTGCCATAGATTTACGGCACGTAAAATATCCTCAGGCCTGATAAAGAGACCACTGAGTAAAATTACCGGTCTTTCACGCCCATTATAGAATGGTACGCCAAGGACCACAGTAGTTAAAGAGCGCCCATAAATACAACGCAATTTAATTTAAGAAGCGAATGAAAAATGTGGCTTTAAATATAGCATAGTTCGGCAGTATAAACGGAAGTGCTCAGGGAGAAGCAAGTCTTGTAAACGACATGTGAATCAATAACCACAGCGCAGCCTACCCCTTGATCCGTTCGAGAACCACCAGTATGTAGAAAATGGTATCCAGGAAAGTCTTATTTCAAAGCCGAAAATGGGCTGCATATATAGGAGCGGCAGGAGTGTCCTTGAGCAACTGAGCCAGATAAAGACGATACACAGCGGTTTCGCGTATCCATGGAGGAAAACGAAATCCGTTACGGAAGGGTAAAGGAAGTAGGTACTGCATTCAACTTTGACAGTAAGTTCCGAAATCTGCACCCCGCAGGAAGCAGTGCAGACGGACTATTGCGATAACAATAATCCAAAGCGGTACCAAAAAACGTAGAATAGGTGGGGGTGAGAAGGCATGGCACGCAAAGCAGAGGTATAATTACAAAGAAGAATATCCCAATGTTTCCAAAGGGATGGTGTACCAGATTCCGCGTAAAAACAAACTACAGGTGGGACTAGTACGAAATGCACCCAGGGCTAGTCTAAGGCCTTTATGATGGGCAGGATCCAATCTACGCAGAATAGATGGCCGAGCAGAAGAACAGACCAAGGACCCATAGTCGAGTTTCGAACGTACTAAAGCCCGTTATAGCTGAAGCAACAATACGCCATCAGCACCCAAGAATTGCCACTAAGGACACGAAGTACTTGCAGGGAGCGAGCACAGAGTCCACGAAGATATAAAATATGAGGTTCCCAACAAAGCTTGCGATAAAAATTGAGGTCGAGAAATTTAGCTTCCTCAACAAACGACAGTTCAACTCCGCCAAGAGAGAGAGAGAGAGAGAGAGAGAGAGAGAGGGAGCAGGAAACTCCTTACGACGCCAAAAATTAAGGTGACGCGTTTTCTAAGCTGAAAATTAAAACCCATTCTCCAAACCCCATGTGTTTAAAATATCAAGAAAGCACTGGAGGTGCCGTTGGATAATCTACAAAGGGAAACGGAGTGAGCGCCGATGGAACATTCGACACTATGGGATTAATGGTTATAGAAAACAAAAGAACACTCAACACCGAGCCTTGCGGCACACCGTTTTCCTACTAAACAACCGGGTAGAAAAAAGATCACATCCGAACTCTGAAAGTAAGGGCATCCATAAACAGCTGCAAAAAAAGACAGGTAGCTGACTCCGGAAGTTCCATCGGAAGAGCTGGCGGGGGATTCCCATACGCCAGGCGGTATTGTAGGCCCTTTCCGAGTCAAAAGACAACTACCGTCTATTGTCTCTGCATATATCACAGAATCATAAGAATCTTAAATGTGAGTCGGCAATGAAACCAAGTGATCAACAATAGACCGCCGCTGTCAAAAACCGCATTGTTATAGGCGTGAGAAGAGTATAAGTTTCAAGTCGCCACCTTAATCGCTTAGCGACCATCCATTCCATTACTTTACTTTACTTTACAAATACAGCTTGTTAGAGAAATGGGTCGTAGCTTTGGACTTCTGAGTCTGTAATTTTACACTGGTCACCACAGGTAAAACCTCTGCTGCGGAAATGTTGGTAAAGGCCTGGGACATATCCACAGAAACAGCTGTGGACAACAACTTGCAAAAAGGAGACATCACAACAAGAGGTGTTGAAGAAATGTCCCTATTCACACTAGTAGATGGGGAATTAATGTCCACAGTGCTGTGAGAGACAGCGGGGGGTGGGGGCGAAGGCGCAGCAGATAACACTGGTGGATTAGAAACTTCCAATGTGTCTAAGTCAAGGGTGGCGAAAACGCCTTCCTTCCCCGAGTCACCAAATATGCAACACGCACCGCATCACTCAGCAACATGTGAAAAACAAAGGGAAAGTGGCAGAGAGGGAACGGTGCCTACGAGTCAAAATGACTTGCGAGTTTCGTTTTCGCCACCTCTGGTCTAAATTCCCAGGATTGCTGGACCATCGCAAAGCTGTGGTAGGAGCACCCCTGACAATCCCGAGGTTCCCGCCATAGTGAATATGGTGAACAGGTAGTTCTCTCGAAGAAACCAGGAGCAGCACCCGACTGGTCGGTATCCATAGATGGGTCTGCAGGATTATCCAAGGATAAGGTACCAAACCGATTGGTCACTTCAAGTGACGGTCGGAATGTGCAAGGTTTCCGACGTTTATGAGATTGGTGAGAAGTAAAACGCTGACGGGGAGGCTTGGAAGATTCCAAAGGAGTGGAAAGGGAAGACAGCTGAAAAGAAAATAGGGTGGGAATAGAAGAATTTCCATTGTGGTTAGCTCGCGAAGTACAGGTACAAAAACAGCTACAGTTCAACTTCGAATAAATAGTAGTAGTTGCAGAATGAAGAACCTGACTGAAGGATGTCCGAGCTAACTTCGTAGGAAATAACAAGCGAAGTTTCTCTTTCACCTCTGGATAGCCAATTGTTTACTTTCTCTACTACGTATAGTAAGTAGGGGAAGTATTGTATTCCACCCAAAATTTCGATACCGATATTTCACCGGAAATACATGTTTTGAGATCCCCTGAATCCAAAAAAAGCATTTTTGGAAACATGTCCGTGTGTGTGTCTGTGTGTGTCTGAACAGCATAACTCAGAAACGAACAGTCGCATAAACACCAAACTTGGTATTTAGGTTCAGTATCTTCCAGAGATGCGACACGAAGGTTTTCAAGAAAATCCCCCCACCCCAGAGTACCCTTAACATGAAAGATTTTTCGAAAATTTTAATTTTCTCAAAAATGGCTAACGATTTTTATTAAAATATCATATGTTTAAGATATTGTCATGAGAAATGAAATGTATATCTCGAATTTTCTGGGAATGTCTCCAAAAGTATTCTTCATTGTGAACGACTTTTGCATAACTGGTAAACCATAAGAGATAAACAAAATTTTACCACACAAAAAATGTAGATCGCGTTAAAATACACAATTTGGGTCATATACATTTTTTTTGTTGAGTGAACCATTTTCGAGATATTACTTGTTATTTCCTTAAATTTTTCAATACTTATTTTCTCAAATGGGAATTCGTTATTCATTTTTTTGTCTTCGATATGCAAAGAGTTATAATCTGCGGCAAAGCGAATGGTGCTGCACCTAACAACCAGCTATTAAGAGATATGTATGTGCTTAAAGGCTACTGTATTTCTATATTGCCCTTGTAAATATATATTCCTCTTACATCTACAAGAAAATTAGCAATAAGATAGAGTCTGCAAATGTTTATCTCGATTAACATGAAGTAGATGGAGAATAAGCGTTTGTATAAATAGTTTGTACAAGAGTAGAGAAAGTCATGTGAGTGTAACACATCAGATTTTTTCCTTAACGCCTTCTTGAATGGCGTATTCTTTCATATACGCAGGGCAGCTGCGAGAGTATGCAGGACGGGACCCCTCACAATCACACATTTGGAGAGGTTTTTTTTTTATTTATGAACGCTCTTTAACTACTATGTTCCTTAGCGTCCCATTCTATATTGGGCGTGAAAGACCGGTAATTTTGCTCAGAGGCCTCTTTATCAGGCTTGAGGTTCTTTTACGACACGGGACCACCGGCTTTACTTCCCTTCCGAAGGAAGCCATGCTAACGATTTTTACGCCCGAAAAAATCCATCGCCCTCCGCCGGGTTTGAACCGCGACCTTGGGAACTAGAGGCTAGCACGGTACCACTAGTCCACGGAGGACGACCATTTGGAGATGGAGGTGCAAGGAGAACAGTTGTGTCGATTTGTTCCACATCGAGGACAAAAAGACTGACGTTTACAGGATAATGCTGTATGTCCGAATCCTTGACAGGAGAAGCAACGTAGAGAGTTGGGAACATGCTGTCGAACATGCAGTATCTCACAGCCAGCCTTAAGAGCGGTAGGAAGCTGCCTCAAGGCAAACGTCAAAAACACGTTTTGGTAGGTACCTGTTCTGCACCTTCCCGCCGCAAGAGCCGTTTAGTTGCATTGACCCCCTGGCTAGAGAGGTCTTCTAAGGTGGGTGAAGTCGCAACACCTCGGCAGACATCCAAGGAAGCATGTGGCTCAGCAATAACTTCTTGGGTTCCAAAGTGAGGTACCTGGAGTAAACGAAGGGATTGTGGATGATCCTTAGTCATCCATAAAGACCCATTGCGTTGCCGGTTACAGTTCTGTACTGGGTGAGCGATTTTGTCCAAGGTGGCCTGAACCACGAAGGGGATCAAAGAGAAAAGCGGTGTTTGGTCTGGTGTAGCCGAACGCATGATTAAATAACGGGAAACGTCACAATTTCCTGACGTAGAAACATTTCCTTTCAAGACAAGATCATCCATAGTCTCTTGTTGGGGGTTAGTAAACTAAAATCCGTACTAGTGCCCATAGCTGCAGTGAACACCATGCACGGAGAGATGCCACTGGACCCGTCTCTCTCCATGCCAAGTCAACCTCATGGCGGTTCCGAACGGAGTCTAGAGAACCCGCGCCGCCCCTGCTATACTTCAAAGGTTTCTTACGGGCAGGGTAGTTAACCCTAACCCAACCCCAGAAACCTGGAGGACCGCTGGCTCGAGACCCCGGAAGCGTCACTCCCGTAGTTACCGAAGTAAGCCCATGGGATCTGTGAATAAAGCCCTATTCCAGTAATGGTTGACATTTTCTTCTGCAAATGCGAGGCGACAATCTGTGATCGTGTGTAAGACACTGTCTCTTAGCTGTGGATCGAGAAAACCGCCCTGCTTTAGTCAAACGATGCAGGACTGTGCGGTTCGACCCAGGGAAATTAGAATTACTTCCGACTAGACACATCTTGGAAGGGATTGCTGTCTGCCTTTTCTATAAGTGCAGTGTTCTGCTGAGGAGCGGACAAACGTTTTGGACCCACACCAGTTCGACGCGAACAATTCTTGTAGGGACTTCAAGTGTTCTTGTGCCTGGGACACAGTATCCAGCAAAGTTCACCAACATATGGACGGATCTCCTTGTAGCTTCGTCTTTACGCGTGCGCTCAACCATAGCAAAATACCGTATGATTCCTAACATACCATGCAGAACTCCAAGGTTATGAGGTGCGCGCGCATGATCACGCCAGCGCCATTCATATCTGATAAATGAAAAAGAGTTTGCAGACCCAATATTAAGTCCGTTAAATATTTGACTTAGTTTTTCCGTTTAGAATTCTTACTAACTTGGCATTTGTGAAAACGAAGGGAGTATTTTTTATGCAGAAAGTCTTAAAATTAATAAATATTTTTTGCAAGGAAAGCATGCATTACCATATATTTAACAAATTAAAATTTAAATAAAAAATTTACACTTAAGGATTCGAACCTGGGTTGTTCCAATAACGATACACGTGTGTTTCTTACTTATCGAATAGCTTTGAAATGAACGCAGGGTGATATTAAATCGCGTATAGTGAACGCAGCGGCAGCGAATTCTTCTCTGGCTGTTTCACATTTATTTTCGCTTAGGCTGTATAATCTAACCATTTCTGCAAACATCTCGATTAACGTGAAGTAAATGGAAGAATGAACCTTCTAAGAATAGTTTGTGGAAGAGAGAGAGAGAGAGAGAGAATCTGATGTGATACATTCACATGACTTCCTCTACTCTCCATCACATTATTGGGTAAAACTATTTTTACTAAAGCTTATTTTTCTACTACATTTTAATGCAAATAAACCTCTGCAGAAATTTCTGCATTACACATTTCGTTACAGATTCAATGAGAACAGCAATAGTCAAATGTTTAAGATCTGGACGTTATACGCTGATCTTAAAATTCCATACTGTTCCCATGAACTGCGAGAAACAATTGAATGCTTAAAGGACTTTAAATAATGAGCAAGTAATGAACAATTCGAACCTTTAACAACTGGTACATCAGAAATAGCTTATGCCACAAAAAAGACTATTTTAAGTAAATTGTGTGTTTTAAAGAGATCTACATTTTTTGTGTGGTACGTTTTCGTCAATCGCTTAACTTTTACACAATTATACAAAATTCTTCCAACTGAAGTGCACTTCACAGGCTATTCCCATAAAATCCAACATACACATCTTATTTGACATGTAAATATCTTTTGATATGTGTTATTTTAATCAAAATCGTTAAAGCCACTTTTTAGAAAATAAAAAATTTCGAAAAATGTTTCATGTAAAGGGTAGTTTGTGGTGGTGGGGTTTTCTTGAAAATCCTTGTGTCGCATCATTGAAAGTTACTGAACCTAAATACCAAGTTTAGTATTTATCCGACTTATAGTTTTTGAGTTATGCTGTTCACCGACGCGCGCGTGTACCTCTTCCTAAAAATGCTTTTTTGGATACAGGAAGCCTCAAAACATGTATTTCTGGTGAAATTTCGGTATAGAATTTTTGGGTGGAATACAATACTTCCCCTACTTACTATACGTAGCAGAGAAAGTAATATATGGTGGCTAGAAAAGTCGTATGAACGTAACACATAAGATTTTTATATTTTATTTGCAACATATAGCCTTGTTTGTTATTTAACCTATATTTAATATCTGCAATACTTAAAATTTAAATATATACATTCAATAGCTTCCATTAACGCTAAAGAAGACCTAACAATTATTGAAAAGTAAATAATTTTACAAGATAAACTTCAAGTGAAACAAAGTGAAACTTCAAGGAAAATTTACATTTGTTACGTGGTCACCAATGCGACGCAAGTATATTGTCACATCTCAATTGGTTTATCATTGAAACAGCTTTATTGTAGATTTATTAGAGCTTATTCATTGATAAGCTATAATTGTACAAGTATCAACTCCCTCGGAAGGATACACAACAGTATTTGTATTGTCCTGAAATGAGCTAGAGGCTGTGTCCAAATTGGGATCAGCAAGCGGTGGAAATTTGGAGATCAAAGTAGAGTCGAGGTTTGGAAGGAAGTTAGGCAAAGAATTGAAGATGTTTATGACCAAGAGATTTGGGTTATTTTTAAAAACAAGAGACCTTTAAAACTATATAGAATAATTGGAAAGGATTGGGGGAGGGATAAATACGTGGGTTGCTGGGATAAATTTGAGAGGGAAGGATTTGCATGGATGCGGTCAGCAGCACCGCTTTTAAAGGGTTTGAGAGGGAAAAATGGGGAAGGGTGCGTAATGTGTGGGGAACTTGAAGGAATATTTAATTGTTTTTTAGAATGTGATGAAGGAAGAGATGGAGGGAGAGTACACGAGAAATAAAATGGGACAAATTACAGCAAGAAACTATAGCACTTAAAATGTTGACTGATCTGGAGATAGGATGATGGGAGAATATCTCGGAAAAGTAAGGGAGAATTACATTAGAGCAGTAAAGAAAGATGAATCAGGATATAAATGATAAAATACTGGAATGTAAGAGTGGGGCTTCATTATACAGATAATCCTGGGGTTATGTGTAAGGAAGCCTTGTAGATGGATGTTAGACTTATTACGTTATAAACATAGCTTAAGTACTTTAGTTTATGTAATTGTAAACATGTTTGTTCATTCATGAAATTGTATCAAACGTGCAAATAAATATTGATTTCAATGTCCTAAAGTGCATTTGTAAAATCAGAAATGATACAGTTGCGCTCTCCTTGTGGACAGATCTTTGGGTGTACTCTCGTACAAAATAGAGATTTTGCATAATTTACTATGATAAGTACAGAAGGTTTTAAAGGTCAATAGCAGTCAATTCACTTTGTTAGTGCAACTTCAGATTTTCAGTATAGGTTCTTTGAAAGTTGATAAAGTGGTCTTACTATTAAGCACAGTTTTGGATTTGCGCTTTTAATCATCTAAAACGCAATTTGTTTTTAGAAACATCTCACATAGGTTATCATCACTTTCCTGAAAAGTTTTAATGCTACACAAAGTTTAATCTTTGCTTGTAAAGAACCACATTTAAAATTTCCCAAATTTTCATCAAATGAGGCAATTCAAACGAGACTAATTTCTCGCCGTTAATTATCTTGGAAAGTTAAGGTATATAGGACCACAAAAATAATTTTATGCTATGAGAATGTTGAATAAATCTCTGATAAAAATTTCAGCTACATAGGTTAGATATTTGTAAAAATCGGCAAGAAATTAAGCTTTGTAATTCCACTCTGCCTGACTACGAGTAACAACTGAATATCAACACCACTTCAAAAAATGCAAAGTACTGAAAAATTCAAACAAATAACTATGAATATATTTGATGCCACAAACAAATTATTTTAAATAAGTGTTATGTTTCAAATAGTTCTGTGTTTTACGTAAGTTACGTAACATTGTACAACATTCGTTCAGAATGAAAGGAATCCTCTGCGAAAAGCCTGTGAAATCAAAATATATACATATTTTATTATATAGGTACATATCTTAAACCTACGATATTTTAACCAAAATCGCTATAGCTATGTTTTGAGAAGAAAAAATTAGCGAAAAATGTTCTATGTAAAGGTTATTTTGGGATGAGGATTTTCTTAAAAATCCTCATGTCGCTTCCTTGGAATTTGGTGAACTAATAATGAAGTTCGGTAGTACTATCCTACTTTACATATTTGAGTTATGCTGTTCTCTCTCTCTCTCTCTCTCTCTCTCTCTCTGTCACACACAAAAGAAAAGTGTTAGTAACTTTAAAAATAGAAAATAAGAACAGAAATGAGATCAGAATGGAGTGAGTTCACAACAACCAGGAGGAAATAGTCGCTTACCTTCCCCAGATCTTGGGAGTCCCTCGCTGAAATCGAGTGGTGTATCCAACATGGCGTTGATGTGTTGGATGATCTCTGCATTGTTCGTGTCGGGGCGCAGCCCCATCGGTTCGGAGTCAGGCATAGGGACACCCACCTGGAGCACACAAAAAAAAAACACTATCAGAATCTAAAACATCAGTAAGGCAACTTAATTATGCTGTGTTAAGCGGTTAGAGCTTTTTTATGCCTTCATTCGTTATTTTCTAGAAAATAAATTAAATTCGTACAGCTTCAACTTGAAACCCGTAAAGCTATCCCTCGTCCAGCAAAGCGTAGTAATTTTGCGATGACAAGAAATTTATAATGCGTAAAATGCACAAAAATTAATCTAAAATGAATGGGAGTTCCGTTTTGTGAAAATCCTTTAAATTTTAAATCCGCACGCTATGCATTTTGTTGCAGCCCAGTGAAGGGAGACCGTCGTGATGAAAGATGCATAGATAAGCTGGCCTATCATAACACTGTATACCAATTAGAGTGGCACTTTGTCTGTAATCTTAACTTAAGAATATAATGCAATCAAATTAACACTGAATTTGCCCAAAACACGCTGCAAAAACGCCTCCTTTGCAGAAAAGTATAAAAAGGCTTCCCTTCCGTACATTTCGAGCAAACCTTAAAGTTGGCAAGTATGTAAATTGTTTCTGTACTTATTTAATTCGCAATAGAAGGAAAGAATAAGGAAATAAGAATAGGGAATGGACAATGGTCACGAAATGCTGCAGATCCTAAACTTCCTATTAAAGTTCAGCGATTTCCAAAGACGAGACAATTTTTAATGAATTAATGATTTATTGTCTGCTTTAAACTTTGCATACAATTTATATAATATATACAATAGAGTTGCTTATTGTCTTCCACTTATATTTAACATTCTGTTGTATATATAATGGGGAAGTATAATGTATCCACTATTTACTTTTTACTTTCCCTACTACGTATAGTAAGTAGGGGAAGTATTGTATTCCACCCAAAAATTCGATACCGAGATTTCACCGGAAATATATGCTTTGAGACCCCCTGAATCCAAAAAAAAGCATTTTTGGAAACATGTCCGTGTGTGGTCTGTGTCTGTGAACAGCATAACTCAGAAACGAACAGTCGGATAAACACCAAACTTGGTATTTAGGTTCAGTATCTTCCAGAGAGGCGACACGAAGGTTTTCAAGAAAATCCCCCCACCCCAGACTAACCTTTACATGGAACATTTTTCGAACATTTATTTTCTCAAAAATGGCTCTAACGATTTTGATTAAAATATCATATGTTTAAGATATTTTCATGACAAATAAAATGTATATCTTGAATTTTCTGGGAAGCCTCCAAAAGTATTCTTCATTGTGAACGACTTTTGCATAAGTGGTAAACCATAAGAGATAAACAAAATTTTACTATACAAAAAATGTAGATCGCGTTAAAACACACAATTTGTCATATACATTTTTTTTGAATGAATCATTTTCGAGATATTGCTTGTTATTCTCATAAATTTTCCAATACTTATACTTTTTCTCAAATGGGAATTCGTTATTCATTTTTTTATGTCCTGGACATGCAAAGAGAATGGAATGCGCCACATAGCAACCAGCTCTTAAAAGATTTCACTATCGCTTAAAGCCTACCAATTCCCCTTGCATCTACAAGAAAATTAGCAATAAGATTAACATCTCTCTTAACATGAAGCATATAGAGAATAAACGTTTGTAAAAATAGTTTGTACAAGAGTAGAGAAAAGTCATGCGAGTGTAACATATCAGATTTTTTCCCTTGTAATCCGTTTTCCGCATTTTATCCAATTTGCTTCACATTTCTTTTAACCATTTTAACCTTATTTTTCATAAATATTTTCCTGCCATCTCCATATATTCATTTTATTTGTATTAAAAATCTTCCTAACTTTTAGCTCTATTGGTAAACTTTTCCATTTCTCTAGTATTAAATTCTCCCCTCCTTCATCCGTATCCTCAAATTCCAGAATATGCCAATTTCGTGTAATCCATTACATTTAGTATATCTCTCCCCCTTCTTTCCCTGTTAACCATTTAAATTCATTACCCCTGTCCTCGCCCATGTATACCCCATTCTAGCCTCTTTGTTGCATACTTCGATGTATCTTACTTTACCCCCATTGCGTTTTAAAATATTTATAATCTATTAATGACCTTTTTTTCCTTGAAACTATTTATTTTTTTCTTTTCAATATCCTCCACTCTTGTTCCAATTTATTATTAGAAACCCTTAGACATGATAATGCTCCACCGTAAACTATCCCTTACATTTAAAATGTTTCTTTGTGTTTCATTTTCTTAAAAATCCGATGTGTTACACTCACATGAATTTCTCTATCCTCTATCATTTATTAGCGAGTATACAGATTATTCTTGCGAAAGTTAATTTTCCTATCTACTTCGTTTTAATCGAGATAAACCCTTCGGGAAACAGCTGCGTTTCGTTATAAATGCAAAGGGAATAGCGATAGTCTAATGTTTCAGAACTGGACCTATACGCTGGCCTTATATACTCTTTCCATGCAATCGCGAGAAACAACTGAATGTCGAAAGGACTTTAAAGAATGACAAATTATTAAACAATCCAAACCATGTGCTAGGGGTCCCGGGTTCGATTCCCGGCTGGGGGTGGTAATTTCTCTTTAGCCAAGATTATTCCTTATCCTCCCCAGAATCTGGAAGTATGAATGAAAGTGTGAATGTGTGTATGATCTAATGATTAAAAAACCAAAAGTGCAAGAAACCCAACGACAAGAGTTACACGAGTTAACACCATTGCCAATGTGCAATAAGTTTCAAAGGAAAGGCCTTCGATAAGACCAATGCAGTTAAAGGTGGAGTATAAATGGAACTAAAAAAAATTCAAACCATTAATGACGGATATCTCGGAAATGGTTTATGCCACAAAAAAGTTATTTGAAATAATCTGTGTGTTTTAAATAGATCTACATTTTTGTGTAGTACGTTTTCATCTATCGTTTAACGTTTACCACCTAAACAAGATTCTATAAAATTCGTTCTGAATAAAGAGGACTTAACAAGGCTAACCCCAGAAAATCCAGGATTATTTTATTTGTCATGTGAATATCTCTAATATATATTATTTTAATCACAATCGTTAAGAACCATTTTTGAGAAAATCCAAAAATTTCGAAAAAAATATTCCATTTAAGTGTATTTGGGGTGGGGGATATTTTCTTGAAAATCTTCGTGTCGCATCTTTGAAAGATACTGAACCTACATACCAAGTTTGGTATTCATTCTACTTTGCGTTTTTTTAGTTATCCTAATTCACACATACACACAGAACTTTTTCTAAAAATATAATACATTCACATGACTGTTTCTACCCTCTATCATTTTTTGGTATACAAACTATTTTTACTAAAGCTTATTTTTCTATATACTACATTTAATCCAAATAAATCTTTGCAAAAATGTATGCATTGCACATTTCGTTATAAAAACAAAGAGAACAGCAATAGTGAAATGTTTAAGAACTGTTTACGCTGGCCTTAGAATTCCATACTGTTTCCATGCAATCTCGAGAAACAACTGAAAATCGATGGGACTTTAAAAGGATGGCAAGTATTAAAAAACTCGAACTTTTAATACCGGATACCTCAGAAATGGCTTATGCCACAAAAAATTATTTTAAATGTAAATTGTGCATTTAAAAGAGATGTATAGGTTTTCTGCAGTACGTTTACGTCTATCGCTTAACATTTACCAGTTATACAAAATTATACAAAATTCCTTCCGAATGAAGAGGACTTCCTATGCCATTCAATATATACATTTTGTGATTTAAATATCTTTCATATACCTTATTTTAATCAAAATAGTTAGATCAACGTTTTAGAAAATCAAAATGTTGGAAAAATATTCCATGTAATGGGTAGTTGTGATGGGGGGGATTTTCTTGAAAATATTCGTGTCGCCGCCTCGGAAGATACTAAACTCCAATTCCACAGTTGCAATTTATTCGACTTTTTGTTTTTGGGTTATACTGTTCAGACATAGGCGAACATTTTTCCAAAAATGGTTTGTGTTCAGTGCGCCTCAAAACATTTCCGGTGAAATCTCGGCATCGAAATTTTGGGTGGAATGCAATACTTCCCCTACTTGCTTTACGTGGTAGAGAAGGTATATATATACATATATATAGTACATTCAGGGGGCTCAAAGCATGTATTTCCGGTGAACTCACGGTATCGAATTTTGGGTGGAATACAATACTTCCCCTACTTACTATACGTAGTAGAGAAAGTAAAAACGACTAACGATTGGAATAAAAATGCCATTGCGCTTATTGCCATGACTAATAAAAATCTTACATTTTCTTTGAATAGCCAGCTAAATGCTCTTCATTTGTAATAAATGTTATCTAAACGTTGTCTTAAGAAAAAAAAAAGCTTAATGCTCGGACAATGGTTACTGGTTAAAATTTCCAACACATCACACTTTTTAGGCGTATTTTTCGTAATGCCATGCATAGAGTGGAATTTCAAAGCCAGCAAATAGCGACCCGAAGTTTAAAGACTTGGATATGACTCGCTTCAACCTCCTGTATCTCCTTTGTACCCATTGGGAATGGCTGTGAAATTACTGAATTAAACCTACATAACACAAATTAAAATATAGAGAAATTCCTAACCAGAAAGAATGTAGAATCTACTAAAATAAACAATTTGTTATAATTTTTTTCGTGGCGTTAGCCATTTTCGAAGTATTCCACGATGCAAGTTTAGAATTTCCCAAGGTAGCTACAAGAGGGATATGCGGGTTGCTAACGGACACTCTTGAAAGCTTACGATTCTTATTCTGTTTTTAAACGCAAGAGCTTGTTATCACGAGTAAATAATTCCCCATTTCACATTTCAAGTTATGATCAAACTACGCATAGGACATACAACCCTGACTCACTCCCATCTCGTGTCTCAACAATGTCAAACTGACCGTTCAACACATCATAAAATGTCCACAATTTCAAAAACAAAGCCAACAGTGCTTCATTTCAAATAGTATGTAAATGCTATTGTATTACAATGCAACTTCATGTAAAAGTGTTATCAGCTTTGTAAAATCTTTTTACCACACCGGTGGAAAAAAAATGTCTTGAACGCCAATTTTTTTTAAAGCTCTACACGGCACAGCGCCTTGTTTACACCATACGCAATACAGTTGTGTGGCCACTGCAGCAAGTTGTACGCCATTATTAAATGTGTCACCTTCCGTCTCTCTTCTCTGTAGCGCTGTGGCAAAGCGTAGGGTACTTGTGCGGTTAAGACTCTAGGTTCGCTTCTCGCATGTAGCGCTTTTTCTTCTGTTAATGCTTAATCAATACCTAGAGGCTACGTACTTTCGATATACTAAATTTCATACACGGCATTCGGTAAAGTTAGTAATAGAATAGTAATTATGCTTCTTTAAGGGTTTATTCTACCTAATTGCAATATGCTGCACACAAACCACGTGATGCGCAGAAGGGTGCGCAAACGCATCAGGCCGAACAGAGTCTCTCTCAGTGAATCACAATGGCAGAACTCGCACACAAAACATACGCATAAGGAAGTCTCCTTGCACTAACCAATGTAGCAGGCTTTTCTACTCGTGAAGCTGGAGCTCGTATTGAACTCCAACTACAGCGCAGAGATAGCTGCTATCCAGGGAAGAGATTGAACGCCGTTGTCCTGGTTCAGGAAGGACACATTATCCACTCCTGAAATGTACACACCTTTATTTGCAGTAGCAGAGAGAAATCCTTTCCAAACTGATTCTGAAATAAAGGCACATTCATAATTCCCTGGATCAGCTTGAACGACTGTGCGGCGTGCAAACGACACAGGACTTCTTCACGAAGGGCAGTTAAAAAGACATCTGACAGATGATCGTAGATTGTTTCGTCTCGTGTTTGCAGAGGAAAATGCCAACTGCGACTGGAATAACATTCTCAGACGAGGTGACATTTTCTTCCACACGTAAGAGAAAGGTTGTCTACCGTCCAAAAGGGTCCCGATATGATGCAAAATATGCACGTGGCTTCATGGTCGCATATCCGTATCTTGTTGGCTGGATATCAAGGGACGGTCTAGGTGTGTTGTGGCAGCTTGAAGATACACTGAACAGTGAGCAATACACGGTAATACTTGAGAATATTTTGATTCTCTCTGTGAGAATGAGATATCCTGATGGGATTGCTGAATTCGTACAGGATATCATCTCGTCACACAAGTTGAGCGGTTAAAAATTGGTTTTCAAAGAGTCAGGATATCAGTGATAGACTGACCTACCTGTTTACCAGATTTCAACCCCAGTGAAAATGTGCGAGCTGAGGTGAAAAGGAAGCTGCGCTCGAATTTCCCTGCAGGTGCGCGGAACACAAATTCAATAAGTCAGAGATGTTATAGCTTCTCATGCACATTACTGCAGGGATTTAATTCCATCTATGCCCCGAAGATTGAGGGCAGTTATACATGTTGAGGGTTCATACACCTGATGTTAATTTTATTTAATTTTTGTGTTTTAGTTTAGAAGATAATAGTTCATTTGCATTTATTTTTTTGGTTATTTAAAACTAGTGTTTTAGTAATATGTTTTTGTGTGCACAATCAGTCTAAAACTTCAAATGCATTAATACAATATTATGTTCCACACATCCAGTCATAAAATCAATAAAATAATGCGAGTAATGAACCGAGGAGCTTATGAGCGCAAGCAATGCCTTCTTAACCTCTCGGCCACCGTAACGTTGTTCCGTGCTGTTTTCAGTAGCTTATAAGGTGACCATTGCCTTTCACGCGGAGACCATTCTACAGTTCTTTCATGTACATTGTGAACACAGCTGTTACTGAAGTACACGAAGCCCTCCGATCCGCAAATGGAATCTGGGGATGACTTTTTTTTGGGGGGGGGAGTCCACGGTGTACAAATCTATCTAGAACTCTAATTATGTAGTCGCGATATAATGTTCAATATTTAAAACACTAATAAATATTTGAATGCATGTTCTAAGTTGTCCTCCGTGGTGTAGTGGTTACCATGCTAGCCTCTAGCTCCCGAGGTCGTGGGTTCAAACCCGGCGGAGGGCGATGGATTTTTTCGTTAAGTAAAAATCCTTAGCACGACTTCCTTCGGAAGGGACGTAATGCCGGTGTTCGTGTCGTAGATTTACGGCACGTAAAAGAACAAGCCTGATAAAGAGGCCTCTGAGCAAAATTACCGGTCTTTCACGCCCAATATAGAATGGGACGCTAAGGACCACAGCAGTTGCACAGCGTCCATAAATAAATAAAAAACGCATGTTGTAACTAATCACTTCTTAATTTGATATATTCCTAGGCAAAAATATATCGCGAGTAACGTAACGTGGATAGAAGAATCACACTTATATGAATACTGCAATATATGTATAACGGATATGTGAATTTTTCATTGATAAAGTCGTGCGACAGTATTACATCAGATTGCTTTATTTAAAAAACCCCGGAAAAACGAAATTCTCACCTGAATTACGAACTAGAGATAAGAACATGTTTATTTCATCCAATTTTATTTACATTGAGTATAGGGTACTTACATGATTCTCACAAAAATATTTAAACAGTAATTCTAATATAAAATATAACATTGGAAAACAAAGAAAAGGCATTAAACAATTTGAAAATACACTACAATCTAGCGACAATGCTCCATGGATTCATATATTGAGTAAAAACGGTGTTTCAGTAAACAGTTTTGATTTTTCGTTTAAATTTTACTTCTGAGGTGTGTGTTTGTGGGCTTATTAATTATTTATTATTATTAATAATTATTATATTGATCGATGAATGAAATACGTGAGATGATGCTCAAATGAACCCGGGGTGTCCAGAGCTTAAATCTACCCAGCATTCAACGTTTCAGGATAACGGAAAACCCCGGAAAAAGCATATCCGTATAACTCACCCTAACCAATATACGAACTCGGGACCTCCTGAATGTGAGGCAGACACGCTGCCCCCAAACCACAGAGGTGGGCTTCCTAGTATATTATTTCATCTCACACAACTGTTAAAATAAACAAAGTACGCGTATACGTATTAAAATTTAGTCCTTTATTTATAGTTCTTAAATTAATCTTAAGTTTAGCATCCGGGTTTCTATGTGTATGTCCCATTTCAAGTGCACATGTCCTTAGAAGTGATTAGGTAGTAATAACTTCTAAAGGCACAAGCATTTATTATATTCCATTATGTTTCAAAAACTAGTTTTGGTTGAAAGTAAATCAGGTCTGAAAGCCTCATTTCATGTGAGGGTTGCTTCACTAACAACGTACTCGCTTGTTTAACCGCATTCTACCCGTCCATATTATGCAACACGCATCAATGCAGATTGTAAAATGCTGCACAACATCCAGGCGTTGGCGATCATGACTGTCGGAGGAAAACGCTTGGTCGCTATAATATTTGACTTCACAAGGCCCCATGAATACAGTGGTAACTTAATTGGATTTCTGTCTCATTAGCAGAAATAGAGGGACAGAGAAAGAGCAGGAGGGAATTAGAAAAGCACCTTTAAGTGCTGCAGTGGTTGATGCTGTCTGTTTAAGGACTTTCACTAGCTTAACTTTTACTGCTGTACAGCTGGGATTCAGTTGAAGTTCCGAGTTACTGGAATTTACAAGTTCTCAGAACTTTTATCAAATTTATGGAGATGAAGTTATTCCAGAAAAATGCCTCCATTACTCAATGCATCAATGCAATAGAAGTTGACACAATACACACCTGCTTGTTCAACCCCTATGCTTACGTATATATCGCCAAAAGAAACATTTAATTACACTTCTAAAGTATATCTTTCGGACATTGATTTATATTTTATGCCTTTCCAAGGCTTTTATCAATTGAACTCTTTTAAAATAAATTATGGAGTATTATGAATTGTGCACAACGCCGAATTTTAAAGCACCTTTTTAAATTACTTCAATCCCATTTTTGTTAACTGACATCGGATCTCTGATCTATGAATGAAGACACTCCCTAAATTTAAGTAAGCGACCTCAAATATATATATATATATATATATATATATATATATATATATATATATATATATGGGGTTATTAAAAAAGGAACAGATTTTAAATATTCACTTTTAATGAACAATAGATATCGACACATATGACACGTCATTGAATAGAGGAGAGTTCAAAGTTTTAAGCCCCACCTATTAGTTTCGTTCAGTGCCTACAGCGGCGCTGTGCTTGTTTACGAGAAAATGGCGACGCCACAGGAATAGTCTGTGTGCTGCATTATGCAAAGAGTGAATCCATTGTTTCTTTGCAGCGTGCATTTCGTTGTAAATTCAACAACGAGCCGCCTCGTCATAAAAAAAAATTACAATTCATACAATAAATTCGTAGAAGGTGGTGCTCATTTTGAACACACAAAATAAAACTTTGAACTTTTCTCTGTTCAATGATGTATCGCTATTTGTGATCGTCATTTTAGGGCAAATTTAATTTTTACTTTCTCTACTACGTATAGTAAGTAGGGGAAGTATTGCATTCCACCCAAAAATTCGATACCGAGATTTCACCGGAAATACATGTTTTGAGACCTCCTGAATCCAAAAAAAGCATTTTTGGAAACATGTCCGTGTGTGTGTGTGTGTGTGTCTGTGAACAGCATAACTCAAAACCTAACAGTCGGATAAACACCAAACTTGGTATTTACGTTCAGTATCTTCCAGAGATGCGACACGAAGATTTTCAAGAAAATCCCCCCACCCCAGACTACCCTTTACATGGAACATTTTTTGAAAATTTTAATTTTCTCAAAAATGGCTCTAACGATTTTGATGAAAAAATCATATGTTTAAGATAATGTCATGATAAATGAAATGTATATCTCGAAATTTCTGGGAATGTCTCCAAAAGTATTCTTCATTGTAAACGACTTTTGCATAACTGGTAAACCATAAGAGATAGACAACATTTTACTACACAAAAAATGTAGATCGCGTTAAAATACACAACTTATATCATATACATTTTTTTGTTGAGTGAACCGTTTTCGAGATATTGCTTGTTATTTCCTTAAATTTTCCAATTCTTATACTTTTTCTCAAATTCGTTATTCAATTTACTTTCTCTACTACGTATAGTAAGTAGGGGAAGTATTGTATTCCACCCAAAATTTCGATACCGAGATTTCACCGGAAATACATGTTTTGAGACTCACTGAATCCAGAAAAAGCATTTTTGGAAACATGTCCGTGTGTGTGTGTGTCTGTCTGTGTCTGTGTGTCTGTGAACAGCATAACTCAAAAACGAAGAGTCGGATAAACACCAAACTTGGTATTTAGGTTCAGTATCTTTCAGAGATGCGACACGAAGGTTTTCAAGAAAATCCCCCCACCCCAGACTACCCTTTACATGGAACATTTTTCGAAAATTTTAATTTTCTCAAAAACGGCTCTAACGATTTTGATTAAAATATCATATGTTTAAGATATTGTCATGACAAATAAAATGTATATCTCGAATTTTCTGGGAATGTCTCCAAAAGTATTCTTCATTATGAACGACTTTTTCATAACTGGTAAACCATAAGAGATAGACAAAATTTTACTACACGAAAAATGTAGATCGTGTTAAAATACACAATTTATGTCATATACATTTCTTTTGTTGAGTGAACCGTTTGCAAGATATTGCTTGTTATTCCCTTAAATTTTCCAATACTTATACTTTTTCTCAAATTCGTTATTCATTTTTTTATGTCCTGGACTTGCAAAGAGAATGGAATGCGCCGCATAGCAACCAGCGTTAAAATATTTGACCATCGCTTAAAAGCTACCATATTCCCCTTGCATCTACAAGAAAATTAGCAATAAGATTGACATCTCGATATCTCGATTAACATAAAGCATATGGAGAATAGGCGTTTGTAAAAATAGATTGTACAAGAGTAGAGAAAGTCATGTGAGTGTAACACATCAGATTTTTTTAAATGGGAACTACCTTTATGTTCTCTCACTCCTAAAACAAATCTGATGTGTTACACTCACATGACTTTCTCTACTCTTGTACAAACTATTTTTACAAACGCTTATTCTCCATATGCTTCATGTTAATCGAGATGTCAATCTTATTGTTAATTTTCTTGTAGGTGCAAGGGGAATATGGTAGACTTTAAGCGATAGTCAAATCTTTTAAGAGCTGGTTACTATGTGGCGCACTCCATTCTCTTTGCATGTCCAGGACATAAAAAAAATGAATAACGAATTCCCATCTGAGAAAAAGTATAAGTATTGGAAAATTTAAGGGAATAACAAGCAATATCTCGAAAATGGTTCACTCAATAAAAATAATGTGTATGACATAAATTGGCATTTTAACGCGATCTACATTTTTTGTGTAGTAAAATTTTGTCTATCTCTTATGGTTTACCAGTTATGCAAAAGTCGTTCACAATGAAGAATACTTTTGGAGACATTCCCAGAAAACTCAAGGTATACATTTTATTTGTCATGAAAGTATCTTAAGTGTATGATATTTTAATCAAAATCGTTAGCCATTTCTGAGAAAATTAAAATTTTCGAAAAATGTTCCATGTAGAGGGTAATCTGGGGTGGGGGGATTTTCTTGATACCTTCGTGTCGCATCTCTGGAAGATACTGAATCTAAATACCAAGTTTGGCATATATCTGGCTGTTCGTTTCTGAGTTATGCTGTTCACAGACACATACACACACACGGACATGTTTCCAAAAATGCTCTTTTTTGGATTCAGGGGGCCTCAAAACATTTCCGGTGAAATCTTGGTATCGAATTTTTGGGTTGAATACAATACTTCCCCTACTTACTATACATAGAAGAGAAAGTAAAAACTAAACATTTGTATAAAGTACTTTGCAATTTTTCTTACACCAGCGCAAATAGCAACGAAAATTCTGAATGGCTGTGTACGAAGAGAGCACTGAATGGTTGGACCATCCATGGATGGTCATTTGAGAGTCAAGTTACGTTTAGTAATCTTTTATGTTTCCTTATTCCTCATCACAAAATAAACAGCTTCCTATAAACCATTTTCTAACGAGAAAACATACAAAATATAGATTCCCATTTAAAAAATTAAATTCACCCTAAAATGACCCTCAAGGTCCTCCAAACAAAACACGATTAATGGAATTTACTTTTCCTCAGAATATCAAGCAACTTTTATTCAAAACATTTCTTTCTACAACGCTTAGTTTTGGAGATATTTTAGTCTTAACTTAAATGGTCCACCCTGTATATCTGTTATATTGACGTGAATTTCTCCATCCACTATCGTTTATTTTATCTCCAACAAACTCTTCATATTCTTCTACTTCACGTTAATCGAGCTAAAGTTTCGCAGAAATGGTTTCATTACACATTTTGTAGTCGGTACAAGAGGAATATGGGGGTTGCTAAATCATGGCTTTGAAATTCCACTCTGCATGACATGACGAGAAACAAAAGATTGGCAACTTAGTAGGATAAAACATGAGAAAATCCAAACCAATAGTAACGATACATCGGAAATGTCTTAAATAAATGGTGTATTTTAGCGAAATATATACTTTTTTACTGCGCTTATGTATCCCATGGTTTACGGCTATACATAATTATACCAAACTCATTAAGAATAAAGAGGGCTTCACACGAGACGTACATTTTATAGTCATGCAAATAATTATATGTATTGGCATTTAATAAAAAATGTTAGCCTTTTTGAGAAAATCAGAATAACAAAAATTGACCACTTAAAGGATGATTTCGGTGGGGGGGCTGTCTTAAAAATCGTTATAACGCATCCTTGGAAGATGTTGAACTCAATACTAAGCCGGTACTTGTCAGACTTTTCGTTTTTGGTTTATGTTGCTCAGACACAATCTTTTTCTAAAATTTTATTTGGGGGTGAAGAATTCAGGAGATCAAAATGTGTACTCTCCGAGATATCCGGCACCGAATTTTTTGACACAGTTCTGTACATCCTCATCCAACATAGGCAAGTCGTAGAGAAAGTAAAACTGTAAGCAATTTGAGCTGAAAATCTGTTCATCAGTATTGTGACGCAGCAGCTTTGGCCCAAAGTTACGGGAGGTCATCGCCGGGCAGTCGGAGATAAAGTTAAGAGGCGCTTGCCAGCGTCAACACCGGAAGCGCTACAGAATCTTCTGAAAGTTTCTTTTCCCCCCTCCAGAACGTGTCCAGATAGATCTAGAATGTTTTGTGGAAGATTCCATTGGCTATATAAGCGAGCATTCTCGGGAGTGTCAGTCGGTCAATTAATATATCGACTAGTTGGCGAGCACGTTTCTGCTGTCATTTAGTGCGGTTCTCCGAGCGAGGTGGTGGCGGCGAGTGCTACTGCGGAGCGAGAATTTCACTCTAGCAAGTGAACCATCCGGAGGGAGAGGCCACGTCACGAAGAAAGTGAAGTAACGGGTAAATTGAACTACTTCACATAAGTGACAGTGAACTAGGAAGCTCCAAAGAAAGTTGAACCGACAAACAATGACAGCGAGATCTGAAATGAGTGACAGCTGAAACATTTGAGAAAACCACAGTATGAATATACTCTTAAATTATATAGATTATTAGACTACCTTAATCTATATATTTACACGTGTAATGTCCCAGATATTACGCAACCAACTCATTGTAATTTTGAGTGAAAATACTCCGACAGATGTACAGATTTGTGTATATGAAGCCTAGAATTTTCAACAATGCTATAGTTTTCCCCCCAATCAAACATGAATGCTCATTTCGAACTGTCATGACGTCAATACTGCCTTAAGCTAGTGATAAGTGCCCCGCTTAAGCCTTCACTTATCTTCGATACCGACGAAACAAAACAGATTTTGGTAGGACTGCCTTACAGATCGCAAATTGTTGCTCACGTCCAGGCCGAACACCGTGTTTGCTAGGCAACTTCTCCTGCACATGAGTCATGCGCCTCTGCGGAAGTACTAGGCGCATTGACTTCTACGCTCAGCGGCTGGACAGCGACTTTGGAGTACCCAGTGCACAAAATCTAAACAATGCCCACTACGATTTATTTGCATGTATACGTTCTACAAATTAATACATTTTATTTTCCTTCCTACCTATTTCGTGATAATTAAGCTAAATGTTTACAATGGCTTCATTACACACATTTGTATGCACAGAGTAGATATAGAAGAGCCCGAGGCGGTAGCTAAATATTTTAAAAGGCGCAATATGCTAACATTGATATTGGATACCCCTTACACGAGCTCAAGAGAAACATAACGACGGCGAAAAAGGTGTGCTACAAAAGTAAAATGCGATCTCTGAAGTGGTTAATGCCAAAAACTGACATTCTATATTTTATCGAGATCTGTATTCCTCTATATTTTATGGTTTCCTAGTTATACAAATTTATATAAAATTTGATCAAAATGAAGACTTCAGACTTTATTGAGAATCAAATATAAATATTTTTATTATTTATGATCTCAATCATAACACTTTACATGACACTTTAGTCGAAATCGTTAGGGCTGAGAATATAAAAAATAATTTTTCCATTAAGGTAGTCGGAGCGGGATTTCGTGAAAATCATGTTCCATCCTTCAAAGATACTCTTCTAAAATACGAAGTCTGGAATTCATCCAAATTTCCGTTTTTGAGTTAAGCTAGTTAGCACACGGACGTTTTTTAGGTTTTCTTCAGACCACAAAATGTGCATTTCCATTGAAATCTCGATATCAAACTTTTGGTGGAATACGATACTTCCTCTACCTAACATAGTTAAGTGGTAGAGAAACCAAAATATAACTGAACGCGTACGCACAAAATTTTCTAAAATGTATTTTTCTATTATTCATTACTAGTAAAATCATAAATAAATTGTTAAAAATCTTAGGTTGCTGCAGTAATGTAATGTGATCTAACAACGCACAGTAGGTTAATACCGATAAGTCGCCCACTAAATTGTAAAGTAGGTATCTAAATATTCACATGCCTCATGTCACACTCCTCTTATGTTTGTGCACCGAAGACTTCAGTCTCACTATTTCACTCCTATAAGTTGCTCAATCTGAGAAATAAACGCCCTGAATTTGTACCAACCACAATTGTCTATCCCACCAGCCGTTTTAATTTTATCACCACGACGCGCAACATTTCCTTCCTTCGTGTCGCCTACAGTTATAGACGTTACAATATTTCTTCTTCTTCTTCTTCTTTGTTCATAGACACCTTTGGAATATCAGGGTTTCCATTTAGCGTCTGATTATCAACCATGTTGATTTTTTCCACAACCTGAGGTAGATAAGATTGCTTTCGTCTAACTCGGCAATATATAATTATTGTCCACACATATATCAATCTCCTTTCAATCAATTCTTTGTTGTCAACTAAATTTTATTTCTCTTAAATCACGTAAATTATTTATCTTTCTTCATTTATTATATCATATACACCCACCCACCCACCACACACACACACACACACACACACACACACACACACACACACACACACAAAACTTGTCTTTCCATTGTTAACGAAGCCTTTTTTTCAATTATCTTAAATGGGCTAACAATTTCGTATGATTTTTAATTTTTTTAAAAAGTTTCATTCCAGTCACCAATAATCATATCTCCTCCAAATACTGACACTATATATTTTGCAGTAGTTGCAGTCCTACGTTTGGGAGCCAAACTTGAAGCTGTTTAATTATTGTGGTTGCACCATGTATTGCGGGAGATATGTTTCTTGGGGTGTTCGCCCCCACGTACGCTACAAACTTTCGGTGACCTTCGCCCCACGTTTAAAAATCAACTTTGTATTTTAACGTTTATTTAAATATTACACATGTATACCTCGGCTGCGTTATTGGTATTTTTTTAGAGCACGTATCTCTTAGCAGGACTGGTATGGCTAAAGAAATAAGGCTTACACAAATTATAATTGTATTGTACTTTGTTTATTAATCCTTCACACGATTAAATAACACTTCACTGATGTATCCTACTGTAGAGCTGAAGAGATTGTTAATTGCACTTTTAACACTTAAACTTTATATTATTCTCACCGTAATAATTTTTTGTCTCTCAATGAACACGTACCATACCGAATCTAAACTGGACTGCTTGGTTACGTCTCCCGCCTGAACTTGTACATTTACTCTATTTCAAGTCTCTGATTGGCTAAGCCTACTCCAATAGAACACTTATTTAACTTAAGCCGTTTCTAGTGTCTGATTGGCTATTTATAAACTGTTTTAAATATTACATTGTTGTTCCAAGAATTATTAGCAGCATTTTTAAACTTTCCAATTTATTGTTCTCTCAAGGTTAGCTCATTATTAACAACTTTCGGCTGTTACTTTGTAATTCTGTTTGCTACGGAAAGCAGCTTGCTTCTATTCTCACAACTCCTACATTGTTAAAACTACGTAATACATTCACATATTATACATGTACATAATAATATAAACATAATATAATGACTAATATACACTTAATATATTATATACATATTGCTTTAAGGTGGGCTGTTTTTTTAATATTATATAATTGGACTGATATCATGTAAGTATTAAAATACTGCCTCAATTTGTTTCGGTTATTAGTGCTCATTGAAATTAAAATAAAATGTATTTTTAATGCATAAAATAGTTCCTCCTTGATGCGAACTATCCCGTAGTTTTATTATGTAGCACACACTTTTAACATGAACATTTAACATTTCTAGTTTTGATTGTAACATTTTGAACCATTTTTCTTAATATCCGAGTATTCCACTCGACAAAACACTTAATTTCGATAGCTAAATAATCAATACTATCTATGCCAATTTCAAATCGAAAACTGAGGTTACAATATACGAGAGGTTATGGAAGTGAAACTGACATTTTTCTACCATTATGGGATATGTCACTAGAATCTGGTGACATTCGGGTTGTTAGGTTCCATTCATAACCAGCAACTCCTCCACAAATACACACCTGTTACATGTATTGGGAAGGCTAGTAATATTACATCTGTTACGTTGGCGCCCTGCTTTTATATTCGTAGGTGATACTTTGCACACGACCTTTTAGTCAACCAACTCGCTGATTATAATATTAATTGTATTACTATTGATATCAGATTATAGTTGTATTAGGCTAATTATATGATCATTATGATTATTATTATTATTATTATTATTATTATTATTATTATTATTATTAGGTCTTAACTTTGCATTTAACTAGAAATTTGAATTTGTTTTGCAATTTTTGGTGATTTATCTGTGTAGGGTTTTACTTTTAGAGGAAAATGATCTGTGTAGAAAAAAGAAATCAAGAAATTTAAATCTTTGGTTTACAAGTACGCCAAAATGAAATTAAAATGTAACCAAGTTGTTTTTCATACTATTATAGTACCGTAATTTTCAACGTTTAAAACATACGCATGTTATATAGTCCATAGCACGGTTCAGTGCTTAATTTAACACACCCAGGTTATAGGTAATCGGTGATTATGACGGGGAAGGTGATGACAAACCTTTGCACCGAAGAAACAAATATTACAGAGCAGTATATTGTTACATACTGGGGTGCGGGCCTATAGGTTTCCAGCAGAAATACTAAATCTGGATCACCTCAACATGCACATAGGGAAGCGTAGCTACAAAAACAGCGAGAGGACCAGGACCTTGAAATTGAAATTGAGTTCTATTTATGGAAGCTCTTTAGCTGCTATGGTTCTTAGCGTCTCATTCTACATTGGGCGTGAAAGACCGGTAATTTTGCTCAGAGGCCTCTATCAGGCGTGAGGTTCTTTTACGTGCCATAAATCTACGACACGGGACCACCGGTTTTACATCCGAAGGAAGCCATGCTAAGGATTTTTATGCCCGAAAAAATTCATCGCCCTCCGCCGGGTTTGAACCCGCGACCTCGGGAACTAGAGGCTAGCATGGTAACCACTACACCACGGAGGACGACAGACCAGGATCTTGTTACACACATTCCGGTGCAGGCGTGGGGTATTTTTAATAAATTACACAGATTTCACATTATTCGCATTATCTTTGGTTTATTCAATAAAAGATATGGTGTCCCTACATCACACAAAAGAGATAAAGAAAGAATTGAGGGGAGATGCTTCACACACGAACTACATTTACACTCGTTCACACAAACTCTCACACTCGACTCTCAAAACCAGACTGACGCTCTCAACACACAAAGAAAAGTAACGCTAAAACTATTCCCCTTCTCTCTCCACCTCTAGCTAGGCTCGCCAGCTAGGAGGTGGCGAGTGTCACACCAGGCGGAAATTCAAACACAAGGCCGAAAGAAATACTAAAATTACACCAACAATGCTGTCGCGACGCAATAATGTGTCTGGCATGCAATACACACACATACGCCACAATATATAGAATGACAATGACTCGCAATACTAGCAGAAGACCGAAATAGTGCGTCTTTTGTACATATGTAGGTCGTCTGATGATTTCTCTGGTTGTATATCTAGTGACTCAAGTTAGAACGTTGACCACCCTGACATGTGTTATCAGCGTCTTTGTTTTTTAGCACCTGAGTTAGGCTGCGTCCCCTATATCCCGTAAATGGTTTTAGTTCGATCTTTATCTCTTTCACTGTTAACTACACATCTTATATTAGAAACGCTTAATCCGGCTCTGTATTTCAAATAGGGATTCTTGAGACAATTATGGCGTTCTACTGAAACATAAAACAAGCTATTGGCTGAAAGTGTGTGTTCTAAATAGTCCAGAGAATGCAAAAACTATAATTTATTGGCGTTTAACATCGAATTTTAAAGTTCGCAATTTATCCAAACCTTTATAAAGTAAAATTAATATACAGTGCAATCAAATATACAATGGGTTACAACTTGATGAGGGAATTAATCAGCTACCTTATTTAATTTTATTGTCATAGGTAAAATAAAGGTAACAATGTCCTTATAAGTCCTAAGCCTACACGATTAATTCTGTTTCGTAATGGTTAAGATATCTGTGTGTTCGACTAGGGATCGATACCCAACTACAATTTATAATCTTGTTTTCTTCCTGAGTGGTCCTTAATCCTTAATTGTATCCTCATTCATCTCGTATTGCCAACGATCAGTTATTACGCGTTCTATTCTAAATTCATTGCAACCAATTGAGAATGAACTCAAGATACGCCAGGAGAAGACATAAGGCAATGCTCCCGTTAAAAGTAAATAAAGCATTGGAGAATTCATAAATTGTCCTATCGTACAACGCAGCCGCAAATTAGCACGCTTGCAAAAGTAACAACCAAAACTTTTTATACTGCGTTGGACTGGGCGTGAATGACAATTTGTGGTCTAATTAGATATTTCTCAAGTTTGTGCGAATTATTAGCAGGGGTTATCTAGTATATCTAGATTCCAGAACCGCAATCATGAATTTCTATTTTCATAATATATATATATATATATATATATATATATATATATATATATATAATCTTATTCCTTAAATGGTCCAAATAAATACAACTCGAGCTCCAGAATCCCTCAAGAATTTCTGGAGCTCTCATTATTACCATACATAACCTAATAACGCATCATGTTTAAGGAATAATAAACCATAAACATGCCTCAACATCATAATTTGTGTCTGCGCTTATAACACACAAACATGGCACATAAAATATTTATAGATCCATTGTACATAGAAGTGTTTAGCTAGATAATGGTCAAATTTTTACTACCAATCTGCCAATGCTATGGAATGACGTTCGCATTATAGACTGCCTTTGTTTCCTATATAGCTATAATAAAAATAAGTATGTTCTGTAAGTATATAAAACGCACTCTTGCGTAAGCATGTGCTTATACGTGAAGTATTGCCTATTGCAGAGACCAGTGTATAAACGCCAGAATGCCTGGAGAAACGGCTTCAACGGCAATGAGGATGTAAAATAAAAACTATAATGTTCATTGTCTAGCCAGCGAATCTAGCCTTAATGTATTATTGTAAGTTATGTGATGAAGGCGCCAAAACACTCGGTCCTCAAACTTTTATAGCACGTTTCTTCCGGTGAAGCTCTGGAAAACAGTCCATCGCTTCCTCTTTTCTATGTGTCCCTTCAGTTGCAGGGAGATCAGGAGAAAAGCAGTTATTTATGTAATGGTCGTACAGTACTTCAGATTATAGCACAAGTGACTATTCAGCGCACGAGCGAAAGAGTACAATCATTTTCACGAGTGGCGTAAAATTGTTTATCCACTAGTTAATAAAGGCAACTTATATATCAAGGTAATAGCATTCATTGCAGTAGTGAATATACTTGCATGCAGAGAATAATGCGCCCATAGAGACCAAGGCTTGCAAGATTGTGATAAAAGCTCAAAATAGACTAGATTAGATTGGATTGCATTCTGTGAGTTTACTAGCAGCCACAAAGGCTTGGGAACATAGACCATGTCAAGGAAATGTACAAACTTTACGTATAAGCATAAATATTGCACAGAATATAGAACATTTGAAATAAAATACACATTATATGCGTGTCAAGGAAATGTGCAAGTGTGTTACATATATACATAAATATTACATAGAATACAGCACATTTAAATAAAATAAAGACATTATACACAAAATGAAAGACATTATGTACAAAATCGAATTCCTCCCTACCGTTATAAGGCTAACATATTTATAGACAAGAAGAACAATTCTAAGTTTCACTAGGCTTGCAGCGTTTGTTTCTTACCGTTTATCAATGATACAAACGCGGTTCAGAATAAAGAGAATTTCGGAGGCTATTCCCAGAAAATCCAAGGTACATATATACATTTTGTCATGAAAATAGCTTAAACATTCGGTATTTTAATCGAAATCATCAGAGCCATTTTTGAGAAATCAAAAATATCAGGAGTTGTCCATGTAAGAGGTAGTTTGTGGCGGGAGAATTTTCTTTAAAATGTTCGTGTCGCATCCTTAGAAGGACCTGAACTTTAATTCCAAGTTTCGTATTTAGCCCACTTTTCGTTCCTGAATTGTGCTGCTCGTAGACGCGGGCGCGCGTACGGACCTTTTTCTAAAGATTATTATTATTATTATTATTATTATTATCATTATTATTATTTTTTTTTAAGTTCAGGCCTCAGAATAAATATTTCCTGTGAAATCTCGACCAGGCTGGCCAGATATCTGAAGTCAAAATAAGGGACAGATGAGCATTTCGTCCCCAATATGCAATTGGGAAATACTAACGGCAATATTTACAACATGCCTTTTACTGATCGTCGCAATTGCATACTAACCAATCGCTAAATTCAGTTTAGTTTCCACAATCCTTACGAAAAACACAGACTTTTATATTTTTTTTAGCAGGATCACCTTAGGTTTCAAATTCCTACCCATTTCCATTGTTAATTTGCTTCCGTTTTCCAACAAAATAACCAGGTGTTTGTGTTCAGTTCATAAGTTTATAATAAGCACCCTTCATTGTTGACGGATACCAGTCAAAATGGAAAAGCAAACGACAATTAAGCCCCTTGCTGTTTATACAGAGTGAGCCGAAAGACAACGAACCGGCTGCGCGGTGTTTTTCCTGTCCGCGTCCTCGGCGCTCGTTGCCGTCTGCCGCTATCATAGAAAGGCTTTACCTACCAACTTTACGAAAGGAGATGCTGAAACTGGCCACCGTCGTTGTCCATACATTTTTTGCACCTCTTTAGGAAACTACCCATCACTCGCCGTAGTTCACGTTGAGAAATGTTGGCAATTTCCTGGCGGATATTTTGTTTTAATTCTTCCAGGGTGTGTGGGTTTGTCTTTTACACTTTATTTCTTAAGTTACCCCGGAGGGGTATTTTATGAACAATATTACCGGCTGCGCTGTGTTTTTCTACTGTGCGTGTGGAAATATGATAAAAACATAACGCGCTGCTGCTATAAACAAAGTCACGCTGTTGTGGTTTTGCTTTGCAGTGTGAAGTGCAGTACTGAATTGACGGTGATGTGATGTAGTTCAGTTATTACGAGTTATTTATTCGTTTGTCCCGTAGTTATTCACAAAGTATAGTATGGCTCAGTATATGTTTTCTACTGCACAGCGTGTATTTATTTATGATTCGTATGTGTTAACTCGGTCAGCCCGCCAAGTGAAAGTACGATTTGCAGAAAGATTTCCAGGTGTAAATGTTTCAGGCCGTACAACAATCCGTGAACTTTACAGTAAATTTCAGGCCATAGGAAGTGTTCAGGCTAAGAAATCTAAAAGACGGCGTCGGGTTCTTACCGAAGAAACATTAGACGACGTCAGTCATCATTTGGAAAATTTGCCCCAAAAATTCCATGATGGATAGTTTCCTAAAGAGGTGCCAAAAATGTATGGCCAACGACGGTGGCCAGTTACAGCATTTCCTTTCATAAAGTTTGTAAGTAACGCCTTTAAATGTGGTTTTAAAAATGTTGTATGGTTTCATCAGCGCCTTCCTATAATAGCAATCGGCAACGAGCGCCGAGGACGCGGACAGGAAAAACACTACGCAGGCGGTTCGGGGTCTTTGTGGCTCACTCTGTATTAGCTACCGAAGAATTCCTAAGTGTTACCCAAAGGGCATAAGGAAGCTCCAGGAAACATTAAATGACATGGAAAAATGGTGCTCCAAGCACAAGTTGGACATCAACATATCAAAACCACACACAAGTATCTTCAGAAACGGAGGAAAAGCAACCGCATCAGCAGAGACACACATAAGGGGAAAGAAAACTAAAGATAGTACCAGACTTCGAATATTTTGGCATCGCGCTGCAAACGAGTGCAAAGTGCTTCACGAAACACGTTACAGAAAAGGACCCAAGCAATAGTGACAATGCATGAAATAAAAACATCAGATCCCTCAGCCTAGAGACGGCAATGTTACTATTCAGAGTAAAAATTCTACCAATACTGTCATACGTATGGCATCGAAATCATCTAGCCACATTTAACAACGACCCTGGGAAGGGTGAAAGCAAAATACTTAAAGAAGGCGATAGGAGTGTCAAAAATCAACGCGATCAAGACTCTCATACTTCCTGGCGAAAGAAACCTTCCTCATCAAAGACTTCAGAACAGGCGTGCCTCTACTCAACACCTGCGTATCAGAAAAAATACTGGCAATACTGACTGGGAAAAGAGAAGAAATACATCCAGATTTGTACAGTACAGGAGCCATGGTATACCGTTCATGAAATGAGAGACGTCATCACTAGGCTAGCAGTCCAGGATTCCACCACCTGATATGCAAAAATACCAAACATACACTGTGAATGTATGTTATGTAAAGAGACATGTGATTGTTACCACATTTAACTCTGTACAAAAAGGACAAATACAATATGTGAATATTGTTACATGCTGGGGTGAGGGCCAAAAGATTTCCAGTAAATGATTAAATTTCGATCACCCCTACACGCACATGGGGGAGCGTAACTCGCTAACGGCAAGAGGATCGGGACCTTGGTGTTTAGACTTATATGAAGGCGTGAGGTTTTACATTATACAAAATCATTACATAACACACCTTACCTGGAGAATTTATTGACAAATGTTTGGCGACTCTACATTGTGCACTTAGGAAAACGGGACGAGGGAGATGCCCCGAAGTCGAGGACTAGCCACACACGCGACTTTCTGCTTCAACTGCTCTCACACAAGTGACGCTAACTATATTCCCTCTCCAACCGTGTCTAGCCAAGCTAGCCAGGGTTGGCGTCATACCAGACCGTTTCCAGACAAAGCCCACTCTCCGGCGTGTTCCGCGCCAAAGGAGGGATCGTTAAGCCGAAAAAATATTCAAAGGAACCCAATAATGCTATCGACAATGCAACACAATAATGCGTCTGGTAATGACAATGCTTACGCCGCAATATGCAAATATGTAAACCATCAGTGCAATCTATCTCCCAGTTATGGCTATTTGGCTGCAATAAATGTATTATTAAAAGCAAGCGGCACAGCAATTGTTAATTGTTACGTATTATATCCACCAGGCTGGCCAACCCCAAAAATCGCCTAATTTATGGACAATGAACCAATATTGTTAGTGGGTCAGTATCAACACTACCAACTGTTATAACAGGGTAAAACTTGCCGGGAATTACTTTTTGAAATAAAAAATATATACCTAGCAGCGGTTTTACCAACTCCAGAGGTGAAAACATTAAGTTTTTTTTTAAGTTTCAAAATACAGGACAATTACCGTCCCGCATTGGAATTGTCGGGACGCGGGACATTTAGCACAAATCCGGGATTGTTCTGTAAAAACCCCAATTTCACAGTGACATACTTCCTCTTACCTACCACTATAGGTTGGTGGCAGGGAAAGTAACAAATCATTTAAGTTAGACGGTGTAGCGGGGTTTAAAAACAGGTGCAATGGGTCGGTTCTTGGTGTTGGGTTGGTAATTCGGGAGGATTGATGTTGCTGTCGGCTACTCAGGTAGAGGAATATGGGTTCTGGACTCTTACCTCAGGGAGTGTGGATGGGAGATGAATGAAGCTCACTGTTCTCCTCTCAGATGGCCCGTTTATTGAAGATCGACATTGTTGTCCTCGTCCGAATACCCTTTCACACAAGACGCGATTACTCCTGTCATCCCTGCTATTGTTTCCGTGCTTTACCCCTTCTTAAGTACTTTGAGAAGTTGAAAATGTTACTTTAATGACTTAACCTTTAGTCATGTTCTAGCTACCCTTTTACTCGCGTTTACTTTAAACTAATTTTCCCATACGTAAATAATTACTCTTAGACATCTGCACTGTTTCCCTCTCGGATATAAAATACTTTGAATTTCTACATCTATCTTATTCTCCCTCACTGCACAACACGGAGTTACCTTCTCTACCCTATGGTTCGACACATGGTCATATTCTTCTCCCCTACGGTTCGACGCAAAGTCAACTTCTCTATCCTACGTTTCGACACAAAGTGAAGCATCTTACACACGTGTCGTCTGAAAGATGCTCTGTCATAGATAATTTTCTATTTCACGCCTCTTTTCTAGTTTCGATCTATCTTTTTGCTATGCACGTGACTTTTATTAATTCTTATTGGTTATATCTAAATTTTTCTTCGTCTTCCATTGGCTCTTAATTTCGTCGCCCGAGCATCGTCCGCGTCTACCATTAACAACTTACGTTCGCTAGACTGAATTTTCTGTGCGCTTGACTGAATTCGGTTTCCGGCCCGTTGTCTCCGCATACTGTGAGCTCTACTCGGTTCCTATTGTGACTTAAGCGATTCCTGATGTCTCTCTTCCTGTACGTTCCCAAGTCTTCAACCTTTTTACGGTTTTCGCCAAGTCTCTTCGTTCTCAAATACACGTTTTCTACATTTTATTTCACTTTCTGACTATTAATTAATATCTACTCTTTACTTTATTTCTCTCGTTATGATTTTATTCCTCCCTTTTCTAATTCTTGCTGTTCTCTTTTATTCTTCCCTCATGTTGGTATTCCCCTCCTTATTTTGATTAGATGCTTATTAATATTCTTATGGTTATTTATTATTCATATTGTTCGGGCGGATCTTATCACTTCAACGGCAAGGAACTGATCCTGTAAAAATGTCAAAAGTCCATCGAAATAGTTTCCCAGATAAAAGTCATGAATTCAGATGATTTAACATTAACGGGATAGGGCTTTTAATCTCTCCTTAAATCGAGTAAATTCTCGAGAAAATGCTGCAGACATTTCTATCAGCTCCCTCACCTGTCTCGGTGGCAATGAACAACTCAATCAGTTTGCGGAGAGAAGTTGGTACCATCATGCTGTGATGCAACAGGTCATCCCCAGCCAGACAATCGATCCTCATCCCCTCCTATTCCCGTCAGCGTCCTAGTAAGGGTGGCTCCCGAGTTATTGCGGATAATCCGCAGTGTCAGTGGGAATCCACAACGCCACGTGGCCTCACAGCATTATCTGGTTAATTCCGTGTCGAGGACTTGACATTTAAACAAAGCTCAGGTTAATCTTTCATTAGCCAAAAGTGAGTTTACTTTAACCATTACCTGTCAAAAATGAACATACTTCAATAATTCCGTAAGTTACGTTTTCACATGGTGGTGTTCAATTTATATCAAATAGCCGTTTTACTTTCTCTGCCAGGTATTACATAGTAGGTAGAGAAGGTATTGCAATCCACCCCAAAATTCGATACCGAGATTACCGGAAATACACATTTTAAGGCACCTTGGATCCAAAAAGTCTTTTTTAGAAAAATGTATGTGTGTGTGTGTGTGTGTGTGTGAACAGCATAACTCAAACAAAAATCGGATAAATACCAAATTTGACAGTTCAGTATCTTCCAAAGATGCTACGCCCCCAACCCAACTACTCCTTATATGGAACATTTTTCGAATTTTTTTATTTTCTCATAATTGGCTCCTAACGATTTTAATTAAAATATGTGATTTTATTAAAATATTAAAGATATCTACATGGCAAAATGTATATCTTGAATTTTATGGAAATAGCTTGTGAAGTTCTCTTCATTCCTAAGGAAACTGATATAATATTGCACAAATGGTAAACGCTAAATGATAGAAGAAAACTTTCTACACCAAAACTGTAGATATCTTTAAAGCACACAACTTACTTTAAATAACTTTTTTTGTGGAATCAGCCATTTCCGGGATATCCGTTATTAATGGTTCGAATTGTTCAATACTTGTCATTCTTTTAAACTCCTGTCGATTTTCATCTGTTTCTCGCGATGTAAGAAACAGTATGGCATTTTAAGGCCAGCATATATTGACTGCACTAAAGTTTTTGATTAAGTGGACCATCACAGGATGACAGAAGCAATGCCACGTATTGGTATACCTGAACATATAATCTCACTGGTCAAGAAATTACACATGAATCAGTCAAAGCGAGAGTCAACCAAGGAGAAACAGACTGGATCAAAATTTGCAAAGTAGCCAGGCAGGGGAGTTTTATTTCTCCAGTTCTGTTTAATGTCTACAGTGAATATATTATTATATCGCAAGCAAATCTGTCCCAATATGCAGCTGGACATCAGAATTGGACGTAAAATCAACATATTTATATACGCTCATGACACTATCCTGAACCTGCTGAGAACATGATCACCATCATCATGAACATTAGTGCAAAAGTCGGACTCCGCCTAAATCTGTCAAAGAATAGTCATGTGCATTGCAGAAGATGCCGCAATTAAAATTAATGACCGAATTCTTCATTCAGTTAATGAGACTAACTTCCTTGGTGCCTTGATTAACACAGATAATTTGTCAAGCACGAAATAAAAAGAATAGCATTAGACAATGTGGTTATGAACAAATTATCAGAAGTCATGAAGGACTCGGGTATATCCAGGAACACAAATAATTTTTAAGGCCGTGGTATTCCCAGTCGTATTATATGGTGGTAGAAAATGACAAGTGTCTAGGAAAGAAAAAAGAAGAAATGCATGATGGGGTTTTTAATTGTTGTTGCGGTTGCACCTCGTTTAGGCACCAATTTGCGAGTGTTCGCCCCCACGTACGGTATGAACTTTCCGGTGCCCTTCGCCCCACGTTTAAGAATAAACTTTTTATTTTTAACGTTTATTTATTTATGTATGCCTCGGCTTGGTCAGTAGCAATTTGCAGAACATGTATCTCTTAACAGAGCTGGTACGGCTAAAGAATGAAGGTTTACACAAATTATAATTGTATTTAATTTTTTTTTTATTAATCCTTCACACGATTAAATAACACTTCACTGATATATCCTACTGTAGAACGGCGAGATGATTGTTAATTGCACTTTTAACAAGTAAACTTTATATTATTCTCACCACAATGAATTTTCATATGTCACATCGAACCCGTACCGAACCAAACTGCTTGGATACGCTTTCTTGTAGCGTCTACCATTTGAATTTGTACATTTTCTCTATTTCAAGTCTCTGGTTGGCTAATCCTACGCCAATAGAATACCTTTATTTAACTTTTAGCTTTCCTAGTTGTTGATTGGCTATTAATAAACTGTTTTAAATATTACATTATTATTGTTCCGAGAAGTATTAGTAGCCTTTTTAAACTTTCTAATTTATTGTCGTCTCAAGGTTCTCATTGTAAGTAACTTTTGGCTTCTACTTTTTAATTCTGTTTGCTACGGAAAACGGCTTGCTCCTATTCTCATAGCTCTTACATTGTTAAACTACGTAATACATTCACATAACATTTTTATACATGTACATAATAAAATAAACATAATACAATGACTGTAATATACAGTTTATATATTACAACATACACATATTACTTTAAGGCGGGCTGTTATATTTTATATTATATAATTAGACATATCATTTAAGTGTTAAAAATACTGCCTCATGCATCAATATTAGAAGCAGTAAATCCGGCCAGTTCGACAGCAATTGCTACAAAAAACTAAACTGATATATTTCGGTTATTTGATTAGAAGATCCATGGAAAAGGATCTGATGATACATACCAACGGACAAATCAGACACTCTTCAAATGGAATCGCCATAGATTATTAAGCTTGCAGAATCCCGATCTGAATGGAGAGATGCTCTGCAGAAGGCCATGCAGAACCCAAGACAGGCTGGCAACCTAACTGCTATGCACATCCCAACGTATCTCCAGAGGATGTTCGCGATCTAAGGAACTACCACCACTACTACAAAGCGTCCAGTTCTAAAACATTTGACGATCTCTGTTCTTTGTATCTATAACGAAATGTGTAAAGCAAATATTTCCAGAAAGGTTCATCTTGATTAAAATGAAGTAGATAGAAAACTAAACTTTCGTAAGAATAATTTGTATACCCTCTAGTAAGCGGCAGAAGATGGAGAAAGTCGAATGTTAACACATACTCTCAATTATTTTTAAATAAAAAAAAAATAAGTTTTGCATTCATGCGACTTCCTCTGCACTCTCTTGCACCAAACGTGTTTTTATCTACTTCTTGTACTAACAGAAATAAAACTTTCATTACGCATTTACTGGTAGGTATAAGGAGGATACAGTAGGCTAAACCGATACAGGTTTTCAAAACTGGTTCCCTATGTGATGACTTTGAACTTCCATGCTCTGTGAATGACCACAAGAAAAAAGAAACAGTGACTTACCATTTAAAAATTCAAACCAATAATAAAGAATATATCCGAAATGCTTAACGCCACAACACATTTCCATATAAACTGTGCGCTTTAACGAGATGTACACTTTTGTGAAATAAGATTTCGTCTCCTAGGGTTTACCAACTTTTAAAACTCGCTCAGAATGAACGGGAACTTCACAGGCTATTTGCACAAAATTCAAGATATATTGTATTTTAATTGTCATGCAACTATCTTAAACATATGGTATGTTATTCAAAATTGTTTACAGCCACTTTTGAAAAAATTGAAAATAACCAAAATTTACCATTTAAGGATAGCTTGAGTTGAACGTATTTTCTTGAAAATCTTCGTCTCGTATTCTTGGAAGACGAACTTAAATACCAAGTTCGAAATGTAACAGACACTTGTTTTTGAGTTATGCTGTTTACAGAATATCTTTCTAAAAATGTTTTATTTATTTATGACTGTATTTCGGGATAAAACTCTGTTACGAATTTTAAGCGAAATACATACTCCTCTACTTACCATAGATTAGTAGGGAAAGTTTAAAGATTTTCACTAAGTTACTGGGGTTTTTTTTTCTTATCCTCAGAATACCATATCGAACAACTACTCTATTATGATTGGAGTATCATTTCACCCATTCGCCATCTTACAAGACCTACTAGATTCTAGAAGTTAAGCTCACAACTAAAATTGTTTGTTTACATTCACATGACTTTCTCTACCCAGTTTTCTACAAATAATTCTACAAAAAGCTTATTTCCTCTAGCTGCTTCAAGTTAATCGAGATAAGCATTTGTAGGTATAATGGTTGTATTACACACTTCGTTGTAGGTACAAGGGGATACGGTAAGCTGAAGCGATAGTCAAAAATATTTTAAAAGGGGTCACTATGTTACAAGGGGATACATTAGGCTGATAGTTAATATTTTTAAAGTGGGCCTCTATGTAATTGCTTTTTCTTTGCACAACCACAAAAAATAAATAAAAAAGGAATATTGACTTAGCATTGAAAAAATTATAAATATTCCACAATAAAATCAATAATAAAGAATATGTTGGAAATGGTTAATGCCACGAAACATTTTGGCATAAATCGTGCGATTTAACGTCTATTGTTTTGTACTATAAGTTTTAAGGTTTTCAAGTTATACAACATTCGTTCAAAATGAAGATGACTTTAGAGGCTATTTCCAGAAAATTCAAGATATCATTTTATTTGTCATGTAAATATACGGTATTTTAATCAAAATTATCAGAGCACAATTCGAAGCATTTTCCATGGGTAGTTTGGGTGGGATGATTTTCTTGAAAATCTTCGCGTGTCCCTTCTTTGGAAGATACTTAACTTAAATATCAATTTTGGTATTTATTCCAAGATTTCATTTTCTATTCATGTTGCTTATACACGCGCGCGCGCACGGATATTTTCTAAAATGATTTTTTATTCATGGGATCTCAAAACATTGTATTTAAAGTGAAATATCGATATCAAATCTTTGGGTGGAATACAATATTGTCTCTACACACTACTCCTGAGGTCGCGGGTTCAAACCCAGCGGAGAGCGATGGATTTTTTTTTTTCCAGGCGTAAAAATCCTTACTTTGACTTCCTTCGGAAGGGAAATAAAGCCGGTGGTCCCGTGTCGTAAATTTACAGCACGTAAAAGAACCTCAAGCCTGATAACTAGGCCTCCGAGCACAATTTCTAGTCTTTCACGCCCAATATTGAATGGAACTTTAAGAACCATAGTAGTTAAAGAGCGCCTATAAATTAAATAAATAAATACAAAAAAAACTCTCTACCCACTAGCACTTGGTAGAGAAAGTAAAAACTATAAAACTAATAAAATGAAAAATCTTTAAGAAATAAAAAACAAACGCCAGAACTATAATATCGTTTGTCCTTTCGGTATATTAAAAATGGCTTTTTCTTCGTTAATTTGACTGCTAGAATTGTTTAAAACGGAAAAGAATATTTTCTGGAGTCACTGTACGTTTCATCAGTTTCCAGAACGTTCTAGAGAGTGAATGCCTTTAAGTACGCGGTTCCACCTGGTCGAACTTACCGGAACGATGTTTTCTTACAGAATATATGAGCATGGTGTAATTATACGCGGAAGCCCAGGAGAATGCACAACCGCTGTGTGTGTGTGTGTGATTGACTATGTCATCCCTCACTGTAGGAAGAACGTTCACAGGCGTTTCAATATCAGCCAATCTTCCCTGTAAATTTCCATCCTTACCAAATAAACCTAGGCATTTCTCTCAAAAGCTGCAGCAAGGGCCATTCAACAAACTAAACAAAATCGTGTTGCCAACCAAAAAATATTGAATTTCGCTACAGTCGAACAAAATTCCGCTACAAAATATGTATCATTCAACACTTGAAGCCATAGAAAAAAATATTATAGTCTTTGTTGTAATTTAAGCCTATTTACTAATTACCTAGGAAATGTTTATGCTGTAAGTAATCTTTAGATTCTTAATGTGTTTCTGGCTTTCACAGTGTTTCAAAAGAACACTCCTTTTTGGCCCCAAAACATTACATATTCTATACCTGGCTTTTGCACCGTCTTCTTTAACTGGTTACAACCATTTCGAAAAAATATCTGCTTTCAACTACTTATCAAAAAACAACCTTTTTTTCACTTTATATTTCGACAATTCTCCGTGGTATTCCCTTTTCTTTCTTTCTTTCTTTCTTTCTTTCTTGTTAGGAGTGGAGTATCCTTTATCACCCATTATTATATAATTGACTATTTAAAATGACTAAATTAATTTTGTAGAATATAAACGAAACTTTTTACATGTGTTTAGTAATGATCATAAATTATTTTCTTAATTACAATTTACAAAAGTGGCTACACTTTCCTACTTTTTCGTCGCAATGTCTTTCGTTACACGTAGTGGAGTTCCGCTCCGGTTGGCAACACTGGCAAAATCAAAGCTATTCAACTGTTATTCACAGACTAAGCAGGATTCGACAACACGGGTCAAATAAGTCGCCACAACATTTATCATCGAAACATTGTAAACACATTTGATGCAAAAGACGGCCTTTCAGCTTCAATGGGGTATTAGCATTTGGTCTGGTAGACGGTACGTCTTTTATTGGGGCCAATTATATGGAGATCGCAATGTTCATTTTCTACAATAGCCGCCTACTCTACATTTTGTGAGGCAATAAAATATGTAGATGAGGGAATAAAATAAACTTCTGTACTAATAAGTTATAGAATAGTTATAGAAATGCACTATACTAGGTAGAAACAGCTTTGAAACTATCACACAATTTCCTTCATAATGTCACAAGCATCCTTGCTTAATCGTCTTTACCGGAACTGACCTTGAAAAACTAAGCTTTCGATGGAAAATTTTATCTGCAGTTTTAGCAGTTAACGTGTGTAAATCGGTCACAGCTTGTAGGTAGAGAAGGTATTGCATTCCACCCAGAAATTCGATATTTAGAAGCCGCCTGAATAAAAATAAGGCTGCCCCGTAGCTCAGCCGGTAGAGCAACTGCCTGCTGTGTTAGGGGTCCCGGGTTCGATTCCCGGCTGGGGGTGGGAATTTTTCTCTAACCAAGTTTAATCCCTATCCTCCCCAGAGTCTAGTAGTATGAATGAGTATATGATCTAATGATTAAAAAACCAAAAGTACAAGAAACCCAACGACAAGAGTTATACGCGTTAACACCATTGCCAATAGGTAATAAGTTCCAAAAGAAAGGCCAATGTAGTTAAAGGTGGGGTATAAATGGAACTCCGTCTGGTTGCTCTAACCACTGAGCTACCAGCTGGAGAATTTAGTGTCGTACCGGCATGTTGCCATGGTAGCACAGTGGTTAGAGCAATCGGACGGAGACCGGGAGATCCGTGGTTCAAATCCCGGCTATAGCATTGAATTTTTCAGTCGCCTGATTCTACCTTTCCAACCCTGTCCAACACACGGCTTATGTGTGTGTGTGTGTGTGTGTGTGTGTGTGTGTGTGTGTGTGTGTGTGTGTGTGAGAGAGAGAGAGAGAGATAGAGAACAAATTAACGAAAACGCTGATAAATGCCAAACTTGGTATATTAAGTACTGTTATCTTCCAAAGAAGCTGTGCCAAGATTTTCTAGAAAATCACAAACTACATGAACATTTTTTGGAAATATTTTATTTTTTCAAAACTGGCTCAACATATTTAGGTTACTTGCATGACAAAACATGTATTTTGAATCTTCCTGGAATACCCTGAAATATCCTCTTGATTCGAAAGGGATTTTATAACTGGTAAACGAAACATACCACATAAACGTGTAGAAATCTTTAACACACAATTTATTTCAAATAAACTTTTTGTGGCCTTGCCCATTTTTCGAGACATCCGTTATTATTAGTTTGTATTTTTCAAAGTGCAGTCGTTATTCAAATGTTTCTCGCGATGTGGAAAGAGTATCGAATTTCATGGTCCGCATATAGCGACTCGCCTATCGGTTCGTTTTCCTTTACTCCTCTTATCTACAACGAATGTGTAATGAAAACTATTTCTGCAAAGGTTTATGATGTAGATAGAAAAATAAGCTTCATAAGAATACTTGTATAAGTTATATACATAAAACTAAGCTATATTGGGTGCAGAAAATAATATAACACACAAGATTTCTCTCTTTGTGCCGGTTTCCTCATCTTATATTTAGATTTGAATCGGCTATTGAACTAGGTCCTTTATTCGCGTAAAGAATATCAGGAAGAGGCATAAAAAGGACAGAAAATGAGGTCATTACTTCAGTTCTAGTCTACATGACATCACGTGTTGATTCCTACGAGATCAATACCGGCATTTCCTCGTCTCCAGAAAAGCTCAAGATGCACTTCAACAGCAGAGATAAACCGGGCAACTAATGACCAATAGCTGCAACGGAAGGTGGTCAAATGTCCGAGTTTGACACCCAAATTAAACAAGGTGATCCACCGACTGAAAATAAAATACCTTTATAAAGAAACTAAAGAAAGAGTCTAAACTTACATGCGTAAATATGAAACTCGAGTGGTTTAATCAAAGCATGCTATACTTTCTATTCTCCAACACAGCATTAAGGATGGCGCAATCAACTATGATTATACTGCTAATGTTAGTAAAAAGATGTATTAAAATGCGCTACATTCACATGACTTTCTCTATACATTGTCGCTTATTTTTCTCTCTTAAGCAAACTATTCTTACAAAAGCTTAATTTTCTATTTACTTCATGTTAAATCAAGAAAAACATTGCGGGAATCGTTTCATTCCACACGAGAGATACAGTAGGTTGAAGCGATAATCAAATGTTTAAAAAGCGGGTCGCTATGTAGTGGCTTTGAAATTCCAAACTCTTCGACATGGCATCAGAAGAAACAAAAGAATGACCAAGCACATCATGAAATATTGGAAAAGTCAACCCAACAACGAATATCTTGGAAATTGTTAATGACACAAAAAGAAATTGACAAATTGTGTAGTGTATTTGTCTCTTATGGTTTACCGGTTATAAAAAATTCATTCAGAATGAAGAGGGCTTCACATTTCATCAGTCATGCTGGTATATTGTATATTTTAATCAAAATGTTCAGTCATTTTGAGAAAGAAAACAAAATCCATGTAAAGCTTAATTTGAAGTGGACATAAATTTTCTAGAAATTCTTGATAAATGTCCAACTCGACCATCAAACTTTTAATTTTTAGCTATGCCGTGAACAGATACACCTTTTTATTGAGGGGATCTCAAAAATTATTTCTGCTGAAATTCTCACATAGAATTTTTGGATAGAATACAATACTACTACTATCTACGATAGTTACGTGATAGAGAAAGTAAACATTCGTTGATTAACCAACAATACTTTCGCTTTTTAAATTCAATTTACTCAGAATCAAAGTTCAGCTAAATGGGTTGAAATGTGCAAAGTGAGTAATTTTACAACAGAGAACCCTTAACGCTGCACGTATATACCATCACATGCTTATTTTTTTCATTTTCGCACTTTCTTGATACATTGTATATCTGCAATGAAGAAAAGCCTCTCTTACACAATTATGAACCAGTCTAGTTTGCAGTGATACACAAACCCAAAATACGAGGGTAATTGGAAAATTTCTCGGAATGAAGCACAAAATTAAGTCAGATTTTTTTTTAAATTGTTCCATTCTTCAACAGTCTCCTTTGACAGCAATGCGGTGCTCCGTAGTCTATCTCCTCAGGAGTCAGATTCCTTCGGGTCTGCAAAATACGCCTCAGCTATTTAAATTCATCGAACGAAAATATCTTTCCCTCCAAGGAACCTTTTCAGTTTAGGGAACTGATGGAAATATGATGGAGCTAAGTCAGAGTAATAAGATAGATGTGACAGCAAATCGTACCCCACTGCCTTGATTTTCGCCACTGCAACGCACGTGTGAGGGCGAGCACTGTCTTAATGGAAAATGACTTTCTTCTTTGCCAAACCTGGTCTTTTCTTGTGCATTTTAATCTTCAGTTGATCCAGAAGGTTAGCATAATAGACTATGATAGATTTTTCCTATGGGAAGATAATAAATCAACAATATAAATTTTATAATAATTTATTTTTATTTGTAATTTTAACATTATTAATATTAATTTGTACTTTTTGTACATCCTTGACATCACAGAAACGAACTTCCCAGATGATTTCACACCCCTTGCTTTCTTTGGCGATTCCATTGATTTGAAGGTTGTTGCCCCCACGTATTGCGGAAGATATGTTTCTAGGAATGTTCGACCCACGTTCACTTTCCGGTGGCCTTCGCCCCACTTTTAAAAAAATCAACTTTGTATTTTAATGTTTCTTTAAATATTATATATGTATATTTGCCTCGACTGCATCAGCATTTTTGCAGAAAACACGTTATCTCTTAGCAGGGAGTGATGTGGCTAAATAATCAAGGCTTGCACATATTATAATGGTATTTAACTTCGTTTTATTAATCTTTCACACGATTAAATAACACTTCACTGATATATCCTACTGTAGAGCTGTAAGATTGTTACTTGTACTTTTTAACACGTAAACCTTATATTATTCACCCCGTAATGAATTTTTTGTCTCCCAATAAATACATACCGAGCGAACTGACATGGAACGCTGTTTTCTAGCGTCTCGCTTCTACCGCTTAAATTCGTATATTTCCATTATTTCAGTTTCTGATTGGCTAAGCCTACTCCAATAGAATACTTTTATTTAACTTAAGGCTTTTCTAGTTGTTGATTGGCTAATTATAAACTGTTTTAAATATTACATTATTGTTCCAAGAATTACTAGTAGCCTTTATTAAACTTTCTAATTCATTATTGCATCAAAGTTACCTCATTGTTAGCAAATTTCGGCTTCTATTCTCACAGCTCCTATATTGTTAAATTACTTAATACATTCACATAACATTATTATACAGGTACATAACAATATAAACATAATACAATGACTGTTACATACATTTTATATATTATTTTATACACATATTGCTTTAAGGCGGGCTGTTATTAAATTTTATATTACATAATCAGACTGTTATCATTTAAATGTTAAAAATACTACCTCAGCTTAGACTGATACTTTATTTCGGGTGTGTAGTGGTGCACTCACGTTTCATTATTTGTTAAAAAATTAATGAATAAAGTAGGCGATATCTCTGTGAACGAGCGAGACTTTGCTTCGAGGGTTGCACCTCTGATTCGCTTTGATCCATAGTCAGCAGTCGCGGCACCCATCTTGCGGATCATTTTTTCATGTACAACTCTTTTCTCAAAATGTGAAACATGCGTTCCTCTGAAATTCCAGAGCTTTAGCAATTTCGGATACCTTCATTCTCGATTTGCAGTCATGTACTTCACTGATATCTTTGGCATGGCGTAATTCGATCTTCCGCTACATGCATATCTTCAAGTTTCACGATCGCGCTTAAACTACATGGTCACTATGTCCAGCTAAACAGTTCCAAAATAACAGGCCTCCAACGCGATCGTTTCGAGTATTTTTATAAGATTCCAAAACTAAAGCTCCGTTCACAATGAAAAGTAAGCGCAGACACAGCATAAGAGCAAGACTGCAACCATGTTATTTAATGGAGGCATTCACATCGAGCCACCTAAGGTGCTACGTAAAGCAGGAAATTGCAGACACCATGCTCCAAACTACATGCTTACGTTGCGTGCATAGAGGAAGAATTCTGCATTTCTTTTTCCGTGTATTGCCAGTTTCTGAACAACATACGATCACGATGCGAGTTTTTTACGCCATTTACTGTACAATCATGGCGCTTTTCTCCAGTAATTTTAATTGGTGATGCCAGATGTTTATCTGTTGTTTGCTTGGTATAATACTTTTATTTATTTAAAAATACTTAATTAATATTCATATTTTAATATCACTGGTTATGTTATTCATTTTGAAACGCTCGGAAGATTTCGCATGTAATTCACGGATCTAGAAACCCATGCCATGTTTTTACGTTATACCTACGGCTGCATTGTGAATGGTTTTTTACCTCACGCCAGCCCTTATGCTGCGTTATGTTAGTGTTACTCTTCATTGTGAATAGGGCCTAAAGTTCTGATCATAGAGAGTACGTTGCGTTTCAATACAAGTTACAAGTATGTATATATATGTTGCGAGACCTTGGAAACGTCCCGGCTTCCAATAAAGGCCGACGCCCACTAGAAATCTTCCGGCCAATCGGATTTAATTATAGTTACTATTGAGTTCGGAGGCACATGCGAAAGAGATACCGTTTTGGAATGCGGTTTTATGGAAACCGGTAAGACGATTACTACAGTAGACGTAAAATTCCATTAAAATGAGTTAAGTGAGCAGTAATTATTACAAGCATTTAAATGTAATGCAGTATATGTATTATTGCTGACAGTACGTTAATGAATTCGCGTATGTATGGCTAAATGTGGGATGGGAGGGAGAAAGTAAAGGAGGGGAGCATCGTCTTGCCCCTTGGCATATTTGCAAGGAACGAGGAATCGCGACTTTAAAGCACTCGACTCAGAAACAGTGTACTAAGATTACGTTGTTACGGTTATGCAAAAATAGTAGACACTCGTGGACGTATACCTGGGAGCAGAAAAAGTGGCCCATTCCCCTATATCACAATAGTGGTTTTACTTCCGTAAGGATTCCTCATTTATCTAACCAATACTCGTTTTCATTCAGCCCACTTACGTTTCTCTATGATCTAAATAAATCCCAAGAAACAAACATGAACCAATGAGAGATGTTGCACTCGATGTGAAACGCAGTGGAAGCCAGAAATAACATTAAATTATAAATTCTATTCTGATTGGTGTAAATAGATAAGATATGGAATTTTAAGGTCAGCATACTGCAGGCCGCTTTTTAACATCTGACTACCGATTCCGTTTCCTCTATGCCTATTGTATTTAAACGAAATGTGTGATTAAATTATTTATGTAAAGGTTTATCTCGGTTAACACAAAGCCGATAGAAAAATAAGTTTTCGTAAGAATATTTTGTAGAAGTTACCTATATAAAATAAATTATATTGGGTAGAGATGCTCATATGAATGTAATAAATCGGGTTTGTTTAAACAAGGATTAGGCAGTCCGACTTGTTCAGACATCAACACGTTAAAAGTTTTCCTACCATCTGGTCTATCGTTGCGCTGTCCCTATATCCTCTTCGTTTGTAAGAAAATATAACCTTTTGTATTATTACTATTATTATTATTATTATTATTATTATTATTATTATTGTATGAAATAAAGTAGCCTTGGTAGACACAAATATTTACATAAATGAACTATTATCGTCAACCTTAATCATGCAGTGCACTCTTTCGATTCGACATATCCTCGGAGACTGCCTGCAGCACGTCGATCCGGCCAACTGTGGTTGGTACTTCTGATTTTCTGTCAGCCTTGGAAACCCTACATATGTACACAACGTTCTACAGTTAGTCAAAATTATCGAACTCTTATATACTTTCTTGTTATTTCTTCATTTGTAATATTTGTGTTTAAGCAATATAAGACCTGATATGACCTAGGGGTAAAACGACTATAAACATCCAATTAAAATAAGTATATTATTGACTTATTGACTATTGATTGACTTAAAGGTAAACTAGCACATTGGCAGCGTTGTATTCTACCCATTTTTGGGAAAACATAAGCAACTTGCCAATCAGCTGTCGGAATTATGCAAGAGCGAAGTTTTAAAGATAGCGCTTTAAGAGGCTAGATCTACGTATGCCAATACCAACATAAATCCCCCTCGTTCCTATAATGGTCCCTTTTTGTGCTCTCAATTTGAAGATTATTATATTTCGACTGTTGGGGAGCCGAACTTTAAGTAGTTGCAACCGCACGTATGGTAAAAAGTTTCCGGTAGTCTTCGCCCCAAGTTTAAAAAATATTAACTTTGTAATTTGACTGTTTCTTTATATATATATATATACACATGTATATAATGTTTGCCTCGGCTGCGCCAGTATTTATTTTTAGAGACATGAATTTCTTAAGGTGTGGTGCACCTAAAGAATGTAGGCTTACACAGATTATAATTTTACTTCACTCCTTTTATTAATGCTTGACACTATTTAAATAACACTTCACTGATATAGAGAGCTGCGAGATTCTTTTGTTAATTACTTGCACTTTTTTAACACGTAAACTATTTTCGTCTCACACTGAATACGTATTAAATTTCTCGAGGACACACCTCGCGTCCGGTTAGGAACACTGTCTTCAAGCAACGCGTCCAGTTATGAGCACTGTCTACAAGCAACTGACGATTTCCACCGCCTAAATTTGTAAATTTCTGTATTTCAAGTCACTGATTGGCTATTCCTAATCCAATAGAATACTTTATTTAACTTAAGCTTTTTCTGGTTGATTTGCTATTTTATAAACTGTCTCAAAATGTACATTATTGTTGCTCCAATAATGACTAGTAGCATTATTAAACTTTCTTACTCATTATTGCCTCAAGGTTACCTCATTGTTAGCAACTTTTAACCTATTATTCTCACAGCTCCTACATTATTAAATTACGTAATACATTCACATAACATTATTGAACATGTATACAATAACAAACATTTACAATGACTGTAATATACACTTTTTATATCTTGTTACATACACATATTGCTTTAAGGTGGGCTGTTATAGAATGTATATATTATATAATCAGACTGAAATCATTTAAGTGTTAAAAATACTGCCTCAAAGTGAACTTATTTTGGAACGGTTACTTGGTACCTAGTATTTTTGGGAACGGGAACGTACTGGAAAACAACAATTTTCCCACCCATAGGGGCATCTTCTATTCGCTTGAAAAAGCGCACTGGCTTAGTTGAGTCATCGCTTCCCAGAAGCTGGAACATAAACTGTGAGGCGAAGTTGTTTTATCACCAGGTTGCCTGAATTAATGTAAAGATTGCCACACGTACCGCAATTTCAAGCGATGCTAGGAAGGGTCGGTGACATCACCTGAAGTCGGCGCAGGGATTTCGAATGACTCTCCGTACGCAGTGCAGCTGTTACTGACAGCTCACGAGATGCTTTTAACGTAAACAAAGTTTTTAAATGTTTAGATCATCGTTAATTTTATTTTTCTAATTTTACATAATTTATATGCAACTTTCTGATCATGAGTGAGTCATCTGGGTGCGCTGTACGTATACATGGTTTAAAGGAAGTTCGCTTGCATCAATTGCCACACGATCACTTCAGGCGTTTTCTTACAACCACATTTACGTTTTTATTTGTATTTTAATGTAGGATTAGCCCAGTATCACACATTTTGTGCAGGATACAGCAGGTAAAACACCAGTCCGATTTTTCAAGAGCGTGTCGCTATGTGATGGCTTTTGAAATTCTGTTCTTTTGACCATGGGTGGGGGGACTTAGCAGTTGAGAAACTATTAAGTACATGGCAATTCAAACCAATAATAAAGAATATCTCGGAAATGTTAATGCCACAAACAATTTGACAAATTGTTTTGACGAGATTTTACTTTACTTTCCCTACTACGTAGGTATATTACGGGAAATACTGTATTCCACCCAAAAATTCGATGCCGAGATTTCACTGGAAATACATATTTTGAGACACCTTGAATAAAAAGAACTAGACAAACTCCGTGTATGTGTGAACAGCATAGTTCAAAAATGAAACGTTGGATAAATAACCAAACTTGGCAATCAAGCTCAGCATCTTCCAAAGATGCGATACGAAGATTTTCAAGAAAATTTCCCAAACCCAACTACCCTTTACATACATGGAATATTTTTCAACATTTTCGATTTTCTCAAAAATTACTAACAATTTTTATTAACATACCAATTAAAGTTATGTACATGACAAATAAAATGTATATCTTTAATTTTCTGGAAATAGCCTGTGAAGTTCTTTTCATTCAGAAGAACTTTTGTAGAATCTTGTAAAACTAGTAAACGTTAAGCGATAGACGAAAACGCGCTATACAGAAAATGTAGATCTATTTAAAGCACAATTTATTTCAAATAACTTGTTTGTGGCATAAGCCATTTCCGAGATATCGCCATTAACGGTTCGAATTGTTCAATACTTCGCCATTCTTTTAAAGTCATGTCGACATTCAGTTGTTTCTCGCGATTACATAAATAGAATATAGAATTTCAAGGCCAGCATATAGCGTCCAGATTTGAAACATTTGACTATCGCTATTCCTTTATAACCAAATAAGTAATGTTTTATTTTGCAACGATTTATCTTAATTAAAATGAAGTAGACAGAAAAATAAGCTTTCTTAAGATAAATTTTTGTACCCATTAATAAATAATACAGGTAGATAAAGTAATGCGAATGTAACACAAATGTTTTTGCATATTAAGTTATTGTCTGCTTCTTATGGTTCACAAATTATAAAAAATATATTTATAATGAAGAGGACTCCATAGCCTATTCCCAGAAAATTCAAAGGGTGGGTGGGTGGATGGGTGGGTGGGCAGGTTCCAGACTTTTCACATCTTCTCCTAAAACTGATTTGTCTCCGTTTCTTACATTTTTCCTCCTATAGGATACGGCAGTTTAGCTAAATTTGCTTAAATCTAAAGAATTTGTTAAAAGTCAGAGATCCAAGTACTGGCAGGGGTTGTTTTATGGGCGGACATAAGTATTCACACCGAGAATGAAATGTATTCTTTGTTCAATCTTTTGAGACAGTGGATGGGGGAAGGTAGAAAACCGGTTGCTCGTGCATGTAGCGGCTCTTTGTGACAGCTACCGCACCGGCCGCGTGAAGTCCTCCCACTCTCTCAAAAGACTGAACAAACAATATTAAAAACATCGCAGTAAGCCTCAGTTCCAACCTCAACGTCCTTGGTTGAGATAGCGGCAAGGCCGGTGTGCCAGAGCAGTCAAATACGGAAGTGGCAACTACACGAGAGAAAGGAGAAAGACATAACTCCTGAAGGGAGAAGGATAATGATAAGCTTACATAATGAGGGTAAATCATATGCTGAAATTGCAAAGATTAAGAGAAGCCAGTATACTGAGTATAGCGTTGTTAAAAAGCATATAAAAACACTGATAAAATAAGCAAACAAACTTGCGAAACAAGAACAGAGGCAGGCTAAAAGGGTAGTTCAGAAAACACTTAAATAAGCTCAACTGAGATTTCTGCGCAAATATAAGAGTTTTAATGGAAGCAAGTTTTCCCCAAGACTGTCAGAAGGATTCTTCATTGAGCCAACTACAAGAAGAAAACCCTATATCAGCAAGGGAAAAAAAAGATACATTCCATGACTTTCTCTACCTGTATCGTTATTTAGTGAGCATACACACTATTCTTACTAAAGCTTATTTTTTATGTCTACTACATTTTAATCTAAATAAACCTTTGCAGAAATTACACATTTCGTTATAGATACAAAGAGATCAGCGATAGTCAAATGTTTTAGAACTGGACGCTATATCTGGCCTTAAAATTCCATACTGTTTCCATGACATCGCAAGAAACAACTACATGTTGACAGGACTTCAAGAGAATGGCGAAGTATTGAACAACTAACTATTAATAGCGGATATCTCAGAAACGGCTTATACCACAAAACTTATTTGAAACAAACTGTGTGTTTTAAAGAGATCTAGATTTTTTGTGCAATACGGTTGCGTCTTAGTTTAACGTTTACCAGTTATTCAGAATTATACAAAATCCCTTCCGAGTGAAGAGGACTTCACAGGCTATTCCCAGAAAATTCAACATATACATTTTATTTGTCATGTAAATACCTTTAATATATGGTATTTTAATCAAAATCGTTATAACCATCTTTTAGAAAATCAAAAAATTTGAAAATGTTCCATGTAAAGGGTAGTTTGTGGTGGATAGCGATTTTCTTGAAAATCTTGGTGTCGCATCTTGTAAAGATACTGAACCTAAGTACTAACTTTGATATTTATCCAACTTTTCGCTTTATGCTGTTCAGACTAACAGAATTTTTAAATGCTTCTTTTGGATTCAGGGGGCCTCAAAACATGTATTTCCAGTGAAATCTCGATATTCAATTTTCGTATGGAGTGCAACACCTTCTCTACCTACTAGGTACGTGGTAGAGAAAGTAAAAACGTTCCAGTTTGCAAATGAAAATGTTAAGGTCTCTCAGTTCTGGTACAGGCTAATTCTCTCTGGCGAAACCAAATTCAATCTCTCACCACGATGGACGTGTTTTCATGTGGAGAAAGAAAAATAGTATCTGGAACCTACTATATGGAGTGTACTGTGAAACATGGCGATGTGGCGTCGTGATCTGGGGGTGAAGTGTGGGGCACCTGGTGTTTGTTGATGGAGTTATATAATAGGAAAATCAGTGCGGAATTACTGGGTTTCAATAATGAGTATTTCCAACAGTACAATGATCCAAAACATACAGCACACAATGCACGTTGTTGGGTTGTGTATAACACTTCACACATCCTGAAAATTCACCTCAGTCCCCAAACGTCAATCCCATTGAGCATTTGTGGGATGAGCTGTGAGAGTGTTTGTTGTAGCTCCACGTATGGGAGCCAATTTGATGGGGGGGGGGGTGCTGCTCCACTGTTGGTACGCCAAACTTGAAATTGTTTAGACCACACACGTACGATACAAAATATCCGGTGACCTTCGCCCCCCACGTTTTAAAAAATCAACTTTGTATTTTAATGTTTATTTAAGTATTATATATATAGGTATATATATATGCCTCGGCTGCGTCAGTGGTAATTTTTAGAACACGTATCTCTTAGCAGGGGTAGTACGGCTAAAGAATGAAGGCTTACGCAAATTATAATGGTATTTAACTTCCTTTTATTAGTCTTTCACACGATTAAATAACACTTCACTGATGTATCCTACTGTAGAACTGCGAGATTATTTTATTAATTGCACTTTTAAACACGTAAACTTTATATTATTTATATCGCCGTAATTAATTTTCATGCCTCACACTGCACTGAATACGTACAAAATAGAACTGCTCGGGAACACTGCCTTGTAGCGTCTGGCGTCTACCGCCTAAATTCGTATATTTCCACTATTTCAATTTCTGATTGGCTAATTCTACTCCAATAGAATACTTTTATTTAACACTTAACTTAAAGCTTTTCTAGTTTTTGATTGGCTATTTATAAACTGTTTTAAATATTACATTATTGTTCCAAGAATTATTAGTAGCATTATTAAACTTTCTAATTTATTGTCTCAAGGTTACCTCATCGTTAGCAACTTTCGGCTTCTATTCTCACAGCTCCTACATTGTTAAAACTACGTAATACATTCACATAACACTGTTATACATACGCATATATATAAACATAATACAATGACTGTTACATACACTTTTTATATACCATATTATACACATATTGCTTTAAGGCGGGCTGTTATATTTTTTTATGATATAATTAGACATATCATTTAAGTGTCAAAAATACCGCTGGAAAGCGGTAAGGAGAGCCAGGAAACGTCGCATTTCCAGTAAAACCCAACTTAAGGAGTTGATTATTAAAGAATGGGGGAATACTGAAGAAGCAGTAACAAGAAAACAAACTCAATACAGCAGACTGAAGGTTATTAGAATGATGCTGTCACATTTAAGACAGCACACTCAGACAGTTGCTGTATTAATAATTACGTCCGTCCTTTAACAGAGTAGATATACCCAATACTTCTTTTATTTATTTTTATTTTTTTATTTTTGTTTATTATTATTTTTTTTGCAGAAAAACACTGCTGATAATTTAATTTCTGTGTGTACACTCTCAAACAGAAATAAATATAGAATCGTTCGCTTTAAACTTAGTTAATTTAGAATTAGACGATTAAAAATTCAATGGCATAGCCGAGATTTGAACCACGGATTTCCCGGTCCCCGTCCGGTTGCTCTAACCACTGAGCTCCATGGCAACATGCCAGTACATTAAATTCTCCAACCGATTACATTTTTCCCCGTAAGCCATAAGGAGATCTCAAATTGTATTGAGATGACATACCCCAATGGCGACCTACAATGTTGTAAGTACTTTAAGTCCCGGGCTTCATAGTTTCAACCACTATTAGGTCAATTAATGGAATTAATTTTCTTCCACACAAGCCGTGTGTTGGACAAGGCTGGAAAGGTAGAATCAGACGACTGAAATGTCGTGCCGGCATGTTGCCATGGTAGCTCAGTGGTTAGAGCGACCGGAAGATCCGTGGTTCAAATCCCGGCTATGGCATTAAAGTTTTCAGTCGTCTGATTCTACCTTTCCAAGCTTGTCCAACACACGACTTGTGTGGAAGAACAATTGAATCATCGGTCGGCGGAGAAAGGAACTAAGTAATTTTTCGATACTTTTCAGGAGAGACAAAAAACTATTTGGACATTATGTTTGTGCAGAAGTCAACCTACTAGAATGTCCAGACTTGAGGAAAGCTGTACCAGATGGGAAAATACACAATTTATATTGGCTAGCAACGGAAAATTGATGAACCAAAATCCTGCACATTAGAACATTACACTTCTTTTCAGAATTTCCTGTTCGGCCTTTTATTGCATTGTTTATTACAGTCTTGTTAAAATATATAAATGCACTCACTTTGTTAGTAAATATCGCAAAAAAACAATTTTGAAAAAAGTGACTTAGTTCCTTCTCCACTCGATGAGCAGTTTACTACAGTTTAGCACGTTTATTAATTTCAAAATGTAGTTTTAGTTACAATACTGAGGTTTAGCACCTTTAATACCACAACTACAATATTTATACTTCATAAAAACAAACACAAAATGAAAGGCAGATCAAAATTTTTAATGAAACTAAAACTTTTGGAAAAAAAACACGAGTGAATAAAATGCAAATAACTGTTATATTCTTTTATCTGTAATGAATGTTTTACGAAATCACTAGTCAATGCAACAGATCTTCATAAAACTTAAGCGCATTTTCTCCATGTGCATATTTCACTAGCTTTACTTCTACTGAATTGGCACTTTGAGTTGTGGATATGCTGGCTCCAAATGCATACAAAAATTTGACAACGTCTTCAGCAAATGGAATGTATATGTGTCAGACAACTGTTGATGAATGGTCGTATCCTTACTATTTCAAGTTTAGCAGTTTCGTAAATGAATTCTTTATACTGGGAAATTGTTGGAAGAACCTTACGCGCTGTTTCTGCAGAACCAACATTTTCTTGAAAAGCTGTGGCCACCACTTGTCAAAATTCATAATTTTCTCTGTCTGAAACAGTCCCAGTAATTCCTGATACACTATTAGCTATCAGCTTTACGTATTCTTTAGGAGTATAAACTGTCACATTGAGTCTTCTCTTCATTACGTCAAATACTCGATCACATGGAAGGTACGAATGACCCCTCTGGAAATCTGAATGATCTTGTTCATCTTGCCCAACTGTGTTAATGCAAGGCACATTTGGATTAGCGTGTGGTTTTTGTTTTGCCCTGGTGCTCCATCAGAGAAGGGGTGTAGTTCTGTAATATTTTCTGGAAGAGCTGTCTGGATGTAATCATATAGGAAGGAACATCCTCATTTGCCCCCTTCTTTCCCTCACCTTCATGAGATAGATACACAATGAATTTGAATGTTATAAATGCAGAAGCTGTTCACCCATAGCTAAGGTAAAATGTTTGGCAAAGCCAAATTCTGCATTAAGTCAAATGACAATGCAGCAACATAACTATCTTTATTCTGTTCCGAATGCTTTAAGGAAGTATAAACTCTTACTCCTACACTTATGTACATCAAGATCAATTTGTGCTGCCCTCTTGCGGCCGTCAGTAATATGAGCTTTTTACCTTGGCTCCTAGTTCCTCACATTTGCTGCAAACATCAATTTGTAGGCAGCCAAAAGCATAATTAGCGTTTTCAGAGAAGTACTTTCTATAAAAATCGTACTTATCTAACTCCAAATATTACTGCCAAAAAAGATTATGGATTATTTTAATATTCAAGAGTGCCCAAGTATTGTATTTCTTTACCAGTGTAGTGGGTTGTCCTAAGGGGAATGAATGGATATGTTCATATATGGCATTCAATAAGTTTTCTGTAATTTTGGTGGTGTACTCATTTTCACTTCGTTTACCCCTTGAAATTTGTCATTTAAAGGGGATTTGATACTCGAAACACTCATTTCTGTGATATTGCATGAAGCTTGTTTACAAAAACCCTGTAATATGTTCCCTTTTGTGTTGCTCACCATTTCTCTTTATTTTAGGTAACTGCACTTAACTACAAGCTCCAACTAAACAGCTGCACTCTCAACAATGAAGTTACAGAGGAACAAGAATGATGACACGTGTCTAATATGCCACCCATTGTCGAAGCACATTCTTGGAGCAACAACAGCACTTCACATACGGTTCATTCAATCTTACTGAAGAGAAAGGAATTAATTCCCCTCCTGATGAAGATACAGGCACATTTTCTCCGATAAGGAGTCATTAGACATTCCTTTCAACATTCCTTTATGTCGAATTATAACGGATGCACGAAAAAACGCAAAAGTGAAAAAACGACAATTTCCTTTCTCCACCGACCGATTCAATTAATTCCATTGGTTAATTTAATTCGTAAATTTAAAAGTACATGCGAGCATAAATTAATGCCTTGATGTTTGAATACTTTTGTCCAAGAGTGTATATAAGATGCTTACGCGACAAATAAAACGTGCAATTATCTTGAATTTTCTGGGAGTAGCCTGCGAAGTCTTCATTTGGAAAGAAATGTACCTACAGTTTTATATAACTGGTAAACCATATGAGATAAGACAAAAATTTACTCCACGGAAACTCTATAGGTATGTTTTAAAACACAATTTACCTGAAAAGGTTTCGGCCATTTTAGAAATATCCGTTATTGTTTAGAATGTTTCAATACTTTGTCATTTTATAAAGTGCTGTCGCTATTTAGCGGTTTCTCGCAATGTCATGAAAAAACTATTAACTTTCAAGGTCAGCATATGGCGACTCCCTTTTATACATCTGATTATCGATTCGTTTTCCTGCATCCGCCTTGTACCTACAACGAAAAGTGTAATGAAGTTACTACTGCAAAAACTAAATTGAGTTTTATTTACGGAGGCTCTTTAACTGCTATGGTCCTTAGCGTCGCATTCTATATTGGGCGAGATAAACCGGAAATTTTGCTCAGAGGTGTCTATCAGGCTTGAGGTTCTTGTACGTGGCGTAAATCTACGACACAGGACCACCGGCTTTATTTCCCTTCCGAAGGAAATCAAGGATTTTTATGCCCAGAAAAAATCCATCGCCCTCCGCCGGGTTTGAACCCATGACCTCAGTAACTGCTGCAAAGGTTTATCTCAATTAGCAGATAGATAAAAAATAAGCCTTTGTAGGAATGGTTTATAAAGGCTATATAAAAATAAACGATAGTGGATGGAGAAAGTCATGTGAATGTCACATCAGATGTTTTAACATTAGGTTTATTAAGAAATTAAATTATATATTTCACAGAAACAAATATCCTAGTTTCTATCAACTTATTTTGCAGACACTCACAGGGAGAACTTGAAGTTCCAATCAATTGTTCCAGCAAAACATTTATTAATGCGGAAAAATATAAAGATTGTAATAATTACACATAAAACGCTAAATTTCAAACGTATTTATTTTGCGACGCAAATTATGAGCTAGTATGGATATTTTAGCAGAGTTCTGAAATTTTAAGGGGCTTTTCAAATGAACTATGCATTCTGCACGGACTTCTACCAAATTTGAAACGTGTACATACATTTTAGTTTTTACACTTAGTGGCTCCAAAAAATAGTAGTCTCCACTTTTAAAAGCTCTAGCAGCTAAATTAACACAAAATTTCAAGTTTTAATACTCAGAAATAAATTACGACGGACACTATTTATATTTTGAGCCTTGGCAACCCTGAATGTTGTAGGTGCCATCTGATGTTTTCAACGGAAAGTTCGACATTTTTGACCATAATCTACTTCAAACATTTTGTCAATAGAGCGTTATTTGTTTTGTTTACACTAACTTGAAAATTGTGTGTCAACAAAAACATGGAATTAACTCGTGAAAATGTTCGTGCAATGATTTATTACGACTTTCGACGTGGATTATCAAGACAAGAGTACATCGATCAACTAACTTCCACATTTGGCGACAAAGCTTCATCCTTTGCCACTGTGAAACGCTGATATAACGAAGGTCGTGAAGGTCGTCCAAAATCAGTTGTGCCAGAAAACATTGATGCTGAGCAAAAACTAATAATGAAAGATCGTCATGCGACATATTGTGAGATTGAGGCAACCCTAGGCATTAGTTCCACCAGCATATATAAAATATTGCATAATTATTTAGCCGTGAAAAAGGTTTGCTCTCGTTGGTTCCCACATAATTTGACGCAATCTCAAAAAGATGCTCGTATCGATTGATGTACAAAAAATGCTCAAGAAATACAATGGCGGTGCCTCAAAAGACATATAAGATTGTAACAGGTGACGAATCGTGGATCTATGCGTATGAAACGGAACGTAAACAGCAGTCGATTGTATGGGTGTTTCAAGATGAAGCAAATCCAACAAAAGTTGTTCGCACTCGAAGCACTTCGAAGCAAATGGTCGCCTACTTTTTCAGCAAAACTTCCCATGTGGCAACGGTGCCTTTAGAGGAACGTAAAACGGTCAATGCCGAATGGTACACAACAGGGCCGTATTTAGAGGGGGGGGGGTTCCTAGGGTTCAACCCCCCCCCCGAAACTTCTGACAGTTTTATTTATTTAAATTCATACCAAACCAATATGGGAAAATGTCGTTAGATAACAGTAGGTCTATTGCTAGTAGCACATTTACAAGCAAAAGGGAAACTTAATATCGCCGCCTTGTATAGGTAAGGTGGTCATACATTCCGGTTTTCGAAGCAGTCTCCATGTTTTGTGCTGTAAGGTGGAATATACTCATTCTGGCGAGTTTTTCTTGTCTATGTAATGTCTCCAAGCAATTATCTTATCCATGTAACGTCTATATACTACGGGGTAGGTACATGGTAACTGTGTAGGGTACTGTTAAGTACAATCTACTTGTGAAAAACCCTCCCCGATTTTTTTTCTGGGTACGGGCATGGTACACAACCATTTGTTTGCCGGAAATCTTCGGTGAAGTAAGGAAAACCTAGACAATGCGAGCGCACACACATCTCGTCTAACACCAGAGTATTTGAAGGCTCAAAAAATCGAATTGATGGGTCATCCGCCATACAGTTCTGATTTGTCATCCAATGACTTCTTTTTGTTCCCGAATATCAAGAATAAATTGCGTAGACAACGATTTTCATTGGCAGAAGAAGCCGTTGATGTCTTCAAAAACCATGTTTTGGAGGTGTCTCAAGAAGACTGGAATAAATGCTTTGACAAATGGTTCAAACGGATGCAAAAGTGTATTGATCATAAAGGAGAATATTTTGAAAAACAATAAAGCAGTTTTCAATCAGAAATTACTTTGTTTTAATTATTAGGCTCAAAATATAAATAGTGCCCCTCGTACACTGCAGCTCGTATGTGCTGAGATTTTTACTTTCTCTATCACGTATATCTCACGCAGTGAAGCTATTACATTCCACCCAAAAATTCGTGTCGAGATTTCACACGATATACATGTTTTAAGGCCCCCTCAATAAATAACAAAAAGCATTTTTTGAAAAAGGTCCGCGAGTGTTTATGAACGGTGCTTAAAAACGAAAAGTCTGATAAATACCAAACTTGCTATTTAAGTTCAGTATCTTCCAAAGATGCCACGCGAAGATTTTCAAGAAAATCTAGGCACCCCAACTACCCTTTGCATGAAACATTATTCGAAACGTTTGATTATCTCAAAAAATGGCTACTATTTTGATAAAAATACCATATATTAAGGATATTTGCATGACAAAAAAAGTATATATTGGCTTTTCTGGAAACAGCCTGTGAAGTCCTGTTCATTTGGAATGAATTTTATATAATCTTGTATTAACTGGTAAACGTTATGCGGTAGACAAAAACATACTACACAAAAAACATAGATCCCTTTAAAAGCCGCAATTTAATAAATTTTTTGTGGCATAAACCGCTTCTGAGGTATGGTTCGAATTGTTCAATATTTTGCCATTCTTTAAAGTACTGTTGACATTCACTTGTTTCTCGCGATTGCATGGTAAGTGTATCGAATTATAAGGCCAGCATATATCGTCAAGTTCTTTAACATTTGATTATCGCTATTCCCTTGTACCCCGGCGAAATGTGTAATGTAGCTATTTCTGCAAAGGTTTATCTCGATTAAAATGAAATACACAAATAACTTTCGTAAGAATAATTTGTGTACCCACTAATAAACGATGGAGGGTAGAGAAAGTCATGTGAATATACGTCAGATTTTTTAAAGTTGCAGTATTTTCAATTTTTCATGTTTTTACGTGCATTTATATGCATTCAGTAGAGCACGTATAGTATAGTACATAGTATGGCATGTATAGTATAGTTTTGTTTGTATAGTACCTGAAATTGTACTGTCAGTGGGTTTTGATCTGAAAATGCCCAAGTCAAGGGTTATCAAGGTTCTTACTGAAATTCCGGATTTACTCCTGAGCCTTTAAGACTTAACATATTCGTATCTACGTCAGTTTAAATCATGCCGAGTGACATTGTGGGCTATTATATAAAAAAAATATGTGTTACACTCACATGACTTTCTCTACTCTTGTACAAACTATTTTTACAAACGCTTATTCTCCATATGCTTCATGTTAATCGAGATGTCAATCTTATTGCTAATTTTCTTGTAGATGCAAGGGGAATTGGTAGGTTTTAAGCGATAGTCAAATCTTTTAAGCGCTGGTTGCTATGTGGCGCATTCCATTCTCTTTGTATTACCAGGACAAAAAAAAATGAATAACGAATTTGAGAAAAAGTATAAGTATTGGAAAATTTAAGGGAATAACAAGCAATATCTCGAAAATGGTTCACTCAACAAAAAAAATGTATATGACATAAATTTTGTATTTTAACGCGATCTACATTTTTCGTGTAGTAACATTTTGTCTATCTCTTATGGTTTACCAGTTATGCAAAAGTCGTTCACAATGAAGAATACTTTTGGAGACATTCCCAGAAAATTCGAGATATACATTTCATTTGTCATGAAAATATCTTAAACATATGACATTTTAATCAAAATCGTTAGCCATTTTTGAGAAAATTAAAATTTTCGAAAAATGGTCCATGTAAAGGGTAATCTGGGGTGGGGGGATTTTCTTGAAAACCTTCGTGTCGCATCTCTGGAAGATACTGAACCTAAATACCAAGTTTGGTGTTTATCCAACTGTGCGTTTCTGAGTTATGCTGTTCACGGACACAGACACACACACGGACATGTTTCCAAAAATGCTTATTTTGTATTCAGGGGGTCTCAAAACATGTATTTCCGGTGAAATCTGGGTATCGAATTTTTGGGTGGAATGCAATACTTCCCCTACTTACTATACGTAGTAGAGAAAGTAATACTGCTATATTAAATGCATATAAAATAATTTTGTAAACACACGAAAAAGTTTTAAAAATCTGTGCAATTAAAAAAATAAAATACAATGAAAAATCTGGAAAGAAAGAAAAATAAAACCTCAGAGCACTTTACTTTGAACACTGTTCTTTCTATATTAAAAACGAGAACTTCCGCTCTTAATTTGGCTGCTACAAGTTTTCTAAGTGTAGGAAATTTTCTGGAGGCATAGCACAATTTCAAATTGATAATTGCAGCAGTTTGCGATTTGTTTCATGCATACAAAATGACCTAGCGGCGCTAATAGTTGTAGTGGATGAACAGCAAATTGCTATACACTGCACAGCTTTAGCCTTTCTTTTTACTTTCTTTATTACATGCTTATAATAGGTAGATGAAGTATTGCATTCCACCAAAAATTTCGATAACGAGATCTCGCCGAAAACACACGTTTTGAGATTCCCTGAATTAAAAGAGCACTTTTAGAAAAAAGGTCCGCCCGGCTGTGTGTATGTGAAGAGCACAAATAAAAAACAAAGTCTGTTAAATACCGAACATATTTAAGTTGTCTCTTCCAAAGTTGTGACAAGAAGATTTTTAACAAAATCTAACCCTAATTATCGTTTACGTGGGGAAAATATTCGATGGTTTTGATTTTCTCAAAAATAACTAATTATGATTAAAGTATCATACACCTAAGATATATACATGACAAATAAAATTTTGTATCAAGAATTTTCTTGCGCATAGAACAGTTGAGTCCTTTTCATTCTGGGTGACTTTTCTGTAACTGTAAACCATAAGAGAAACAAAATCTCACTACCCCAAAATGTAGCTCTCGTTAAAGCAGACATTTTATGTCAAAATATTTTGTGGGGTTAACTATTTCAAAGATATTATTTGTTACTGGTTTGTTTTCAAATACTCTTCTCAACTGGGAAGTCGCTATTCTTTTCTATCTCTGGTGATGAAAAGAGCATGGAATTTCAAAGTCATCACATATGACACCTCTTTCACAATCTATTGTTTTACCTAAATGTGAATCGAAAATTTATCTGGATTAAAAAGTAGTTAAAAATAAGGTAAAATAATAAGCTTTTGTAAGAACAGTTTGTAGAAGAGAGTAGAATAAAATTCTTTTAAATACGCTCTATTTTGCCATCAGAAATTGACTTTCTTAATGCAGAGAAGCAACATCTCGCAAACGCAATCCTATAAAATTTGGACATAACATTATCCGATTGCCCTTAATTTTCTATCAATAAATAAAAACTAAACTTTAATTTTCTAGCTAAGGTATCCAATTTAATTAAAGCTGTTATAGTTTACGCAATTTTGATACTGCACTAGACTTTTATAAAATACTGAATTTAACATAAATCTATGAAGTGAAATACGGAAAGCGCAATATGGTAATTGACGTAATAAACGCTGGGAAGATACAGCATAATAGCGCAGCTGGATAGTTAATAATTCTTCTGCATTTTAACACTTGGCATAACTAGTAGTGACTGTCGAACTCCCATGATGAACAGAAATACACAACTGATCAGTTCTATGCCCATTTGACGCTGGCCCCTCCCCGTTTCATTCTAACCAATTTGACGGAAATTCCTCCCGAGCATGCTCATTCATATCACGTGGCGGCGAGGCTCGAGATTCATTTACTAGCAGTGACAAGTCAATAATGTATACATAAAATTATTGCTAGAGCGCCAGTAATATATGAGTACCTACTATGAGAACACCTTTAAAAGATACTGTCATAAGCCTTTGGTTTTAATTAGTCACGCATTTAGCAACATTCAACAATGAATGGGTGCACATATCTCCTATCATGCATCAACAGCACTTTAATATCTGTTTCCAACAACACTCGCAATCAACAAACGCCTAAATGAGCAAAACAAGCGCCTGAAGCAATCATTCTGCTTTGCTGCTGTTTTGACAAACTCAATTCGGCTGAAAATTAAATTGAGATCAGTCTCTCTTGTTTTCAGACTTTTGTAATCATGCATACTCTAAATTATGTCATTTATGCTAACCTAACGCATAGTTTATGGCTTCAGAATACAAGAAAGATAATTTCCTTGTAATAAGAAAACTATTGCTTCCTCCTCCTTAACTAAGAACAAAAAGTTGCCCAACACTGAATAAGATTCAAGATTACAATCAACAAAATTAATCTTACCTGTTGCAATACCGGCATCTAAAATTATTCTGATGAAAGTTCATAAACCTTGAACTGTTTAAAAATTAAATCACTGTTACAAGGTAAACTTCAGTGAATAACAGGCCTGTAAAATGCCAATACAGGAAAAAATTATTAAAACGAGAAAACACGCTTCACATAGCACACCTCTTCCATACACCCCATTCGACCCATCTGTGCGCTGTGACGAAGAAATGACGGTCGTCTGCTTACCGACTGCTTCTCCAAATAGTGACGTCATCTCTCTGCGACGTACTCATTGGCCCACTTTATGGCTGGAAGGGAGAGCCACCCCACGCACTTGTGCAATCTTAGTCCGCGAAATGTAAATCTTATTTTTTTATTAATATAAGAAATATCGAAAACTCCTTAAGAAGAAACTTGTGTGTAAATATTTTGCCATCAGAGAGAAAATGGGTGCTTAACTATTCTGCACACGTATGTACGTATAAGCATTGCAAAATTAACCACTTTCATGGAACCTCGGGACTGTTTATGAATAACTACAGTAAATTAGAATGAATCATTATTATTCACACGCAAAACGAAAATAAAATTCACAATGACCGAGCATATCCCACTTCAAATAACCTTTTATAGTATTCATTTGTTTTTATTGGGAAAAGTTTATTGTCATTTTAAACAAGCGATGTTGCATGTTATAGCAGAACTTCTCTTAAGCGTTGTTAAGAAGCGGTAGATACTGAATTCTACGTCTCTCCAGTTAAACAATACATGCCGAGAATGCTAATTACTATAGAGAGCGAAGCACTTTACTCCATGACTGCGACGTTGCCAACTGTCGAATTCTAGTCAAACCAACTAAACTACGTTGAGAAAATGATGTTTTTACGCTTTCGTTAAGACGTAGCGTTTTAATTTGCAAGGATTGAAGGTGAGGTTCTACTGTGAGCTAAAATAACACTTCGGCGGCCGAAATTTCGAAACGAACCCCCCGCAATATTTTATTTCGTACTTTATGGAATTTTATTATTTTAAATGAATACATAATAACATATGTAATGTTGAGGTTGGTAAACGCACTAGCTCATTACAGGGTCATTTATGAAGAAACAGTTGATAGACAAAATCTATCTGTTTAAATGTGATAAAATAATTTGCAAGTAAATTGGCTCTGTCTATACAATTTATATTGCTAATTTCCTTGTTACTTGTAAAATTATTAATTAAGCTTGCCGCGATTTATTCATATCTTGGTAAAAGGGACGTCCCTTATTATGTGAAATAAAGCAAAACAGGACAGATATTAAAATGCTAAAAATGTGGTCGCGCGCATTAAACTGTCGATTTTTCTCCTCCCCCCCCCCCCAAGTAGGTTCACAAAATAATTTTCTACTCTGTCATTCTCTATATTTGTCTTACTTTCCTGAATAAATGTCAGTACAAAAAACATACCCATGCTTCATTTAAATTTTATTTTATTTAAAGTTTTCATTTATTACTCAATTACCTGTTGGACGCAAGAGCACCAAATACTCCTAAGTTCTGTCTCTTGAGGTTTATGAACAAACGAGTGATTAAAAGAGACACTTATTCTAGAACTTCCATAACTTTATTTATAGAGAAATAAACTAGTAATGGAGCAATATTCCCCAACACAATCTGAGAGGAAATTCCCATAACTATGAGAATGCGCGTAATCGAGCAGTGAGCCTGTACAGTACAAGCAACAGTAGTGGAATAAAATCCCCTCCACTATTCCTGAGTAGAGGTAAACTGTTTGTGCGCTGGCTTTCTGTTCCCATGAGGGTTCGATCCTGGTCCATACCGTCGCATTATGTGAGCAAATTTACTGCCATATAAAACAACCTCTCTGGGACATGGACATTTAAAGGAAATATGTCATGCAAACATTTTCATTGCTACAAAGTTTATACATTATTTTTAGTTATTCAATTTTTTTTCACTTAAATTTGAGACATAATTAATGTTTATCTTATTCACCATGTAGCTTGCAGCTAAAATCTTATTGATTTTTACCTGCTACCTGTGGAAGTGGTGTTTACAATTGTTAGTGTATGCTCCATTGACCATTTTGATAGTTGCAGAAGTAAAAGTAATGCATATACTGTGCTTTAAAAGTATGAGTGGCCTAAGCTACATGTTACCTGTTACTGGTACCCATCTGTGAAAGCGTAAAATCTCCTTAGCATGGCTTCCTTCGAAAGGGAAGTAAAGCCGGTAGTCCCGTGTCGTAGATTTACGGCACGTAAAAGAACCTCAAGCCTGATAAAGAGGCCTCTGAACTAAATTGCCGGTATTTCACGCCCAATATAGAATGGGACGCTAAAGACCACAGTAGTTAAAGAGCGTCCATAAATAAAACACAATTTAATCCGCAATTTCAGTTCGATTTGTCTGAATATGCACACCAAATCTCATGTAAATTTTAAAATTATTTAGAGATACTGACTTTTTATTACTTTTTTTTGTTTTGAAAAATGTTTCCATAATAAGCAATTGTTTTTTAAAAAATTAATATTATAAAATTAAATTCTAATAGTATATAGTATAAACTATATAGATTAATTGCTAGCTGGACGAAAATAAATGTCAAATATAAGACCAAAAATTTGTGCTTAAAATGTACACAATATGAGTATAACTGTTTAATAACATCACAACTAAACATGTTCCCACCCTACCTAAAGTCTGGAAGCATGAATGAGAATGTATGTGTATGAATTTAGTGTAATAACCTAAAGTAATACCAACCCAAAGATTAACACCATCATGAAATCATTGCTGATCCGTTCCGATATGACCTACCAGGTTAAAGGACGTTAAAAAAATGCTGATGAGCAATAGTTGTCCAAAGGCAAAGTCGCCGATATCAGCTTAGGTGTTCAAGGCGACACGTAATTGTATTAAAAAAATCATATCATATTTTTTTAGTTTGTTATTTATAAGGATGTAGGTGTACAAAAATATCGTTAATTTATACCGAAAGGTGCTTCCTGTGGAACAATTTAGAAATGAGAATGTGCCGATAAATGAAATCCTGAGAAAACGAGACTTTAAAAATTATAATTATTTATGCTTTTAAAAATTAGTTAGTGCTTATACAGGCACTCCGGTGTTTTTTGTTTGTTTGTATTTCTTTTTCCTGCTCCTCTGCTACTAATTTAGTATTTGAAGATTCCTGAGGCATCTCTTGGATGGTTTGTTCACCTTAATGTAGCCAAAACATCGCTTGTTGCTAAATTTTATAGGAAACTAGGCTTGCAGGCAGACATTTAATCGCTATATTCACGCTTTAAAATGTCGTACCACTATAAAAGCTACATAAAACTAAAGCAGAAAGTTTATAGTGTTTAATAACGCTAAAAGCCATATTTATGAATGTTGAAACAAATGACGTCAGAGTAGCGCGCTTTTCTGTAAAAATGGAGGGAATATCTTCCCTAGAGCATATGTGTTCGTAATTTTGATTGGATATAAAAATAGACGCTAATGTTGGCGCGCTTTATTAACCAAAAGCAGCTCTGTTATAATGTTTAGGCATATCGGGGTGAGGGAGTATAAATATATGAAGCCAGAGACAAGTATTGCCCAGTTCATCAGAATCATTCACGCGTTAAACGTCGAGCAGTTCTACAAAATCTCTCGCGTCGTAAAGTTAGTTAAAAGATGTGAAATACGCGAATTAATAATGTGCGGCAAATAAGTGATTATAGTTACATTCGAAAATATAACAGTTTCAGTCAGGCATGTATCAAAAGTAAATCTGTGAAATTAATGAAGTGTGACGGCAATAAAAGTGTAAAAACAAATTCTTTTATCAGTGTTATCTTTTAGTAACAACTCCTTTCCGTTTACACACCCTGTTCAAGATATTTGCTCGACTGAATAATAATAATAATAATAATAATAATAATAATAATAATAATAATAGCTAGCCGGAGGACAAAGAACTCAAAATTTAAAATAGTGAAACAATAACAGGCGCTCAGCAAATAAGATAACACAAAGTTACCGCGACAACGTAATGGTGTTACTTTACTTTGGTAAAATCAAAACCAACACTTTTATTTCTATCCTATTTTACTTAAACCACATGCAAATCTATTCTTTGAGAGTCAGTGAGTGGATTTAGCTTAGCAGTATCTTGGACTTTGTCTCAAAACATGGTCCGCTAACTCGAGAAGGAACACACACAAACGCGCGCGCGGATCTCTTTCTATAAATGATTGTTGTATTCAGGGGACTTCAAAATGTGTATTTCCGTTGAAATCACGAAGCCAAAATTTTATATGGAATGCAATACTTCTCTACCTACCTACTATAAGTTGGTCCTACACAAAGTAAATATGGAACAAACTGGGATTATTATTGGATCGCATTCTTATGTATAAGGATTATCTGAAATTATAAATGACTGATTTAATGATAAACCTGACTACGAGGGTCACTCTGAAAGTTTCGAGAATGGGCAACAATGAGCAATGGTAACTTCTGATAGCAACACGTGCAAGTCTGGGCGCGCTCCAACAATGTGCATCGTCAGTACCGCGTGTGTATAGCAGGTGTTGCTACGCAATGCGCTAGAATTAGGGTTACCATAATTTGGACAGTGAAAATACGGACAAAAAATTATAGCCTATTTTATCGATAATTCTAAACTTTATACTGAAAAATAGACCTTGCTGCTGCTTTTCAACTAAGTATACAGGTCTATCATCATCGTCATCATCATTATTATTATTATTATTATTATTATTATTATTATTATTATTATTATTATTATATTTTTTACTATTATGAGCAGCAACAGGAATAGTAGTAGTAGTAGTAGAAGTAGCAGCAGCAGTAGGCCTATTAGTAGACAAATATTTGTATTTCTAACCAAAATAGGTAATACTACTATTCTCATGTGTATAGAATTTAATATAAAATAATCACTGTACCTTTTTCGCTTGCTTCTTGTTTCTGGTTTAGCAGAAGATAGGGTTGGTCTTACATCCTCAATGTTTTCCGAATATGACAAATTCGGCGTACTTATTGTATCGTTCCAGCCGTCATACTTCTTTGAACTCAGAATTTGTTTCAAGAATGCATTACTGTTTTTGATAACGTCATAAAATTCTAAACAAGTCAATTCGCTTTAATCTGTAACATTGCTTTAATATTGTCTATTTTGAGGCGATTCCTCTGAGGTGTCCATAATAGAAAAACAATCGCTCTACTGGAGCAGAAGTTCCGGGCAGACAACAAACAAATTCTATAATTTTCTCGAAATTTTTACGTTGAGTTTGACCTACAAGCAACCGTTTGAAGAACTCTACCCGCAAGTCAACGCCTTCTATATCACTAATTGAATCTTGATGCTATGTAATATTGTTACGCTCTCTCCATACAGGAATGTATGGCAGCCTCGTCCGACAGCCATGCGGCTAAGGAGATAGGTAATGTATCCTCTTTTATCTAATAAACCCCTTACCATCCAGATCTTTCCTGTTTCATTTACCATATTATAAAGCTCCTTTCTTCCATTCTGAATCATGTAGGTATCCTTTTAGTAGTTATCCTATAATGTTTTTCATATTCAATTAGCTGCGTCCCTTGTCGTGGCCTCGCCTTTATTTAATTTGTTAACTTCCTGGTACCTTATTAGCGAGTCGCCTACCTCCCATTGAGCATTTGTTTAGAGGTCACGACAATATTGTGTTAACAGTAACTTCATCAAACAGCTTGTCAATGTCAATTACATCCGAATTTTTATCGTTGTTTGGGATGATGTTATTTATGAATTCTGCTGATTTCTGAATATCCTGCCAGGATAATTCATAAGTTTCTCTCAAAGAAAACCAAAGGAATTGATCTGCCCCATCAAAACTATTTCCCCAAATTTCTAAGTAAGAAATACACCTATCATAAAAAGAAATAACGTTTTCTTCAACAACCTCGTAAGGTTATTAGTCCTTCATTAATTAGTGAAGTGAATTTCTGTTTTGCTATTTGTGGAATAAAAATGTGATTTTTCCCAGCAACAAGTTTTTGCTTTAAATCATTGTACCTAATTGAAACCTGTGTTGCAGTGTTATTTTTTTTCCATTTCAAGAATACATTCACTGAAAATTTGTAGAACGCCATGAATAAACCACATATATGCCTCATTGACAGGATTATCAAAAAAGTCTCTTGTAATTTTTGATGCAGTAATTTGTATCACAAATTATTTAAATGTAAAGAGTGATTATAGTATGAATATGCATTATTATGTGACATTGATTTGAGATGTTTGTTGATTGTAATTATTGTTGGGAAGTAAGTTTATACTGCCTTACTGAAACTGACAATAATAGCGTGCAATAATGAAGCGAGGGGGTGAGCTGTTTATCATTATTGGAAACGAGGAAGTTACGTAATGTTGGCGCGTTTTCCTTTAGAAATTGCTGGAACATTTCCCTAGAGCATATGTATTCATAATTTTCATTGGATATAAAAATATACGCTAATGTTGGCGCGTTTTATTAGCCAATTGCAGCTCAGTTATAATCTTTAGGCATATCTGGGTGAAGGAGTATAAAAGGTAGGTTAGAGGTAAAGACCCCGTCAGTTCGTCGAAAATATTTGTATGATACACGTCGCCTTCAGTCCAGCAGAAATATTACACGTCGGCTATCGATTCACAAGTTACGCGTAGCAGAATTATGAAAAATCTAAAGTGTTGTAAAGTTAATTATACAAAAAAGTTGAAGTACGCGAATTAAGAGTGATCAGTAATGAAGTTATTATAACAGTTTCAGTTTGGCGAGTGTCAAGATCAATGTGTAAATGTGATAGTAAATGTGTTCAACAATAAAAGTGTAAAACAAATTCTTTCATCAGTGTTATCTTTGGATAAGAGACTCCCTTCCGTTTACACAACCTGTATAAAGAGAAGTGCTTGACCAAAAAGATCGTAGCTAGCCGGAGGACAGAGAACCAAAATTAAATAAAATAACAGTAGCATTCTTTCAAACGAACACTAATACTACCGCAAATTGCTAACACCAGATGGAGCTAACAAGCCTAACAAATGAATCACGTCACAAGATGGATTCACCACGTGGAGTAAACACAAATACACAAACATTATAAATAATACCGTCACAAATTGGCTCCCAAACGTGGGGCTCAATAAATAAATAAATATAACATAAATGACGCCGCAAATTGGCTACCACAACGTGGGGCTACAATAATGTTAAATAAATAACTTAAAAAGTATAACACTGCATTTTCGGGCACGAATTTTGAGAAAGAAAGAATGCTTTTAACCCATGAAGTTGTTATTTTTGTTGTATTGTTATTTGTCCCACGTTTTGGGAGCCAATTTGAAGTAGGTCTGTTGCTTCACGTATGGAAAGCCAATTTGAAGTAGGAGTTGTATTGTAGTTCAACTGTTGGGGAGCAGAACTTGAAGTAGTTGCAACCGCAGTATGGTAAAAAGTTTCCGGTAGCCTTCGCCCCAAATGTACTTTCCGGTGGTCTTTGCCCCCCCCCAAAATGTTTTAAAAATATTAACTTTGTAATTTTTACTGTTTCTTTAAATATTATATATTTATGTTTGCCTCGGCTGCACCAATATTTATTTTTTTAGAGACATGAATGTCTTAACAAGGCGTGGTGCGACTGAAGAATGTAGACTTACACAGATTATAATTTTTAATTCACTCCTCTTTATTAATTCTTGACACGATTTAAATAACACTTCACTGATATACAGAGCTGGAAGATTCTTTTATTAAATACTTGCATTTTTTAACACGTAAACTATTTTCGTCTCACACGAATACGTATTACAATTTCTCGAGGATGCATCTCGCGTCCGGATAGGAACACTGTCTACAACCAACGCGTCCAGTTATGAGCGCTGTCTACAAGCAACTGACTTAATTTCTACCGCCTAAATTTCTGTATTTCAAGTCTCTGATTGGCTAATCCTAGTCCAGTAGAATATCTTCATTTAACTAAAGCTTTTTCTGGTTGTTGATTGGCTATTTTATAAACTGTCACAAAAATTACATTATTGCTTCCAAGAATTACAAGTAGTATTGTTAAACTTTCAAATTCATTATTGCTTCAAGGTTACCTCATTGTTAGCAACTTTTAACCTATTATTCTTACAGCTCCTACATTATTAAACTACGTAATACATTCACATAACATTATTACACATGTATACAATAATATAAACATATACAATGACTGTAATATATACTTTTTATATATTGTTACATACACATATTGCTTTAAGGCGGGCTGTTATTGAATATATATATTATATAATTATACTGAAATCATTTAAGTGTTAAAAATACTGCCTCACCCGTCAAAAATTAAAAGTATTCGATTTATGGCAGGTAAAAGACTGAGAAATCTAGTTGAGCTATGCGAGAGAAGTTTATGGTATTCAATCTCCGCATATTCACAAAATTCTTTTAATTGCTTAACTCTTACTGTGTAAATATAAAAATAGTTGTAAATCTTAACAACAATTGCTTCAGTGTCAAAGGGGAGTTGGTCAACGCCATGCTGAATACGACTATGAATGATGTGAGCATCGCAGTCTATACCGAGTATTTTTCCCCTAGTCTTTCTTTTAATTTTCTAAATACATTAGATTTCCCCTGTCTATTAACACCTCCAAAATTAATGTTCGTGTTATCGGCACAGCAGCATACTACTTGAAGTAGTTGTTTTTTTTGTTGTTGTTGTTTTTTTGTATTTCATGTCTCTGATGGGCTAATCCTAGTCCAATAGAATACCTTCATTTAACTAAAGCTTTTTCTGGTTGTTGATTGGTAATTTTTTTTAATCTGTCTCAAAATTTACATTATTGCTGCTCTAATAATGACTAGTAGCATTTAAACTTCCTTACTCATTATTGCCTCAAGGTTGCCTCATTGTTAGCAACATTAAACCTATTTCTCACAGCTCCTACATTATTAAGTTACGTAATGCATTCACATAACATTATTGAACATGTTTACAATAATATAAGCATATGCAATGACTGTTATATACATTTTACAAATTATTACATACACATATTGCTTCAAGGTGGGCTGTTATTGAATTTACAGATTATATAATTTGACTGAAATCAGTTAAGTGTTAAAAATACTGCCTCATACTTTATCGGTCAATTATGAGTGCGTAAGGTTTTCAGAGCATGAGTTGTTATTATTTCTGAGGTCTCTCCACACACTTCGTTAAATTCTAATAATTTTATTCTAATGCCTTTTGTAGGCCAAAATATCTTACTACAACTGGAACTACTTTGGTACCTAGTCTATTGGAAGCATCAACTGTTATTGTAAGATAATTAGCATGCTCTAACTCAGAAATTACTCCTTAGAACACAAAAGGTAAATCACATTAACAGCGATAGACTTAGTTTTTGTTCGGGCACTCGAAAACTTTGGATCATATAGTTTACACACGAGCCGTGACTGGCAATCAGCTGACTTGAAACTAAAATCGTGTTGTACCACATGGAACGAAAATGTTGCCTCCTTAGCTGCGCATCCAAATCTTCTTTATTCGGGTCTTTATGTTTAAAAAATAAAGGTAACGTGGCACTTATTGCAGAAGCTCTTGTCGCTTTGATATGTTTTCGTGTATTTATGTTTTACAATATCGCGACGACCACCATACGCAATTGAAAATTCACTTTTACATACTATACACTTAACTCGATCTTCGCTTTGACCATCAATAATGTTTGCACGTTTTATAAATGAAAATTCTTTTTCCAAGTCAGTGTTAAAATGACGTCTTTTTGCCATTTATAAACGGATATAAAGTAAAACACTTTTCACTCAATAAATATTTTAATTCAATGCACAAAAGAACATACACAACAAACCACTGCACTGTATTATTACTACTGCAGTGCAGCAGGACTGACTGTGAACTGAATGAAGCAAAGCTTCTAACCGCCAGATAGTAAGATAGCGTGGCGTGGCCAACAATGAGATTTATTAAACAATTCAAAAAAAGTAGTCACAAAGTATTGTCAATGATTAAAAATTAAAACTCGGAGCGCATGTATTTCGCAAAACAAATATTATACTTTATGCATCCTCCTGAAAAGTACGGACATTTTAACATTTTTCGCAAAGTACGGTACGGACACGGACGCTTGGGTAAAAATACAAACTGTCCGTACTAAATACGGACGTATGGTAACCCCAGCTACTAGTAGGATGGATCTCAAGCGAGAGCATTTCCGTGCCTACTAGTAGGATGGATCTCAAGCGAGAGCATTTCCTTGCCTACTAGTAGGATGGATCTCAAGCGAGAGCATTTCCTTGCCTACTAGTAGGATGGGTCTCAAGCGAGAGCGTTTCCGTGCCTACTAGTAGGATGGATCTCGAGCGAGAGCATTCCCGTGCCTACTAGTAGGATGGATCTCAAGCGAGAGCATTTCCTTGCCTACTAGTAGGATGGATCTCAAGCGAGAGCATTTCCTTGCCTACTAGTAGGATGGATCTCGAGCGAGAGCATTTCCGTGCCTACTAGTAGGATGGATCTCAAGCGAGAGCATTTCCTTGCCTACTAGTAGGATGGGTCTCAAGCGAGAGCATTTCCGTGCCTACTAGTAGGATGGATCTCAAGCGAGAGCATTTCCTTGCCTACTAGTAGGATGGATCTCAAGCGAGAGCATTTCCTTGCCTACTAGTGGGATGGATCTCAAGCGAGAGCATGTCCGTGCTATGATTTTCTATGAGCTTAAAGTCGGTTTAGGGGAGAGAGAATACCTTGAAAGACTGCATCGTGCATTTGGGTATCTTTGCCCTTCGCAATCCACCATTTATCGATGGTATGCAGAGTTTAGAAGAGGAAGGGATTCCCTCGAAGATGAAGACCGAGCAGGAGAGCCGGCTACGGCAACAATGGATGAAAATGTGATGAAAGCAGCGCGCATGATGCGGGAAGATCATCGTTGCACATATGGTCAGATTCAAGAAGCCCTAAATATTGGATTGGCAACAGTGAAAACAATATTGAAAGAAAAACTTGACGTCAGGAAGCTCTGCACCACTTCACAAATGATCAGAAACAAGCACGCGTGCAATGGTGCCAGGAAATGATTGAAAAATTCAATGGAAGAAGATCCAGAAACATATTTAACATTGTAACAGGTGACGAAAACTGGATTTACCAGTATGATCCAGAAACTAAACCACAGTGATCGGTCTGGGTCTTCCCGAGAGAAGATCCCCCAACAAAAGTGAAGCGAACGAGAAGTGTTGGCAAGAAGATGACCTGTTCCTTCTTCTCAGCAAGTGGCTACATTGTGACGATTCCGCTTGAGGGACAAAAGATTGTTACTGCCAGATGGTACACCACAAAATGTCTGTCACAAGTGTTCAATGAACTGAGAAAAAAGCGTCCTAAGACTGGTCTGCGCGGAATTTTGTTGCACCATGACATTGCCTCTGCCCACACTGCACAAGAAACAACCCAATTTTGCAGGAGTCAGATATTTGCCCCATCTTCCCTACAGTCGAGACCTGGCCCCGTGCGACGTTTTTCTCTTCCCCAAAATGAAAGAAATTCGAGGTCAACGATTTGAGTCACCTAAAGCCGCAGTAGCTGCTTACGAAGAACGTATTTGCACTCTTTCCAAAGGAGAACGACGTTCATTGAAAAATACTTTGAAAGGATGAGACGGTGTATAGAATGCAATGGAGATTATTTTGAAAAGATGCAATGATCAGATCTAAATGTTTAATATTTTATTGCGTCCATTCTCAAAACTTTTGGAGTGACTCTATGTACACAAATACACACATATTTGGAATCGTTTTGAGTCTTTATTCTTTGTACCTATATCAAATAGAATGTTATTCTTTCTTTTAGCAAGAGCAAAAGCAAATACTTTATTAAAATGTATGAGATTCTACAGACAGAAGAGACAAGAGATTCAGCAAGAGCAATAAATTGCAATTAATCAAGGGTTTTGCTTCGGTAACCAACCAATATTTTGCTTTAGTTATTAGTACAAAACATCCCCCCCCATATAGTCACAAAAATCCCACATTTTTATTTTCTCTACTACGTATAGTAAGCAGGGGAAGTATTGCATTCCATCCAAAAATTCGATACCGAGATTTCACCAAAATATATGTTTTGAGGCACCCTGAATCCAAATAAAGTATTTTTGGAAACATGCCCGTGTGTGTCTGTATATGAACAACATAACTCAAAAATGAAAAGTCGGATACATACCAAACTTGGTATTTGAGTTTAGTATCTTCCCAGGATGCGACACGAATTTTCAAGAAAATCCCACCACCTAACTTCTGCATGGAAAATTTTTCGAAAATTTTGATTTTCTAAAAAAATGGCTCAAACAATTTTGATTGAAATAACATACCTATACGAAAGACATTTACATGAAGAATAAAAGATATATCTTGAATTTTTCGGAAATACCCTAGGAAGTCCCCTTCATTCAGAAGGAATTTTGTATAATCTTGTACAACTTGTAAACGTTAAGCGATAGATGAAAACGTACCCCTCCAAAAAAGAAGGTATATCTCTTTTAGACAAACACATTTACTTAAAATAAGTTTTTTATGGCATCAGCCGTTTCTAAGATATCCGTTAGTAAATGTTCGAATTGTTCAAATCTTTATTTTAAAGTCCCATCGATTTTCAGTACTATGGAGCATGGAAACAGAAAGAAAGTTTAAGGTAGCGTATAGCATACAGTTCTGAAACATTTGACTATCGCTGTTCTCTTTGTATGTATAATGAAATGTGTAATGCAGATATTTTGCAGAGGTTTATGTGGGGTAAATGTAGTAGATAGAAAAAAAGCTTTAGTAAGAATAGTTTGTATACCCACTAATAAAGATAGAGGGTAGAGAAAGTCATGTGAATGTATCACATCAGATATTTTTTTATTAAATCGTATTGACATACAACATAATCAACAACAATATTAATCATTTAAAATAAAAACTTTTTTTTTTCACAGCCATTTCCGTCGTATCTTTCACATACTCACTGCAATGAAGGAGCTGTGAATTCCGTGCTTAGAAAGTTAGAACTAAACTACCGGACAGTTGATGGCTGTTGCAGCGTGCTTTTATAAACAGGATGATTTTAAATGATGGACCCATTTTATTAAATTCTTATTTATTAAAGCACAAATCTAACATGAACAATCTTATAACAATGGAAAGAGGAAGTTTCAAAGTTTTTTCGGCGGGCGGTGATGGTCTAGAAGCGGCCGGTAGGGTGCTCGCGCAATAGGCCGCCATTGCGTTTCACTGTCAATACGTACTTGGTGTTCTGTGGTACTATATGAGATGGCTACTATGGAGCACAAGGTTTTCTGCGTTATTGAGTTCGCAAAAAGTGAGTCGCAAATTGTAGTGCAACGGGCATTTCGTAGCAAATTCGGTATTGAACCACCAGGTAGAAAAAGCATTAGCCGTTGGTTTACGCAATTTAAACAGACTGGAAGTGTGTGTAAAGGAAAAGCACAGGCTGACCGCGTGTGTCAGAAGAGGACGTCAGCCGGATTGTTCGCAGTCCAGTAAGCCTACCCATAGAGCTAGTAGAGAACTTGGAATACCCCAACCAACTGTATGGAAAGTTCTGAGACAGCGTTTGCTGTGCAAGGCCTACCGATTACAACTTGTGCAGGCTCTTAAACCTACAAAGAGAAGCGTCTCGAATTTTGTGGTTATATGCTAGGAATGATGGAGGATGACGCGTTTCTACAGCGTATCATTTTTAGCGATGAAGCGACTTTCCACCTTAGTGGAAAAGTCAACAGACACAATGTTCGCATATGGGGTTTGCAAAATCCACATTCAACATTGCAACACGAAAGAGACTCGCCGAAGGTAAACGTGTTCTGCGCCTTATCCCGTACTACAAGGGTTTATGGACCATTTTTCTTTGCGGAAAAAGCTGTAACTGGAATAACGTACCTGGACATGTTGGAACAATGGCTGTTCCCTCAAATTATGGAAGATTCACAGGACCTCATTTTCCAACAGGAAGGGGCTCAGTTCCATTGGCACAGCGATGTAAGAGGCTTTTTGGAGCACGCTCCAACCCTGGCTCCAAAAATGGCGGATTAAAGTTAACAGCCGAAAAACCCAAGCCATCATTTTCACCAAACGACGCTTTCATCGCCACCCCACACATGAACTACCACCCCTACAACTCTTCAATGAAAACATCGAATGGTCTAGCCAGGTCCGATACCTTGGCGTCGTTATGGACCAAGGTCTCACCTGGCGGGCTCATATAGCAGACACTCGCCACAAGACACAATTACGAAATCTCTATCCTTTGATCACCCTCCACAGCGCCTTAAGCCCAAGCCTAGGCCTTACGCTCTTCAAAACCTTAATTCGCCCTATACTCACGTACGCAACACCTGCGTGGGGATATGCAGCCCCAACTTACAAAAATCACTAATCACACTGCAGAACAAGATACTAAGAATCATCGCCAAAGTCCCCGTGTTTGCACCGGCGGAAAAACTACACACTGAACTCAAAATGCACACTCTCGAAGAATACATCAAAAAGCTTGCCTCCGACCTTTACGCCAAAACAGCGCAAAACCACAATCCACTTGTCCAAAATATAGGTACTTACCACACAGATAACCTCAAATACGCCCGTCCGCTACAGCTATTCGACAGATCTATAACCAATCCCACCTCAGCCATAGATGTTGCAATCCATCTCTTTCGCATACTAAACCCTCAATAACTCCAATGATTACAGGTATGCCTCCCAAGTATTCCAGACTCCCAGAACTCCACGAACACCTACTTCTCAGATGCCCTCCAAGTCCTTGTGCTAACACAGCCAAGGCGGCTCCGGGGGATGAGGGCCCCCCCCCGCGGGTGGCACGGGTCCGCACCTGCACCTTTGGCAGGCAGCCAGCCGTGTGCGCACTCTTTGACGACCAGGCATGTATCCAGGATCAACGAATTAACGAACCACTACAGTAAGTTCACTCCACACACCACAAATCAGCTACCTTACACCTCCAGCACAAACAACACTAAGGTAAGACACAATAAAACATCCTCCCCCTCCACCTCATTTCAGGATTACACACTCCACCAACCGCATTATTCGTCTGTCCGTCCGTCACAGCCCTTCAGCTAGATACCAAACCGCACGCTATTACAAGCATGACACAAAATCAACCCAGTCACCCGTCAGTCAGTCCGTCACACACGAACTAACACCACCCATAATCCACCTCCAACAAATTAACAACCCGCACTCCCTGGGTCCTGGTCAGACTTCGGTATGTCCAGTACCCAGAAACACTCGCAATGACGCTTGCGCGCGCTGCGCGCAGGCTAGCAATGTCTGTCCGTAACTAACCGGGGTGCTCAGCGGAACCCGAACACTAACGAATGCACTACACCAACACAGCACCCCTTGCTCTTGCATGTCAGCATGATATTAGCCTAACAGCATGTGCATGGGGAGACAATGTAGCCTCTGAGGATGATCGTCACCGGGGGCGGCGGGTGTGGGGCCGCCCCTTAAAAAAAAAAAAAAAAAAAAAAAGGCTTTTTGAATGAATCCCTTCCTCAGCGCTGGATAGGTCGCAGGGTAAATGAAGACCTGGCTCTACACTTCTGGCCACCGAGATCTCCTGATCTCACCCCATGTGACTATTTCTTATGGGGTTATGTTAAGGAAGCTATTTACGTCCCGCCTCTACCTGCAACTCTGGACGACCTGCGGAACCGTATCACTGCTGCCGTGCACTCAGTAACAGAAGATACGCTTGCTCGTATGTGGGACGAGTTTGGCTATCGCATAGATGTTTGCCGTGCAGCAAACGGTGGACACATTGAACATTTATAATGTATTAAACAAAACTTTGAAAATTCCTCTGTTTATTGGTATAAGGATGGTTCATGTTGGATTTGTACTTTAATAAATACTAATTTTATAAAATGGGTCCATCATTTAAAATCACCATTTTATATATATATATATATATATATATATATATATATATATAAACAGCATTCGGCACCATGGATCTGCGGCAATGCCATCGATTATGAGACTGCAGACTTGAATTCCCCCAAAACTATGCAGCGATGCATTCAAACTTTTATCTTTCTCGATCCCCAGGTTGTATGAGCAGTGTGAAATGCTGAAAATACATTTCAGTGCTGATCTTCCACTGGAGAGCTGTATGCCGCAAGAAAGACTACATTTTCTCCATGTTCATCCACACTCAGCTCACTAGACTGAACGGAAGGAAGACTTGTATCTTGTCTGACTGTGGCAAAGAGAATTTGAAAACAAAGGATCCATTGCAGGAAGTGTATGCAGGCGGGGAGAGGAGCGAACAAACCATGTTACAGTGAGTCGACTCTACGAGAGACAGCAAAAGAAAAAGAGATAGAGATGTGTTGCATTCGCATGACTTTTCTACTCACTCTTCTACAAACTATTCTTACAAAACCTTATTTTTCTATCTACTTCTGGATAATCAAGATAAACTTTCATTACCATTTATACACATTTTCCTTTTAGGTACGACAGCATAAGAAAGATACAGTAGGCTAAAGTGATAGTCAGATTTTAAAAGCTTGATCATTATTTAACCAACTTTTCATTTTTGAGCCATGTTGTTCACGCACACACATAGATCTTCTAAAAATGCATCTATTTTTAGAATTCAAAGACCTCAAAATATGCATTTCCAGTGAATTCTCCATATCAAATTTTTGGATAGAATGCAATACTTCCTATAGGTTAAGCAGTAGAGACAGTAAAAACTACACAAGTAATGTGAAGAGCAAGCAGCTGCATGCTTTAAACCGCGACTTAAATAGCACATGAAAGCCTTCCATTGAATTTTCATTACCTGGAAAACCATCAAATATAATAAAAACTTGCTACACAAAGAATGGTTAAAATGCACAATTCATGTAAAAAACAATTTTTTGTGAAAATAAACCATTTCTGAAATATTTGCTGTTGTTCACTTACAATTTTCAGTATTTTAAACAACACACTTTGAACGCCAACTGGTGGTTCTCATCTGCTTATGCAAAGAGTATGTAACATCTTAACTAGCATACTATCAACTTGCTTTATAAAAAGTTGATATTGTCTCAGCCTTGTCTATGATTACAGGAAAGGGGGGAGGATAAGGCTGGGCAGTTAAGCAATTCCCAAGATCCTGTAGTAAACGAATAATTACAGTATACTGACAATTATCCAAACTAATCTTGGAAGTAGTTGGCCAAATGATGAGAAAGAAAAAAAATATATATATATATATATATATATATATAGGTATACAGTATACAGGTATAATTTTATATGTATATAACATTTAATTTCACTTACAATTTAAGATCGTAGAAAATGAAAGTTTACAGTACCATTTACATAATTTTCCCTATAGAAGTCTTTGATAATTCATCAGTGTGAGAAATATGAATCCATAATCTTTTACTTCTTCAGTTTCACTTTCTCCATCTTCTTCACAATTCTCCTTACTGATGGTAACAATATCCTGGCCAGTCAGCTGTTGGAAGCCTGGTTCACATTCATCACTTTTAAATAAGTCAATCAAATTTTCTTTATCAACATTTTCAAAGCCCTCAGACTTTATTTTGTTTTCTCTAATTTTTGTTTCGCAGTTAACAATTTAACATAACCTCGCACACAAACCCACCTCCATGGTGTGGGGGTAGTGTACACCAAGTTCGAATCTCGGTTTTAGTGTGAGTTACCTGGATAAAGTTTTTTCCGGGATTTTTCCTTTACCTGAAAGGTAAATATCAGGTAACTTTAAGCTCTCTGAACACTGGACTGATTTCAGCATCATTTCACTCATTTCATTCATACATCGATATGACCTATTTGGTTAAAGTATATTATTCTAACAGAAGGCTACAGTAACAACCCGTAACGGCAAGGGTACTTAAAGACAAGACTGACCATCTGCATGATGTACAATATTGAATGGGACACTATGAACCACAGCAGTTAAAGAGTGTCCATAAATAAAACTCTATTTGTTTATTTAAGGGGTATAGCTTGTGGCTCAGATTCCCTCACATTGTTCTTTCACCAAGGAGCATTCCTTTTCCCAGCCCCTCAACAGAGGACAATTAACATTGAAATAGCAAAGCCTAATTCACAACCTACCATTTTGATTTGAATTCCAGTATAATTTTGTCATGACTTTTTGTCACTTTATATAAAGTATACTAAATATTTTATGAGTGTAAACCATGCATCGGTAATCCACAAAAATGGTAAACCACAATCAGATAATTGATAGTATACTGTATATTTGACAAAATTAACGCATACTTGATCAAACACCTTACCCAAACCTTACTTCATATGAAAGCTACAAAGGCCTTCATCATATTAAAGTTTGGCAGTGATTGAGTTCTAGTATTTCCAAATGATAGGCAACCTTCCACTCAAAGTGACATATATAAGAGATTGACTACTGTTACCCAAATGCCTGTTTCAATTATTGAGCTCTCAGGTGCTTTTCAACCATCACACCAGTTGTGAAAATAGGCTGACCCAGGAAGGGGCTGAGAAAAGAAAATATATGGCATTTGTTATGCTTAAGGTTATGGTGTTGCTTTGCCTTGGTAAAATCAAAACCAACACCTTTATATCTATCCTATTTACTTAAATCAGATGAGTATCTATTTGTTCAGAGTCAGTGAGTGAATTTATCTTTGCAGTGGCCTCTAAAAAGATGTTCCACTATCTCACAAAGAAAAAGAAGCAGATAAGTCGAAACAAATAAGTATGCTTTATGTTTACTAATAACTTCTGAATAAGAATTATCTGAAACAATAAGAGTAGATATTATAGTAAAACTAAATAATCAAACTACTTAAATATTATGTTTAAAAGGTATGCTTATGTAATAAATTTTTCTCAAAATTTAAATTAAGGTTTGCATCCAAAGGATGATCCCTCACTTATATGATGTTTGAAAATCTAGAAAGGTAAAATGCTCTATTATTGACTGCATTTTGCTCAATGATATGGTGTCTTTCAAAATGTGTTAGCTCCCCACTAAAGGAATCCTGGATCTGAAATTGAAATTGAGTTTTATTTATGGACGCTCTTTAACTGCTGTGGTCCTTAGCATCCCATTCTACATTGGGCATGAAAGACCGATAAATTTGCTCAGAGGCCTCTTTATTAGACTTGAGGTTCTTTTACGTGCCATAAATTTACGACACAGGACCTGGCTTTACTTCCCTTCTGAAGGAAGCCATGATAAGGATTTTTATGCCCGAAAAAATCCATCGCCCTCCGTCGGGTTTTCCTGGATCTGCCTCTGGTTTGAAACAGACAAATAATATTCAAACTTTCAACTGCTACTACCAGAGCTACCAACCTAGGGGAGGTGGATACTGTACTTTTTGGATTACTGATACAGAAAGAGAGGACCCTCTGACTTCGGCACCTTTATTGCAATAAATGACTATGCCAAAATAAGTTAGAGTAAGTTTTAAACAGAACATAAATGTATAACATTAAATTCCAGGTGGTTTAATTCATATTATGTGGTAGCACTGTAATATTTATCACAACGGTTGATTTTGAAAGTAATCCTGAAAATATGATGTGTTAGGTGCACATGACTTTCTCTAGCCGCTACCCTTCTATAAAAATAGATATTCTTGTATCTACTTCAAGTTAATTGTGATAAGAATTTTCATAAATAGCTCCATTATCTATTTTGTTATAGCTACAATGGGGATAGCAAAGGCCAAATGTTTAACAGCACAACCTATATGCTGGCCTTGAAATTCCTGCTCTTTAAGCAACATTGTGAGAAACAATTGAATAGCTATAGTACTTTAAAAAAATATCAATATACTGAAAACTTCATATCAATAATAATGGACATACAGCCCATTAATTTGTAGAAGAGTAGAAAGAGAAAGTCATTTGAATGTAACACATCAGATGTTTCACTTTTTTTACCACCTCTCTATAGCAGATATTGTACTCCACCTGAAACTTTGATATCAATATTTCAGCGGATATACAGCTTTGAAGTCTACTGAAATGCCCCCTCAAAACAAAACAAAAAAAAAAAAAAAGGAATAAAAACCTATAATGCATTATGACACGCTCTCCCCCAAAACTTGTTTGGTTCACCAGTTTGTTATTACTTTGAATAAAGAGGAGCTCAAGACACAGTTGAATTGAAATTGTATTCAATTTTTGGACTGAAAGCAATACTTTCTCTGCTTTGGAGTTTTCCCAAAATTTAAGCATTCTGCTTTGTAGTGGTAAGTGGGTATTCTTTTGTTTCTCCTGAGCTTATGGCTGGTAGTGCATACTGATGTTCTTTTTAGGCAATTGACTCTAAACAACCTTGCATACAGTACAATGTTTATAATCATAGTTTTACCCGACTGAAAGTGTTTCTAGCAAGACTTACCCTGCTTAACAGAAAACAGAAATTACAATGAAATGATAATGGATAGAGAAATCTCACTTATACTATAGTTGTTGCAATTTTCAATTTTGGGGAAGGAAACATAAAAAATTTGCGAGATCTTTGCTGAAACCTTTGATGCACCAATAGTCCAACTATTTACATCAAGTAATTCCAAATGGTCATTTGTTGGTACATTAATTACACATTTTGTACTAAAACCACATTTTGCTAAACAAACAAACAAAAAAAAAATCTTGTGTCTTAGGATAGGACTAGAAGCGAAGGGGAACTTAGCACCTTGACCTTCACAGATCTTTTGTACCTAGGCCCTTGATGGGGCATCCCCAGGAGAGAGGGATGAGGTGAGAGGAGACAGAGGGCAGCCAGACCAGGAGGCACAACAAGCAGAGGACATGACAGATTTAAACTCCCAGGATGACAGCTGGCTCCCTTCCCCTCCCTGTGAGCTTATACATCCCCTGGAGGGAGAGTCTGGGAACCGGAGACTGCCCCCATTCCGGGGGATGGTCTACTCAGAGCATCCTTTCCCCTGCCATGCGCATGCGAGACCTCCCGCCAACACTTGCAACCCCAAAAGAGACCAAGCAGATGAAAATGGAAGTGAAATGAGAATGGAGGTGAAATGAAGGGACAGAAAATTTGGAGGATGTAATAATCCTTCCCAGCATTTACATAACAACCCGGGGAAACCCCAAGAAAACCCATAGGTCAGGAAGGTCGGCCGTGAGAATCGAACCCATGATCTCCCGAATGCAAGCCACAGATGTTACCACCTGAGCCATTCCACTCGGTATGTCTTACATTCATATGACTTTTTCTCACACTATTGTTTACTACTTTCTCCACCACATACATAATATGTTGAGAAGGTATTGCATTCCACCCAAAAATATGATACTGAGATTTCACAGGAAATGCATGTTTTGCAGCCCCCTGAATGCAAAAAAAGCATTATTGGAAAAAAGATCCGTTTGTGTGTCTGTGAACAGCATACCTCAAAAATAAAAAGTCAGATAAATACCGAACTTGGTATTTAGGTTTAGTACCTTCCAAAGATGCAACATGAAGATTTAAAGAAAAAAAATCCCCCAACCCAAACTACACTTTATATGGATCATTTTTCCAAATTTTTGATTTTCTAAAAAATGGCTCTAATAATTTTGATTAAAATACCATATAGGCATTAAAGCCATTTATATGAAAATAAAATGTATATCTTGAATTTTCTGGGAATAGCCTGTGAAGTTCTCTTCATTCGGTAGGAATTTTGTATAACTTTGTATAACTGGTAAATATTAAGCAATAAACGAAAACGTACTACACAAAAAATGTAGACCTCTTTAAAACACAGAATTTATTTCAAGTAAAATTTTATGTGGCATCAGCCATTTCCAAGATATCCGTTATTAATGGTTCAATATTTTGTCATTCTTTTTAAGTTCCGTTGATTTTCAGTTGTCTCTCGCAATTGCATGGAAACAGTATGGAATTTTAAAGCCAGCACACAGTTCTTAAACATTTGGCTATCACAGTTCCCTTTATATCTATAACGAAATGTGTAATGTAACTGTTTCTGTAAAGGTTTATCTCAAATAAAATGAAATAGATAGAAAAATAAACTTTCCTAAGAATAATTTGTATACCCACTAATAAACGATACAGGGTAGGAAAAGTTATGTGAATGTAACACATCAGATTCTTTTTTATGCAGCTTCTACAAATTATTCTTATAAATAAAGAGGACTTCACAGGCTATTCCCAGAAAATTCAAGTTATACTTTTTTTATTTATTACGTAAATATTTTAAACCTATAGAATTTAATCAAAACCATTAAGAGCCATTTCCGAGAAAAAAAATTGAAAACTTTTCCATGTAAAGAGTAGTTTGCGATGGGGGATTTTCTTGAAATCTTTGTGTTGTATCTTTGAAAGATACTGAACTTAAATACCACGTTTGGTATTTATTAAACATTTCATTTAAGAGCTATACTGTTCACACACAAGCACAGTTTTTTTTTCTTTTTCTCTCTCTCTCTCTAAAAATGTTTTTTGTTAGGATTCAATGAGTTTCAAAACATGTATTTGCAGTTATATCTCAACATCAAATTTTGGAGTGGAATACAATACTGCCTCTTACCTACCATAAGTAGGTGGAGCGAAACTAAGAAAACATGCAAGATATACTCAGTATGTAACAATCGCATAACTTTCTCTACCCATTTTCATTTATGTTTAGACCTATTCTAAAATTATTCATATAAAAGCCTATTACTCTTTCTGCTACCAATTAAGCATAATAATTATATGCCGGAAGTGCAATGGTACAGGCAATTTGGTTCTGGGAGGTGTTTAATGCTGATAAGTACATCTGCTCATGGAACACATATTAGTTTGTGCGTCCATCCACATATATGAAGCTCCTGAAATGCTACAAAGTAAAAATATTATGTATTATGTACCTTGTGTTTTGTTTTTAATACAATTTGTCAGAGGCTTAATTTTTATTTAAGGTTAGTACGAAGTTAATGTAACTCATATAATTAGCTTCTGTAATTTACAATTTTTAAGAAAGCCTGTAAACCTACAGATCTGGTTTCTTATATGTATGAGATTATGAAATATTGGTCGGTATATTTTAAACTTGGTTGAAATTTGAAATAAACTAAGAGTGTTTTATTGAGAGACTTCTAAAGAGTATGGCTTTTAGTGGAGCCACGACAGGTATAAAGTTGAAATTTTAATTATGAAGAACATTTGATTTCAAGCTGCCTGAAATCAGAGCAAACTTAAAAATAGTTTTTATGGAAAGCTCCTAAATATTATACATTTTCACTTTCTCTGTCGCCTACCTATAGTACAAGGCATGCTTTTAAAGTAAAAACCGATAATTTTTTTAAAAATAACAGAACATTTGCCAAATATTTTATTATCATTCATTACCTTACATCTTATACTACTTCTCCACATAATCACTATTGTTATTCAGGCACTTGTCGTAATGGGAAATCAGTTTTTGTATGCCTTTTTCAAAGAATGATGCTGCCTGTGATGAAAGTCAAGTCTGCACTTCCTGTTTCACATCATCATCATTGAAGTGTTTTCCACTAAGGAAATTTCTTCAGATGAAGAAACAGATGAAAATCGCTTGGTGCCAAATACAGACTGTAGGGAGAGTGGTCTATTTGTTACCAACCATATGATGCAATCAGTCTTGAGTTTGTTTGGTTGTGTGTAGCCGGGCATTGTCACACAATTGGGATGAATGTTTGCTGGCATAACATTTCTCACATTCAAAAAATGAATCACTGATCTGACTTAACAGTCGGCAGGTTGTTTACTGTTTTGAATATTTCAAAACACTCTAGCAACAAGAAAGCACAAGGTATGTTATATGTGTGTGCGTGTGTCTGCAGCATAAATTAAAAACAAAAAGTCAGATAAATACCAAAGTTGGTTATTTAAGTTCAGTATCTTCCAAAGATGAAACACAAAAATCTTGAAGAAAATGTTTCAATATTCTTTATTTTCTCAATATTTTCTATTTACATGATAAATAAAATAAATGTGTATCCTGGTTTTCTGGGAATAGCTTGCAATATCCACTTCATCTGGAAAGATTTTGTGTAATCTTGCTTAATGTGTTAACCATAAGAGACTACACAGAAAATGTAGATCTCTTTAAAACAGATAATTCAATTAAAATAGCCTTTTTTGTAGCATCACCATTTCCAAGATGTCCATCATTAGTGGTTTGAGTTTTTCAATACTTTGTCATTTTTTTTAAACAGTGCTGTCACCATTTAGTTGTTTATCGTGATGTCATGGAAAGAATAATGAATTTTGAGGCCAGTATATAATGGAATGCTTTTAAACATCTGACTATTGATTTGGTTTTTTCTATCCCCTTTTTATCTATAATAAAATGTGTATTGTAACTTTCTGCAAAGGTTATCTCAATTAACAAAGTAAATAAAAAAAAATATATATTTGTAAGAATAGCATGTAGAAGTAGTATGAAAAGTCTGATGTGTTATATTCACAGGACTTTCTCTACCCTCTATCGTTTATTAGTAGGTATACAAACTATTCTCACTAAAGCTTATTTTCCTATTAAAGTTTAATCCAAATAAACCTTTGCAGAAATAGCTACATTACAACTTCGTTATTGATACAAGAGAACGATAGTCAAATGTTTAAGAACTGGATGCTATATGCTAGCCTTAAAATTCCATACTGTTTCCATGTAATCACAAAAAAAACTGAATGTTGACAGAACTTTAAGAGAATGACCATGAAATGAACAATTCAAACCTTTAATAACAAATATCTCAGAAATGGCTTATGCCACAAAAAAAACTTATTTGAAATAAATTGTGTTTTAAAGAGATCTATATTTTTTGTGTAGTACTTTTTTATCTACTGCTTTAGTTCATAATATAACCTGCTATCTTACTTACCAAGAAGTAACCGTTTATGGAAAGCCTAACATAACATCATCCCCAAACAAAACTTTTCAATTACAAAAAGGAAGCTCCATTTTTTCCCCAAGAAGCTGGACTGTCTTGAGCAATATTTTTGCTGAAGTTGAAATATTAACTATTGTTTCATTGTATGTATACACAGTAATTGTGTTTGTAGTACGTCAAAATGCAGCACAGATAAAAGACAAAAATGCAAAATAACTGTTATAGAGAAAACACAAATAAAAATTCTACAGAGAGGGATTACTTCACAATGAACAAAATTTTGTAGAAAAACGTTCTTAATAATAATAATAATAATAATAATAATAATAATAATAATAATAATAATAATAATAATAATATAAAAAAAGTTTCTACAGAAAAGATAAATTGTAAGTAAATTTGTAAAAAGGTCTACAAGCTAATAAAGATTATTATTATTATTATTTTTAGGAATGAAGGTCATTATGTTTACTATTTTGTTAGTTGAAAAGTTGGCTTTCATCTTTGAACACATGCAAGTTTTGTTATGGTACTATATTGTATAATGTTGTGAGAGGTTCAATTACGTCAAAATAGACATAAATATGTCACTAAAAAAAAACAATATGGCAACCACGTCATGACTGCACAGAAGACACTATATAAAACTGTTTCTGAAGTTTTGCTATATTTGTGGGAATTACAGTTTTCATGGAAAGGCATGCCATATGTAGATTTGTTGTATGCTTTACATACTTAAACAAAAAAAATATGAAAAAAACTGATGCGCTGCATTCATGCGAACTTTCCCTAACCCCTCTTCTACAAAACCTTCTCCTTCTTCATCAGCAGCAAGACTGGACCTATAGCCCCATTCCGGTCCCCTCCGAATTCCAACATTATTTTGGATGGCTAACATTCCTTTCTCTCTTGGAGTGTAGTCAATTGTTCTTTTTGGGATGTGGATTCATCCACTCTTTCCAGATGTTTCATCCAGTTCCTTTGATGATCTTGAATTTTTTCCATTATATTTTGTATATGAAGTTTATGTGTAATATCTTTGTTTCTTTTATGTTCTGATAATTTTATACCCAGCACCGATCTAAGAAATTTCACTTCTGAAGCTTCCAGGCATCTTTTAGCTTTTCTTACAAAAACTTGTTTTCTTTCTGCTTCATGTTAAGATAAACGTTTACAGAAACGGTTGCATTACACATTTCATTGTATGTATAAGAGGAACACAGGAGATGAAGCGATATTCACATGTATAAAATGAAGTCGCTATATGCTAGCTTCTAACTTCCACTCTTTGCATAATACCAACAAATGAACGGTGATTAAGCACTTATAAGTTAGGAATTATTTGAAAATTCAGATTAATAGCACTAAATATCTTGGAAACAAATGATGCTACAAAAAATAAACAAAATTGACAAACTGTGTAACTTAAATTAATGAGATTTACATCTTTGTGTTGTAAGTTTTTGTCCACTCACTCACTCATTAACCTTTTCCTTTACATGCATTTCTGGCGAAGTCCTGATATAAAATTTTTGAGTGGAATACAGAGCTTCATTAATTTACTATAAAGGAAGAAAAAGTATGTAAAATAAAGTTAGTAACCTCAATAAGTCATTTTATCCTTCTCCATGGTGTGGGATAGAATGTCTGCCTCGCATTCATAAGGTCCAGAGTTCAAATCTCGGTCAGGGTGAGTTAACTGGATAAGGTTTTTTTGGTGGTTTTCCCTTATCCTAAGAAGACAAATGTTGGTAACTCTAAGCTCTAGAGACCCTGGTCCCAATAAACATCATTTCAACCATTTGTTCATTCATCATCCGATATGATCTACCCAGTAGCTAAAGGACTTTAAACTAAAAATCACATAATCATTCACCTCATAGTGCATGTAACAGTCGAGCAGAATTGCATTGCTAATGTGCAAAGGGAGAGTAACACTGTTATGCTAATGGTATGGTGAGAGCAGAAATCACTATGACATTTTTTTGTCCATTATTTCAGTTTTAAAGCCCCTTTAACTTCAGGGACTTTCACTTGAGAAACAACTCATTAGGTTCTTTAACATTGGTTTTAATAATTTTTAACATTAAACACATCACATTGATGCATAATTCCAGACTCTGTGGAGGATAGGAAAAGATTGTAATTAAAGAAAAATTCCCGGGAAATGAACCCAGGACCTTTGGGATGAGAAGCTGCAATGGTGAACAATTAACCACAGAAGCAATCCGTATTTTGGCATGTATAATATGGTTGATTACAACAAAGGAAACAAAAAATCAGGTCAGTATCCAAATCTGCAGTCAGCTTTGAGGCCTGTTCTTCATGGTCGCAACTGGAGCTATCAAGGACACACCTTTTACTCATTAATTTCATATGGTATATACTGAGACTCGCTCATTTCTTTGAGCCTAACTCATTGAAAAGCAGCTGCGAATATACTGAACTATTGTTGAGCTTCTGTTTCATATGTGCTATCTTGGGAAATGGGCAATTACGTGTTCTGAGTATTTGCTTGCTCTACAGTTCACACCATAACATTCTTGTCATGTCTATTGTTCCAATAAGTTAGGACAAATAAATGGCAATAGCATGCCGTGTTTCTACCTATTGTTGGGGTCAAAACTTATTTTACTACATTATAATACACACAAATTCCACTTTGTTTTCTTCTGTCATTATCCCTAAGGAAAACATATATTAAGCTATATAAAATATCATACAAATGTTATATACAATTTCATTTTGAATTTCTGTGAGAGAAATAAAACAATCCAGAGTCATGTGTATAAACTAGGGAAAGGACCTCGACATTCGGTATAGAAGTATGCCTAATGCTTTGATATAAATCTTCAATACTTATATATTTTTTAAGTTTTGCATTACTGAAAGTTGTTACGTTTAACTTTATAAGGAATGAACAGATTCAAGACTTCACATTACTGCCAAGCATGTGTCCCAAAGAGTTGCTGGACTATATTTCTTGATAGACCTTGACTGCATTTCTTGTTGGTGAATCAATGCAACATTCCATAGGTTTTGTGTCAAAATGAAAACTTGCAAAACAATGGGAAAATGAGTAGAGGTACTTGTGTAACATGCAGTGTTAACTGAGTTGTGAATGAAGCTGATAAACTAAATCATGTTTCTGAACAGCCTGGCTTGGTGACCTACTCTTAGGTATTGCATTTACCTATTCTGGTGACCAAAATCTGTGAATTCAGCAGGGACAAATCAGAACTTAAGATGTGAGATAATATAGCGCATGGAAGTATATGTTCTTTCCTTCCAACTGTTAGTGTTTATGCAAGTCAAACCTTTGTATTAAACATGTATATGCTAATGTATGAGAGTGGGTAGTAGAGAGGCTTAATTCACTAACTTACTATGTTTTGAGTGTTGTATGCCTAAACTTATTACTGGAAGAAAAAATACATGTTATGTAATAGTTGTGAATAGTGGTAGAATGGTGTAACACATATTACTTTTAGTTGTTCGAGTTTCGTGTAAAATATATATTAGTTTATAATTTCAAGATTGCAGAATAAAGAATTGCTAATATTTGTTTCTGTGGCAGAAAAACCTTTAAAAGAAGGTTTTCAGCACAAAATATAGTTACACAAAAAGGGAAGCAAAGAAATTATTTATTATTGTTGTTATTATTAACCTGGCTTAATAATAGAGTATAACCTGTGGAATTAACAAGATAAACAAATTTGCTGCCATTTGGAGAATGTCAAACAAGAACAATTTCAGAATTTGCATGCAATACAGAATTGGCCAAATGCGTTTATACACAGAACAAGCTATCGCCTTTACATTATTTTTATAAAGGATCAGTATCGAGAAATAGTGGTATCCCTACTGGTATACATATTAGTTAAATAAACATTACACATTGTATATAATTCAATAAATTAAATGATTATTCTTTAAACTCAAGAGGTTGTACAGCTGTTGTTAAAGTATATTAGGTTGCTACAAACCTTTAAGACAAATAAAGCTTAACTAAAAAATTGTTGCTTTATATTAATGTGGTATACAATTAGGTGCATTACTGAAAATAGTTTGTTGCCCCTACTTAAAACTGTATATTATTTTAATAATGTACAAATTAACAAACTTGAGAATAAACTAAGCAATGAAGAAAATTTCTAATGCAAAACTAAGCATACTTGAGAGCACCTGTATGTTTTACAATACAAAATCTCAAATAATATAAAAACAAAACTAGAGTTTGTTTAAAAGTAAATCTAAGAGCACTTCTAGCATTTCTAATTATTAAAATTATATCATTATTATTGTTACTATGTTGTTTTATCAACTATAATCCCAAGCAGTTCCTAAAATAGCTTCTTCCAGTTTTATCCAACTGATAAACTCCTTCATTACTTTTAAGAAAACATTTTCACATGTATCATTCCACTCCATATTAAACATCGCGTGAATGGCAACAATGCCAGTATAGCAAACAGACTGAACCTTCGCCTTGCACCTAGTCAAACTGGGTATTTGACCAGCAACTGAGACACCAACTCATTGTGTACCACCTCAAACTCTGGTATACCCAACTTGCCAATATACACGAGCTCAATTGTGTTCGAAGGCATGAATGGTAAAACTTAATGACCAAAACTTGTCTGATGGACAGCTCTAGTCCCAACTTACCTGCGCCAATATCAGCAAACTTGAGTGATAGTGAATCTGAAAGCAGTTGCCTGAATGCTGAGGCAGAAGTCTTCTGATTCAGTAAACCTTAGTCCAAACTGAATGAATTGTAGCTACATACACCTTCATTCAATGTACAGCTAAAAAATACTCCACTTGAACTTATATCAGATTAAAACACAGGTTTTTCTTATGTATTAAAAGGTGGCTGTTATGTTCCTTTACTTCCCAGCCTTTAAAATCTATCTAATTTTCGGTAAAATATTATACTCCATCACCCAGAACAGAAAATATACCAGCCTAAATGCTTTGATAGTATTGTAAATAATATAACATGTAATTTCCAACGAACTACCATGAATTATAGGTACCACCAGATGTTTGCAAAATAGATCTTTCAATTTTTGTAAATGTTAAAACTTATCAATTTTTCCTGTCAGTTTCATTAGCAGAATTGCACTAGGTATCAATATTGAATGTTTTAATACATCATTATACAGGGAATCTACAGAGCGGTCCCACAGCACTCTGGCTGGGAATTACACAGCAGCCTTGTGCGACATGTATGAATGAACTCAAGGCCACGGGCTCTTCTACATATCGGACATGTGGCAGCGGGCTTCAGTCAGCTATTATTGCTTCTTGTGTATAGACGCGAGACACATGTGTATTTGTGTGCGATTGAATTATCGGATTATTAAAACCCAGAAATGGTACTCAAATTTTCGCTTGAACAAAGACTTTTTATGTACGACACGTATGTGAAAACTGACTCATGTAGACAGGTGTAGGCAATTTCACGATAAATTTCCTGGTGTTCCAGTTCCGAGTAGAGAAACAGATATCTAGTGAATACAGTGAAGAGAACAGGATCATTTAATGTTGTAAAAAGAAATGAAGGGTTCTAACGGAAGAAAATCTAAAGGGTTATGGCCGGCTCGATCACCAGGTCTTACTGTGTGTGACTTTTATCTGTGGAGAACTCTCAAAAATAGTCTATACCAGAGGTGGCGAAAACGTGACTCGCGAGGCATTTTGACTCGCAGGCGCATGTTCCCTCTCTGCAACTGTCCGTTTGATTTTCACATGCTGAGTGACGCAGTGCATGTTGCATATTAGGTGACTCGCGGAAGGAAGTCGTTTTCGCCATCCTTGGTCTATACAAATAATCCTCGCACCATAGACAATCTTAAAAACAACATAAGAACAAAAATTAGGGAAATTATGCAACAAGAACTTATGCGTGTGAATGGTAATTTCATCAGAAGGTGCCAAGAATGTTTATCTGCCGAAGGACACCACTTTCAACACTGACTGTGAAAAAGGTTAGTACTGATAAAATAAAAAGTAATTATGTTTGTTCAATAGGTAATCAATATATCGTAATAATCAGTAATAATATGGTATCAGTATCAATAATGAGAATAACAAACAGATACACTGAATATATCGTGCGGAACACGCATCACGACTACCAGTCAGATAGCTGAGGGATCGCGCGCAGAACATGCATCGCGACTACCGGCCAGACCGCTCTGTATTTAGGAGTTATGCTGTTTCCTAATAATAGCTGCAGGCATTAGAACCTATTATAAGATGACTGCATTCTTTAAATCTTCCATTATGTACTTTCTACTTTACTGCACACATAGTAGGGTTGCTCCAAAAGTTCTTGGCCTGACACAAATTGCACGACATTCAATTCTATGCATTTTCAGAGGAAACCAATTTGTTAATTTTGCAGCATTCTAATAATTAAATGAATGCACTTGCATGAAGTTGAATATTACGCCATCTATAGATTCGTACTTGAGAACTATCCTTTCAATTTAGATACTGTCAGCACCAACTCTGTCAGGCTAAAAACTTTCTGAATCACTCTTGTAGGACAGTATGAATTGCCCTCAAATTCCTGAATAACTACAGCAAGGTTTCAGGTATAAAACTGAAAAATTCATGAACAAAAAGAATTCTACAGTAAAAATCATAGTTTATGTTAGTAAAGCTAAAACTATAATCTTTATACCAAACTCATGCATTGTGCTGTAACATTACATCAATGATTAATAACTTTGGCCAATATCTGCATTTTCTTATATCACTTGTGACCACTTTCTTGCTGAGCAGAAATGAAATGCTCCAGTTTGACATGTTCAATTAGTACCTGCTGTGATAAGGAAATGGCTATGTTGACTAGATTGTAGTCAATCTTTGCGGCAACCAGACTCTTGGAAGTAGGAACTTGCTATTCAGCAAAACAGAGATATTCTGGAGAAAAGGAACAATCGAGAAACTCTCTGAACGGAGAAACATCTCTAAACCAGGGCATTCACAAGTATAGGGTGACCATCCGATCCACATTTAGACTTTTTATACTATCTCATATATGCATTTTATTGATTGTTTTCAGCCATATTTTAACTTGACTATTCCATTCATGTTCACCATATTTAATGTTCACCAATAACATTAGCAATGATAAGTTATTTATCTTAAAATATGCTGCAAGGATGCAATTTCATTAGATAAAATGTAAGCTCCTTACAGAACTGTAATATCAGTATGCATTACTAATACGCATCAAATCAATTACATATTTCATCACTGCACATTCAAATAGTGTCAATTTCCAAATAAATTACGTTCTTGAGAAATAAAAGGTCTTTTTTGTTCAGACCTTAACTTATTTTGAGATTAATTACTTTCTCATTTCCACTGTTGGTGGCTCCGGTTAGTATTCCATAACACATTCAATTAGTATGTCATAATCTAACAGCTGACATAATGGTGACTTGATTTTAAACAACACAACTAAGAAAGTAACTTATTACTCATATAATCCATTACCTTTTATTCATGGAATATTCAAAGTTACAAGTTCCATCAGATAAATTCACTGATGCTTTGTACTTGAGTCTATTAATAAACGTGTAACCTCTCATGGGATTAGCTATGATAACATGCCACCATCTAGGTCATAATATTTATGTGTAGAAATATAAGAAGCTAGCTATGGGCCCGATCCCATTCCAGGTTTTCCATTCTCTGATTTAATGTTTGTCTACTTCTCAACAGGTCTCTGGCCCTAGGAGTGATTGTAAGTCCTAGGGGGTATAATCCCTACATATGAGGAGGGTAAGCTAAGTAACATAACAAGAACTTCAGATTTTGTTGATGAACTCTTGAGCAACAAAGTTGCAAGTAGTTATCTTTAGAGAACCTGGAGCTCAGGTTGCATTTATTTAAACTGTCCATGAAGTATATAATAAAATATTAGTAATTATAAAACATGCATTTACACTTATGAATGTTCAGTCAGATTTTAATTACCACTAATAATAAAACAGATGAAATGGAAATTAAAACAATTCACAGGACAACCAATTGTCAACACAAAAGAATAAACTAATTGAATATTGAGTGAAGTGAAAAGGATGAAATTAAAACAACAAATCTGGCATGATTAACTGCTGTGTTTGGTTCAGATTATGGCATCACTCTCAATCATGAGTGAAATATTCGTCTAGATTTCTGCCAAAAAGTTAGCATTGCCGAACTGCTCGATTCAAATTATCACTTCTGGCTCCTTCTGATGACGTTGGTTGTATTAAATTATGAACAGGCATAGAACTTTCTGAGCATTAAAACAAGGACAATACGAAATAAAGAACTGTTACTGGGCTTTAGGCAGACACATCGTGATAAGAAACCATCTCCATCCCTTAAACAGTCTGTTGGCATTTGCAGACAGCACTAAACAGACCTTTTTACCTGCTGTCAGTGACCCTTGGCTGCTGTTATTTATGTTCTTTGTATTGACGTATGGTTTGAGTGCAGATACACAACTTGAAACCATTGCTCAAGAATTCATTTGCTGTTTATGATTTTGATGCAGAAAGAAATTGTGATGGTCCAAGGTACGATTACAATGAAGGAATAGACAATCCTGAATTAATCCAAAATGAAAGTTTTGCATATACAAAAAGCATACATTCTAGCAGAAACAATGTTGTGAGCTTCAGAAATAAATTATTCTTTAAAATATCATCAGGCCTATAGCTAAAATAAACTTCTATTCCTTGATCTGTATTATTATAACTATTCTCTTTAGTGCTAAATAAAAGGACTTGAAATTAGATCTGTGAAAAGGAAGCTTTTATACTGAGAAAACAAAGGCTTAGAATTAAGTGTCAGTTTCCCACAAAGCTTTGTCCTAAACCCTGAATTGTCCCTCTCTTTTGGCATTTTTGTCCCTCTTCAGCATATAGAAGTGGATGATACTTGTTCTGTAGTTTGATGTGAAACAAGTGTGATAGTACTGTCTTTAGTTTTAACCAGAGGAAAAGAGTTACACAAGTACTACAAAGCATAGGGCATCAAATACACACAAGCAGGTAGAGTGATGAAATGTGTGCTAATTCATACTTAAATATTTCGAGGGAATGGTGACAAATTGCCTTAACTTATGGAAAGCACTTTTTATTTTTGCAAATAACAATTTTTAGATATTGTGAATAGAAAGTATCTTAATGCACTTAATAATACAACAAACACACTACACTCAAGTTTCTTGAGGGTTTTACAGGTTTCTGGTTGTGATATATTAAACGATGTAGTTTAAAAACAGTTTGAGAACCTCACTTCCTGAAAGAAATACTCACAGCACACACATTCACATATTCATACATTCTGATTCAAGAGGGGTTACAACAAGGTTCTTAAAATTTCAGCTGCTGCCCTCAACACAACACTGATGTCATAGATTGAGCTGCAAATGTTTATAGTGAAAATACCTTAAACACTCAAGTACCCTTTCTCAGTTTTCTCTAACATAGAGCCCCTATTCACTGGAAATATACAGATTTTAAGTGTTACAGCTGACTTAAGCTCTGTTTTCCGTTTAACGATCAGCTGCCAGGTACATGCCAGATGCAGCAGTAATGCAAGGTTGCCACAAGGGAAATGCATAATACACATGAATTAAAAATATATTATGCATGTTTAAAGAGTGTTCATGAGAATGTAGGCATAATTTGAACATAGACTTTATTACAAATATTTTTCATATTGCTTCAAACTTTAAAAATTTATTTCAAATATAGATTATATATATATAAAAAAAAAATCTAGATACATCTTTATAATACATCCTTATAAAGAAATGGAGTATTCTTGAATTGACGTAAACATACTACACATAATATACACATTCAGATGTTCCAGCAGTTGGATCATTCATAATAAATACATTTATTCCCAATTTATGTTTAGGGAGAATTAGCATGCACAATGCTATATGGAGACAATGAACTAATAGAAAGAAAATTCTGTATTCCTTCATCATGTATCAACACAACCGCAGATAGGACAGGATGGTAAACATTGCCCTGCAATGAGGCTACAAGTATCTGCATGCAAGACTGCGCCAAAGATAACTTACAACCAAGATTTCATGTATCCAAGAGAAAATCGGCTGCATTTGCATTTTATTTTTCTCCCAGTGCTGGATGTCTCCAAGAAAAAAACTGAAGTGGTAAAATTGCACATTTTTGGAAGTTCTCTCATTTACTACTTTTTAAATAACATATGCAAGGAATTGGATATTATTAGCGATCATTCTAATTTGTAAATTTTTTCTAGTCAAACTTGGGCCTATGGGAGAGAAAGCTGAGATATGGCTTTTTTTATTTTTGATGTGATTTCACCAAAAAGAAGTCTGAGCTCAATTTGCAACATCAATGCGACAATGGCACCTTGTTAGAATTCCCATTCCTAATAAGCAGACTATTCTAATTTTCTATACATTTTTACCAAAAACATCCAATTTCTTGCATTACTTTCTCTACCTGCAACCAATTTATAATGCATGTACTGTTCTTGTACAGCCTCTTCTCTTTGCATTTGATATTAAGGATTCCCAAACAGGAATGATTTAAATAAAAGCTGTCACACACAGAATGTCTCAATACTCAATTGTTTAGGTCTAGTTAGTTTTTAATAGTCTGAAGAGTTTTATTATAATGTGTCTAATTTTGAACTTTTGTGAATTAAAAACAAATTCTCATTTTATAGTTAGCACACCAGAACTGAATTAGGAAACATTTAAATGAAGTACCAAATGTTTCTGAAAATGGTAATACCATATATATAAAAGGGGGACTTTATTGGCTACAGATACAACACTTGCTTCCTTTGAAAATAGTTGAATATGAATTCTAGTATCAAGTTTGCTGTTGCTTTTTTTTTTTTTAAATTTAATTCCAGGGGCCTCAAAATACATATTTACATGTAAAACTTGAGACTTTTTGGATAGGACATAGTCCTATTTCTACCTTTTGCTAACAGTAACAAAAGCAAGTTTCAAATGCGATCTTACATCAGAATAAGAGTTGCTGTTAGTTTACACCATGTGCAGTGTAAAGCGACTTGCAATTACATTCTAATATGCTATGCCACTCCTCTGGCATGCAGTCTGCCTCCTTTCCATTTGTTTTATATGATACTGCTGCATGCCATTATGCACAATGTGTATTTAATGCTAATCAACAAACTAATTTGTCAACGCTGATCTCTAAAATTACATTTTGCATGCCAAGTAATAGGAAATTTGTTTTGTAATTAACTCAAGAAGCCTTCATTCAATACAACCAAGTGTAGAGGGCTTATCGCATCCACGATTCAATTAGAAAGCTCCTGGGCCATATTTTCTTTTATTATTAAAGTGTATGTTCGGCTAATTTATTTTATGGTTTGTATTTCATGTTGCATTTTAGTTTTGTAATAAATTTAACAAGACCACCAACGATAAACCATTCAGGGTAAAAATGAAGAGACTAAAATGAATTTAAAGGTTTTATTGATACCTGACATACAATGCTTTTCAGAACAATATGTAGATTCAAAAATCAAACACTGCTCTGAGACGATACATTTAATGTGAACTTGAATGAGTAAATTAAAAATTATAACTTTTTCTTAGCGACACTGATTTGCACAACTAATATTTTCCACTGAATTTACAACCTACAGGAGGGGAATCTTTCCTGCTAAAGAAAATCCTTTCCAATGCTTAAATGAGGTTTCCTGCGAGATTGTAAAAGGAGGAGGGGGAGGGACTGGAAAGAATACCCTCCTATGTGTTTTCAAGCACATAGACCCAACTATAACGCTATGGGTAGCAAATTAATACTAAATATCTGCAATGTTGCACAAATGAGTATATACTCTTTCCATTAAGGCAAACTGCTTTTCTAAAGTATTTGTTTATTTTCATTTTGACTAAACGTAGCAAGTGAATGAAAAAGCTAACCCTCATGGTTATTCCAACTTAATCCCTCAACTAAAATCACAGTAGTGCACCAATTGTTTGAACTATGTCAATTTTGAAGTTGGCAGAAACAAAATAATATTCAATGAAATCAGTTTAAATTATGCTACCTAATTTCAAATATTTCACCAACTTAGCATTCCAGTTTGAAAACACAAATCAAAGTTTTTTTTTTTTCTTTCTTTTTTTCCCCATTCATTGGGGAAAAAAAAATAAAAATGAACTTTAGTCTTGGTTTTAAGCTCTTGAAATTCAAGGAAGCTATGTAAAATTACACATGTAATGGATGGAAAAGAACTGCACCAATATGCTGTTTTTCATGAGGAAGCAACCTTGCTAAGGAAAAGAATAAAAAAACTTTTAAGAAATAACACCTTGTTCTTTATTTTTTACAGAACAAGATAGTTAAGTACTCTGATCGGGTTTATGTTAACAAATCTACATTCTCCACAGATTTACAACTTTCTTACAATCATATTTTGTTTTTTAAGAACATACGCTTTGCTGAGTGGGTTATCCTTCACTCCGGTCTCTCAAGATTTAGAAACCTGAACAGCTAAGAGTATAAAACAAGCATAATTAGCATGTGCAATGGAAGACCAGATGTTCAATTCTTATGCTACATTTCAATTGAAAAAGCTCCAAATAAAATGAACCTTAAATGAGTTTGCAAACTTATTAAAATGTACTATTGTGTGTTAACATATGCAGAAACTGTGGATGGACATCTCTATGACAAATGAGAAGTCTGGACGGATTTTGTTTATAGTTTCTAAATACTAAGAACAGGACAACCCTTTCTCACTTCAAATTAAATTAAGAAAACAAAAACGGCTGAAAGTGGATTTGATAAAACAAACACAGATCAGATTACTTACTGCTTTAATGAAAAATATTTAAGAATGACCAATTTTTATAGTGCTTATCAAGCCATGCCATAGCTCACTAGAAAGTAAAATTTCAAATTCACACATTTCAATTCTTGCAACTCTGTTCTGATACGGTGTAAAGGTATGATGTTTAATGCATATTTGGGTATTACCAAGGTTACATTCTTCCATGAAGAAAACTGCACTAGTTACAATGAAGCCACATTCTCCCTCTATGTAAAAGGCATGCATTTATATTAAATGATAGCAACAAAATATATATATGGAAGGAAATATATAAGCCAGCTTGTTAGGTTTTCATTTCCAAACATGTCAATCATTTCTATCTAAATTGGTGTGATGAGGTTTCCAACAAAGTAGTTCCTGCCGCTTGCTGGCCAGAGGGGACCAAACTAAAGACAAAAGGAAACTTGCACACGGCATCATTTAAACAAAAACAACAGTTGTGCCGCACACCAAAATTTCAAGTTTATTTTAACCTCGTTTCACACTGCATAATGATCACAAGATATTCTTGCACATAGTTTTCACATCTCTTCTGACTTCAATGTTCAACAGTTATCCACACACGCATGCACACGTCATAAACACACCAATTTTATTCACATACAAATAGTCTAAAAAACCCCCAGACAAACTCCAAACAAAAGGACTACCATCATATAATATACTTCAATCAAGATTCAACATACATGTAGCCTCATACAGTTCCTTCAAGAGATAGCCAGCTTCAAGAAACGGTCTACATACTTGAAGATAATCACAAAATTTCAATGTGCATTATTAAAAAAGTTTCGATTTATAAAATAATTTGGTAAATATTAAAATTTATATTTACAAGCATTATTCATGCTTGTAAATGTATAAATGAGTGTACCCTATTGTGTATTTTTTATGCTAAGCATTCTTTTGAATGTCGTGTAGAGAAGAAATTAAAAAAAAAAAAAACAGTTACGGCTGCACAACAAAAAAGAAAGTGAAAGAATGCAAGAAATCAACACAGCTATTCTGTTTGAACATCCCCTTAGTGTTCGTTAATACTTTAAATGCAGGATTCATAAAAATGTTATTACTCTTATTATTACTTGAAATACGACTGCATTAATTTTCATTAAAAGGAACATGCCAGTGGTTTTGCTTACCTTGTAACCAAGATTATCTTTTAGCAAAAAAAATACAAATAGGGATTAGTTTTATATTTATGAAATTTGGTACGTAACATTAAAGAAACAATCTGTTTTAACATGTTAAAGAACAACAACTGTTTAAACAATAAATGAATAATTTTTTTTATGTATTTTGCATAAATCATTTTAATTTTATAATTTATACACTAGATTTATTTAAATGATAAATTATGTTGACGTAAGTAGGTGTTCAAGTGTTGGAAAATCAGTGGCCAATATATTCTGTATTGCATTTTCGGTTTATTTCAGCACTTGCCAAAAGCTATTTATAAGATGTTAAATAACAAACTTTGTAAATAATATGCAAAATACATTTAAACTACGTACTAATAAGTTACACCAATGTATATGAGCAATTGTTTACCTGCTTTCTGTCAAGATTCTGGAAATGGATTTGAGAATATACAGACAGTATTAGGAATATGAATAGTTATCTGTCTGGCAAGACTTTTCAATGACGTGGACCATAATGACCAAATTTTAACTTAACATATTTGTAGTCAATATGGAAAATAAACCTTTATATGTTATGTTTGTTCATACTTTCTCTTGTTAAAGTCTTAAAAGTAAGTTCTTGTAAGGGCAATCTCTAATGAAAATCTGTTAAACACCTATGCACGCTTTGGAATATATGAATAATACAACCGTGCCCTCTGGTGACCAAGACACACCCTCAATGACCATCTGACCACACATTTTGCTAACAGAAAAGGAAAAAGATCTGGAGAATGTTGGGACTTCCATTAACTAACACACTGCCCAAGCTACAATGCAAGTTATTTTCTTTTAATGTGCTAAGGACATTAATTTGGGTTTCCTTTCTCTTCCCTATGATGCACATGTATTCATCGTAGGATAGCCTAGGTGGTTCTGTCCTAAGCAACTGCATATGTTAGACTATAGGGGGATACGCAGGCTCCTTGCGAGTCCTTTAAAACCCAATTATATTCATTCACAGTATTTAATAACATTCTTTCCTAAATGAGTGATATTTATTTTTCATATCTAAACTATATTATAACAAAAGCAAGAAAAAAGCCATTGTCTTTATGTATTCAGGAGTCTCAAACTTTAATTTCATCAGAGTTCAAGTTTATTGTGCCATTGGTTTCAAATGTCAAAGAAAAAAGTAAACACAGCTCCACAAATAACAGCACACACTGTACTGATTAGTCTTAATTGGTGGAGTTTGATGTAAATGTTCTTCACAAAATGGCACAAGGAGTCTATTGACGTGATTTGCAAGCAGCTGCCGGAGAAATTTAGAATTGTCAGTTGTAAATTATTTCCAGTGAATAACCCCAACAACTATTTGATCCCTAATCACTTCTCTATTTCTAGGCACAACAGGTTCAAATCTTCTGGATCTTCTCGCCAACGACGACTGGATTGTTGCGACGGATCTCCTGGGCTCCCATCTCTCGGTAGTCGAAGGTACAGTTGTGCTTATCACTGTATCGATGCACCGCACAAAACAATCCTCCACACCGACACTCAAATCCTGCAAACATAAAGAAAATGTCTCATAATGTAATCCAACCATGACAAATTCACACGCATCCCCTATATTTCACTAAGAATTACTGATGTTTTGGAAGAAATATAATGAAAAGTACATTACCAAATAACAAATGACATTCATTAGAAGCATTAGGACACAGGTGGTATGACATCTCAATAATACATGGTTAGATCGATGTAGCAATCAAAGAAATGTTAGCCGAGCAAACATGCCTGCCCAGTACACTGTGATAGTGTTACACTTGTAAATAAAATATCTGAAATCGAAGCAGACAGCCCTACACCATTGTAATGATAAAACAGAAGAGATATTTCATCACCTCTGATATCATTTAGGTTGCCTATTTAAACAAACTGGGCGGCAAATTGGGACATGAATTATACTCTTGTGTCACTACTGTTAAGCACGGCAAGTCCAGGTTTAAGCATGGGTGAATTGACAATTTTTGATGTATTTAGATATTTGATAAGGATGCGCAAACTATTCACATGGTCATTAATATTATACTATTCATACAAAAAGTGATTCTTCTATACATGTTATGTTACTCATGATATACCAACTTTTGAGTAGGTATGATTTGAAATTAAACAATAAGTGAAATAGAGCCAGCTGAAAAATTGAATGTCATAGCGGAGATTTGAACACGGTTCTCCTGCTTTCAGCTGGCTCTATTTCACATTCCCTAGCCAGGCAGGCCGTAAAAAACAATTTAATTGTACATAATAACAATAATAATAATAATAATAATAATGTAAGCAATACACACACAAAATGCAGAAACATTCAAATGTTTACTTGTGGTAACAAGCTCTTGTAATGCAAAGAAAAAAAAAATCAAACTTTCAAACGTGTCCATTAAAAAAAATCACAAACTTTCAAACGTGTCCATTAGATGAAAACGCACTTGGAAATAGTGAACTTATAACATGGATTGTTTTGCTAACTAATGCTTCAGAAAAATTTGACGCCAATGGTATATTTTAATGAGCTCCATAGTTTTTCTGAAGTTTTAGTCCACTTCTTATGGCTCCCTAGTTAAAAATAATTCAATTATAGGGACTTACCAGGCTATTCACAAAAAATTCAGGTTGTACATTTTGTCATACAGAATGCCCATCTCAAACATATATTTTAATCAAATTAAGTCATTTGAGAAAATTTGTAAAAATGTTTACATTCATGGGATCTCATAACATGCATTAAAAGTGAAATCTTCATTTCTAATTTTTAGGTGCAATGTAAATATTTCCTCTATTACTATTGGCAGGCACAGATTCAGAGGAGAGGCCAGGTTAGCCAGTCTCCCCGCCCCCCTCTCATCAAATCATACAGCAATTATAATGTTTAGCGGTACCATACTTTTCACACTTCTTGCGCTCATTTTCCATTGTTGAGTATCAATTCTGTTAAATTTAAAAAAAAAAGTATTTTGCTTCACTTCTTTCAATTGCTGCATCGATTTTTTTGTAATACAATTAGTAACAAGAAAGTAAATTTTCTATTACGATCAAGTTGAAGCCATTGAAATAGTTTTCACCATAAAATTGATCAAACCAGGAGTCAAAACCAGGTTTACTCTGCGAGAGGCAACAGTGTTATTTTATTATAATATTTTAATAAAATATGTTTTATATATTATAATACAATGGAATATAAATGAATATAATATTATAAATTATGTATGTTCATTCAGTTCGTGCAGATGATATTAATAATTAAAAGTTAAATATAGGTATAGAGGAAACGATCTGCAGAGCTCTATTTTCAATAATGGAAAAACAGCTTGGCTTTGTTTTCAACAATATAAAAGTGGCAAAGAAAAGAAAAAAACAAACCTGTAGACACTTAAGTATCCATTTGAAACGGACCGTTTCACTAATTTGAACTTCAAACTGATCTGTTAATTGCTGATTCAAAAACATATTCCCATTACAAGAGCTTCTCTCAGTAATGATCAATGGAATGAACTATGTAGTTCAAAGTTTGATCCTTGTTATTCTAAGATGTCAAAACACAAAATTCACTTCATTATAAAGTTATGTGCTGAAGGTAAGGATCTCAGACATATGAAAAAAGTAGTGCCGAATAGTAATTGTGTTACAAACTTCAATGCCAGTACCAGTAGTGGCAATAAGTGTGAACTGGGAACATCATTAAGAAGAGGAGGTGTATCTATTGATTGTAATGAACATGACATAGGACATTTTCTGGACCAAGATTTTCGCAATGACGACATTATAGAGCCCTGACTAGTCTGTGGGTTTCATCCAAAAGTTGGCTTTCTGGTAACTTTAAAAGCCAGACATTGCAGGCATTTCCAGAATACTGGTTAGACAGTTTCCCACGCACGCACACGCACACGCACGCATGCACGCGCGACTTTCTCTACTCTTGTACAATCTATTTTTACAAACACTTATTCTCCATATGCTTCATGTTAATCGAGATATTAATCTTATTGCTAATTTTCTTGTAGATGCAAGGGGAATTGCTAGGCTTTAAGCGATAGTCAAATATTTTAAGAGGTGGTTGCTATGTGGAGTATGGTTGCATTACCAGGACAAAAAAGAAAAATGAATAACGAATTTGAGAAAAAGTATAAGTATTGGAAAATTTAAGAGAATAACAAGCAATATCTCGAAAATGGTTCACCCAACAAAAAAAATGTATGACAAATTGTGAACGCGATGTACATTTTTTTGTGTAGTAAAATTTTGTCTATTATGGTTTACCAGTTCTGCAAAAGCCGTTCACTATTAAGAATACTTTTGGAGACATTCCCAGAAAATTCGAGATATACATTTCATTTGTCATGAAAATATCTTTAACATATGATATTTTAATCAAAATCGTTAAGAATTTTTGAGAAAATATAAAATTTTCGATAAATGTTCCATGCAAAGGGGATTTTCTTGAAAACCTTCGTGTCGCATCTCTGGAAGGTACTGAACATAAATACCAAGTTTGGTGTTTATCAGACTGTTCATTTCTGAGTTATGTTGTTCTCTCTCTCTCTCACACACACGTTTCCAAAAATGCTTTTGTTTTTGGATTCAGGGGGTATCAAAACATGTATTTCTGGTGAAATCTCTGTATCGAATTTTTGGGTGGAATACAATACTTCCCCTACTTATTATATGTAGTAGAGAAAGGATAAAGGTGCTTACTGTCAGGTGCATGTTCTATTTGGTCCAAAGGAGGTCAGGATTCAGTTACAATCTATAGTTTTTAGGCTTCTAAATAAATTTAAGGTGGCGTTTCAAATATTCAGGGAACATTTGATGTTATCATAAAAACCTCCTTAAAAATTCAGAATTATGAAGGGAAAAAACAAAATGCTGAAGTTCAATTCAACAATGAAATGGGGGGGAAAAAAGGAGTAAATGAAAATTGTATGAAATTGATATCTATTATGAAGACCATTCTTCTGTGCGGTCACCAAAACTTTCCACCTTGAGGCACAGGGATGACACTGTCATTGATTTAGAGCATGGGTTTGAAGGTGAAAAGAGAGAATTTCTACTCTAACAAGTAAAATACAAAATGATTTAATGAACTATTGTGCTGTCATAATTGAAAATGAAATTATACAACAGGGAAATACTTTCCTATTCTACAGGATGACGCATGAATATTTGACACATTTAATAATGTCATAACACTTTCATTTCTGAAATGAAAATTTTCAAATTTTACACACAGGTAGTATGGTCCATGGAAACGCACTTCACTTCATCATGTGTTCAATAGCGCTCCAATGTGTTTTGTTTCATGGAAATGTCTGTAGAGGTCAGGTTGCTGCAATATCGTCAGTCCTTTGTTTCGCAGTTAGCATCTCGCCATGGCCAAGCATGGACGTTTATCTGTTCAGCAGTGTGTTAAGGCAGTTCTCCTTTATGCTGAATTGAAAAGTGTCACAGCAGTGCAGAGAAGATTTAGGCAATATTCTACATGTGTTGGGCTCCATCAAGGAAACAACTGTCTGATTAATGAGAAAATTTGAAGAACGCAATTTGTTGGAAGGGAAACGATCTCGGGCACCAACAGTTTATTCTCCAGAAAACATCGCAGCACTACGAGTCGCCATGCAATAAAGTCCAAACAAGTCAACCCTGCAGGATATCTTATCGTTTTGTACAAAAATTTTAGTGATCTCAAGCTCTTCCCTTACAATGTGATTGTTACAGAAGCTGACTGAGCAGAACAAACAGAAGACTGAAGTATTCATTATGGGCAGAAGGAAAAGCTGAAATAATGTTCAACATATGGTTCTCAGACGAACCTTATTTCCACCTCAACGAAACAGTAAACAAACAAAATGTTCAATTTTGGAGTACAGGAATACTGCAAAATGTTCATGAAATAACGACAAATGGGGAAAAAGTGAGTGTGAGTAGCTCTATCCAGTCATGGCCTAATCGTACCAGTGTTTTTCAATGAAACTGTCGATGCTGACCAATACAAGTGAATGTTGGAAAATGATTTTGTGCCACATCTTCTTGCCACCAATCTTTGAACACACAGTGGTTTATGCAAGATGGCGCATCATACAGCTAATGCTGTACTATTTTCTAGAGGAAATATTCAGCAATCTTGTGATGTCCCATCGTGGGGAATTCTTTTGGCCTTCATGTCCAGATTTAACCCATTTTGGGGGGGGGGAGGGGGGGAGATATTTGAAAGAAACTGTTCCCTTTGAGACCACAGAATATTATGGAAATGTGTGCTCAGATAGTGCAATGAGTTAAATGAAGACTTGTGTTGCAAAGTTGTAAGGAGTGTACTCGCCTTCACAAAGTTCTCCGCTGCAATGGAGCGCATATTGAACACGTGATGAAGTGAAATGCATTTCCATGGACCATACTAACTGTGTGTAAAATTTGAAAATTTTCATTTCAGAAATAAGTGTTGACAATATTAAATGTGTCAACTATTTGTGCACCAACCTGTACTTGACAAAACTACAGACATCAGTTCAAATGAACAATTAACATTTTGTTGACCTAGGAAAGTGTTACGCGAAGGAGTATTTATGAGTTGTTGTAACACATGATTTAAGGGAAGGTCAGTGTAAGTTAATACTGAATGAAATGCAAGACTTGAGATTAGACATTTCAAACCTGCAAGGACAAGGATACAATGGTGCTGCAACTTTTCACGACAGTTTCGTGGCATACAGTTTGTCTTGCATTCTATACTCACACATTGTGCCGCACATTGCTTGAATCTGTCTGTTTCTAAAGCATGTTCTATCACCTCCATTAGACAAACTCTTGATATAGTTGGTAAAATTGTGAGTTTTTTAGGGAGTCTTTCATCTCTCATGAAAGACAAAGCCAGTTGTGTTCTCAACATAAAAAAATACATCGATATCATTGTATGAAATTGTGGATTGAGCAGCAGGAAGCTATTTTACAGTTTAAGGAGATTTTCTCTGCAATCACAATATTCCTAGAAGCAGCAGTCTAGGTAAAAATGCACACATTTTATTCAATTCTATCCTAAAGTTAAGAGTTCATAATTGCTCTAGTTACCGTAGCTAAAACATTCCGAATAACTAAGCCTTTCCAGACAACTACAGAATGCGAGCATTTATCTAGTTCAGTGTTACGGAATGATTGAAAGAGTTACCTTGATACCTTGAAAGAATGCTGAGAAAATAAAACTTTTCACTCTTTTTTTGAAAATGTTATCACATTACCAAAAGACATTGATGTAGAAGTTAAGGTGCCTCAAATAACATTAGGAAAAACTTAAAGAAATATTCTTACTACAACTTCCCCAGAAGGGGTTTATCGCATTAATATTTTTCTTCCATTCTTGGATTATGTTTTCAATGAATTGTCCACTAGATTCTCACATGATAAACAGAACCACATCCTTAAACTTCAGTCCTTGATTCCAGCTTTTCAGAATAACCTGAATTCAGATATTGATGATTTAGTAAAAGGTGCAAGCATTTATAAACAAGACTTGCCAGGAACTATTACAGAGCTTTGAGATGAATTAACTTTTGGGAAATGCAACAAAGTAAACCAAAAAGTGGCTATTGAAGCTCTTCTGTACACCAAAAACAACCTCTATCCAAACATCAGGGAACTTCTAATCATCATGTGTGTCATACCAGTAACATGCATGGCCAAAAGGTCATTTTAAATATTAAGGCATGTGAAAACCTATCTAAAATGCAATTTGCAGGATAAACTGAATGGTTTGCTGCTACTTAACATCCAACACAACATTGCGGCAATTCCAGAGGAAGTAGTTAATCTTTTCGCAAGAAAAGATCCCAGGAGATTACAGCTTCAATGACATGTAAATTACAACATTATTATTGTCATACAATTTGTTCTAGCTGCAATGTTAATTTATTTACATATTGTATTCAATGAATACAATATAGTCGCATTTTTTGGAATGTAAACTGAATGTGTCTTAAAAAGATTGGACATTTTCTGGGGCTTGTGACTCATTATTTACAAATAGAATCTGTATCACAACTGGTAAGTTAAATATTTTATCTACTTAAATATTTAGACTTCATCTGTTAGTATGACTTCAATTCTGATATATCCATATGGGTACCAGAACAGGGTCCCCTGTCAAATATTTATGATCTACACCTGACTATAGTTAAGTAAAGAAGAGAGCAAAAATGAAGGAAACACTGATCAAAAGACCTGTGATTTTGGAGCCACCATAACAGGAATGTCGCTGAATATAGTATATCTATTGAGCTTTGAACATTAAAATCTGGTTAGACACATCATATGTGCACTTAATGAAAAACTCCTAGAAGATGTTTTAAGCAGTGATCATGATTTTTAAAATGAGAACACTGATAGCAACAGCGGTTCCCTAAAACCACCATGGTGACAACCTTACATCTAAAGGAAAGTGTTCAAGGAGTGCTAAATAAAATTCATTGCAGCATCCAAGGAAAGAATTTTTAGTAGTTATGGCTTTACTTTATATTGTGAAACCTGTGCATTTAAGGGAACAGCGCAACAGTTTGTGTACGTACACAACACCACCAAATATTAAAGTGCTTACGGGGACTTTATGTTGCGGAAAACAAATAGTGTCTGCTTTGGGGGACTCCAAGCTTACATTTATTTGCATGGTCATCAAAGTCTACGCATGTATCTAGTTTTCCCTTATTTTTCTCTGCATGTCAACAAAAGCATGTGCATCTACTCTTCTCTTATTGGTTGCTGGTTGCATGACTGCTTATTGCAATAGTAGTTTGCCTTCATATATTTGAAGAATCGCAAGCTTATGCCTGAAATTAGTATGTGGAGGCACTAACTCATTTGGCATATTAATGCCACAGTATTGTGAAATGTGTGGTTGGTTAGTTCTCATGTTTAGACTTGACTCCTGTAGGAGAAGACACATGCACTTTAAATAGATTATCACAATACAACAATAACTATTGGTGACAAATCTTATTATTTTGTACAATAATTCAATAGCAGGACATGTTTCGAAATCTCCTGATTTCATCATCAGCTTAGTTTGTTTATCCCTTTTATTTACGTTGTTGCAGTTACTGCCGCTAGGTGATGAATTGTTAGCTATGGTAATGCCATCTATAGGAAGTAAAACAAATTTGTCAATTGAATCAATTGGCAGAATTTCAAAATTCATTACACAATCTTACTTCTTTAAAATAAATATTTTCTCCCACACCATTAAATCTATGGATCCATTTAAATATTTAACTTCGGGATTTATTTCAGATTAAATCACCAAAAATGCTCTGCTACAGCTGATTATCAGTTTTTATTTAATATTTCTAAAATGTTGGTTTACACTGGTTTCCAAATAATGTTTAATTTTTTTTAATATAAATCTGGTCATAATCCAAACAGCTTAATTCATAAATATCAGACTTTTTATTTTTTTAATTTTTATCTTTTTTAGAGAAACCTAGCAAATTTTTTTTAAGTTGTGCTTATTTTGAGGGATTAAAATTATATCAAGTTCTTTAAAAATGTTTGTAAATTTTTTATTTGCCCAAGGATAAGTAAATTTTTTTAAAAACATTTATCATCTTTTATTTTTTTTAAGGATGGAAACATCTTTAACAGCTTTCAGAAATTTAAATTCCTCATTTTTTTTATTAACGTCAATATTAAAACCATTAATTAAAGCAGTGTTAATTATACGCTTATATTCTTTATTGAATGGAATATTTATCAAACTATAAATTAAACTACTAAAAACAGCAATTTATGTATGAGAGGGTTAAAACTTTTATTTTTATGTAATTATCAATATGAGTTGATTTTCTATAAATACCAAAATTAAAAAAAAAGTCCAGGATTTTTAAATAAAATAAAAAGTCTGCTATTTATCAATTAAGTTGTTTGGATTGTAAGCAGATTTATACTGGAAAAACTAATCGTCATTTGGAAACCAGAGTAAAAGAACATTTTAGAAATATTAAATACAAACAACTGATAAATCAGCTGTAGCAGAGCATTTTAGGTCATTTAATCGTGAAATAAATTCCAAAGTTAAATTATTAAAACATTTAAGTGGACCAATAGATTTAATGATGTGGGAGAAAATATTTATTTTAAAGAATAAAGATCGTGTAATGAATTTTGACATTCCGCTGATTGATTCTATTAAATTTGTTTTACTTCCAATAGATGGTATTACTATTGCTAACAATCCATCGTCTAGCAGCAGTAACTGCAACAACATAAATAAACGAGAGAAAAAAAATGAAGCTGATGATGAAATCAAGAGATTTGTCACCAATAGTTATATTAATTTGCATTTACTTCATTGTTAATAGCTTCATTTTTATGTTTAGATTATCACATGTTTACTGCTTGATGCATGACTCAAAGTTCATAATTTGGTCTTTGTTTTTTAGAGAAGCTACATAAACAATTCAAAATATTGAAGAAACACATTAGAAACTGCATACAGTGAATACATCATATGAAACAATCTTGTCCACGTTTTAACACTGCACTAGTCAAGTTGTTAGAAGATGTGTTTCCTCAGCTAGGAAACTGGCAAGAGATCCTGGAGGAACCCCTTGTTAGACATGAAATATCTAGTGTGGCATCTGGCAGCTCTCGCAGAGGTAGCACAATATGAATTTGCTGAGTTGGTCTTGTGGAGGTACCTCAAAATTAATTATGCCAACTTAGTTAAGAAGTGTATTTTTTCCCACTTTGTCAATTCCAAATGGATATTAACAAATTTTAAACATTTTGGGTTGGAATGATTTCATGGTTATGGGACCAAAATGGGTGGCAGCTGCCACTGCTACTGATTTATCTATTTGTTACAATTTTAACATTTCTCAAATGTTCCTCGACTCTGGATACTAGGTTTAATTTTGTTTTTCCTCTGTAAACTTAGTGGAAATCAGAACAATTTGGTAAATAACTGGCTTTCTGAGAAGAGAAACCAGAGTCAAGGAACATTTTAAAAACATTAACTTCAAACTATACTTGTCAACTTCCTGAAACTGAACCCATAACATTTCCCTCATCCAGCAAGGTGTAATAATTTTGAGATGAATGGAATTTAGAATGCGTAAAATGTTCAGTGCAGTAAATTTACAAAAATTACATATAAAATAACTGGGAATTCTGTTTTATAAGAATCCTAGAAGATCTAGCAGTATTGTTTCTTTCTGTCATACATGCTAAAATTCTTTCTGGTATTACAATATGCAAGAACACCACCTCCTAAGCCATATAGATATGTATAGTCCATATTTTACATTTTGTAACCTGTACTATGCACAAAAACTGTCAAAAATGTCCAGCAGCCATAGAATGTAAGTAATTTACATTTAGTGAGGGAGCTGACTTTACAATTCACATTATCCATTATTAAATGTTTGCGCCCAATTACTGCTCATTAATTACTAAAGCTCACTGGTGGTGTAATCAAATTTTAAATCTGCATGCTATGCATTCCATTTACTGCTTATTAGTTACTTAGGATCACACTATGCATTTTGTTGCAGCCCATATAAGGGGGTCCATGAAGTGATGGATAGGCACACAGATAAGCTTTGGCTATCATAACACCGTATATCAATTAGCATGGTTTATTCAGTCTGTAACTTAAGTTGCAATATAATGCAATAGAATTAAATGCTTTGACTGGTCCATAACACGAATTTGCTTACAAAGCTGTCAAGTCATAAAAAGGCCTCCGCTCATACATTTTACATGCAAGCCATAAAATTTGGCAAGTATGTTGAACAGATAAATCAACAGTAAAGCATATTTTTGGCTCCATAAGCATGAAATCAAACCAACCACAAAACTTCTAAAATCTGCAGCAAATATAGCAACAGAATACAAATATTGAACAAGGATGGCATAATGAATTTCGAGGTACCGCAGCAAATTCCATCATCCTGCTACAGCTACCAAGGTTGCCACTTCTAGATGTCTACACTGCGGTTTCAGCCAGGATCTCTCACCAGGCAGACCATAGCTGAGGAAACAAATAAGTGAAGTGCAATGTTACAACTTGAAACTAGATTGTTTCATATAATGCAGAATGGTCAAATCCTCCTTTCCAACGATTCCCTTCTGTCTGCATGGAATTGCAAATGTGCAGTCAAGAAATTCAAGTTACAAACCTGTGAGGCCAACCTTCTTACGGCATACAGCACAACGGTTCTTCTTTTTCTTTGCTTCCTTGTCTGAATCTTTGCCAGCTTCGAAGCTGTCATCAACATCTCCACTGCTCACAGAGCTTTCTGCACTACTGCCACCTCCACCCACTGCACCTTCTCCATCTGTGCCCTGCAGAGTGAACAAAAACTTCATACAATGTGTAACAGCACAACAAATTAGAGGAACTTACCATTAGTATTCTAACCTTATGCATTCCAAACACTTCCTTGTAATGTTATTCTAAACCCTAAAGATACACAGAACAATGAAGTCTTGTGCATTTGCAGTTTGGCAAAATCTGAAGTGTTCCTTTCATATGACTCTCTCTTCCCATGATCACATACTTTATGTACATATATATGTCAGATGATTCCTAGTTGATAACTAGTTTTTCTTCCTACTTCATGTTAATTGAAGTTAATTAACTTTGCAGAAATAATTTCCATTACACATTTTGTTGCAGGTACAAGGGGATAATGAAAACAGAATCCAGTCAGAAATAGCTATATGCTGGCCTTGAAATTCCTCTCTTATAGCATAAGGAACAACTGAATAGCAATAGCACTTTAAAACAATGACTAAGCATTGAAAAATTCAAACCAATAATAACCAATATTCCGATGGCACAGAAAAAATTATTTTAAATAAATTGAGCATTTTAAAGAATTCTACATTTTTTGTGTACTTGGTTTTTGTCTATCTTATGGTTTAATCACTGTACGGAATTACATAGAATTCCTTCCAAATGGTGAGCTTCCTGGGCTATTCCCAGGAAATTCAAGAGACACATTTTATTTTTCATGTGAATATATCTTAAACTTATGGCAATTTAATCCAAATCATTAGTCAACTTTGAGTAAAAGAATTTCGAAAAGTTTTCCATGTAAAGAAGTTTGGGGGGATGGGAGATTTTAGTTTTAAAATATTCAGGTCACATCTTTGGATGATTAAATATCAAGTTTGGTAGTTATCCAGAATTTTGTTTGACTTAAGCCCCCCCCCTCTCTCTCTCTTCTAAAAAAATGCTTTTCTTGGACACAGGGGGCCTCAAAATGTATTTTTCGTGAAATATTGTCAATTTTTTAAGTAGAATACAATACTTCCTCTACTTACTCCAAGTACATGGTAGAGTAAAGTAAACAGGACTCAACATTTATTATATCAGCTTGCTTTAACAACATTTATCTTTATGTTTAATGATTACAATGCATATGCAGGTGCTTGAAGCTAAAAATTAGTGAGAACTTATACAAATGGATAAAATCTAATGAATTACAAAATGTTATCCAGCAATTATTTAATAGTTATTTAAAATTAGATGATGTATTTCAAAATAATACTCCGATCAGCTGTCGTCCTTCTTGGTGTAGTGGTTACCATGCTAGCCTCTAGTTCCCGAGGTTGTGGGTTCAAACCTGGCGCAGGGCGATGGATTTTTTTCGGGCGTAAAAATCCTTAGCATAACTTCTTTCGGAAGCGAAGTAAAGCCAGTGGTACTGTGTCGTAGATTTACGGCACGTAGAAGAACCTCAAGCCTGATACACACACCTCTGAGCAAAATTACCAGTCTTTCATGCCCAATATAGAATGGGATGCTAAGGACCACAGCAGTTAAGGGGCATTCATAAATAAAACCTCTTTAATTTTCTCCGGCCAGCTACAGTAAGCCTATATTGTATTAGTGGCTATGGTTGGTTAACTTATTAGGGACCGTGTTCGGAGAGAGCTAACTGTAATATGAATACTGAAATAAATATACACAAGGTATGGTGTGGGGGCAGAGTGCCTATCTCGCATTCAAGGGGTCTGAAGTTCATATTTCAATTAGGATGAGTTACCTGGATAAGGCTTCCCCCCCCCAGGTTTTTCCCTTACCCTAAGAAGACAAATGTTAGATAATTCTAAGCTCTAGGCATCCCGGGCCCAATTTGAGTATCATTTCAACTATTTTGTTCAGCCACCGATATAACTAATCGGGTGTATGTATATATATATAAATAAAAAAAGGATATGATATTGTATTGGAAGAAGCTAAGGCACTTTATTTCCTACAAAGTGAAAATATATTTATGAGAAGAAACTATGAAAGCTTAAGAATTGCAATAGGAATAACTTATGATAATTTACCGAGTTAACAATTTTTTTGTTCAGGTTTTTAACACACTGATTGCTGCAACAAGCCAGTTTTGGGAATATTATCCACTCGATATCAATCTAAAGATACACTCATGTCTCTCCAATATGACCCTAGAATTAAAGGGAGGCAATAAAAAAATGTAACTAACAAATTTGTGTGACTAATAATGCACTATTGGTATATACAGGGCGAGCCAAAAGACTCCGAACCGCCTGCGCAGTGTTTTTCCTGTCTGCATCCTCAGCGCTGGTTGCCATCTGCTGCTATCATAGAAAGGCACGGATGAAACCATACAACATTTTTAAAACTACTTTTAAACGCTTTACTACCAACTTTATGAAAGGAAATGCTGAAACTGGCCACTGTCGTCCATATATTTTTGGCACATCTTTAGGAAACTATCCATAATGGAATTTTTTTTGGGGGGGGGGGGAATTTTTCCAAACGATGACCGATGTCTAATCTTTATTCGGTAAGCACCAAACGCCGTCTTATAAATTTCTTAGCCTGAACACTTCCCGTGGCCTGAAATTTACTGTAAGTTCATGGATTGTTGTACGGCCTGGAACTTTTACACTTGGAAATCTTTCTGCAAATCATACTTTTTGGCGAGCTGACCGAGTTAACACATACGAATCATAAATAAATACACGCTGCGCAGTAGAAAACGTATACTGAGCCATAATATACTTTGTGACTAAGTACAGGAAAAATAACTTGTAATAACTGAATTACATCACATCACCGTCAACTCAAAACTGCACTTCACACTGCACAGCAAAACCACAACAGTGTGACTATGTTTATAACAGCAGTGCGTTATGTTTTTATCATATTTCCACAAGCCTAGTGGAAAAACACAGCAGGTTAACTTAAAACAAAGTGTATAAGATAAACCCACACACCCTGGAAGAATTAAAACAAAATATTCACCAGGAAATTTCTCAACCTGAACTACGGCGAGTGATGGATAGTTTCCTAAGGAGGTGCCAAAAATGTATGGATGATGTTGGCCAGTTTCAGCATCTATTTTCATAAAGTTGGTGAGTAAAAAAGCCTTTAAAAATAGTTTTAAAAATTTTATATGATTTCACTCGCACCTTTCTATGATTACGGCAGACGGCAACAAGTGCCGATGTGGACAGGAAAAACACATCGCAGGCGGTTCGGAGTGTTTTGGCTCACTCTGTAAGTAGTGTTGAAGTTATTTTTTCACGAGTGTTCTGCCCCTCCTCCTCTTCAAATTTAACTACCTTTAAAAATGTAGCTTTGGTTGTTTTTCAGATAACTGCATGACCATTTTTAAATTAAAACTAAGAAAATACTCTAGTGCTGGCAGTAAAAATTTACAACTAAGATTCCCAAAAGTTAAACTAATCTGCATGCATATAAATTTGTTTTCTTCTAGTTTTTCTAATGGAAAAATAAATATTTTGCTACCAGTTCTAGTCACATTAAACAGGATCCAAAAGGGGGAGGAAATCATTTATGTATACGGAAATTAGAGCCAACTTAAACCATGTGAAAATGACTAGTTGTAAAAGCCACATATATTGAGAAGAGCCTTTTTGGCCATACCATCCCTAAAACACTATAAATGCCTGATAGAAATTTAAAAGAATTAGGTTTAGCAAATGTACACCAAGCTGCCTAAACCCATACAATTTGCAATATTAAAAATTCTCATCCATTATTTCCAGTTTCCTGTGTATGATTTTTACTAAACTCCTATGTTTCAATGAGAACATTACTTACAATTATAATTAAGATTTATGACCATTTTTTCATATGTTCTAAGAATGATGCTCACACTTCATCCTAATGCAATTTTTTTTTTTTAAATGTAAGTTTACTGGTATACAGCCATAACATTACTGCAAGTATTTGAAAAACCTGCATTTCTGGTGCCAAACCAGAGTTAGTCATTTTCTAAAACTTTGTTGATTTCACACTGCAAATGCTATCCATAGGTTGGCACACATTCACAACCTTCAAAGTTTTAAAGAGTGCACTAGTAAACTTGCTGATTTTAGCTTCATTCTTAGAATCACATGTGCACAAGAACTGTTATACTGCTTACAATTTGGTCCAATTACAGAACTAATCCTAGACAGCAGACAAATACATAAGGCTGTGAAGCAGCAAAAATTATAAGAATGTTCAATTATATACATTCTCTCTTAAAAGTTTGGAATCAGTAATGGCAGCTGCAAAAAAAAGTATGCAGTTATGAAAGCCAAAAACTGATATTAATCTCAAACGCATGCACATTTCATTACACTGTTTTGGAAGAGTTACTACTTGTGCAGCTCAAAAAACTGATTCAAAGCCTAACTTATCAGCAGGGGTAGTTCTCCCATGAAGCATTTTTGAATACACTACATCGTTATATTTTATCTTCAAGCATTTAAACTTCATTTATAAAAATCTTAAGATTCTATTTTTCATAATCAAACTGCTCACTTTGCAATTTGCCCATCGGTCATGAAGCTTGTCTACTTCATTGGCATTGGTGGGATTTCAAAACAGGAAGCCAATCACAATGCAGTGTGTCATTGGATGGAGCATAAAGTGGTTGGCAGGGAGGGAAAGTATATCTGACTATGGATGGATTTCGTGGTGGGGAGCTTTTCCACATTAGCCAGTGTTCTCAACACTATGCAGGAACTTTTTACACTTTTTTCTCATCTATTTGGAGTGAAATAGGTTGGTAGTGGCAATGCTTAGAGTGTGTCTTAACTACTCGTTTATATAGGTTTGCATTTTGTGTTAAAACGTGATGCTTATTCCTCAAGTGTTAGGATTATGATTATTATTGTGTTAAATTTTTCACGATTCTCATTTTGGGGGTTTATAATAAAGCAACGAACGATTTGGTGCCTTCCTTACATCCTTTTCTTTGTGAAAAGATGACAAGCATGGCGCCTTAAATGTGACCAACACCAGTGTTTTATTTAGAAAATCTTTGGTGGTGGGGAAACAAATGCTTTCACCAGAAATTTAAATCTTGTTGGTATGCAGAATGTAAATGGTTTTGCAGTAGTAAATTATAAAAAAATTGGCCAAGTTTGCTTATCAGCATTACAAAAGGGCACATGAAAAAAATGGCATAGCAGACTCAAATAATATTACTTGAGCATTCCGAAAACATTAAGCTTCTTTACGGATTTAAGGAGTTGTGTCTGATTAAAGGAGCTATGGAGAAAAAAATAAATAAAATAAAAATAAATAAATAAAATTCCAGAAGTTCTTCAGGAAACTTACGACTACATGTCTTTAGAACAGTAAAACACAACCTGAAGTCCCTATTTTATGAAATATTGGATGATGTAATGTCCGAAATAAATAGATTAATGATGTACAAAATTTAAAATTTCTTAACTTTGCTGATACTTCCAAGAATTTTCATAAGTATTCCCCTTCAAAGCTTTGAATGATAGAACAAGGAAAATGAGGGGCATACTCTCTGGAAGCATGCAGGGTTAAAAACGAAAGGGTGTTAAAAGGGTCCAACAAAACCAATGGACTAAGCACAAACTAAGCAGAGTGGGTCATTCACATTCTGTAAATAAAACAACACACTAGACCAAACTCTCTAAAATGCAGGTCGCTATTAGATGCCTTTGAAATCCCACAGAGAGTAGCCTAAATAACTATATATAAAGCTTTTGAAAATTCAATTCAATAACAAAGAATGTCTTGGAAATGGTAATTGAAAAAAGAGATTTACATTGTTTGTGTAGTATGAATTTGTCTCTCTCTTACTATTTACAGGTTATATACAACATTAAATTTCACTCAGAATGAAGAGGACTTTACGGACTATTTCCAGAAAATTCAAGATAATACACTTTGTCATGTAAATATCTTAATATAAGGTATTTTAATAAAAATTGTTAAAGAGGCATAAAGAATAAAAAAATCTGATGTGTTACACTCACATGACTTTCTCTACTCTTGTACAATCTAATTTTACAAACGCCTATTCTCCATATGCTTCATGTTAATCGAGATATCGAGATGTCAATCTTATTGGTAATTTTCTTGTAGATGCAAGGGAAATATGGTAGCTTTTAAGCAATAGTCAAATATTTTAACGCTGGTTGCTATGTGGCGCATTCCATTCTCTTTGCATGTCCAAGACATAAAAAAAATGAATAACGCATTTGAGAAAAAGTATAAGTATTGGAAAATTTAAGGAAATAACAAGCAATATCTCGAAAACGGTTCACTCAACAAAAGAAATGTATATGACATAAGTTGTGTATTTTAACGCGATCTACATTTTTTGTGAAGTAAAATTCTGTCTATCTCTTACGGTTTACCAGTTATGCAAAAGTCGTTCACAATAAAGAATACTTTTGGAGACATTCCCAGAAAATTCGAGATATACATTTCATTTCTCATGACATTATCTTAAACATATGATATTTTCATCAAAATCGTTAGAGCCATTTTTGAGAAAATTATAATTTTCGAAAAATGTTCCATGTAAAGGGTAGTCTGGGGTGGGGGGATTTTCTTGAAAACCTTCGTGTCGCATCTCTGGAAGATACTGAACCTAAATACCAAGTTTGGTGTTTATCCGACTGTTCGTTTTTGAGTTATGCTGTTCACAGACACACACACAGACACAGACACAGACAGACACAGACACAGACACAGACACAGACACAGACACAGACACAGACACACACACACACACACACACACACACACACACACACACACACACACGGACATGTTTCCAAAAATGCTTTTTTTGGATTCAGTGGGTCTCAAAACATGTATTTCCAGTGAAATCTCGGTATCGAATTTTTGGGTGGAATGCAATACTTCCCCTACTTACTATACGTAGTAGAGAAAGTAAAAATAACAAACAATGTTGTATATTTGCAAGGTATTGAATTTAAATACCAAGCTTGATTTCTATCGCAATTTTTACTTTCTCTACTACGTACAGTAAGTAGGGGAAGTATTGCATTCCACCCAAAAATTCGATACCGAGATTTCACCGGAAATACATGTTTTGAGACCTCCTGAATCCAAAAAAAGCATTTTTGGAAACATGTCCGTGTGTGTGTCTGTGTGTGTGTGTGTGTCTGTGTGTGTGTGTGTCTGTGTGTGTGTGAACAGCATAACTCAAAAACGAACAGTCGGATAAACACCAAACTTGGTATTTAGGTTCAGTATCTTCCAGAGATGCGACACGAAGGTTTTCAAGAAAATCCCCCCACCCCAGACTACCCTTTACATGGAACATTTTTCGAAAATTTTAATTTTCTCAAAAATGGCTCTAACGATTTTGATGAAAATATCATATGTTTAAGATAATATCATGAGAAATGAAATGTATATCTCGAATTTTCTGGGAATGTCTCCAAAAGTATTCTTCATTCTGAACGACTTTTGCATAACTGGTAAACTATAAGAGATAGACAAAATTTTACTACACAAAAAATATAGATCGCGTTAAAATACACAACTTATGTCATATACATTTCTTTTGTTGAGTGAACCGTTTTCGAGATATTGCTTGTTATTTCCTTAAATTTTGCAATACTTATACTTTTTCTCAAATTCGTTATTCATTTTTTTATGTCCTGGACATGCAAAGAGAATGGAATGCGCCACATAGCAACCAGCGTTAAAATATTTGACTATCGCTTAAAAGCTACCATATTCCCCTTGCATCTACAAGAAAATTACCAATAAGATTGACATTTCGATATCTCGATTAACATGAAGCATATGGAGAATAGGCGTTTGTAAAATTAGATTGTACAAGAGTAGAGAAAGTCATGTGAGTGTAACACATCAGATTTTTTTTGTTTCTGACATGCTGTTCAGCCTTTTCTCTAAAAATGTTTTTATTGGACTTGGGGTTTCAGATTATGTTTTTCTTGGCACTTTCAAAATTGGATTTTTGGATGGAATGCAATACTTCCTTTACCCATTATGTAGAGTGGGGGGAGAAGTAAAAAATGTTCATATCATATGCAATATTTCCAATCCCACAATTAGCAATGAGATTTCTTTCATCTGATATTGTCCAACTTGCCAATACGTTGTTACTTAAACTGGATCTTAAATTGGGCAATAAGGGGTTAAGATGTTGAATAACAACTGACATAGTTAATCCTTTGTGGTTCACTCTATACATTTGTAAACCTTTACACACACATCATTTATTTAACAGCAATTAACATTTTCATCTGTAAAAGCCATTTTTTTTCGATTCACATTAAGGGAAAAATATTTCAAACACTCTGGTTGGTACTTGTAATGCAAATTTTCTGGAATCCATAAAGAAACACTATTATATGTAAATTTTTGTGAGTATCAAACCAGTCAATATCAACCATGAGATCGTTACTCTGAAGCAGTGTCATAACTGGAAGATCCTTTTGCATCAAATAGATTTAACCTACTTTGCTGGAGAAGATTAAAAAAAGAATCATTAACAAAAATATAGCATTAAAATAATGACATAAAACAAGTATAAATTTAATGCAATATGTCATTCACAACAATTGCAAGAGAGTAAAACAGCCAAGATAACATTGTACCTACATAACAAAAGAGGTTATGTACATGTATTAAAATGAACTAGAGTTAGATACCTGGTTAAAGGACATTTAACTCGCAAATCAGCACCACCTACATCACAATTTGTGTTGCATTCCTGGTCCATGGTTTTACACAGAAGCCAGTTAACCAGTCAACACATGGTGACCAAATATCATGTGCTCTGCTCCGATGTCATTTAACTTGCATTTGCGAGCTGCACTGTGCTTGCTGCCTTGCATTTACTTCCTTTTCAATATACACGGGTGCGATAGAAATTTGTTCATAGACTGTAATAGTAAACATTACTGAAACATGGATAACAGGAAGAAGTTTAAAAAATGTGTGTGTTTACCACTCAAACCGGGAGGAGATCATACAATGTGCCAAAGAAGGGAAATGGCAAAGCATTCTTATTTTCAGTATGCAAAAACGTATGGTAACAGTTCCATACTTACCTAATAGCAAAGATGGTGAAAAGTACTGTGACTTTAAGAATGCCAACATAATGGTAGCTTCAGGAGGAGATATGAACACTTAAAAGAATTGTAACCCACCCATCATCCTTTTTAAGCCAGTTTCGCAAAGTAAACAAAGTACTATTTGTTACCGCTGCGCATGCGCAGAAGCAGCAGCAAATTCAACCATATTGGTATAATCTGCAATACACAATTAGGGGCAAGATTTAATTAAGCATCTAAATTTCACTCTGGTCTCGTTTACTGCAGTGTTTCTAATATGTATACCAATGAATCGAACCTAATTTATATAAACACACACATATGCTAATCTAACTTTGGGTAAATAACCAAACTAGTGGACATTGTAGATTTGCTGCAACTCACTATGGCCTAATAGCCTCTGCTTGCCTCATACATGTTTTCGTCCTATTTTTCCTTCTTTGTTTTGTTTAATGACACTTTAATATTAATGATATTCATCTCGTGGCATTTGCCGCTCAAATGATGGCAGCTGTTCAGGATCAACTGCATGAATTACAATAGCTACAAAGCGCCTTCTACTGTCCAGACTGCAAACTAAGACTTCACATAAGTATGGAAGAATAACAAAAAGCATTTTACATTTTTAGACACAGAATGTAGTGAAATTCTCAGATATGTCCCTATGAGATGGCTGTCATTAACTGGAGCAGTTAACAGAATCATTAAAGAGCTGTTTTAAAAGAATCACTGACTGACCACAAAAAACATTTCGATTTTGATCCAAATAAATTTTTGTTGAGGCCATTTAATGTTTTTCTCTCATGTTGCTAACATGATTTTAGAATATTCTAATACAGAAAATCCTAAATTAAGCATTATGAAAACTTATGAGGAAGTAACATTTTATTAATAATAATAATCAGGGATTGGTTGATCCATTCTGTTTTTCTCTACAAGTACATAGGATGTGTTGCATTCCACGCAAAAATTTGATACAAAGATTTCATCGGAAATACAGTTTTGAGACCTCTCGAATTAAAATAAACAGCCGTTTTAGAAAAAGGTTGTGTTGTGAGAGAACATAGCTCAAAAATGAAAAGTCAGATACATACAAATTTATTTAGATTCAGTATCTTCCCCCCATACCAAACTATTCTTTACATAGAAGATTTTTCAAAATTTTTGCTTTCTGAAATATGGCTAATGATTTTGATTAAAATACCATATATTAAAGATATACAAGACAAAATATATATATTGAACTTTGCGGCAATAGCCTGTGAAGTCCTCTTCATTTGGAAGGAGTTTTGTATAAACTTGTATAACCGGTAAACATTAAGCGACAGACAAAAATGTACTACACAAAACTTTTACATCTCTTTAAAACACACAATTTCAAATAACTTTTTTTGTGGCATCAGCCATTTTGGAGATATCCATTATTAATGGTTCAAATTGTTCAATACTTAGCCATTCTTTTGGTCCTCTCAACTATCAGTTGTTTCTCGCAATGTCATGGAAAGAGTATGGAATTTTAAGGTCAGCATATAGCATCCAGTTCTTAAACATTTTACTTTCACTGTTCCCTTTGTATCTATAACAAAACGTGAAATATAACTATTTCTGCAAAGGTTTATATGGACTAAAATGAAGTAGATTACTTGCATACTATTAAACAATAGAGGGTAGAGAAAGCCCTGTGAATGTAACATCAGATTTTTTGCTAATGGAACAAAGTTTTAAGCATGCTAACGTGTTATGCGCCCATTGAAGAAAACTTCTAAGGAATTTTAGTTGTGCTCACTTAAACTACAGTGATTTTATTATAACTATGAAGTAATGTGCATGTGTTGAGCATAAGGGGGAGTTGTACCAACCTTGCATTATAATGGTAAGGCAGCAGTCTTAACAATGCTATGTCCCATTCTTTCCACCAGATCCACAATGTGCCTTTCACATGCATATTTAAAGTGCTTTACCAATTCCAGTAATTCAATCTTCAAGTTTTCATTACATTCAATGCCTTTGTTTTGCAGCCAAGTTAAATTTTTATTTTGGACATGCTTTGATTGAATGATATGGTACTGTTCATAATAATTACACCATTTGGCTTCAATTTAAATTTGTTCAAACCAGGTTCTGAAAACATCAATTATTTCTTCGTGGTAATCCTCACTTTTTTTTTTAATTAAAAAAACTCATCTTGCAGAATCGCTGCTTATGCGGAGACTCACTTCTTTCCTGTCCCACTTGATTTTAAGGCTCTTGACTAGTAACGTCAAAACTTCCTGTTTCTTTGCTTTGGCAGTTTGTGGTTGTATAACCTTCATTGGCCCAGGTCTCATCTAAATATATTTTATTTTCCTTTTGGCAGAGTTCTATTTTACACAAACGTCTGCACCACAGCACAATATTGTCAACACCAACAAACACATTTTTATGATTTCTGCATAAAAATTAAAATCCTGTTTCTTTTAATAGATTATACAGGCAAATCAGGATCCCTGTTTATAGCTATTGACACCTTTTTTTAAAGTGGGTAGTTCATTATTTGCATAAAATATGTGCACCCTGTGATGCATCTCAGATCTCGCAAATTCATCGTAAGTCACACATTTCCTTTTCTTGCCCAGAGTGCAGACCTTACGTATAGCAGTTGATTTGTTTTCTTGTACTGTAAATGCTTGTCTTCTTGTTGAACACTAGTAAATTCTGAGGTTAATATCTAGGGCCCAGATTTTTAGGTGGAATAAACCTTCATTTTAGGTTTCTTATATGCTTAAAATAGGCTTTTTTTAAAAGGTTTTTCTTGATTAAAATAGTTTGTTTTTTTTGTTTTGCTTCGTGGAACAATACAGGTATCAATTTTGCTTTTCTGGTACTTAGTTGTAAGATTTATATTTTGGCATTGGAGTAGATACATACACACTCAAATTTTCTGGCGTAAACAATTTCCTATTATCATGTAACACATCCTTGTATGAAAAAATTCTTTCAACGGAACATGACATCATTGGAGCGTAGAACATAAATGCCAGTGCAGCAGGTTCTAGGGGTAGTTCTCTTGTATACTTTACTCCCTGCAATACTGAATTGATGATTTTCATATCTTCAAAAGCAGGATTTCGTTGAATCTTCTGCAACTTTGAAGAACATGCAACTCCCACTGGTCCAGGTATTTCTTTACTGGAAACATTGCCAATGATAGAGCATCTTTCAGTGGCAAAGTTGTACTTTCCAACTGGAGAGTAGCTTCTGGTATAAACCAAAAATATGTCTTAATGTATGCAAGGGAAGCGGAAAGAGTGGGGCACTCGAGTGATTTCTTAGCCTTGGCAGTGCAGGAAGCTTCTATTTCATCCAATTCATTGACAACATTTTTAACGTCTTTTTAAGTGCTCGGCATAGTAAATGGCAGCAGACGGCCAAGTCCTGACCTATCAGCTGCATCCAGGTGTCACCATGTCACATGGGCTGCATTTAACTGTAGTAACTTTATCTATCTACTGGCTGTAAATGGTGGAAATAATTTTACAATGAGTTTCAATCCGAAAATAACATTCTTCATTTCAAAAAAGGAAAAGACTATTTAGGTTATTTTAGGTTTCAACCCCTCATTTAGGTTTTTTTAGGTGTAATGAAATTCGCATATTCTGCTCCAGGAGACGTGAAACAAGTATATATCTTGAAATGTGTTAATTAAATAGCAAGCAAAAATATAGGTTAAAACCTAAAAATTCGGGCCCTATTAATATCACAATGTTATCTAAGGAAGAGGTTGAATAATTCTCACAAAACTTACTGAACACATTTAAAACAATCTCCTCAGTACTGTTTAAGGATTTCCTTTTCGATGTTTTGCTACTGCAGAAGCAGCATCCTGCTTGTCACACATATTTACACTCACAAGTACTGGACAGGTTAGAATCTAATGTCGGCAATACTGCAGCAAAATACATGGCTTGTGCAGGGGATTGCTAACCATAATAATTTTATTGCTAATGTCCCTTTTGTTCAATCATTGTTCACATTCTTTAGTACTGTGTTAATACTGTGCTAACCTTCTAAGTGCATTTCCTATTTAATAGCTACAAATTGCATATATGCGCGGGAACTATTTCTGTGTGTTAAACCTGATGGTTAATGTGTGCGCTTAGGTTTGTTTTGGTTTACTTCAAACTTATGATAAAATAAGTATAGCACTTCAGATTTGAAAGAAACTTAGCAATAGACTCTTGGATGCTCATCACTTTAAATCAAGAGCTCTCTTTACTACAAACAAAAGAAAAGAAAAACATGTGTGTACGTAAATAATTTACTTAAGGTGGCTGCATTCGTTCTTGGTGTGCCAAGATCAAATGCAGAAAATAATTGTTTCTCTAATGAACAATAAGTGGACTGCCACTAACAAAAGCAGTGTAGATCTCATAAAAGCAAAGCTGCTCTGTTGATAAGTACAAACAGTGATCTAATGATGTTAAGAAGAGAGCAGACAAAAATAATGCACTTTATTTACAGCAATAAACGTGAAATACTTGGTAAACTGTCTTTCTCAGAATGTATTACACCCTTAGGGCACATACCCACCTATCCCTTTTCATTTGTGAAAATTGGCTGCTTTAGAAGATAATCACTCACTAATTGGCTAGTTTATGTTTTGACAGACAAACTTGAAAGCTTGGAACTTGCAAGCTTCTAAGTTTGCCTACTTCACATTCTTGTTAAAGTGATTCATTGTGAACGATTCCATCACAATACCTATCTAGTTTTTAAGTTTGCATTATGCTCATGCTTGATTTTCATTGTGAATGGGACCTAAGAAGTTCTTTCACTATTTCTAAATTCTTCCATAAAGGAAGCAAGAGGCAAGAATCTCAATTCTCACAATGCACAAATTGCCTTAAAATGCTATAGCTCACATCTTTCATAAGGTCTGTAGTCGCAGTCGGTGGCACTATGATGGGGATGGTTGGTTGGGCTGTGTCTATACTTGTAGCAGATCCGAAGGGTGCAGCAGCCGAGCTGCTGTTCCCTGTGCTACTTGGTGTTGTGTTAGGAGGCTGTTGTTTCTTCTTCAGTGCTTCTTTGTAGCATAATGAGCAGAGGCCATCGGTGGCTGGAGAGCCGTAGAAACCGCAGCCAGAACGGCACATCGCTTGCATTGGGTTCGATTCTCGCTCCATTGTCTTCTTTGTGGCAAAAACGCTCTCACCAAATTAATGGAGATCACACTACTACCACGTCACGACTGGGTCACCTTAAACAACAAAAAGAAACCAAGTTTGCTTAGAAACACGTGTCTTAAGAAACATTAAAATACATATTTCCTCAAGCTCTTGTGAAGGGGAACGAGTGGTACATTTGCAAAATCTATGTATGTCTATAAAACTCTGTGAATATCGGGAACAGACTACCAAAATGTGATAGGAAGATTATTTTACAAATTAGAGAGAGAGAGAGAGAGAGAGAGAGAATCGTTCGAATGTTTGGAAAAAACTTCTAAAATAAATAATGTTTACTTCGTAGATAATAGGTTTTGTAACTACTATTCATAAATCAGATTTTACAATTTCATCAATCATTTTATTCTGGATTCATACCAGATATTAAAACACTCAACTTTTGTGAAGAAATAAATAAAACATATGTATATGATAAAGGAAATGGAAAGCGTGGCTATTTTATCATGCAATTTAAGGCACTCTTGGAATTTCTAAACCTTTTCCACTATAAGCTGAAAGGAGGAGTAAACAAAACCACGTGACAAGACAGCACTTCATTGGCTGATGGACAAATTACAACCTTTCCTGCTTAGCATGTCGTCTCTTCCTCTACTAAAAACAGTTCGGTTTATATCTTAAAATTTTGTGGTTATTCTCGTACAGAGAAATTTAAAATACTCATTTTCGTAACAGTTTAATTTATGAAACTAAATGTATTTGTTCAGATTCACCTATAACTACATGAACAGTTATATCAGAGGGTTTAAGAGGTTATGCACAGGCGCTGCAGTTGTTTCCGGTTTCCGGCTGAGAATCTTCTGCCACTGTGGAAAACATAAATGAGGGAAATGGAAAGAAGACAATTGTGTTAAATATTTTTAACAAATTGTGTGAAAAGTATCCACCTTTAATCGACAATGAATATGCTGGCCATTGTTTACCAATAATTAAACTTCTTTGTTAGTGATGTAGAATTGTTGCTCGGATTGCTTGGGTAGCGTTTGTTTTCTGTTGTGTTTTAACCTATACTGCTAATCGTTATTTAACTTGACCCATAAAAGGTTAAAGCAAAGGTGGTATACTGATATTAGTCATTAAATGAATGATTTCTAAAGTCTGAAGTTAAGAACAGTCCAGTACCTTTAAACCCAGATGCCGAACTGTTTAGGCACAGCTTTTATTTGGCTACTCTTAGTTCCCGTCATCCTCCACGTTGTGCTGCCATGTGCTCGGCGGAGTGATACATTTAAGTTTTGTTTACTTCTCCTTTCAGCTTATAGTGAAAAAGGTATAATTGCTTAGTCTAAACCCATTCCCATAAGGTATAGAGGAGAGCGTATTGTACCATACTCATTTAAATGAGGTTAACCACTAATATAATTAAAACTCCGTTTTATATACAATGCTGAATCTCAAACTCCATCTGCGCCATCTATCGTAATATATGCAAGTCACTGCAGTGTGCAAACCACCACAAAAACAGTTCCATTGAAAATTTGATAAGCTTTCTTTGCAACATCGACAGTGATGGGTCTGAAGATGTGTTCTGATGCAACGATAAGTTAGTATCACTGCCATTATTTTCCAAACTCGCCACAGTAGTTGAGTATTTTAATGTAGCTCCAAGACACACATGCACATATATATACAGAGTGAGCCAAAAGACTCCGAACCGCCTGCACGTTTTTTTCCTGTCTGCGTCCTCGGCGCTCGTTGCCGTCTACTGCTATCATAGAAAGGCGCGGATGAAACCATACAACATTTTTAAAACTACTTTTAAAGGCTTTACTTACCAACTTTATGAAAGGAAATGCTGAAACTGCCCACCGTCGTCGTCCATACATTTTTGGCACCTCTTTAGGAACTATCTATCATGGAATTTTTGGAGGGAACCCAACGATGACCGATGTCTATGTTTCTTCGGTAAGAACCGAACGTCGTCTTTTAGATTTCTTAGCCTGAAATTTAGTGTAAAGTTCATGTATTGTTGTACGGCCTGGAATTTTTACATCTGGAAATCTTTCTGGAAATCATACTTTCACTTGGCGAGCTGACCGAGTTAATACATACGAATCGTAAATAAACACACTGTGCAGTAGAAAACATTACTGAGCCATAATATGTTAGTTACAGGACAAAAAAATAAATGACTCGTAATAACTGAACTACATCACATCACCGTTAACTCAAAACTGCACTTCACACTGCACAGCAAAACCACAACAGTGTGACTGTTTATAGCAGCAGTGCGTTATGTTTTTATCATAGTTCCACACGCCCAGTGGAAAAACACTGCTCAGCCGGTAATATTGTTCATAAAATACCCCTCTGGGGTAACTTAAAACAAAGTATACAAGACAAACCCACACACCCTGGAAGAATTAAAACAAAATATACGCCAGGAAATTTCTCAACATGAACTACGGCTGGTGATGGTAGTTTCCTAAAGAGGTGCCAAAAATGTATGGACAACGACGGTGGCCAGTTTCAGCATCTCTTTCGTAAAGTTGGTAAGTAAATCCTTTAAAAGTAGTTTTAAAAATGTTGTATGGTTTCATCCGCGCCTTTCTATGATAGCGGCAGACGGCAACGAGCGCCGAGGAAGCGGACAGGTAAAACACCGCGGAAGCGGTTCGAAGTCTTTTGGCTCATTCTGTGTGTGTGTGCGTGTGTGTATTAATTAATTTGTATAGCCCCCTTTAACTTCTTTGGTCATATCGAGGGGTTAGACTTGGAGAAACAACTTGCTGACAGTGTTATTGCTCCCTGAACGGTAGGGTTTCTCGACGTTATCTTTTTCTTTCGCTATTAAACAGTCACATTCATACTTCCAGACTCTGTGGGGGATAGGGAATGATACTGGTTAAAGAAAAATTCCCAACCATAGCCAGAATCGAACTCGGGACTTCTGGGTTAAGAAGCCAGAACGCTGAACTCTAGACCGCAGAGGCAGTCATTTAAATATTGAGCATTGTGTTCCGAATTCAATAATTATCGGCACGCAGAAGATGCGTGTCTCGCTTGCAGACAGGTTTGTAGAGCTAGTCAGCAGTTAAACATCCATAAATCCACCGATCTAAGATCCTGATCAGGGAACTTGCGTCATCGCAAGGAAATAACGTCCAGGTTTAACACAAGGAAGCGTAATGCTGTCACCGTATTGAACGAATCATTTTCCTTGTGCCATTCCAAACCAAAACCGAGAACACATCAGTGGTAAAAGTCAAATATTTTTCCTTAGTTTACATGTTAGGAATTCCCTCGTTGGTGTAACAGGCAAACGGATATATTTGACTATCTCGAACACTATTAACTCGATCAAATGCATTAAAAGCATTTGCTCTCATACTCGTTTACGCTATTGAAAATTATTAGTTCCCATTAATATAAAATGACCTGGTGGTACATTCACACGGCTCTCTAAACACGATAATTAATTTTTGTAATTTCCTCAAACCACTCTTACAAAACCTTTTCTATTTAATGTTAATTGCGATAAAAGTTAAAAAAAAAGGGGGGGGTTAATTACACATTTTGTAGTTACAAGGATTCGGGATACTAAGTAATAGTCAAATCTTTATCCTGTAATCCAAACAATTTCTATTACATTGCGCAGAAATAAATGGTGGCCGCAAAAAGAGGAAAAATTGAAAACAATTCGAAAATAACTGATGTCACAAAAAAGTTATTGTAAATAAATTGTGTATTTTGAAGACATCTACATTTTGGTAACAATACCTACTGAAGAGGACTTTACGGGCTATTTCCAGAAAATTCAAGATATAAAGATTTGTCATGCATCTTAAAAATGTGCCATTAATAAAAATCGCTAGAGCCATTAATGAGAAAACAAAGTAACGAAAACTGCTTCATGTAAAAGATAGTTTAAGTGGAGGAATTTCTTGAAAATCCCTGTATTACATCCCTGGAAGACGCTGAGCTTTTATGAAGTTTGGTATTTATCCGACTTTTCGTTTTTGGGTTTTGCTGTTCAGACACATGGGTCTTGTTCTGAAAATGTTTTATACAGGGGGTTTGAGAGAGAGGGAGAAGAAACCACTCTTGCTTAAAACAATTTAAGATACCTGAAATCGTTCTATGTTGAACACAGCACAGACATGTCTTTTGGGCTCTAATTTGAGGCAGTATTTTTAACGCTTAAAAGATATCAATCTAATTATATAATATAAAATAACAGCCCGCCTTAAAGCAATATGTGTACAATATATAAAATGTATATTACAGCATTGTATATATTTATTTATTATGTACATGTGTAATAATGTTATGTGAATGTATTATGTAATTTAACAATGTAGGAGCTGTGAGAATAGAAGCAAAATACCTTCCGTGGCAAACAGAATTATAAAGTAGAAGCCGAAAGTTGGTAACAATGAGACAACAATAAATTAGAAAGTTTAATTATGCTACTAATAATTCTTGGAACAATAATGTAATATTTAAAACAGTTTATAAATAGCCAATCAAAAGCTAGAAAAGCTTTAAGTTGAATAAAAGTATTCTATTGGAGTAGAATTAGCCAATCAGAGACTTGAAATAGAGAAAAAGTACAAATTCAGGCAGGGAACGCTACTAGATAGCGTACCCAAGCAGACAGATATGGTACGTGTTCAGTGACACATGAAAAGTTATTGCGGTGAGAATAATATAAAGTTTACGTGTTAAAAAGTGCAATTAAACAATCTCACAGCTCTACACTAGGATACATCAGTGATGTGTTATTTATTCGTGTGAAGGATTAATAAAACAGAAGTACAATACAATTATAATTGGTGTAAGCCTTGTTCTTTAGCTGTACTAGCCCTGCTAAGAAATAAGTGTTCTGAAAATTAACTACTGACGCAGCCGAGGCATATAATATTTAAATAAATATTAAAATACAAAGTTGATTTGTAAACGTGGGGGCGAAAGTCACCGGAAAGTTTGTATCGTACGGGGGGCAATTAAACTACTTCAAATTATACCAAACCCTTGCTTTATTACAGTATCTAAGTTCACTTCTTCGAACATTAATAGGCGAGCAAATGTTTAGCTTGAAAGGACTCGCGTCACGTTTTGCGATGAAAGGTTTATACTGGGGTGGATGGGGTACAGGCTCCATCGTTTATACCAGAGATTTTGATAAGTATATTGGAAAAAACTTTGTGCATCATACTCTTTAAAACATTTTTAGAAAAACGCCTTGGAAAGAGACGCTTGGCAACCTCAAGTCGAATGAAAATACGTGTTGGAGGGTTAGGTCACATTTGCCTATCAACAGAACCTGCAGCGAGATTCCGAAAGCACTGGTTCTGAATTACAAGAATATTAACTTTTTTTTTATTTAATTAATCAATTCATTTGAGTAGCCCACTTTAACTTCTATGGTCATATCGGCAACTTTTACTTGAGAGATTTGTAACTTGTTGACTGTACGTTTTTTTACGTTGGTTTTTAACCAATTCTAACTTGAAACACATCCACTCCCCCAATAAAGCCTAAATATTTGATATATGAGGGACATTAAAAAAGTTTTGCAAGTGTCATCTTAATGTCATAACTAAAGATGGAATTAAAAAAAGCTTATCCTCACAATCCTTCAAAATAGTCTCCATCTCTCCACACAAGAATTGTAGACGGTGCACCACTTGTCAAAAGCACTACGATACTCAGACTGAGGCATTGTCAACAGAGTTGAATTTATAGCCTGAGCAAGGTCCTGCACTCGTTTAAAAGGTTTACCAGTAATGCAAGATTTCACTCGAGGAAATAGCCACTAATCGCACAGTGCAAGGTCAGGACTGAAGGGTGGATGGTCAAGCAACTGGACTTCAGCGGCTTTCAGTTTCTACAAATTTGCCGATGTTCTGTGAGAAGATGCACTGTCATGCAAAAACAACGGCCTTGAAGTTCCTGTCTATGGACGCTGCCGCCTCAGCTCTTCAAATAAAGGATTCAAAACATAAGAACCATAGTATTCTCCATTCATTCCTTCTGGCATACAGTCAACCACCAATGGTCCTTCAAGAACACGGTGAACATTCGCTTCCGAGAACGAAAATTTTGTCCAAGATCGACTGGCCTTGGATCACTCTCATTTACCCAGACTTAATTCTGAACTTTATTTGGTGTGGTATAAGAATAAAACCAACTTTCACGCCATTGCATACATATGCCAAGAGTTTAGGGTCATTAGGTGTAAACATGCTCAGCAGTTTCCTTGCACATTCCTTTCTCCTCTTCTCTTCTTTGGTTAGAGAATGCGGAACCCATTTTGCACGGATTTTTCGCAGCTTCAAATGTTCATGGAATATAGAGTCAATGCTGCCAACACCGAAACTGACTTCTATACTTAGCATTTCAAAAGTAATATGTCTATTTTCCTCCACCAAGTTCCTCACTCTGAATTTTTCTTTCGTTCAGTTTCCCGAGACCGGCAAGAACAAGGGTTGTCTTTAAGAGTCTCTCACCCTTCCTCAAATGATCGAATCCATCTTGCATTGGTATCAAATGAACAATCACCACAAACAGCTAACACGTTCTTTTTTCTCTCTTTCACCTACTAGTAGCGTGTAGCGTGTGAAAATTTAGAATCTAGTGTTCTCTTTAGAAATATCCACGACTTTTCACCAGCTATTGACAAACTCAGACTGTACGATTATGAATATAAAAATTGTTTAAACTCACACTCATGCATATTTTGTGAGCTTAAGGCCAATTGCTGGCAGCCGTATTAGTTACATTTTTGTAACCATTATTGTCCAACAATGGATAGGCTGGTCGCAACACTTTTTGAATACCCCTCTTAAGTTTGAACGAAGGGGGGGACTTTATAAACATTTACTTATAAGCATCTGAAGTAGAAAGACCCACAATAGTTTTTAACTGTCAAGCGTTATTAACAAAATCTCACGTTTACCTTAATGTATTCAACAAGGCCAAATAAAAGCAAAGTGATGCTTTATTTCGCAATTGTTTAGGGTTACAATAAAAAGAAAATTGATTAAAGCCTTTAATAGAAGAAGCTAAAATCTACCATACGGCAAAAGAAAATGCGACGAAGTATTAGCCATGCCTTCCACAGGGTGTTGTACAAGTGTCTGGGTTGAGAGCTAGGTCATGCCAGCATAGTTCAGCGGGCGTATTAACTCTCACCAAAATAATTACCATTGTCGTTTGTGGCCAAACTTGCCAAGTAGAAAAGTCAGGATAAAAAAATGTAGATCAACTATTCCGTATTTTAATTTGAGCCGAAAAAAAAGCGCAGAGCTCGAGTTTTCTTCCCCTTTTATGTGTCTTACAGAAATTAGAAAAGGTCATTGTTGCCCGTTTCACTATACAGTAGGGAAGAGACTGCTTAACTGCCAACATCAAGAGAAATTTGCCAGTTTTTCTGCCGAGGAGAGTACATTCAGGAAACTGAATAGCACCACGGATCATAAAAGTATCAGCACACTCGGGATAACAAAGGCGTAGAAATGAACTTCTTTCATAAAGAAACAACGTCACATCCCATTAGGTGACGGAAAGCCGCAGAAAGCACAAAGGCATCAGTCGGGGTATAAGGGAAAAGGTCGCTCCTACTTCGAGAGACTGGCGCTAAATATGACCTTGACTGTAAATAAACATCCTCCTGAACCTGTTGTTCAGCGTGACGCCCGACTGACTTTTAAACTTCATCGCGACAAAGAAAAATTAAGAGCCAAACATTGCCAAGGTTTTTGTATTGCACACACTTACTTTACATTCCAAGGAACACACATTTAAAAAAATACTACTGTATTCAACACGTATTTTTACTATGTAAAAATTAATAGCAGAAGTAGCTTCGTTAAAATAATAGGATCTATCTAGGTTGGTGAGGACGAGATACTTCCTAATCGTATCACTGGTAGCGGTATATTTGTGCCGCATGTCTTGATACAAATTATTTGCTGTACGTAACTGAAGGATTCACGCGACGCAAAATGCCTTCTTCCCGGAATCAGAATTGCAGCACGCAATTACACGTTTAGCCGCAAGTAAATACATGGAACTCGGGACTGCCAACTTGGAGGGAGGCAACGGAAGCAGCTCAAATACAACCGCGAGCCGTCTTCTCCCCATATTTGACTTACATCTCCCAAACACGATAAAGACACGTAGAGGATGTTTCAAATCCATTTGAACATCAAAACTATTAAGATCACAATATTCTGCAACATTCATAACAAATAACATTTTCAAAATTTGCATGTAGTCGTGGTGAAGTTTGGAAATGCTTAAACTGAGACACGTAATTAACTTTTTAATACTGAATGTCTTTATTTAAAAAAAAAAAAAAAAAAAAAAAAAAAGCGACAACTGTACTCGCATCCCTGAGAAAGAACCATAAGATTTGCACAAGAAATGCAATGGCGCAGAGTTCAAAGCAGTCTTTACCCCATTTAAATCGGTTTCAGACTTCACTCCCTTTACACGAGCATCCGTGCAATGTTTTAAGCGAATAAATAAATAAATAAATTGAAAAAAAGAGGGCTATCCTAAAGGCGGTTACACACGTCACTTCACATTCGACAAGCATGTACAATTTGACTCGCACACGGAGCAAGCATGCTTGAAAACAGAGCTGGTTGGCGCTTGGGACATGTCGAAGACAAATGTAATGCGCTTGCTTTGGCTGCCTTAGCGTTGGTTTTAAAAGAGATGGGGGGGGGGGAGCATACGATGCAAAACTAGTTAATGACAAATAAAATAACTCTTATTAACCTACTGAGTGATACTTTTAATAAACTCTTCCAGTAATTCATGCACTCATGTTGCTAACTAAACAAGAGCACACATATTTTTCACTATTATCGTCGCGACTCGTACTAGCTCATAGTACTACACAAGCTCAGTTCTGTCTGCAAGCTTGTCAAGCATGTAGACGAAAAGTCAATCTTCAAGCCACTTGTAAAATCAAAAACAATCCTTAGGGAAGAGTTTACTGCTAGTCAAATGAATATTATACTGGATATTTTTAAAATACTTTTTTCTTCGAGAAATCCTTTTAATTTTGAAACAAGCTACTAAGAAAACAGTTCACCTAATATAATATTTTTTGCCTTAACACTAGCTGCCTAAAATTTCAGTTCTTGCTATGAATCCTCTTGCACTTTTCGAAATACAACATCGCTGGTCGTATAACTATATGATGGGAGAAACCAGAATTAAAATTAGTAACATAATATGCGACAATCTGGCATCTAAGTCTACAGATCTCAGACATTTCTGATATGGCTGACAATGACCTCGTACATTTCAAAATGTGGACATGACATTTTGTTAGTAATTTCTTCGGTGTTCTCCATATCAATCTTAATCACCAGTCGCATTTGGCATTTCCTGCTTTAGTCCCCATTTTTTAAACGCATTGTGCTATTCATACAGACACCACTTCGAAGACCGTGAATAACTGGTATCCAAGACCCGTTGCTAATCTCGTTAGCCAATGTTCAAGTCCCAAATGACGCAATCAACATTTTCTCGACGTTGGACTTCTTGATATCACAATAGTGCAGAGATATAATTTCAAATACTTTATCAAATGTTTCATCTTTTATTTCACGTTTTGCCATTGTGAAGAACACGAACACAGTTTTGTGTTGTTCATTTAGATAGTCGTGTATTTTGTTTACAATTCATTTTCAGCGGATTTATCATCTGCTATTGCTATCAATACCACGTGATACAATTTTGGTTAGGATCAAATATTTCACAAGTATGAAATATCCTGGGTTCTGAACATTACATATGAATAAAACATGGTTCAATACTATTTCCAATACGTTCATACGGAATCAGTTCTCTGAATTAAATTTTCTGCTGAAGCAGTCATAAAATGCCTGTTAAATATACTAGAAAGTAAAACAAATTAAACTGCTTCATCTAATCTTTTTCATTTATAGACACATTTCTCACTATTACAGATAAGTATTCGAACTGTTGGTGCATTTACAACAAATACTTCAGAGGCGTTTCTGCTGAATATATACATTTTAATTTAACAACTTAGAACTTCATGAAATGTTAATTTCTCCTCTCTATAAACGTGATGTCAAACTTCTCAGCATAAAGTGACTTGCAGAATTGATGTCTGTTTTTAGTTAATCATTTTTAAAATATCTTGAACCCACATTTGGAAATACATTTACTTCATTACAGCATATAAAATGAAGTTTAATTTACACTAGTATCCATGCAAAACTCGTTCTTAGAAAATTGCGCTATTTGGTAGATTCTAGTAAATTGTTAAATCGTTTGAGAGGGCAGTTTTGTCATCCATAGTTGATAGTCAGCTATTTTATTTACAGTAAATAGGAGGTTCTCGATGAAACATGTAGCTAAGTCATGCGGCTATTTTATATGGAGAGGGAGCAAGGAATTATATTTCCGTTTCACCTGAGCCCTAATAATCTGATTCACATGCATTTCTCTACTCTCCATCGTTTATTAGTGTTTATGCACACTCTTATGTAAGTTTATTTTTCCATCTAATTCATTTTGGTCGAGATGAACTTTTGAAGAAATAGCTACATTGTACATTTGTTACGATACAAAGAGAACAGCAAAGTCATGTTTTTAAGAACTGGAAGCTATATGCTGGCCTTAATAAAAAGTTATTACTACATACTGTTGTTATAAAGCTCTTGTTTCTATTCAATCGCGAGAAACTGAAAATCTACAGGATTTAAATGAATATAAAGTATTGAACAAATAGAACCGTCAATAAAGGGATATCTCGGAAATGGCTTATGCCACAAAAAGGGGCTATTTGAAATAAATTGGGTATGTTAAAGACTTTTTTTGTGTATTGTGTTTTCGTCTATCGCTTAATGTTTACCAGTTACATATACGATTTTACAAAATTCCTTCCGAATGTAGAGAACTTCAGACTATTCCTAGAAAATTCAAGATACATATTTTATCTTTCATCTAAGCATCCTTTAATATATATGGTATTTTAATCAAAATCGTTGGCCATTTTTTAGAAAGCAAAAGCATTTTGAAAATCATTCCACATAAAGGGTAGTTTGGAGTGGGAAATTTTCTTGAAAATCTTCATATGTCGCATCTTCGGAAGGTACCAAACCTCAAAACCAAGTTTGGTATTTATCACAGATTTCATTTCCGAGTTATGCTGTTCACCACACATGATCTTTTTCTAAAAAATGCATTTTTTATGCAGGGGCCTCAAAACTATTTCCTGTGAAATCTCGGTATTGAATTATTGGGTAGAATGCAATACCTCCTCTACCTACTAGGTACATGGCAGAAGTAAAAATCACCGCTGGGGAACATGAGCTGGTGAAGTAACTCCCCCCCCCATGACCACGGTAACAAAGACATCCTGCTTTAATTAAACCTTCAGTAAGCATGTTAACTTAAGCCGAAAGTTACGCTCCAATGATTAATGCAACTTTTAAGTGGTTGAAATCAAACACGGTCACAATGAACAGCTAATTTGCTACCATTGCCTCACTTCACTTACCGAGTTTTGGTGATTTTTGACTTAAACCTTTAAACGAAACAAAGGTCCGGGGATCAGTCCCAACTCATTGCGAGTAAAAAACTTGTTTTCACATTCACAACAAAACCGGTATGCTTCCTGGAAGAACAGCTGTTTACACGGCCATGGATGAATCATGGTCTTTACCACCAGACATGCGATTTGTTCCAAACATCACACAGCGCACCAATTCCCTGCATCGCCGTGATCTGCTGCACATTCTACGTGTGTCTTATTTGCTTGGCACATGACCTTACAGTATTAAAGAAACTGACGGAGTGTGACGACATTTCTATATTAAACTGCATTATCCACATAGGTGGTTAGCAAGTATAAGTTCATGGTTCAAAGTACACAAAAGTAATCTTCACACAAGCAAAACATTTCCACATAAAGCAATACCTGCCTACAAATGCAAACCTTTTCATAACAGCTGTCCACTCCAAGGAATAAAGTCCCCTAGCCACTGCACAATGAGCACTGTCGAACACTGGTAGTCCTTCCTTTGATATCAGCACACCGACTGAGTCACTTCCACACCACACTTCCCAATGCGTGCGTGTGGTAAACTACGTCATTCCTGTACTGACGAAGCACATCCAACGGAGCAGGTCTGCCAACTCTATCCAACACAATGCACCACGTGCGCACCATGCTCACCTAGCCGCAGGCGCACGGTGCAATCAATATTTACTGACGTGCTTCTCCTACACGAAATCTATTTCACAAATAAAAGTGAAGTTGGCACAGTCGACGTGCCAGCTGAAGCGGCAAGCAATACACTTTGCATCTTTAATCGCCGAGGCATACCTGCATAATTCAAGTCAAATTACGCACATGCATGGGCAATCACAAAGGTCAAATGGGGTCGCCCGACTTGAATCTTCACAATACGCTTCACTTCCCATTTTACGCTGTCATCAAAGTTCTATCAGCAAATCGTATTACTACTGTAATTCGTTTTGATTTCGGTTATTTTATAGTTCAACTTATATATTTCTTTGTTATTCCAAAATTGTCACTTTTTACTGTTTCTACTGCCTACTTAAATGTGTTATTGCAAATGTATTGCATTTCACCCAGAAATTCGATATCGAAATTTCAACGAAAACGCACGTTTTGAGGTTCCCGCGAATAAAAAAAAAGGTCCATGTGTGTGCGTCGGGAGGGGCGCGCGCGTGAACAGCATACAATCAGCACAGAAATTATTCGTTCACCCACTAAATGTAGGAACATCATGTGTTGCTGCAACATAATTATTTATGAAACATAATCCATTTATAAAATTATATGGTTCATGAATTTGATTACTTATTCCGCCTACAATTTTGCTGGAAATTTTCTAAAATCAAGTTTTCCACAATAATGCTGGATAATACAGTAAATTTGACACAAAAAGTATTTGGACACCAAAGGCAGCTACATTAAAACATGTGGTTTTATCACGTGTTACCTCCATCTTTCTGGATAGCCTGCATTCGTCTCAGAAGTGGTGCATGCACAAAACTGACATCGAACATAATGGGTTGCGGAGAAGTAAAATGGTTCACAGGAGGAAACTATTGCCGAAGTGAGAAAAATAATAAGACTACAGAATGGTCTCTGGGGAGGCCATGGCCAACCATTCAATAAGTCATTGGCAGGGTAGGGGCCAGAAAATCTGTCCTAAATACACACGTAAGTGGCCGACCTAAAATCCTAACGGCTAAAGATGAAAACAGTATCCTTCGCTGCATTAAAAAGGATCCACGAATAACTGATCCCCAGATTGTTACTGAGTTGCAGAAGACAGGAATTAATGTTTCAACAAGCACCGTGGGAGCTGTTACCCAACATGCATGATTTAGCAGACAAAGCAACCAAAGATGCAACAAATCTTCCAAGTATTTATTCAAATGTTAAAATTCCATATCAAGACGTCAAAATTAATTTAAAAAGAACTCCCCGTGATACACGGTAAAGTTCTTGGGTCACCTCTACCAAAAGTAAACTCCACGAACGCAAGAAATCATTCTACAGCACTCTTTTCAGTCAAGTTCTTAAATCGTCGTGACCAGATACTCATAACCAGAATCAAGAGTTGGACATATAAGGAACTATGTACGATCTTTACAGGAAACAACAAGATTCCAGGCAATCTAAACCTGTCAATGAAGGATTCAAATTAATGTAGTACACTAACGCCGTTTTCAAATGCACCAAATTATATGACAAAATATTGTAAAATTTACTACACAATGTAGGTAAAATTTGTTAAAATATTTTAGTTGGAAATGTTGATTTAGTTAAGCCAATACTGTACTACATAATGTAATTTGTTTGTATACATTTTGTTGAACGTTTATAAACGTATTTTAAAAGGTTTTAAGACCATGCAGTTAGGCGACTAAATACGTTAAAATAAAAAAATTCTGATGTGATACATTCACATTCTATACTCTCTATTTTTATTAGCGGGTGTATAAACTATTCTTACTAAAGCTGATTTAACTAAGTACTACATTTAATCCAAAGAAACTTTTGCAAAAATAGCCACATTACACATTTCTTTATAAATACAAAGAGAGCGGCGATAGTAAGATGTTTAAGAACTGGACGCTATATGCTGGCCATAAAATCCCATACCGTTTCCATGCAATCGCGAGGAACAACTGAAAATAGACGGGGCTTTAAAAGAACTAAAAGTATTGAACACTTCGAACCTTAAATAACGGATATCTCAGAAACGTCTTATTTTAAGTCAATTGTGTGTTTTACTGAGATCTACATTTTTTGTGTGGTAGGTACGTTTTCGTCTACCGCTTAACGTTTACAAGTTACACAAAATTCCTTCCGTATCAAGAACTTCCTAGGCTATTCCCAGAAAATTCAAGATATGGATTTTATTTGCCATGTGAACATATTTCATATACGGTATTTTAACAGAAATCGTTTGCTAGTTTTTAGAAAACAAAAGATGTTCCATCTAGACGGTAGTTGGGAATGGGGGATTTTCTTGAAAATCTTCGTGTCGCATCCTTTGGAAGATACTAAACTCAAATACCAAGTTTGCTATTTATCTGGCTTTTCGTTTTTGAGTTATGCTGTTCACAGACGCGAACATATTTCCAAAAATGCTTTATTTGGATTCAGAGCGCCTCAAAACATGCATTTCCAGTGAAATCTCGGCATCGAATTTTTGGGTGGAATGTAGTATTTCCCTTACTTACTATTCGTAGCAGAGAAATTAAAAATACGGAACCGAGGCCAAAACATCTTATTTCCACAGTGAAGCACAGCGGAGGATCCTCCTTGTCTGGGATTGCATGAGGTATCGGCAATCTCCATATTATCGAGGGGATCACAAGAACATGGACAGTGTTAAGCAAGAGCTGCGCACGGAGAAAATGGGCCTCCAAGAAGACTGGATGTTTATGCAGGATGATGATCCAAAGCTGCTTTATACCCCGTCCCAGTCTCCAGATATTAACCCTATCGAACAAGTGTGGAACATCCTGGGGAAACACATAAGGAAAAGGGCAGCTTCCAACATAGAAGCACGGAAAACTGCTCTTGCGGAAGAATGGAACCAAATACTAAACTCGGAGGTTAAGAAAATTGTCCATTCTGCACCAAGAAAACTAGACGCAATAAATTAAAGCTAAGGGGTACCCCTACGAAGTACTCAAACCCAGCATTTTTGTAGTACTAAGTATTGTTTTTATGAGTGGAGGATTACTTTTTGTGGTTGAGAAATTTGCTAGTAAGTTTATTTTTATGGAAGTGACATTTTGTTTGTAAATTCTTGCTGAAGATGTCGTTTTAATTCAATAAATTTCAAATTTCAATAGTCTTCAGAATATAAAATTTTCTTAAGTTTTAGTAGTTTACGTATACTTTCTGTGCTGACTGTAGCTCAAAAACGACAAGTCGGTTAAATAACAAACTTGGTATTTAAATTCAGCGTCTTCCAAGGATGCGACACGTATACTCAAGAAAATCTTCCCACACCAAATTATTCCTTATATGGAAAAATTTGATCCTCAAAAATGGCTTACGTTTTTTATTAAAATGCCATTTGTTTAAAACATTTGTATGACAAATAAAACATGCGAATGCAACACATTAGATTTTTCGTAATATTTAATGTGTCTCCCCACTTTCCAAGCTTCGTGCTTTTGTATAACCAACCATATGGGATTAAACTATGTGAAAAATAATAATCATATCCGAATACATTCATAGCTCAATCTTCTTCAGGTAAAAATTGATTTTGGCATAAAATTTCCTATTATAGTGAGAATTCCGTGGACAAAATGTGTTGGTGTTATTTGTCTTTCAGCTGTTCTATTAGCATAGCTGTGTCTGCCCGTTTACACTTCCGAAACACTTCACTTGAGGAATCGCTTCAAGCATAGGGGTTGGAAAACTTCAACATGTTTCAAGTTAATTGAAATTGGTACAAAATTAAGGGTAGTTTCAACAGACTCTTAAAAATCTGACTTGGGTGCACCAGAGCACTACCTACGAGGTTGAAATTTATAAACCTGAGCCCTGAAATAACAAAATAATTGTACAGGCCAACATTTTATTACATGCATATTTTAATATTTCGATATATGGGGCCACAAACCGAAATCGCCTGCATTAGCCAATGCGTGCATTTACAACCTTGTTAATTATTAATTTACTTGCTTCCTAGGTTCTTCAAAATGACAACCAATAACGACATCTGCACGTAAAACGCTATCTCAGCTCCGCGTAGTGACACAAAGAAACCGGGTTTACAATGAAGATAGCGTGTCTATTGGTTTAAAGGCTGGTTATTAGTTGAGTTTCATAAACAATTTCTCGCGTCCACAATAACAAACACTTCACTAGTCCACATGTACCGGATTAAACGACAAACATTAATTATTCTTCAAGGGGAATTTTGTCCATCAGCCAACAGTGCTTGCCCTTCCCATGCCAGAGCAACTGGGTTCTTTATTCTTACGTGAAGTGTCGCTTTAGGATTTACCACCCCTCCCCGCCCTTAAAGAGTGCCACATTAATCCAAAAATATCTAAATAAAAGAGTAGGGTTCAAATATGTCTTCTGGTACTATTCAGCATAATTGTAAAGCGAGTCGTTCTTTCTAATGACATACTCTATATACTGAGAATTCAGCGACATCTGTCGCCGAAACATCTCTCTCAATTTTCGGCTATTAGATTATTCTCGTTGATATAATTATCTGATAGTTTAGTTCTAAAACCTAGCTCAAAATCATTTCAGAAACAGCTAAGTAAAGATAAATACTTCGCGACCATGAGTCCCGACGGGCAGGTAAACACGGTCTGATGGGCGCTGTCTGCAAAGGGCAACACAGTGTACGAGGGATGGGCTTGGTTTGTAACCCGCGTCGCCACTGCGTCAAGTCCAGTATCACTTCAACTTCATTTCTTTCGTCCTGGCTTTAATGCTTAGAAAAACTCCTATGCCTGTAAATGACATTTTGATCAAAATGTTTTATTTGTATTTCACGCCTTTTATTTTAGAAACAACTAACGCGTTTGACGCACTTTAACAAGAATAAATGGCTTCATATGGAGAAGAAAGTGTGTACCTTCGGCAACCAGGTTTTGAAAATGTATTACGGAATAAGGCCTTGTAGCGGATTTACACTGGTCTCCTTTTGGCTTTCTGGAAATGCAGGAAGGCTGAGCACCGCGATTGTAAAAAAAAAGGGGGCAGGTTTGACATGCCTGATATTACATGTGACATGTCACTGACGGACATCTATAAACACGGGACCGGGTCCGTCTACGCAGACCACACCCGCGCTAAACCCAGGATTGCTCGTGGGTCCTTTCCATTACGGACGGTGCCTATTTTATATCCCCCCCTGTCTGGTCAAGTTTAGGCTAGGACTCATCCTGCCCACCCTTCCAAACAGGGTCGGAAGTGGATACGCCACTTACGCGCGTCAAGCCAACGGGGCGAACCCTACTGGGGGAGACTACCGAACAACCTCGGTGGGGCCGACAGTTTCTAGCAACCGTCTACCAGCTATCCCTCATGACTGGTGCCGGAGAACCTCGAGGCGTCTCACAACCCCGCCTGGGCGGATAAACCAGCCAAGCGTACCCAATCTCCCATGGGTGTCGAGAACCACTGCCCCGCCGAATCCAACCCAATCCGAACTCCCTTGCGGGAGGGGGCTCGAACGGGTAAACATGGTCTGGCGATTGCTGTCCAGAAATGCCAGAGATGGGGGGGGGGGTTGGTTTGCAACCTGCGACGTTATTGCATTAAGCTAGTACTTGATTAAGCCTTGATTCACTGTGGATAGTTTGTCCCTTCTTTCGAATTCCAGCCATATGTAAATAATAAAGAAAGAATAAAAGTAACAAAAATGATATAAGTTGTAGTAGTATAGTATATACAGTAACGCGTGTTACCAGCAAGAGAGCCAATGCGTTAACACCTATTACGGCGGTTGCTGTTCTACTAGTATCAAATCTGGCAGCATGGGTGGGTTCATTTGCACACATAACACATTCCGTAGTAAACGTAGTAAACAAATCGACAGTACATGAGCAGATAAACAGTTACAGAACCCCGCTCGCCCCTTTGTGTGTGTGTGTGTGTGTGTGTGTGTGTGTGTGTGTGTGTGTGTGTTCCATTTATATGCAGCCTTTAACATTTAAGGTCATATAGGTGGCTTTGGAACAAACAGTTATTCATCGGCAATGATATTCTCTCTCTCTCTCTCTCTCTCTCTCTCTCTCTCTCTCTCTCTCTCTCACTAATACTACTCGATCACGATATTACTGCACCTCACTGTGCGGAAATCCGCATTTTGAATACACGCGGAAGCCAGTCCTGCGAAGTGCAATACTACTGTAGTCGAGTTTTACTTCCAGAATTTACTCTTACTATACTTCAAGACTAGGGAGGATGGGAATAACCCTGGCTAAGAAAAAATTACCATCCTACAGCCGGGAATCGAAACCGGGACCACTGGATTTGGAAGCTAGCATGCTAACCACCAGACCACAGAGGCAGTCTATTTCCTTTTGTCCTGGCTTTAAAGCTTAGAAATTCCTACGCTAACTTATAAAATATCAGACCTGACTCACCTTACCGCACATTTTACGATACTTTTCTACATAGTGAAATCGTCGCGGTTGTCAAGGTTAATAATTCCATTTTGTTAACACTATGTATACGCGGATGTAACTGACAACCCAATTGTATTAATGTAATCGCGAGAGATTAGAGGTGTCAATTGCCCAGTTTCCGATATCCCCAATAATTGAACATAGTTCATATACACACACTAACCTTAACCTAAACGCGGGTTAAATCTCGAAACCACAAGATTCTGTAGTTTCACTGCGACTAGCTGCGGCCTAACGGCCTACACTCCTCGCATTCGTCATATTAGCTATTTCTATCTCGTGGTATTTTTTGTTCAGGACTCCGTGAATTACGGTAGCCAGAAAGCGCATACTATTGGTGGAACCGCAATCTAATCAGTGAAGGTAAATATGGAACAAAGCCTAATATGTTATTTAGAATGTCCAATATTTTAAGGAACAAGCTTACACGCCTTCCATTACGGAAAATTCCGTACAAAACTAAAAACCATATCAATTTTTGCTTGAATCAACCTGAATTTCCATTGGGATTATACTTTTTCATTTTTGCCTTGAAACACCCACTCTTGCATTCACACTTTCTAGATCGCCCGGTATTGAGAATAATCAATCCTATTTTAAGGAAAAATCTAATACTACCAATTTCTTTACCTGGGTTTAATCAGGTCATACTGCGTATCTTTATTTCATCGCCAAGGTGAGATGAAAACAGCGCGCACAAACCTTGGCACCTCACCATCAGTGAGGCACGTCGTAAAGGCGGAAAACGAAGTCATATGGAATTCCCACAGTGTTTCCAACAGAAAACCGAGGTGCCAACGTGTTAAATTTTGGCAGTGGTCCGTATCACTTCCTCTTTAATGCGTTAAAGACGCTGTCTGCCCGCCATAACTTGCTAAACGTCATATTTCTCGCACCACATTGCACTCAAGGTAAGTTTGTCGTGAATTTGCCAAAACATAAAACACTTCACTTTCCTACACAAACCTTGAATTCTCAATTTCCTTCTCCGCTAAATAAACTCAAGGATTTTGTGCAATACAATAATTTCAAGCGGTTTAAGAACTGTTTGTACGGGACTTAGACGCAGTTTCAGAGTGTGTACATGAAAATGTAGGGCGATGCAACAAGAAGCAATTACCTTAACCAGCAATGTCGCGAGCACAGCTGTTCCATGTCATCCTTCTTTAATCCAATAATCGATGCGGAATCTAGTTTCACAACTGCAGATGCTTCTATAGTGTGTTCAATTCTGATTCTCATATTCCACTACAAATTTAATATGAGGATAAACTATGCAGGTCATGCATGTTGACATTGTTCATTTGTTCGCCAGTCTTCATCTGTAAACGTCATATTTCACGATTTTGTTATAATAAAATTTTTGCTAAGCTAAATTCAGAATTCTCGACATGGAAATGAAAAGCCGTTAAAAAAAGATGAATAGATTTAACATGGTTGCGATACAAGGAGTTAAATTGGCCACTGTAAGTACAAACCTAGCAAACCTAAGACAAAGAAAATTACCTTCTATGTTTTTATAAGGTTTATACCTATTTATTTATTCAACAAATTTTTGCTATTATTTTGCGGTCTTTTAACCACTACTGACGGCAATGCTGCGAAGGCATACGTTTTCTAGATTTCTTTAATTACTGCTGTTACTGTTTCTGGAGCTTATTGAATATCTCCTGATTACGTACAGTTCCAATAATCAAGTAATTCGCAATTCTACGTAACATAACATACAACCCGAAAAGAATACTTCACACATACTTAAAATAAATAAACATACATGTTAATCATACTACGTACAACACGGGACATATAAATAAATACATATCTTTAATGTGGTTTACTTGCGGCCAACGCAGCCTGGAACGTATAGTATGCATAGGCTACAATATAGGATGTAAACACGATAACCGCGCCACCAAACCAGCGATATTCCTAAATGTCCCGCGTAGCAACTTAAAGACTAAAGAATTTAAAATAAAAATATTAATGGCATATACATCACCCGCTTGGATTTATTTTAACCCTTTCATGATCCAATTATCTTTGTTTGGTTATTTTTAAAATCCTTTTAGCTTTTAGGTAAGGGAGTAGCTTCTAAATCAGGGTATGACTTTTTTATTTTTCTTGTTCTGGTTTTTGAAAAATTTTAAGTGGGACATATGTGTCCCACTGGACTTCTAAGGGGGATTTTTGGACTTGGGATGAGGATGTTTAAGTAAAGATTACACTACTTTTTGTGAAAAATATTGCTTTACTCTAAGCTATTTTTAATACAAAATGCAATGGTGGTGGTGGTCTACTTAAGAAAAGTTTCCAAAAATTACGAAAACATGAAAAAAATCCTAAAATAGCATGTACCTTGCGAACAACTCGTCAACCAGAATGTTACATGCTGATACTCTTCTAAAGCAGAGCAAAATCACAGGCTAGAACAGTAAAAATAAAAATATTGCACAATCCTAAACCAACATTATAAAAATGAGAGAAAAAAATCTGGTACCTACAGTAACAAGATTCGATCCTAGTACCTTGAGTTTTACTGTCAGCCACTTTATCCATTACGTTATGCAATCACATTTAAGTAAGCAGGCACAAAATGCTGCACTCAACATTTGCATACAGGAAGCCAAATATTCATTATAGTAAGAAAGATAATGTAGGTTATTTATGTTCCACAGGTAATAACTTAGAGACTTTATTGTTATCTTTGGCTTGTCTTAGCAAATTAAGTTTTTAAGCTAAATTTGAGGATATACAATTCATTTTCACAGTAGTTATCAAATAATATAAATTTAAGTGTTGAAATATGTCCCATTGGCCATGACGTGGTTCATCATATAACTCTTAGGGTTAAAAACTGATTATTTGTTGTAAGAAAACATTTCTACACAAGAAAGTTGCAAAACCTATGAGGTATATGTGAAAATCTACCACTTATGCAATTAATATATTTAAATTGCTTATCTCATAGAAAAAATGTGGAAAAAACTGCTAAAAACCAATAACTCACACGACACAAACTGCTTAGCATCAATCAACATGCCCGGCGGGAAAAAGCGTGAATAGAGCTACAACTATTTCAAGCAGCTAAATAGGCTTCCAAGAGATGGCAGCACATAGCAAAGATGGAACATATGAATCCCAGTATCCATGATATGCAAAAAACCTAAGTGGGATATACAAATCCCGCGGGTCATGAAAGGGTTAAAACAATAGGGTTTCAGTAAGAAAACAATGCTTTAAATAATACTGGAGTGCTATAACTTGCTAGCATGGTTATGTACTGTTAAATGTGCACGAAACAATGTTTCCCGAGTCCGAAAATGTAAATTTTATTGTACATGTTTTTGCATATTTTCGATTTTTTCGTAATTGCACAATATTTAGAGAATGTCGTTACAATTATACATATTTTCGATTTTTCACAGGAAAATGTTTAAAAAAATGTAATTAAACGTATTTCAAAACAAATTAATAAAAAGAAGGCGAATATTATATCAAAGAACTGCTGATGTAAACTTATTCAGTGGGACGATAATACAGATGCAGTTTGGTTTTGTTTGTGCGTGTAGAGTGATTGCGCTAAACTCCAGCGTTCTCTAGTTATAGTAGATAAAATGCCACCAGTGAAATCAAGTTTATCTACTCAACTAAGAAGGTGTGCTTACTACAAACGGACTAGTTTTATTTTGTGTTGCGTGTGAAAGGCGTAAAAGTGCAGACACTCGTTTCCAAGTGACGCAACATTTAAAAGCAGCAAAACATTTTAAAAATGTTTCACTAAAAAAAAGTTAAATAGTCAATGCTAAAGTCAATACGGGTATCCCAAATGAAGCAACTTGTTCCAACTTCAGCCACCCAGTTGTCAACCTTTAATAAGGAGCTATGTCAAGCTTTCGCTTGTGCTGACATTCCGCTCTATAAATTAGGACATCCTAAATTACGTGCATAGAAACTTACATAAAACAGGTATAACCACAGGAGTCTACTCTTTTCAAACATTATGTTCCATTACTTTATGAAAAAACAGTGCAAGAAATTCGTGATTCTATTAAGGATAATCTAATCTGGGTTTGCATGGATGAAACTCCAGATGCCTGTAAGCGATCTATATGTAATGTAATTGTGGGTACGCTCGGTGAAAATGGACTGTCAAAGGCTTATCTTCTAACAGTGGAAGAAATAGCAACGACAAATCATTCAACAATTGCGAAAATATTCAATAATGCAATGTTGCTATTATGGCCAGAGGGAATTATGTATAAAAATGTAGTTCTGTTTTTATCTGACGCAGCCCATATATGGTTAAGGCAGGAGGGGGGGGGGTAAAAACTGCTTTATAGTATAGACTGATTCATGTAACCTGCTTGGCGCATGCAATGCATCGCCTGAGTGAAAATATGCGCTTAAATTTTCCTACTGTTAATAGTTTAATATCAAGGTAAAAAAGGTTTTCCTTAAATCTCCGAGTAGAATCAGTTTGTTTAAACAGTTGGCTCCAGGAATTCCACTTCCTCCTGAACCGATCATTACGAGATGGGGGACCTGGTTACAGGCTGCCGTATATTATTGTAACAATTTTGACACTTTCGAGAACATAATTCAAGAACTAAATGAAAACAAAGCAGAAAGCATTGTTGAAGCGAAGGGATGGGGTAAAGCAGGAATTAATTTACATTAAGTCACATTTCAACTGCATTTCTACAGTGAGACAGTATTTTATATCACAACACTGTAAATGCCAGAGTGATTGTAGTGTAAATTAGCATTATCGTATGACAATGATTTGAGATGTTTGTTAATTATAAGCATTGTTAGGAAATAAGTTTACACGGCCTCACTGAAACTGACAATAGGAGCGGGTAACAATGAGCGAGGGGGTGAGTTGTTTATCAATTATAAGAGACAAGCAAATGACGCCAGATTAGCGCGCTTTTCTTTAGAAATGGAGGGAATATTTTCCCTAGAGCATACGTGTTCGTAATTTTGATTGGATATAAAAATAGACGCTAATGTTGGCGCGCTTTATTAACCAATAGCAGCTCGATTATAATCTTTAGGCATATCGGGGTGAGGGAGTATAAATTATGAAGCCAGAGACGGGAAACGCACAGTCCAACACAATCATTCGCGGGTTACACGTCACACAGTCCAACAGAATCATTCGCGGGTTACACGTCACACAGTTTAATAGAATCATCCACGGGTTACACGTCGCGCAATTCTACAGAATCTCTCGCGTCGTAAAGTTAGTTAAAAAATGTGAAATACGCGAATTAATAATGTGCGGCAAATAAGTGATTATAGTTACATTTGAAAATATAACAGTTTCAGTCAGGCATGTATCAAGAGTAATTATGTTAAATTACTAAAGTGTGGCAGCAATAAAAGTGTAAAAACAAATTCTTTTATCAGTGTTATCTTTTAGTAACAACTCCTTTCCGTTTACACACCCTGTTTAAGAGATTTGCCCGACTTGTAATAATAGCTAGCCGGATAACAAAGAACCCAAAATTCAAACTAGTAATACAAACAGGCGCTCAGCAAATAAGATAACACAAAGTTACCGCCACAACAGCCATCACATCGCTGGAACGAAATGACGTACCACGTGTCACAAACTTAACTTGAATAGGTCTCTCGCTAAAATCTGCGCCAAGTCAAGTTGCAAAAAAAGTAGTTGAAAAATTGAACATGTACTACAAAAACATCCAGGGTACCATACATTACAACAAATTGCAAATATCATTTCTGGTAAAACGGAGAGCAAATTGTTGGACACTGAAGAAACATTGTCGCTGGAAGAAATTGTAAAGTTTAAATATGTACCTATAGCGTCTGTTGTTGCCGAACGTTGTTTTTCTCAGTACAAATCAATTCACAGAAGCAACAGAGAATCGTTTCTGTTTTCAAAACTTAAAATGGTTACTCTTATACAATGCAATGGGAAGAATTAAGTTCAATTCAGCAGGAGCTGTTCCAGTTCACAAATTCAGTGAGTTTTACATTAATTTATTATTTTAGTGGATTATAATCAACTTGTATTTTCCAATATAACGAATATTAAATGTCGATTTTTAAAAATTATTATTTCACCATTTTTGTGAGATTTTGAATAGTACATATTTTCTAGGTTGTTAATGCACATATCGCTGTTTTAAACCGCATAATTACATACATATTTTACGTTTTTTAATGCATAACTATCCGAGCCCTAGTTATAACCTTAAATTGTACTGCGTGTTAAAATCTCTTAATTTTATTATAAACCGTCTGAAAACAAAATAAAACACTAAAATGTTACACAAATTATTAAATTTGCAAAGCCGTATAAGGCTAACATGCATATCCCTCATTGAAAAATTAACAATTCTAAAACACGATGACCGATTTGTATAAGATACGTTAACGGCTTCGAGGCCCAAATTAATTTACCCACCAATCTTCGTTCTTCCCAATTGCTTTAACGAGATCTACATTTTTTGTGTAGTAAGATTTTATCTCGTGGTTTACCAGTTATGCAGAAGTCATTCAGAATGAAGAGAAGTTCAGAAGCTAATCCCGGAAAATTCAAGATACACACTTCACTTGCCAAGAAATATATTAAAACACGTGGTATGAAAATCAACTCGAAGAAATGTCTAAGTAAAGAGTAGTTTATGGTGAGAGGGATTTTCTTGAAAATCGTGTCGCATCCTTGGAAGATGCTGAACATGAATAAGTTTGGTTTTTAATCGACTTATCGTTTTTGAGTTATGCACACTTTTTCCTAAAAATACTTTCAGGGGGGGGCGGTTCAGAGGAGCTGGAAACATTTACGGTAGCATCTCGACATCGAATTTTTGGGTGTAATGCAATACTTCCCCTACTTACTAAACGTAGTAGAGAAAGTAAAAAGATGAGCGCGTGTATATCAAAGAGACAGTATTAACTCAGAAACAAAAGTACACGATGAATACCACACTTTCATTTAAATCCAACATTCTTAGGATGCAACACGAAGACATTCCCCAAATTTCCAACTCAACTATCCTTTGCATGGAAACATTTTTATTTTAAAAATTATTCTAATGATTTTTATTACACCATATGTTTGTGGCACTGGGACGAAGATCAACTTTCCGTAAATAACCTGTGAAGTTCTTTTCTTTCTAATTGAGTTTTGTATAATTGGTAACTGACAGACCAAAACTTTACGAAAAATGCAGATCTCGTTTAAATATACAATTTATATCAATGTTTATAGCATTAACCATTTCCGAGATATTCGCCGTTGTTTGTATTTTTCAGTATTTTAAATCATACATTTTTTGGGGGGAAATGCAAAGTCCCGTGAGGTCATGCAAAGAGTGTGCAGTATCAGACCAGCATATAACGACCTGCTTTTTAAACATTTGACTGTCGTTCTAGTAGCTATGGCAAAAGGTGTACTGAAATCACTTCGGCCCACATATTTAACAGCAAGTAGAAGAAAACAAAGTGGCGTATAAATCGAGTGATTTTAACTTTTTTGTGTTAGTGTGTAAAACAAAACAATCGCATTTTCACCTTAAATCATCTGCTTAAGGCTGAATCAATAGCTGGGAACGAATCCAGAACGAGAACGACAAATTTAAAAATCTGATGTTGCACTCACATGACTTTCTCTACTCTTGTACAAACTATTTATACAAACGCCTACTTTCCATGTACTTCATATTAATAGAGATAAACATTTGCAGAAATTATCTTATTGCTAATTTTCTTGTAGGTGCAAGGAGAATATGGTAGGCTTTAAGCGATAGTCAAATCGTTTAAGAGCCAGTTGCTGTGTAGCATTCATTCTCTCTGCATGTCTAGGACATAAAAAAATCTGATGTGTTACACTCACATGACTTTCTCTACTCTTGTACAAACTATTTTTACAAACGCTTATTCTCCATATGCTTCATGTTAATGGAGATATCGAGATGTCAATCTTATTGATTATTTTCTTGTAGATGCAAGGGGAATATGGTAGGTTTTAAGCGATAGTCAAATCTTTTAACGCTGGTTGCTATGTGGCGCATTCCATTCTCCTTGCATGTCCAGGACATAAAAAAAATGAATAACGAATTTGAGAAAAAGTATAAGTATTGGAAAATTTAAGGGAATAACAAGCAATATCTCGCAAACGGTTCACTCAACAAAAGAAATGTATATGACATAAATTGTGTATTTTAACGCGATCTACATTTTTCGTGTAGTAAAAGTGTCTATCTCTTATGGTTTACCAGTTATGGAAAAGTCGTTCATAACGAAGAATACTTTTGGAGACATTCCCAGAAAATTCGAGATATACATTTTATTTGTCATGACAATATCTTAAACATATGATATTTTTAATCAAAATCGTTAGAGCCGTTTTTGAGAAAATTAAAATTTTCGAAAAATGTTCCATGTAAAGGGTAGTCTGGGGTGGGGGGATTTTCTTGAAAACCTTCGTGTCGCATCTCTGAAAGATACTGAACCTAAATACCAAGTTTGGTGTTAATCCGACTGTTCGTTTTTGAGTTACGCTGTTCACAGACACACAGACAGACACACACACGGACATGTTTCCAAAAATGCTTTTTTTGGATTCAGTGAGTCTCAAAACATGTATTTCCGGTGAAATCTCGGTATCGAAATTTTGGGTGGAATACAATACTTCCCCTACTTACTATACGTAGTAGAGAAAGTAAAAACGAATAACGAATTCCCATTTGATAAAAAGTATAAGTATAGGAAAATTCAAACAAATAACAAGGAATATCTTGGAAATGGTTGACATAAATTGTGTGTTTTACAGAGATCTATATTTTTTGTGTAGTAAAATTTTGTCTACCTCTTACGGTTTACTAGTTATGCGAAAGTCATTCAGAATTAAGAGGACCTTTGGGAACATTCCCAGAAAATTCAAGAAATACATTTCATCTTCCGTGAAAATATCTTAAACATATGATATTGTAATCAAAATCGTTAGAGCCTTTTTGAGAAAATCAAAATTATCGAAAAATGTTCCATATAAAGGGTAGTCTGGGGTGGGGGAGTTTACTTGAAAACCTCCGTGTCACATCCTTGGAAGATACTAAACTCAAATACTCAAGTTTGGTATTTATCCGAACTCGCTCTCACACACATACACACAGGTTTCCAAAAATATTTTATATGGATTCAAGGTATATATTCCCATATTACTATACGTATTAGATACAGTAAAAATACATGCATTATAATGTGAGCGTCCACAGTTAACGGGAAGCAAGTCTCGGGAATGGGAAAGGACTTGTTCAAATTTTAATGGGAACGACATATAGATACGTATTACACTTCACTGGAAAAAGTATTCAAGGCGGCCGTGACGTGCAACAGCCACCGGAACTCTCTCTAGTCGGTAGCTGGGAAAATCAAACCTAAAGGAATTCCGGGCAAATGTGCGTTATTTCTTTTAGTGAAAGCTGCACTTGTTTGTTTATACGCAAGTCAAAACTGGCTACCGCCTTAATAAAACTAAAAAGAAAAGAAAAAAAAAACACTAAAGTTAACAGAACAAATAACCTTAGCGTACTCTATAAAGAGGTGGCGCTTGGTAAGGTGTTTTCCCCAGAGGAATCGGAAATAGTAATGACCAGGCATACGAATTTCTAGCCATTAAAGCCATGACATAAGGAAGTAAAGTTGAACTGTTTCGGGACTTTACGCAGAGACATCGCAGGCTACAAAGCAACGCGTTTGCACACACCCCAGACCGAGTTTACCTGTCCGTCAGTGACTCACGGTCGCTGTTTACATTCTTTTTATTGATAATGGTTTGAGTGTAGATAATTTGCGACCAACTACTTAACAATTCCTATGCCCGTCAATGACTGCGTTTAGAAAATGTTTGACATTGGCTAACCTGCATTATGTTTGAGTTACAAACAAATGAAGTCCCAATGGGCAAAATCGACTTTCCACTTTTCTATCGACATGGTCATCAATATGCATTCCCGCTCTCGTTTCCGGTGTACTGTGAATCAAAATATTGCACACTGTTTTGCTTTCGTTGACGTTTCCGTTCTGGGGAGGGATTATTTAGAATCAGTCTTTTTTCACTCTTTAAGAGCAAGGGAAAACTCTTAAAGATTTCTGGACTTGCAGAAGAGATGTGTGGGTGTCGGGCGCGGCAATCGTTAGAATGCTGATGGCGGCTCCCTTGCAGGTAGATCCCCTCATTATCATACACAGCGCTGCCCATCAGGGCATTGCCCTCCGTCTGGCTCTGCACAACCAGCTGATCCAAATTAGCTACGCACTGCAACGGAACCACCACCATTCATTCGTGATCAACCCGCCCCTCTAAACACAAAAGAAAGCTATCTCCAGGTAAATGGTGCTCCAAACTAAAGTCTCCAAAGATATTACAAGAAATCTATATGAAGCCCGTTCATTATTTAACTAAGGAGCATTCAAAATTGTACATTTGCAAGTAACTCTAAGAACGACTCATTTTTCATGCCTTCGGTTAACCCTATCGCTGCTAATGCCTTCTAGGATTTGTTTGATAACTTCCTTGGTGGTCAAGAGCGTGCCCTAACCCGTAATATCGAAGCACTGCAAGTCATTTGTGTGTGCCATTTTAGTTTTCCGCAAATCCTTTGCACTTACACTTCAGTATACATTGTACCTGTAAATAAACAGATAAACAAAATACTATATACATTAAACAGTGGTAAATATTGGGGGATAGCAAAGGATTCAATCTGTTCTTTTGGAAAATTATCATTCCATAGGTTGGTTGGCAACATTAAGTGGCCCGCTCCCCTTATTTTACGATCTGCACATGTATAGTCGCAGGTAATTGGTACTACACTATATTCACTCTTAGGTTGATCCGCGGCAAAACAAACCCACGTGGTCAGCGCACCGTGTTGCCAACACGGTAGCAATGCGCCCAGGTAAGTAGTCCCATGCTAATCTCTGAATTTTAGGATGAATTTATCCTTAAATAGTATAATATTCTATACAAATACCTAAGGTTTTATTTAACGCTGATTTATACCGTAAAACAGAGCTACAAGTCCCATGATACAATTTGTATGAGTCACCTGACATCCGGGTAGCGCAGAATATGGTTTACAGCCAGAAACGAGCAGTTGTGTTTAGTATTATGGAGGACAGTGAATTCGCTCTTGTGTTTTCGTCGAATTACGTAAAGCATTAGCCGCGCAAACCATTGACTAGTGATGAAAAAGCAATAGTGTTGAATCTTTATTATAAGTTACGTGAGAAATATCCAACACTTTCCGCGAAAGAAATGGCGAAATTAACTTCTGAGTTCACCGGTGTTTCGAGTACAAGTATAAACAGCGCTTGTGCAGAAAAATCTGAAACGAGAAAAGTGGTCGCACCCGGAATAAAAAAGAAAAAGAAAGCATATGAAATACGCGATGCAAGAATGTAGTGATCTTGAGAAGAATGCAATTCGCGTAACAGTGCACAATTTCGTTTTTAAAATGAGCCGCCAACAGTTAATAAAGTATCGCTTCCAGAGAGCGAATAAATTCAGTTATCGCATACCGGTTACTTTATTTTTCGCTCATTTATTTTAGAATTAACTATTATTATATGTGCAGACGTTTGTTTTGTTACAACTATCATTCTTATAATCTTTAACCCTAAACAGAATATGCTAGTCACGCACATGGTCTGAAAGTGACAGTATTTCTAGTGCGAATGGCGGAAGGATACATTATAACGGTGCACTGGTCACCTGGGGTTTGTTTTGACGCGGATCAACCTAAGAGTGAATACAGTTTAGATGGTTACAGAGCACCCTCCTGTGGTTATAGTGAAGTGAGTGGGTCTCCCCGGAGTCTAACGGCTAACATACCTGACTGGGAATTTAGTCTCCACGTGCTCCTAATAAGAGTTTTGGTTCTGCTTAAAAAGTTGGCTGTTCCTGTCGTGTTGACACTTATTTCTGTTTAGCAATCTCGCTAAATTGAGTTTTTATTAATTCCTTTCTTTTATTAACCAATTTCTTTAACTGCCATGGTTCTTAGCGTCTCATTCTGTATTGGGTGTGAAAGATCGGAAATGTTGCTCAGGGGACTCCATCAGGCTTGAGGTGCTTTATGTGCTGTAAATGGACGACACGGGACCACCGGCTTTACTCCCCTTCGAAGGGAAGCCGTGCTAAGGATTTTTTACACCCGGAAGGGGGGAAAAAAATCCATCGCCCTTAACCGGGTATGGACCCATGATCTCGGGCTAGCAGGATACTCCTGGCCTAAACCACGGAGGACGATAGGACCACCTCGCGTACGCTCCTACTAGTGGTGGCTTTAGATTGGCTAAATATTAAATTTCACATTCTAAACCAAGGCTAGTGCTGTGACATGAGCCTTTACGAATTAGTGTGCACATTATTTCATAACACATTTTTTTTTCTTTTTTAAATCTATGATTCAGCAAAAAAAAAAATAACCTTTTGCTACTCATCTGTAGGGTTCCTTTCTGTAAATACAGATATCGGATGAAACAAATTTATTCTGCATTTGCTTCTCTAATTTTAAACATCCTGCTTCTAATTATACAAGGAAATATCTCATTGCGCTGCGTATAATTAATTATTGTAATCAGTGCTGAACCAAAGCAGCTGATGGCTGTGAACGAAGCTCAGGGTTCGATTATAATCACATCAGGTTTTTACACAAAGTAAGTAATGTTTTGGCAATTTTACTAATGAGCGTAGAAAAGTATTCAAATACCATTTCACACAAGGTAAGTTTTTATTCAAGAATATTTTAATAATACTCTCAAGAACTCCCCTAATTTATTTCAGGCCTACATTTCAAGAAAACAAAAAGCCAAAGTGTTTCATTTAATTTTTTTCAAACTTTCTCTTGTTTGACTTCCTTGCAGATCCTTGAAGATGAATGTCCCTCCTCAACATCCAACAGTAGTTGGCCATCATAGTTTCATTCCATCTCCCCTGGTACCTCCTCTCCATTTTCTTAATATCTTGGTGAAAACGTTCATCCTGCTCTTCACCATGTCCCAGATTTTCTGGAAAGCAGTCGATATGTGAATGCAGAAAATGCACCTTTACACTCATGTTACAACCCATCTTCTTGAAATTTTACAACATTGTTTCGACAATGGCCATGTGATTAGGATCTTTGTTATTGCCTAAGAAGTTTTCAGTAACTCATCAGAAGACGGTCCATGCTTCTATCTCTCTCTCATTCATTGTCTTCTAAAAATCTTCATCCTTCATCAATTTCTTTATTTGAGGACCAACAAAAATTCCAGCCTTTAATTTGTCTTGTGTAATGAAGGGAAATTTCTTGGAAAGGTACTTGAAGCAGGGTCCATCCTGTGGTAGAGCCCTTACAGATTGCTGCATGTTCAATGTCATAAAAGTGCATCAACTCGTTTATGTTATTGCAGTAAACCAAGGACTCGATTTGTGAGAAAAAAGGAACTAGCTCTTGTTCTGTGTCTGTATCATGAGTAATGTGTTCCTGGTTCCAGAAAATTATTTTTAAGACGGGAGCCTAGTAACTGCAGATTCCTTAGACAAATTCAAATCACGTACTAGATCATTTAGTTCACTATGAGAGAACAGTTGTGGAGTCACGTCGTTTTCAAGGCGGTAGACATCATCAGAATCGTCTTCGGTGATTGCATGAGGTTCACTTTCAACACCATCTTCTTCCAAGTTCTCTAAAACAGCTGGAGGAAGTGGAGCAGGCAGATCTTCTCCGTGTGAAACTGGCCTGATGGCTGAAGGAATACTTGGATACACAATGTGTTTCTTATTTTTCGAATTGCACCCCTGAACATTAACTAAACAGAAATAATAGTCTTTAAGGTGGTCTTTAGGCTCCCTCCACACCATAGGAATTGCAAATGTCATGCATGATTTCTTTCCTTTTATCCACAATCTTAACCTCTCAACACAATAGCGGCAAACTGTCTTTGGAGTCCAGGCCTTGTCTTGGTCACCAAGTTTCATTTTAAAATAAGCATGGTACACTTTTTTTCATCACAAAGTCTGTTATATCAGTTCTCTGCTGAAGCACTGTATAATTTTCACAAATGTAGCAGAAAACATTTGGATTGTTCACACACTTGCGTGTAGACAAAGTATTTATAACTTCAATCACGATATAGCACTGGTAATGCAAGCCTCTGATATTAACAACAATGCCTAAATTACAAATAGCAACCAGCATTTACAGGTGTAACAACCTAAAGACTTACAAGTCTGTATTGAGATATTTCCCTCCAAGAAGTGATAAATTTCCCTTCAACAATACTCATCTACCGGCTCAACTCTATATTTTTGAAGTGTAATTGTGAAAAAAATGTACGTGATAGAAAATCTAAAAACAATTGTGAAATCAGCATAAAAAGTGAGTCAGAATCACTATTAGTTTTCAGTCATCCGATATCATGCAGACTAGTGTTATTGGTCCCAGTTGTAAATCACCACATTTTACTTACACGCATTCTCGGCATCGAAGCTCTGAATTCTATTTGCAGAAGCATTGTTAATTACTCTGTAACGCTTCACAAGGTAAATGATGAATTTAGATCTTTCTTAAATCAATACAATATCCTGAAACAATTAGCTATAAGATGTCCCCAGGCCAGGCCATCTGCAGGAACAAAGATCTGTTTACACGCCATTTCAGTTTATCAGCGCTTATCGGAAGTTTCCACATGTGGGCGATAAGACTGTGTTGCGTAAAATGTTCCAGAATAGTTGGAATTTCTACACTCTTCCACAGCATGCGTGTTGAAAGTATCCTTTCGATTGAGTTATTAGGCATTCAGCAAGCACTTCGTTACCATAACTTTGGGCAAATAAATGCAGTAACCAACATTGCAAAAACTGACCTTACTCAGTGTTGTTTTCAAAATCAAGAATGGGAAGATTCCAGTTCTCCACTGGACTGATGTATGAAGCTGCAGATATCTTCATTCCGGAAGCTAACAAAACCGATGTGAAGAAACCGGTTCTTGGCACAAATACTGAAACTACAGAAAATGTTTCAGTTCAACAAGTAGACCGGGATATTAAATAACTCCAAGAAAGAATACAATAAAAAGAGAACGGTCATATGTTAAAAAAATTTAAATTGAGTTTTATTTATGGACACACTATAACTACTATGGTTCTTAGCGTCCCATTCCATATTAGGCGTGAAAGACCGGTAATTTTGCTCAGAGGCCTCTTTATCAGGCTTGAGGTTCTTTTACGTGCCGTAGTGACTGCTACATACCCAAGTCAATGCACTTTATTCAACAATTAGTTTTCTGTAAAGTGCCTTAATATATGCCAAGCCCTTACTTTCATAATGCAACAGAAGTATTGAATGATTGAACACCTACAAGAGTTTGCTTCCTATTTCTACTGCCTTCATGGCCGGGAGAGTTATCTCTAACATTTTATAACACGGTGATATATGTAACCATTTAGGGTGAACATATGAAGTAAAATTAGTATTTATTCGATTAGTATACCTGGTTGCTCCCTGATTTCCGCACTGTCTGATCCTTCGTTTCTGTAACAAACCAGTGAGAGGTCCGCGACACGAACGCAGGATCATACATGTTGAGGCACGAACCGGGGTCGGAGATGCATTTTATCGCGCTTAACCATGCAAATGCAACGAAATTTGTTGAGTGCAAGTTGTAATAAAACACCGATCCGCTAAGCCGCTTTATAACAACGGCTCCAAACGTCCATCATTGATTTGTTGGATAATTCCGCAGGTCTCGCCACGGATTAGTAATCTGTAATAATTGGAAGTAATTATTCAAGAAGGAATTAATTCCAAAATACTCTTTTACAAGCCACTTGTTTTAGAGAAGTATTGTTCTTTCACAAGCATGATTTGTTTTTTACTATTTATGATACACATATTTAATTTTGTCTTACAAATAACACAAGTTTCTTGCAAAACTATGTCAAATTACCATATTTGGCTACGGCCCCGTTTCCGCGCTCTAGCTTCCCTCCTCGCCAAGCGCTCTGCTTGCATTTCACCAGATTCTCATTATTTGTTCCCACTAACGAGAGACAAATGATGGGAACCTAACGTACGTGCAACCCACTCAGAGTTTTCAAGTTTAGGCACCCAACAGTGATTTCCGATCTATGGTTCATTATATCAAAATAGTCTTGTGGAAGTTCTATAGCATCAGAAGCATTTGCACTGTTTTCGTGGACTCCTGCTATTGGATATTAAAGTTAAGTAGTGCAAACATTAGAGTTTCGGTTAGCCCGAATGATGGGAATACGGCTCAAAAGGAAAGCTATCCACTTGCATCTTAAGTGTCTGAAATAATTATTTAAATATGACGGATAAGCTAAGGCCGTGTAGACATGTACTCCGAACTCCACACACAACAATGTAACAGGAAATGACGTCATCCCATTTTTCTGACCGCGATAAACATAACTCGTTTCACGCAAGTTTCATTCTTAAAGCTAACAGCTGAAAGCTTGCCGAGAGAATTCAACTCATCAGTTCTTTTATTTACTTTACATTCTTTTGGAAACGTACACATCAAAGTTGAATCTGTATCTCCAATTGTGGATTTACAAACAAAACAAAACAAAACAAAAAAAACTGCAATTTCAAACCTGGATTACGAAATAACATTTCCTGCGAACAATTTTGAAGGACCTAGAAAACGAAGTAACACCTTTTTTTTGGGGGGGATGCCTTAGGAGAGTCAAACGATTTATCGGCCAGAAACGCTGGCTGGTCTTATCGGCGGTCTTTCCTTTGAAACTTGTTGCCTAAGGCAATGGTGTTAATTCATATTCGCTTGTCGTTGGGTTTCTTGCACTCTGGGCTTTCATCATTAGATCACACACACACACACACTTCCAGACTCTGGTGAGGATAGGGGATAATCTTGGCTAGAGAAAAATTCCCACCCCTCAGCCGGGATTCGAACCCGGGACCCCTCGCACAGCAGGCATATGCTCTACCGACTGAGCTACGGGGCCAGCCAATAAAAGCTTGTAGCAGCAATTGATTACTTATTTACCCTTCATTGTAAAAGAGTCTTGCAATAGATTTTCTAGGTTATGTTGATCACAAGTATTTTCATTAGACTTGGTTACATTTTTTTTTCGCTTTGGAATACTGATTCCCATTGAATTGCCTTTCTTTTCTTCGAACTGGAATCCATTTTTCACTACATAAACTTTAAAACATCTATTTATTTCCACAACCACCTCCAAATGTTTTGTTTTATTTGACTAAAACCATGTGTACTACATATTTAAATAAGTGAAGAACAAAGATGCCTGAAAATGAGGAGTCAATTCAAAATCGATCAAATTTGGTTGAGGACGAAACTATATTTCTGGGCATACAGCGGCTACCTTCATAACCCATGCAATTTTTTTTAACTACAAGAAATATCCTGAAAATAGAATAAAAACAAAATTGTGAAATTTGGAGAAATTTTATATTGGCTACTTAACACCAAATAAACAGGTTCATTGTTCCTTGGTGTACCGTTGAGGCAGAGCTGAAGTTACCAAGGTATCAATAAAGTTTAAAGGACTTAATGGGGATCACTGGAGTTGCCAGCAGTTTAAGCCCGCATCCAAGTGTGTACTCAGAATATCATAATTCCGAGACAGCATTCTCGTTCGTGGAATTAGACCGTGTTATGTCTTCCCTTATTAGTTATTATTAAGCCCAAAATAATCAATTCCTAACAGAAAACCAACATGAACAAAAGTTTGGACGAAGTGGTTCCTTTCCTAAATTCGTATGGGTGCATTTAAAGCAAATTTGTTTTAACTGCATGAACCCATTACTTATGGAGCCGATGTATTTCTCATGTTCGGCGAGAACATGCTCGCCAACTGCGCATCTTAAGGCGCTAACGTCCGGCTGCGGGCGAACTGCCCAGCACTGTGAGGGCAACGACCCCTCGTAAGAAACAAAAAACAGAAAAGGGGAGGCCGATGACCACCCGGCTCCGCTGACGACGCGCGTAGGCACCTGCTCTTCTCGGGACCTTGGTTCTTCTCTCTAGCACGGTAATGAATGCACACACATCAATTGATGAACAGTTCTTTTACAATTGCGCTATTTATTCACGTGTCTTGGAATACGTGTTTGATTCCTCCCTCAGTGTATAGGGCTTTACTTGAAAAAAATTTTGCTGTACTCAACAATACGTGCCCAAAGAGAATGCAGCGAAAACAGGTATCAAAGCAGCAGGAGAAAAATGCAAGGAATCGTTAGTGATTTCAGAAACTGCAAATTTATTTGTTAATGTATACTACATAAATACAGCTATAAATGGCTTCCGACACCGAAACCATAATCAGTTGCGCGCAACAAGTGTCGCATGTTTGTGGACAGATGCATTAAATAAACCGCCCGGCAGATTAGCGTTTAATTTTCGTTGCGAATAACAGTTTACAGCACATGGGGGCTTAACGCAAACACCCCTTTTGATGACATAACAGACCAATTTAAAGTAATCAAATTAAAGACACTGTATATAACACCTGCACGAAGTTCGCCACTACATGTGCCAATATCCGCTGGACCGGTTCTTCCGTCGCTTACAACATGCTATTCTAAGCAATATTTTCGGAAACGAAGAAACGACATGCGCACCTCTGTGTAGAAAGGAACAAAATATCACAAATAGTTTAGAAATGGCGTGATACAAATCGTGGTGGAGGTAGTTGAGGCTTTCTCTATGACGAATCCACACACATTCTTTGCATTTCAAAGTGTTCATATAAAAAGTGATTCCTTTATCCATGTTACGTTATTCGTGATGTACTCATATTTCAACTAGGAAGGATTTCAAATAACGCATGAAATTCTTAGTTACAGATAACGTGCGGAAAGACCATTCAAATGTCTAGTGGTGGATGGGGAAAATAATTTACGTACCTACATGGGATATTTAAATAACCGCCTAACACTACGAAAAAAGTATTTGACACAGTCTTATTTTTTAACTTCTGTTCACAGAATGTATAATTAATTTGTCACAATTTCTCGAGTATATTTTAATCCACACCGTTTAAGAGCTTTTTTTTCAAAAAGCTTTATTTAGGGTCGTTTTAACCTTCCTAGGTTTTATCGCGACCTTTCATGTACAGTTGTTTACATTATTGGACTACAGTATAATACTTGCACATTATGTACACATACAGGTTACAATTTGGTTAAATGTATTGATATATATTAATTAATTTAAGAAAAGTGATTACTCTCTGAATGAAAGTTGCATCATTGAGTGCTGCAGAAATATTTCTGGGCATACCAACCTGACTACGTTGATTTTCAAATTTTGGACATGTTAGTATAATATGTACTACTGTTAATGCTGTTTTACATGTTTCACAAATTGGTGGAGAGCTTCTATTTAACAAATAAGAGTGTGTCAGTTTGGTATGCCCAATTCGTAGTCGTGATATTACAACTTGGTTTCGCCGCTGTAGCAGTCTTATTGGATATTCTTGAGTTGAAGTTCCACGTGCATCATGAAGTTTACTTGTAGAGTTGTTCATCCAGCTGGTCAGCCATTCTTTGTGTATTTACTTCTTAAAATGTGTGACTGCATCTTGGAGAGGTATTTTGATATCAGTATCTTGTGTTGATAGTTCTGTAGCTGCAGATCAGCTCTTTCATTATCGGGTATGTTTATATGAGATGGTATCCACATAAAATTGAGTGAGTTTTCTAAGTTATAAAGGATGGTAACAAGATTATGTATTTCGTTTACAATACTATTGGTAGAGAACGTGTCTTGTATTGCATTTAAGGCTGATAGTGTGTCACTGATGATTATGTAAGAGTCACTATGCGCAGCTTCCAGAGCGTATTCTAGTGCCTTTTTAATAGCATATAATTCACAGCTATATATAGAGAACAAGGACGGTAACTTGTATAAGAGGACGATATCTCCACATATCACAGCACATTTCTTTCTTTCTTTTGAGAAGAAAAACAGCGTTCACAGACACATACTCGCTGACTTTTCTAAATAGGTCTTCTTTAAGGTGAATTCCGAATATCGAATTTTTGTGGAATACATCCACCTACTGTATGCAAACTGTAGTAGTCTGCAAAGGGACGAGGATTTTGACTCTCGGTGAGGAACCCAGGCTTATCAATAGCAGAAAGACCTGCGTCCTGGGCTATAAACGATACTGTCACGTATATGGCAAATGTTAAGCCCTTAGCTCCTATTCGTGACGTTATGATGGGAGGTCATTTCATTCCATTGCGGAAGGCAGTTATCACCTAGGCTACAACGCCCTTGGGCGACTTGTACTTGCCACTCACGGCCTGGTCTTCCTTCGGCAGGCCACTCTCGATATTACGATGAGAAAGCGAAAACATATTGCAAACGGAGAGCAGAAAAAAAACTATAACGTAAGCAATTCTGGGAACATTATTCTTTCCTGTGTCTGTTCTTCGCTAGTTCTGACATCACATCCGTCAACTAAGCTCAACGTAATATTTGCACGCCGTCTCGACCAACGCTTCCGAGAAACTCGAGCTCTCCGGAATTTTCATTCAGGTCAAAAATGTGAGTAATCTAAGTTATTACACATGCCACACTCAGTTAAATTGGCCACATTCAAAATTTCCTAACATTTAATTTTTGTTTATTTCATTTAACGGGAAATTTTTTTTGGTTAAAAAAAGTTTGGTTCATGTATGTAACAAATATTTCATGTATACATATTTACTCATTCTGGCTATCAGACCTCGCGAATGCCCAGAAATATACTTTTTTTCCCAGCCGAACTTGAATTGACTGCTCATTTTCAAATATCTTGTTCTTGTTTGAATATAGTGCACATGCTGACCATCATCTGCTGGCTGTGCAGAACACCACACATCACGTGGTTTTTGTAAAATCAAAACAAAACATTCTGTGCTATTAGCAAGATTGTGAAAACAAGTGTTTTATAGTTTACGTAGTATGAAAAATGGGTTCCAATTCAAAGAACAGTAAGAAACGAAAGAGTCAATTTCGTGGGAATCAGTATTATAAAGCGAAAGAGAATGTACGCTGGCCTGGTGAAAAAAATAAAAAGAACATAACCTAGGGGTATTTTATAAAAAATCATCTTCAGTAATACAGCAATATAATTGAGGTTAACGACTTTTTATTATAAAATTCGAGGTTTCGAAATAATTATTTAATGACGAGCATGAATTTGAAAGCTCAATTAGCTTATCTAAGAAAAATAAGGAAGGGACGAATTTCGCACAATAATTACAATGCGAGAACGATGCCATTTTTTAAAATTACCATTAGTGTAACCACCAAAGTGGCTTGTGTGTTTCATCTCTTATTATGCGGCGGTAACCATTCTTTTATATTTTGAATTCGCGGATCACCAAATCTAGCCAGTTTTACAAACGCGAATACGAAAATGCATGAGAATAGGCTTCCTAGGTTCCTAGCCGAAATCGAAACAGAGCTTATAAGAACAAAAAAGTGAATGTAAGAAAAAATTTCTGATGCGACACATTCACATGACTTTCTCGATCCCCTATCTTTATTAGTGGCTAAACAAACTGTTCTTACTAAAGCTTGTTTTTCCTTCTGCTATATTTTAATCCAAACCTTGCAGAAATAGCTACCTTACACATTTCGTTACAGATACAAAGAAAACAGCTATAGTCAGATGTTTTTAAGAACTGGACGCTATATGCTGGCCTTAAAATCCCATACTGTTTCCATGTAATCGCGAAAAACAACTGAATGTTAACAGAACTTAACCAAGTAATGAACCATTCGAAACATTAATAAATGATATCTCAGAAATGGCTTATGCCACAAAAAAACTTATTTGAAATAAATTGTGTGTTTTAAAGAGATCTACGTTTTCTGTGAAGTATGTTTTCATCTATCCCTTAACGTTTATTAGTTATGCAAGATTATGTAAATTCCTTCAGAATGAAATGAAACTTGGGTTTTATTTATGGACGCTCTTTAACTGCTATGGTTCTTGGTGTCCCGTTCTATATTGGGCGTGAACGACCGGAAATTTTGCTCAGAGGCCGCTTTATAAGGATTGAGGTTCTTTTAGGTGCCGTAAATCTACAAGGGACCACCGGCTTTACTTCCCTTCCGAAGGAAGTCATATTAAGGATACTCACGCCCAAAAAAAATCAATCGCCATCCGCCGAGTTTGAAACCACAACCTTCCGAATGAAGTGGACTTCATACGTTATTCCCTGAAAATTCAAGATATGCATTTTATTTGTTCATGTAAAAATCTCTTTGATATGTGGCATTTTAATCAAACTGTAGAAAATAAAACATTTTGGAAAATATTCCTTAGAAAGGGTAGTTTGGGTGGGGGGGGGTTTCTTGAAAATCTTCGTGTCGCTTCTTTGGAAGTTACTAAACCTAGATACAAAGTTTGGTATTTATCCGACTTTTCGTTTCTGAATTGTTGTGCGCGCGCGCGCGCGCGCGCACACACACATACACATACACATTTTCTAAAAACCCTTTTTTGTTTGTTTTTTATTCAGGGGACCTCAAAACATGTATTTCGGTGAAATCTCGATATCGAATTTTTAAGTGGAATGCAATCCTTCTCTACCTACTAGGTACGTGGTAGAGAAAGTAAAAAAAAAAAAAACCTAATAGTTATTAGATTTTGAGCACCAAGCTTTTAAAACTATCAATTAAGTTCGATTCTGATTGGTGAATAAGGCATTAACGAGATCGTACACATAGGTTGAATGTGCTCGCGTGAAATTAACTACTGCAATTCTTGGTAAAGTAATGAAAGGTGATAACAGTTATTTTATATTCAATGCCTGGAAAAGATGCTAGCAGTCATATGAGTAAACATTTACTGATCTGCAAGCAAGTTATCGTAAAACAAGTTTTCTGAAAATGCAACAGCCGTTCACAGTATATATTTGTACGTGTCTTTTAAATTCAAGCTAATATATATCTGCATGGTCCCGAGCATTGAGAAAATAATTACAAGAATGTAATTTCAATAATTTGTTACGGGCCTCAGCCGTCACCAACTAATTTATTCTTTTAGTGACCAGCCGCCGATATTTGCATTTCCTTGATAGTTGGTAGCATCGACTTAATTTTTGCTGCTTTTCCATAATGCATATAATATTTAATCAAATAAGCAAAACTTGCGAGGAAGGGCCAACAATCCCCAATCACTTGATTTTGGTGCCAGATTCACCAAGCACGAGGATGGGTAAGGTCGTTCAACTTCCAGTCGCGCGAGAGAATCTACAGGTATTTCTAAAATAAAACCTGTACCCAACCTTCCTCTACAAGTTTGGGCGCTTCGCTTATGGCACAAACAGTTACAACCCGCAATACTTTCCATATTTTATTCCGGTTCCGAACCAGTTTCTTAGTCAATCAGAATAAAAAACTGTACGCTGTGCCAACCACGTCAAAGTTCGTACTTCCGGGGGATATTGTTATACTGTGTATTTCCATCTGACGTTTTGGCTGCATGGCTAAGTTGCTATTCCTAGACTTGACCTCTGTCCCGAGAAACAAGCTCGTCACGGTGAGGTCTATTTCTAGGAAACGTGACAGATCTGGAGAAACGCGGAAAGAGGATGTGCCAACACATGGAGGGGAAATGCTTTGCAGTTTACATCGACTAGTACTAAACCTGTCCAGGTCATTTTGCATCTCCAGAGCGAATTTGTCTAGCGCTTAGCATCTGAAGAAACATTTCACACCGCCTGACTGAAGGAACTACCAAAATTCAGATCAGAATGTGAGTACACAAAGAATATGAATAATCCACTAAGTATGTTTGCGCAAGCTATGCGTTGCAGGTTTTGTTGGGAGTTCTTATTTTCAGAAAGCCTGTCCCTCAATTTTCTTCCTTACAGAGAACTTCTTACACGGTTCAGGATTTATATTTGATTTGCTTGTGCAATGCGCGCAACAGTCAAGGCACTTTATACTACGCATGTTTTCATACAGCAAATAAACTAGCACGATGAGAATTCACGACTTTAGGCATGAACGGTCACCATTTTCTCATCCTATTACATTTACACTACTACCATTTACAACAAGTTGACTGTCACAGTATGGCTTATTAATTACTTTTTCAGAGAGAATATAATAAAGACGAATTTGTGTCGGTTTTTGAACAGTTTGCTATAATTTTCATACAGGGGAGGGGGGAATCTAAAAGCACACTTCCAATTTCCTGAAACTGAAACCCATGAAACTTTATTTCTAGCAAAACGTGAACATTTTGCGATGACATGAAATTTAGAATGTGTAAAATACTCAGTGCAGTAAATGTACAAAAATAATATGTAAAACAAATAGGAGCTCCGTTTTATTACAACCACTGAATATCTGGTAGTACTCACTGATTTAACAATTCACGTCGTCCATTAGTGGAATGTTCGCGGTCATTACTGCTGGTTACTATACTGGATTCGCTCCAAGTAACACACTTTTGTATTACACAGCACAATGGATATACGACAACTGCAAGTGCTGATTGTTTACATTTTCAAATAACAGTAAAAATGCAGCATATTGCAATGAAATAAACATATCTACTCATAAGAGAATTTTAAAAATAACATAAATAAAACATGGGATTGCGATGGAATTAAACGTATCCATAAGAGCATTTTAAAAGTGATAACAAAGAAAACATGGGATTTATTTTCTACTATTAGGCTGTGTTGCAGTCAAGGGCCAAGGAGAGCATTCACTGCGGCCACGTGCTTGGGACAACCTCTCGCCTTTGTTTAACTCAAATGTTTTTCTTATTTCGGGACGTGTATGGATGTCATTAGTGATGCAATCAAATTTTAAAGCCGCATTCTATGCATTTTGTTGCAAGCCAGTGAAGAGGGATCATAATCGTAATGGATAGACACACACGAACTCCGGTTTATCATAACACTGTAAATCAATGTCAATGCTTTATCATGTCCGTGGTGAAAATTTGTAACACTTTGTATCTGCCGCAGAGCTGTAAAAACGCCTCCGGTTCTGTACATTTTACGGGCAAACCATAAAATCTGGCAAGTACGTACACGTATACTGTACTGGGTACTCGAGTACTTTTTACTGTCTCTAACATTTACCTACAATAAGTAGAGGAAGTATAGCATTTCATCCCAAAATTCGATTTTACATAGCTTTTTTTAGGTCCCCAGAACAAAAAAGAGCATTTTTTTTTAAAAAAAAAAGTCCTATACACAGCATAACCCAAAAGCATGGATATATACCATGCTTAGTATTTAGGTTCAACATATTCCAAAGATGTGACCCAAAGATTACCAAGAAAATCCCCACACCCCAAACTACTTTGCATACGGAAAAATTTTCGGTCTTGATTTTCTTTAAAAAACTGTTTTAATTTCACAATACTTGCCTGACTAGAATAACAGTAATGCCTGGGATATCGACCAATCAGTCGTTTATCTTATAATAGTTTGCAAGGATGAGACACTATAGATAAAATGTGAGTTACTGAAGCGTAATAGTATTAGTATGAAGTGATTAATAGACTACGTCATTCATAGTCCTCCGTGGTGTAGTGGTTACCATGCTAGCCTCTAGTATCCGACGAGGTCGCGGGTTCAAACCCGGCGGAGGGCGATAGATTTTTTCGGGCGTAAAATTCCTTAGCATGGCTTCCCTCGGAAGGGAAGTAAAGCCGGTGATCCCGTGTCGTAGATTTGCGGCACGTAACCTCAAGCCTGACAAAGAGGCCTCTGAGCAAAATTACCGGTCTTTTCACGCCCAATATAGAATGGGACGCTATGGACCACAGCAGTTAAAAAGCGTCCATAAATAAAACTCAATTTAATTGTTTTAACGGCATGCAGCTCGTCATTCATAAATTCCGGAAAAATTACGAAATCCTGCTACCTAACATCAACTTCAGCATCCATTAACGCAAACAAGCAGATTCCTTCAACTTTGTAAACTGTTTTAATCAATGCAAATTCAAATAGTGTCAGTTTCCAAATAAATGTTTCTTGGGAAAAAAAAGTGGCATGTTTTTGGCTTATCTTAATATCGAAGTTAACTATTTCCTCACTTCCACTGTTGCTAACATTGGTCGGTATTAGCTAACACATTCGATTCTGAACACAAATAAGAAAATAATTGTTATTTGTATAAGTTACCTTTTATTCACAAAATAATATTAATACCATTCGAGGTTACAGTTTCATCAGATAAATTCGTAACCTCTAGGGGATCACCTAGGAAAATATTTCGAATCAAAGATATGGTAACCATTCCTTCTCGCCTATATCTCTGAAGATGCAGTACACAAATTCTTAAAAGTTCCGATTTTTACTTTAGCTTTCATTTAACTGTTTTAGGGACTTACAGATAAATGTTGGAACTGTCGATCACTACTGATCAGCACTGCTCTATGCTATGAGCCAAAAAACGAACGACACAGATGTCTTATTAAGATTTGCCTGGTCTTCATCTCTAGTATATTACTAGCTCTAGTTTTCGAAAAAGGCGATTTACCCATAAATCACAGAACAAAATAGCAATGCATTCTCCAATACTAATTTGTTACGGTACACGGACAAAAATCTCTAATCGCAAAAATTTTACGCGCAAAGAAACCAAAGATTAAGTTTCTCTTTCAAGTTAGCTAATTATCGGGTTCAATATATTTACTTTCTCTACCACATATGTCGTAAGTAGGCAGAAAAGGTATTGCATTCCACCCAAAAGTTCGACACCGAGATTTCACGGGAAATACATATTTTGAGGCACCCTGAATAAAAAATTATAAAAAAGGTTCGCGCGCGTCTGTGAACAGCATAACTGAAAAACGAAAAGTGGGATATATATCTAACTTGGTATTTAGGTTCAGTAACTTCCAAAGATGCGACACGAAGATTTTCAAGGAAATTCCCAACTCCCCTTTACATGGAACATTTTTCGATTTTTTTTCTAGAAAATGAGCAACGATAACCATTAAAATGGCACATGTTAATATATTTACATGACAAATAAAATGTATATTTTCAATTTTCTGGGAATACCTGTGAAGTTCTCTTCATTCGGAAGGAATTTTGTGCAAATGGTAAACGTTAGACGAAAACGTACTACACAAAGAAGGTAAAGCTCTAAAACACAGTTTATTTCAAATAGGTTTTTGTGGCATCAGCCATTTTCGAGATATCCCTTATTAATGGTTCGAAATGTTTAACATTAGCCATCGTTTTTCAGTTGTTTCTCGTGATGTCATGGAAACAGTACGGAATTTTAAGGCCAGCGTATAGCGTCCAGTTCTTAAACATTTGACTATGACTTTCCCGTTGTATCTGTAACGAAGCGTGTAATGCAACTATTTCCGTAAAGTTTTATTTCGATTAAAATGAAGTAGATGGGATAATAAACTTTAGTAAGAATAATTTATATACCCACTAATAAGCGATAGAGTACAGAAAGTCATGTGAATGTAACACATTAGATTTTTAAAACATACTTTGTATACTTTCTATATTTTACATTTAATTAAGCCCCTTGCTTACCTTTCCTCTAATAAGGCAGCCACTTTGCCGATAATCCACACTTACCTGAAAGGGAAGAAAACAAGCTATTAATTCAAGTGTTCTTAGCACATCCCCCATGGTTATTAGTTTATTACTAATGCTCCACATAGTTTCATCTTTAAGGACCAAATCCGACCTGGAAAGTGAAGTGGATTGATTTAATTTTGGCCAAATATGCAACAAGAATGTTAAAGTTGATTCGTTTCACTGTTACTAGTCAGAGCTTTCCTTTACGCCTCCTAAGAATCGAGGAAGAAACAAACGAGTCAGGTTCTTCTTGCATAAACTTTGACTCCCTGTATAGCCACTGCCAACAAAAATGTTCAGTGCACAAGTTTAAAAACTATTTAATTATTTTAAACAAATGATAATGGGCTAAACCTAAGAAATGGTCTTATTTTGAAAAAACACTATTTTGATCAAGTTTTACACATTGTTCACTAAGTTTTAGAGCTACTTAAGCTAATTCAGGACACAGAAGAGAATATTTTAATAAATTAATGTGAAGCTACAAAATATTTTGAAACTGTAAAACTGCCTTCTTCTTTCCTATCAATTTTAAAACAGTGGGTTGCAGTTTTAGTTGAATATGCGAAACTTTTTGTTTCTTCTGTAGTTTCTCCCAATCGCCAGGTGAATTCCGGTTTGCATACTTAATACCATCGCAAAACTGTATATGAAGGCGACTACATAACTAATGCCATCTGTTTAGCATTAATCTTTACTACGTGTATAATCACAGAACTGCCTGTAGTTCCACTATGCTATAACCCGAATGGGGACGAACAGGCAACGAAAACATTAACATAGGGTAGGGCGGGGGAATTCGGATAGCGGCGCTTTTTGGATAATGTTAAGTTCTCACGCATGCACTGCCACTACTAAACACATATTGCAGTTTCCAGTCTCACAGTCAAGGACGGAGTCTTATCAACGTGAGTGCTTGGTTCTGGATAGATTCTATTAAGAGACGCTACATCAGCTTTTCTAATCAAAGGTAAGGAAGGAATACCTGTACAATAAGTAGCATTTAATATTTTGGTCAGAAAACTTGAGCTTTAGCTGGTTTTGTGTACTACTTTTCGTACTGCTTTAAGTAGTGAACGTTTCCTTGGTATTTTGCGAACCAGTATAGTATACCGTGGTGCTGTCTCTTGCACAGTCCAAGAATTACGCCGTGACCGGTAACATGTTGTGTTGTGGGGCTATTTCGATAACCGGTGGGGTTAATCGGATATCATACATATTTGTTTCTCTGGTATGTAACTTATTTCTATTGGGGGCTATGTTTTAAAGTAATTTTTATTATATTAATTATTCCGTTCAAATTTTCAGATCATACATTACAAAAGTAAGAATTTACGGCTACAAAGGGACAAAGAAGCTATGGAACAGGCAATCTCATCTGTAATAGAGGGTAATCTGTCATTACTAGGTGCAAGTCAAGTTTTCAAGGTACCATACGACCCTGTATACAAAAGTTAAATTAAAATGAATTGAATCCAATGTTCAAACAGCCTAGCACTTCACAATCCCCTGTGGGTATAATGCCTGAAAGAACCGTTCGAGAGATCCTTCCTAGTCCTGTAAAGAGTGTGATCAAGAGAAGAGTTCAAACTAAGAAAGGAGCATGCCACAGCACATCACCAGAAAATGTAGCAGTTGTTAAGGTAAAGAGAGAGAGAGAGATGAAATGTTCGTGGGAAACAAATTCAGTTAAAAAAATCTGATGTGTTACACTCACATAACTTTCTCTACTCTTGTACAACCTAATTTTACAAACGCCTATTCTCCATATGCTTCATGTTAATTGAGATATCGAGATGTCAATCTTATTGGTAATTTTCTTGTAGATGCAAGGAAAATATGGTAGCTTTTAAGCGATAGTCAAATATTTTAACGCTGGTTGCTATGTGACGCATTCCATTCTCTTTGCATGTCCAGGACATAAAAAAATGAATAACGCATTTGAGAAAAAGTATAAGTATTGAAAAATTTAAGAAAATCACAAGCAATATCTCGAAAACGGTTCACTCAACAAAAAAATGTATATGACATAAATTGTGTATTTTAACGTGATCTACATTTTTTGTGAAGTAAAATTCTGTCTATCTCTTACGGTTTACCAGTTATGCAAAAGTCGTTCACAATAAAGAATACTTTTGGAGACATTCCCAGAAAATTCGAGATATACATTTCATTTCTCATGACATTATCTTAAACATATGATATTTTCATCAAAATCGTTAGAGCCATTTTTGAGAAAATTAAAATTTTCGAAAAATGTTCCATGTAAAGGGTAGTCTGGGGTGGGGGGATTTTCTTGAAAACCTTCGTGTCGCATCTCTGGAAGATACTGAACCTAAATACCAAGTTTGGTGTTTATCCGACTGTTCGTTTTTGAGTTATGCTGTTCACAGACACACACACAGACACACACACAGACACACACACGGACATGTTTCCAAAAATGCTTTTTTTGGATTCAGTGGGTCTCAAAACATGTATTTCCAGTGAAATCTCGGTATCGAATTTTTGGGTGGAATGCAATACTTCCCCTACTTACTATACGTAGTAGAGAAAGTAAAAATCTGATGTGTTACACTCACATGACTTTCTCTACTCTTGTACAAACTATTTTTACAAACGCCTATTTTCCATATGCTTCATGTTAATCGAGATATCGAGATGTCAATCTTATTGGTAATTTTCTTGTAGATGCAAGGGGAATATGGTAGGTTTCAAGCGATAGTCAAATATTTTAACGCTGGTTGCTATGTGGCGCATTCCATTCTCTTTGCATGTCCAGGACAAAAAAATGAATAACCAATTTGAGAAAAGTATTATTGGAAAATTTAAGGAAATAACAAGCAATATCTCGAAAACGGTTCACTCAACAAAAGAAATGTATATGACATAAGTTGTGTATTTTAACGCGATCTACATTTTTTGTGTAGTAAAATTTTGTCTATCTCTTATGGTTTACCAGTTATGCAAAAGTCGTTCACAATGAAGAATACTTTTGGAGACATTCCCAGAAAATTCGAGATATACATTTCATTTCTCATGACATTATCTTAAACATATGATATTTTCATCAAAATCGTTAGAGCCATTTTTGAGAAAATTAAAATTTTCGAAAAACGTTCCATGTAAAGGGTAGTCTGGGGTGGGGGGATTTTCTTGAAAACCTTCGTGTCGCATCTCTGGAAGATACTGAACGTAAATACCAAGTTTGGTGTTTATCCGACTGTTCGTTTTGGAGTTATGCTGTTCACAGACACACACACACACACACACACACACACACACACACACACACACACACACACGGACATGTTTCCAAAAATGCTTTTTTTGGATTCAGGAGGTCTCAAAACATGTATTTCCGGTGAAATCTCGGTATCGAATTTCTGGGTGGAATGCAATACTTCCCCTACTTACTATACGTAGTAGAGAAAGTAAAAAAGACGAAAGACAACATTTCAAGGAAAAAGAAAAAGAAGCTAAATAATCAAAGATATTCATTGGCTTATCCTCTAGTGAAGAAGATGCTGCTAATGATTCGAAAGTAGATGACTACAAATATGGATTCTGCAGTATCAGTTACTACTCGAAGTAGTCTGTACTGAGAGGTGACTGGATTAGCTGCCAGAAATGCCAGGTTTGGTTCCATGAACGATGCGTGGGAGCTGAAGGAAACTATTTGTAGCAAATGCTTCTAAATAGCGTTCAGAACTCAAGAAATGTTAATCCTTATATTTATTAGTTTTTTCAATGCTTCACATTTCATAAGAATTAACTCTTCATAATTCCACATTAATATACTATAATATATATTTAATTTCTAGAATAAATTTGTTTCAGAATCCAAAAGCAAAGCTATTATTTACTATGTTCATTGTTATCCAAATTGGCCCCCAGTCATGTCCAATTAGCTCCTCGGAATTTCTCCATTTTCAATTCGGCGGGTAATTCTGATAGCTTTATTTCAGCATTAGGATTGTCATTAATGATACCGATATTATTGCCCACCGTGAGCCATAATAGTGTACTACTCGTGTGCTTACTTGAATGCTCGGTACATTGTAACATTTTATTTTCAATCAAGAAGTTACGCTAATCTATCAGAATTACCCCGCCCTACCCTACCCTACATGGATAACAAAGCGAGCGTTCTGAATTGTTAGTGGGACACTTAATGAAATTTTCATTTTTCAGTTCTCGTTCCCGGGAACGGTATATTTAATTCAAATTGTGAGCAGCTGTCTAAGGAGCTCGTAAGCTAAAACTGCCGCCAAAGCTCTCTCTGATCGCAAGCCTGGAAAACAAAATCCGAACATCCTAAAACAGCAAGAAACAACACATTTTAAGGTACATCATATTTTATTATAAACGTATTAGAATTACTTTCTCAGGAGGAATGTCATGGCGTGACTTTTCAAGTTTAACGTCCGTCAACCGGGTAGGTTGCCTCAGACAGCGACAGAATGAAATGGCTGAAATTATGCCAATATGGGCCCGGGTTCCTAGAGCTTAGAGTTAGCTGACAGTCTTCTCAGGATAAGGGAAAACCGTATCCAGGTAACTCATTCCAACCGAGATTTGAACTCGGGACGTATCGAATGTGAGACAGACACGCTACCCTCACACCACGGCGGTGGGTTAGAACATGTTCATTACCGAATTGCGAAGTTTGCTACCCTGCATTATGTTGGCTGAATTGTAAACAGGTGAAAAAATGTCACTGATCAGTCACAAAGGACATTCCAATGCATACCACGTTGCTATGGATAAGCATACCCGTTTCGAGTGTATGTGAATAAAACTTACGTCTCTTTGCTTTCCGTTTCAGTTCCAGGATTATTTTTGAACCAATCTAAAGCATATACAAGTCCATCAAGTCATAACACAATTACAGCACCGGAAGGCGACTGAGCAACTAAAGCCATCTAGCATGCATTTTAACGAGACATCGTCGCTGGTATGAAGTTAAACAGCACATAATAAACCCCTTGATTGCCGTGATATTTTCATTGATAGAAGCATTTCCCAGTCAACCAATATGGAACAACCGGAACGGTTCCGTGCACTCCAGTAAATGTCCTTGGTTAACACTTTCACTCCCATCACAGCACTGCCTCGCCAAGACGGGACTTTTCATTTACTGAATGCGTGCTCTACTGCAACATGCTACTTGCCAATTTTTTTCTCTTCTCCATCGGAATCAGCGTTGCGTAAAAACTGCTTTCTACAATTCCTACCTGCGGCCTAACAAACGAACGGAAACCTTGCGTTGGCTCATTCTCTACTTCGACATCGCACGGCAAACAATGGCATCTCGGCGGATTCAATGGAAACTTAAAGAAGTTTCAGTCTTGTTATATTGCTAGAAAAGGGCCAAATATGAACTTTCGTTTTAAAATTACGTGATTCTGGACCTGTAAAGTTTGCTACATTTTTCACATTTTAAAATATGCCAGTTTTTCAAGTACACTTTTAGAAATGGAAGTTTGCCAAATGATTGCGTGATACATTTGAAGTACTTACAAAAAAATCAAGACCGTAGCTATTAAAGCACAGAAAAGTAAATTTTACCCATCTCCCACTTACCATGCAAATCACATCACAAAAATATTAAGCAAGCAATGAAAACTCAGCATGCCAATACTAATTTTTTATTTATAAAACCTTGAAAGAAACACCACTAAATGTTAAATTCAGCTTGACTATCATAAATGGTTACCAACTACACCGTATTATGCGAGAACTGCTACTCTACTACATTCTGTGTTTATTTCATCCAGGAGCACATTCCAGAAAATAACCAACATATTGAGTATGCTGCAACATTATGTTAGATATTTTTATATCACTATCAATTAATTGTATTTCGTGTTGTGGAATTATAAGCGTAATTGTAGATTCTCTCCAAAGGCGGATATTCTAATGTCCGAGCTTGAAAACATATTTGAAGGCCATGTTTGTAGCTTTGTTGTTTGAAATGTGTAATTAAGTTTGAATTTATAGCAATTATTGGTAATATTCCCCGGGCAAAACAAACCTTGCATCCGCTGCATGTCTTATTTTGATAGTTCCTTAACATTTTAGAAGAGACCCTGTTATTTTCGAGTATCCCGTTTTAATTAGCACCTATGCGCTAAAAATCTCATTCGGCTTCTTTGCAACGGAACGTCAAAGACGATAATTATTCTATGGCATGTTTCATCTGCATTAAGTTTTAAAACTTTATGCCCTGTCTTGTTTAAATTGGCCGAGTTACCATGTATGTGCTCTTTAATAAAATTCCCTCCCACCACTAAGGCCTGATTAGAGGCCAGACAATGGCGTAGGGTTACCGGGTGGCCTAGTTTCTCGCAACCTTCACACCAACACCATTTCCTCTTTTTATTCACATATATTTCAGCTGATATGCCTCGGGCCTGGCTTCGACTACCGTTCAGAACAGGTGCTTTCATTGATTTCACTTTCGCAGGCAGACTGCAAGGAAAAGCAAATACATGCACATGAACCCGTTCCTAAGGCTAAGCATTTGTATGGTCATCTCTTTCAGATTGGCTACACCACTTTCCATATCAATGTAAAACTCGTGAGAAATAATTGAGACTCGGAGAATCAAGGCAACTAAGTGATCGGTGGAGGGGGGGGGGAGAGAAAGAGAAATCAATATTTAATTTTTCCAATTATTATTTAAGGGCATTAGATGGATTTTCTACATAAATATGCAATATATCTTCTAAGGGGAATATCTCAGCTTGAGTGTAAGCACAAAACTTTTACACGTTCAGCAATCTTTGCTTATTAAATAATTATAAAATCCAAATCCCTAGGATAATTTTAGGAAAAATTCTTGTGTTTCAATGATTTAGTTTTTTGGTTTTTCCGTAAATTTCTTTCTTATCTTCAGGTACACCATCTCACAAACTATTTAAAATAGCAGGTTAAAAACTCTGAGTGTATCTGTATCCTATTAAGAGTACTTTATGCGAAGTCAAATCTTTTCCGGCTAAATTGAATATGTTGGTAAAAAATAACATTTTAGCTTAAAAGCTTTTACCAAAAATTGTGTTAAAAATTTTAAAATCAAGGTAAAAGAATAAATGTACAAAGGGATACACCTCCAATGTCAGAACACTGATAGAGAATACAATTAAAATAATTAACGCATTGTGCGTTTATTTTTTGTTTTTAGAAAATGTATCTAACCGAAGAATGCACTTCTATTTTGGGTTTTAACATATTTTCAAAATATTTATCAGTCACGGGTACAAAACTATCCTATGGATCTGGATTTCATTTTGATTAAGTTGCAAAGGTTGTTAATCTTGTAAAAGCTTTGTGGCTTTAGCTTAAAACCAAGCAGAAATATTCCCCTTTGAAGATATAACATAAGACTCGGCTAACACTCGACTTCAGTAACCTCGCTAATATATACCAACTGAAACCTGCTATGTAATATAATTATGTTCTAACAAGCATGTCATCCTTCTCTACTGCAAAATTTAAATGTGCGCACACGATTTTTTTTTAAAAATTACGAATACACGAAAAGAAACCATACTTAAAATGTTCTATGTAACGTTTATTTTTTAGTATATTTGTCACAAACACAATTCATGACTAAATCTTAAATTTCGCGGCAACAGAACTGAATATTCGGTACTAGGGCGCAATTTTAGCAAATCATGTAAAACATGCAATTCAAGCTGTGGGAGATTTTAAACAGAAGGAAGCTATGAGATTTGGCCCAAGCTCCATTTTAATTACGTTGATTTAAGAATTAATAATATTATTTTTGAGGTTAGGCATTGTGTCACACTTCAACAATTGCTATTAATGGTATATTACGCGGCGATGTAATTTATTTTAAAAACACCCACGTAGAAATTAGCTTCGTGCATATTTTAGGACATATTTATGTGGATTATATTTGTGAAATTGTAATAAACATCAATCGAGGTTTCAAGCTTAAGGTGCCCCCTCTTTCCAATGTAAATTATGATACTTTTAGGTGCGCATTGTGAGAAAAGTAACAAAGACATCACTTTAAAATTTGGTACACACATAGCAAATGGTCTTTCGTTATAATGTGAAGTAGGTTTATTTATTTTTAAGAGGAGTTGTGTTTTATTTCGACTATGGGGAGCCGAACTTGTAGTTGCAACCGCACGTGTGGTAAAAAGTTTCCGGTAACCTTCGCCCCAAGTTTAAAAATATTAACTTTGTAATTTGACTGTTTCTTTAAATATTATATATTTATGTTTGCCTCAGCTGCGTCAGTATTATTGTTAGACATATGGATTTCTTTGCAGGGAGTAGTGCGGCTAAGAATGTAGACTTGCACAGATTATAATTTGTACTTCACTCCATTTATTAATTCTTTAAACGATTAAAATAACACTTCACTGATATAGAAGAGCTGTGAGATTATTTATTAATTACTTGCACTTTTTTTAAACACGTAAATTATTTTCGTCTCACACTGAATATGTATTAAACTTCTCGAGGACACGTCTCGCGTCCGGTTAGTAACGCTGTCTACAAGCAACTGACTTCTGAATTTGTAAATTTTGCTCCATTTCAGTTTCTGATTGGTTAATCCTACGCCAATAGAATACTTTTATTTAACTTAAGCTTTTTTCTGGTTGTTGATTGGCTATTTATAAACTGTCTCAAAAATTACATTATTGCTGCTCCAAGAATTACCGTAGCATTATTAAACATTCTAATTCATTATTGCCTCAAGGTTACCTCATTGTTAGCAACTTTTAACTTATTATTCTCACAGCTCCTACATTATTAAATTACGTAATACATTCACATAACATTATTGAACATGTACATAATAATATAAACATTAATACTATGACTGTTACATGCATTTTATATATTATACACATATTGCTTTAAGGCGGGCTGTTATTATATTTTATATTATATAATTTGACTGAAATCATATAAGTGTTAAAAATACTGACTCAAATGGTAGTTCTTATAATCCGTAGATTTTTAAACTGAAAAAAGGTATTTGTTTCGGAATACGAAAATTTCGGTCAATTTTAAGAGATGAGTACATATATCCCACATTAGGTAAAGCTGTTATAAAAACTACCAAATATGTGTTTTGTTTAGCACAAGATGTAAAAATTTCCAGAGCTGCGATAAATAGTTCACGATATATTTATTGTGTCAAGTTCGTTGAAAATGTTCATGTTCACTGCTTTCACAGAGTAAATAAGCATGTATGTTAGCACATAATAATGTAATTAAACATTTTATGTGAGAAAAATCAGTTCAGATTACAGGAAAAAATTACAACGAAAGGCGTAGCTGCCGCTCAGGTGTTAAAATTAGTCAGTATTTGAAATACTGATACCAAGTTTCACTATATTATGTTAAAAATCTGGAAGTTAAAGCTAATTTTCACCTACATCCCCAATTAAATGCAATTTAAACTGTTTCAAGGGCCATTCTCGTAAAAATTTAACTATCATAGGTACCTGAATCTACAACAACCTGAAATTCTAAATTTTCAAACCTATACAGGGTACAACCTCCCCTTAATCACGTAAGTTCTCTCCACCTATGAGCTAGTGAACGTATTGAATAGTTTCGAAGCGTAGTGACATTTTAACCATTTACTGTAGCATTTTCGACATTTTACTAGTATTATTAAATGCTATAATTCAATATTGCAAATCAAAACGTTTTTATTTTCCCGGAAGCATTTTAATTTCATGATGTATGCATCATGGGGAACACCACCATCATAGCGGGTGACTAACTGCCGCACCTCCAACGCTGCCAGCAGTAAACTCCTACAACTGGAGAACCGTTCCGACTTTATCTTTGCGCCAAACGAACCCACAGTTATCCCGGCCAACCGGAACCTACAACTGGACATTCTAGACACAGCCATAGTCCGCAATATCGCTTTTAACATTGACCTACGCACCATTAATGACATCTCCTAGGATTACCTGCCTGTGATAATCACAACAAATGGCTCCCTCGCCAATGTACCCAGGTTACCGCGTCACAATTTCAATAAGGCAAATTGGGAACACTTTTCCTCCATCACCGAACTCTCAATAGGCACTATCATTTCCGATGCCGAGCTGGAACATCCAGCAATTGGGAGCAGGTCGCCCAGGTTCACGTCCATGTGCTGACCAATCCCAATACTGCTTAAGTTTGCCGACCGCTTGCGTGGTCATCAAGCCAAGCAGGCCAGCATGGCAGCAAAGCAAGATGGAAATTAAGTACTGTGTAGGGAATATCCAAGGTGGCAGATCACCGCTAGATGGTCACTCATACAGCTAGTGACCAAGCCCGATGCTGCTTGAGGGAACTTGTGATGGGCAGGACTGGTAGCCCTTAGCCTCCAGGGACTAAGCCGTCCTCCGTTAGCTCTTTGTTCGCCTTGGCGCCCTATGGCCATAGCGACCCAAAGAGTGCACCAGCTGGTTGGTGTGGTAAGTAAATTTCGTGTACATGGTACGGGTTCTCTCCCGCACCACGCCCACGATGTATGGGAGAACGGAGTGGATGTGTAGGATGTGTGACGCGAATCTACGACCGGTATCACAGATCATCCGAAGCGCCCTGTTCTGGATGGTAGTCGCTGCCGCCGATACCCAGATCTCGCAGCCATACAGAATCACATGTGCTATTAACTGAACATTAAGCTCCAAAAATTATATTTTGTCTGCTCAGAATCCTTTGAGACAGTGGGAAGGGGTGATAAGTTCGCGATGCCGCACGGTAGCTAAAACAAAGAGCCACCACAAGAAGCCGACCTTGCCAAGGACTATTATAAGCAGTCTACCTCTGTCTCAAAAGAATCTGAACAATGTACAGTTTTCTCCGGAAATACATATTTTACGGTTTCCTGAATATCTCTCTCTCTCTCTCTCACACACACACTCACACACACACACACAAAATCAACATTTTATGTGTGTTTGTGAACAGTAACAATAAAACAGAAAGCGGATAAATACCAAACTTGGTATTTAAGTTCAACATCTTCCAAAAATGCGACACGAATATTTTCAAGAAAATACTTCATCCCAAACTACCTTTATATGGAACTCTTTATTTCCCCAAATAATAGCTAACGATTTTTATTAAAATATCATACGTTTAAGATATCTGAATGAGTAATAAAATGTACACTTACATTTGTTCGGAATAGCCTGTTAAGTCTTTTTCATTCAGAATGAATTCTGTATAACGGGTAGAGCTTAAAAGAAAAAACTTACCACACAAAAGATGTATATTAAAATAAACAATTTATTTCAAATAATTTTTGTGCCATTGGTGGTTTTGAAATATTCCTTATTGGTTTGAATTTTTCAAGCGCTGTCACCATTTAGTAGTTTCTCGGGATGTAATGGTACGAGGATAGAATTTCAAGGCCAGTATATATACCCACTTTTAAACATCTTGACTATCGATTCCGCCCCCCCCAAACCCCTTTGCACCAACAACGGAATGTGTAATGAAACTATTTCTGCAAAGCTTAATCTTGATTAACATGAAATATGTAGATGGAAAAATTAGCTTTCATAAGAAGAGTTTGTAGAAGCTATATAAAAATAAACCATAGTGGGTACGTATCATGTGAATATAACAAATACGATTTTTCAAGATTTAAATCCTTCCTTGCGCAGAAGACTAATAGAATTTTAATGAAAACTTATGCTTGATCTTCACAATATTAAAAATTCAATTTTTCTGTAATGCTACTGGTTTGGACAAAAACAATTTTTAACATAGGAAATTTACGCATTTTTATTGAAAAAATTAATAACTAGACATGTTATTTTGAGGTTAAAAATCACGAAAACTTGACATTACTCTTCTTCAAATATGTTGCAAAAATCTCCAAAGTTCTGTCAATATTTTGTGTTACATATTTATAAAGTAGTTAATACCTTACAAATCAATATCAACTTGCAAATTTGCAGGATTTATCTTTATCACAAGAGAAAATATATGCACAAATTTTAAACTAGATAACTTCAAAATTACAGAAATACATAAATTTAGTCCAAGGCTCCCTCAAATCTGGTGTTTCGCATGCTTACCTCTAAATCTAGAATTTACCAGGTTCGATTCCTGGCTGGGAATGTTCTTTTTAGCTACGATTATGACCACGCTCCCTAGAGACTGGAAATATGACTACAAGTATGCGAATTTAATGTTTAAAAGAAAATCTAAAAGAACATATGAAATCCAACGATTAACACAAACTGTAAACGAGGGAAAACTGCTCCAAAATCAAAAGCCCCTCCCCCATTCTGTAAAAATGCTTACATTTTACAAACACAACTAATGTATTAATACTGAAATTTCGTTTAAAGAAATTCAAAGTTTAAGAAAATTATTAAGCTGTAAGCGATTAAAAAACCTTCAACAAGGTAATTCAATATGAAAAGAATATTGGGAGTATCCATCTCTATTCTAACTCTACTTGGCTAGTGGAACATCTTTCCTAAATTATCAGATACAATATACAAATTCCTAAAAGAATGGAGCAATTCTTCTGAGGTTTCACTAACACAACAGGTACACCTGTCGACTTCCTTTATTCCCAACATTCCCAATCTGTCTCGCAAGTATCAAATTCGGGCGGATGGACACCAGACATGGCTTCTTATAACCGGAAGTGAACTTGCTTCCACGTGCATTATATTCTTGAGGCGCAACAATGACAGCTCTCATAATAAGTGAAGTTGTCACGGTTTTTGGACATTTGTTGCAGTTCAGCACACGGTATTTATCACATTTTAGTTCACAGAATCTGCAAACACACGCATCCATCATGGCATGAAAATTGTTTTTCTACCACACTTTTATGTTGGAAACCATGCACGACCAGCATCGTTACAACGTTCCTCAAGTTTTGTGCAACTCCTGTCTAAGGCTCGACCTCACATATTTTCCTCCGATTTTCTGCCATCAGCTCTCTGTAGGCCTCTGTTGCAGGGAGTAGTAGTTCGTAGCAGAGATCTTCCATCAAAAAGGGCTCCTTCGTCAGAAAATGAAAGAGTGAATTTCGACACCCCAATTACTCGCTTGAGGAAAGGCCTCCACTTTCTCCCATTCTTTTAGGTCCTCCTTTTTAGGTCTATTTGATTATGCCATATGTCAGAACTGGGACAATTGTTTCATTGCCACCTCTAGGGAGATTTGCTGCATATGATTTATGTTGTTTATGGCTTCTCTTTTGCATGCATACCCGAAAGTTATCCCAGTTGTTTGCAGGGTTACTCTTGTTTGTAGGTGTTCTTACTATTAAACTCGACAAACTTCAAGGTGTCTGCGTCTTCAAGTTCCGGTTGTTTGTTCAACCTGCAAGGTCGTCGCTTCAGTTCAGCTTCCTGTAATGCCTTAAAAGGCTTTAGAACTCCAGCAGGTTCCTGTATAAGCTGCTAACCTTATATTCCCATATTCACTAAGTATGTATTCCACAGTACATGTTACCTATACTTGGGCATAGTTACGAAGCCATCTGGGCCGAATGGCATAAGGTCACCAGTGTAACTTCCGGTGTTCCGCCACCGTTATTGCTGATTGTAATGCACCCAACTGTTGATGAAAAACGGTCCAATCTGTCACTCAAAGGCCTTGTAATAATACTACTAGAGATTCACCACTAGCGCTACTATACCTGGAGACACTGAAACCGCTCGCGCTGTCAACATGAAAAGCAAAACGAGACAGCGTTTGTTTAAGGGCTGACAGACTTAAGAAATGGTCATGTTTTAGGCATAAACCAGGATTTAGCGGGTCAGGGTGCTGCTCTGGTAGCTTTAAAAAAAATTCTTATGTTATAGTCATATCGCTTTTTCTAGCCGCTATCGTTTATTTTTCTCTTCTAAACTATTCTTACAAAAGGGCTATTTTGCTATTTCATATTAATCAAGATAAACGATTGTAGAAATGGTTTTATTTCGTTGTAGGTACACTGGCTTCCATTTATGCCGTCCCCGCAGGTATGTATAGCAAAGAGGAGTTGCGTGTATCTATTTACTTTTTCGCGCATGCAGTGGCGTCCAGTTTTACGTACGTAGTTCTAGATTATTCACATGTGAATATATAACTTTGAGCAATAGCTGTACTCATCACTTATAACAACATGCTAAAATAATATATAACTAAATAAAAACATTTTAATGGCAACACAATGTAAAACTGAAATATATTATACCTTTCACTTTCAAAGACGATACACTTACTAGACATTATTGGAACTATCTGTCCAATCTAGATATACAACTAAATAAAACACTGTTTTGCACAATTTCTCCATGAAAAAGTATTTTAATTGGTTATAATGTAAAACTGAAGCAAATTATACTTTTTACTCTCAAAGTGGACACGTTTACTAGACATTGTTTTAATAACCTGTCTAATCTCCTTGTCCAATACCTGATTTAGAAACCTAGACACCTAATCGCTTAGGCGCTGGAAGAACTCTTGACTCTAAACGCATATATTCCCACATTTGATAAGTGCTCCCAGGGGGCGACGAGTGATTCGGTGCCTAGGCGGCTAAATCAGGTAGTGGACAAGAACGGAGACTGGACAGATTAAAATGATGTCTCGTAAATTTGAGAGTAAAACTTGTGTATTTCAATTTTACATCATGTTGCCATTAAAATATACTTTTTCGTGGAGAAATTGCGCAAAATAGGTTTTATTTAATTACATATTTAAAAATGGTTATTATAAAGTGATGAGTAAAGCTATTGCTCAAAGTTGTATAGTCATTTGAGAATAACCTAGAATTGTGCACGTAAAACAGGACGCCACTGCTTGCGCGAAAAGGTAAACAGATACATGCACCTCCTTCTTGCATACATACCTGTGAAGGCCAATAGAATGCCTTCCAAAGCTGTGGGGGACGGCATAAATGGAAACCAGTGTACAAGGTGCATACAGCAGACTGAAGCAAGCACGGACATTTTTAACATGTTTTTTTGTTTGTTCAGGGCACTTAAAAATGGATGTTCGAGGAAATTTCTTTAAAGAATTTTTGGGCGGAAAGCAATGCTTTCGCGTACCTTGTATAAGTAGATGCTAGAGAAACTAAATTTATAACAATCATTAAAAGAATTAAAAGAACGATAACATCTACTGTTGCAGTGGTAGTACGAAGGTGAGGAAAGAATTATTATTAGGATAGCCTAATAATAATAATAATAATAATAATAATAATAATAATAATGTACGTCAATTCTATGGTAATTTTAGTTGAAACACCATCTAAACGAGTCAGATTAAAATTATCCCCTAAAAGAATTCACCAGGTGTAAATCTGTATTACGAAATAAAACTTTTTATTTGCCTTTTTTTTTTTAATTTTACAGAGCCCTGCATCGTGGTCGAGAATATGGTAATTTAACGAATGAGGACAGGTATGATATGCATGTGTCACAATAAATGAATGTATAAATCAACAATGGTACTTTTCTGGGTAGCATGCAAATGGAGCAAATTTCGTAAAACTCCAGTGCTAGTTCATACCCTAAGATTAAAAATGACACGTTTTGATACAATTTAGCTCACTCCTTAATAAGGCAAATAGTGAAGACCAGGGCCCAAATTTTTATGATCTAAAACATTTGGAAAATGACGGACAAAACGATTAAACTTTATAAAAAATGACAAAGTTATCCATAACTGAGATGTATTCAAGTTAGTGCACATAAACAATTAACTTATGCACGAGTATAACCTCTATACAAGCAGAATAGTAGGTATAAGAATGAGATAATTTAGAAATATATTTGTTCATGCCCTGGTTTTCAAGATTCTGAAAGGAAAATTAACAACAAAATAGTTTTTGAAGTAGGTCTTAAAAAACTGCAGCATCCACTCCTTTGAATCCTCAGATTATACAAAATTCATAGCGAATGAAGAATTCACAGCCTTGACATAAGGATAAGAACAATAGCAACCTGACTATACACTTATTAATGCAAAAAATCTGATGTGCTACATTCACACTTCTCTACCCTCTATCCTTTATTTGTTGGTATAGAAACTAGTCTTACTCCAGCGTACTTCTATATCTTCATTTTAATCCAAATAAACCTTTGGAGAAACAACATTCGTTATAGATACAAGAACAGCGACAGTCAAATGTCTAAGAACTGGACAATATATGCTGGCCTTAAAATTCCATACTGTTTCAATGGAATTCCGAGAAACACCTGAATGTTGACAGGAGTAGGTACATTAGAGGAATTCGAGCACAGTTTTTTGGGCATATATGGGAAAGGATAGGGAAAACGAGGATAGATGGGGCGGTTCAATTAGGAAAATGGGTTTATATGGGAGAGATAGGGAATACGACGACCGATACTATGGTAGACAGGGTTGAAGGAGGGAAATACGTTTATATGGAAGAGATAGAGGAGAGGTGTTAGGCTAGACAGAGGCTGAGGAGTAGAGTATGGTTTATATGAAAGGTATAGGAAAACGAGGAGAGCTGTTAGGCTAGACAGAGTTGAAGGGTAGAGTATGTCTTTTATGTGAGAGAGGTAGGGAACAGGAGGAGAGGTGTTAGGCTAGACAGAGTTGAAGGGCAGAGTTTGTCTTTTATATGAGAGAGGTAGGGAACAGGGGTAGGGGTGTTAGGCTAGACAGAGGTCGAGGTGTAGAGTATGGTTATATGAGAGATATAGGAAAACGAGGAGAGATATTAGGCTAAGCAGGTTGAGTATGCGTTTATAAGGAGAGACGAGAAAACAGAGAGATCCTATGCTACGATAGACAAGTGTTAAAGGTAGAATGTGTTGTATATATGTTAGATAGGAAACTAAAGAGATACTCAGCTAGACAGGGGGCAGGAGGGGGAACACACTTTATGAGAGGTAGGGGATACGGGGAGAGATGCTAGACTAGACAGAGGCTGAGGAGTAGAGTATGGTTTATATGAAAGGTATAGGAAAACGAGGAGAGCTGTTAGGCTAGACAGAGTTGAAGGGTAGAGTATGTCTTTTATGTGAGAGAGGCTAGACAGAGTTGAAGGGCGGAGTTTGTCTTTTATATGAGAGAGGTAGGGAACAGGGGTAGGGGTGTTAGGCTAGACAGAGGTCGAGGTGTAGAGTATGGTTTATATGAGATATATAGGAAAACGAGGAGATATTAGGCTAAGCAGGTTGAGTATGCGTTTATAAGGAGAGACGAGAAAACGGAGAGATCCTATGCTACGATAGACAGGTGTTAAAGGTAGAATGTGTTGTATATATGTTAGATAGGAAACCAAAGAGATACTCAGCTAGACGGGGGGGGGCAGGAGGGGAACACGCTTTATGAGAGGTAGGGGATACGGGGAGAGATGCTAGACTAGACAGTGGTTGAGAGTAGAGTATGCGTTTATACGTATGAGAAGTATAGGAACTGGAGGAGGGGTGTTAGGCTAGACAGATGTCGAGGAGTAGAATGCGCTTTATATGAGAGCGGTAGGGGATACGGGGAGAGGTGCTAGACTAGACAGATGTTGAGGAGTAGAGTATGGTTTATATGAGAGGTATAGGAAAACGAGGAGAGGTGTTAGGCTAGACAGAGGTTTAGAGTAGAGTATGCTTTTATATGTATTATTTCTACTGATTAATCGCTAATATCTCCTGAATGAAAAGAGATAGAACAATGGGATAAAAACTAATCAATTCTGTGGAATGCACCGCGTCATTAGGGTATTGTTCCAAGTTGCCCGGGATGCCTGGGTTCGAATCCTAGGAGTGATTACAAATTCATCTTCTAATAACTCAGACTAATTACGATAAAGACGCCAAATAAACTTTATTATATTTACATCATTAGGTAATTTCTTGTGAATGTATATTTGGGTACCTGTTGTCCTGGGTTCGATCCTTAATTTTTAAATCGCCATTATCTCGGAAACTAAGAAAGGTAGAGGGGTGGACTAAAGCATTATTGATAGCTGTTATAATGCGTAATTAGTACTGTATATAATTTTCAATCAGTTGTGCTTAGTTCGAATCCCGATTTTTTAATGATTTCCTTAATTTTCCTCTATACTCTAGAATATATCACTTAGATTGATGCTGTAACTGCATACAGCACCTTTAAACATATCAAACTAATATTGTAAATAATTTTGTTTCTGGTGCTCTGGGTTCGAATACCGATAAAATGTAATTTAATTATAAATTTAATAACTCCTAAACTACTTAAGATAAAGATGCTAAATAAACTTTATTACATTTATGTTATTAGGTAGTTTCTTTCGAATGCATAGTTAGGTACCTGACGTCCTGGGTTCGATCTTTAATTTTTAAATTTCCATTATCTCGGGAACTAAGCAAGGTAGAGGAGTGGACCAAGCATGATTGATAGGTTTTGTACTGGGTGATTAATGCTGTATATAATTGCTAATCAGTTGTGCTTGGTTCGAATCCCATCTTTAAATGATTTCCTTAATTTTCCTCTATACTCTAGAATATATCACTTAGATTGATAGCGTAACTGCATATAGCTTTGTTTAACACGTCAAACTAATATTATACATAATTTTGTTCCTGGTGTTCTGGGTTCGAATACCGATTCAATGAAATTTACTTGCAAATTTAATAACTCGTAATTTAATTTAGATATACATGTCAAGGTAAACGCAAACAGAGTATCTAGTCCTTAAATATCGTTATCATGACAAATATTACTTTAAAGTACTCAGATCGAATCCCGAAGGGGTGATTTCATATATCTTCAAGCCTATGGATCATATCAGGTTCGAGTAAAGATTAAATGCTTGATGCTGATGCGGGGGAGCTAAAATATATTTATTAAAAGTATTACCGGGTTCGATTTAGAAGCTTAGAATCTGTGTAACTCTGGAAAAATTGCTTTTCTCGTGATTGTAGTGAAATGTAATGGTCTTTCTGTGAGAAGATGGAAAGGAAGAATTGAAAAGGGAATAAAAACATGAAATAATGTAGTATATACATACATTTAACTAAATAAGGGGGACATCTAGGTTTCCTTTTAAGCTTTTACTTTTAAGTATTGTGATAATACAGCTTGAATTAACCTTGGTACAATAGGTGGTGATGGTGGTAGTGGTGGTAGGCTTGAATTTGAAATATATGTCTGAATGAGCGTGTGGGAATACTTCTCTTGCTGGTGTGACAGCATAAGCAGGTAGTTATGAGACGAGTTTAAACGTGTTTGATGCTGCCAGACTTCCTGTCTCTGGGTGTGACGTTATAAACATCCTGTCTCTGGACTTGAGGTTATATGGCTGGGGTTAATACACGTTGAGCGATCATATACAGCTGGTTATGGAGCGAGTTTATGATTGATCTAAAAGGTTCGTGCTCCCTCTATAAATATGGTGATCTAGGGCATTGGACTTCATTGTGCTAATTAGTCTTGAGGTGTTAACATCGTGTTCTCTCCAAGAACAATCAGCTTTCTAAAGTGGTATCAAGGTGAAGAGGTCTACAATTCATTGATCAGTGATTAATACGTTATTACATCAAGAATAAAGATGAATAACTCAGCGTATAAGGATATTATTCCAAGCGCTACTGGATATGCATGCGGAAAATGTGGGAAGAAGTTCCTCCGAGGTTATCACAAGAGAAGACACGAGATGAGCTGCAAGAAGCTCTTCAAATGTAAACATTGTAATGTAACCTTCAAAGATGGTTATAAGGGGCAGCGACACGAAGATATATGTGAAATAAGCAGCCCTCAGAAGAAAAGAAGATTGGAGCCAACTAAACATCAGTTACTGTCAACAATGGAGGACTTGATATGAAAGAATACGAAACTTCATTCGAAGGACGATTGAAATCGTATTTTATACGATGCGAATCAGCTAAGGACCTAAATATGTATCTGCATGAAGCAAAACAACGCATAATCCAGGCTGTGCATAAAGAACTTGGTATTCACAAGAGTGTTAAAATTAATCTGCTGCTTGAGTGTCGATTTGTTAACAGTATTGGAGAAACCTGTGACAAAACATTTAAAACACGGAATCAAGCCGTTTTCCTGGAAACTGATCTGGAGTCAACGATGGAAGTGAAATTCAAGAAATTGGTGACTGAAATGGAGGAGTCTCAGCTTAAGGGTAGCAGCTGGGCTTTGCTTGCTGTGGAAGGAGTTCGACTTGTATCAACAAGTACAACCCGTTACGAGGAAGTAGCTACATACCACTACCGTCATCTGTCGGAGATAAAGAAGCGTGTATAAACATTCAGAACTTTACCAACGAGAAATGTTTCATGTACTCTATATTAGCTAAATTCATAGGGAAGAATGCACAGCGTGTGAACAAATACAAACAACTTCAAGACAAGTACGACTTCAGCTGTGTTTCCTACCCTACTCCACTTTCTCAAATACCTAAATTTGAGAAGCTTAACAATATGTCCATTAACGTTTTCGGGCTGGATGAGAAGCACGAAGTGTATCCGATAAAGGTTGCTGATATTGAACTACCTGAACATCGCGACCTGCTACTATTGAATGACAGCAGTGGAAAACATCACTACGTGTATATAAAGAATTTTGAGAAGCTCGTTCGAAGTCAGAAAACTAAATGTAATGAACGTGTTTATACATGCAAGCGCTGTTTTACACATTTTGATAATCGATATGGACGAAGTGGACTGGAAAAACTACAAGAACATGCAGCCACCTGTAATCAACATGGTGTTGCAAGGGTAGTTATGCCTACCAAGGATAAATCAATTGTACAGTTTAAAAATGTTGAGAGGATGCTGAAACTACCGTATGTCATGAGTATTCTCACTCCATGTCATACGTGTATACCCAATCCTGTAACTTCCTATACAATACCTTATCAAGAGCACTCACCAATGAGCTTCTGTGTTTATGTGAAGCCAACATCCTGTGTTGAACATCTCGAAACTGGTCTTCCTAAGCAACCCTATGTATATCGTGGTAATGATGCTGCTCAGAAGTTTATGCTGTACCTGACATCTCTTGCAACAATGATTGGTAATATATACAAATCTGCTAAGCCTCTGAAACTTAAGGATCAACAGCAAAGAGATTTTGAGTCTTCTATGGTATGCGACTTGTGTGGTAAAGGCTTTACAGGAGAAAACTACAAAGTACGCGACCATGATCACATCAGCGGTGAATATCGTGGAAGTCTACATAATGAATGCAATTTAGCCTGCAAAACACCTAAATATATCCCAGTCTTCATGCATAACCTTAGCGGATATGACTCGCATTTCATTGTAAAGGAGTTGGGGTGCACAAGTGAACGTGTGGAGGTAATTCCTAACTCTGAAGAAAGCTATATCTCATTCACCAAGTATGTAGGTGATATAAAGCTTCGGTTTGTGGATAGCTTCCAATTCCTCAGTACAAGCTTGGATAAGTTGGTAAAAAATCTAACCTCATATCCAGAAACACTAAAGTACTTTGGAGAAGACAAATTGAAGTTGATGACACGTAAGGGTGTATTTCCATATGATTTTGTTACGTCACAGGATGCCCTCAACGAGACCTGCTTGCCTCCTAAGGACTCCTTCTACAATAGATTAAATGAAGAAGAAATTACTGATACTGACTATGATCATGCTAGAAATGTATGGGAGCTGTTTAATGTGAGAAACCTGGGAGAGTACAGCGATCTCTACTTAACTTCGGACGTACTTCTTCTAGCTGACGTCTTTGAGACGTTCAGAGAGCAAACCCTCAAAACACAAAGTCGATCCGGCCCATTATTTTACCTCTCCAGGTCTTACATGGGACGCTATGTTACTGTATACTGGAATTAAGTTAGAGCTGTTACAAGATTATGATCAACTGCTCATGGTGGAATCAGGTATAAGAGGAGGTTTATGTCAAGTTTCTCATCGGTATGCAGAGGCTAATAACACTTATATGGAGAAGTTTGATCCGTCGAGACCAACCCAATTTATCACATACGAGGACGCTAATAACCAATATGGCTGGGTAATGTGTCACGCCCTTCCTTTTGGTGGATTTTAGTGGGTGTCACCTGAAGAAATCAACTTAGAAAGACTACAAGAAGATGATCCTCATGGGTGCATATTAGAAGTCGACATCGAGTATCCTGCTGAACTTCACGATCTAAACAACGATCTACCTTTCCTGTCTGAGTGTATGAAACCATTGGAATCACCTACAAAGAAAATGATACCCCATCTTGGACCTCGAAAGAAGTATGTAGTACATTACATGGCTTTGAAGCAAGCTCTTAGTCATGGACTACGACTAACAAAAATCCATCGTGTGCTACAATTCCGACAGTCTCGGTGGTTGAAACCTTATGTGGAATTTAACAGGCTACGACAACAAGCTGCAAATGATTTCGAGAAGGATCTCTACAAGCTCTTTAACAACGCCATGTTTGGAAAAACTATGGAGAACCTGCGTAACTGTATGGACATACGACTGGTGACCAATGAAAACTCTAGAGAAGCTGATCGCTAAGCCTACCTTTATCGACAGGACGATATATGCTGCTAATCTAGCTGCTGTACATATGGCATCTCGTCAGATTGTATTCAACAAGCCTATATACATCGGTATGAGTGTGTTGGACATCTCCAAGACATTAATTACGACGTGTTGTTGCCTTATTATGGAGCTGAAAACCTGAAGCTTATGTATATAGACACTGATTCGTTCATTCATCGTGTTACAACTGAAGATGTGTACCAGGACAAGCTACGTTTTCTTGAGCATCTCGATACAGCTGATTACCCTACCAACCATATATGTTCCTCTACTCAGAACAAGAAGGTATTGGGAAAATTTAAAGATGAGGCTAATAGCAAAATCATCCTACGCTTTGTTGGACTACGTCCTAAGATGTATGCTTTAGATATTCAAGGGTCAATGATAAAAAAGATTAAAGGTATGAAACGTAGCGCTACTAAGCAGTACATTTCGTTTGACAGCTATTCAGACTGTCTTAAAACCTGTGAAATCATCAGAACGCCCATGAATCTAATCCTATCACGAAAGCATGCTGTTACCACAGTGCAAGTGAATAAAATTACATTGAATCCCTTTGATAAAAGAATTATTGCTGAGGATGGAATAACTACCTATGCGTATGGACATTACAGTATTACAAACAGTGCTTAAGAGAACGTAAGTCGAAGATGAAGATTTTCTCGTGAGTCAACAATCTTAAAAAATTAAGTTTATCCGTGTGCTGTGTATGCAGCTAGCAGACGCCTGATGAAGAAAGAAGAAGATGGAAGGTAAGGTGGTAACCCTGCCATTAGGAGCAATCCTCGTGCTAGTCTCAAGCCTAGATAAAAGGGGAGAGACACCTACAACGAACTTAAATAAGGGTATGTTGACGCAAAGCTTTTCAATTTGTGAACCAATATGCAGTTTATCCCTCTCCGCATCGTACAATAACTGTTTAACATATAATAAGTTTGTAAGATTTAGAAAAAAGTATATAAATTGTTGTAACGTTGGATGAGAAATGTTTATAATCTAATTGCTCTCTATATTACCATGAGTACCTGTGATACTAGTTGAATTGCCTGTTAAAATGACTTAAATACCTGTGATACTACCCTAATCATGTGAAATTACCTTAAATAGCTCTGATACGAATCCCTGATCGAAATTAACACTAACACCTGTGATACTATCTGAATTACCTGTTAAAATGACTCAAATACCATTAATACAACCTGAATCACTTGCAATTACCTTAAATAGCTCTGATACAAATCGCTGATCAAAATTATCAATAATATCTGTGAAGCTATGTCGATTACCTCAAATACTTACGATATTACCTGAACTATCTGTGAAATACGAAGCTATGTTATAACCGACCCTGGAACCTACCCTCCTGTAATGCTAGCTGAATTACTCTAAACGCCTGTGATACTTGAATTAACCTAAATACCTACGATACTCTCTGAATTACCTGTGAAATACGGCACTAAGCTATACCTAACCCTAGAATCTATCCTCTTGTGATACTAGCTGAATTAGCCTAAATACCTACGATACTAGCTGAATTACCTGTGAAATCATGCAGAGCCATGATGCAGTTAGCCTATGGAATCTATCCTCCTGTGATACTAGATGAATTAGCCTAAATACCTACGATACTAGCTGAATTACTTGTGAAATCATACACTGCTATGATGCAGTCAGCCTCTTGCAATACTAGCTGAATTACTTACCTGTTAATGTGAGTGGGTTAGCTTTTCCCGTTGCAGTTCACATTTTTCCCTTTACTGGTCACCTTTTTCCCGTTGCAGGTCACCTTTTTTCCCTTTGCTGGTCACCTTTTTTCCCTTTGGTGGTCACCTTTTTCCCTTTACTGGTCACATTTTTCCCTTTGCTAGTCACCTTTTTCCCTTTGCTGGTCACCCTTTTCCCTTTGATGGTCACCCTTTTCCCTTTGCTGGTCACCTTCTTCCCTTTGCTGGTCACCTTTTTCCCTTTACTGGTCACCTTTTTCCCTTTGCTAGTCACCTTTTTCCCTTTGCTGGTCACCTTTTTCCCTTTGCTGGTCACCTTTTTCCCTTTGCTGGTCACGTTTTTCCCTTTGCTGGTCTCCTTTTCCCTTTGTAGGTCACCTTTTTCCCCTGAACGAGCCACCTTTTCCTGAATAGGTTACGTGATGGGCATGTCTAGAATTAGAGCTCTAACATTGACATGAAACAGTTTTCCACGAAGTTCACGTCTAAAGTCGCTTTCAAGGTCTAGCACCTCCTCTCCTATTCCCTATCTCTCCTGTATATAAACCCCTATTGTTACTCCTTCAGTATCTGTCTAGCCTAATACCTCTGCTCCTGATCCTATACCTCCCATACATATAAAAGCATACTCTACTCTAAACCTCTGTCTAGCCTAACACCTCTCCTCGTTTTCCTATACCTCTCATATAAACCATACTCTACTGCTCAACATCTGTCTAGTCTAGCACCTCTCCCCGTATCCCCTACCGCTCTCATATAAAGCGCATTCTACTCCTCGACATCTGTCTAGCCTAACACCCCTCCTCCAGTTCCTATACTTCTCATACATATAAACGCATACTCTACTCTCAACCACTGTCTAGTCTAGCATCTCTCCCCGTATCCCCTACCTATCATAAAGCGTGTTCCCCCTCCTGCCCCCCCCGTCTAGCTGAGTATCTCTTTGGTTTCCTATCTAACATATATACAACACATTCTACCTTTAACACCTGTCTATCGTAGCATAGGATCTCTCCGTTTTCTCGTCTCTCCTTATAAACGCATACTCAACCTGCTTAGCCTAATATCTCGTTTTCCTATATATCTCATATAAACCATACTCTACACCTCGACCTCTGTCTAGCCTAACACCCCTACCCCTGTTCCCTACCTCTCTCATATAAAAGACAAACTCCGCCCTTCAACTCTGTCTAGCCTCTCTCACATAAAAGACATACTCTACCCTTCAACTCTGTCTAGCCTAACAGCTCTCCTCGTTTTCCTATACCTTTCATATAAACCATACTCTACTCCTCAGCCTCTGTCTAGTCTAGCATCTCTCCCCGTATCCCTTACCTCTCATAAAGCGTGTTCCCCCTCCTGTCCCACTGTCTAGCTGAGTATCTCTTTGGTTTCCTATCTAACATATATACAACACATTCTACCTTTAACACTTGTCTATCGTAGCATAGGATCTCTGTTTTCTCGTCTCTCCTTATAAACGCATACTCAACCTGCTTAGCCTAATATCTCTCCTCGTTTTCCTATATCTCTCATATAACCCATACTCTACACCTCGACCTCTGTCTAGCCTAACACCCCTACCCCTGTTCCCTACCTCTCTCATATAAAAGACAAACTCTGCCCTTCAACTCTGTCTAGCCTAACACCTCTCCTCCTGTTCCCTACCTCTCTCACATAAAAGACATACTCTACCCTTCAACTCTGTCTAGCCTAACAGCTCTCCTCGTTTTCCTATACCTTTCATATAAACCATACTCTACTCCTCAGCCTCTGTCTAGCCTAACACCTCTCCTCTATCTCTTCCATATAAACGTATTTCCCTCCTTCAACCCTGTCTACCATAGTATCGGTCGTCGTATTCCCTATCTCTCCCATATAAACCCATTTTCCTAATTGAACCGCCCCATCTATCCTCGTTTTCCCTATCCTTTCCCATATATGCCCAAAAAACTGTGCTCGAATTCCTCTAATGTACCTACTGACAGGACTTTAAAAGAATGGCCAATTATTGAACAATTCAACCATTAATAACGCATATATCGGAAATGGCTGATGGCAAATATATATCTGAATTTGTGTTTTAAAGGGATATACATTTCTTGTGTAGTACGTCTTCGTCTATCGCTCAACGTTTAACAGTTTTACAATATTATACAAATTCCTTCTGAATGAAAACTACAAAGGCTATTCCCAGAAAATTCAAGACGTACATTTTATTTGTCATATGAACATCTTTAGTATATGACATTTTAATCAAAATCGTTAGGCATTTTTTAGAAAACAAAAAATTTCGAAAAATGTTCCGTGTAAAGGGTAGTTTAGGGTACGGGAATTTTCTTGAAAATCTTCGTGTACCATCTTTGGAAGGTACTGAACTTAAATAGCAATTTTGGGGTTGATCCGACGTTTCGTTTTTGAACACACGCATGCATGCGGGACTTTTTCTAAAAATTATAGCTTTTTTTTTTATATTCAGGGAGCCTTAAAGCATGTATTTCCGGTGAAATCTCGGTATCGAATTTTTGGGTGGAATGTAATACCTCCGCCACCTACTATGAACGTGGAAGAGAAAGTAAAAATCTGATGTGTTTAACTCACATCACTTTCTCTATCTTAACAAACTATTTTTACAAACCCTTATTCTCTATCTACTTCATGTTAATCGAGATAAACATTTGCTGTTTATTGCTAATTTTCTTGTAGGTGTAGGGGAATATGGTAGGCTTTAAGCGATAGTCAAATCTTTTAAGAGCTAGTTGCTATGTGGAACATTCCATTCTCTCTGCATGTCCAGGACATAAAAAAACGAATAAAGGAATTCCCATTTGAGAAAAGTATAGGAAAATTAAAAAAAATAACAAGGAATATATCAGAAATGGTTCACTCAAAAAAAAAGTATGAGACAAATTGTGAGTTTTAACGAGATCTACATTTTTTTATAGTAAAATTTTGTCTGTCTCTTACGGTTTAGCACTTATGCGAAAGTTATTCAGAATGAAGAGTGCTTTTGGGGGCACTCCCAGAAAATTCAAGATATACATTTCATTTCCACGAAAATATCTTGCACATGATATTTTAATCAAAATCGTTAGAGCCATTTTTCAGAAAATAAAAATTTTCGAAAAATGTTCCATGTAAAGGGTAGTCTGGGATTGGAAATTTTCTTGAAAATCTTCGTGTCTCATCCCTGGAAGATAGTAAACTCAAGTACCAAATTTGGTATTTATCCGACTTTTCGTTTTTGAGTTATGTATACAGCCTGACTGACACAGACAGGCAGGCAGGCACGCACGCACGCACGCACGCAAGGACATGTTTCCAAAAATGCTCTATTTGGATTCAGGGCACCTCAAAACATGTTTTCCCGGTGAAATCTCGACATAGAATTTTTGGATGGAATGCAATACTTCCCCTACTCACTGTACATAGTAGAGAAAGTAAAAGGGGAAAATTGACCTGTCTCATCCTTAGTTTGGGACATGAATGCACAACTGTAATGACCCCTGACAATAACAGCCCCTCCACCCACAAATAACCCTTTCCAGACTAACCATTAAAATAGGAATGTAACTTTTTCTGAAGAATACGAGAAAAGAATTGCTAAGATACTCTTATTTCTCAGTTGAACAGCGAAACTCCAGATGTTTGAAGGTACCCTTATGTAACATGTCAACAATATAAAACTCTTCATATACGCTATGTAAGCGCAACAAAACGACTAAATGAAGACATAACGTAAAGGAACAAAAAAATAAATTTATCACATAAATCGAAAAAATGTCCTAAAATGACAAAACATGTCGAAACAAATATACATTTTCACACGTGACCTTTGATAAGGATTTGTGTACAAGTTAGCAATGCCATGATGCATTAAAGGATGACATGTCATCAGAATCCGGGCCTTGGTGATGACTAGGCACACGCTACAATATGGAGCGGGGAAAACGAACAAACAAATATAAAGCACATCTTTTGGCCAAAAACATCTTATACTTTAAGGGTTTGGAGTAGGTTCGTTTTATTAGCTTAAAGAAATAGGTTTTGTACATATTTGTTTATATTTAATAATATCAAATGAATACAACAAATTACATGGGACTTTAAGGTTTTAATCATTGTGAAACCCTTAAACTTAGTAAACAGAAAACGAAGTTAATGATTGCTTTGTCCTTACTTAAATTACGACATGCCACTAGAAGCAGCGGTTCGCGAACATAAAATCTCTTCAATAGAGGTCATTTAATTTCACGCGTGGCGTCACGTAGAGGAATTGTCATAATTTCTAAATTGACCTGACTAGATGGAAAGAACGGTTTGGGGTTTTAAAAATGTGTTTCACAGAAAATCGACCAAATAGAAGATCTGGAAAACTCGATTTATTCCTGACGGAAATTATTTTAAAAGTAAAAGACAGTAAAATTTTAAAAATATGAAAAAGAAATACGTAGGTTTCATAAAATATTAAATTCTACAACATAGGATATATGATTTTTTTTGTCACATGCACTGAATTCTACACACTGCAAAACGTAAAAATATTTCTGATAATGATAGCAAGTATGACAATACATGAAATGTCATATTTTACCTGCCTCTAATGATGACACATTTATTAATTAAAATAAACCAGGAGTACCATTGGTAGTTTTCTAAAGAACGAAGCTAACTCACAGGACCATGTCGCTGCTGTGACTTGGGTTTCAACATGGCCCCACGCAAGCGGTTTCCGGGTGCTCTGTAGGCGGCCTTCAGGTGTCTCTCACGGTGTCAATACAAGATACACAAGCTGCTGACGTCATTCAGGCTAAGAACAGAGGACGCCAAGTGAACAAAGGCAATTGGACCGACTGGTTTCTATAGCAAGGTAAACTAAGCTCGGCATTTCTTTCTCGCATGTTGCAATCTACAATAAACAATGTACTTTACAAGTTCTTTTTAATGCTCATTTTTACCATGTGCTCTGAAAGTCCAGAACCAGGACTTTTTACTATTAGTTTAATCGATTTAAGGACATTAAATTTTGAGGAATAAAGAATCCTAATGTAGGAGAATTGTGCATTTAATTAATAATCCAGACTTTTGGGAGGGGTGCTCTAATATTTTACGTAAACAAGCGTATGTTATCAATACTACATTAAATGTATTCAGTAACATTTATTTTTTTATGGCTACCAATCCATTTCTCAGAATCTGGAACAGAAGAAAGGAACTTGGCATTGTTCACAATAAGTTTATGAAACTCACTACAACTTATAGCAACTCTGAATACTGCTCACTGGAAATGCAATTATAATTGAAGGCAACCCATTACGTGACAACAAATTCTCAAAACTATCATCCTTGGCATCCAGTATATATATAAAAGAATATGTTACACTCGCATCACTTTCTCTATTCTTGTACAAACTATTTTTACAAACGCTTATTCTCCATCTACTTCATGCTAATCTACATCAACATTTTCAGAAGCGATCTTATTACTAATTTTCTTGTAGGTACACGGGAGAATTTGGTAGGCTTTAAGCCATAGTCAAATCTATATAATCCCATTTGAGAAAAGGCATAAGTATTGGAAAATTCAAACAAATAACAAGGAATATCTCAGAAAAAAACAGTATATGGCATAAATTGTGTTTTAACGAGCTCTATATTTTTTGTGAAGAACATTCTTGTCTATCTCTTACGGTTTACCAGTTACGCAAACGCCATTCAGAAAGAAGAGCGCTTTTGAGGACATTCCCAGAAAATTCAATATACAGTTAAAGAAAATGAATTTCATTTGCCATGAAAATATCTTAAACATATATTTTAACCAAAATCGTTAGCTATTTTTGAGAAAATCAAAATTTTCGAAAAATGTCCCACGTAAAGGGTAGTCCGGGGTGGGGGAATTTTCTTAAAAATCTTCGTGTCTCATCTTTGAAAGATACTGAACCTAAATACCAAGTTTGATATTTATACGACTTTTCGTTTTCGAGTTATGCTGTTTACAGACACACAGACAAGACTTTTACGAGGACCTTTTACTAAAAGTGCTTCTTTTGAATTTAAGGGGCCTCAAAACATGTATTTCTGGTGAAATCTCGGTATCAAATTTTTAGATAGAATGCAATACTTCCCCTACTTACTATACGTAGTAGAGAAAGTAAAAAAATTAATTTGTTGAAGCCGAGTTCAAATATAGTAAAAATCGTGGGCTTTTCTCTTTTCGGCCTGGACGCTTTCATTTACCACAAAAACGCGGACAATCCGCGAAATCTGTGGCATATGGCAAGCCAATTTAGTTGGATTGACCAAACTCTTTCTCCTCAGGCGTTGATAGGCATCATCCAATGATAATACAAATTAGGAAGTTGTCACTGACGGTCTACGAGGATGATTCGAAAAAGTTCATCGCCATACACAAAGGTGGTGCTGGAACAAGGATAGTTCACGTACAATCTTTAGATGGCGCCACGTGTAATCTCATACATGTAGTTTCATTTGTTTGGTTGTTATAGTGCTGCAAAATTAAACAAGCTGAGGTTTCTTCCGAAAATGGATAAAATCGAATGGTGTACAATGATTTTGTGCTTCGTAAAAAGAAACAAAGTGAAATTCCACCGAAATGACAAAGGTTTTTGGATTTCACTTTGATAGATTCCTCGGAATCATTTTAATGCGGCCATTCTCCCATTGTTGAGAATATCCAGGAGTCCGTTTACCTATGAAGGCCATGGCTGAAAATAGTATCGTGAGAATCCACAGTGCCATGTTGGATGGTAGACGAATCAAGGTAAGTTTACTGCATTGCCAATTCATTATTGCTGTCTGTAACATTTGCTACACGCGAAAGCTTGCAGGGCGATGGATGCCGCGTTTAACCGCTGATTAAAAGCGCATACGAATGATCTCACAGGGGAGTCTGGGCATGTTCAACCGCAACTCGACCAACTTTTCGCGGTGTTACTTCACTGTTGACGAAACATGGACTCGCCAGCATCACCACACGCAACATTTCATACAGTCGGGTGAAAGCGCTCCAAAGATGGCCAAGCGAATTCCTTCAGTAGGAAAGGTGATGGCCAATGTTTTCTGTGTTAAGACTACCTGGAAAACAACTGAGAGCACTGTACAGCTTTGTTGGAGCAGCTGAAGGACGCTATTAAGGCCAAGCAACCACATTTGTAAGGAGGAAACTTATCCACCAGGAACTTCAATAGCGATCGCAAAGGTGCATGACAATCTGAACTGCTGTCTCATGCACCACAGTCACCAATTTGGATCCCAGGGACTTTTTTCTCTTTCCAAATCTGAAGAGATGGCTCGCTAGACACATTTATCTCAGATACGGATAACAAAGTCACACAAATCTTTATTTTGCATAGTTGAACAAATAATTTTATACTCAAGGTATAAAGATGTAATGACAATCGTTGGTCGAAGTGTATCGAGCTGAAAGGCAACCATGCTGAAGAAAGAAGAGTAAAAACTTTGGAATAAAAATATTTATTTTTTTCTCAAGTAGCGGTTCCCGTCGTTGTCGATGTTCTCCGCTACGTCGTAGGGGTCGTCTTCAGGAATCGATATCAGCACGTCGTATCTCAGGGTCATCCGTTGGCGAATCGATCTGAAATTCCCCACTTCCCTTCCCCGGATTATGTCAGGGTAGGATACGGGAGTGGTTACACCAGGATATTGTCTTGAAAGAAACAATATTTTCACTTTTCTCATTCCGATGCGTCTTTTTGCTAGTAATCCTGCAAGATTCTCTTGTATTTCCTAATATGTGCGATTTCTTTAACACTGTCTTCCCACTATTATCTCTTGGTCCACTAACGTTTGCTCCGGCTAATTATTTAGTATAGCGGTGCTCTATCACTACTCTTTAGATTCGTGCGAATTTGAAGTAGTCTTTGACAAATATTAAATCGTTTATAAACTTGGATGAAAATTACCTCCACGAATACTATTAGCACATTAGTAAAATATTCCACATATATCACTTTATGGTTATATAAATGCGCGATACTTAGCGTCCTTTTCTGACTCGGAGTACTGTGTGTTACCTTATCGAAGAATCATGGCAAAATGTGTGAAATCCACGCTTACGTTTACATATATCAACTAAATACTACCCTCCAGATTTTTGTGCACACAAACACGTCTTCCTACCTTTTGATTAGTTCTAACAATTATCCTGTATCAGTATTGGCTCTCCGGTTGAAAAATCAAAGCATAAACGTAAGACAAGACCGTTGCCTAAAGTGTCTGCTTTCACTTGAAACTAAGTACTCGAAGTACAAAGAAACGTTGGGCTTTTATAGCCCCACGCTCGGAAAAAGACAATGAACGTTTTGAAGCGAAGCTACTCTACTTCGTCTAAATCTTGCAGATTTTCTTACGCAATTACGCCTTTATTTATTGGGCAATATTAATGAAACTTAAAAACATATTTACACTTTTTGACGGGCTCTTGATTGATGCAGCTTTTAATCCAGTTACTTTACAATCGTAGAAAATTATCAAATTGCGTGTCAATTAATTACTAATAATTCATAAACTATAATTATTTAAGAATTCCTTTTTGAGCAGATGTAATCAGGCAAAAATGCCGCTAAAAGCCATGAACTTTCGTGACAACCACCGTATATGGGTCCTAAAGAAAGCAATCCATAATAAACGCCAATCAGGAGGCCAGAGAAAATGTTCTGTTGTTTGGAGGTCTGAATTCCAACAACGTTGTACAAGATGTGCTGCAGTTGCAACTTGCCATGTGCCATTTTTCGAAATCATAATATGGAATATAACAGCTGTATGTGAAAGTGCAAAATAAATACTGTAACACCTTAGGGTGTTACAGAATTCAAGCGACAAACTTTCAGAGGTTGCAGAGAGATGGTATAGGAAATCTTGATAGAGGGCACCTATGGTCTATAACGACAAAACTTTGAAGTTACATGATGATTTTTCATTTGAATACTGATAAATGCAAATAAAGACTTAATAGGAAATCAGTACTAATTTCCACTCTAGTATAGTAAATTTCTCTTCCAAGATAAGAAACAGCTACTGTTGCGGTATTTTCAAATTATGAGCTTTGAATTTTCTGGAAAACAGCTCCGTCACCAAGGGCCAGTGCACTATGGATACCTCCACTTTCACACCGAGAATCTGAATCACACATACGAGATGTGACAAGCCGCTACAGAGTTAACCCAGTGATTAGCGTGCTCGGCTGCCGATCTGATGGTGCTGGGTCCAAACCCCGTATAAATGGTAAAACATTTTTTTCTTTCAAACAGATGAATGGCGTTCGTTGGGAGTGAACCTAATTTTAATTTCTCGCGTTTCTTTCAAAGTCGAAGTAGCGGCACCCGAGTCGCGGCTGTGAGCCACTCGCTTGCCGAAACTTCATCCCCTCGCGAACCGTCATGTGCATCGAAACAAATAGGGTGAACGGACAAGGTCAATTAGTATCATTATTATTTAGCAAATTACACATATTGAATGTCCCTTACATTGCTTAACTTTTCAAATACGATGTTGGAAACGTTCTCCTTGTGCTCAAAGACAGACATTGCAGCGTCTTAAGAGAGATGATTCATACAATGCAGATCATCTTGGGAAATACTGATTTATTTTCTTCCCGTACGAGGGGCACTATTTATATTTTGAGCCTAATAATTAAAAAAAGGTAATTTCTGATTTAAAACTGCTTTATTGTTTTTCAAAACATTCTCTTTTATGATCAATACACTTTTGCATCCGTTTGAACCATTTGTCAAAGCATTTACTCCAGTCTTCATGAGACACCTCCAAAACATGGTTTTTGAAGGCATCAACGACTTCTTCTGCCAACGAAAACCGTTGTCCACGCAATTTATTCTTGATGTTCGGGAACAAAAAGAAGCAATTGGGTGCCAAATCAGGACTGTATGGCGGATAACCCATTAATTCGATTTTTTGAGCCTTCAAATACTCTGTTGTTAGACGAGATGTGTGTGCGCTCGCATTGTCTTGATGAAGAACGATCCTATGGTTCTTGTTGATTTTCCTTACTTCACCGAAGACTTTCGGCAAACAAATGGTTGTGTACCATTCGGCATTGACCGTTTTACGTTCCTCTAAAGGCACTGTTGCCACATGGCCAGTTTTGTTGAAAAAGCAGGCGACTATTTGCTTCGAAGTGCTTCGAGCGCGAACAACGTTTGTTGGATTTGCTTCATCTTGAAACACCCATACAGTCGACTGCTGTTTACGTTCCGGCTCATACGCATAGATCCATGATTCGTCACCTGTTACAATCTTACATAGGTCTTTTGAGGCACCGCCATTGTATTTATTGAGCATTTTTGTACACCAATCGACACGAGCATCTTTTTGAGATTGTCAAAAATTATGTGGGATCCAACGAGAGCAAACCTTTTTCACGGCTAAATAATCATGCAATATTTTATATATGCTGGTGGAACTAATGCCTAGGGTTGCCTCAATCTCACAATATGTCGCATGACGATCTTTCATTATTAGGTTTTGCACAGCATCAATGTTTTCTGGCACAACAACTGATTTTGGACGACCTTCACGAACTTCATCATTGAGCGAACGGCGGCCACAATTAAATTCGTTATACCAGCGTTTCATAGTGTCAAAGATGGAGCTTCGTCGTCAAATGTGGAAGTTAGTTGATCGATGCACTCTTGTCTTGATAATCCACGCCGAAAGTCGTAATAAATCATTGCACGAACATTTTCACGAGTTAATTCCATGTTTTTGTTGAGACACAATTTTCAAGTTAGTGTAAACAAAACAAATGACGCTCTATTGACAAAATGCTTGAAGTAGATTATGGTCAAAAATGTCAAACTTTCCATTGGAAACGTCAGATGGCACCTACAACATTCAGAGTTGCCAAGGCTCAAAATATAAATAGTGCCCCTCGTATATTATTTTGCAATTTTTGTAATATTATGGATTTTAGTTATACATATTGTATTTTAAATTGTCCCACGAGTAAAAGATCGCAGGGTGAGGTCTAGGGATCGAGCGGGCCACACCCTTACTCTGATCACTCCTCCAGCAAAGACATCAATTGTATCCAAAGACGTCCGAGCTGTAGCCCGTCTTGTTGAAATACGCCGTCCATTCGCTATGTCAATGGAGGGGAAAAATTGCTCCAAAACTAAGGCTTAGTGCAGTAAAGCATTAATTGTTTCGCAAAAGAAAATAGGGTCAATTACTCTAGCTGCACTCGCAACACACTGAACACCGGCCTTAGTATCATGTAGTGGACTTGGATGTACGAGAATGGAGGAAGCGACGCAATAGCGAGGACTGGAGTATCGGGAGGAAAGCGGCGCGCGACCGCGACCTAGTGCCGCTAACAGCGTTGCCGCTTTATCTGATGTCATGTATGTTACCGAGATACTCACATGGAATGTTAGCATGGCCACGACTACCTGCAAGTAGCAGCAACTCACCTAAGTTTTATCAGCGACATACTGCCTTATTGACTTTATTGCAAACAACCATGAGTTCAAGTGCAGGTGTCCTATATCAAATTGCTTTTCCAACACTCCCCTCTAAGCCCTGAAAATTGGTCGAATTCTGCAACACTCTGTATATACACGTAATATCATCTGCCATTTGCTTGATACTGCTTAACTCATATCTTATATAACAATTACGCTGACAAGTTATAGCACAGCAGGTGGCGGTGGTGGATTATGTGTCGTAATCAAGTAGACAGGAAAATCGTGATTTTATCACAAAACTGCATCCTTTATTCCACAACGAGTTACCCCATGCCGCACTACGTTTGGCGGTGTCATATGGGTGAACACAAGTGACAAGGTAAATCTAGACCTTGTAATGTGAATTTTAGACGTTCCCTTGGTATTTCGTTTACCCTGTATGTCCAGGATGACATTGCTTTCTGTTTTAACTAAAAGCAGTCGCGGGCATCCTTTCTCCAACCGGCTACAAAGCGAACTGAAAGCTTTGTGGCCTGACCATAAACCCATCAGTAAACGATTAGTAGGGTCTTCGCATCCATCAACTACAATGTGTGGTCCTTTCTTTAGCTCCACCAAAGCAAAGCGTTGTTGCAATGTCATTTGTGTTGTTTCTTCGATTTCAGTACGTTTTAGCAGCTGTGACCTTTTAGTTAAATTTGTATCTGTATCTTCAGTGATGCTATATAGTGTTTTACTTAGTGCAGTTTTGTAAATTTAGCAGTGTTTTACTACATGTTTAAGATATTTGCATGAAAAATAAAATGTGTATTTTGAATTTTATTTTCTGGGAATAACCTGTAAACTCTTTCTCATTCTCAACTTTCTGTACAACTGGTAAACCGTAAGAGATATACAAAATCTTACTGTGAGTAAAATGCAATCTGTTTATGTCAAATTGTGTTAATCGTTTCCGAGAAATTGTTTGTTACTGGTTTGAATTTTGAAATACTTGTACTTTTCACAAATGGCAATTCCCTATTTGTATTTTCCCGTGGTCATGCTAAGAGCATGGAATTTCAAAGTCATGGTATATTCATCTGTTTTTAAAAATCTGACTATCGCTTTAGCCTGTGTGCCCTTATAATTACAAATATGCAATGAAAGTTTATCTCGTTTAAGAAGCAGTAGATAGAAGAGTAAGCTTTCGTAAAAGTAGTTATAGAAGAGTGAGTAGAGATAATCATGTGAATATAACACATAAGATTTTTTATTTTCTTTCTTTTGTCTTCCGTATTCTTACTTGTCCTGCATTTTATAATAAAGTTATTAATTTAATTAAACACAAGCTGCTATGCTAATAAATCTCTCGGATCTTAAACAATACCAGTTTCTTTATATTTAAGTTTATATTAATAAAACATCGCTGTGAAGCAACTTTATTATAAATTTCAAAAGTACGAAAAAAGTACCTATCTCCCCAGAGTGGCACAAAAAACTTGCGTTCGCTTTGCTTTTTTCACCTGTTTCTTCTTTTTTAACTTTTACATATATAGTGTTTTTGTTTACATCTTCTGGAACTTGGTTTTTCTACATTCTGTGGTTGTAGGACAGACAAAATAAAGAATACTTTTACCATAGCACAGTAATAATTACAATAGGCCGAACTGCAAATACACAGCCCTACTTATAAAAATTAGCTATTAGGATAAATGACAATAAAAATGATAATTTTGTTTGGGAGTAAATGTTCCTTTCAAAATAAATTCGTATTAATGCATTTTAATTGTTTAATGATAGTCAAACAACCTACAGTTTACTTGGGACGCGTTTCTAAGTGTCTCTCGGATATGTTAACATGCATTTCCATTCTTGTAGCGTAATGCAAGTTCAGCTCTTCCTGAGTCATATTCTAAAGCGTTCCTAACAGAAATGTAATTATTATGCGATGCATAGTTATTTACTGCATTTGTGTGTAAAGTAAGCAAGACAAACTGCATGATTGTATTTTGTACATGTGGAAATCAGCGGCAAAGTTTTGCTTTCAAATACTATTTTAAACTTTGGCAACAACGCACACGTGTATATGGTTGTCACTAATGTTTATGGGTGCTTGTGGTTAGGGGAGGTAGGGGACAAGTGTTTGGCTACTGTACAAAGCCCGCCGCTTGGGGATCCATAGACTGCGACCACCTTACGTAGAAGTGGTCTTCATTTACCACAGTCCAATGATATGCAGTCAGCACTGTGCAGACGTAGAAAACGATCACATTGCTGTGCGTTTAGACGTTAAGCTGTTGCTTCACAGCTTGAAGCATCCAGTATCAGTGACATTTCAAAGCGAAGACAACAATGGGCCACAGTTTTCATCTATACGGCTGATGGTCCCAAAAGATGCCAATGTTTTCTCTCTTCGCGGAGAAAGTACATGTCGAGAGGCAAATCTTGAATTTCTTATTTCTCTTCCCCAGTGATGAAGCTTTTGTTTACAAAATGTTCATGCCCAAGTAATCCATTTAAGATCTCTTGACATCGCGAATCTATGCATATTTTAAAAGCTTCAACAATAGCTTACCACATTCAAATACAGGGTGGCGTACGATGTCACCCGATTGAATTTTGATCCTACAAGTATACTATTGGGGCAATAGCTTTCAAATTGTGCGCTCAACTTCGTGCAGTTGATGGAAATTACTCCAGATGTCGTTACGAGTTCATCGCTTCCGTGTAGAGTCCGCCATTTCAGTTTGCCGCGATGGTGGACAAAGGACGGTTGCCCGTCGCACAAAAGACGAAGATTGTGTTACTGTTCGCGGCAACGAACAATGTTACATTGACACAGAGAAGGTTTCGTGCTCATTTCGGCACAAGATGAGCTCCCAGCCCACAGACAATACGCAGATTACATCACACATTTGCAGGTACTGGATCTGTTTTTGAGTGTAAGCGGCCACATGCACGTACCGTACGTTCGTCGCAAAACATTGAAGCAGTTCGAGTGGCTTTGACTCTTAGTCCGAGGAAATCAACAAGAAGAGCCAGTGCCGAGTTGGGAACTTCACGCCGATCTGTACAAAGAATTATTCAATCCGAGCTTCGCTTGTATCCATACAAGATGACTGTGACGCATAAGCTTATTGCGAGAGATAAGGAGCGGAGACTACAGTTTCAAAGTGGGCAATCGAGCAAGATCAAGAGGCAGTGCTACACAACACATGGTTTTCTGACGAAGCTTATTTTTACGTGAACGGTGTTGTGAACAAACAGAACGTTCGATTCTGGGCACGTGAACCTCCGCGAATAATCCACATGAAACACACCTACGTGAGAAAGTGTGCGCGATGTCAAGCCAGGGAATCATCTGTCCGTTCTTCTTCGATGCTACAGTAACCGGTCAACGCTGTTTAGACACCCTGCGAAACCATTCTTTCCTCAACTCATGGCCACATGTCTTACATTGCAGACACAATGACTCATGCAGGATGGAGCACGCCCCCATACTGCCAACGTTGTGCTTGATTTCATACACGAAAGACTTGGCCTTAGGGTATTGTCAAACAGATTTCCAGAACGTTATGAAAGAGTAACGTGGCCGCCCCACAGCCCGGACATTAACCCATGTGACTTCTTCCTTTGGAGGTTCCTTAAAGAGAAAGTGTATCGCACAAACCGAAAATGCAGTGCAACTTAGGGCCATCATTGTGGAGTTATGCCGCGCCATTCCAGAAGATTTGTGTCTGAGAGTCGTCACAAATGCACGTGTGCGATTTGCAGAAGTTGTAAACCAAAACGGCGGTCATATTGAACATGTGATTCATTAGGTTGTATTTCTCTTCTACATCAATAAATTACAAATCTTGTCAACAACAAATGTATTATTCATGAAACAAATCAGGTGACTTATCGTGTGCCACCCTATATGTTTTGCTATGCAGTATCTGTCATCATGCTAGAATGCATAATCGTTACACAATACTTCTGCTATATATCTCAAAAGGTTCTTGAGACAGAAAACTGAAATTTCACGTGTGCTTAGTGAATATAAAACATATAACAATGTGAACTAAAATTAAGATTTGTGATTTTTACAGAGATTTCAGGAATTTTGATTTGTGAAACGTTTAGTAGCGAATACAGACAAATTGTATTACAAAGCAACCACAGGGGTAATATCGAACTAACAAAGACTAGTGTGATTAAAAGCACTAAAACTGAAGCTCCTAAACCATTCATGTTTGAGCTATGCGTAGCCAAACTCCATCGAATATTTGCCATTCAGAGAAAAAGTTTTCAGTCAAGGCTTATGATCAGACTTCCGTTATAAAGATCCTTACTGAACAAATCGTGCATGCCTGCGATTTAAACTATGGGTAGGTCGATTTATTTATACTAATTCTCACACAAACCCCCACAACACTGTACACGGAACAGAGTACCCTCTGGGTGTACAATAGTAAATAGTCGCTTCATTTGAACAGAAACGACAGCCTTTTGGGAGAGGGGCTTTAGCCATCTTCCGATTCACTTATGTTGTTAAAAGTATCTCGTATCCCCTTTAGTGCTCTTTATTATCGTCGATAGCAGACGGTGCTGTACTTTGTTTCTGACAACTCAGATAGTTACTACAGTTCTATTCAAGCCAGCTGGTTTAAGGTTTCATTCTTGCATGCATATTTAAGAGTGAACTGGGTAAATGGTCTTCCTCCGCTTCTTTTTTTCTGCTGCTGTTGCATACTCACCAAAACTAATAAACGGAGCTACGAGGTGTACTTTATAAGAACTGTCTGCATGCTTCTATATTTTGTAGCTTACAAAGATCCTGCCAGTGTAATGCCAATCACCTGTATTCCGAGAGAGGGGAAGGTAAGCCATACTTCACCGTACCCCGCCACCGCCACCTCCCTCTCTTCTGGCTGACACGCAGGGCGCACATACCTGTTTGAAGTCTGCATATAATGTGATGGCCTTCAAATCAAGCATAAACGAGAACGGCCATGGACATTCCTTCGTTAGTGGCGCTCTCTCTCATCTTATATATTTATTGCGTTGCTTTAAGTACGCGGTCATATCGTGACGGATCCGTTAGGAAATATCGCTTGAATCCGTGTGAGGGGGACAGTTAACCTTGTAGGTCTCATTTCTGTACCATACCATCTTGCTTCATGGCGTGTTCATAGAAGCATTAGCGCTAGACAACTGTACCTCTGCTTCTACACGTGACGGGCAGATGGCAGCTTCGACACGTGTCCATAAAGGTCTTTAATGCTAGGCAGCTGTACCTCTGCTACACGTGAAGGGCACATGGCAACTTCGAGAGACCTTTGTGCCAGGCAGATAGCATTAGGTTGCCGTACAGTTTACCTACTTATCACCATTATTTTCATTTTTACTACTGTTTTAGATCTAAGGTGGAACTTCGGATCGTGATATTTAATATCCAATCCGGCATCATCTACCTTGGCGACTGAGGGAAACCACGGGAGGAAGGAAGGTGGTTTGAACCCGGGACACCGTAATGCGGGCCAGAGACGTTACCGCCTGAGCCTTTCCGCCTGATGTCAACTGTAGGATCGCGGAAACACGATCGGACCTCCAGTCTTCACTCTGCAAGCCATGTCTGGGGCTAGTCACAAGACAAACTATACTTTGGAGCCCCCTAAAACACGACCTTTCTATATACAGAGGCTTTTGAGACAACCTGTACGCAGTAGAGGTACCGACTGAAATTCTGCTTGTATAGGAACTGCTTCCGAATTCATTTGTGTTATTCTGTTACAAGTTAGCCCTAAGGGCCGCCAATGCGACCACGATTCTGGAAATCTCCGGCTAACTCCATTATGCAGCGAATTTTCTTTGATAACCTAATCTCGAGCAGAGAATTTCTAAAGCAAAGAGCACAATGAAGCCCCATGAGGATATTATATTATTTATAAGGTTCTCTTGGATCGATACAAAGGGCAATCTCACTTTCCCGTTCAAGCACACCAGCTGCTTCAGAAGTACTCCCAGAATCTACCTTGTTAACCCATGTAAAAACTAATTTCCGTCAGGCATCAATGTAGCCAATTAGAGAACTGATCACATGGGAGCAAAATGTACACAGTACAGCCGTAGTGAAATTTTGTATAGGTGACAGAATACGCCATAACATGTCATGTGTTTCCACTTTAGTGGTGGTTAAATGCAATGCCATTTTGGTGATTAACATGAAACATGAAAGCACTTTAAATTTGTTTACAACATATAGCTATGCAATTTTTACATTCTCTAGCACCCACAAATTTAAGATTTCACCGGAAATACATATTTGGATGTCCCAATATTGACAAATTCAAACCAATTATAACGGACATCTAGGATGTTTTCAAAATCTCCCTTTTGCATCTCTGGAAGATGCTGAAGTTAAACATCAAGTTTGGTATGTATAGTACATTTCATTTTTGAGTTATGCTATCCCCTACCCCTTGCTCTTTCTCACGCGCGCGCACGATTTTATTCAGGGCCCTCCTCAAAACATGTATATCCCTGAAATGTCATCTAATTTTGGATGGAATGCAATACTTTGTGCAATAGGTACGTGGTAGAGAAAGCAACATTCTTAACTCTTTGGAGTACAGGTGTAGATTTTAGCTTATGTTTTAAAAGTTTTATTGCGTATTGGTACCACTGCTAAATATGGTAGTTTCCGTGTGTTCAAGCCATGTGATTTCTTTCTTTGGAAATATGAGATTGTTTGCTCCATTTCTTTTTTTAACCTTTTTCTGTGAATGACACTGATATAAATGATCCGTTTTCTCAGAAACAATTGAAAGGTATTTTGGGACAAATGCGACACAATTTTTTTTCCTCAACTAACGACATTATTGTATGAAGGTAGGTTTTGATAGTCGTCATGAAATTGGCAAATTAAACAGCAGGATAAAACTGTTAAATCTCCTTTAAAGAATGCAAAGCTTTATGGAATACATGGTAAGTCATTTTAAATTATTTTGATCTCTATTGCATTATTTATGAACATAAGCAACAAACATCAAATTCTAGTCTCACTTAATATTCGATGTCCTAGTGTTTTGCTCCGATGAAGATCTAATACCGGACTCCAACGTTTACAGGGAGACTGGCACAGTGCCAGCAGAAAGAGCGCTTTCTTTCACCTTGGGAATTGTGCCATTCAACAGTAGACCGCAGCTGCTAGGAAAGACGAAAAACATCTTACGTGTACTGAGATAATTGAATCAATTTCATACAACTCGCATGCTATGTGGAGTCTTCTTACAAAATCTTTTCATTTGTTTACTTTCTATGCATTCCTTCGATATACAAATCTGGAATGAAGCTCGAAATACATACATTTCAGCTAATACATTTATAACGGATCAAAGAGTGCAACATAGTTGCCGAAATTAGCCACTTTTTGAGGATACCCTGTACTGAAATTTCTACAAATTAATTCATCTAACCAATGCTGCTCCATTTCTGGAAATCATATAGATATTTTGCATGGACAAAAATATTTGCAATAAATGTCCTTAGCTTGGGGTGCTAAAATACTGGCATATTGTCCGTTAGCAGACATTTAAGAGGATGCGACACTAACATTCCACTTTTCTTAAGTTTTGAGTCAATTTGGCTGAAAATATAATCCTGTTTGTCTTACGTAAACACAGAAAGATTTTTCATTCAATTGGTTTCGATATATTTTCTGGTTTTCATGTTATTGAGCATAAAATTTTCAAATAATTTTTTCTACTATTTTTAGTTCAAGAAAAATATATTTAATACAATTTTAATGTTCTATTTTTGTTTTTAGATTTAATTTTTGCTTAAAAAATTAATCCAAAACCCCTCACAACAAAGTAAATGCACATAACGTTTTAATTGTGTTGAGTTTTCAGAATGTGCTTGCCAATTTTCAGAGAAATATGATGAAAATTTCATTGTGTGGAACATTTTCAATGAGCTAAAATGCTAAGAGCTAAAAAGGAATTTCTAAAAAGTTAAATTTAAAACAAAACACTTAGTTCCAGATTGTTGTTCTAGACTAAAGGAAAGGCTCTACAATGTTAAAAATAGAAAATAATTTTGAAATTATAGTTTTTCACATTTTTGGAATCGTAGTTCAAGATTTCATTCCCCGGGAATTTCACCAAATTTCAGTGGCACATTCCCTCAAGGACGGTACGCAGGAGACAATCTCGTATCTTCTGCGAATCTTTGGCAGACATTAGTATGTTGAACGTTTATTAAATCTCTAACTGTAGCCATATGCTGCATTTTGTACTAATATTTGACGAAAAAATCAAAACAACGTTGTTTATTTAAAACTCTTATTGTAGCATTCACATAACTTTCTTTCCTCGTTCTTCTACTATTCAACAAAAGCTAATTGTTCTATCCAATTCTTGTTAATTGAGATTAGTGACTTACCGATTGTGAGAAGTACAAGCATTTGAAAATTCCAACCCATAACAAAGAATATCTTACAAAATTTTAACGAAAAAAACACCAGATGTGTTACATTCACACGACTTTCTATATCCTTTATCGCATATTACTGAGTATACAAATTATTCTTGCGAAAGTTTATTTTCCGGTCTACTTCATTTCAAGAGAGAGAAACCTTTCAGGAAATGTGTGCATTACACAAATCGTTATAGACACAAAGGTAATGGTGACAGTCAAGTGTTTAAGAACTGGATGCTGGCCTTAAAGTTGCACAATCTTTCCATAACATTACGAGAAACTAATGAAAATCGATAAGACTAAAAGAATAGCTAAGCATTGAGCAATTCGAGCCATTAAATAACGGATATCTCGGAAATTGATGCCACAAAAAGTTATATGAAATAATTGTCTTTAAAGAGCTCTACATTTCCTGTGTTGTACGTTTTCGCCTATCGCTTAAAGTTTACCAATGATACAAAGATTATATAGAATTCCTTCCCAATGAAGAGTTCTCTAAAGCTATTCCCAGAAAATTCAAGGTATACATTTTATTTGTCATGTAAATATCTTATATGGTATTTAATCAAAATCGTTAAGAGCCATTTTTAGAAAATAAACTTCGAAAAATCTTTCATGTAAAGGGTAGTTTGGGGTGGGGGGATTTTCTTGAAAATGTTCGTGTCGCATCTTTTGAAGGTACTGAATATACCAAGTTTGGTGTTTATCTGATCTTATGCTGTTATAATAGCAGTTATGCTGCCGTTCTCTCTCTCTCTCTCTCTCTCTCTCTCTCTCTCTCACACACACACACACACACACAACCATACACGGACCTAAAAAGTTTTGAAGTGAAAACTTATTTAGGCACGGTAGGGCAAATTGGCCTGGATCAACGAAAAGCGAAACGCATGAATTGGCCCGATCGAGAGACTCAACCTGCAGTTGAGAAGATATAGGGAGAAATCCTTTCCAATCTCTCCGTCGCATACATATATACAGTCTAAGCGCATGCGCCGCTTGTATTGTGTTAATACGCAGCGTAGGTAACCAGTAGACACTTTCGCACTATACTGCGCATTAGATGAACACGTAATATTACTATTATTGTAATAGCGAGCTTAAATAAAATAAAGCTTTAAAGTGATCGTGCAAACTGGGTTTCGTAGATTGCATCTCAATCAATTACAAGCACCGGACAAAGTTTTAATCTATTTTATGACGAGCAGAAGAGCAGTATCCTTTTGCTCATTTAACTGCCAAAGTGTGCGAGCTCATTTTCTGCACATGGGTGATGCAGTCATCAAACGTTCCAACTTCGTACTGCTAACAGAAACCTGGTTACATAATGACGAGAGGCTGGATGTCCCTAACTTCAATTTTGTTGTGCCATTTAAACGTCCAAATGTCAGGGCTGGAGGAGTAACTATCTATAGAAACGCCAATGGGCGAACTCCTAACATTGATGAATAAAAGAAATATTTCATTTAATTAAGAGATTTTCCTCTATCAAATTCCACAATACCATTACTTAATTCTGAAATAATAAAATCAACAAATGCTAGAACTAGGATGTTTCATTTCAAACCGCGAGTGTGTCTTGCATTTTTTATTCAAGGGGCCTCAAAACATGTATTTTGAAATCTGTTTTTGGGTGAAATGCAAATACCTGCTCTGCCTACTAGGTGCGTGATAAAGTTAAAAAAAATGTAGGCTTTAACGAGATCTACAGCTTTTGTGCATTAAGATCTCTTTCGGTTTACGATACACAAGGCATTCAAAATGAAGAGGACTTTACAAGCTATCCCCAGGAAGTGCAAGAAATATACACTTTGTCATGCAAATATCTTAAAATGTCACTTTAATCAAAACAGTTAAGAGTCATTTTTGAGAAAATAAAGAAAAGTTTACGGCGTAAATGGTAGTTTGCGGTGGGGGAATTTTTATGAAAATATCCCTGTCGCATCCTTGGAAGATGAACTTAAAACACCAAGTTTCGGCAGATAGATTTGATCCAAAAACCGCGACACCCAATTTGCATCAAGACTGTGGTGTGGGGGGTAGCGTGTCTCCCTCACATTCAAGAGGTCCCGAGTTCGAAACTGTTAGGGCGAGTTACGCAGAGTTACGTTGAGCAACATTTCATTCTCGTCCGATATGAATTCACCGTTAAAGGACGCTAAACAAAAAAAAAAAAACACAAAAAAAACTAATATTTAAAAAGGCAATTTGCCACAAAATTTGGAACAGATGTTACAGTGGCACTGTAAATTTCAGGTCGCATAGTAATTCAAGGTGTTTCTAGTTTTCTGCGAGGAAAGACAGCTGGATTTGCAACCTTGGTGAAAATGACCCAAGTCCTCGCACAAATCGTTCAATGTGAACGCCATTTCTTCTTTGGTCACGTAAACCTTGAATATGTGTCCTTCTTGAATCGCTCAAGGCTCAAACGTCACCAGGTATGGCTTCCGTCTACCATTAGTAATACGGGAACAGCCAGGAAGGCTTTCCTTGTGGCCTTGTTGGCACATCACACAACGACACTCGACCTCCACAGCTACTGCCTCACCTACTCAATACGTTTATTTCTGCGCTGTGTATGTAGCTGTAAACATCCTTTCAGCACAAAACTCGCCACATGCATCCTTCGCCCCACTAGCCATCAACCAAAAATATCTACCCAAACGCTCAGCTTATGCGAGGCCATGCTCAGCACACTGGCACGTACAGTCCAGTACACAGAAATCTGCCGGTGCTTCCGATTTCCTATAGTCTTTTTATTTAATGTTGACAGAATCTCCTTATAATCTATATCCCTGGGTGAGCCATCCCTTATTCACTTGAATTCACGTCCCACACATGCGCATTGTCAAGTCTAGGGAGCGGCGAAAGTAGAGGAGTACGGAAACATTTCACCTATTATCGCTCCACTCTTAGAACAAACTTGATATAAATATATGACGTCATTAACTAGTCCGCGATACGCGAGAAACCAAAGCACACCATAACATACAGTACCTTAATTATGTGCGAAACTTTCTATTAATATTAAATACATGTGTTTCCGAGTGGAGCGTTGCATGTGCGTGTAAAGAACACTGCTAACACCAAGGAAGTAAAGTGACGGACGTAAGGTAGAATTAGAAACAGATGATTATGAAATCTGCTTTTCGTAGAAAAATGCCTGAGTTTTCATTTAATAACGAACCGCCAACGTTAGACAATGTTTTAAATTCTGTCTACAATGATCCTTACTTTGCCTTTTTTGAAGTGGATGGAAGGCATGCTTCGCAACGACCGTCCCTCTATAATGTATTCACTCTTAGGTTGATCCGCGCCAAAACAAACCCACATGACCAGTGCACCGTGGTACGACTCGGTAGCAATGCGCTTAGGAAAGTAGTCCCATGATAATATCTAAATTTTAGAATGAATTTATTCTTAAATGGTATAATATTCTATACAAATACCTAAGAGTTTAATTAACACTGATTTATACTGTTAAACAGAGCTACAAGTTCCAACATGCAATTCGTATGAGTCACTTGATCTGAGTGTACGTAGAATTTTGTTTACAGCCTGAAATCAGCAGCTTCTGTATCATAGTGGACGGTGAACTTGCTCTCGCGTCTTCGTCTACTTACATAAAGCATACGCTGGGCAAACCATCGACTAGTGATGAAAAGAAATTGTGTTGAATGTTTATTATAAATAATGTGAGAAATATCCCACACTTACGGTGAAAGAAGTGATGAAATTTACTTCTGAGTTCCCCGGTGTTTCGAGTGCAAGTATGAACAGTGCTCGCAAAGAAAAATCTGAAACAGGAAAAGTGTTATACCCGGGAAATAAAGAAAGCGTGTGAAATACGCGATGCAAGAATGTAACGTGTTGTGAAGAATGCAATTTGCGTAACAGTGCACAATTTCGTTTTTTTAAAAATGAGTCGCCAACTGATAAAGTGTGCTTCCAGAGAGCGAAGAAATGTAAATTATCGCATACCTGTTACTTTCCTTTTCGCTCTTTCTTTTAGAATTAACTATTATTATATGTGCAAACTTTTATTTTGTTGAAACTGTCAATCTTATCTCCTTTAACCCCTAACAAAGTATTCTAGTCACCGTTTAAGCTGTCGGAATAGTTCTTTATGTATTACGTGCCGCGTGCCACAAATGGTCGTGAAAGTACGACAGTATTTCTGGTGTGAATGGCAGGATACATTATAACGGTGCACTGGTCACCTGGGTTTTGTTTTGATGCGGATCAACTTAAGAGTGAATACAGTTTAGTATTGCTTTGATATCGAATGTCTGGCACTCGAAACATTATTAGTGGGGAACGGAGCATAAAAATGAATATTTCATTCTCCACATTAGTTTATTTGACGTCAGAAATAAATAACGTACGCAATTTCACTATCCAAGGTGAATGGTTATCGGGTTACGGCCTGAGTTGACGCGTGACGTCATGAGAGCCACACTGCACCCAGTCAAGGCGTAGATAGGTGTTTTAAATGACTAACAAGTATACGTGTCAATCTCACTAGAAATACATAACTTCTCTGAACAAAGAGTAGAGCTAAAGCTAGCCAATCACTTTTCATAATCCATTTAATACCTACTAGGTGATAAACAGTGGTCCAACATCTGCTTTGAAAATGAGAGCGTAGTATCCGACCTTATCAGATGAACCAAAAAAGAGCGATTTTAAGATTTAAACCATTGTGAAGCGATTCCGAGACAGTATGAACACCGAAAGCCGTGCTGGTTCCATCCATTTGTATAAGAATAAGGAATGTATACCGAGGGATGACGAGGAAAGTGTGTGTTGCTGGGACTATGAAAACACAAAACTGGTGAAGGACGATTTTGTCTTATCACAAAGCATCCCAATTTTCACAAATAAGTTATTGATCGTGATGCTTTGAATAAAGTGGGTCATAATTTAGCGTTAAAAAGAAAAGTCGACAAAAAATCCTGCTAATAAGACCTGGCTATATTCCTGATACAGTTTACTGGATTCATTCACGGAGGTGCCAAAAATGTATGGACAACAACGGTGGCCAGTTTCAGCATTTCCTTTCATAAAGTTGGTAAGTAAAGCCTTTAAAAGTAGTTTTAAAAAGGTTGTATGTTTCATCCGCGCCTTACTATAATAGCGGCAGACGGCAGCGAGCGCCGAGATGCGGATAGGAAAAACATCGCGTAATGGGTTCGTAGTTTTTTGGCTCACCCTGTATTAAACTGACTCAGTAACACCATCACAAAAACACCACCACAAAGTACACTACTCTTGAACTTAAATACCAACAAAAACAATTTCTGAAAACTAATACTGCACGTGCAGCAATGACTAACTTGTGATCTGTTTCCAGCGCACAACTGGCACGGATGATGTATAAGATGGTTATTATTTCGCTTGCTCAGCAATAACGATGTGGCGGAGTAAGAAAACGTTACCATTGCATTTTACAGGTCATATCCATAATTTTGGAAGAAACATGATTTTTGTGTTTCGTTCCCCTTTAACCTATGAACACAGATTGATTTCAGGCTCAGAAGCAAAGTCCAAAAAATATGGGGGGGGAATAACAAAAGCATGAAGTGGAGTGCTAGAACGAGCTAATGGTAAGGACTGGACGTGATAGAGGCGGTAACATATTTCCTTACTAACATAAACCACTACGCATATCGGCAAGATTCCATGCACTTGACTACACATTGTCAGCATAAAGCATCATGAAACCCTTCTTTGATAAATGTGCAAACAACGATCCACTAAAAATATCCTCCCAAAATGACCTCTGGAGGCTCGCATTAAAGGACATGTGCCTCCTCTCTCATTTTGAACCATAAACACCTTTAAGTAATTGTATTTCTGCATAAACAGAGAGGGAAAAAAAGCTAATGAATTTTACACGCAATGCTTCAGCACCTGCATTGTAATATACAGCAGAAGCGCGGCTTGTCAAGCTTAGCAGGGGCGAATGTTTTGGATTAAAAAAAGTTACAATGAGTAATGGTATGACAGGGATGCCGCGGGGAGGGTTCATAAAAGACGCGGAATCTGCACCTTCCTCGCACATGCGCACTGAGGCCATCCTCCCTATTCGAGCACCTGCAAGAGGAGCTTCCCTAAACGATTTGTTATGAGGTCAAGGTTATTACTTCCAATCAGTTGATTGCTCTTTCGCGCCAATGGCTTTTAAACTATAAGCTCCACTATAGTGGTAACTCAACTAATGCATCCAAACAACATTAAGTTTCAAATACCGCCAGCTTTATAATAGTAAATCTGAATGGTCAGTAAGAGGAGGATAGCAAATTGGACATCGATAAGTAGAGACGTTAGTATTTACTAAATCCTTTTACTGTTGTTTTAACACACTGTAAACCTCCCTCTTAAACTGACATCGCGGACGGTAAAGCTGTTTACATAATGCTGCTCAATCCTAAGTATTTAATTATTGTTCACAGTAATTCTTACATGAGATTTCTGAGCAAGAATGTGCAGCAAAACTATAACAAAGACCTGAAATGCACGAGTCAGCATGAACTAATTATTTTAAAACCCACGTAGTTGTGTAGTGAATATTTTACGTCAAATAAAAACTTTATACCTGCATACATAAGTATACATACAATTACTTTTGACTATATTTTGGAGAAGTGTGTTTAATGTGCACGTGCCATCATTGGTTGAGCTATGGGACAGCGTATGATACAATAATACACAAGGTGCATGATTTTTAAGGAAATCAAGTCTAAATACCTGCCGCATCGTTTATACCCTAGAAAATAACATTTATAGCTATTAATTGCAGATATATCGAACGCATTAGTTGAATTCAAGATGCATATTACAGGAGGAACTGGGTAAAAATTCTGATGTATTACATTCACATGACTTTCTCTATGCGGTGAGTTATTCATACAAAAGCTTATTTTTATATCTACTTCATGCTAATAGAGTAACGTTTGCAGAAATTGTTTCATTTTACATTTCGTAGCAGATATAAGGAGGATAGAGCAGACTGAAGTGATAATCCTATCTTTAAAATGTGGGTCGCTATATGCCTGCTTTGAAATTCCACTCTTTGCTTTGACATAGCGAGAAACAAATCAATGGCGATTTATCATTTAAAAAAGATATAAAGTATTTGAAAATTTTATTCAAACCTATAAGAACGAATACCTCGGAAACGGTCAATTCCACCAAAAAATTACAAATTTTGCGTTGTAAAGAAGGGTGTAATACATTTTTGTCTTTTACGGTTTACCAGCAATACAAACTTCGATCAGAACGAAGATGACTTCAAAGGTTATTCGCAGAAAATTTAATATATACTTTTGCCATGCAAATATTTTAAACTGCAGTATTTTAAGAAAAATCGCCATTTTTTTAGAAAATAAATGGCAACGAACAATTTTTAACACGCGCCCGCACGCAAGGATATTTTTCTCAAACGCTGTTGATTTTGGGGGGCAAAGGCTTTAAAATGTGTACTTCCGGTGAAATTTCTACGTCGAATCTTTAGAGAACGCTATACTTTCTTTAATTATAGCTAAGTGGCAGAGAAAGTAAAAATTGTGACAAATCCATAATGTCAGCCTTTAAGGAAACTCACTTAAATCTGGAGTATTTCAAGAAGCAAATAAAGATATTGTAGGGTATGTGTGCATTGTCGCGTCGGACACATTATTGCTTTGTAGCATGACATTGTTGAACAAATTATTTCGTCTGTGAGTTGGAATTCATGTCCGGCGCGGCATTTCCCTCCCCACCTCCTAGTCAGAGGGGGTGAGGGCAAGTAGAGGGACTATACCTTTTTCACTATAAGCTGAAAGGAGAAGTAAACAAAACTTAAATGTATCACTCCGCCGAGCACATGGCAGCACCATGTAGAGGATGACGGGAACTAAGTACCCATGAGAGGAAATTGCTTCAGACAGAACGTGAATACAGTATATTCGCAGCTTGGAGATCATTAACTTTTAAACATTGCATGTCTTATTCCTACACTTTGGCTTGCATCCTAAACGTCTAACATGTAATACTAAGAGTAGCCAAATAAAAGTTGTACCTGAACAGTTCTTAACTTCACGTGTTAGAAATCATTTATTTAGTGACTAATATCAGTATACCACTTTTGAGTCAACAAGCTAAAAAAACGATTAGCACTATAAGTTAAAACACTACAGAAAACAAATGCGACCCAAGCAATAATTCTGCATCACTAACAAAGAAGTTCAATGACTGTTAAACAATGGGCAACCATACTCATTGTCGCTTAAAGGTGGGTACTTTTCATAGAATTTGTTAAAAGCATTTAACACAATTGTCTTCTTTCCATTTTCCCGCGTTTATGTTTTCCACAGTGGTAGAGGATTCTCAGCCGGAAACGAGCTGCAGCGCCTGCGCATTGCCTCTTAAAACCTCTGCTATAACGGCTCATTTAATTATAGGTGAATTGAACAAACACATTTAGTTTCATAAATTGAAATGTTGCAATAATGAGTTTTTTTAAATTTCTCTGCACAAGAATAACCACAAAATGTTACGATCTGAACCTGACTGTTTTTTGTAGAGGAAGAGACGACATGCTAAGCGGGAAAGGTTGTAGTTTGCACAGCAGCCAATGAGGTGATGTCACGTGGTTTTGTTTACTTCTCCTTTCAGCTTATAATGAAAAAGGTATAGCTAGCTTCTTTGTTCGAGTGGCGTCAGTCTGATAGCAGCCAATGAGTCGAGTGTGTGTCTTCAGGGCGAGTGGTTGTATGTAGAGTGCGTGGATCGTGTGTGTGGAGTATCTCCAATGTTTGTCTGTAATCTGTTGTGAACGATGTAGTGGCACCATATCAATTTTAATAAACCACAGGTAATGTGTTAAATGTGCATTTTGTTATGAATATCCCACGCCTGCTTTAAATTTGTGCAGCTAAGTTTCTGGTCCTCTCCTGCCTTAGAGTCTACGTGTCGGGGTAACTAAATGTAATATCTAGTTGCAAAACTTTTTGGCCTCACCCCGGTATATAACAAGATCATATAGCAGGAAAATACGGATTTCTATAGATTTTTATTCTTTTTTCCACCTTAGATAAGTCCTTGAGTCGCTAGAACATTGTGACCGCGCGCGCGAGCGAGCGAGGCTGCCTGCGGGCCGGCGGTAAGCACCCCTCGGCCCAATACCTGGGCAGGGTTTTCGACGGCTGTCGGAACAATAGCCATTCCGTGCCGCTTACCTGTTATGGAATCTCGGCATGTTCTCGTGGGTTCTTCTTCTAGGTGGTTTCGCTTTGTATTCGGGACCGATAAAAGGGGGACTGTTCACGTAGTGTTGAGTGCTGTTAGAACTGACGAAGTGAAAAGTTGACAGTGCAGTTTAATTGAGAGTTGTACCTCAGCAGTCAGCTGCGAGTCGTAGTTTCGCAGTTCAGTTGTGTTGTATTCCGAGTGCGTACCAAAGTGACTCAAGTTTAACGTTTGTGCTACGTTGAGTACCTAGTGATAAAGTATGTAACTGGTGTTCATTTGTTACAATACTTACATTTAAGTGCAGCATTCGATGCATACGACCCACAAATTTATTCAAGTGCTCATTATTATTGTTTTATTAAGCAGTGGGTGGAAGGCTCGCCGAAATGCACCTTTGCTACAATTTGTTTACAGGTGCCAGAACTGTGGAAGGTCTGTCTGTATGTGAACGCATGCCAAGTACTTGCACCTAGGTTGGGTTTACGATGACCACGTAGCACAGGTTGCACGTCCAATCAGACGTCAGGTTTTAGGTACAATGGCGGTTGTCTGACAACATTCCATAGGAACACGGCGCTTCTCGCAAAATTTGATACACATAATACGCCGCTTTAAAGTGAACAAGTGAGTAAGGCTTCATTTCTAATGACCTGAGAGGTTGAGGATTGCAGTTGGGTGGTGCCAATAACCTTGTGGCTTGGGGAGAGTCGCTGGTCACATGCCTACGTTGCCGAATTTTATTTACCGACTTACTTTTGCCTTTTCTATTTATTATCCAGAGGAAGTATAACATTTCACTAAAAAATTCCATACCGAAGTTTCATCGGAAATACACGTTGTGAGGCTCCCAGAATCCAAAAAAGCATTCTTAGAAAAGGGCTGTGCGCGCGAGCGACAGTAAACAGCATAACTCAAAAACGAAAAGTGTATCCAATACCAAACTTGGTACTGAAGTTTAGCATCTTCCAAGGATGCGACACGAAGATTTTAAAGAGAATCTCCCCACCCCAAACTACATTTTACATGGAAAAGTCTTATTTTCTCAAAAATGGCTTTTAACGATTTTGATTAAAATACCATATGTTTAAGATATATGCATGATATATAAAATGTATATCTTGAATTTTCTGCAAATTGCCCGCGAAGTCCTCTTCATTCTCGATGGCTTTTGTATAACTGGTAAACCGTAAGGTATAAACAAAATCTTACTACACAAACAATGTAGATCTCGTTTAACGCATAATGTATGTATACTTTTGTGACATTAACAATTTTTCAGAGATATTTTTGTTATTGGTGGGAACCTTCAAACACGTATTCATTTTCAAGGGCTAAGTCGCTATTCGTTTTTTTTTCTCGTGGTCATGCAAAGAGCATAGAATTTCAAAGCTATCACATTGCGATCATCTTTTTAAAAATCTGACTATCGCTTTCTTACACCTACAACGAAATGCATAAATGTGCAATGGAAGTAATCTAGATTAACCTAAGTAGACAGAAGAATAGGCTTTTGTAAGAATAGTTTGTAGAAAAGTCGAGTAAAGAAAGTAACGTGAATGCAAACACACGAGAATGTTTGGCTCAACTAAGCCTTACATAACTTATGCTGTATTTACTACGATTTCTCAACTGGCATAGTCAGTTTTTCGCATGTTGGGGTTCCTCTTCTCGGAAGACTCACACGGTGTGACGCAGCAAATCGCGGGTAAAATCAACTTTGTGGAAAGCTGGCTTTTTGTATCTTCGTCGCAGTTCTAAAACCAGAAGCATCGGAAATAAGAACATTTTTCAATGCAGCTTACCCGACACCTGTTGCTTGAGATGTTAAAGAATTTACACTATTGTGAATAATCACAATTTTCGCTGCTTCGACCTCATAGCTTTTTACCTTTCCCTGTTACAGGCTTAGGCTTCATTCGCAATGAAGTGCAAGCGCTAACGGAATGCAGCATAAGCGCAGGCGTGAGGGAACACCATTCACAATGCAGCCGTAGGCGTAACGCAAGAGGTTTGCACGGTCTTCTAGACCCTTAAACTGCGGAAATGTTCCGAGTGCACCGTAAGTTTCAAATTGAATAATATAACCAACAATACCAAATAAGAAAGTTTACTCAATATTTATAAATAAGTAGGTCATAAAAAAAATATTACATACATACGTTCAACAGCCGCCGTAGCGTTAGTGACATCTCGACTGTTTGCTCAAAACATTGAAAGTAGTTGTGCAAGTACTATGGAAAAAGGGTCATTATTCCATATGTGGGTAGTGAGCATTTTCGCTACCAATATGTTACACACGCACTTGCAGCATGTTAGCGTTGCTGTCGTTGGATTCTGCTGCCAAAACTGTAACACCATGAGCCCTAAGCCGCAGCAACGGAACGACGACAGGGCGTAGCCGTAGGATCTGCGCGTCTAAACTCGAATGATCCACTTTAGCTACATTTTCCTTGCTTCGCGACTTCCATTAGGCATATTTTGTTTCATCACGTTCGCAATATCTTCTGACAAGATTTCTGCAGAAGCTAAGCGGTCGCCAAGACGGACCAATATTTTCGATAAAGCAACAACTCCTACACAATTTAAGAACCCAGGATACTACCCAATCAACTCTGCGTATTAAAAAAACCCCGATTCCGTAAGCTTCTTAAAATTTCATACCTCCTTCCCGCATACGAATAATGTCCGGAAACTGCAGCAAGTTATACATGTGATGTTACAGCTGCACAAGATTATTAATGCAATGTTCATTATCTCTTTGCGCCTGAGCCAAGAAACCTAGGCACAAATATCGGGTTCATCCACTAAATGAAAAAGGATTCAGCAAGGACACTACCATAACCTCTTGAGAGAAATGAAAGATCGTGACACTGAATTTGTGTGGCACGGCCTAATGGAAGAGCGCACGCATGTACATTAGACGGCTAAAGTCTCGCATCGCGATCGTCTGCTGTTGAACAGCAGGCAATGCAACGAGAAAGAAATGCTGAATTCTTCCTCTATGCACGTAACGCAAGCATAAAGTTTGGAGTTTGCAAACTCTTGCGTTGCATGACTATGTGAATGCTTCCATTAAATAACATGAATGCAAAGTCTTGTGCTTATGCTACGTCTACGCTTATATTTTATTGTGAATGGGCCCTTACTCTGGTTACACTTGGTAGGCATCTTTAGGAGAAGGGGCCGGTTCTAGTAGGTCTTTAGTAGGGTCTACTGAATTTGACCAAGGACGAAAGAATTTAGGAGTTAAGTAACTAAATAGCCTATATTAATATGAACTTAATCAAAATGCATAAATTACAACACAGCAATACCAACAATGTCTCAAAATGAAGTATACACTCAAGCCTGCATGACTGTATCAACTCTCTCGTTATCGGTGGAACTTTTTTTCCGCACCGTCCTTTTAATACCATCTTGCACGGTTCCATCGGCTTCAAACTGTCTCGGATTCTTGTGATTGTTAACCTTGGTGGTGGTGTACCAAATTCAACCCTCCAACGTTCTCCACTTTCCAATAAAATTTCAGTACCCGCTTAATTTTATCGAAAGTTAAATGCACCGCAATGTTTGTTTATACACAGCTGAACGTGTATCTATGCTTTCTATTGCCTTTTGAATCATAAACAAAAAAAGTTTTATTCCTGTCTCATTTCGTTGCTGAGAAATACTATATTAGAAAAAGCAAGAAAAGGAGAAGGGGGAGATTTTGCGGAAACACGTGCCACAACACCCTCAGTTTGCTTTCACTGCATGATCTACCATGTACAACAAAGAACCCAGAGCTTATTGAAAGTTTGCGTTCATAGCAAAGCGGTATATCGTTTGTACATGTTCCAAAAGTTGCGTGTAGTAGCGCATTACCACATGTTGATGTCCTTAGTAAGCATTTATGGAGCATTCTACAGCAAATACTCGTAAATGTGTGGGCGATAAAAAATAAATGAATTTTCAATTAACTTCCCCTAACCACCCTGCCGTCATTTATCTCTCAACGTTTGAACCACGAATCTGAATCACATTTTATCTATGAACGACATTTTGAAGGCTAACCTTGAAAACACATTTTCTCAGCAGATAACTGCGAACTTTGATGTTGGGATGGTGAAGAGGAAGTCTCTCCTGAATTAAAAAAAATCAGAAATGTCCTTACGAACAGCAGCAATTTCAGCCATGTTGCTGAATATCTTTACGTTTTCAAACCGTTTATAACTTTCCGTTCTTTCTTCTAAATCCCAAACTACGCGGTGCCCTAAAAGTAGATTTACAGTATTGATAATTTTCTTTTTAGTTAGATATTGTATTACTGATACTGACACTTTAACATCATAACTATTCAATGTGCTCTCCATCAGCGCTGCCCAAACCTAACCAGAGCATACTGACGCATAGTAAGACAAATCTCGGCCCGTTTAAATGACACTGAATGTCACTGCGGTGAACTCTAAATTTGTCCACTGGGCGCGGTATCCTCCCAAAGATTTATCCTGCAGTAAGTCCCCCAAAAAGTCCATAGGAGTTAGGCAGGGTGAACGTAGCGGCCAGTAAACGCTATGGGAAAATGTCAAGGTAATATCTTATCACTTGTCAGCACAGGGACATGCGGTGGTGTCTCGTCTTGTTGAAAGCACAATTCAAGAAAGTCAACCCTGGTTTCGGAGTTGTGACCCTCAGTAAAAGAACCTCAAGCCTGATACAGGCCTCTGAACAAAATTCCCGGTCTTTCATGCCCAATATACAATGGGAGGCCAAGGACCTTAACAGTTAAAGAGCATCCATAAATATAATAATAATAACAATAATAATAATAATAAAACAAACTACAATATTTCGTTTCACGCCCAATATACAATGGGACGCTAAGGACCATAACAGTTAAAGAGCGTCCATAAATAAAATAATAATGAAACTCAAACTACTATACTTCGTTGCATATTTAGGTAATTGTTATCATCCACAGTTGTAACAAAGAAAATCGGTGTTGTTTTCTGTTAGTTCCCTCAAGTTATGCTTTACGCAAACAAAATGTCTGAATTTGGTCAACTATAAGTCACCGAACACAAATGGTTTTACTTTTTATATTAATAATCGACATCAACTCTACAACCCCCACTATTCCTAATCTGAAAAACAAAATATGTAATTTGCATTTTGTACCTACTTTTGGAACACACTGTATATCACACTACTATATTTGGTTGCTCTGATTTTTGTTTTAATTATAAACTTCTAAAACTTGGGCGATAAGGCGTTACCGTTGCTTAGGATTTAAGATAACAGAAATATACTCGATATAGTCTTACACTACCCTTGTGGGCCTTGACCTATCAAGACTTCCGACCTCAAGCACACATAACCAAGGCAGAAATGAAGACTATAAAAACCTACACGGGGAGATGATTATTTTGGACAGCACTATGCTTCCCCCAGCCGGAACCATAATTACTCGCTGATATTTAGAATACATCCGAAAAACTGACTTAATGGGCTACTGTGGTATATCTGTTCGTTTGTCCATGTTTAACATCGCTATCCCGCTGTGTTATTACGCAAATTCTCGCAAGCAGAGAAGAAAACTCCACATGAAACGGTTCCACGTCGTCCGTACTTTCCATTCCGGTAAATTACCTAATTAGCTTACACGCTTCACGACGGCTGCTTTCCCCTGCCATTCAGTATGATACATGCACCGAATCCTACCTCATCTGACACAATTTGGACACGCATTGCCCCTTGTTGAGCAGACATCCTCCTTGTTTTTGTTACAGTTTCACTACTGAGAGACGGATTTTGCTTCCTTATCGTCTAACAAACGTATTTGCAAACCTCCTGGAACTGAAAGCCGTATGATAAATTATGACGGAGATAAGATCTGGTGTATCACAGCACTGTGTACCAATAAGCACGGTATAATACATTCAATCTTAAGTTACAATATATTGCAATCGAATTTAATGCTTTGTCATCTCCAAGAAGACAATCTAACATTTTGAATCTGCCTCCTTTGCCGTAAAGTTGTACAAAGCCCTCCGCTCCCGTAAATTTCGTGGGCAAACCCTTGATGTTGGCAAGTATGATTTAACACTCAAGACGTTTCGACAATGTGCTACATCAGATATAAATGAGAATGTGACGTGGCTTGCTACTGACCTTTCGCCTCTGAATCGGTCAAGTCAAATTACTACGCGACGGATACGTTTCTATTTTTGCGTACTATTGCACAGGCGGATGTTTATGAAAAGGGTCGCATCGTGTAACTGAGAAAGTATTCCGATTAAAAGAACCCTACAAAATGTACTTCATAAAACACCTAAGGCAACCTTGACGACTGGTTTATGACATTAAAACCTCCATCATAGCTGGACGGGAAAGAAAGACAAAACAGATTTGAACAGAGACCGATCAGGAGTTGAGATCTAAGAAGGTTCTGAACAAAGCCATTCTTGTAGTGGTTGCCTTCAAGTACATATTCAATCTTTCCAGCAGGCAAACTGCCAGGTTTATGCTAAGGAACTTCAAATCAAAAAACCTCAGGCATTCTCTACCCACTACAGTTTATTTTTATATCTCTTCTACAAACTACTATTACAAAAATGTTATTACTCTGTCTATATCAAACATCTGCAGAAATTGTAATTAATGTTTCTTTCACACAAGTGGTGTGTAAGACAAGGTTGGAAACGTAGAACCAGACTGACAAATTCAATGCCACAGCCGGGGTTTTAACTACGGATCCTCCGGTTGCTCTAACCAAATGAGCTGCCATGGTAACATGCCGGTATGGCATTTAATTCCCCAACTGGCTCGCTTGTTTCGACAAGGAGATCTCAAATTCATTTTGATGAGATACCCCAATGGCGACTTACCATGTCGCAAGTAAAGTCCTGGGCTTCATAATTTAAACAACTATTTGGTCAATCAATGGTAATTGTTCTTTCACACAAGCCGTGTGTAGGAGAAGGTTGGAAAGGTAGAATCAGACTGAAAAATTTAATGAAAAACGTGTTTCAGTTGGGGAATTTAATGTCGTGTCGGCATGTTGTCATGGCGGCTCAGCTGGTTAGGACAACCGACGTAAACCGAAAGATCCCGGTTATGGCACTGAATTTTTCAGTCTGATTCTACCGTTTCGGTCTGCAAAAATGGCTTCGTTACACATTTCGTTGTAGGTACAAGGAGATACACAACCCTGATTAACAGAAAATTTAGGATATACATATTATTCATGTTAAATGCCTTAAGTTTATCTGAAAATAAAGTTGTCATGGAACACACATTTATACGCAAATTTTTAAGGTTGGTACCGGCCAGCCATTTTGATATTTCAAACAATGTGCAACTAGGTATATAATTAAAGTGTGTATCTATCTTGGAAATAGAAAAATATCGGTCTCATCTCGTATTTTCAAAACTTTCTTCGATTTTGCTAATAAACTCACACCAAACTTATATCGCGAAGTATCGAGTCTTAGGGACTTCAAGCATGTTATTTCCAGTGAACTGTGGACGCAGTTCCAAACAAATCTCTTTTAAACGCAAACTCCGGAATTAACTGCCTATGAGATTTGGTTTACGCTTACTATATTTTGATCAGCCATTTAGTATTCAATTTTGCATTTTAATAATCTTCTCAATGCAAGCACCCGTTCTCTTATTGCAATCAATATCAGCTTTTTTGGGGAGAAACCAGTCAGCAGAGCATTGTGTAGGTATATTGCAACATTGTGGGTATGCAACTCCCGCCAGTAATGCGTAACTACAAACCAGCTTTCACGGAATACATTGTAGCTGTCCGCAACACCGCTATACGTATGCATTAGCTATTCAAGGTGTTCTGCTCCTGCACCCAGAACAGTCCAGTGTCTTTCATTTTGTAATGTTCAGTCCTTTGAGCAGTGTACTGGAGGTTACGAGATATTGTACAGTGGCTTTAGTTTGAAGCGACAGAGGTAAATTTGGGCGATTTGACGAAGCAAATGCTTATGGGATAAGTACCTATACAAAACGGAATCGACACTAGTTGTCCCAAAAATCGGGGATAACTAATGAATCAGTGGCAGAATGCATAAGGTGTACCCCTTTGACCCGTAAATATGAAGCGTTAGCTATGCGCGATACTGAGCTGCCTGGAATTGCATTTACGCGCGAGTTTGTCAGCGTCCAGACAACTGATTAGAAATTTCCCCTTCTGTTGCTCGATTTGTGAACACTTTGAGCTACAAGGAATTGCATTATCGTATTCACATAAACGAGCGTTTTTGTCAGCACGGGGGCTGAGGGCTTTAACACGTACTTTGCTTATCGAAGAAAAAGGCCGACAGTTGGAACATAGTGTCCGGAAAATAAAAACGTCTTGATAAAAAGTTATGAACATGCCCTTAGCCATTTCATCCAAGGATGTAACATTTGAAAAAGTATTTTTTATTTGCTTAACAGATATACAGACTATTTTGATATACAATCTTATAAGAAATATTTTATGAACACCCCAAGGTACAGAAAAAGAACACATACACAGCAACCCACCTTGTGGGCGTGTTCAGTGCTTGATGCTGGGAAGATGACTAAAAACATGTTTGGTTTTTAATTTGCCACTGGAAAAGCAGCTTATAGTGCATGTGGTCACGTCAAACGGAATTTTGAGATGAGATGCAACAAGATCCAGATAATCCATCGTGTGCGCCAGGAATGCAAGAAAATTAACATTTTCTTTAGACTACGTTTCCCGTAAGTTGAAATTTTACTGCTTCAATGTAAACAGCAGCCTGGCAAGTGCGTAGCTCTAAACTGTGATGCAATATTTGGTTAACTCTTTATGGCTAAAGCCTGAGGACTATTAACTTTGAACACAGGAACCATCAATTTTTACTTTCTGTACGTGCATAGTGGGTAGAGAAGGTATTGAATTCCATCCAAAAATTCGATACCGAGATTTCACCAGAAATGAATGTTTTGAGCCCCCTGAATAAAAAGACATTTTCACCAAAAGGTCCGGATGGGCGAAGAGCATAACTCAAAAACGAAAATTCGGATAAATACCAAACTTGTACCTAAGATATGAGACATGAAGGTTTTTAAGAAAATATGCCCATCCCAAACCACTCCTTATATAGTACATTTTTCGAAAATTTCCAATATTTTTGTGGCACTGGCCATTTCCGAGATATCCATTATTAATTGTTCAATACGTAGCCGTTCTATTTAAACCATGTAGATTTTCAGTTGTTTCTCGCGAATGCATGGAAACTATGAAATTTTAAAGGTCAGCGTATAGGGTCCAGTTCTTAAACATTTGCTATCGCTGTTTCCTTTGTATATATAACGATATACGTAAAGTGACTATTCCTACAAAGGCTTATCTAGATTAAAATGAAGTAGATAGAAAAATAAGACTTCGTAAGAATAACTTGTATAGCCACTAATAAACGACAGAGGATAGAGAAAGTAATGTGAAAGTAACACATAAGACTTGTCTCTAATTTATCTTTGATTAGGATCCTAAGAGTTAGTGCGCGAACTCGCGGATACTGACTATGTTTTGAGTGCAATGTGGTGAACACTACTGTGAATAGCCGGATGTATGCAAGTCCATTAATAATGTATGCGTACTAAATCTGGAGGCCTAAGGCCATTTAGCGGGATTCAAATAGCATGTGTTGGTGACTCCGAATGCACCATGTCCTCTGTCACAGAGATAAACTAAGAGACACAGTGAGGACATTTAAATGTAGAAGTATAAATACAGTACAAAAGTATTTACAATAAACGTTTTGGGGAGAGGGCCAATAAGCCATTACTTCCTGCAGACAATCTTATGAATCAACTTGCCATCAACATTAGGGATTTTGTACCATCTCTTTGCCCGGTAACTTGTTACTATCTCAATTCAACAACTGAATTTATTGGACCCTATAGTCTTCTGTGTTTAATGGCAGAGGAACGGCAAGAGGTTGGTTGTAAAGGCTAGCAGGGGAATGATTTACAATTTCTTGAGGTCCATTACATCAACTCGGACGGCTTTCTCGGGACATGAAATGTAAGATTTTTCTACAGACCACAGATGTCTACCTTTTTTGGCTCTCTGTCATATAACTAATACAATAAATGTTATCTATAACGCTTGACGTTTCAGCTATGATTCGTTTCTCAACTAGGAAAGGTTACATAACAACCGGCCATAAATCTTACTGGCACGCGACCCAATCAAGAAGGAAGCAAGCAACCAAAACAGGCGCAAGACGACCTTTCAAGAATCTCAGTTATAGATTTTTGTGAACATTTTCGTGTGCCACGATATTAGAGTGGAACAGCGAATAGTCAAGTCATTTTGAAACCAACCGAATAAATGGCAGATTTATAACCGCAAATGATTAATTAGTTTCTTGACAAAGACTGTAACCACACACACACACAGGGGTGTGACCAAACATTATTTTCACGTAACGGTTATACCTACAGAAATCTGAAAATTAGGCTCAAAGCAAAGTTTTGGTTATTTACTGCCTGAGGTTACATCTCGAGATATTGAAGCTTTAGTGTAATAATGCGTACAGAATTCTCCATCAATCTGAATTGAATGATAATCTATATGAAAAAGTAGAAAAAAACTACTTTTATCACTTTTTATCTGGTACTGCTGGACAGATGAGATTTGTTTCAATGAAATAACTTGATGGATCTTAGATGACCGTTTTCAGTCTTTCTTCTCTTCAGTATTATTTATGACTATTCAAAACCATACCTGGAAATTATACTAGATATTTGTTCTATGATGTATACATTTTATTCTGCGTACATTTTTGAAGCCATAGGTTGGGGAATGTTGTTTCACCAAGCAAAAAAATAATTATTGCAACGGTGTTATTGGAGGAAAGTAAATATTCACAATGAAAAATAACTGATAGACATTCGCACGCATGCCGATTGATTTTAGACATTTCTGAATTATTCTCAAACTCGGAAGTTACTGTCATTTTTATCTTAAAAATGTAATGGAGTCTAATAAAAATGTCACAGTTCTGTATAACGCATGTCAATGGTTACATGCAATCAAAATATCTAATAATGCCTTAATTTGGGTTTAACCGTAGCAGCAACTTGGCACTGAATCTCCGTTACAAGACAGTATCTGTTAATAGCGTATTATGATCGCAAGATAAATTATGCATACGCTTTATATTTATATCTGTTTCATACAAAGCAACTGGGTACAGCATCTGTTTTAGATAATGTAAGTACTAACTTGGAAAAGAAGTGATCATGAACCCGTGCCGAGAAAGCTTTAAATCTCGTGTTAGAAAATAATTACTCGAGATGCCGATTTGACTGGGTTACTAAGCTTTCTGATTTGTTCACGATCGCTTTTACTACCTCGGTTTTGCCAGCTGTACTAAGAATGTAGATTTTGTGAATACTGTCAATATGATTACTGACCCCCTTGATACCGTATCGATCGCCTAACGAAATGTCGATAATTATCGATAACAATGTAAACCATTATCCCTAGCCCCTTTACCTGTCACTGATACGACACGTCTAATCTTAATTTTTTTCCATCTGTCACCAGAGAGTAAAGAGGATACACTGAGCAGTGCTACTATCGATTCAAAATAATGCCATAAGTTACCATATATAATGATCAAACTTACAGCGAATATCTGGCCCTCTATGTAAACCTCTATGGTCCTCAACAAGCTTCTGGTGTTTTCCAATCAATAAATGTTAGTGACCGCATGTTCAGTTACTACGCACCTGTTTGCGGTGTTTATGCTCACTTTAAAAATAGCATTGTGCCTGGGGCAGAGTATGAGTCAAATTTAGCAAGCCACATTCACCTCGTCCTGTCCTGCCAAGAGTCCTTCCTGACCGCTACCTACAAACTGCAGCTAATGCGTCGCAAGCATTTACCCTTATCTTGCATCGCTGAGCCTGTATTTTCAAGCCTTTTCATGTAAAGTAAATGCAAGTCGCTTCTGATGTTTATAACTGTTAAATGCTACCCACAATACCCTCGAAACAGAGCTATGTACTTAATATGTTTTGGTGGAAGAAGGAAAATACTGCGAACACTCACGCGGCAGCAACATCAATTTGAATATCCATTAAAACACGAGCATAGCAAATACCTCGTGTCTGCATTTGTGATTGAGTGGACAGCCTTCTGGCTTCTGAATCAAGAGGCACCGAGTTCCATTCTCGGCTAGGGCGGGGGAACTTTTTTAATTAGAATCATTCCCTACCCTCCATTAGGTCTGGAAGTATGAAAGTGAATGTGTCTCTTTCCTAATTAAAATCAATAAAATAAAAAAGTTGAATAGCTTCGGCCGAGTTAGTAAGACCATCAGTTGATTCCTAAAGTCAAAGCCCCGATGTGACCATACAAATTAAAGTACTATAGAGTGGATCCAACAGCCAACGACCCGAGTTATTCGGAAAGTAGTGGACCCGTTAAAACACACGATTTTAACCCACATTTCAACTCTTAACACTTGGATCAACGATACTCTTAAACTTCTTTAAATCTTGTGTGCACAACTCTGCAAAACAAGCGTTTGTATGACTTATAATCTCAATACCTGGGGTAAATCTCTGTGCAGTGAGTCATTTCTCAAGAGGAGAAAAAAGTAACCAGGAGTCCAATCTGGTGAATATGGTGCAAATGACGGCAGCTCAAATGGCAAGTCACGAAACTTTGCGATCGCAATTTAAGTGTGCGATAGTGAATGGTACTGGTGCAAAATAAAATATATATAAATATATTAAAAAAAGCGAGCGTTTGGCCCCCATAGCATCCCTCAATTACTCCAGCAAAGTTGCACAGTACTCTCCGTTCATGGTTTTGCCCTTCCAGATAGTCTACCGACACTACACCCAGGGCATCTGAGAAAACAATGGTCACCACCTTTTCCCGCAAAAGAAACGCACTTGGTCTTCTTTTGAGCGCTTTCACCTTCTTACGCCGATTGTTTGGACTGCTGCTTCGTCTCAAGCGCGTGGTGATGAATTTATGTTTCATCAACAGTGATGTAACATCCCAAAAATTCGGTTGAGCATGTCCAAACACTCCTGTGAGATTTTCATTCGGATACGCTTCTGATCGGCTGTTAAATGCGGCATCCATCGTGCTGCGAGCTTTATGCCCGTGCAATGTGTCCCAGACAGGATCTAATGAGATCTTGGCAATGACAGCAAACTCGCGTACCTTGATTCGTCTGTCATTTAAAACGGCTTATGGTATTTTGCGATATACATATTTCTTTTCCTCCATTCGTGGCAGTAACTGGACGTTCGTCATAAAAAATGGATGAACGACCGCGTTTAAAATACAAAGCCCATTTCTTCACCGTACAAAATCATGAAATTTCCAAAATGGAATTCTATGCTTTCTATTTTGTTGGCATTAAATCTTGGGAACCTATGGGTTTGGCGAGGGAACATTTAAAATAGTTTCCATACACAAAATAATGACTGGGTAGTGCTTACATGACAGTCTATTTTCTCTGAGCAGAAAGTTCTCTTACCTCTCCTCTCTGCAGTCTCATCGGGCATTGCTGGATTTTACTAAGTAACTTTCCCGATGCGTGCTGATGACGTTGCAGTTTCGAGCAGTAGAGGACGGCTTTCATAGGGAGAACCATATTTCGCAGGTAAAGCAAGATGTCACTTTCACCATAAGCCTGATTCTTCGGAGCGCTGTGTTATTACATGCTTGTCATTTGCCGTTAGTTTGATTTCTTCCTGCGAGTTTATCTGCGTGCTCAGGGATGTAGTCTGTCCGCTTGGCTTTGACAATAAGTTTCTGCCTTTTAAGCCGGGTACGGAATCGATTTTGGATTTCCCTAATAACACACTGAATAAACTATTGTTTATATACACTTTATACAAGCAGGGTCATTCGCAATGAAAATTAAGCATTAAAAACGACCCACAGCTTAAGCACAAGCTTAACGCTATATGTCACTCACAATGACAAACGGAAACATAAAACGCAATCAATCGCAAGAGGACTGAAACAGCTAAGCTAATATAGCAGCCTGCGAAGGGACCACAGACAGTACACACGACAAAAAAAGGTTATGTACATGTATCAAAATTTAACAAAGACTAGTCACCTCGTACAAAGACGCCTAACTCACAAAAGTAAATTAGCAAGTCAACGTACGGGGACGGAAAATCTTATGCAATTGGGCCAAAATGATCAAGTGATGAGGTGTGTGGAGGATCCTTTCTGATTGGCTAGTTTCTTTGGTGTGACGTAGAATGAAAGCTTGCAAACCTCTATGTTTACATAATACGTTTACGGCCATGACTATGTGAATGCGAGCATTATAACACGAAATAAGCTTCTATGCTTACCTTTCGCAAGTTTCACTGTGAATGGTCCCTTGTGCTATCCAAGTTTGCCGATAACGTATGTCAACTCAGCTGAATTTTGACGAGATTCAAAGTGACTTTCTGAGATTGCAAAGCAAACTTTTTATTTTAAAAATAAAAGGAAAGAAAAATGTTAAATTTAGTAACATTTGTAATGATATGTTCTACAATACAGTTTACCATGCATAAAGGTCAGACATGTCTTTTCTTCCCATTCAAACGCTGCGCTATTTTGTCCCATGCTCTTATTTAGACGCTACAGCGCGTCCTGAAAGGTCAATCAATACTTCAGTAGGTCTGGCTCTTGCAATTTTCAAGCTGCTATACCACCGCTATGCACACAAGAAAATGTAGCAAGGAACCTTTGCAACATTCATTTTCCTACTAGATGTTAAGCAATTCTTGGCAACATGGCGCAATGAGAGCGACACATTTCCTTGGGCCGCTGTAATTGGGTAAATAAATACATCAAACTGCCATCCTCAAACTGGTTTCGTTTCCAAACATTCCGACAAGCTTTTATCGACTGCTTTCGGATACAGTGGCTTAAAAAGTATCAAGCAACAAAACTAGGTGGAATTTTAAGGCAAAGGTATACTTTAATGACGTGGGGGGGGGGGGCACACATTTCTTGCGTTTGGCTTTAAATTGTTCCTTGGCGTATCAAAAGCACCACACAAATTACAAATCATTTTCTGCTGCTCTGTCCCTGTAACACCTAGTAGGGCAGCAAAACATGCATTTCCGTTGAAATTTCGATAACGAATTTTTGGGCGGAATACAATTCTTCCTCTTACCTACTATAGATTGGTAATAGAGAAAGTAAAGAGAGCATGACTTAAATTACACGGGGTACAGGCACGTAAGTCAAATGCTGAATGCTCCAACGTACCTGTAATATTTATACTCCTAGCTTCGGCAGTTTAAAACATTTTGCATTTAGCTGTACCTCTCCGTTAAATGTCAAGTTTTCTCAAACAATTTTTTTTGAAAATCGCTGTCAACATGTTGACTGCATATTTCGCAAGAATTTCAGCAAACAGCACATTCCTTTCGTAATTTACTTAACGTCATTTTTGTCCAATGTACTCCAATTTGAAAAGGCGACGTGCATTCAAACCTGCGAGTCAGATTTCCAATCTAGGATCATTCCGAGGCTTATGAAAACATCCATTTGATGTACTGGCAATGGAGAAGTCCTTGCACTCGACTTTCCCGAGCGCCGAGCATACCTGAGAGCACATCGCAAACACCCGTGGCTGTTAACAATACAGAGCTTTCGTTTGGACGCCTGGCCGGCCTAATGGGAATTTTCTTGTCACCAGGAAGCACGCCGTTTGCCGGCGAAATCGGATGTTCATAGCACCTTAAATTCAAATGCATAGATTTATCATTGAAATTATAACTACAATGATCACATCTTCGTCACAGAAGATGTTTGTAATTATGTCCTTGTATCGCTATAGCCTCTCACACCCTTTAAGAAAATTTGCAATTAACACTCCGTAATTCTTCATGGCCAAGCAAGCAAAATCCTACTCCGCCCGAAAAATAAATAAATAAAAAAGCAAACGCGGGTAAATAGAGTGGTCATTATCATTAACATTCAATTGCAGAAATGAACTCTACTTACATTAACACGTGGTTGCAGTTCCTGGACTATAGCTATCTTATAGGGTTTCATTTTAAGAGTTTAGCGTCATTCCAGCAGCGGTTTGAGAAATGCCACATGGCTGTGTAAGCTTTCTCAGATATTTCTATGAACTTCCTTCAACTTTTCTTCGAAGTCGTCGAGCGTTTCCCCTGTAAGGACACGACAATTTACTTTCTTTTCCTTATTGAGGATAGATCCTGTTTCCCTAAATCTGTTCACAAGATTACTAACGTTTCTCTGTGAGGTGCACGAACAGCAGGGAATCTGTCTATAAATTGCTGTCTCCCTTCTCTTCACAATATATCAACCTCTGCAAAGCCCAGAATTCGCGTCAACTGATTTTCCGGCACATGCTGGAGGAACAAAAACGAAAGCTCTGCATTGTCGTTCCCGAGGTTGCGGGTTTAAACCCGGCAGAGAGCGATGAATTTTTTTCGGACGTAAAAATCCTCAGCATGGCTTCCTTCGGAGGGGACGCAAATCCGGTGGTCCCGTGTAGTAGATCTGCGGCACGTAAAAGAACCTCAAACCTGATAACAGAGGCCTCTGAGCAAAATTTCCGGTATAGTATGAGACGCTAAGAACCATAGTAATTAAAGAGCGTCCATAAATAAATTAGATGTATGGATCCTAGTGATGGCTTCGCTGAATGTGAACGAAAGCTATCTACAAATGAAAGTTGGATACTGCCGGGAGGATTTTTCTGTGATATTCCGTCCTGATATCGACCGCTGAGGTCTCCAGGCACAACTGGTAAAACACAAAAGGACCGTTTTAATTTTTCTTCTAGTACAACGCGGAAGTGGTCCCGACTTCAACAGTCTTCTCAGTGATTAGGAACAGCCTTCACATCCTAGCACAACGGAAACTTGATATACTGCCCACATTAGAGCCGTAATATCCGGTATACTTCAAACATGGAACGCTGGTTTCAAACGGAGTGATATTTCTCACAAAGTGGAGAAAAATGTAAGTTACCCGTCCTAACTCAGTAAATTAACTACACTCTAATATGTAGAATGCAGTCTGCAAAGAATAATAATTTTTAGGTTTTCAAATGGCGCATTTTCAGTTGCTTGGTAAAAATCTACGTGAGATCCCCTGTCAAGACTTTCAGCTTTTATTATCCATAAAGGGCTGAAAGACATCTAATAGAGCATGTGTATCTTATCAACAGAATGACTGGTTGGGCAGACTTCTAAGATCTCTTGACGAATTTTGGGATCTCGAATTTACCCGCAACAATATTTCTCACTTGCTTTCTTCAACCGTGGAATGATCCGAAATTAGGGAAAATTAATCCTCGGCTTGATCTAGTTCGAATGTGGTCACAATGATCGTAAATTTTGCACACTAGTATTTTCAATGACACCTGTGAAATACCTCATTCTCCACCAAAACTTTGCAAGCAAATTCCACCTTCAAAACATTGAACAAGATTCACCTCAGAAACACACCCCTTTGTCCATCGAGTCTTCTGTCGTCAGAGCCACGAAAACAAGTAGTGGTATACAATTAATGGGCGTTTTACACAGAGAAAGAATTCGAATCGGTCTAAAATAGGATTAAAGTGATGCAATTGTCAGTGCCCATCTTGACAGAAGCATTTCAGTAACTACACGTTATAAACAAGAAACCTATTCTGTTACTTAAAATCCTGATAAATTTGTTCCAAATCTTGAGTAAAGAGAGGATTACGTCACTTTGGGAACGATGCTCGAGTTTAAAAGGCAACGAAACGATGTCAAGGAGAGAAAATTTTGGCTTCAAATCAATTTTATTGTAGCCTAACAGCGTTAGGGTTTAACACAAGCGTAAACAAACCAACTCTGAGTTACTGTGCTCAGGGACACTGTGGTGCACATTCTAGCCAGTCAATGGATGAGACTAACTATAAATCTTTGCCATTACTTAAGCACTACCAGTAACAATAATTCACACAATGGGCTAAAAATGCTTTCCTATAAATATTTTGTACAGCATATATTTAGCTTTTCCTATATACGGAGGTTTACCGAAATTGCGTGTTTAGAGACTCACGAAAAAAATTTAGAAAATATGTATCTCTACAAACAGCCTAATTAAACAAAAAACAAAACAAAAACGAAATGTCCGAAAAATACAAAACTTTGTATTCAAGTTCAGTATTTTCCAAGTGTGCGACATGAAGATTTTCAAGAAAATTCCCCAATCCCTAACTACCCGTTAAATGGAAATTCTTTCGCCATTTTTGACGAACTCAAATTGGCTCAAACGAGTTTAAGATGTTTATAAAACTTGCATGCCAAATTGTAAATCTTAAATTTTCCACGAATAAGCCTGTAAAGTTGTCTTCATTCTAAATTAAGTTATATAATTTGGTACAACCGATAAATCGTAAGAGAACTTGTGGACAAAAAATGGAGGTCTCGCTAAAACAAATTCTCTTCGTGGTATTAACGATTTCCGAGACGTTCGTTACTATCTGTTTGAATTTTCCAATAAATTTATATATTCTTAAGTTCTAATGCATAATTCTTTAGTTCTCGTGTTATAAAAATATGTGGAATTTCAAAGCCAGAATGTAGCGACCCGCTTTTTAGACATTTGACAACCGCTTGTCTTCTGTAACTCTCCTATATCTAATATGAAATGCGCAATGACACTATTCCTGCAAATGTTTGTTTCGAATAACATGAAATAGTGACGAGTGTAGAAGAGTGGATAGAGATAGGCATTAAATTACGCATCAAATGTTTAATACTGTGTGGACCCCACCCCCACCACCAAATGCTTTAACGTTGATTAAACGTATTGCAATTTCTTCGTTTATACATGGCTCGCACTTTGTTCATCCTTTTTAACCTCTGTCAATCTATTCTGCTGGTAAGCACGAGATAATGTTGCGATGAGCACGGGGATAGTTTTGCAACCAAATATGGGCTTTTAAGACCTGCACAAATTATCGACAACGAAAATTCACATCTTAGAACGCGCATATCAACCCGACTGTAACACAAATAATAAAGGATGTACAAGAAAGCAGTTTCAATTAAGGGTTTCTCAATATATTGCAACACTTACCACAGACATTATAACTACGCTTTCTAATCGTTTTGGTAGTTCTCCTTTAAGAAGTGCAGATATCGATCGAGCGTTTAAAGGACTCAAATTCCTTTCTGAAACCTTGGAATATTTTTCGGGTCGAGAAAGGCCTCAGCGAGAGCAAAACACAAGTGCACTTTGGAAAAGCTGCCTTGAGGTTACACGCTAAGAATACTGACTCCTTACGAAAGACAACAGACTGGGATTGTTATTCGGATCCGCATCTGTACTGCTCTCCGAGGAATAGTTGGAAAACCCCATAAAAGTTTTTGCATTTTACAGGTATACTCCAAAATTGTCTTGAGAGATTGGGAAGTAAACTTCAGCCTCATAGCAATGCTTTCCTTCAATAAGCTGGCAGAAAGCGTCTATGTTGATGCAACGGTTATGTTTAACTGCATTTAATACAGTGCATCTTGTTCTTTGCTTTAAATGGTCCTATTACTTAAGGTCGATAACAAAGACTCGGTAGAGGTGCTTTAAAAGATCAACCTTTTCAAAAAGAACAGCACACAATCTACTTTTCTGCCGTTAAGTAGTCGCCAAAAAAAATCTTCATTAAGTTATATAGCTACGGAAACAAATTTTGTAGCCTAAGGCAAGTCAAACATTTAAAAGGCAGGCTGGTGTATTATGCCAGAATTGGTATTATACTCTGTGTATACGCATTTAAGAAACAAACTTAGTTTCGAGCATAATCTTTAAAACAGGAGGGGAGGATAAAATAAAAAGCCAATATTAAGCTGACGCATACGCCCCTGGTCTCATTTTTAAACATGATTACACTGTGAAGTTTGGTTTTGGAATGCAATAGTAGCTTTTTCTCGCTCTTATGGTTTCTCAGTTACATACATTTCAATGAGAAAGAAGAACATTTCACCGGCTATTTAATTAAACGATAGCATATACATTGTCAAACCAGTATACCGGAAACAATGTTTTTATCTGTGACAACATAACAAATAACGAAGAAGTTTTTCCCATACAAAGATTGTTAGCAGGGGAGGAAAATCATGAAAATTTTCGCCATGACATGTTAAAAGCATGCCAGACTTAGAAACCATAGCGACAACGTATAAATGTGTTTCTAACCACTTTTGGGGGCATTCGGGGACCTCAAAACGCATACTTCCAGTGGAATCCCGATGAGATGCACTTCCCCCCTGATTTAGGTAAGTGATAAAGGAAAATAGCCGTTCCCCATTAACAACGCAGGTTGCAGAGTTTTCGCACCCTTTTAACCAGAGCCCTCTCATTTTCACGATTTTTTAAACGTGTCCAAGTAAATTCATTTAAGAGTATTGTTAAATGCCAACACTAAAACTTAACGTTTTCAAATCTAGTGGTCAGAAACAAAACATTCATTCCTTCTTGTGCCTGGGAGCCTCGGATCACATTTATCTGCAGCTATGAGGTTCTCACAATAGGACAACCCGCATACGGCAGAATTACAAGGTGCATGGGAATAAAGAACCCCACGAATACCGGTCTTTTGTTTCGGAACGGCATTTCCTTTGGCAAGTCAGACAGCTGGTGGCCCAGCTGCCAGTCTTCAGTGGCGGCTTGTAATATTAATGTGCGTACTGAAAATATGTCTACCATGGCATGAACTCGAGTATTAGAAGGTTCAGTGAAAAATCAGAATACTTTTAGTTACAACAAACAGGATCTTTAACTTAATGAGAATTTGAAAGTAAAATTGCAAATAAGATTTTCCTTGAAAGGGACTTATCCATTAAATAAAACAAAGTAAAAATGTTCTGGTAACTTTCAGTGCATATTAAAGTGTATAACGAATGTCTGAAGCCAAAAGTAGTATACAATGTTTTTATGTACGCGTCAAATTTTCATTCAAGAATGGCAGAACCGACTATTATGACACGCGAATATAACATACATTACGTCCCACTTAAAAGTGTCACTACAGGATATCTTATATTAACCTTCTCTAAAGGGGGCTCTAATAGGAGACAAATATCTAAATTATGGATCTAATTGAAAAAAAAATGGTGTGTAGCATTCACTTCTCTACAAACCATTCTTACTAAAGCTTATTTTTCTACTCACTTGTTAAGAGAGTACTTTCATTACAGATTTACACACTTCGTTGTAGGTATGAGAATACAGCAGGCTAAGTGAGTGATATAAAAATCATTGCAATGTGTTGGCTTTGAAATTACATGATCCTTGCATGACGAGAAATAAACGAATGGCAACTTACCGCTTGATGAAAGCATCTGAAAATTCAAATCAATAAAAGAATATCTCGGAAATACTTACGGCTAAAAAACTGTTATTTGACAAATTGTGTGATTTAATGAGATCTATTTGTTTGGGGGGGGCGTAGTAAGAGTTTATCTCTTAGCGTTTACCAATTATGCAAAAGTCACTGAGAATGAAGAGGACTTCACAGACTATTCCCTGAAAACTCAACATATACACTTCGTCATGCAACTATCTTAAATATATAGTACTTTAATCAAAATAGTTATGCCTTTTAACAAAATAAAAAGATAACAAAAATGTTCCATGTAAACCGAGTTTTATTTATGGACGCTCTTTAGCTGCTATAGTTCTTAGCGTTCCATTCTATATTGGGAGTGAAAGATAGGAAATTTTACTCAGAGGCACCTTTATCAGGCTTGAGGTGTTTTTATGTGCCGTAAATCTACGAAACGGGACCACCGACTTTACTTCCCTTCTGAAGGAAGCCATGCTAAGGATTTTTACGCACGTAAAAATCCATCGCCCTCCGCCGGGTTTGAACCCGCGACCTCGGGAATCAGAGGCTAACATGACACGCCTAGACCACGGAGGAGACAACTTTCCGTGTAAACGGTAATTTGGAGTGGGAGGATTTTCTTTAAAATCGTTGTGTCGCATCCTTGCTTGACTTAAGTTTGATATTTAACATACATTTCATTTTTATGTCATTGTGTTCACAGACACACATGGACCTTTTTCTAAAAATCTGATGTATTACACTCACATGACTTTCTCTACTCTTGTACACTATTTTTACAAACGCTTATTCTCGTCTGCTTCATATTAATCGAGATAAACATTTGCAGAAACTATCTTATGGCTAGTTCTCTTGTAGGTGCAAGGGGAACATGGTAGGCTTTAAGCGATATTCAAATCTTTTAGTCTATGAGATTTAACTTGTCCAGTTTGGTTCTGTGTCTTTGGGGCACTCTACCTGCTGTCTAAATTCTTGAAAGCGCGCAACCCCATTCTCAGCCCTCTATTGTCTGTTAAATGGCTACATGCACTCTGCAAATGCCCATCAACTAACATCCGTGTCGGTGGAGTTTAATGCCTTTTAAAGCAAAGAAGTGGAGAACCGAGTAATTGCGATTGAGTTATTTTGTGCTTGTTGTATTCTGCTGTGTAGCTAAGCAAAAATGTCTGAATACGAGAACATAGCTTTAATATTGAATTTCGTTCTCGGATTTGTACTTATTTTAGTGATAGTTCAAGGTGTTTTGGCAAACAGGGAAAAGCTGTGAAAACGGATGACAGGGAAGTGATATTTAATGTTTGCTAAGCTTTTTTGTGACGAATAAGAGGCCTTAAAATGTGGTAGGCTAACTATGTGTGTCCAGTGTGGTCGAAAGAATTGCGGCAGCCACAGGTACTTCTTCTCTTAGCAGAATCTTAAAGGAACAGAAAAAAGCTCAAGAAAATGGAGCTGTTTTATGTACCCCTGGTAAGAAACGCTCGAACAGAACTCCCACAAAAACTACAATCGATTCATTTACCGACGCTGCCACACAGCGTACTATTCATTCATTGTATCGCAATTTTCTGCCTAGCTTAAAAGCTATAAATGATGCATTAAGTAATGATGGCTTATTGGATGTCAGTATTTGGCGCTTAAGGCATATTCTGAAAAAAATAAATTTCACATTTGTAAAAAATAAAGAAGGCAGGAAAAACACTTAATGGAAAGGCCTGACGTCACAAAGAAATTCAGTTTTTAAGAAGGATGAAAGAACTTAGAGCCACAAGTCAATCTATTGTTTACCTTGAAAAAACTTGGATAAATGTAGGCCACACGAAAAGCAATGTGTAGAAAAGTGAAAAAGACAATATTAATTTTCCATTAAGGATTCCAATTGGAAAAGGACGTTTCATTAATTTGCATGCTGGATGTTCCACTGATTTATTCCCAATGCACTTTTGAGTTTCAAATCAAAATCAACAAAGGACTATCATGAAGAAATGGACAGCATTGTGTACAAGGATTGGTTTGTAAATAGTTACCTAATATTCCTCATAACAGTACTATTGTAACGGACAAGGCTTCTTTCCATTTAGTTGAGCTCAATAAAGCTCCTATTGTTTCGTCATTGAAGCCAGAAATGCAAGCATGGCTCCCGAAAAATGATATAGAATTTGACCTGCAAGCAACTAAACCAGTATTTATATGAGCTTATAAAATTTAAAAAATGCAATCTTAAGCAGTATGTGAGAGATTGTATGCTGAAAAGTATGCACATTATGTAGTAAGGCTCCCTCCATTCCATTGTGATTTGAATGCCATAGAATTCATTCTGGGCACAGATAATGAACAATGTGCAAAGCATAACATATCCTTTACATTTAGTGATGTAACAGAATTATTTGATAGGGCTATTGGAAAAGTTACAGCAGAAAACTGGAAAAATGCTTTTGAACATGTTAAAAAGCTAAAACAATTTTATTGGGAAAAAGGCACTTTGGTTGACAATGTGATAGCTTCATAATTTGGAAGATTCAGACTCAAGAGGAAGAAAATGAAGATTCTGAAATAATCAACATCTGTGACATCCATGGAGAAAATGAACCAGAGTCCATGGACGAAGATGAAGGATGTAATACCACTGAAAACCCTAGTTCAACGGAAGGAGCTTCAGCCTTGCCTCCCATCACTGTAAAGAGAGGCATTTCTTTTTAGGACCCGACAAGTTAAATCTAACAAAGTATAAGAGCTGGTTGCTATGTGGAACATTTCATTCTTATTGCATGTCCAAGACATAAGAAAACAATTAATGAATTCCCATTTGAGAAGTAGTAGTAGTATTGGAAAATTCAAACAAATAATAAAGAATGTCTCGGAAATGGTTCATTCCACAAAAAAAATCTGATGTGTTACACTCACATGACTTTCTCTACTCTTGTACAATCTATTTTTACAAATGCCTATTCTCCATATGCTTCATGTTAATCGAGATATCGAGATGTCAATCTTATTGGTAATTTTCTTGTAGATGCAAGGGGAATATGGTAGGTTTTAAACGATAGTCAAATATTTTAACGCTGGTTGCCATGTGGCGCATTTCATTCTCTTTGCATGTCCAGGACATAAAAAAATGAATAACGAATTTGAGAAAAAGTATAAGTATTGGAAAATTTAAGGAAATAACAAGCAATATCTCTAAAACGGTTCACTCAACAAAAGAAATGTATATGACATAAGTTGTGTATTTTAATGCGATCTACATTTTTTGTGTAGCAAAATTCTGTCTATCTCTTACGGTTTACCAGTTATATAAAAGTCGTTCACAATGAAGAATACTTTTGGAGACATTCCCAGAAAATTCGAGATATACATTTCATTTCTCATGACATTATCTTAAACATATGATATTTTCATCAAAATCGTTAGAGCCATTTTTGAGAAAATTAAAATTTTCGAAAAATTTTCCATGTAAAGGGTAGTCTGGAGTGGGGGGATTTTCTTGAAAACCTTCGTGTCGCATCTCTGGAAGATACTGAACCTAAATACCAGGTTTGGTGCTTATCCGACTGTTCGTTTTTGAGTTATGCTGTTCACAGACACACACACACACGGACATGTTTCCAAAAATGCTTTTTTTGGATTCAGGAGATCTCAAAACATATATTTCCGGTGAAATTTCGGTATCGAATTTTTGGGTGGAATGCAATACTTCCCCTACTTACTATACGTAGTAGAGAAAGTAAAAAGTATATGGCATAAATTGTGTTTTAACGAAATCTACATTTTTTGTGGATAAAAATTTTGTCTATCTCCTACAGTTCACCAGTTATGCAAAAGCCATTTAGAATGAAGAGGACTTTGGGGGCATTCCCAGAAAATTCAAGATATACATTTAATTTGCCATGAAAATATCTTAAATATATGATATTTTAACCAAAATTGGAGCCATCTTTTGAGAAAATACAAAACTTCGAAAAATGCCCTATGTAAAGGGTAGTCTGGAGTGGGAGGATTTTCTTTAAATTTGTGTCGCAACTGAAAGATGTTGAACCTATATACCAAGTTTGGTATTTATCCAACTTTTCATTTTCGAGTTATGCTGACACACACCTTTTTCTAAAATGCTTTTTTTGGATTCAGAGGCCTCCAAACATTTCCGGTGAAATCTTGGTATCGGATTTTTGGGTGGAATGCAGTACTTCCCCAACTTACTATATGTAGTTGAGAAAGTAAATATGCCTTTTTATCTATTTATTTGTTCAGAGTCTCTCAAAGGTTTATTTCATGTGAAATCTTAGTATCAGGTTTTTTGGGTAGCATTCACTATAGGTAAGCAGCAGAGAAAGTAAAAATATTATTATAAAAGCTTATAATCATATATTACAGATAAACTTTGTTATCTAAAATATGGATGATGAATATTTCAGAAATTACATCAATTTTTGGTCACTATTACTCATGTAGCTAAATCAGTTACCATGGGAGAATATAGCTCTGATTGCATAAGGAGCTATCACAAGTTTGTGTACTATTGTTTAACTTTATTAATATTTCAGAAAGAGAAAATTTATTGCTGGTTTTCTAAACATCTCATGACGAGTACACTGTGCAGATGGTAAGAGGGTTACAGGGGGCAAGACAATGGCAGAGGGGAAAGAGTGGGAATTAAGAACCTCTGCAGTTAATGCAACGCAAGTGGGGGTGTGGATTCTGCCATCTATATTTACCAAGAATGTAGGACTTAAAACTAAAGAACTGCACCAAACTTGTGTTAAAAATTGATGTCCAAATGTCGGCTTTTGCACAATCATATATTTTCACAGCCTAGAAAAAAGGTGAATGCAATGGCTGTAGTTTTATGGCTTTATAGAAAACACGGTTGCCAATTTACATAGTGATGCCATAATCTTATTTTGATGTATGTACACTCATTGCCAGGGTCTTTTGGAACCATTTGGTTCACTTTAATCCATCATATATCCACATAATGCTAGCCTGTAAAACAAGCATAGCTTTTTGTTTTTTCCAAATTTTCATTGACCAAGCAAAGGTTTGTGTTCTGCACAAAATTTAGACTGCTATTTTAGCACCTAAATTCTGTTTCTGCAAAGAATCTGCAGTAGCGGTCAAGTTTTAACATATATTACGAAGGAATGATTCATCTGTCTCTTTGCTACAGCAACTGCAGGAGCAAAAAAGACAATACAACAAGTTCAGAAAGTAGATATAATCAGGAGCAATATATAAAGGAAATGTGCTTTGGGCAGCACGAATTGGTACAAATTTGAAATCATTCATACTTGCAATATAAAAACTGCCCATTTCATCTTTAAGAGATGCAGAAACTCGGCAACTGCCACATTTCTTTTGACCAACTCTTTCTCCAAATTTTTACAACTAATAACACTCCTTTTTTTCTATGTAACAGAATAACCATGCAAAAAAATGAAAACAAGCATTGATGGCAGAAGATAAGTAAAAGCGAGAAAGGAATCAAAACGCCAACATTCATTAGGTCACAATACTTCACTCTATTACAACTTGTGAAAACACATGAATATCCAAATGTCGTCCTCTGTGGTGAAGTGGTTACCATGCTAGCTTTAATTTGCAAAGCCGCAGGTTCAAGCCTGGAAGAGGGCGATGGGTTTTTTTGGGAGTAAAAATCCTTAGCATGGCTTCCTTCGGAAAGGAAGTAAAGCTAATGGTCCTGTGTCGTGGTAGATTTACGGCACGTAAAGAACAAGTCTTATAAACTTACTGTAATATGAGGAGGGATCTGCAATCAAGGAATGTTACTTTACATTAATAGGAGAGAGAGAGGGGAAAGTGCACACACACACACTTACACCCACCCCACACATGTAGATGGATGCCTCAATCATTTTACCAGTTTTGTATTTGGTGCAACAGATACAGCTATAGACATAATTATGGGGAAAATGCACTTCAAAATTTCGGAGTCAATGATGTCTTTTACTAATACACCAATTTATTTAAATTACGGCTTAAGAGTAAATGTGTAATTTGTTCTGCAATTGTTTTTTCTCCTTACCTTTTCCTCATTTTGATTTATTGCTGGAAATTTTAATTGAGCATTAACTTTTAATTTTTTTTCTGGAAAAGGTAGCACTTCTGCACAATGCTGAAAGGCAACTGGGGAAAGTGAAGAAGGCAGTTTTTCTCCAATCAATATCATTATATAATTATAATAATAATAATAATAATAATAATAATAATAATAATAATAATAATAATAATAATAATAATAATTTATGATGACCTCTGGAATAATTACTACATTACTTGGTTGAAATATACTGGATAAATTTCATATTTGTATTGCTTAAGTTTTTAGCTTTAATATGTAGAATTACGGACTTTCTGCAACATTATAAAAAATGTGAATGTCAAATTTAAACACCCTGGATGCACTGTCATCCTTAAATGCTATATAGGAGTTGTTTTGTAGGCAATGATATCACAAATTCACAGAACTATCCACAGGATAAATTCCTGGTTAAAAATAGACATTCCTATAGGTCCTCCTCTTTAATGCTGCATTAAGCAGGGGCACTGCAATAACAAAAATAAGGTGAGAATTCCCTAACTCTGTTGGGAATGATCATACTGCAATGATTTTAATTCTTCTCTTTATTATGCTGTTAAATTTTTACTTGACAAGTTTGGTATCTTATCAAGTAAAAATTGATATCTTCCATGCAATACATAGATTTTCAAGAATACCTTCCCACCGCAAACTACCTGTTGCATGGAAGACTTGTCCAAATTCTTTATCCAATTGTTCTGATTAAAATACCATATATCTAAGGTATTTACATGACAAATGTATTACCTTGAATGTTCTGGAAATACCTATGAAGTCCTATTCATTCAGAATGAATTTTGTATAACTGGTAAATCATGAGAGATAAATAAAAACATACTACACAAAAAATGTACATCTCTTTAAAACACACAATTTATTTCAAATAAGCTTACTTTGTGGCATCAGCCATTTCCAGGATATATCCATTATTATGGTTTGAATTTTTAATACTTTGTTATTTAGCTCTCACTATTCAGTTATTTCTGCAATATCATGGAAAGAGCACGGAATTTCACGTGTAGCATATTACAACCAGCTTTTAAACATTTGACTAATGATTCAGTTTGCTCTATGCCCTTTGTACCTACAATGAAATGTGTAATGAAACTATTTCTGCAAAGGTTTATCTAAGTAACATGAATTGGATAGAAAGATAAGCATTTGTGAGAATACTTTGTAGAAGTTATGTAAAAATAAACAATAGTTGCTGGAGAAAGTCGTGTGAATGTAACACATCAGATTATGGTTTGAATAGTTAGTTCCCTTGAATAAAGGTCAACAATATGATTGTTGGTCTCTCATATTTTAGAGTACTAAAATTAGTGATGAAATTGAAGCACTATAATAAATTTAAACACAAGAACTTAGGAGAAAGAAGCAAGCAAAGGGTTTTGATACTGGCCTTCCCTTCAATCTTTCTGATAAAGGTCTAAATACAATAATTATACAAATGCTGGAACAGAGCACAATTATGAGTTGAAATTCTAACTTCGAAAGGCCCTGGAACGACTTTCCATGACTTTGCAAGACGTAGTGTTTGCTTTGTTGTGGTTCTTCAAAATAAGTTGAACCAAAGTCAGAAACGAAGCAATTAAGCAGGAAGGTAATCGTCCTCAGCGTAATATTATCGTTAGAACCACATGCAAGCTAATTTTTTGTACAAATTATACTTCGTTCTTCCACTGCAACCTTGATTACGTGAACATCGACAAGAGCCGACACATTCGTGCTATTCTCAAGGACGACTTCGCTCAAACAAAAAGCAACAGTAGCTTGACGCCATGTTCCTCTACCAAATTAAAAAGAGCCTCCAACAACTTGACCTCCTGAAAGCTATAATGACGGAACAAATGAAAAACGAAGGCTAGCAAAAAAAAAAAAAAAAAAAAAAAAAAAAACTTATCAGCATGGAAGGTCTTATCTGAAGGCGTATTGTATAATTTTCTGGTGAAAATTACGCATAGTTCAAAACAAGTTTAACACTTTGTATGCGTGGCATAACCAAGTGATCATAGACACTTTCCCAATTCTTCCGTAATTTTTTTGGAGATGTTTAAAATGTTTCGAAATAAGGTTTCCGCTTTAAAAAAAACAGACCATTAAAGGTGAGTAATTTACCTTTACATATAGAATTCAGCTTTTTACTTAGTTCATGCAAATGTCAAAAGAGAGATATTCTAACAAATTCAAAGTATATTCACTTTGACTTTTGTAATTACAATTCTTCAATATATCCTGGATCCAGTTCCTAAAAATTCATAATATTGTACATGGCTTTTCGAAGCAGCAGTCTGATCTATGAGCCGCCACTGATAATAGACGTGAAAACTTTACAGACAGGAGTTGCGAAACGTCCACTGCGAACGCTTTTAATACAGCAGCGCTCTCATGAGAGGAAAGGTCACTAATTAGCTGATATCTATTCCACGGATATGCGTTCTCCACGTTAATACTCTGCCCTTCACAAAAGAAACCTTCTGCTAGAACAATGAACGGTCTGCAGTACATTTTGCGTCTCTTTTTGTCTTCAGTCGCCTTGAACATGACGTCACTTACTGAGAAACCATTTTGGCAGGAGGCACAGCTGGAGAAGCGTCTAACATTATAAGGACCCCTTTAGCTGCCACTTCCTCTTGCATACCCCCCCCTTATCAAACAGTACACTAAAACTAGGTAATACTGAGGGACTTACTGTGATATAATTGTAAGATCCTAAGAACAAGGGCGGTGTCAGCTAACCACGGGTTCTCGGAACTGCGAAAGGTCTACGTCGTCAGCGTAGGGCGATGTGGAAGAGTGCATCCTCTTCTGATCATCCACTCACAAGAAATCCATTTTAGCATGTAATGTCCTGCACTCACTAGAATTCACTACTCCGATTTGCAATCGATTAACAACGAAACATACACGTCATCGCCAGCTGTTCCCAACTATTCGAAAACACTCGAGGATAACACTAGTGCACGAACACTGGTTACAGAGGTGAAACAAACAAGCTGGATCTCACTTTCCGAAAGAAAAATACACTCGCACACGCTAAAAAGGACTTTGGCTGGAAAGCAGAAGATGGCGGCGGCTACGGTTAAGATGGTGCGGAGATCGCCGAGACTTGCCGAAGCGAGCGAGAGTGCCACTGCCTACACTCCCGTTCGATGTCAGGCTGTAGACTGACACCTCACAATTCCGACGCCAGTCTGCTTCCAGTCAGCTGACATTCGAGCAAGGGGGAGGGGATAGTGAAAAATTACACCATTGGTACTCTGGACTCTTGTGCGCCATGCTACCTTCCAACTTCACACTTTTTGCAAAAGGCCCAACTTTAAAGCAAATCAGTGTCTTTTATAACATATTTTAACAATAACTGTCTATAAAAATCATATATACCACTTGCTTTACCTTCTCCCTAATGTTTTTCTTTCTTTAAGAATTAGCAATACTACTTAAAATAAATTAATGTACCAATGCTTTCTTCAGGGAGTTCTTTTATTATCTTATCAAATGCAATTTATTTTCCATTTACGATATCAGATAGCAACACATAATAATAATAATAATAATAATAATAATAATAATAATAATAATAACAGCTAAACTTGTTTTGAGTATACTTTCCACTCAAAGAAACCAAAAACACTTATTTTATCTGTACCAACTCTGGGGCAGGTGTTAAAGTCACAAAAGTTGCTTAACCGAGAAACTGAAAAATGACAAGTTATTCAAATTGCTGAAAACTTGCATCTTATAGGTGTTGCTCAAAGTGATTTTCATTTATTTCAACACATTTTTTCACTACATTATTTTATATTAACCAAATGTTCATACAAATCTGTAATGTTTAGTGTTTCACATTCTTTTTAGATAATTGTTCTCAAGATGCTCCAAACTGATAGGCCTTTGCAGAAAAAAAAAATTATTTTTCAAAATCACCCATACCGAGAAGTCTAGTGGTGTAAAAATCATATAACCTTGAGGGCAAGTCAGTTGTATAACTGGTGCAAAACTTCTGGAATCGTGACCTTGATTGCCACCCCAGCTCCCGAGCCTAGGAATGGTTTATGTTTAGCTTAATCAACGAAAGCGATATAATACCTTTGCTTACTCACTGTGCGTAACACATACAGTCTGCATAGAAAGTGTCTGCATCTGGTTGTAATTTTAAAGAGAGCAGTACCTAAATAATGCTTATTTTATATTTGTTATATTTACAACAATGGCTTCTACATTTTCAAACTTAAGTGGTAAGGTATTACATAGTCAAAGTAGGGAAATAATTGCAAATGTCTTCGACTTCATGAAGCACGATTCACAATTTCTATGTGGCAGAAAACACTGTGTCAACAATGAGCTCAACAAGCTGAAAGACAGCATAGATTTTCAAGTGGTGCTACAAATCTCAGAAAAATTATAAAAGATTTAGGGTTCAACTGGAAGAAAACGAAATCAAATAGAAGAGTTCTAATAGAAAAGCACGACATACAATCAGATCAGACTGAAACATTCAATGCCATAGCCGGGATTTGAACCACGGATTTTGAGCATATTGCCATTATAGCTTAGTTGGTTAGAGCAACGTCACAGAAAGCCTAAGATCCCTGGTTCAAATCCCGGCTATGGCATTGAATTTTTCAGTCTGATTCTACCTTTCCAAATGTCTATACTTTTATATGTACTTATATCACATAAATTTCAAGGTAGTGCTACAAATTTCAGAAAAATTATAAAAGATTTAGGGTTCAAGTGGAAGAAAACAAAATCAAATACAAGAGTTCTAATACAAAAGCACGACATGCAATCTCAACTGGAACAGTACCTTATTCAGAGGTATAAATTAGAGGGTCGAATTATAGTGTATCAAGATGACTTATACATACACAACAGTCATACTACATCTAAAAGTTGGAGTGACGAGTCGCATCAAAAAACAGGAGATTTTCATCAAGAAATGAATACAGAAAATTACATGAAGTGAATCAACACCATGTTGATACCTAATATGCCTGCTGGGTCTGTTCTGGTTATCGACAATGCTTCACAATGCGTCAACATTCAAACTGACAAACCACCTACCTCAAATTCATTGAAAGAAGAAATGAGAGCTTGGTTACAATATAGCTTTTGATGAAAGCATGAGTAAAACAAAGCTATATAACTTAATTAAACCCAACAAACTGCTTCAGAAGTCTACATACTTGACCAAATTTTAATGCATGGTCATAATGTACTTAAGACTGCCACTGTATCACCCAGAACTAAACCCAATAGAATTAATCTGGGCGGATGTCAAAAAAATCGGTGGCCTGCAGCGATTTGCAGAAATTGGAAGGCAGAATGGGAAAATCTATGTCGACATGTTGAATAAATTGAGATTCATTATTTCGAAAAAGATGGAATTGCAGAAAATCAAATAGAAAGAATTCTCATCCAGGATGATGGCGCAGAAAGTAACGACAGCACTGATGACGGCAAAGAGTGAGTGATTCCGCAGAAGAGAAAGGCTTTCAGGTGTGGAAGAATTGGAGGCAGATGTTTGACAGGTTTTTATATTAAGCACTTCTTACAGCGGTGGATTTAAATATACTGTATATATGTAACTATAAGTTTATCAGTGCGGCACAGTGTAGTACAATGCAATGCTTAATAGGTGTGCCAATATTTGACAATGACTGTCCCACGCACTCCTGTAGCATGCAGACGACAGGTCACCTCCTGATCTGGTAAGTAACTCTCTTCATAGCTGTCATTAAGATTTTCACATGTCTAGAACTGTTGCGCCAATTATACCACACTTTCAGTTCCACTCACAAAGTTTCTATTAAAGCATTCCTGTACCAATAAACTGTAATATGGTGGAGCAACTTCTTGTTGCCAAACTAAGTTTGCAGAATTCTTAAACAAAACACTATTTTGTAGCTCAGATAAAACTGTCTTTTGTAACATTTCCAGGTATGAATCATCAGTTTCAGTGCCATAGCAAACGTATTTTATTCCATCAAGTAACTTTTGGCACATGTAGTACTCTACTATATTTAAACACTAACTTCAATTTGGTTACATATAGTTTCAAGTGCTATTTGGCTAGATGTGTCATACGAATAAAAAGCAAGTACTTTCTCAAGTACTCATGATTATGAAGAGCCATCTTGACCTCTTGAATGCAATTTTATACTCGTACTATCTACACTCTTTGACCACATAGCTTTGCTGATAGTGTTGTGTTGCTCAATGGCTTGGTACTGTGTGGTTCTGTTCCATCAAGAATCTTTACAAAACTTCTCAAGAAGTATCCTGTGTTGCTTATCAAGTCTCAGCAGTAATGCACGCAAAAGAAAAGGCCAATTACACACTACCAGATATCCTTTTGGAGATATTTGCTCACAGTCACACACTGCACTGACTTATCCATTCAAACATGAATTCTGTATGCCACTAGAATTTTTCATCCACTATGATTTATCGCTCTAAGCCAAAAGTATATAAAAATCAGCTCATGTACTCAGTATAAATGTAAAATATTTACAATACACCACACTTTCATAATGTATATTTATCAAACTGTATTAAATTAGCATTGCTCTGCCATTGGCAAGTATAAAAGGTATGTGTGTTCACATGTGAAAGTAGAATCTTTACTTTTGTTTTACAACCTCTACACTCTGGGTTTCTAATAACCTCAAAAGCATACCACACAAACTCTTACATTTAATGATGCAACTGTAGGATATTTATAATATACTTAGGGAAACTTTTGAGTGGTTCTGATAATTTTAAATTGCTCATAGCTATTAAAGCAGCGCAGGACAAATGCTCATTGCATTTTTTTTTTGTCTGCAAAATGGTAATGAGTGATATTAAAGTATTCGGCAGAAAAATTATTTTATTCTAATTTATAAAATTTTCATCAAATTATATGTTGATCAGTTTGTCTTTTGACAACCTCCTAAGCTGTTAAATAACTTGTAAAATCATCTACATTCAATTGTTGATACATCTGCCTTGATTAGAACCAGACAGATACATCTGCATAGTGTGTGGATGCCCAATGGATTACACAACACCCATACTCTGAAAACTTCAGCGGATATCACTCAACATAGAGTGTAACTGCCCTAAATTGAAGCAGCACAGTACAAAAGTATTGCTTATGAGCAACAAGTATGAGCAACAAAACAAGAGAAAGGAAAATTATATACATGGATTGGAAAGTCATAACTCAGGAGGCACTGAATGGAGATTCAAGCCCAACTGTGTCTAAAATCCCAGGATGTTTACACTACTTTTACCAAGAAAACTTTTTAAGTAATAAACTGGATTTTGAAGCTAACATTTAACCTAGCTTAATTAATAAAGCTGACTTTCATGCTCAAAATGGGAAGAGAATGAACTTGTAAAGCTACCTTTTATTCATATCAAATATAAGTAGATACTCTCTGCAAGATGGACACGATTCAGTTCGTTCTATTGCCCTTCCATTGAGAATGTACTCAAATGGTTTTATTCTTACCAGAGTATTTATACAAAACAAAAAGTGAAGTATATACTATATACTCATTTTCAGTTTCTCTAGCACCTACTTATAGTAGGTGATCTAAGCTAAGGTCCAAGATACATAAATAACCACAGAGTTAAAATGTATGGGGGACTAAGGGATAAAAATAGCAACTCAAAATAATGTAAAGGAAAAATTGTAAAACTTAATGCACGGATTATAGAAATTAAATAAATAAATACATAGTACTTATAGTAGATAGCGGAAGTATTGCATTCCACCCAATGATTTTATATGAAAAAAAAAATCACAGGAGGCACAAGTTTTGAGGTCCTCTAAATCCAAATAACCATTTTTAGAAAAAGGCCAAAGTATGTGTGTATCTGTGAACAGCACGACTCAAAAATAAAAAGATAAATACCAACCTTGGCATTTAAGTTCAGCATCTTCCAATCGTGCAACATGCAGAATTTTTTAGAAAGTCCCCCCACACTGAACTAACCTTTTATAAAATACTTTTAGTTATTTATTAAAAAAAAATGGTTGATTAATATGCCATATTTATAAGATATTTACATGACTAATTAAATGTCTATTGTATTTTCTGGGAATAGCCTCCGAAGTCCTCTTCATTCAGTATTAATGCTGTAACCATAAGATTTGATTAAAAAAAAAAATAGCATGGCAAAAATGTAGATCTCTCTAACACACAAACTTATTTCAATTAACTTTTACTTACAACCATAACAAAAAACACACATAACCTAATCTCACTTCAGCCATGAATTGCGTAAATAACTATTTTTGTGGCATATGAGCCATTTCCAAGATATTTGTTATTGCTTTGAATTTTTTAATACTTGGTCATTTTTTAAACCTTGTCACCATTCAGTTGTTTCTCCTTGTCATGCATAGAGATTGGAATTTCAAAGCCAGCATATAGAAGCCCACTTTTTAAAGATCTGGCAATAATCCATCCTCCTGTACCTACAATGAAATCAATTCTGCAAGCATTTATCTTTAACATGCTGTAGATAGAAAAAATGATCTTCTGCAGGGATAGTTTGTGGAATCTACATAAAATAAACAATAGTAGTGGAGAAAGTCATGTGAATGTAACACATCAGATATTCCTTTTTTGAACTATATTTTTGATCTTATGTGTGGAAGAAACTTCTAATAGAACACAGCCAGAGTGCATTTCTAAATGTTCAATCATACATACATATTCTTTTCTTTGTTTCAACAATTTCTGTGAATTCATACATGTTTTTGGCTGTGAGTAGGACACAGTGAACTCACCAGACAGAGCCAATATATAATTCATTGCTTCACCAATATGGTGTGGAAGAACTTCCTAAAACAAAACCTTGGGTGAATGCCTTTTTTGTAAATTTTTAAAGGATCAATGTGATAGCACCTGAATAGATGATAGCATTTTAAAAGATACATAATCTCTGGTACTTGCATGAAGAACTCATCCCAAAGACCCTGAAAAGAAACTTAACAAGTTTTGATTTCTTGAATCATTGCTTCATGAACAATTCTATGGCAAAGGTTTAAAGTTCATATAAAAGATAAATTTAAACACTTTAAGGGAGCATGAAACTTACGCATAATGTACTCGAAGCTTTTTGATGCTATCTTAATGCACACATTTAATTGGCTGATTTGGCATAAACTTATAACGTAAACATAGAAGTCTGCAAACTCCAAGCTTTCATATTTATGTCTATATCAAACTTAAGAAACTAGCCAATCAAAGCTACAATTCTCCATACATCTCGTCACGTGATCATTCTGCCATCTCACATCAGATTTTCTGAAGCCATGATACATTAACCAACTTTCTGTGTAAGGTTATGGACCAGGAATCACCAAAAGAATCTATAAAAATTGCCGCAAAACAAATTGTGATGGCAGTGATTTTAACAATATTTAACCAGATATCATGCTCTTGTTCATTTTGTTACATGTACGTAACCTCTATTGACATGTGTACTGTCGGTGGTGACTTTGCAGCTCAGCTGCGTCAGCTCTCTTACAATTGACTGCTTTCTGTTTCCATTTGTCATTGTGAATGACAACACATCAAGTTAAGTTTAAGCTTAAATTTTGTTTTGCTAATGCTTAATTTTCATTGTGAATTGCCTTTAATTCTGTGGCAAGGGTTTGAAGCCCATACAGAATACTGTTTGTAAAAGATCACTTTCACAGCAAATATTGTATAACAGAAGACAAGAAACAGTGATGTGTTTATCATTAAATGAGTCGGTAATAGTAACAGAAAATTGCTATGCTAAAACCTGATATCTAACCACACAAAACCAGGTGTGTACAAAATTGAGTATTCAGACTGCAATAAGTTCTACATTGGAAAAAGCAAGAGAGACATAAAAACCAGACTTGAACAAACGTTGTGATGTGTAAAATACAAACAGAAAAAAATCTGCAGTAGCACATCACAGCTAATGATGAAGGTGCCAAATATTAAACAATTAAAACCAGCCAGATATGCAGCCGAGTTCAACACATGGGAGAGAATTCTAATTATAAACAACAGGACATACATTTTGAATTTTGATTTGCCACCAGAAAATTATCTCCGGAAGTTCATCTCTCAACCACATGTCACTACATACAACCAGCCTACAACAACAGCTAGCAGATTTAGCCAGTTGGATAATTGCTGATGGAAACGAACTGTCACTGAAGCATGTTCAAGTAAATTTAAAACTTTTAGTTATGTTAGTGTTACAATTACTGACTGATCATTTTCACAGTTATTTTTCCTAAAGCAACAAAATCTCAAATACAAAATTTTAACTCCAGTTATCTACCATTAAGTACTTTATTGTGTATAAATTTCAGGTTTCTAACTATTGTTTGTCAGGAATTATAGCTATTTTTCAGGTTTTCAAATTTGAGAGAGAAAAGAAGCAGAATTGGAGGGTTAAATTATACTATGTCGAGGATTTCGTTTTTAGCAAAAATTCTCCCAAAACAAGTAACAAAAAACATAATTTTAACTCTAAATTTTCTTGGGCTTCTAGCCCAGTAAATTTAGAGTTATGCCGTCAGGAAAGCTTCATCTCTTATTTTACATTAAGTTTTATATGAAATTTCATACTTCAAGGTTGCAGTCGGGCTAAAATGTTTAATGATCAAAATTTTACCCATTCAGTAACAAAATGCTTTTAGCCCAATCTCAATAGAAAAGAGGACTTTCTACATACTAGAAATACATAGATATTGTACGACTGTCATAGAAAAATGACTAAAATTACAGTAATTATCAAATGCATCCAAAATTACGATTTTCAAAAAAACAGTCAAGCGACGATTTAATCATTTTCTATAACATTTCATATGGTCAAGTGTAAATAACAAATGGGCTGTGATTTTCTGGGCTACTCTCCTCTGTTCTCATATAAACTAGGCAAGCTATAGTAAATATACAGCACAACTTTTCCCCGTGAAAGTGCAATCCCATAATATTCACAATCTGTTATGTTCCAGTGGATTTCACGGAGCTCTATTTGAAATTTAAACTGGATTCAATAGATAGCAGCTGTATGTTCCACTTCCAAATACTCACACGCATACTGCCCACCTTTATAAGGATTGCACATAATGCCAAAACATACCACAATAAAAAAACTCAGAATTAAAAACTAGATAAAAAAAATAACAATGTCTTTTACACAGGAGATGGTACAGAATGTACTTCACATCTACTGGTGGAATTTCAAAATGCAGTACTCTGAGTGTATTTTTGGTATGTGGATTTTTCCCACATTGTGAGTTCCACTGGTTTTTGGCATGTGTTAAAATCTATATTTCCCAAAACGGTTGTCTTGACCAAATATGGCAGTTCACTGTTACACAGTGAAGTTCTCCACAAGAGAGCTAGATGGCAGTGCAACTAACATTGAATTAGAGGATCCCCTTCCAGAAGCCAGTAGACATACAGTTGATGGTGGAGATGATGTCTTCAAAACATATTCTGAATGAAAACTTAATAGGTGAAACTAAAGTGTCACCAATTCACTCACAATTTCAATTACTGTAGAAAGTTTCAGTGTTTTTAATCACTTAGCGTGAGATCAAACTTTGTAATTTAAATCTAAAATGTTTAAGGATTCAAAGTGAAAATTTTAATGGAATTCCAAACCCAATCAATCTTTTACATGGATGCTTGTTAATTATTCTTTTACAAAGCCATGTGTAGGCATTAAATTGGAAAACTGAATCAGAATTTAAAAATTCAATGTCTCAGCCGAGATTTGAATTACTGATTTGCATACTGAAGATTCTGGTTCATGTCCTGACTATGGCACTGAATTTCTCCACATCTGGTTCAACTTTTGTATCTTTTATGTGGAAACATTTTCTCAAAAATGGTTCAATAATATATGTTTGAGACAATTACCTGAGAAATAAAATAGCCTGTTAAGTCAACTCCATTATCACTGCAATTGTCAGCAATAGAGCATAAGAAACAGCCAAAAACTTAACACATGAAAAGATGTATAGCTTATTAAAATATATAATTTATGTCACTAGTCATCTTCTAAATTTTCTCAGATGTAAAGTTAAACGTCCACGGCTTTGTTTCTTATGAACTCATGACTGGCAGGTATCAACTAATTGATAGAGGCTCTGTAAAAATTCTGTATAGTATAAGAAAAAACGTAAAAATATGCAAAATTTAAATTATATCTCAAATGCTAAGAGAGATGTACTGATGAAACTAGATCAAAACCTCTCAGTTAGATCCAAAGACAAACTATGCACTAGGTAAATTTAATTTTGATAAGACACGCCATTTTAACTATTTTTAAACTTGTGCTATGGATTCAGCGTAAAGATAACATAACTACTACCCCTGCATCAAAGCTATAAATGTATTATCACAGAGCAGAGCGTCTTACCATGCCCTGAAGGTACTCCACAAATCTTCTGATGCTTATACTGACACTTGTAGCTGATAATGCAGGCTCCTTAGAAGACTTCACGTACTGCCAAAAGGATAGGCACAGTATCCATCACAAAGCTTCAGTGTAACATTCCAGAATCTGTAAAACAAAAAAATGTTCATAATTAAAATGCATCTATTACATCTGCTTTGTGCTTCAATGCTTTTGGTTAACAATGTTAGGAGTTATATACTGCAGGTGACAATGCTAAGACACTTTCAATTCCAATGCTCAAATGAAGATTTCAGTCCTATTAATTACCGGGCTCTAAAATGAGTTTAAACGACAATGAGTTAATAAAACTAAGTCATTTATTTTGGAAAAATGCATGGAAAACATTAGAATGTAATATAACAAATGAGTGTGTCAGCATTTTATAAAATTGTGTTCCATTTTGAAGGTATTCTGACATTTCATTCACACTGAAATTTTGTTTTTTTCAAGTGCAACTGCCTTAAAGGTAGTGTTCTAAATCCTAACCATTCCTTCCATTATGTCCTTTATGTTTTAATGATTTCATTAGCCTTTAATTTCTATGGTCATATCAGTGGGCTTTGACTTGAGAAACAGCTCATAGTGTTATCCTTCTCTCTCTCTTTGTTTAGTGTTTAATACCTGTTCTTACTGCATATGGCATTACAAGAGGTAGTGATACATGAAATTAAATTTGGGAAGGAAACATTCCAGGCCTAAGTTTAGGGCAACTCTCCGGCATTTGCCAGCTATGAAGAATGAGGAAAATCTGGAATAAGCCTCAGTGAGAGAAGACTGCCCTGCTGGGAGGATTTGGACCTCCCATTTACGAGTTCAAACCTTAACGGCTTTGGCTACCTGTGTCAGTACTGTCTCTGAATTGTAGGTTTTAACTTTGCATTTTTAATCATTTTTTTCATGAAACATATCTGCATTCATTTATGACATCACCACATACAAATACTACAAGTAACACATTGTTGGTATACATTTATGAACTCTATAACAAATTTTTTCACCCAGTAGCAAGAATCTACCAAGATTCCCTGCAAGAACAGTTAGGAGCAATACCAGCTTGCTGAAGATGCAATCGACTGCATTCCAATATTGCCTTCAAGCCAATAGCTTCTTTTTTATTATTATTATTATTATTATTATTATTATATTGCTAGAGAAATTAGGCGTGTGCGTAAATGAACATCTGTTATATTTTGCAAGTTTATCAGAAATGGCAACAAAATTGATTGATGTCCATAGAGTAGAGTAACAGGTTTTAGTTTCACAACTCCTACACAATGTTTACAAAATCATTCTCTCTCTCTCATAAATGTCTACCCCTCAGGAAATAACATATTACAAAGTTCTATTATAATTTATTCTTTGAAAATAATAAAGGAAAAACAATCTGCATATATTCTGTTAAACAACCCAATTTCCACAAAAATGTAACACACATTTGTTTGTAATAAAACTTAAAACATTGCTCATTTCTAGCACCATTCCTGAAAGTGACAACCTTATGTTCGAAGGGTGGTTCCTCACAAATAGACAAGAAAAGTTAATATTACTACATAATAAAGAACTAAATCAATATTTGTGACAAAGATGTATGTTAATTTTAAATTAAAAAAAATAAACCCTGTGGTGAAATAGCCCCTGAAGAGCTTGGTCTTGCCAACCTGACTGCTGGCCTCACACAGCAGAGGTGGGTGATCATCCAACCGATAAAGGGAGGTGATGTGGCCAGCATCATACTTCCCCAGCTGGAAAGTTGGCTCACAAGGCCAGGACCACTGCCTATCACAGCTCCTCACTTTCCTCAGATTCTCAGTGAGCACCGGTCCTATAACCAGGATTTTTACAAAAAGGCTAATTTGCTACCAAAATAGTTTACTAATTTAACACCTGAGTTTAAACGAAAGAAAGTAAAAAAGAAAGAAGAAAGAAAAAAAAGGATATTATATTAAAATAATACCTTTTGTTTTTTTACAATTTACATTGTAACACCTTGGACCTAGTGTGGTTGAAAGCTGCAGTTTTTTTTTAAACATTCAGATTCAAATAAGCACACAAATTAGTTTAATTTTCTATTTACAGCAATACGTGAACTGATTATGATGTTTGTGTATATAATTTAATAGAGCATCATTATAATAAATCTCATGGATTTTGAGAACATTGAAATCGGTGAAGCGAAGTTCAACTGTCATTAGGAATAGTTTTGTGTGTAAGGCCAGTGTATCTATGAAACAGTCACAGTCAGCTCAGCTAAATTATGTAACTGCTTTTATGTCCTAGACTTATTTACATATTCGTTTGTTTTCATGCATCATAAGCTAGGAGAGACTTCTCTCGTCAATTCTTAAGCTTTTTATTCATTTTATACTCGTGTCAAATTCCTTCAAGTCTCCTGTACCATTAATGCAATGAAAAAGGAATTTATGCACATCTTTTGTAACCAACAATTCATTTAAGAACACCTTGTATAATATTACCAGTTTAAAATGATTTGATGGCATTACTAATGTTTCATTGTGTTTTGTAATACATTATATTCCATTGGTGATAAACGGTGAACAAGTATTTGTAATGATACCTGACAATGCCATCAATGTGATGCACAGTAAACAAATATTTAACATTTTCTGTTTGCAGATCCGCCAATTACCAGCACAATCAGTACACAATCATTTACATCTGATCCCATGAGGCACTTATATTTAGAGCTTGGTTATTACAAAATGTAAGTTCTGTAGTTTCGTATATGCTCTTCATGTACAACACAACCTATATCAAGTTTTTACTACTCACCAATTCTGTACAAAGGGACTTAATTCCTGCTTGAATCATGTATTTCATCATTATCATCATAATGTACAATTACAGTTTAGATCATAAGGCCTGTTCCGTCTTCGGATAATTCACGATTCTCACTGAAGTTGGCCTTTCCATCTCTTTCAGGGGTGCCCAATATCCGTCATTCTATAGGTTTATAGACATTTATTATTTTGGGGATGCGACTAGGATCCATTCTATTTACATAGTCATACCATTCTACAAGTATTTGTCAATTTTTTCCATAATCCTTGTAATTCCATGTTCTTCCATAAACAACTTGAATCATGTATTTAAAATACAAAGTACTTAGTATTTTAAAAGAGGATAATGAATTATTTTCATTAAGTTCCATGTAGATAATTTTTGAGGTCATGGGCTTGTAAATGTTCTGTGAACTCTAAAATAAATCATTCATATTTTATTATTTTCTCTACTACGTACAGTAAGTAGGGGAAGTATTGTATTCCACCCAAAAATTCGATACCGAGATTTCACCGGAAATACATGTTTTGAGACACCCTGAATAAAAAAAAAGCATTTTTGGAAACATGTCCGTGTGTGTGTCTGTGAACAGCATAACTCAGAAACGAACAGTTGGATAAACACCAAACTTGGTATTTAGGTTCAGTATCTTCCAGAGATGCGACACGAAGGTTTTCAAGAAAATCCCCCCACCCCAGATTACCCTTTACATGGAACATTTTTCGAAAATTTTAATTTTCTCAAAAATGGCTCTAACGATTTTGATTAAAATAACATATGTTTAAGATATTTTTATGACAAATAAAATGTATATCTTGAATTTTCTGGGAATGTCTCCAAAAGTATTCTTCATTGTGAACGACTTTTGCATAACTGGTAAACCATAAGAGATAGACACTTTTACTACACAAAAAATGTAGATCGCGTTAAAATACACAATTTATGTTATATACATTTTTGTTGAGTGAACCATTTTCGAGATATTGCTTGTTATTACCTTAATTTTTCAATACTTATTTTCTCAAATGGGAATTCGTTATTCATTTTTTTGTCTTGGATATGCAAAGAATATTAATCTGTGGCAAAGGGAATGGTGCTGCACCTAGCAACCAGCTATTAAGAGACATGTATGTGCTTAAAGGCTACTGTATTTCTATATTGCCCTTGTAAATATATATTCCCCTTACATCTACAAGAAAATTAGTAATAAGATAGAGTCTGCAAATGTTTATCTCGATTAACGTGAAGTAGATGGAGAATAAGCATTTGTAAAAATAGTTTGTACAAGAGTAGAGAAAGTCATGTGAGTGTAACACATCAGATTTTTTTAAATTATAAACAGGTTCTCATTGGCAACACTTCCTAGATAAAATTCTTAGGTATGCTTATTTATCTTACTAGGCTTTGATATTGTAATACAAAATGTCAAAACGGATATAATACTATCTCAAAATAATATAAACCTTTTTAAAAAGCTTCTCCTTAAGTGATGTCAACAGCTTTGAATGAGTTTTATTGAGATTTATGGATCAGGGATGAAGATTACAAGTATAATAACGTCTTCCACTGATAAAAAATATCCAAATAAACAGAACAGAAAAGACATGTAAGCTTATGAAGCACATAAACAAAAATAAATGTAGCTTTAACATCAATGCAGTCAAAGCAGTTTCTTTAAAAGGCCCCTGTTCACTTATATTCTTTAACAGCATTAGAGCCAGAATAACACAAAATAGTTACATAACTGTAATGAGACTAACAGCATTCTGCATTGTTGAAGTATAGTAAATCTATGGCTTCTTATATAATCTCTCTTATTACAAGGTGTCTCAAGAAAACACTTTCTTATAACACTAAATAGTAACAAATTTGAGAAAGAATGTCAATAGTGTGGCATTTAATGATCTTAAAGTCTTGCATATGTCCATAATTTCTGTAACAATATTACACTGGCCTTCTAAACTAAGTGACACGACTGTTGTGGCCTTTCAGCTGGAATAGCAATAATTTCTCTCTTTTAGTTCAAGGTTTACTGATAACTTGAGTATACTCCACTCTTCAGTTATCCCCAGAGAAAGTTGCACACAGGCAATCAGGAGGCCAAGCAATATTCCCATACTTAAGAGATAAGATTTCCTAAGCTGCTGCACAACTGCTCTACAAATTCTAGAGCATATCATGTGGCACTATCTTGAATCCTCAAGGGGTAATCTTGCTAGTTCAAGCATCTGGGCACATTGATTATTTCTGTTCGTCTTGTAGCAGTTGGAGTATTTTTCTTATAAAATAACTTTACACTTATGGTACTTTGAGATAAGACCACATTTCCATATACACTACAGGTGAACAGTTGACATCTATTTCAACAAAATTTTCTACAGAAGGGAAACAATTTTGTTTCTTTGAAACACCACATACCAAGCAGCTTTTGCACCAATTATCTGAGTTATGATTACAAGCAATAATGAAAAGCTAAATCTTTCTGTTTCACAGCAAATAAAGCAGATTAGAATAGTAATATGGATTATATTGAACCACCTACATCCAAAACACACCTACCCACTGAGTTTTGAAGATAAATACATAGAACACTCATATGTTGTACTATGAATAAGCATTGAAATTTATTTGTTAAGCGAATGAATAGATTAACATCATTAAAACATTTACCAACTGTTGCTACAAGATCATTTGCAACACAGAAAACAAGTTTTTGGATGAGTTTCTGTTGCTGCTGTTTTATAACTACTAGAATGGTGGTGCAGCTACACTTTATGCTAACATTAGCAAAATCGTTCTCTGAACTGACAGTTTAGAACACCAATCAGCATTTTATGCCTTGAATAACTAGTATCTCTTGTGTAAATCTCTTATCAGCTCTGATTGTGTGGTCAAGATGTTAACATCTCTTACCTTGCCAGCTTTTTTGCCTTGTTCTCAACATAACTTCAAAGAGTATACATTATAAAACAGTGAGTATACCCATCACTGTAAAACATAAAATGTTATTATACTTAATTATTAAGATGCATTAATCACTACTGATCTGGCTAGCATTGCATGCAGTAAAATAGTTTATAGGTACAATGGGGATACAGGAGGCTGAAGCAATAGTTAAATATTTTGGATGTGATGTGTTATATTCACATTACTTTCTGTAATCACTCTTGTGCAAACTATTCTTAAAAATTCACATTTCACTGCAGGTTAAGAGGCTTAGGTGAGTCAAATCTTTAAAAATTGGGTTGGTTATGTCATGGCTTTGCAATTAAACCTTAATAGTGATTTTAGCACTTGAAAAAGATAAGTATTTAAAAATTCAAATCAATAACAAAGAATATCCCATAAATGGTATGTTTATTTGACAAATTATGTAACAGAACATTTTTTGTCTATATCTTATGCTTTACAAGTAATACAAAATTAACCAAAATTCATTCAGAAAGAAGAGGACTTTAGAAGCCATTTGCAGAAAATTGAAGATATACATTTTATTCATCACACAAATATCTTACATGCAATATTTTAATCAAAATCATTAGAGGCACTTTTTCGAAAATTAACAACTTTTCTATGTAAAGGGTAGTTTAGCTTGGGGGATCTTCTTGAAAATCTTTATCATAACCCTGGAAGATGAAGTTCAATAAATTTGGTATTTATCCAACATGTTTTTGAGTTAAACTTTCACAGACAACACATTCTTTTTGTAAAAATGCTTTATATTTTGCATTTAAGGGATCTAAAAGCATGGATTTCTGGTGAAATGTCTATTTATATTAAATTTTTTCTGTGGAATAAAACCACTAATGAGGATGGTTGCATGTTATGTTCTCATTACAAGTATTGGTGTAGGTATCTGTCATGTGCTATATGACATGTTCAATGTTCCAGAGCTTTGCTTGCTGCAGTTCTTACAAATAGCTCACTCCTAGGTTATAACTGAATGGTATGAAATGCAGACAGTGAAATATTGCAGTAAATGTAATGTTTCAGGCGGGCTTTATTGTAGTTAGATCTGGCATGAATTTATACCTGAAAATCATACTTAACTATACACAGCTCACTCTTCATTTAATTCTTGGAACTGACACATGCATACTGATAGTGATCAGCCTGTGGTTAGTGATAGTGCAAGGCATACTGCATCACAACAAATGGAACTAGTAAAGCCCATCAACGCATGTGTTAGAACTTAAAATGTTTACCTGTGCTGGTAAGGTATGTGGCAATGCAGTCAGGCCATTGTATTCAAGACTATACCTTTTTTTTGTCTGCTACACATTGACTACCTTTAATAGTTTTCTGTACTTATAAAATTTCTTTAGACATGTACAACTTTACATTACTGAACTCATAAATAAATTATACAGCATGCAACGTTTTGGAATACTGCTTCTAAAACAAGGAATGTCAGATAAAAATTTTTCTGTTAAATTCACATTACTCTTTCTACCCACTATCATTTATTCTTGTTTATCTTCTACAAACTATTCTAATGAAAGGTTATTTTTCTCTCTACTTCATTTTAATTGAGATAAGCATTTGCAGAAATAGTTTCATCACACATTTTATTGTAGATACAAGAGGAATAGAAGAAACTGAATTGTCAGATGTTAAAACCATGACGCTATATGCTGGTCTTAAAATTCCATATCCTTTGCATGACACTGCAAGAAACAACTGAATAACTGCACTTGCAAACAAATAATAACAAATATCTCAGAAATGGCTGATGTCACCCAAAAGTTTATTTCAAATAAATTGTGTGTTTTAAAGACATTTTTATACTACGTGTTGTTCTATCACTTATGGTTTATTCATTACATAAAATTTCTTCTGAATGAGGACTTCATAGGCTATTCCCAGAAGCATAAGACATAGATTTGTCATGTAAATATCTTAAATATAAGACATATTAATCAAAGTTGTTAACAGACATTTTTGAGAAAATTGGGAATATATAAATTTGTCTATTTAAAGATACTTTGGGATTGGAGGTGAGGGATTTTTTTTGAAAATCACATCACATCTTTGGAAGACAGTAAACTTCAACAAAGTTTGGTATTTATCAAACATTTTGCTTTAGAGTTATGCTGTACACAGATACGCAGAGCACTTCCTCTTACCTGCTATTGGTAGGTGGCAGAGAAAGTAAAAAATGATTTAAGTACTTATGAAATGCCAACTGAGAACTTGCATAACTGCAGATTACTGCAGGAGAAACTGGAAGTAGAATCACTGCTGACTATACAAAGGAAATGGAACAAATTTTTGTATTTCTGCTAGTGGTTTGTAATCACATACATGTTTCACAATAAAATATTCCATTTAAGTAGAATATTATCATGGCAATACATTATGTAACTCCATAACAACAATTTGACTTAGCAATCCTCTACCTTTTCAAGTGGTCATTGCATCTAATGATGCAGAAGATGCACATTAGAATCCCAACAAAGTCAAGTTAAACTAAACATGTTTTTTTCAATTCTGTTCCTTCTTAATCTGGAAAGCTGAATACCACATAACTTGAAGCTCTTGGACTCTGAATCCAATTGTGGATTCATTTCATCTGCTTCTTTCAAATTTCAACCCTTCCCTTGCAACAGCACTTTATTTGTATCTGAGGCTTACTGGTAATTAGAAATTGCCAGGCACTAATTTTACGTAAGTTAGCCTCTCTCTTGATATTTATTAATTTAGCATGGTAAAATTTAAGCAAGAATCAACGCTGCTTGTATATTCTTGAAGTAAGAAATTGGAAATTATTACACTTCTGTATTTTTCTTTCACTTTGTCTAACAGCTGTATAGCAAACAAGTACAGCGCCAGCTGCTGTGTAAGAGCATGTGAACACCCTAATTTTTGACACCTTACAGATTTATTGGTTAGTTTTTCTTTTAATGCTATTACACGTAACATAGATCAGTAATTTAAAATCTACCACCTTCTTCTCCAAACTCAATGAGATATGGCAACAGTCACGAGCACAACTTGACTTGTGCACGTTTTTAGACAATTTTGCACATGCACAACTGGTATGACTAATTACTTTATAGATGAAATACATACAAGTAATGCACACTTGAAGACCTCACTGGCCCTTAGCATCCATCTCTCAGCAACAAGTTTACATTAATGCCATTAGGTGGTAGCACACTATAGCAGAAGTTTCATTCATGTGGTTATGCAAGGGCGGGAAGTTGGGAACTTCCGTTCACTTTTCAGTTTGGCATAAATCCTCCTGGTACCGCTGGCAACAGTTATAAATTCACTCACTGTACAGCGAAATTTAGATCTGATGCGAGTATACTTATGGTTAAACGGAAAGAAAAGCTTACTATATATACCATGGTATATTATGTTATGATACTAAAGACTTCAATCATAACGTGATAAAGACATTTGCGTGATTGAAAAACACACACACATGAATTTTCTTTAAATAGATAGCATCAGCCACGACACAATATAGTGTTTGCTATTTTACAGTGCAGTGTAACGTGTATTTATATTAAATTTCATGTGGACTACATGGAGGGGCAGAACATTTTATAAGAAGAAATTATGCCATTTTCCTGCTTCAGAAAATGAGTCTTGGGGAGTTCTAATAAATTAGTAATATTAATATTTGGCTGATGAAAGAATACAAATGTAGAATAGCAAACACACATCACTTTGTTGTTGCTCTAATCTTTACTTATGTACAAACAAACATCCACAAAGCAACCCTTTGTTTTGCCAAACAAGTTATGCACTATTATTATTATTATTATTATTGGAAGCAGCAGCTGCAGTTGTATCAATTTATGCACGACTATTATTCAGTAGATGCTATTTCACATTTTCAGGGCTGTCTGAATCTAACATTTTGTGAACAATCAAAATGTATACTCATGCCAAGTACAAGAGCCTACTCTTTATGAGCAAAGACTGATGGTATTAATACAACATTGTAAGTATTTAAGCAACATCTTTGAGCTACAACTTGGTTTTGCCTTGGGATTTCCTTTATTGAGGTTGCAAATAAATACTCCATTAACAGAAACTACAATTCATTATTTAGAAGATGAAAATGTGAAATATTACATTGTTACCGATTACATTACTTTTCAAGCAATACAATCAAACAGAACTTGATAGTAAACATGTTACTGCACTTCGTAAAGCAATGTACATAATTGGTTTGCCATCAAAAATAATAAATGCTTACAACAATGTATAAAAACTAAGATATGTTTATTCAATCTTCTGTCCTGAAAATTGTCCACTAGCTGTTCTTAATAACATATGAAAGCCTGAGTTAAATAAAATACTGGAAAATTTTTGTATCCCTTATAACTTAGGCAAGCATGACATTTCCTCCATGCCTAGCAGCAAACCATTCTACACTTCTAAAGCAGCTAAACAATCAAATGAAATCAACAATGTGAGACATGCTGATACTATGCCCATGGCAGGGAATAGTCAAGATCAAAACTGCTTCTAGTCAAAGTTGCATATGTGAGCATAAAATATGGAAATTATGTCAAGGAAGAAGATAATATGGATAAATCTTAAAACAGAAAACATCACACTTTAAAAAACAAAATATTCTGAGTATTTAGTATCACTGTAAAAAATAGGTTATTGCACAGAAGAGAAAAATAATTCCAAGGAAAACTGCTAGAGAAAGTTATGAAAAATAATGAGAGCACAGTGTCTCAAAGATGAAAACAGAAATAACTCAAAATATCATGGGGTTAGTTTAAAATAACAGGATAACTGGTTCAGGAAAACAATGTGATGGCATGCTGAGATCAAGAAATCAACTAGTTTATCTTGATATGAATGTGTGAAGCTAAAATATAACAGTGTAGGTTACTACTTAAAGAGAACAGCTGAAACATCGAGGAATGAGTGTAAATGGCTAGCCCTAATACTGAAAAGATTGTACAACTCCTAAGGATAGGCCGCGGTTTGGGTATTCCTACTTCTGCTACTACACAAAGTGATGAACTCCGTTAGTCTGCTTATAGAGCAAAATAAATTTTGCTCGCATGATATGTATATATGTTCTGCAGTACAGTACATTTCATAGACTAAATTAATTTAGAAGCTTTCATGGACTATTGCATAATGTACGTTTCTTGGAGACTTAAACTCAAATGTACTACTACAGCTACAAATATTTACATCATACCTACCAAGAACTTATTCCTGTAAATTTCTATCTCCATTAATTTTAATGAGAGATACGTGCAAATACTTCCAGCCTGCAGAATCAGCTACAAATACACCCAGAACTCCACCAATCAAGATAGCTACTCTACAAGAAAATGGCGACTTTCTCGTCATTTACTTACCTTCACCGACTAAATGTCCCTTAATGACTAATACAAACTGGCAGTCGCTATAAATGTATGTCTTATTGTTAATAAACTGATTAACGGTATATATGCGAACACCCGACAAATCAGAAAAAATATTTTTCCCTTACAATTACCGATGACAAGGCATTCCTACAAATACGATACTGTGCCTATCATGTGACTGCAGCTCAACTTGTGATTGGCGCAAGGCGCCAGCTGTTTTAAGTAGCATGCTAAATATCAGAAATAGAAACAGCTTAGTATACTAGGGGTTAATAAGAAAAATTTTGGTTTTACAAATAAATCTATTAAAGTAACACGTATGTGAAATAACAACGTAAAAGCAGAAATTATCCGTTTTACTTCCGGAAGGATATGCAGATGGTTTGTTCAAATATGCTTTTGGTGCTGAAAACGAAAAAACAATGCAATGATAACGCCCTGTCTAATTGGTTGCATGCAAATAAAAAGTCTCCTCAAACTCCCAAAAAATTAATATCACAAATGCAGAGGGAGTATATAGGCATACTATAGCGAGAGAGAGAGAGAGAGAAAAGGGGGGGATTTGTTTATGGAAGACAGCTTAATTATGACAGCATTTCATGACCTGTTAATTTGCAACTGATTTACACCAGCATACCACATTAGAGAGTAAAAGGTGCTCTAGCCTAGATTGAATGGAAGTTAAGTACAGGATTTACTTAGAATAATCCTATATGGCACCAAATAAGAAAAATAATAATGTGCTGTGTGGAAAATATGGATATATTAGTGCGCACTCTAAGAAAAGTTTTGCACATTTTGGAATATTTTCTTGCAAAATTCCAAAAATTGTTTGCCCTAAATCAAAATAACTGATTTGAACCACTCTTTAACAGTTGCTCTACGTAATTATCCCATAATAGGTAAAGTAACCCCTGAAAACAATCATTAAACCTTAATACCTACCAATTAGAACCATGCATCAAGATTTACTCTTTAGTTATTGCTATGTTATATTTTGTTTTTGTTCGTGATAAAGGTAAATGTATACTTTTACCTGGAAATTATGTTTGCCAACACAAGCAATACACCTACCAAAAGTTAATCATCACAAATTCTACCAAATAAAGCCTTTTTTATAGTTACATTATTTCTGTTCCTTTCCAGACAGTTATACTATTTTTCATATAGAAAACGCTTTATACTACAACTGTTGTTACCTTATTAGGTGCTTTGCCTAATAGTAATGTGTGATTTTATTTATATAATTGGTGTAAAGCAATAATATCAAATGACACATGGTGATAAGACTGGCAATATGTGGATTCCACAGCAAGATCTGCATGAATAATCATTATCATGACCCTAATGAGAGTTGTTCATGAAAGTTATGCAACAGACAGTGCAATTAGTATTAACACCTTAGCTGTGAGAAATAAAGCTGGAGGAAAGAGGCCACCTTACATAAGTTCTGATCCTCTGACAAGTCATGATGGAAGAAGTCTTAAATTTGCCATCATTTGCACAAAAATAAGGTAGTGATGCACACAGGGGAGAATATGACATAATAAACTTGACATCTACTCTTACTTAGCAGAGTAAATATTGACCCCAATGCTCCTCCTTGTCCTTCCTTATTGATGACTCTGGCAAGAGAGAACAGGAATGCTCACAATATCTACCAGGAGCAATTGTGTGTCACTACCACCACTGATACATCACCAGGTCATCTGCATTGTATGGGTCAGCTTTTAGATTTCAAATAATACATGTATTATTTTCATTAAAAACCACATCAAATCTTAAAAAGTTCTTTTCAATGTCTGTTTCGCTTTCATACAGAAAGCTTATTCAGAATCTCTTGCATACAAACATGGTTTCAATGTTTACCAACTGGTGGGCAAGAATTTGATTTGAGGAAGACTTTCCATTTTCAAATTTGAGACATATCACCAAATCTAGAAATCACACAACCCAGTGGTTTCACTGCTGTCTGCTGAGGCCTGAGGAACTTCTCTTGCTCTTGCCCACGTGCATTTATGCACTGTACTTGTGAAATTTAGTTTATCTTAATTATGTATTCAACTTTTAATATATAATTTGTTTATCCTTTATTGAAATATATGTCAAAGTCATTTTTTAATTATACTCATTTTGTATATAAATATATTTTTATCAAAGCTGAACTGTTTTCAAATACCTGTATAGCAGTTATCTTTAATCATTTTCAGTTATGATGTAAACAATGCAATTGATTCCATGTTTAACCTATTTGTGCCAATCCTTGAGCTTCCTGTGTGATGTACCATGCGTATTTCAAATTTCATAAATGGTGAATTATATTAACAAAATAAAAACTGAAATGGTTTCTGTGAAATAAACAAGTAACAAAATACCTAGTTCTATAATTGAACAATAAAACTCATGTCCATGCTTACCTGAAGATATCATGTAGGTACAAATGCTTAATTTTACAACATAGCATGTTGGAATTCAAAAAACAACAGATCATCTTTAAAATTGGTTCAGGTTACTTAAAACAAAAGAACAGCAACAACAAAATCCATTAATGCAGAACAATTGATTGTAAATTTATTATTCCATGATCTATATAATGTTATGGAATAAGAAGTATTTGAAATGTCTGGCAAAATGTTTTAGTTTAAAAATTCATTACTGGCATTGTTTTGGATGAAATATAATTTTGCATACCTTATGTGATCTTTTAATCAACATTAGTGGTTTCAGAAGCAGTTTATATTTGTTATGTAAGTATATATAAATATGTGTATTTTTACTTCTGGATTTGTACTTTAAAACTGCTGCACTCTTTGCAACCAAACTTTATGTAAAAAACTTTATTTAACAGTTACCCTTATGTGAGACAAATTTGTTTTAGAAGAAACTCAATTAATTATTGACCAAGTACAGATTAACTTTGGATCACAATCGTTATATTCCAATTGTGAATATCATATCTAGATTGCCATGTTCCTCATTGTCAGAGCCATCAGAAAAGCTGATGTATTGGGCTTCTTCTTCCACAACTGCTCATCGTTGTTATAGTAGGTACACAGCTACTGTCACCATACTTCAGCATCGACAACATTCTATGCTAAATTGAGTGTGATGGGATTATCATATGCTCATTTACCAGGGAAGAAAGACCTAAGGTCACAGGCATGACTCATTTAGGTAGGTACGTTAGTGTACATCCTGAAACTCTTCCTTCACTGTCCTTATTTTCAAGTGAGTAATGAAGTGGCCCTTTCTCTTGTATCCGTTGTTCATGTAATGTTTAAAAAACCAGCAATAAAACTGCTTTTCCTGGCAATAGCATAGTAGATCAAACTAAATGTAATTTAATACACAAAGTGAAACACATTAATTGTTGCAATAATTATCCATGTGAATCACTCACTCAAAAACTTCAACTATTTTTTAGCAATTACCTCAAACATATTATAGAGGTATATATCATCAGTTAACAGCTGTTGTAATTCTTGCCTTTAATGTAGATGTCAGATGGAAAGCTAAAGTTTAATACGTGATCATTGTTGTTCTGTATCAAGAGTTTTTCCCATAGAGTCAATTCTACTGGCTTCTGGATTGCCTTTATTAATCTTGCCTGTTTTTGGATGTTATAATTCAATTCCAAAAATTATATGCATTTCACAGAATTGATCATCATAGCTGTTATTTTTAATTTTCCAACATTCTTAAGTGATAGTCTTTGAAATATCAAGTGGTGATTCTTTTGCTTCCCATGGGCTTATGTGAAGAATATGTAATATCACTTGGAATATATCAGCTTGTTATTTTAGCTGTTTACTGTTCTTGTTAACTTCAAAGGTAACTACCATGTATTTCTAAGTACAACAAGGAATATCAGTTATAAAATTGCTGTCATACTCATTAAAAATATGTTTGCTTTTAATTTTTGCCATCCTGTTTCGGGAGATACTTTTCTATCCAGTTATATTATCAATATTTATCACCACTTCTCTTAAGTTTTACTACATGATAGAAATTTATTTGTATGTTCAGCAAGTAAAATGTGTATCCATTTACTGTCATACCTAGTATAGAATTTAAAACTGCTATTGTCCACTCATTGGTCAAATAAAAATAATGAGTATCTGAAACTCAATTCTATATTTGATCATTGATCAATCATAAGAGAATTACCTTGAAGTGCCAAAAACTGCTTTTAAAAACAAAATAGGGCACATAAAGAAACCAAAGATTAACATAAAACACTGCACTACAGAAAACAGCTACAAATAAATTCCAATTCAACTGAGAGTATACTTAGTTGAATTGGTAGAACACATAGGAAGAAGATTTCAAGAAAAAAACCTTAAATCTGACAATAGCAAAAATGAATAACGAAACCAAAGATCAACACAAAACACTGCAATACAGAAAACAGCCACAAATAAATTCCAATTCAACTAAAGGTATACTAGGTTGAATTAGTAGAACACACAAGATTTCAAGAAAAAAAAATTAAATTTGGCAATAGCAAAGTTCTTAGCCCAAGAAACATCTCGAAACTGATTGTCTTCATGCATAAGGAACACTAACACTGTAATAGTTAAGAGTGCACAAAGACAAAAACATCTCAGTGCACGAGCTTTCTTGCAAGATAGTTGGAGATGTAGAGCAACCATAAAGTGAATTGTTTGTAAATGCTGTATGCATTTCTCCATGAGCACCAGAAGTAGTCTGAGGTTTGCTCATTGTATACAAAATGGAACACTGCCAAGAGATGGAATTAATCAAATCATATTCCTGTATGAGAATAGCACTCATGTCAATTGTTTGAAGAGTGTCACTTATGCTGTATTGTAGTCAAAATGGAAACACTTTTCTGCAACAAAGAGTATGCAGATATATTCTTATGTAAAAACAATGAAGTCAATGAACCTCATAACCTTAAACAGGCAACTATCTTGCAAAGGGTTCATCTGCGGACCCATGTTTATTGGAATATCTTTGTTTCTCTTCTCATGAACTTTAAAATGTTCAGTTTCCACTCTCATTTATGAAACAATCTGCATACAGATGGCTCTCTTCTCCAACAGCAGTGACTTACAAATTTTTACTTTCTCTACTACTTACCCATTACTCTATTCCAGACAAAAATGATCCTATTATACACAACAAGGCAGGACAGACTCAACCTGCCACGTGTTTGATGTACATGTGTACAGATAAATTTTGCAACACTAACTGCAGCAGTGCTAATAAAGTGACAATAAATTGAGTAAGACATTGCCAGTAACTTATTAAAACCATCTATTACAGAATTAATATTGTCATGCAGTAGCATAAGGTTATGCTTTGGGGTTTCTTTCTTAAGCATCCCAAAACATTGTGCAATCATTTGCCTATCGCCATTTCTTAAGATTTGCCTTGGCTGTGTTTTATTTCGTAAGATTTACAGGCCTGCCCCATGATGATAAGCTGATTGCTTTTAAATTGCATATAATTGTTCTGGCTTGTGAAGTATACGAGAGGTGTAGGAAATACAGTCTTAAATATCAGAAGCAACCCTGCATGTTATACAATAACAGCATTCACCTTGAGATGTATGTTTTTTTATTCTGAGAGGGTTGTATGGTATACGAATACAACTTATTATATGTGTTTCATACTGATCCAAAGTTAGGCTGCATATTATTGTACAGTAATAAATTAATAGTTAATAACTGCACCTGTTTTTCTCTCCCCAAAACTAATTCACGCTGAGCAGTGTTCAGAGAACTACTTACACTGCTGTACTTCTTAGAGGCAGTTATTGTGCGAAAAAAAATAAAAGAAAATAACCATGAACTTCCCTCCACCATTCAGCGGCCTAAGAGCATTCCATCTCACTGTCTCTATTTTCTCAAAAATTGCCCTAAATACTTTGATTAAAATGCCATATGTTTAAGTTATTTGCATGACAAATAAAAAAAGTTTCTGGGAATAGCCTATGAAGTTCTTTTCATTCTGAATGAATTTTGTATAATTATAAACCGAACGATATAGATAAAATGTTACCATACAAAAAATGTAGATTCTTGTTAAAATACACATTTATGTCAAACTGGCTTTTTTGAGGCAAAAACCATTTCTGAAGCATTCTTTTATATTTGTTTGAATTTTCAAATACTTATTCTTTTTTCAAGTAGCAAGTTGCTATTGTACTGGATTTTTTTTTGTGTCGGTCATGCAAGGAACATGGACTTTCAAAGTCATCACATAGCAATCCGCTTTCTAAAAAATCTCTTACTATTGCTTTAGCCTACTGTATCCCTCTTATATCTAATATGAAATGTGTAATGAAAGTGTCCTCGATTAACAAACAGTAAACAAAAGAGTAAGCTTTTGTAGCATAGTTTTTAGAAAATCAGAGAAAGTCACATGAATACAACATATCAGATTTATTTATATATATATACACGCTTTTGTAGCTCCCTTTAACTTCTATGGTCACATTGGAGGCTCTGACATGATAAAACAACTAATGGTGTTAAAACTTTTTGAACTGTAGGCTTCAACACTGGCTTTAAATAATTTTTATCGTGAACCACACTCATATTCCTACTTCCAGATTCTGCAGAGTATCCTATGTTTCTTGTTAAAGGAAAATTCCTCCGCCCCAGCCAGGATTCCAACCTGGGAGCTCTAGGTTGAGAAGCATGAATGCCGACCACTCAACCAAGGCAATCATACAGATTATTTCCATACAATAAAGTGACAGATAAATTACAACACACTAAAGAAGAAACTAAAGCACTTAAATGGTCACGCAAATATTGATTCACAGAGAAAAACATTATTTAGACCAAGGCAGTCATTTTATCTTACACAAATGAACCAATATGTCATTAGGCAATATAGGTGATACACAATGTAACAAATATGACATATATGATAATTAAAAACTCTATAATTTGGTAAAACCAATAGTAATTCAAAGGACCCAGTACACAGTGGCCCACAGCTCAAAGAATTAACAAACTCACTAGCTGAAAAATACAGATGGTAACAACAAAACGTTTGAAAGAACTACTATTCAAATTGGTAAGATGGATTATTTGAAAGAGGATATTCTCAAAGATTATATCCAATATAGGTCAAGTGGTTGACTGAGCATACACTCATTGATTTACCCTGTAGCTTTGGACCTCCCCTCTAAAAGGGAGATCATGGTCGCTACATGGGTTGGTGCCACCTTCAGCTTAATTCAAATGACGTGTTTCCTCAAGGAATCAGAAGAAAAATATTGGAAGTAATGAAAACACCAGCCCCGGTAGCAGACTTCCTGGGAAAGCAACTGTGGCAGAATTTAGATCACTTACTGGTCATTATTGCCTGGCTTAAAGGTAGAACCACATTATCCCATGGCACAGCATGGAATATGACTTATCTCGACATGTTTCAAAGTCAGAGTGAGGTACTCATTTTTCCATTTAATCATATTCCTTAGAATCATACTGTCATCACGACATGTACAGCATGCAATTTCCCTCGTAGCACCCGTGCCATCACAATTGGATTTTTTGCTGTACATATGTGACTTGTGTGAGAAGTTCATTATGGGTGAATTAATTATTGACAAAGTAAGGCAGAAGGCAATTTTCAGGGGCATCATTTCAGTCAATTGCCAACACCCCCCCCCAAGTTTGAGAATTAATTAGGCTACTAGTTATTATTGCTCTACCAAAAGAAAAATTATGAGGACTGCACTTTTAATATAAATATTTCACATTTAAGACAAAAGATGACTTTCTCTTAGGCTAAATATATTGTTAAAATTCACATGAAAATTTGGATAACTGCTTCAGGCAATCTTGCCACCCCCCCACCCTCAAAGCAGAAACTGGAATGATGCTCCTGGCATTTTTGTATGACTTTAGTGTAGTTTCTGCCCTATTCTGCTAGGGATAAAAATGAATAAAAGTGTCAGCTTTGCTAAGAAAAATAAAAATAAATTCCATGATAATCATAGTTATGTAATAACTATGGAGCAAAAATGGCTCTTTCTTCCACTGAGCTCATCTTAGAGAACGCAAGTTCTCGTAAAAGTTTATATTTTCTCTTGATTTTATTTCAAAACTAAGTGTTCTGTCTTTGTATTATCTCTTTTATTAGATAATAAACAAATTAAAAAATTTCTTTACTCTTTCTAAAGTACATATGAAAGTGTTATGGGTCTTAATCCAGTTCTTTAAACTAAGTATGAAATTCACCAAATCTCTCTCTCTTTTCAGGTTTTCATCATGTACACACTTCCTGTGCATCCTTTCCTGGTTGATAAGAGCCACAGCAGCATTTTCATTGTCTTCTTCAAATTTGGTATAACTGCTGGAACTATCAACTCACCCACCTTTCTGAGATGAGTATGAAGAGACAAGACATGGCAATAATATGCACACAGAGTGGTAAAATCACCTTGGTGTATGTCAAGCTTGGAGAGCATAACAACAAAATACTGGAATGATAAAAGAAGAATAAGTGTAAACCTCATTGCATTTACTTCCCAAGGTCACGCGTTCAAACCCGGCAGAGGGCGATGGATTTTTTTCGGGCGTAAAAATCCTTAGCATGGCTTCCTTTGGAAGGGAAATAAAGCCGGTGGTCCTGTGTCATAGATTTATGGCACGTAAAAGAACCTCAAGCCTGATAAAGAGGCCTCTGAGCAAAATTATCGGTCTTTCATGCCCAATACAGAATGGGACGCTAAGGACCACAGCAGTTAAAGAGCGTCCATAAATAAAACTCAATTTAATTTAACTGCATTTACAATCAAATAACTGTATTTTGTTATTCATTAAGGAGGAACCAAATGCAGTGAAGTCCACTAAAATAATTTGGAATTTAGATGAATTTAAGCACTCTTATGGTTCCACTTTGTAACACATAATATGAATGTATGGTTTTAAATGATTACCAATATGTTATATTTGATTATGAATGCTAACAATTTTTATTTTGTTTCATATTAACATTTAATCAATTAATGTAACTGCTACTGTGGTATTACTATCTATTGTATGTTTTGTGAATCACTTTTTTATTGGCATCATGTTAGGAAAGCTGCAATTAATTTAGGTTATGCTTTATTCTAAATTAATTTGCCATGGCCATCAATAATATACAGCTATATGGTATGCAATGCATGTTTGTTTTCTCATCCCTCTATGTAGAATAAAGCTATAACAAATCAATTACTCTGTGCTATAGCAATGTACCAAGAAATTAATAGTTATGGAAAATGTTCATTTCTCTCCAGGATTTCATCGGAGGCAGGTATGCTAATGCAGACTAATTAAAAAAAGTTACACTCACATAACTTTCTCTAACCTCTATACCTTATTAGTGGGTATACAAATTATTTTTAGAAAAGTTTATCTTCCTATCTACTTCATTTTAATCCAGAAAAAAACGTTTCCAGAAATAGGTGCATTATACATTTCATTATAGATAAAGGGAACAGTGATAGTCAAATATTTTAAAACTGGACGCTACATGCTGGCCTTAAAACTCTTTCCATAACGTTGCAAGAAACAACTGAAAATCGTCAGGACTTGAAAAGAATGGCTAAGTATTGAACAATTTGTACCATTAATAACAGATATTTTGGAAATGGCTGATGCCCAAAAAAAAGTTATCTGAAATAAATTGTGTATTTTAAAGAGATCTACATTTCTTGTGTAGTATGTTTTTGCCAATCGCTTAATGTTTACCAGTTATACAAGATTATACAAAATTCCTTCTGAATGAAGAAGACTTCAAAGGTTATTCCTAGAAAATTTAAGATTGTTAATTTTGTTCGTCATGTAAATATCTTTAATATATGGTATTTTAATAAAAATTGTTAAGAGACATTTTTTAGAAAATCAAAGTTTTCGAACAGTCTTCCATATAAAGGGTAGTTTGGTATGGAGAGATTTTCTTTAAAATCTTTGTATCGCATCTTTGGAAAGCATTGAACCTAAATACCAAGTTCGGTGTTTATCCAACCTCTTGTTTTTGAGTTATGCTGTCCTCTCTCTCTTAACACACATGCGTGCGCACACACAGACCTTTTCCTGAAAATGCTTTTTTGGATTCAAGGGACCTCTAAACATGTATTTTCAGTGAAATTTTGGCATCAAATTTTTGGGTGGAATGTAATACCTTCTCTACCCTAGGTACATGGTAGAGAAAGTAATTATATCAGGGAGAAGGTATTAGTTACAATGTAGATTGTAGTGGATGGAAACCTAATGCAATACTAATCATAGCATGATATTGTTGAAATCAATATATTAATTTATTTATAAATAATTAGGATCCATACTTCGACTAAATTAGTAATGCTTTCCTAATACTGCACATGGAGATAAAAAGACATTCTCTTGCTACCATGACCTGGAGACATAATAATCATTCGCTACCATCTTTTTATCTAAACAATTTACATAAAACATGAACCATTGTCAACATTATCCACAAATAACTGATTATTTTATAATGGTCTGTGTAACATTTCCTAACAGTTTTTAGGTGCCTCAACACCAAATTTATATTTTCAGGTGTTTTATTTCTCTCTTTTTTACTTTCTCTAATACATATAGTAAGTAGGGGAAGTATTGCATTCCACCCAAAAATTTGATACTGAGATTTCACAGGTAATACATGTTTTGAGGTGCAATGAATGCATATAAAGTATTTTTGGAAACATGTCTGTGTGTGTGTGTGTGTGTGTGTGTGTGTCTGTGAACAGCATAACTCAGAAACAAACAGTCGGATAAACACCAAACTTGGTATTTAGGTTCAGTATCTTCCAGAGATGCGACATGAAGGTTTTCAAGAAAATCCCCCCACCCCAGATTACCCTTTACATGGAACATTTTTCGAAAATTTTAATTTTCTCAAAAATGGCTAACGATTTTGATTAAAATATCATATATTTAAGATACTTTCATGATAAATAAAATGTATATCTTGAATTTTCTGGAATGTCTCCAAAAGTATTCTTCATTGTAAACGACTTTTGCATAACGGTAAACCATAAGAGACAAAATTTTACTACACAAAAAATGTAGATCGCATTAAAATACACAATTTATGTCATATACATTTTTCTTTGTTGAGTGAACCATTTTCGAGATATTGCTTGTTATTCCCTTAAATTTTCTAATACTTATATTTTTTCTGAAATTCGTTAATTCATTTTTTTTTGTCCTGGTAATGCAAAGAGAATGGAATACTCCGCCAGCTCTTAAAATATTTGACTATCGCTTAAAGCCTACCAATTCCCCTTGCATCTACAAGAAAATTAGTAATAAGATTTACATCTCGATATCTCAATTAACATGAAGCATATGGAGAATAAGCGTTTGTAAAAATAGTTTGTACAAAAGTAGAGAAAGTCATGTGAGTGTAACATATCAGATTTCTTTTTTTTTGGTTTGTTTTTTTTTTAAAAAAAAGTGTAATTTGTTTTGGTGTCTGAATGTCTAGGTTGATTTGCATTCTGAATGTCAAAAGGGAAGAGAATTATGAAAGATAGGTGATTATTTGGGTAAAGTGAGAGCAAAATTGAGAAAGAAAGTGCCAAATAGTGTGCTAAGAGGATGTTTTATAAGAAAAATTTGTTTTATTCAAAGGAATTCCAGTATGCCAAGGTATACTGAACTTAAGGTAATCAGATATGAGATTCAAAGCAGAAGCAATAAAGTTAGATAGAATTGTTAATATTACAATTTGTAAAATTATTTCACAATTAAAAATGTTTCACTTGTGGCATCTTCTTCCCAAAAGCAATACAATTTCTTATTATCAATTTATCTTAAGATGACTGATTTGTAGTTTAACAGCATTAAGATATAAACAGTATTATCTATATTTATGGCAAAACATTTTAAATAAGTGTGAAATATTAATTTATGAACACTTTAATAAAATATGGTATTTTATTACAAATAATATACAAATGTACACTGTTCATTTTGTTGTAAAGTACACAAGTTTATATTGTGCTCTATATATGTTAGAAACAGGACTGATGACGACATTGTGTGTACTTTTTCTCTGAAAGATACCACACTGCTGACAAATTCATTAAGGCAGGTTTTATCACTTACTACCTTGAGGTTAGTATATGCTATTCAAAAGAATGTTTTGATAAAACTGTGTTTCATCAACACATTTAATACAATGTATTTACAGTGTGAGCGTTTATACATTATTTCCTAGGAAATACACCCAAAAACTTGCACTTATTTACACATTTTCAAGAAGAGCCTAACAATGATGCTATTTGTAGGATTTTTTGGCTCTCCAGTCCAAGTACTCATCAAAGTCTGTTTCCTCACCACTGGAGACTTCATCTTCATTTTCCCCTGCACTTCTTGTACCTGCAACCTTGGCAACAGCTTCCTTTTTCAGTTCTAAATTCAAAACCCTGAGAAGAATGAAAACATCAAAAATAATGTAAATAGTAAGGCTGTAAAACTTAAAAACTGGTTTATAATTGTTTTAAAATAAAACACATGAATAACCATAAAGGTGTGGCATAAGAACTTTGACCAATACAGGCTTACTGTTAAGTAATCTGAGCTTCTTGCCTGAAGGAATCATATTCAGTTTAAAATAAAGAGAGTTGAAGGTTGTTACACTACATCACTAAAATGTTCTTACTTGAACACGTTTCGGGAGACGGTTTGCTCCCATTGCCAGCATGTTTTCAACTGAGTTTGCCGGTTATTGTCTGGGGAATGTGTGTGGCTAGTGGTCTTCTCTGGTGCTGGGCTGACGAACCTCCAAAGGCTGCTGGGGGGCAGCAGTTCGAAATTCATTAGGTTCAAACTTAGCAGAGGGCAATGGAATTTTTCAGGTGTAAGAATTCTTAGCATGGCTTCGTTCGGAAGGGAAGTAAAGCCGGTGGTCCCGTGTCATAGATTTATGGCACGTAAAAGAACCTCAAGGCTGATAAAGAGGCCTCTGAGCAAAATTACAGATCTTTTACGGCCAATATAGGATGGGATGCTAAGGACCACAGCAGTTAAAGAGTGTCTGTAAATAAAACTCAATTTAATTTAATTTCATAAGAAAAACCAAGAGGAACTTAGAAACTAGGTTGAAAGAAAACATTAGATGCTTCATAGATAAACAGACAGACAAATATGCAGTAGCACACCACTTTTGGACAACTAATCACATTATATTGAACAAAATTTTATTAAAACCAACCAAATACACATTCGAATTGGACACTTGGAAAAAGTTCATATCAAACACCAGTCTGGACAAATGAATTTCAATTTTATTGCTACCAGGTTCATGTTTCACTACTACTGTCACCACCACAATTTCTGATGATGGAAGCAGGTGGCTCTCAAAACACGTAAAGTTAATAACATACGTGATGTTTGTGTTTGCACTACTGACTCATCTTTAAAGTCAATAATAAAGTACTCAACATACAATTTTTAAAATATCAGAATTAAATTAACAATTTTTCATAAAGTTTCTCCATCAAAGCATTTGTAACTGTCCAATCTAAGTTTTATAAAACTGTTCAGATGTCCACCTCAAGTTTTGAGCATGCAACCGATTACTCACAGCAATTACCGCATTAATTATTATAAAATCTCAATAGCTTTTAATGGTCTGAGTAATTTCAAAGTTAGGTATTCGTTTTTGATACTGCATTGCTGCATCTGTAGAAATTTCATAAGAATACATCCATAGTTGTGGAAATTTAAAAACTAAATAAAAATCCCCCTTTAATGTACATTGAAATGGTTGATACCATTAATTTTAATACATTCAGATATGACATTACCATGCTTTAGCAAGCATATTGTTGTTCTCTTTATTTCCACTTATGTCTATAGAGGTTTATAAACTTATGGGTCATTCACAATGAAAATTAGGCATTAACATAATGATGTAAAACCTACAAATAAACTTAACCTGAAATGTTATCATTCACAATGACAAACAGAAACATCAACAGCAGCCAATTGCAAGAGAGCATGAAGCAGTTGAATTAATCTGGTGACCTGTGAGGCGATCGGCAGCACAAGGAAAAGAAAGAAAAAAAAAAAAAAATCTGATGTGTTACTCACATGACTTTCTCTACTCTTGTAAAGCTATTTTTACAAACGCTTATTCTCCATATGCTTCATGTTAATCTTATTGATAATTTTCTTGTAGATGCAAGGGGAATTGGTAGGCTTTAAGCGATAGTCAAATATTTTAAGAGCTGGTTGCTATGTGGAGTATTCCATTCTCTTTGCATTACCAGGACAAAAAAAAAAAAAATTAATAACGAATTTCCATTTGAGAAAAAGTATAAGTATTGGAAAATTTAAGGGAATAACAAGCAATATCTCGAAAATGGTTCAATCAACAAAAAAAATGTATATGACATAAATTGTGTATTTTAACGCGATCTACATTTTTTGTGTAATAAAATTTTGTCAATCTCTTATGGTTTACCAGTTATGCAAAAGTCATTCACAATGCAGAATACTTTTGGAGACATTCCCAGAAAATTCAAGATATACATTTTATTTGTCATGAAAGTATCTTAAATATATGATATTTTAATCAAAATCGTTAGCCATTTTTGAGAAAATTAAAATTTTCAAAAAATGTTCCATGTAAAGGGTAATCTGGGGTGGGGGGATTTTCTTGAAAACCTTCATGTCGCATCTCTGGAAGATACTGAACCTAAATACCAAGTTTGGTGTTTATCTGACTTCGTTTCTGAGTTATGCTGTTCACAGACACACAGACGGACATGTTTCCAAAAATGCTTTATATGCATTCAGTGCACCTCAAAACATGTATTTCCTGTGAAATCTCGGTATGGAATTTTTGGGTGGAATGCAATACTTCCCTACTTACTATACGTAGTAGAGAAAGTAAAAAAAAAAAAAGTTTGTACATTAACCATTAAGAAAGAAGCACTACAAACTGAAGTTTTCTTCATGTTAATTAGGAATGAATCACACTACTTTTACATAAAACCTTTACTTACTAAGCTAATAAAACTGGAACGTTTTCAAGGGCATTCACCCTCATCATCAACGGCGTGTTCCTGCTTTCATCCTCTTACTCCTCTAATAATTGGGTTGGATCCTGCTGCCATCTACTGACAAAGCTCTAACAACCTACTCATTGCCAGGATTTCAAAATTTATATTTTCTTCATTCTTGACAATGAATATTTTCTTCCAAATAGTCAGTTCTAATGATGGGGAAACTAGTTTTAACAATTTTATGGTTTGACCAATGTTGTGGTTCTCAGACCAAAAGTGGTGTAATACAGAGATTTGTCTGTCTGTTTGATTGTTTCTGTTTTATGTTTCTTTGGTATTCTTTCAATCTGATGCTCAAATTTCTTTTGGTTTTGTCTGTGTAGAATTTTTCACAATCTTTACAGTTATTCTGGTAGATTCATTTGAGTGTATCTGGGATTATGTTTTTCAGTGATTGGTTCAGAAAATTGTTCAGACTGTATATGTATTGAGGAACTAATTGGATACCAAAGTTTGTACATGTATAAAAATTAACAAGAGCTGCTACTCAGTTAAAGGACGTTACACTAAACTAAGGAAAAGAATCTTGATGTGTTACAATCGCATGACATTCTCTATCCTCTACTGTTTATTAGAGGGTATACAAACTATTCTTATATAGCTTATTTTTCCATCTACTTCATTTTAATCGAGACACACCTTTGCAGAAATAGCTTCATTACACATTTCATTATAGACACAAAAGGAATAGTGATAGTCAAAAGTTTAAGAACTGGAGCTATAAGCTGGTCTTAAAATTCCATACCGTTTCCATGCAATCATGAGAAACAACTGGATATTGACAGGACTTTAAAAGACTGAAAGTACTGAACAATTTGAACCATTAATAATGGATATCTCAAAAATGGCAATGCCACAAAAAAGGTTTTTTAATTAAATTGTGTGTTTAAAAGAGATCCACATTTTTATTGTAGTATGTTTTCATTTATTGCTTAACGTACAAGATTATACAAAATTCCTTCTGAAAGAAGAGGACTTCACAGGCTATTCCCAGAAAATTCAGGATGTACATTTTATTTGTCATGTAAACATCTTTAGTATATGGTATTTTAATCAAAATCGTTAGGACCATCTTTGAGAGAATATAAAATTTTAAAATATGTTACATGTAAAGGGTAGTTTGGGTTGGAGCGATTATCTTTAAAATCTTTGTGTCGCATCTTTGGAAGATATTGAACTTACTAAGTTATATCCAAAATGTAGTGAAATCACACACAGTAAGTGTGAATCAGAAAATCTTTGCTCCTATTTTTTTTAGCCAAATTACGGCTGTAGATGCAAAGTCAACATATCCATTCCCAGCAGTGGAACTTCCTTGGACTGGCCCAGCCTTATCTGCCGGTAGCTCCGCAGTACAGTGCTGCTGTTAGTTGTTGGACATGGCGGTTGTGCTTTGCATACCCATGGTGTACGAGCAATGAAGTGTGATTTGTTTTCTATGGGACAAGGGACGAACGCCCATCGAAATGCAGACCACATATGAAGAAAACTGTTTCGCTTTGAGAAGTGTGAGGTGGTAGTGTTGAGCTCACAAAAGGCCGTGAAGTCTTGCATGACAATGAGCATTCGGGGAGGCCGTGTTCATTGCTGACTGACAACATCATTTCCTGCATTGAATGCAATGGTGAAAGCGAATCGACATGTGCACCTCAAGGTCATTTTCTGAGAGCTTGGCATTTTGTATGAGAGTGTTTATGACATCGTTCACGGGTGCTTAGGGTGCTGAAGGTTTGGTAGGTGCCTAAGCAGTTGGATGACATGATGAAAGGCAAGCAAATGATTGCTTCACTGAATCATTTGCAATGGTACGCCGAGGAGGGTGAAGGTTTCCTGGACTGCATTCTTATTGGCGATGAAACATGGAATGTATTTCACGCTGGAATCGAAGCAGCAGAGCAAGGTGGGGAAACATCCGGGTTCGCCAAAAAAATTCCATTCAATGCCATCTGTTGGGAAAGTGATATTAACGACCTTCTGGGATCACCGTGGACCATTTCTGCTGAAGTTTATGCCACAAGGTGCAACCATCAATGCCAACAGTTATTGTTCCACACTGTCACGTCTGCGGGCTGCCTTCAGGCAAAACCATTGAGCGATTCTCTTCCATGACAATGCAAGGCCACATGTGGCAATCAGAACTGCCGACAAGCTCCGGACATTTCACTGGGAGAATCTGGACCACCCACCATATGTACAGACCTTGCCACTAATAATTTCCACGTTTTCGGACCACTGAAGAAGTTCCTGGCAGGACAGTGATAACAATAAAGTAAGACAGCAGTTCAATGATGGTTCCACAGTCGGCCAGACAAATTCTACCACAGGGGCCTCTCAAATTTAGTGCTGCGATGGGACAAATGTGTGAACCGGTGTGGGAACTATGTAGAAAAATAGTGCAAGATACTTAGAACAGTACACATATTTGTAATTGTCTGTATGTACCTTATTTTGGCTAATAAAAAATAGGGGCAAAGACTATCCATTTTGCAATACATGGATCACGAGCATGAGTTCACATCATCAGCTACTTGCTGACTGCTGGATCAACTCTTAGAGTCATATTGTTGAAAGCCTGAGGTGTCCCTGGTGGCCTGTGGATGAACCTAAATAAAGGGTTGTCTGCTCCTGGCAAATCAAAGTTCATGATGCTTTTTCAAAGTTTTTGGGTTTCTGGGCTGGTTTTAGCAACTGGATGTTGGTGTCTATTTCATGGTTTAGAGTCCAAAAGTGAAAAGCGACTGCTGATTTGTCGGTCTGTTTGAACTTTATGCCAGAAGCAGGCAACCCTTTATTTAAGTTCATCCACAGGCCACCAGAGGGCACCCCATGCTTTCAAAAATATGACTCGAGAGTTGATGTGGCAGTCAACAGGCAGCTGATGTGAGCTCATGCTCATGATACACGTACTACAAAATAAGTAGATGAGTAAAGCTAGTAAGAGTGTTTAGGTTGACTCCACTTTCATTAAGTGTAGTTTGAGTTATGCTGCTCTCTCTCTTTCACACATGCATACATGCACATGCAAGATATATTTCTAGTAAAATCTCAATATCAAATTTCTGGGTGGAATGAAATACTTTCTCTACCCACTATGTACGTAGTAGAGATAGCACTACCTACTATCACAGTTCATAATACTTCTCTGATTGGCTAGTTTCCTATGTTTGACATAAGCATGAAAACTTGGAGCTTGCAAACTTCTATATTTGCCTTTAAAGTTTACGGTTGTGTTTATGTTAACATTAGTCAATGTAAACATATGCATTAAGATAGCATCAAACAAGCTTCTATGTTTACATTATCCTTATGTCTAAGTTTCATTGTGTATGGTTCCTTACACACTGACACCAAGAGTCAGGTAGTAATATTAGTTCTTCAAATGTAATTCAAACATATTCTAAAATTCACGTAAGATGAAAGAACTAAACACTGTGAAGACTAATACATACATTAATAAAAGATAGACGAGATGACTTTAACACACTCTTACTGCTTCATTTATTCAAAATGTTTGAGGGAGAAAATCCTTATAAAGAAGTTCAACCACCTCATGAGCTTTGACATCCCTGTGAACCATGTGATCTTCAAGTTCATAAAGTCTCCACCAGCAGCAGCACTCAGTTCTTACACCAGAAAATTAGCCAATGCCAGCAGCCGACAACGAGCTGATGTTGCAGACAACAGTCTGTGAAACGTGTCCTCAAAGTTTTGATTGTGTTAAGTTGTCTCATTTATCTTATATTAATATCCTAAAATGTAAACACTATGAGTGCAATGGATCAATTTCACTTTTACACTGTTAAAATGTGCTAAGGAAATATTTGTTACCTGGACCAGTTCCTCATTTGTTCTTCAATTTCCTCAATCTGCCTTTCTGCAGTAGCTTCCTCCTGGTCATCAGCAATAATCTGTGCTGATACTGTTGTCTCTTCTTTCATTTCTTTCTGGAATTTCTCCCATTCTTCTTCAATAGGATCTTTGTACTCTACGTTACGAGCCTATAAAACAGCAGTCTTTAAGGCACTGTATCTATGAAAATCCAAAAATCCAGTTTTCTTCTGATTGCTTTGACTGTTTTACCATATACTCAGAGCATAAAACACATAATGCACACAAAGGTTTACTGAGCATTGTCAAACTGTTGTTTATATAATTTCTTTATTCATATTTAATCACTTTTTGATATGTAATATGAAATGTTCCTTGGATACTATGGTTTATCGTATTGCTCCCAAAGCTTTAATTTGAGCTTAATATACAAGCATAAAGAAATTGCAGTGCAGTATTTCTTAATTTTAATTAGTTTAAGAGTAAAAATTTGTATAAATGTTAATGAATATGTTTCAACTTTTCTTATGTAAGTTATGGAAAATAATTAACTTCAGTTGAACTATTTAATATTTTTTTTTTAACTAGTGCACAACAACTGAAAAGCCATTAACCCTCATTTTTTCCAAAGGGAATTTTACATGGAAGAAGGTTGTAAATGGTGCTTAGGACAAGGCAGAGATATTGGAAATTTCAGAGGGCATTGGTAGAATATTTCTTGACTTGTCCTAAGTACCATTAACAACCTTCCTGTAAGTAAAAGTTAACGAAATGAGGATTACAACCTTGTTTAGGCAGCTATTCAATTTTTAAATCCATAATTTCTGAAGTTCTTTTGAAAATTTCAGACAGGTAAGATATAAACTGTGGTCCAAGGAGCATTTTGCATACTGAAAAAAGCAACTGAGAAAAATGGAGTTTAAAATTCAATATCGTGCTTTACCTAAGTGGTACAGGAACAATTAAATAGCCATTTGTGGCTTTAAAACTGTTGATATTAAAACCCAATTGTGTAGCAAGTACAGTGAAACTTATGTAATTCAAATAAGAAGAGCCTAAGAAAATATTAGAATTATCCAAAAATTCAAATTAAATTAAAAACAAATGATATAGGCAATCTATATAACATGTATTCTGAAGTCAGCAGAGTACGTTATACAATAATAGGAAAAAATACAGTACAGTAGTAACAACAGTACACAAAGATAAGCCTAATGATGACATTAATCATTCTAAGACAGGTTCACCATGAATGCAGCATGTATAGAGTATTGCAGCCACAAGAGCGTATGTTTTCAGCTTCATATGCCTTAATCATATATCAGAATCTGCACCCTACTTGAGCTCTTCTATTCCTATACTTGCTGATTCTACAAATTCTCCTCAGAGACATTCTTGTGAGCGAAGCACAGTACTCACATAATAAAAATAATTAAAATTAAATCTACTATTATCAATGTAGGTAATGAAGTTGTTTTTGGGGAGGGTAATATAAGTAAAATGAAATAAAGACTGAAGACCCTATAGAGTTTAATATTTACAGTTACCCTGTCTCTCACTTCTGGAAAGCAGAAAGAGCGCTAACTGTACAACATTTCAGTTTTAGAATTAGAAGTTTGCCAATTGTCATAGTAAAGTCCACTCTTGCCCTTGCCCATTCCATAACTCGGTGTCACTCTGGAGGTTTTTTCTTTGAATTAAACAGAATTATGTTTGAATAAAACATGATATTTAAGCACTGTTTACAAAGAAAATCTAAGGGTACAAAGGGAAAGTTTAACCTAAAGAATAATTCTAATTAAAAACATTTGAATTGCTCAACTTTCATTGTGTTATAAAAATGCAAAAAGAAAGAAAGAATTTTTTGTTTTTTTCATATTTGTTGCCAATTTTACTGATGTTACCTTAAGCACCAAAAATATTCTGAGATCACATAAATTATCCTGGGATTTTCTACCTTTTTACTTTCTCTAATGTCTACCTATAAGTATTCTATTTCACAAAAGTTTTATATAAAGATTTCACTGGAAACACAATTTTTGGGACCCACTTGAGAGAGAGGGGGGAGGGAGAGAGGGGGAGGGAGGGAGAGAGAGGGAGAGAGAGAGAATAGCATTCAAAATGGAAAGTAAGATAAGGATGCAACATTTTCAAGAAAATTCACCCACCCCAAATTACCTTTTGCATGAAAAGTGTTTCATTACTAGAGCTCGGATTTATATGCACTATAAAGCATGAATATATGCATGCATCTATGCTCTAAAAACTTTAAAATATGCATAAAAAATGAAGTACGTGTAAATGTATTCTTAAACTCAGTCATTAACAAAAGTAATATTTATTAGTCTCTCTCTCTCTCAATCCATTTCAGCATTAGTTGTTTTAATTGAACAAACAATTAGATATTTTTCACAGTTTTCTGGAAGAAATTATTTCCCTCTGTCCTCAAAATGTTTTTATATGAAGAGAGAGATCTCTCTACTTACACAAGGTGACAGGTCAGTACCAAAAGAGGCTAGTCACTTACATAATAAACATTAAGTTCTTTTTCAGATTCTCCTTGTAGCACCTTATTCACATCCCAAAGTAACATTAAACCTGGATTCCTTGCTTCAGTTTTCTCAATTTTGTCACAAAGACACTTTCCTATTTCTCCTGGTATGTCTCTGGCAACAGCTGTTTCGTACACCTGCAGGGCAGAAGATAGAGGCATCCCTTTTTCTTCCAAACGTGTGATTGCGGCTGGGAGTTTACTAAAGTAGGTCTTAATAAACACTAATTTAGCCTGGAGATTCTTCTCATTCCAAGCACTAACTGCAGCAGGGATACTTGCTGCTTCATTTTTGTCCATCATGTCGAGCACCTTTTTCACATCTTCCAAATGATCACTGTAATATAGAGCTGCTTCAATCCATGTTCCCCATCTTGTGAGGATTGCCTCTGGGGGTAAACAAGTATCTTGCATCATATCAGTAAATAATTTGACTCTTGATGGCACTTTCACAAACATTTTTTCGCAGAGGAAATTAAGGCATTTACTTCTGGAAAATTTGTTTGAATTTCCACTGCCAACCGTGAAGAGCATGTGCTAAACAAGTCATATGAACTGCCTTAGGATAAAATACCTGCAAAGCTTTAACAGTCTTAAGCATGTATGTTGCTGCATCTGTAACTATCACCAAAAGGTTTTCCTCATTTTCTTTAGCAGGCCACAAAACACGTAAGCATCACGAACAACCCTAGCAATCATCGAATGGTTTGTTACTTCCAATACCCTGGAGACAATGAGATGGGGTTCCTGGTTCAGATTCCGTCATTTTTCCCACAATGATGTTGGCAATAAATCTCCCACACAAGTCAGTTGTTTCATCTACAGATAACCAGAAGTTTGAGTTACCGATATCGTCTCTTATTTCTTGTATTACCTGAAAAAAATTACTTTATTGAAAATTAGTATACATCAAGGGTGTAATTTGGAGTCTCACTTTTGGGGATAACAAATTTAAAAAATTTATAAAAAATAGGTTTCTTGGTACTACGGCCATACATAATTTTGTTTCCATTTGAAAATATTTTTGTATAATACATTTAAAAGTTTTAAATAATTGACAAGTTTTTATAAAGCTCAAAATATTGCGGAGGGGGTTGGGGTAGTTGATACACAAACTAATTTCATTAAATAAATGTTTAAACTTAACTCTTCATATACTTAGCCAAGTAGTTTTTCCTTATTGTTGATTCATCAGGAACTTTTTGTTGGGAATATTTTTCCAGGAAAGTTTGAAATTCTACATTATTTAACTTATTCAAACTAATGGCTGAAATGTTTTGCAGATACCTTTCAAAACATTATCACTGCCATCATTTCCACTTCTGCTTGCAGAAAATGCTGCTGGTAAGGTTGTTTGGATCTTGGAGACATTTTTATTAACAGTATTTCTATGAGCAGCTGGAGTCATAAGGCAGTGGCGAGAAGGGAAGGTTGTGTAGCGGAGGGAGTATGGGAGAACGCGATAAAAAGGAGTGAACGTTTAAATGTACCAATGCAGAATTGGAAGTTTTGAGAAAAAAAAAGACAAAGTAAAAATGGAAACACAGATATGGAGAATCCACATGACCGTAATTGTGATATTGCTGATAATAGGGGGAGTGGAACAGAACCCAGGACTGTGGAAATGAACAAGTTAATGGAAGAAATAAGGGAGATGGGAAAGGAACTAGGAAAAAGAATGGACAATAATACAAGAGAGTTGAAAGATGCAATGAAAATATAGAGAGAAGAAATGGAAAAACAGATATCAGAATGTAGAGAAAGAATAGATGGGGTAAAAAAAGATATGAAGCAGATAAGAGAAGAAACTGTTTAATATTCGGGGTGAGAGAGGACAGAAGAAGTTTGGAGGACACGGTATATGAAATCATAGAATGTACATGGAATATGGATGTAAGGCTGAGAAATTGAGATATGTTTAGGATAGGTAAATAAGGAAGAAGACCAAGACCTATTATTCTGAAACTGACAACCATGAGGAAAAAAATGGGAGATTATAAGACAAACAAGAAGACTAAGGGGGACAACAGTATTTATAGAACTGGACTATGCGAAAGAGGAACAAGACCTAAGGAAGGAATTAATTCAAAGAATGAAGGAAGCAAGGGCGGAGGGAAAAAAATAATTTTTAAAAGGTCTACAGTTAATAGTAGAAGGTGAAAAACGGAGTATGAATATAAAAAGAAACGAAGCCAGAGAAATGTATGCACTGCAGCAAAATATAGAATGTCCAGAATACACAGGACAAAGACCTGAGCAGAGAAAGGGAACCTCAGCAGGATTTCAGCAAAGTCAAACAGAGGCAAGAAGGCGGCATGAACTTGAGAAAGAAAAAAACACGCACGCATGCATGCACGCACGCACACACACACATGACAGCTGACCAAGAGGGCAGGAGAAGTGGGAGAAGCAGCTTTGGAGAGAGACAAGAGGAGACAAGGGAGATATATCAATATGAGACAAGGGGAAGGCAGGAATAAGAATTGGCAGTGGAAGGGGATGGCGAAGAAGCAACATTGGTGAGTGAGATGAAGGGGCCAGAAGTACTAAGAGGAGAGGCAGCAGGAGTTGCAAGGAGTGATGGAAGGGAGACAGTGAGAAGTGAAAGTATGGGGAGGAGCAAAGTGCAGAGTGGGGAAGTGATGTGGGTAGGATCCATGGGCGAGGCAGAAGAAATAATAAAAAAGAAGGGTTTAAAAATTATATCCAAGGAGGATTATATTCAGCTTAGGGGTGAAAGAGAAGAAAGGGAAATGGGGCCTAGAACTACAAGATACGGGAAAATGATGGAGGATTTTGAGTTTCAAGAACAATCAAGGAACAAATAGAGAAAGGGGTTGAAATGAATGTTTTGGAATATGGAAGGGCTAAGAAATAAGATAGGCAGTGGTGAAATTAAAAACCTTATGTGTTTTATGGATATTATAAGAGTGGCAGAGACATGGTTGGGAAAGGAAGAGGTAGCAGAGATAACAGGTTTTAAGTTTCTAGAGAAAAAGGCAAGGAAAAGATCCAAGAGGAGTAGGCCTGTTTGTAAAGAACAATATGGAAACAACTATTGACATAGAAAAAATGGAGAATAGAGGTTTCAATGTGTTATGGTCAATAATTAAGCGGAATAACAGAGTAAGAATAGGAATAGGGGTGGCATATAATCCTCCAGAAGCATCATATTTTTAAGACAGTAATTTTTATAGTAAGTTAGAAGAAGACATGGAGGAAATATGGGAAAAAATGCCAGAGATAGAATTTATTGTGATGGGAGATTTGAATGAGAGAATAGGGAAGGAAAATGGAAGGATATTAGGAAAAGAGCAGGCAGAAGAGGATAGGGATGTGATAAGGCGAAGAAAAAGCAGGGAAGGAGTGACAAATAGGGAAGGGAAAAAATTACTAGAGTTCTGTGAGGTAAACATGTTAATAATGTAATGGAACAATGGGAGGAGATGAGGAAGGAGAATTTACATTTGTAAACACAAACGGGCAAAATGTAGTAGGCTATATATTGTGTAGTGAGGAACTGGAGGAGAGAATCACTACATTTAAAATAATAAATGAAGTAGCAAGTAGTGGCCATTTTCCATTACTGATGGAAATAAATGATTTGGAGCAAAAGGTAAAGAATAAGGAAATAGCTCAAATAAAGAAAATAAAAGTGTATAAATGGAGGGAGGAACTAAAAGAGGACTTTTTAAAATAATTATATTCAAAGGAATTTGGAGTGAGGAATAAAAATGGCTATGAATGAGGGGAAACCAGAAAAAGTATTACAGCTACTGAAATTATTACTAACAAGAGCAAAGGCAGAGAAAGGGCCAGGAAATTAAGGGATGGTTTGATAAAGAGTGTAGAGCAAGGAAAAGGGAGATATTTAAACAGTTTATTAGGTGGAGAAGATCAGAGAAGGAAAAGGATAGACAAAACCTGATGAAACTTAAGGGGGAGATATAAAGGTTTTCTAGAGGCTAAGAGGAAAGAATGGCAGGGAAATGTAGAAAGGAAACTTAAGGCAGCAACAGATGGAAAGGATAGTAAAAAAATATGAGAAATAGTGAGGATGACGAACAAGAAAAAAGGGGATAAAAATGAAATTACACCAAGTGAATGGTTAGGATATTTTAGAAGGTTAATTGGAGTAGCGAAGAGAGTAAGGCTAGATCCAAAAGAGGTAGGACAAGGAGATGAAAAATTATATGGTAAAATCATGGAGCTGGAAGTTTACCAGCAAATAAGGAATAAAAAAAAAAAAAAAAAAAAAAACGCAAGGCAGTAAAAATAGATGGAATATCAAAGGAATTTTGGAAAATGTATGGGGAAACGCAAAATGGTTTAAAACTGATGACAAAATTACTAAATAAAATTTAAGAAAAATAATGTCCCAGAATGGTGGAAGATAAGTATGGTGGTATCAATTTACAAAGGAAAGGGAGGAGCAAATAGACCAGAGAATTATAGGGGAATAAGTTTATTATCCATATTAGGGAAAATGTACACAACTATATTAGCTGATTAAGAAAATGGGTGGAAGAGGAAGGAAAACTGTCAGAATATCAAGCAGGATTTAGGAAAGATAAACAAACAATAGATAATGTATTTATAATAAAGACTATAATAGATATCTGAGCAGGAAAGGAGGAAGGATATACATGTGTTTTGCAGATTTTGAAAAAGCATTTGATGCAATAAAGAGAAACATTAGCTTATAAATTAAGAAGGAAAGGGGTAAGCGAAAATTGTACAAAAGAAATTAGAAGATTTGCAAAGATATAAAATTTTGTGTAAGATGCGGAAATAATGGAATTACAGAAACGACTGAGCAAAAAATAGGATTAAGACAAGGGTGCAAATTAGGTCCCATATTATTTAATATATTCATAGATGACAGAGTAAAAGAAAAAAAAAAAATCTGCAGCGTCCCATAATAGCAAATAGAGAGGTACCAGGTTTATTATACGTGGTTGATCTAGTGGTTGGGGCTATAACGGTAATTGGTCTACAGAAAGCAATCATTAGAATACAGGAATTCTGCAAAGAATGGGGAATTGAAGTAAATATAAACAAATCAAAAGTTATGGTATTTAAAAGAGGAAATAAATTAAAAAAACAAGAGGGATGGCAAATGGGAGGTTTAAAGTTAAAAGGTTTTAAGGAGTTTGATTATTTGGGGCTGAGGATGAGCAGTAATGGTGAATGGGCGACGCATAGTCATGGCTAAAGGAAAGGCGGCAATGACAGGAGTGAGGATGTGCAAATACAAATTAGAAATGCCAACTAAATGGATAGAAAGAATGTATGCGGCATTGGTGGAAGCAAGAATGCTATATGCAGTTGAAATTTGGGGGGGATTTGAATTAAGCAGAAAAATATACCAGAGCTACAGAATGTTTTGTAAAGAACTACTGGGGTTACCAAGATCAGCACCAGATAAGTAGCATTAGTGGAATTAGGAAGAACAAGAAGAAAGGAGTGATACTGGAAAGCATATTAAAAGTTTGGTTTAGATGCTTGAAAAAAGATGAAGGGGTAGTTTTAAGGATATGTACTGAACAACAAAAGAGTATGAAAAATAAAAATAGCTGGTTGGCAGGGGTAGAAAAAATTATGGAGAAGATAGGAATGAGAGATATTTGGAGAGCAGGAGAAAGAAGTAGCAATGGCTTCTGGACAACACTAACAAACAGAGTGGAGGACATAGAAAGACAAGAGATCTAGGGAAGCTCAAGAGGATAAAAAATCACTAGGGTTCTATAGGTTAGCAAAAAGGAAATGGGAAAGAGAAGGGTACTGGACTATTGTAATAAAGTGGAAAAAGAAGCGTTTGCATGGATGAGAACAGGATCAATGTACCTGAGAGGGCTAAGAGGCAGAAAAAGCTATGCAGAGGCAGTGAAACCACAGAGATATAATATAATGCATATGATATAATGCAAAGAATAAGCAGAATGGGGAATAAAAGTATGGAAGGAAAAATGGGAAAAAATAAATTGGAAAATAGTAGCAATTAAAATGCTGACAAGAAAATAAGAAAAGAAAAATAAGAATATCAGGGAGTTTTTAAAGAAAGTAACGGAGAAATGGATTAGAAAAATAAGGGAGATAAGAAAGGTAGAAGGGCAAACAGAGGAGGGAGAGGATGGATCATAGGCGATTAAGGGTAGCAAGGGTTGCTCAGTTGAGTCGTAAGGTCAGGGTGGCAGGTAAAATGAGCAATACAGATAGAACATAGCTGGCCAGGAATTTTAAGTTAGTTTACAAGTGAAGTATTGTAAAAAAGGATTGTATACAAATATGTACAAATAAAGTTTGTTTATTCATTCATCCATGAGCAGCTGTTTGCACATGTTGTGTAATTCAGAATTTTTTATTGCAGGGCACCTATAAAAATGGTATAAAAATGTGGGTTTATTTTGGTTAAATAAAAACAACAATTGCTACTTGAAAATTGCATCAATTTTTAAAATATTTTGAAAACACACAGATAAAATTTATATGTTTTTCACACACTTGGCACAGTGCTATATGTCCATCTGTTGTTAGAGTAGGATTTCCATCAATCCACTGTCGAAGCAAATAAGCTTTCCTGCTCTTCTCCTTTGGCTTGTAATATTCTGTCTCCTCCTGCTCACACTTCAGAAATTACTAGTAACAAATCTAAAAGCTAACTGAAAATGGCACATTCTTGGAAATGTTGTCGTTGTGGCAGATAGCTTCATTTGTTACATTAATACAAACCATATCGAGTATTGCAACGGCCATACTGAACTTTAAAGATTTGCCGCATTGATTGTTGAATGCTACTTAGTTTATGTTAAGCTGTCGAGTGGCATATTTTTTTATACTATATCAGGAGATGCTCATTGTTGATAGCTATGTTCTCATTTTTTGGCGCCCTTTTATAGATTTATAGAAACATGATACCAACAGTCGTTCTACACCAACAGAGCAATAAAAGAGAAGTTTGCTAGGATCTTTCTTTTCTTCTTAAAGTATGGTGGCAAAATATTTGTATTGCTGAAAAAGTAAAATATATGCATAAATATGCACAAATTAGCTAAATATGCACTATAAAACTCTTGTAATAAGCTGCTTACAACATGGAATAAATTTATTCCTTACACGCATATGTTTGACTATGAAGGAATAAAACATGCAAATATGCAAAAATCTGAGCTCTATTCATTACTTTGTATTTTCTCAAAAATTGCTCACACCATTTTGACTTAAAAACCACGTGTTTCAGTTATCTGCATGACTAATAAAACGTACATCTTGAATTTTTTGTGAATAGCCTGTGAAGTCCTCTTCATTCTGACAGAATTTTCTATAATTTTGTTTAATAGATAAGTAATAAGACCGATAAAAACTTGCTGCACAACAAATGTAAAACTCATTTAAATATACAATTTTTTATATACATATATTTGTTTTGGTAGCATTAACTGGTTTTCAAATATTTGTCAGTATATCTTTAAGTCTTTCCAGGGTACCAACATAAAGTCATTTATAAAGAATCTTAAGAGATTTTTTTTTCTTCAAATATGTTTGTTAGTAGCAAAAATGACTTGGGATATTGTGAACCTTTGTGCTTGTTTTCCATCTGTTTTTCTTTGGTGTTTCCTTAAACAAAAGAAAATAAAAAAAAAAATAAATAAACCATTGCACACACTCTCTCTCTCTCTCTCCCCCCCCTCTCCATACTTCCAGACTCTAGGAAGGATGGGGAATAATCCTGGCTAAAGAAAAATTTCAACTCTTCAGCCGGGAAATGAACCTAGGACCTCTGGAATTTGAGGCTAGCATGCTAACCACCAGACCACAGAGGCAGTCATTGCATAAATTATGCAGTCATTAAATCGAGTTCACATTAATTTTAAATTATTTCTATTCAAACACTCAGATTTACAGCAAAATAATTAAAAAATCACTTTTTATATGGATAAAATAATACATATATAAGGATTCGAGCAAAGTTGTAATGGGAGAGAAGGTATTGCATTCCACTCAAAAATTTGATACAGAGATTTCACCAGAAATACATGTTTTGAGGCCCTATGAGTCCAAAAAGAAAAGAAAGAAAAAAAAGGCATTTTTAGAAAAAGATTGTGAACAGCATAACTCAAAAATGAATAGTCAGATAAATATCAAACTTGGTATTTGGGTTCACTACCTTCCAAGGATGCAACACAAAGATTTTCAAGAAAATTATTCTACACCAAACTATCCTTTATATGGAACATTTTTTCAAATTTTTGACTTTTTAAAAAATGGCTATAATGATTTTGATTAAAATACCAAATATTAAAGGTATTTACATTATAAATAAAATGTATATCTTGAATTTTCTGGGAATAGACTGCAAAGTCCACTTTATTCGAAAGGAATTCTGTATAATCTTGTGTAACTTGTAAACTTTAAGTGATGGATGAAACCATACAGCATTTTTAAAACTACTTTTAAACGCTTTACTTACCAACTTTACGAAATGAGATGCTGAAACTGGCCACATTTTTGGCACCTCTTTAGGAAACTATCCATCACTCGCCATAGTTCACGTTGAGAAATATCCTGGCAGATACTTTGTTATAATTCTTCCAGGATGTGTGGGTTTATCTTGTACACTTTACGTTTTAAGTTACCCCGGAGGGTATTTTATGTACAATATTACCGGCTGCGCTGTGTTTTTCCACTGGGCGTGTGGAAATATGATTAAAACATGATAACGCACTGCTCTTATAAACAAAGTCATGCTGTTGTGGTTTTGCTGAGCAGTGAGAAGTGCAGTTTTGAGTTGACGGTGATGTGTGTAATTCAGTTATTACGAGTTATTTATTATTTTGTCCTGTACTTAGTCACAAAGCACAAAGTATGTTATGGCTCAGTATATGTTTTCTACTGCACAATGTGTATTTATTTATGATTTTTATGTGTTAACTCGGGCAACTTGCCAAGTGAAAGTACGATTTGCAGAAATATTTCCAGGTGTATATGTTCCAGGCCATACAACAATCCATGAACTTTACAGTAAATTTCAGGCCACAGGAAGTGTTCAGGCTAAGAAATCTAAAAGACGGCATTTGGTTCTTACCGAAGAAACATTAGACCACATTGGTCATCATTTGGAAAACTCCTCCAAAAATTCCATGATGGATAGTTTCCTAAAGAGGTGCCAAAAATGTATGGACAATGACGGTGGGCCAGTTTCAGCATTTCCTTTCATAAAGTTGGTAATTAAAGCCTTTAAAAGTAGTTTTAAAAATGTTGTATGGTTTCATCCGTGCCTTTCTATGATAGCACAGATGGCAATGAGCGCCGAGGACATAGACAGGAAAAACACTGCGCAGGTGGTTTGGAGTCTTTTGGCTCACCCTTTACCTGAGGATTAAGTTTTCCAAATTGTACATCAAAATATATTAAATGATGTCCAAAATATGCACCATTTAATGTTTTAAAGAAATATTCAAATTATACCATTAGATGCAATATTCTTTACTTTTTGTTCACCCTAAAATTGTTTCTTCTTTCTTTACCGCTGCTTAGGTATGCAAAGTAAGGGAAGTGTTGCATTACATCCAAAAGTTTGATACTGAGATTTCATTACAAATGATACACAAAATTGTTTGATATCTATAATCTATCACCTTGTGGTTGTCCATTTATTTACATTATAGTAGACTATGCAACATGTAAAAATCTGATGTTACATTCACCTGACTTTCTCTCCCCACTATAATTTATTGTTATACAGCTTCTACAAACTATTCTTACAATATCTTATTTTTCTATCCATTTCATGTTAGTCGAGACAAACCTTTGTAGAAATAATTTTATTACACACTCCACTGTAGGCACAAGGGGGATAGAGGAAAGTGAATCAATAGTCAGATATTTAAAAGCGAAAGGCTATTTGCTACCATGAAATTCCATACTCTTTCTACGACATCGCAAGAAACAATTGAATAGTGGAATAGTGACAGCAGTTTAAAGAAATGACAAAATTATTGAAAAATTTAAACCCACAATAAGAATATATATAAAGTGGCTGATGGCGAAAAAAAAGTTATTTGAAATAAATCATGTGTTTTAAAGAGATAGTTGTATTGTACGTTTTTATCTATTCTTTAATGTTTACCAGTTTACAAAATTATATAGAATTCCTTCCAAATGAGCAAGACTTCACAGGCTATTTCCAGAAAATGTAATATATATATATCTTTGAGCTTAAATAAAACATGTTCTATAAATGATAGAGGTTTATTTCTTTTTTTATTTTGGAACATAATTAATGTCATTACGCATGGAAAAGAACATCAGTTAAGTGACCGCCGCAACTTCATTGAGTTGCACATATACAGTTGACCCATTTTCAATGACAGAAGAACATATTAGGTCCAACTTCACGAATAACACGCATGATGTTATTCATAAGATCATTTGCTGTTTCTGGCTTGTTGATATAAACTCGAGATTTAACATAACCCTACAAGAAGTAATCCAACGATGTTAAATCACATGACCTCGGGGGCCAGTTAACATTACCACCACGGGAAATGATGAAACCTCTGAACTTCTTCAAAAGATCAATTGTTTTGAGAGCAGTATGACACGTGGCACCATCTTGCTGGAACCAGATGTTTCTGAGATCTATACCATCCAATTGGGGCTAAAAATAGTCCCTTATAAGAGCCCGGTATCTTTTTCCATTGACAGTTAGAGCTTCTCCATCTTCATCTTGGAAAAAATATGGACCAATGATTCCACCATACCAAAATCCACACCACACAGTAACCTTTTGGGGATGGAGTGGTCGTTCTTGAATCTGCATTGGATTGTGATTGCTCCAATAGTGGCAATTTTGTTTGTTAACACAACCATCCATCCAAAAGTGGGCTTCATCGCTGAAGATGATTTTTCGACAAAAATCCGATTCAGCTTCCAATTGCTCCATAGCCCAGTCAGCGAATACATGGCGCAACCTATGGTCAATGGGCTTTAGTTCTTGAGTTAACACCATTTTGTAAGCGTGAAACTTCAAGTCCAGATGCATAATTCGCCAAGTTGTGGTCAGCAAAAGCCCCAATTCTTGCACTTGACGAGCAACTGATTTGTTTCCGTTCTTGCATACACTCTCACGAAGGGCGCCTATGTTTTCGTTGGAGCGCTTATGTCGATTACGTACAGGCATATTTTAATCGCTGACAGAACCACTTCTTTCAAATTTATCAATCAAACGCCAAATCGTTCTCTCACAGAGAGGATTATGCACACCGTAAACTTCACGCAATACACGGAAGGTTGGGCAAACATGATTCATTTTGATAATAAATTTTCACAATTTCTACGTGTTGCTGAATGCTGTAACGTTCCATGGTTATTTGTCAATAACTGTAAACACATGAAAAAAATGACTGCTGTAACTCAATAACAATGGCAGCTATCACATGTTAAAGATAGGATACTCTTGTTGAAAGACCCTTTATATTTTATTTCATATAAATATCTTAAATACATGGTATTTTAATCAAAATCGTTAGAGCCATTTTTGAGAAAAAATAAAAAAATCTTCCATGTAAGAGGTAGTTTGGGATTGAGAGATTTTCTTGAAAATCTTTGTGTCGCATCTTTGAGAGATACTGAACTTAAATACCAAGCTTAGTATTGCGACTTTGTCCAGTTCTTTAACTGCCAATTCTCAATACCACTTCACTGTTTTTCTCTAGTTCAACTTCACTTAGTTCACACTGCCACTTCACTAATGTGGTCACTCACTTTCCTTCTTGACATAGCAGCATAATGCAATATGCAAGATGTAGCCAATTCTTCCCATTGGTTCATTCGCTGGGAAGTCGAACACAAGGCTTCTACAATCCCTCCTGCACATCACAGTTGTTGTCACAAACTCACTTGTAGAACTGCACTTGAAGTTGCACCAGAAACACACTCACTAACTGATTCAACTGACCGACTGCTCTCACCATGCTGCCAACAACGAACAGCATTTGTCACCATCCCGATTCTAGAAAGTTGCCAAAGTATATTAAAAAGTCTCCAAAAAGGGGGAGGGGGTTAAAAGCACTACATTTCTTGTACATATCTATTTGCTGTCGGAGAGGATAGCGGCACCATCATAGTCTTAATCATTATCATCCTGTTCTCTGATGGTTTTTTTTTTTTCACAACTTTCCTTTCCTTTCATTCTCTGAAGTCAAAGGCGTTGAAAGGCATGACCCATTGGTTGATTTAAAGGATTAAGAACCTGAGATTCCTATTTTTTTCAGTGCTGTACTATTTCCTAGCTATGGCTGATTAGATAAGTAGCACCACTGCCTTATTAAGTCCTAAATGAAATGGGCTGGAATTTGAATCCCACCTGTAACTTGTGTAGTATGTACTAGGTAAAAGGGTGCAATCTATTAACTTTTGAGTTAATAGAACTAATGTTCACAAATAAATTAAAGCATTTAGCGTTAAAGGAATTAAAATTTCATCACGTTTAACTCAAAATGTAATCATATTTGTCGTTCTAACAGAGTAAACCAGCTGCTAACACAGAACTGAAAGCTGTTAGAAAGAGCAACAAATTTTCCAAGTTGGCAACACTGGTTCTTGTAAGAATACTCACTTATATAGCCAATGGAATATTCCACAGAATATTCTAGAACTATGTGGACACATGTTCTGGGGGAAGGGGAAAAGAAACTTCCAGAAGATTCTGATTATCTGCCGTTGTGCTCTTGATATTTACGCCGATCCAATGAAAGCTTGACTTATCTTTGTTTACCTCCAAATGCCTGGCACCGACCTCCTGATAGCCTTGGGCCATAGATGCTGCGTCACAGCGTTTATTAGACTTTTCGTTTTGAATTATGTTCACAGACAAATACACACTGTTTTATAAAAACGCTTTTGTTGTTTTGCATTCAAGGGGTCTCAAAACATTATTCCCAATGAAATCTCATTATTGAATTTTTGGGTGAAATATGATACCTCCTCTACCTACTAGGTCCTATGTGGTAGTAGAGAAGTAAAAAATGAAACTTAGTTTCTTTTCCATCAAACGAATTGTCCACAATTTTTACTGTATTACTTCCTTCCTATGAACATTTCACCGACTTCACAAAAAATTTTACAAAACAAAAGTAGGTATACATTTAAGGGTTAAGATGATAGTTTTAATGCCTTATACTGTATCAAGGAACACTATAACAAGTTTACCTTAGCATCCAGTAGAGGATCATCAAAGAAACCTTCAGGCAAGTTCTCCTCTTGATTGACAGCAGGAGGTTTCACTAGTGCAGCAGTTTCTTCTGCTGGTGCTGCTTCTTCTTCTGGATGTTCAACTTCTTCACCTGAGCTTTCTTCTGAATCTTCAGCTTCCACCAGCTTTATACTCTCAGTGTTTTTACTTGATTCAGTGTCAAAGAAGTCCTTTGGCACAGCAGATGGTGTAGCATTTTTTAGAATCCCTGAGCATACAATGTCTATATTACAACAAACTGAGATAGATATTTATGCATACAGATGTGCAAAAATGGCCTCCTTCAGAAGCAAAAACAAGAAATTTGTACAACATATTGCCAGAGGCAAATCCAGGATTCCTTTAGGGAGGGGCTAATACATTTTGAAACATATGGTCTACCATTTCAATGGGCAAAATGCAGTCAGTAGTATTTTACCTTTCTAGATTTTCAAATATCATATTATATCCCTGAATCATAATTTGGATGCAAACAATTAAATTCTGAGAATAAAAAAAATTATTAAATAAAGATGTCTTTTAAACATACTATCTAAGTAGTTTTGTACCTGTGTTTGAGAACTTAATTCTTACTCAGAAGTTATTTACTAGATAACATAAAGCATATTTGTTTCATACTGTTGATGAAAGTGGAGTCAACCTAAGCACTCTTACTAGCTTCACTCATTTATTTATTTTGGAGAGCATGTATCGTGAGCATGAGCTCACATCATAAGCTGCCTGTTGACTGTCGGATGAACTCTCGAGTCGTATTGTTGAAAGCCTGGGGTATCCTCTGGTGGCCTATGGATGAAACTAAATAGAGGGTTGTCTACTTCTGGCAAATCAAAGTTCGTGATGCGGTTTTCAAACTTCTTTATGTAAATCTTCTCCCATACTTCAAGCTCTTTGGGTTTTTGGGCTGGTTTCAGCAACTGGATATTGGTGTCTATTTCATGGTTTTGAGTCCACAAGTGAAAAGCAACTGCTGATTTGTTAGTCTGTTTGAACTTTATGCAACGTTGGTGTTCCTTGAAGCAGATGCCTATGTTCCTTTTCGTTTTTCCAATGTAAACCTATTTGCAATTTTCACATTGGATCCGGTAGATTCCTGACTTTTAGTCCTGGGTGTGGGATCAGATTGTCTTGCTTTAATGAGATTCCTGATGCTAAATTTGTTGTAAGGTGCCAGCGTGATGTGATTCTTGAATATTTTCTGAAATTTGTGAAAGAGATCTGGGTGGTATGTGAATTTCCTGAAGCTGATCATTTCTGCTGTGTTAGAAAGTGTGGTGACCTGCTTGATGTGTTTTTGTCTTTTGAATTTACGTATTTTCCTATCTAACATTTCCTGGGTGAATATGTTCTCTACTGCAGATTTGACAATGTGTTGATATACTTTATAGTATTCAGTTCTGTTGAGGGGGATGTTGATTAATCTATGACTCATGCTGTTGAACGCTGCTTCTTTGTGTGCTTTGGGTTTGTAACTATGTGCTTTGATATAATTATTTGTGTGCATGGGTTTTCTATGTATTCCGAATACTATGCCAACTGAAATATTTGTTAATTTGAGGTATTGGAAAGCTAAGTAGTTGTTAGTAGCTCTCTCTATGGTGAATTGAATGGATGGGTCCTGTAAGTTTAAAAACTTGAGTGTGTCCTCTATGTGTTTGTGTTTTACTATTGCGAATATGTTGTCAATGTATCTGTACCAAATTTTGAACATATAGGTGAACGCTTTGGTGATGTGTATTTCAAATTGATTCATAAATAAATTCACCAGGAAAGGAGATAGGGGACTTCCCATAGCCAAACCTTTTTCCTGTTGGTAGAAACTCCCTTCAAAAACGAAAAAGGAATGGTTTAGGCAGATCCTGGTGAGGTGTAGATATTCTTCACACTGTTCAGCATATATGTTGGTGGAGAGAGATTTTCTCACAAATGTGACCAGCTTGTCTATGGGAATGCTTGGAAATAGATTTTTGACACAAATGAGACGAGTGTGTCCTGTGGATCCAATTTGATCGACTGGAGTTTTTCTACCGCCTCAAGGGAGTTTTTGATGCTGTGGCTTTCGAATTGTGGCAGTATGAAATTGGTGAAGCAACCAACAGGCAAGGCGATAAGAGGGGGTGTTTATACAGCTAATTATCGACCTCATGTTGTTGCCAAGCTTGTGGATTTTGGGAAGGCCGTGTATTCTGGCTAACTTGGTGCTGTCCATCTTATATTATAGCATCTGTCTTTTAGGATGATATGGCTGTTATTTATGACTTCCTCTATGGCTTTTATCCATTTTTTTCAAGGGATCATTGTTCAAGAGCGTATTCTCCCCCATTCAACAATTCCCGCATCAGATTCATCCAAAATGACAATTTTGCCCCCTTATCTGCCTTCAAATATACCACATCCTTATTGTTTAGAGTTTTGGCAATGTTCCTATGGTGTGTGCCTGGACCCTTTTTGTGTGGCATTTTGTTCAATATTTCTGCGCATTTGTTGCGAATTGTGCACCTGTCGATGTTACTCAGATCTGCTGCAGCTATTTTGATGTCGGTCATGTAGTCATCCGGATTGTTCGAAAACTGTGGGCAAAAGCTCATCTTTATTGAAGGTTGGTTGCGAAAGTTAACAATGTTGAGGTCAGAGTGTTTCGTGTTGAATTTGACGGTTTGCATAGGTGCAAGTTGTTAAATTATTTTTCTGTGCCACTACTTTTTGCCTAACTAAAAGTGTGATGTGTTCGAAAGTGCTTCTTTCTAGATTTTCCCAAATGGTGGCATCCAATGCTTTTGATATTTTCATGTGCAGATTATACAGTTCCAGATCCCCCAATTTAATGTAGTGCTTCAATTTCTCAATTTTAACACTGTTCCAGGCTGTTCTTATTGTATGTTACTATTTTGCAAACAAATTTAGGGCATAGTTTTGTTTTTAGGCACCTGTTAATGAAGTCTATGTCTGCTGATATTACTCTCCTTTTTTGTTTTAATTTGAAAAATCTCCTGATTTCTAGATTGTGGCCACAGAAAGAGTTATTGAAAAACATGTGTTTGAGTTGTGAGTTTCTTACCTCGTCCTCCACCAATATGCAGTTGCTGAAACCAGGCCAAAAAACCAAAGAGCTTGAAGTATGAGAGAAGATTTACATAAAGAAGTTTGAAAACCACTCATGAGCTTAGATTTGTCAGAAACAGACAACCCTCTATTTAGTTTCATCCATAGGCCATCAGAGGACACCCCATACGACTCGAGAGTTCATCTGACAGCTGATGATGTGAGCTCATGCTCACAATACATGTTCTGCAAAATAAATAAGTGAGTGAAGCTAGTAAGTGTGTTTAGATTGACTCCACTTTCATCAAGTGAATTTTATTAATTGCTTCACTGTATGCAATTCCATCACTTTTTGGATATTTGTTTCAGCCAAATCTTTTGGTTTATTATTATTATTATTTTTTTAAGTTCACACCTACGTTAAATTCACTTGCTAACTGAACAAATAGCTGCTCATCTGGTTTAAGTAAATAGAATGCAAATAAAAGTGTTAAGTGTTGGTTTTGATTTTATCAAAGCCTCCCCCCCCCCCCCCCCACAAAAAATAGCTCAAAACATGATTGCTGAAATACAGTGTTACCCTTTTGATATCCAGGAGTGGGAGGAACAATGAAAAATCAAGAATCCTCATTCTAGATCAGGAGAGTTGGTGTGTTATTCGACTATAGGCACCTACCTTTCAGCTTTTTTGGAGGTGCAGTGATGGTTTTAGTCTCTGCTGGCCTTTTTGCAGGTAGTGGAGTTGGAACCTTTGTAAACAATACTGCATCTTCTCTTTTTCTTTTCACATTGGCTATATTTTCTTTATGCTTTTTGCTGTTTATATGTACATTCCAAACAGCTTCACTGCGAACTACTGAGTCACAAAGTATGCACCTTAACTCACCACTGTCTGTGTATGTAAAGGATTAAGTTAAGGAAAGAAACAGTTTCATTAATTGCAAAACTTACTCTAAAATACTGCTGCAGTTTTATTCTGAAACATTTTCATCTTCCAATCATAAATTAGCACTACATGAAGAAAGTATTTAATTTTGGGATTGGCTGATCAAAATCTGATTCCCATGATGGTTTAGATTTCTTTACTTGTTCTCCACATGCACATGTTTGTTAGTTCACACCTAATGGTGCTGCTACAGTTTACTAATATTAAGTGATATTTATTTCTCTTATAAGTCTCAAAGAGTCATGAAGACTCCAACTAGGGACAATATAAATGTAAGTTATACAAACAGCAAATGGGTGTGACAAAATTAATATTACAAAGAGTAATAATGAACTAAGGGTTTACATACAGAATATGATTTGTGTGTGCTGTTATAGACTGAAGCCACATACTGAAAAATATTATTAGGTCTACAAGACTTAATTGTTCAAATGTAAATGCAAATCTTTACCAATGATTTGTCCAAGAGTATTGCATAAGAGGTTAAGTCAAGCTGTGATGGACATTATTACTATCTCTATACCTACTTATTAGTAGTTAGATGAGGTATAGCATTGTACACAAATTTTGATATCGAGATTTCACCAGAATAAAACAATATTAATAAAAAAGATGAGTGCGTGTGTTTTATGCTCAACATCTTCCAAGGATGTGACACAAAAGTTTTTTAAGAAAAGTCCCGTTCCAAACTACCCTTCACATAGAACATTTTTTATTTTATAAAATAATGGCTCTAAATGATATTGATTAGAATAACATATGTTTAAGACATTCACATAACTGTTTCAATAGCTCAATACTTCGTAATTTTTTGAAGCACTGTCACCATTCAGATATTTCTTGCAATGTAATAGAAAGAGTATGGAATTTCAACACCAACATAGAGCAACCTACTTTTTACTTTCTCTACCATCTATAGTAAGTAGGGGAAGTATTGTATTCCACCCAAAAATTCGATATCGAGATATCACTGGAAATATATGTTTTGAGACCCCCTGAATCCAAAAAAGCATTTTTAGAAACGTGTGTGTGCGTGTGTGTGTGTGAACAGCATAACTCAGAAACGAACAGTCGGATAAACACCAAACTTGGTATTTAGGTTCAGTATCTTCCAGAGATGCAACACGAAGGTTTTCAAGAAAATCCCCCCACCCCAAATTACCCTTTACATGGAACATTTTTCGAAAATTTTAATTTTCTCAAAAATGACTAACGATTTTGATTAAAATATCATGAGTTTAAGATATTTTCATGACAAATGAAATGTATATCTTGAATTTTCTGGGAATGTCCTCAAAAGTATTCTTCATTGTGAACGACTTTTGCATAACTGGTAAACCATAAGAGATAGACAAAATGTTACTACACAAAAAATGTAGATCACGTAAAAATACACAATTTATGTCATATACATTTTTTTGTTGGGTGAACCATTTTCGAGATATTGCTTGTTATTCCCTTAAATTTTCCAATACTTATACTTTTTCTCAAATTCGTTATTCATTTTTTTTCTCCTGGTAATGCAAAGAAAACAGAATACTCCACATAGCAACCACCTCTTAAAATATTTGACTATCGCTTAAAGCCTAGCAATTCCCCTTGCATCTACAAGAAAATTAGCAATAAGATTAACATCTCAATCAACATGAAACATATGGAGAATAAGCCTTTGTAAAAATAGTTTGTACAAGAGTAGAGAAAGTCATGCAAGTGTAACACATCAGATTTTTAAAGATTTTACTATTGCTTCAGCCTTCTGTATCTCTCTTGTATCTACAACAAAATATGTAATAAAAACATTTCTGCATATGTTTATCTTGATTGATAAGTAGATAGAAAAACAACCTTTTGTAAGAATAATCTGTAAAAGAGATACAAAAATAAAGAATAGTAGTACAGAAATTCATGTGAATGTAACAATCAGTTCATTTTTTATCGCCTTTAATCATTTACATTATTCGATACAAATAAGGGTAATGGTTTCATGTATACCTTCCTAATGAAATGGTGAAAGATTTAAGTAATGAAATTGTATGTATCACAGAGTGAAAGAGAATGTGAATACCTTTAAAGTCTATAATACACTGACCCTCCCTTATTAAGACACTTTCTCATATATTCAACACTAAATGTCAACAAAGTAGGTACTCCAAGCTGTTAATACTGTGCATGCTTAGAAGAAGGTGGCAACAAGTGTACTAGCGCAATTTGCAAAAATAGTGATATTTGAAACTAATTTATATACACACAGTAACTATAACCTAACCTCAAGCAAATCTCAAAACCAGAGGACCTATTGATTTATTGTGCCTTGCTACAGCGTCCGCTTGTCTTATACTCATTTTTTTCCTTGCAGTGTCTTTCGCTCAGATGTTGGCAACTCTTCCATATGAACAGCACAAACACTAAAGGTCTGCTACTGGCAGAGTGTGATTTAATTATGGAAGCTAGACTTGGAACAAAGGCCAAAATAAGCAACAAATATTACACCTTATGAACAAAAATGGTAAATCAAATAATTCCCATACTGTTTGATATGCTGAGATTTCTGCTGGCTCAAGCATATATGTTAATTTTAAAACAATGAAGTAGGTATTCCTACGAGAAGGATCATTCCTACAGTGCCCAGCAGCACTGTGAAGGTATTAGGGTTCAATCACAACACAAAAGGAAAACATGACTTTACAGTTCAAACACGCAGACTTTATGGCAGAAGAAAGAACAAAAAAGAATAAATAATAACCTGAATAAATAGGCATCAAGGTGTGTGTGTGTGTGTGTGTGTGTGTGTGTGTGTGTGTGTGAGAGAGAGGGGGGGGAACTTGACTGGGAATTTGCAGAGATCTGGTAAACATGACTCAGAAGCCAAAAGAGGGGGAATCGGTGTGCTGACCACTTGCTGCCCTTTACCATTGGTGTTCTCTGTGGATGGAGATAGAAGATATAGTGGTAATACAGCCTTGAACTATTGGAACAAGAAATTTAGTTTTTCTTCTCAAGAGAAATTATTAGAACTGAAACCCAATTTAGATGATCTATTAATACATGAATGTTGTTGAAATAGAAATGTGCAAGATAAATTTACACATGTGAGGCGTACATTGGGAAAGAACCAGAGTAATATGATAAGACACTAAAGATAAATTCACACATCGAGAGCTTTGTATAGGGATTGGAGACCTATGAAATTAAAATGCTTGTTTTAGTTTCATCGTAGCTGAGCATGTTGTAAATATGCTCTAGTTGTGGCCCGTCGAAGTAGCTTAAATTAGCCAAAGAAAAGCGAATAATTTACCTTGTGAGTTTAGAAGTAGATGTGATCTGTTCAATTACCCGTCCCTCGACGGTGTTTTACTTATATAGGCGAATCGCGTACGAAACAAAACAAACGTAGCCATTTTTTCAACCTAAATGAAAATACCTATATAAGTAAAACACCGTCGAGGGACGGGTAGGTGGGCACAAGCTATTGAACAGATCATATCTACTTCTAAACTCACTCACAAGGTAAATTATTCGCTTTTCTTTGGCTAATTTAAGCTACTTCGACACAAGGTAAATTATTCGTTTTTCTTTGGCTAATTTAAGCTACTTCGATGGGCCACAACTAGAGCATAATGTCGGCAACTTGTTCTCAGTTTTAACAGATGCTGTTATGTAGTTTGCTAGAATAGCTAACTCAAGCATTCAAAAATTGAGTAAAGAAGAACGAAATGACATACCAGGAGCACAACCTATTAATTTCATTTGTGCAACATGTGTGATACAGAGGTGCTAGCTGTAAAACCACTTCACTAAAACATGCATAATTATGGGCATTTCCAATACTTATATGGTTTTGTACTTTTGTAAGCTTCACTGTATGACAATTAATTTTACATACTTACGATGAAATGCAAATATAAAATCTTTTTCTGATAGACAACGTTGCAGTAGCATCCCAAGGACTTTTACCTTACTACATGGAAAGAATACCTCAAATCAATAACAAAGTTTACTGACATTCAACACAGCAAACCAGAATGTGGTAAGGTCACATATGCCTTTCTTCACTTACATATTAAATCTGATTCTAATGCTTTTCTATTACAAAAATTTTACATTTTGCTCTAGTTGTGGCCCGTCGAAGTATCAGCCTCAAGGCGTAGCCGAGAGATTGAGGGCCCTCAGCCTCAAAGCGTAGCCGAGGGATTATTTTAGAAGGAGAGGAGTGTAGCAAGTTGCGGCCTGCGAAGCGACGACAGGGCGTAGCCGAGGGATCTGCGCGTCTAAAACTCGAATCATTCACGTTCAGCTACTTCGACGGGCCACAACTAGAGCAAAATTGCCAAATTTTATTTTAACATTTAAGTTTTTGTACTGTACACATAACCTATAAAAGGATATTTTGCCAGAGGAGAATCTATCTTTTTTAATGACTCCGATATTTTCCGTTTCTGTTCATTCATTATACGTCTCAAGTCATTTTGTGTGATTTTCTTTTTTCCTACTAGATATGACGAAGTCATAATTTCAATATATTTCGAAATTCCTATATACAACCAAATCGTTTCAAACGGATTACGTACGCCGCACTTTGACTTTCTGTGCTTTGCACGCCACTTCTTCTTCTTCTTTTTCTCCAGTATAACCAATTCTGATGATAAGAAATCCCAACATTCATGCAGTGTCGCCAACAACGAATTCGAAAGGACGTGACGGAGAAACAAAAACCTACATATAATTCAATGTTATGAAACTGCGTTATTCAATGTTAAAATATTTCTAGCCCAAGAGATTAATGAATATGCTTTTAGAACACATCTGATCACTACAAACTTTTCAGAAACTTTTCTCGCCGAAATTTAAAATCCATATCATGTAGTTATAAGGAAGAAAAATTAGGCGCATTAACTGAATTGCAAATTTACAGTTATTGAATTACGTCAATTGAAACTAATGAATGAAATGGATGAGATAATGCTTAAATGAGTCGAAGGTCCATTGATCTTCGAATTACCTAATATTCGTCATCATCTTAATTAGGTTACTATTAACCTGTTTCTTCTAGAGTAAGTATGGATCACCTTCTTGTTCCTTCCTCCCCCCCTCCTTCTGGAATGTTATCTCGAGATGTCCTTACAATTCTATCAGATTCCATTCTTCCCTCTGTCAATTGCACAATATTCTTTATTCTACATTTTTGCCTAATATATCATTCCTGTTTCCATCAAGTATCGTTATCACCATTTTTTCTTAAGGTTTTCATTTCTGCTCCCTCACGGAAGTAAAAATATCCCATTGTTTTTCCTTTTCCAGATCTTGTTCTTCCAATCATTTAATTGCTGCAGGCAGGTACCTACTTGTAACTATGGACACAATATAGTTCTGTCTGCAAATTATGTATTTTCTCCGGTAACAGAAGTTGCTGTGCCTTGGAAATTGCACCTGCGTCGGATGGATCCAAAGAAAGCACACTCTTTAATTTTGTCAAAATTCTCACACAACATAGCAGCACACCCAATCTAAGATCCCCAGCGAGTAATGGCCGGGAAATTTGGAAGGGGCAGGCCAGTGATTTCCCTGTAGACAACACGGCTCGGAGCTTTCAGTAGAAGTACAATCTTCTTCAGGGCAGAGATGAACTGATTTTCAATTTTTTTTTAATTTTTTTTTTTAAAAAAAGTGGTGTGGTCCCTCCTCCGCCACACCAGGTGACGATCATCCGAAAGGGATCTACATCGCCTCCCCTACCATGCACTAACTACAGCTAATGGATGGGAGAGGGAGTGGTGCTAGTGGTGCCAAGTACCGCTTGCGCAACCTGGGGTTAGTGGGTAACTCTACGAAAGACGCCGGCCTACCAGGGGGTAGACAGGCAGAGGTGGATCCAGGGCCATCACTTGGCTCGTGGCCCAGTGCTGGTGCATGTTAGTGAGGTATTCATGCTCATGCAGGTGGAATTTTGTGTTAGGTGTCGTGCTTAGTGATAGAGTAGAAGTGACCATGCTTACTTACGTGTCGGGTCGGTGCCGTCGTCTCTGTTGGTGTGGGTTCGTCCTGAAAGGAAACATAGAATGTGAGTTTCAGTTACCTATTCGTGTTCCATGTTAGCGCGGTGGTCGTCATAGGGGCGTTCAGTCCTCATGGCGGGATAAGATGCATTAGGTACTGTGTGACAGGGTCGGGGCCAGTTTGCTTGGTGATGGGAAGAGATCTGTCAAAAAGAGACAGGGGTCGTTTGTGCTTGTCTGCTTCTGTAGTGTACTGGCCTAGGCCTTGTATCAGAGGGTTATGGTGGGTTTTGGATCGTCTGTATAGATCGTAGGCGAGTTTCTTAATAAATTCCTCTATTGTGTGTAGTTTGAGTTCGTCGTGCAGTATGTCTGCGGGTGTGCTCTTTGGTACTTTTGAGGCCATTCTGATTATTTTGTTTTGTATCGTCTGCAGCGTGCGTATGTGCGAGGGGGCACAGTGTCCCCAGACCGGTGCCGCGTATGTCATTATCGGTCTGATTAGGCTCTTGTACAGTGTGATGCTAAGGGCCGTGCTTAGTTCCGTCTTTCGGTTAATTAATGGGTAAATGCGCGTCAGTTGTGCGTATGCTAGTCTCTTAACTTGTTTGACGTGTGGTCCAAAGGTTAGTCCGGTGTCCAGTGTCACGCCTAGATATTTCACCTTGTTGGTCCAGTGGATATCGCTTTGTTGAAGTTTCAGCGGAGTTAAGGGTTTCTTGTGGGAGGTTCTTTTTGTGAAGAGCATTAGTTGTGATTTTGTGGGATTGACTTTAATGCGCCATTGCCGGAGCCAGGGTTCCAGGTCTTGAAGTGCCGTTTGTAGCCTGGAGTGGATTAGCCTCGGTTGAACGGATCGTGCTGATATGGCAGTGTCGTCGGCATACATGTGTAGTGTCGTGTTGGGTGTTTTTGGGATGTCATTTACGTATATCGTGAATAGAACCGGCGAGAGTATACTTCCTTGTGGGACCCCAGCATGGAGTTGCCTGGGCTCCGACGTTGCTGTTGACGTTTTGACCGCAAAGGTGCGGCCGCTGAGGTAGTGCGCAGCTAATTTAACAAAGGTGTCCGTGAGATTCAATTGCTTTAGTTTGTATAGTAAGCTCGGGTGGTGGACGGAGTCAAATGCGCGCTGTATGTCCAGAAAGAGTATTCCTGTACTTTGTTTTTGATTGAATCCTTGAGTTATGCTCTCTGTGCAGCGAAGTAATTGGTGAGTGGTGGAGTGTTTTGCTCTAAAGCCGAATTGCTCCGGTATTATCGTGGAGTGTCGTATGAGATAGGCGTTCAGTCTCTTTAATATTATTTTTTCTGCTAGTTTGCTCATCGTGTTTAAAAGGCTAATCGGCCTGTAGTTATTTAGGTCGTGCCTGTCTTTTCCGGGTTTGGGGAACATTAATACTAGTGCATGTTTCCATTGTTTTGGAAAGTATCCATGCTGCAGGCAGTAATTGCATATTTCCGTAAAGTGGTGTATCGCTGCGGGTGTCCAGTGTTTGAGTACCAAGTTTGGTATCTGGTCTGGTCCTGGGGCTTTGTGGTCTCTCAGATGGGCTATTAGTCATTTAACTTCGAACGGGTGCGTTTTTCTGAGTTTGTTGTGCGTGGGCGTGGTCGTTAAATTTCTAGTGCAATCGTCGATCATGGTGGAGAAGCCACCGGGGGGTGGCGGCTCGTTTGGTGAGCAGGCTCTTTCAAAGGTGACCGCTAGGGTGTTCGCCTGTCCCTCCGGCGTTTCTGCCATCTGTCCTGGGTTGTCGGTGTTACGGAGGGGTGGTATATTGATTGTTTCTCTTATGAGGCGTTTAGTGAGTTGCCATATCTGTGAGTTGCCGGGTTGCATGTCTGCTAGGGTCTTGTCCCACTGCTGTTGGATCTGTTGGTTTATGCGTGTTTTGATGTCGCTGTTTAGGACTTCCATATTAACTTTGTGCACGATGTTTCTCGTTCGTTGCCATTTTCTCCGCTCATGGTCTCTTTCATTCATAAGGTATAGGACTTCTGGTGGTAGATTTATTTCTCGTTTAGGGGGTGGTTTAAACGGCGTGGCTGCTGCGATGGCTAGTTGTGTTGCGGTTTCTAGCGCTGTTACGGCTGTTTCTGTCTCTTCTGGGTTCGTCAGTTCCGTCGCTGTTGGGAGGTTGGCATCCAGTATCTGGGTAAATAGCGGCCAGTTTGTTTTGTTGAAGTTGCGACGGGGTGCTTCTGGGTGTAAGGTGGGGGAGTGGGTGATGGTGAGCTTGATTGCATAGTGGTCGGAGGCTAGTGTTTCGACTCGGTTGAGCTTGTATTGAAAGAGGGTATTTTTCAGGATGGCTAGGTCTAGGATATGTGGCACGTGTTCGGGCCTGTGGGGCAGGAAGGTGGGTTCATCTGTGTGGGCTATGATGTAGTTGTTTTCCAGCATGTGGTTGTGTAGAAGGTTCCCCTCGTGGTTGTTCTTGTCGCCGCCCCAGATTTCGTGTATGGCGTTCAGGTCTGCCATGGCTACTACTTGGTCGCTGAGTGAGGTGATGGTGGCTAGGTCATCGGTGTTTAGCGTTCGCGGTGAGCTGTAAGCCGCTACCACTGTGCTGTCTTGTGGGCCTATGGGTATTGTGATTGCTGTAGCGTCCATCTGTTTTAGTGTCGGTATGTGTTTCTGGCTGTGCTGCATGTTGTTCTTGATTAAGATGGCGGTTCCTCCTGTTGGGGCGCGGTTGGGCCGGTCCGATCGGTAGACTCTGTAACCTGGTACTGAGAATCGGGCTTTGGCGTTTAGGAGTGTTTCGCCTAGTAGCGCTATGTCTGTATTGTTGGTGTTCAGGTAGTGTCGGAGTTCTTGTAGTTTAGATCGGGCCCCCCTGCAGTTCCAGTAGAGGACTGTAAGAGTGTTGGGTGTTAGTGTGTGTCCTGCCATTTTAAGAGTGTGTTGTGTTGGTGCTTATTTTTTCTTCTTCTTCTTCTTTCTTTCTTTCTTACCTTTTTTTCTCTCCTTTTTTTTCTTTGTTTATTTATCTCTCTCTTGCTTTTTTTCTTTTGCTTTAAAGCCTTCTTCCTGTCTCCAAGGTGAAAAGCGTTGCGGCAATCGCCTCGAGTATGTCGAAGAAGGGCATGTTGCTTTCTATGCTGTATGTTTGTGCCAATTTCTCAACCACTGCTCCAATGGCTTGTAGTCCTGCGCTCAGGCTTTCGTTGCCCATATTGCGGAGCAATTTGAGTATGTGTGAAGGTAAAAAGTTTGTTCTGAAGTAATGCTGCTTATATTGGATTTCCTTTTCAGTTTTACTTGGCAGTGGTGAAGCTAGCCGTGCCAGCATCCGTTTTTCTGGGCTGTCCGGCACATTTGGCAGCGTCGTCTGCTTTGCCGTCTTATTGGCGGGTGTGCTTGCTGCAGCCGCTTGAGCGGAGCTTTTTCTTGGTGTCGTGGGCGCTGCTGGCGGTGCCGTGGGTGGCGGTGGTGTTACAGGTTCTCTCGGCTGTGTGCTTGAGCCCTGGATTTGTAGGTTTGCACCGCTCCTGTGCGGGGGGTTCGCTGTGATGTGCGACCTGTCTTGTTGCGGTCTCAGCTGCTCCGCGTAGGTTCCGCGCTCGGCCGTGACGGTTGCCCGGGCGCTCGGGTGAATGTATCTGGCTGGTGGGTCTACCATTCTCCTATAGTACGGGCAGCCTCTCCATCTGGCGCCGTGCTCGTTGCTGTTGCATAGTGCGCATTTGTATTGTTGCGCAGTGCAGGTCCTGCCAGTGTGCGGGCCCGCGCATTTGGGACATATTTGTGGCGCTTCACAGTTCCTGGTGAGATGTTTAAATCTTTGGCACCTGCCACATTGTGGGGGCCCTTGTGGGGGGACGTAGTCCTCAATTTTTACCTTGCAGTGCATGATGTCTTTTATGGACTTGATTGCCGTGGCGCAGGTCTCGTTTGTAAGCTCTGTTAGGAAGGTCGGTATCCGGCGCCTTGCTCTTCTAGAGTACAGTTGGCTGCATTTTTGAACTTCGAAGCCCAGGCGTCTAAGTTCGTCTTGCAGCTCCTCATTTGTTGTGCTGCCATATAGCCCTTTAATTACTACCTGGTATGTTCTGTTTTCTGGTAGCGTGGTCACATGGAACGGGACTCTGTTCCTGCGGCAGTGCTGCAAAAAGTTGTGGTAGTCTTGCAGCTTGGTGAACTTAAAGCCATGGTAGCCTTCCCTGTAGTGGCTTTGGTACTCTTTTGGGCGGTAAAGCTCGTCAAACTTGCGGATGTGGGCGCTGAGGCTGTTCCGGTAGTAGTCCGGGATGTGGATTTTGGACAAGTCGTGCCTGATTCTAGTCATGTACTCCCGGGCGGCTGGCGTTTCAGCTTGGGCGTTGCTCTGCCTCGTGGTGCTTAGTTCAGGGCAATGTCGTATTCGTTCCTTATGTATTCACAAACCCTGTGAAGGGCATGAGCCAAGCATGTCACATGCTTCAAGTTAGGAAATAAAGGTTGCAATTGGTTAACAGCTGAAACCATGTATGGAGCCTGGTCCGTAACCACAAGAAGAAGTTTTTCAAACTCGATACCAGTAGGCCAGAGTTTTTTTGGCAGAAGTCCATAATGGACTGCATTACTGTACTGACATTGGCTTTCTGCAGCTCGTACATTTATAACATCAAAACATATCGTTCCATTGATTCTATGGTTTCATCCAGAATGATTCCCACATCGCAATCAGACACTTTCTCCTTGATTCTTTCTATGGTTTCTTGGTAAACAGGCTCCATGTAGTTTTTTTCTTAAAGTACGGGCATTTACATCCTTGTGTATTTTTCAAGAAATCCCTTGAAGACGGGATGATTCACCTTATTGAGTGGAATTCCTGCTTGTATAAGAGCTGCACACAAATCAATATTTAATTCTTTCAAATTTTGGCTTTTTGAAGAACTCTGTTGAAAAGCATTTCGTAACAGAGGTTACCGTGATTTGTTTGCTTGAAGAGTCTTGTTGATTTGATGCTTAGAGCTGGAAATGTGTTGTTTGATGCGATCTCGCTGGTATTTTTCATCTAACAAAATTCCTGAATCACAAATAGTACATCGCATAACAGTTCCATCAGTAGAATTAATTGTTCTTTCACACAAGCCGTGTGTTGGACAGGGTTGGAAAGGTAGAATCAGACGACTGAAAAATTCAATGCCATAACCGGGATTTACAACCACTATTAGGTCAATTAATGGACCTAATGGTAGCTCAGTGGTTAGAGCAACCGGACGGAGACCGGGAGATCCGTGGTTCAAATCCCGGCTATGGCAATGAATTTTTCAGTCTACCTTTCCAACCCTGTCCAACACACGGCTTGTGTGAAAGAACAATTAATTCCATTAATGGTTGTAACTATAAAGGTCGGGACTTAAAGTACTTACAAAGAATGTAAGTCGCCATTGGGGTATGGCATCTCAATAAAATTTGAGATACCGGGAAAAATGCGAATCAGCTGGAGAATTTAATGGCGTGCTGGCATGTTGCCATGGTAGCTCAGTGATTAGAGCAACCGGACGGAGCATTTTTCAGTCGTCTGATTCTACCTTTCCAGTTCCATCAGTGTCTATGAAATCTTGTTTGAATTCCTCAGCCAGAACAATAAATCGAGCACTGGACACCTTTTCATGGTAAAATCTAGTACTAGTTCACTTGCTAACACAATGAAACTGTCACACAACTCACTCTTGCGCCCATTCTCTTATAACACCGCGACAATTACCAGAATTTTCTCATTCATGCTGGAACTTCAGTCTTAGCAATTCTAGTAATTTCAAGCAGAACCCAGTCTTAATAATTCTCGGAACTGCGCGGGTGAGGCTACTGCCATCTCTGCGTGCCCAGCCTTCGCCTCCAGTAACAAACTCACATTCACGAACAGTAGGCTACTGATTCTGGTGGGATAGAATCACTCATAGTCAATTGCATTATTGCGGGCTACTTTATAGCGGTAAAGCGAGAGAAAGAGGTTTTCGTCAAACACAATTATTTTCCATTGTTGTGGGTGTGCTTTCAATTACCGCGCGGCGTTTACTGAAAGAGGTAGAATTACTATTCGCTGGTACACAGCAAGCTGAGGAGACGTCAATTGAAAGTTAAAGAATAAATTGGAATGCAACTTAAAAGGAAAAAAGGGGTCTATGGGTATGGTTGGGGGGAAATGGGATAAAGGTGCCAAAAAGGGGTAAAGATCCCAAAAAAAGGAAAAACGTGCGAGAAAAAATGCCTCTTTTTGCAACTAGAAACAAAATTTCACGCTGTGATATCTTTCCACACAGCTTTAACTTACCCTAAGAAAAAAGGTGCGCACCTAAAGTCCTAACCCTGGTGATGTCCTTGCAGGTTAAGTTTTTGGAACATATGAAAATTCAATGACACCAGGATGGGACTATAGAAAAGATGTTCCACAACATGGAAACCAAGATGCTGAATCTGTCCTGCTGTGATTGTTCTGTAGAAGTGTTGTCATACTGTAGGAGAAGTTGCTCCATATGTGGACGAGGCTCTTTGAATTTGTGTTTTCAGTTTTTTTGGGGTTTCACAGTACCTTTCAGAATTAATGGTAATGCCTTCAGGCTTGAATTCCAAATGCACCTCACCTTGCACATCCAAAAAAATTGTCAGCATGAGTTTGTCTACCGATGTCAGTGTCTTTATTGGGAGCAAATGATTCTTTGTGGTGGAACACTCTCATTCTCATGATCAAAAGTGGTGTACCCAGTTTTTGTTGCCTGTGACAATGTTCATAAGAATGCATTACTTTCCTGTTCATACTGCAGAAGCAATCATTGGTTAATATCCAGTCTCTTGTGTTTCATATCAGGAAGGAATTTTCAAGGAATCCATTGTGCACAAACCTTCCAGAATTCCAGTTCTGCAATTGTTGCCTACACACACTCTTTTGATATGTGACACTTTTCAACAGATGCTTCTGTGTTATGTGACAATTCACTTTAATGAGTTCATTGACATGATTCTGATGAGCAGCATTGGTTGCATTTTGCAGCCTTCCATTGCATGCTTGGTCACACAAGATGAAATTGCACCGGGTTCATTATGAGTATGAAAGGATAGAATTTAGAATACAGAGAAAAACCACCAACACAGATAATTACATCAAAGCACATAGTTACAACCCCAAGGCACACAAAGCAGCAGCATTCAAAGCATGACCCATAGACTAGTCAACATCCCCCTCAACAGAACTGAATACTAAAAGGAATATCAACACATCTTCAGTAGAGAATGTATTCAGCCAGGAAATGGAAAACAGGAAAATACTGAAATTCAAAAGCCAAAAATGCATAAAGCAGGTCATCACACTGTCTAACACAGCAAAAAAGATGAACTTCAGAAAATTTACATACCACCCGTCTCTTTCACAAACTTCTGAACATTTTCGAGAACCACATCGCCCTGACACCTTACAACCAATTCAGAATCAAGGATCTCATTAAAAGAAGAAAATCTAATCCTATACCCCAGGAGAAAAAGTTAGGAATGTACTTGATCCAGTGTGAAAATTGCGAGATGGTTTACATTGGAAAAACAAAAAAGGTAGATAGGCTCCAACTTCAAGGAACACCGGCATTGCATCAAGTTCAAGCAAATTGACAAATCAGCATTGCTTCTAATTTCTGGACTCTAAAATAAGAAATAGACACCAACATTAAGTTGTTGAAACCAGCACAGAAAGCCAAAGAGCTTGAAATATGGGAGATTTACATAAAGAAGTTTGAAAACTGCATTATGAACTTCGTTTTGCCAGAAGCAGACAACCCTTTATTTAGATTCATTCACAGGCCACCAGAGGACACCCTAGGCTTTCAACAAATAACTTGAGAAATGATCCGGCAGTCAACAGGCAGCTGGTGATGTGAGCTCATGCTCACGACACATGTTCTGTAAACTTTGTGTCTTTAATCAATTGCTTCACTGTGAGAGATTCCTCATTTTGGACATGTACTATAGTTAATGTTTCGAACTATATTCACAGTAACCCAAAAACTTAAGAAGCAACCTCCAATGCAGACTCATTGCTGTATATAATCTAGCACACTGAATGAAACAAAATATTCAATGAAGTAATCATAAGATGTACAGTGTGAAATACATTCTGAGAGTTTAACCTGACAGCAATTGCTTATCCACAAACTAAGACTAAAGGGTACCCATAGGTAAAATTTACAATCTTTTAGTTTATATCCAAAGGTTTTCAAAATTTTGTCACATACTGCTTTACCTCAACTATAAGCAAAGCATGTTTTAAATTTCATAGATATTTTTAATATTTTTTAAAGAAAATAATTACATTTTACTTTATGTTATTTAATCATGTGTTCCACGTGATGCAGAAATGGAATTTTGAAAAGTTTAAATACTACCATATTATTTAAATACCAAAGTACAAAACTGACATACAGAATTTCATTCACTACTCTGGCTGTCTCAGAAAAAAATGTTTAAACCTTTAAACATATTTTTTTTTAACAATTTATCCTCAGTGGTCAAATTATACCCTATTTTGAGAAATTTAAAAGTATAGCAAAAACTAGTTTTTAAAAGTTCATTCTCTCCGAGTTCCTGTGAAAATTTGAACATAATTGGTTACAAACTACAAAAGCTGGGGCATTTTTAATGCACAAAAGCGTGAGAAAAACTGAAGTTGAGTAAAAGGCATTGGAAGTAAATACAGGCCATTAGGCCATGTGCTTGTGCACATTTAAAGTCACAAAGGGCTCTGAGAGCAAAAGCCAGGTATATAATTGAAGCTGAAGGTTTAAAGTATTTTTTTTTAACATAAAAACTAATTTTTTGAAAATTTTCACCAAATTTCAGCGTTGGTTAACCTTAAGGGAAAACAAATAATTTAAAATGGTGAATTATCTTGTCTGCAGTTCTGATTTGTTTCTGCTGGATTCACTATTTTGGTAACCAGAGAAAGTAGATGTAAAGGAGGTGAGTGAATAACTTACCAAGACAGGCACCAGTGTAGTATATCAGCTAAATCAGTTTCATTCACAATTCAATTAATGCTGCACTTCATATGAGTATTTTCTCCCATCCCCTGTTGTCTAATATGTTTAGTTTAGATATAAGAGAAAATTAATTTTGCACTATTTCAGAGAAACACAAATTAACAATCTAGAAATACTGCAACATATATATGATTTATTTCTAAGTATTAGACATGTTTTGATATCACTATGTATTATGGTATAGAGAACCCATCCTCGCTTAAAGTGAAAGGTAGTTGAACTAGCCATTGAAGTCTGACAATATTGCATTCAGTTACCATCACGTTATCTAATGAACTTATTTTCAGGGAAAAGAATGCATGAAAAGATAGGTTATGAAGATTGGATGTTAAAGAAAGAATTAAAAAGCTCACAAGTGAAAACTTCAGGGTCATTTATTGTTATAAAAACCATTTAACATTTTGTTTTTCATCTTTCTATATACATATTTTACACTGGCTTACATGTTTGTAAAACTAAACATGGTAATTATTTAAGAACTAGTTTCATACCCAACAAGTTAAGCTTAAGAAAATCATTCACTACTACAAATGCCCACAATGTACCAAAAATAAACTTTTAGCTATATCCTGTTCAGGTAACTATGACATTCAGTGTTGGCACAACAGGAGGAGCTGTTGCTGTTATACCAGTTTCCATCTCGGCACTTTCACTCTTCTTAGAAAGCTTGAAGAGCTAGTGGGCAGCTCGCACACAAGAAAACAAAGAAAGAGAAGTAGAAAGTGACAACAGGGAAAACAAATGTTCCATAACTTTAAAACTCAGTACAAACAGTTTAAATACAAAAATGTTAGTTCTGCATTACTTTAAAATACATTTTTATTTTCTTCTTTTAAGTGGAAAATACTGATATTTCAGTCTTTAATAACTCACAAAATTTTAGTGTTAAGGGGGGAGAAAGAATTTACTTTCATTTTAGGAACATTTCCTTGCATTTACATACTTTCATTATTTAGATGTCTGGAAATAACAGAAATACTTTTCAGCAATCATGAACACAATTTTCCCTCACAGCAAACATCTGATAAACAGCTTTGACAACACACAGAATACAATACAGCAGCTGCAAACTTTGCTGAGAAATATTTGAAAAATTTGTCTTACATAATGAGAGAGAGCAAAGCTAATTCTTATTTGTACATTATTTTCTTGATAAAGGCCACTACAGATTGTAACTGCATAGAGAACAGCACATTTTCCTGTCATTGAGTTTGTTTCTACTTCAGCAATCAAATGTTTCTAAAGCTTACATATTATGTCTGGAGCAGTATGCAGTCCCACACTAATCTTACAACAACATAGGTAGAAGTAAAATGATTACCCGAGTATAACTTATAGGCTAGATTTCTTAGCGGTTATGCTGAGATTTTGTGATCTGCAGTTATACACTTTTAATTTTTTAGGATTTTTTTCCCTTGTGTGTACAAGAATGATTTTAAATGTGGAATTTACTTGCCAATTTATGAGATACAAATTAGCAAATAACTTTGAAACACACATGCAAATTTCTCTCATTACAAATAATCTTAAAAACCTTTGTTATATGTGAAATTGTCTATCATTGTACATTTTAAAATGCTTTGACTATCATGTAGCCCACTTCTTGGATCTAAGATCCACAGCCTCCAGTTCTGTGTACTCCAACTGAAAACACTCTGATTCCAACAAGGTGCATAATTTTGCAAATGTTAAAACTGGGCTAGACCAGGTAGCAGTAAAGATTTTATAGAAACAAGCCCATTAATATATGCATATTGACACACTTCAACCTTTTTTTACATCTCTCTTTTATATTGCTAATATTCCAGCAAGTTCTGCTGAATACTGACATGGGTCCTATAAACTTTTTTCTGAATGCACGGTGGGACAAGGAATATGTACACCATACATAGTGGCAAATGTGAGCTGGATCAAGCACGCAACACACATAGAGTTTAGAATCATTTATTTTGACTAGTGAGTGAGAATGCTGAACCTAGAGACATTTTAAATTACATAAACATCTGTGAAGACAGAGAATGTAGTTTTCCATATTATGTTGGTTGCCTTGTAACCTTCCCTCCAAATGTGTTTGTATTGTTTCCAGTGAATTGACCAATTCATGTTTTTTGCTGGTAGCTGTAACTTTTTATAGTGTTTGTATTGTTAATATTGTTTCTTGAGCAGTGAATTGACCAATTCGTGTTTTTTGCTAATAGATGTAACTTTTTATAGTGCTGGAGAAATTGATTTTATAGGAAATATTCCAAAAAATGTTTATGAATGTATAAATTCAATGTTAACAATATGTTCTAACATGACTTAGTGTGTTTAGCTCTATGCATACATAACCTGAGAATATGAGCACTTTTCTTTGAAGGTGATAAATTGTACAAGGGGCACGTGCATATGATGTACCAGGGGGCATCCCTTAGTACATTGTGTTCCTTGATACATGGATTCACATCTTTTTACTTTCTCTACTATGTGTAGTAAGTTGGGAAAGTATTGTATTCCACCCAAAAATTTGATACTGAGATTTCACCGGAAATACATGTTTTGAGACCCCCTGAATCCTAACAAAACATTTTTGGAAACATGTCTGTGTATATATGTGTGTGTGTGTGTGTGTGAACAGCATAACTCAGAAACAAACAGTTGGATAAACACCAAACTTGGTATTTAGGTTCAGTATCTTCCAGAGATGCGACACAAAGGTTTTCAAGAAAACCCCCCCACCCCAGAGTACCCTTTACATGGAACATTTTTCAAAAATGTTAATTTTCTCATATGTTTAAGATATTTTCATGACAAATGAAATGTATATCTCGAATTTTCTGGGAATGTCTCCAAAAGTATTCTTCATTGTGAACGACTTTTGCATAACTGGTAAACCATAAGAGATTGACAAAATTTTACTACACAAAAAATGTAGATCGCATTAAAATACAAAATTTATGTCATATACATTTTTTTTGTTGAGTGAACTATTTTCTAGATATTGCTTGTTATTCCCTTAAATTTTCCAATACTTTTTCTGAAATGGGAATTCATTATTCATTTTTTTTATGTCCTGGACATACAAAGAGAATGGAATGCGTCACATAGCAACCAGCTCTTAGAAGATTTGACTATTGCTTAAATACTACCATATTCTCCTTGCACTTACAAGAAAATTAGCAATAAGATTAACATATCGATTAACATAAGGCATATGGAGAATAAGTGTTTGTAAAAATAGTTTGTACAAGAGTAGAGAAAGTCATGTGAGTGTAACACATCAGATTTTTTATTTATTGAACTGCTTTTCTTGGGTGGAAAAAGTTTAATGCAGCAAAAATGGAATCAAGAGACCACCACCACAAAAAGATAAAATGGAAGCAGCCATGAGGGATATTATTGAAAGGAAGTTGTCTCTCCGAGAAGCTGCTAACAAGCATAAGATTTCAAAATGTACCATATGAACACATTTTGTTTATAGAGCAAGGACTGTTTTCTGCAACACAGAGTTACTTATAATCCTAATTTTTATGTCAAAAGGATATTCTCTAATGAAGATGATGATTTAGTTAATTATTTAAAACAGGCTGCTTATTTGCATTATGGTTTGACAACCTACTAGGCAAGGAAGCCTGCTTATGAATATGTTAGGAGCAATGATTATACCATAATGAGAAGAAAATCAAATTGCTGGAGAGAGTTGAATATGATTGTTCTGCCTACGTAATCCAGATTTACCATTACGAAAATCAGAAGCTCAAACTTGGCCCGTTCAACAGCATTTAATAAGAATACTGTTGAGTTTTTTAAAAAGCTACAAGAGTATTTTGAATCCAGCCACAGCATGTGAGGAATGCTGATGAAAGTGGGTGTTCTACCTTTCATGTTCCCCCCAAAATTCTTGCAGCAAGAGGTGCAAAACAGATTGGGAGTATGACAGGTGAGCGAGAGGAAAATGTGACTATAATTTCTGCAGTAAAAGCAATAGAAAATACTGTCCCTCCTTTGTTTGTATTCCCTAGAATTCATTTGAAACAAAACATACTCAAAGGTGCACTTTTTGGTTCAATAGGAGCAGTTAATCCAAGTGGTTGGTCAAACGAAGACATTCTTTTTCAATATTTTGAAAATTTTATCATGCATAAATTGAGTTTTATTTATGGATGCTCTTTAACTGCTATGGTCCTTAGTGTCCCTTTTTATATTGGGCATGAAAGACTTGAAATTTTTCTCAGAGGCCTCTTTATCAGACTTGAGGTTCTTTTAGTGCCATAAATCTACGACAAAGGACCACCAGCTTTACTTCCCTTTACGCCTGAAAAAAAATTGATTGCCCTCTGCCGAGTTTGAATTTTATCAAGCATGCAAAACCCAGCTGAGATGAACCACAAATTCTAGTTTTTGACAATCATGAGAACCATAGCTTATTAATATAATAAATAAAGCCAAGTAAAATGATCTCAGCCTCCTAACTTCACCTCCACATAATAGCCATAAGATGTAGCCCCTTGATAGCTGTTTTTTGACCTTTGAAGAACTATTATCACAAGGAGATGTATGACAAATGAATACCCCAGGTAATTTTGGAAAACATGACAATATATGATGTCTGTGAAATTGCAGGGAAAGCTTATGAATTTGCATTTACACCAAAGAACATAAAAAGGGGATTTGAAGTGACAGGAATTACTCCACGGAATGACACCATTTTAGTGACAGATTTCCTTCCTGCATATGTGACCAATTGCCTGATTTGTGAAATAAATGGGAATAATAAGTCTTCCCACATAAAGAAATTAAAGAACTGGATACTTCCGAGAAACCAGACACTCCACCAAATCCCAAACCTGGGCCCAAAGTCACACCAGAAATAGTCCACCTATTTCCTAAAGCTGCAGAGCACAGGCCTAGCAGCAGGAAAATTGGACGTAAGAAAAGGAAATCAACCATCTTAACTGATACACCCAATAAGGAGAAAATAGAAAACAGTAAGAATAAGGACAACAAATCAAATGTGAATAAAGAAAATAAGAGAGATAGATGAGCAGTGAGAACCCTTTTTAAAGAGGACAGTAGTGGTGGTGAAGATGTCTTCATACCAGCTGATAATGGCTCCAATGATGTAGACTTAGAAGATGAAGTAGGTACAACAATACTAGTTACAAAGATCAGAAGATTGTTCAAGAATTGAAAAAGATGATTATGTATTAGTGCAGTGTAAGGGCAAAAAAAAACAATACAAAATGACAGAGGAAGACAGAGAGGACTTTGAAATAAGATATTTAAAGCAATGCAAAAAATTGATCATTTCATCATAAATGAGGGGGCAGAAATCTTTTCTGTCCCTGCAAGAGAGTTATTTGCAAGTTACCAACACCAGTGCCTGCTGGTGGCACATATCTGAGCAAAAATCTACTGCATTTTCCAGTGGAATTCAATAACTTTAATTTAGGATACTGAAATATTATTAACATTCCATAGAACTATGTTTTTACTTTCTCTATTACGTATAGTTAAGTAGGGGAAGTATTGTATTCCACCCAAAAATTCGATATCGAAATTTCACTGGATATATATGTTTTGAGACCCCCTGAATCCAAAAAAAGTATTTTAGGAAACATGTCCGTGTGTGTGTCTGTGAACAGCATAACTCAGAAACAAATTTTTATATCCTGGACATGCAAAGAGAATGGAATGTGCCACATAGCAACCAGCTCTTAAAAGATTAACATGAAGCATGTGGAGAATAAGCATTTGTAAAAATAGTTTGTACAAGAGTAGAGAAAGTCATGTAACACATGAGATTTTTTACTTTTGTACAAATAATCTTATTATACTCTGTGAAGTGTATCCCTTGGTACATCATGGGTTTGTAGCAAGGGACAACTTGCAGTATATTACAAATTTTATTTTTAATGCTTAATGTACAATAATTTGAATGTAAATAATACTGTCTTGTAGCTAATAGATGAAGGTTAATAGAGTCACAGACATGTGTTGTAATTTTAAACACAAAATTCTTAAAAATTATTTTTAAAAAATTGTCCCTAGGTACAGCACTCTCCCTTATTATTAATTGAAAAGTAGATCTTGAGACTAACAAAGACTTATTTAAAAAAAAATCATATGAACATAAAGAGTGTACAGAAAATCTCTAACAAATGCAAGTGTTTCAACATTAGTGCTACATGGCATTTCTTCATTTCAATGTAATGATTTACAAGGGGATGCCAAGACATTTCTTGTTAATGCTTGTCAAACAAGCACATTACAGTTCTACAGTGCAAAGTGTGACACTTCAATCTTTAGCAGTTGCCAAGAGCTTTTTACTCTGCTGATTTTACATAGAGCCACACAGTACCCTTATAGGAAACACATGGAATGTCAAAAGAATATATGAAAACTGGTGACTCTTTTACTTGTCCATGATATCTCGTAAAATATGGATACATGGCAACTTCAACAGTGGCTTGGAAAGCTTTGAAGACTTAATTCTCCATTTCAAACCACTCTGCAATTGAAGAAAATAGATAATTACTGGATGAATCATAAGTACAGTCAGAATTTGTTTTAGAAATTCATCATAAGAGCTGATGAATATAGCAAGCAGACCCAGTACTATAAGTTTGTTTAATATAGTCATTCATTAATAATTATCATTACATTTGTTTAACACATTTAGCATCTGCCAGGATCATATTATCATCACTGGATGAAGTATTGTTCTACTGCATACTTGCCAATTTCCTTAAACTGAAACCCATAAATCTTTCCCTCGTCCAGTAAAGCGTAATCATTTTGTAATGACATGAAATTTAGAATGTGTAAAACAGTAGTGCAGTAAATGTACAAAAATTACATGTACAAAATGGGAAAATTAATGGAAAAATTACACGGGAAAACAAATATTGGAAAAATTACATGTACATAAATTTCATTTTATAAGAATCCTTGAAAATCTGATAGTACTGCTTCTTTCTGTCACATATGCTGAAATTCTTTCTCATACCAACTAAAACATGTATTATAAATAACTTAACCTATTGTACAAATTTTCTTGCCAGCTATACTACTCCTTTTGCCTGGCACCCTGGCCTTCTGGCTCATCTTAACATCCCTTGCTGCCTTTCTTATCTCTCTTACTTTTCTAATCCATTTCCCTTTTACTTTCTTTAGAAACTCCCCCCTATTCTTATTTTACTTTTCTTCTTAACATTTTAATTGCTACCATTTTTCCATCCATTTTTTCCCATTTATCTTCCCATACTTCTCTTCTCCATTCTGCCAATTCTTTGCTTTCTGTCATATAATGCTGTGTGCTTTCATTACCTCGCATAATTCACAAATTCCGTTTTTTCTGCCTCTTAGTCCTCTCAGATACAATGATCCTGTTCTCATCCATGCAAACGCTTCTTTTTCCTCTCTATTGCAATACTCCACATACCCTTCTCTTCCCCATTTCCTTTTTAATAATCTATAAAACCCTAGTGATTTTTTATTCTCTAAGCTTCCCAGATCTCTCGTCTTTCTATGTCCTCCACTCTATTTCTTACTGTTATCCAGAGGCCATTACTATTTCTTTCTCCTGCTCTCCAAATATCTCCCATTCCTATCTTCTCCATAATTTTTTCTACCCCTATCCACCAAAAAACATGTATTAAAGCAAAGAACACCACTTTCTAGGCTATCAGAGTTCTAATCCATATTTTACACTTTATAACATGAACTATAAATAAAAGAGTCACAAAAAAAATGGGAAACATATCTTGCAGCTATAGAATACAAATAAGAGAAACAATTTAAGTGAGGGAGTTGACTTTATAATTCATGTCACCCATTGTGAATGTTCACACCCATTTAATGCTGCTTACTGGAGGTCTCTAGTATTGCAATCAAATTTTAAATCTGCACGCTATGCATTTTGTTACAGCCCAGTTAAGGGAGAATCATGACTTTTTAGGAATAATACTGGATAAACATTTCACATGAGACAAATAGATAAAGTCTGCAACAAAGTAAGTTCAAGTATATTCTTATTAAAAAGAATGGCAAAAATCATTAATATAAGCATATTAATATCTATTATGGATTAATATATCCACATTTGTCATATGGATTACAGTTTGGGGACAAAGCACTACTAATTACACCAAAAAACTTTTTATATTACAGAAAAGAGCAACTAAGGTAATGTTAGATCTAAATCCACAGGAATCTTGCAGAAATTACTTCAGAAAATTAAACATTCTTACTTTGTACTCTCTGTATATCTTTGAGGTGATAATGTATCTTAATCATAATGTAAATCATACAAAAATTAACATCCAGATTCATGACCATTTCACTTGAGCTAACACACATTTCCATATAACTTTACATAGATTACAATTGTTCAAGATGAAACCCACTGTTGGCAGTTGTATGTTTTTAAATAAACTAACAATATATGTTCAACAAATAAAAGATTTAAAACAAATTAAAAGGGAACTGAAAAATATATGGCACAAGGATGTTATTATTCAACAGATAAATATATAAATTATTAAATTTTAGTACTATTGCGTTTTTGTAGTATACACTATTAAATTTTTCTATTCGGCAAAACTCTACATATTAACTAAAGGACAAACCCATTACATACTTTTCCTTGTAACAGCTTGTAAACACATAGAACTTAATGTATTGTACTGTATAATGTAGCTTCTTTTGTACTTTGCCATTTCTTGGCAATCCCATGCATTCATGTCATTTTAATCGGCAGTTAAATGAATGAAATGATCGTAATAAAGGAATGGAACACAGATAAGCTCTGGCTGATCAATATACCAAATAGTGTGGTACATCCAGTCTGTAACCTTGCGTTACAATATAGCAATAGAATTCAATACTTGTCTGAGGTGAAAGTCTGTAACACTTTAAATTTCCCCACAACACAGCAAAAATGCTTCCTTTGCCATTAGGTTGATAAAGGGACTCTGCTCCCGTAAATTTTACAGGCAAACCATGAAAGTTAGTATGATACTGACATGTGGCTATCTATTTAACCATCCTGGCTCAGGATAAAACCTGCAACCTTTGACCCAGAACCTGCGCTGAACCAGCTGCATCACCCAGGATATAATTCAATCCTGGGATAGCTAAAACTGAAAGGTAACATATCTAAAGCAGCAAGGCACTGTTTTACGTTTGCAGATACCATTATTACAGTATCAATAAGGAATGCTCCGACAGAAATGACAAAACATTTAAATTACATGAAAACAAACTGGAAGATCTAAAAACAGATGACTTTAGAGTTAAAACTGTTCCACCTCTTGGAACTATGATAAATTCACACAACTTGAAAGAAGAGGAAATAAACAATCCAAGGAAATTAAGTTTACTATGCAAATATAATGTTATTTACAATTAACATTTAACTGCAAAACCAAGAATATTTTAACATATTTCGTACAGTAAGCAATATAAGACATTTAAATTAGACTCATTTCAGAAAGGTGTGGAACTACTTTGTCATTAGGGTTTCTGAGAAAGTATGAGACATTTAACAACTAAGACATGTAACTGCTGTAGCGTAATGTATCTGAGGGCTACATAGCTCAATTAGTGAAAATCTTGGTTTTTTAATGTATCACTTTAACATCTAGGTGACATCACACTGGTTACCTTATGTTTCAACATATACCAGACAGATAGCCTTAGTTGCATAAGTCACCTTTCTGTACCATCTGTATGAGTAACTTGCTTACACATGACCTTAGTTGCATAATTGCTTCCTGTGCCACGTAATCTCTTGCTATTGATTTGTGAGAAGGCAGACTTTTGATTGTGTTTAATGCACATTCTTACTTCATACTGCTTTACAGGCAGTGATACTGGTGGTATATAAATGAAATACAATTGGAAAAGAAAATTTGGGAGGGAAGCCAAGTTTAAGGTACCTCCAGGCTTTGCCAGTTATGAGGAAAACCTATCTGGTCCTGGTGGGACTGAAACACAGTCCTTGCATTCACAAGTCCATGCCTCAATCACCTTGTGTCAGTACTTTTGTAATAGTGACTTACTGTTCTGCAGGTAATATAATTCTACTCTGTGTGATGCCAGATTACCTTAGTTCCACAGTTACCTTCCTGTACCATCTATTTTATTTATTTTTTTCTGTGGGTGGAAATTTAGGTCTTGTTATTGATTATCCAATTCAGCATTTACCTTGCAATTGAGGGAAGCTATGAAAAAAAAATAAAATCTGTCAGACTGCCCAATATGCAGCACTTGAACTTTCAACCCTTTGAATGTAATTTATAGATGCTACTGCACGAGTCATTTCGTTCAGAGGGTATCACTGTTAACTTCTGCTTTCATATCAATTTTGTAGTGCTCCTAAAGAGTGGTAATGACACAAAAAGAAGCCCCCAGTTTAGGAGCTTCATCTTTCAGGAATCTTAATTTAGGGGCAAGTTTGTATACCTAAACATTTACAGACATTCATGTTTAACAGCCTATAAATCAGACACATTAAGGCAATCATGGCAGGGAAATAATTACTATTCAATTCTTAATTTTGGAACTAGCTTCTTATATATGGATGCATGCATAGAGAAAACAGGGGTCATTTAAATGGTTAGCCCATTGGTTTAAGTGCTGCAATAAATGGCTCAAACAATGTGATGATAAACAGTAACAACAGCACGAGTGGATACTGCAACACCTTGTAGACAAAAGACTTTAGTATTCGAGAGGAACATGTTGAGAAACATATGTGGAATCAGTTAAAGGAGAAGAGAAAAGAAGACTCTTGTGTAGGAGCCATTAGAATGAAAAACAGTATCATAAATTTTACCAACACACAGAGTTTAAATGGTATGTAGGATGTTAGATATGAAACAACAATCAATATAAGGTATAAAAGATGTCAATTTTTCCCTTTAAAAGATCCATCTGGATAAAGCAATACCTAATCTAATGATACTGGATTAAGGAAATTTTACTGTATTTTCAAATCATACTATGTATATAATATACTTATTTTTAACCACATACTCTTTCTTCTGCTAAAATTAAACCAGATGGAGAGAATACAAAGACTTACACTCCATTGTTTTTAACATATTTTCAACAAAACCATCTTTGACACATTCTGGAAGCAAACACTATTCTCTCTTTTATGACACAACTACATTTGCAGTTATTGTGGCCTGATTAGCATTGCTCCCTCAATATTTAAAATGTCTTTCAACAGTCTATAAATGTTTTAAAAGTGAAAGAGTAATTTTCAAACCCTGGTAAAGGGCTAGTACATAGTTTTCAACACCTGTGATTCTGAACTTAATACAATAGATTGAAAATGGAATGAATTGTTTTACTAATATACAGAGTTTCTCACATACGAGATGGCTGGTTGAAACACACATACACTGACAGACCAGTGAACTCATATGTGATAATCACAGTATTTATGTCTTTTGAGCATCAGTAGTTTCCAATTCTATACTATGTGCTCACCATAACAGTATTATTAAAAAGTAGATTGTTGTTAACACAAAAAGAAACAGCAATTATGGTACAAAAAACATTAATACTCAATACGTCACAGCTTAAGGAACAACAAACATATTTGTTCCATTTTGAGTGGTTTTTAACACTTTTCTTACAATCAATGATACTGGCCTTCTGCCAGGCCTGGAGAAAAGGTAACATTTAACACATTTCTGTGCTAAAACATTGAGGTTTACAAAATGCAAAGATAATCATACATGCACATTACATATAGTTCCACCATGTGCAGCATTTTGCACATACAGAGCTTTTGTTTTAACACATGGCCATATTATGGGGAATTGCTTGCTCTGCACTGCAATGTTTCTGTTTTTCTTCCACTTTCCCTCTATCCCGTATACCACCTATCAGTTGACAAAGTCTTGGTACATAGACTGATACATTGTAAGACCAAATGTTTCCCTGTTAGTACTGTTTTAATGCCAAAAAGTCTGTATACTTTAACACTCTGAATCTTCACGTATGATTCCTATGTGACAACAAACTCTTGTAGAGAAGTGAGATGGCAATTTATACACAGATTTCCTGATGTTCATATGCCTCGCAGAGAAATTTAGGGAAACAAGATCTATTCTTGATAAGAAACTAAAAGTAAATCGGCTTGTTCTTACAGAGGAAAAACTCGACATCAAAGAAAACTTAGAACAAAGTTCAAAGAAATCTCTAACAAATCTTGCACAGAAATCAGGAATTTCCAAACTTTGGCATGATTTGCCACTAAACTTTTACAATTAAAACCCTATAAGAAAACTATACTTCAGGAATTCCAACTACACAATAATGTGAGCAAACTTAATTTCTGATTGGTAGTTGGATATTGTTAATGTTTGATCTGTTGACCCGCAATTATTATTATTTTTTTTTGGGGGGGGCAGATGAAGCATGGTTTTATTTACATGCCCATGAAGAATTAAAGAGTGTTAATGCAAATTTTCTTAAAAGATATGAAGAGATGCGAGGCAGCACACGGACATCATTTCCAACATCTGCTATGACAAAAGTATGTGGTTACTGTAGTTATAATTTGCATGAGAAACCTATTGCTTGAATTTGAGCAGCTATTGATATTTGACTCCACTGGCAAACGGTCTGCTTCCTGGTGGCAAGAAAATTCCTGTTAGGCCAATCACGTGTCAAAACAAAGGCTCTATTTAAGTGTATGGTGTCAAACTGTGTAAATTTCAGCACAATGCTAATTGCGCAAAGTGTGCACGACTGTAAGAATTAATGTGCAGCTTGACATACCTCTGAAACAACAGCTCTGATGACTGGTTGCATATTCCAAAATATTGCATACTTACGAGATATCAGCGCCAAAAACATTGCTTCACCTTGTTTTCTTGAAATGAGATAGCTATCTTCTTTAGAGCATCCTTTCTTTGCTTAATGAAATCCTGTTTTTGGTCTCCATACCACTGTGGTTATGTTGATTTTAACTAGCCATTATGAACCATCTGCATTTGTTCTGTGAATTTTTATGCTAATATTAAATGTGGCCATTCTGGTGTTTTGGAAATTTCAATTTTGCCTATAAAATGATCAGTAAAAATCATTTTAAATATTCCTTTCCAATTACCAGAATTGAAAATCACTCTTGTGCATTATCAAAATAATTTTGAATAAGAAAAGAGCTGAAACAGGTTTAGGTTCTGAAATGTGAGGAAGTTCATCTTCCTATTTGTTCCAAAATGCAAGTTAACAGATTACCCTTCAACAAGAACCATTACACAATTATCTCAGAGTGAGAATGGTGCCTCAGTTTTAACAGTGTATCAATACAAATAAAATAATTTTTAGAAACTCTCAATTGGTACACCACACAAGGGAGGAGATCACTTTATAACATTCAATTATTTTTAAGTGATTTGTCTTTTAGGTTAATTTACATTAACAAGCACTATGTAAAAGAATAAAATTAAGATTAAGAAGAACAAAACTTAACTCAGGTTCTGAACAGTAAAATTGTTAGAAAAACTAGCAGTCTTTGGGTATTTCCATGTGAGGTGCATGTGAAGAATAAAATTAATCCTCACAAATAAGTAAGAAGAGTGCCTAGCTCAAATCCCAACATTTGATGCCTCCACCATGCGGGAGGGTTTAGGGGGCAGTCCCATAGTCCAGTGCTCCGCGTCCTCTCCCGCGACCTCTCCCCCTGCCTCTGCCCCGCCCCCTCCCCCGCCCCCGTCACCTACGTCCCTCTGGCATCCCTATGTTGCTTGTAGTTTTCTCCAGATAGGCCAGTGGACCTTGAAGAACTCCACCTGGACCTTGTGTAGGGAAGCCAGGGGGGCCGCGAGGTCCCGCAGACTGCTGCATGAACATGGCCTGCTGTGGGGACACCATTGGTCCAGGACCACCGCTTCCTGATGCTACAGAAATTCCTGGTGGACCCTGAAATCAAATGCATGCCGTTTCAGTGAGAAACCCACATGGGGCTCACTGAAACACCCACAAGAAAATAAAAATACAAAATAAATCATAAAGAAAACAAATATACTCAAAGTAAATTTACTTGGTCAAAATAAAAGTATTCATTTCACTAACACAATAAAACTATAGGAAAGAATGAACACAATCTAAAAAGAATCTATTAATTATAATAAATTATGCAGAAATGTGAAGAAAATAACATTACAGATGGGAAGGAAATAAAACTTCAGACATAAAATAAGAAACTTAGGCTTAGAAAGTGATTGTGATTTATGCCACACACAAAGAAATTGAAATCTTTAGAGCTTTGGGTTTGTTTTCACAAACATGAAAATAACCTAATTTATTATATCAAGCCTAAATAATAACAAACAGTTTTCATAACTTACTTACATTCTTGGGTTGTTAAAATTTAAGTTGTAACCCTCAATCCAACATCAAAATAAAAGCACATGTAATTTAACCTTTTTTTCAACTTTCATGCAGCTGATGTTAGTTGTTTCTCCAAAGAACCACCGTAACACACTGTCAAGCAGAGAAAGTATAGCACTTGGAATTTTATTGGCAATATAATAAAAATTAATGTTACATTATATGCTGAATTATTGAAAGTGATTTAACAACTGTGAAACTTTTTAGCACATTGAAATTGTGAGTGAATTGATGACACTTTAGTTTGACTTGCTATTTTCGCTCAGAACATGTTTCAAAGACGTTTGTCTCCATCATCAGCTGTATGTCCACTACATTGTAGAACATCACCGAAAAATGTTCCGAGTGAAAACTTAATATGTATTAAATAAATAATAAAAAAAGAAATAGGGAACCACTTTCAAGTAAGTTTCAGATATATTTTAAACAGAGCCAAAAACATACATTTTGGATTCCTGGTAAATCATGGCAGTGGGCCCCACATTCCTAAGTTGGTCACAAAGTCCCATATTTTATTCAATAACAGGAATAAGCAAGAGGTACGCAAGTCTGTTACACAATACACTGTCTCAAAGAAATAAATCATCACAAATTCTGAAAAGGCTCCAGGCACAATTTGGGGATGAAATGTTTACTTAAAAGACAAGAGACTTTCGACGAGATGAGGGGCTATGGAAAGTGAGCCCTACCAATGATGTCCATGGAGAAGCATTGCAAGAAAAGTCCTTAGAACATGTTTAGGAACTTCAAAGCATCTTGGTGGTAGATTTTCTTCAGGAATGAAGAACAATAAATGCGATCTACTATACTCTATTTGGCCAAGAAAGGATCCTGGTGTAAAAGCCTTTGCCGCAGCATTCATTTCAAGGCAATGAAAATAGTTTGCTACTGCACTGCATGTATTATCACTTTTGTATTTCAAATAATAAAGACGGTGGTTAAGCATATTTTTATAATTACTTCATTTAAATGAAACTTAAAAATCATTAACTTGTATTTATTATCATGCTCATGCAGCCATCAGCATTTCTGCATTTTTTGCTGGAACGAGCAATGATAGTGCTAATCAATATTGTTTATGTTGCGATCATGGCTTGATTTTGTAGCAGAATAGTAAATTAAACATAGAAGTGTCAAATCCCTTAAAAGTGGTGAAAAAGCCATAGCTTTGAATGTATTCAATATTTGTTTGAGCATTATAACAACCATGCTGTTAAGGATGTCATTAAATTAACATTGAAAGCAACTGCTGTATCTGTGAATGCTTTACGACCAAGTTGTAGACAGGCTGGTTATGAACATGGAAGAAGATTAAGCAATACTTATCACCACTTCTGATTCCGAGCTGGGTGTCACACATTACCCAAGGACTCCGATTAACATATGTTTCTAATAATAAAAGATATTTCATAATATTTCATGTTGAATTAGTATGTTTAGCTTAACAAGTATAGGGGTATGTATTTCTTTAATACTGTGCTGATGCAGTGAAAGATATCACATGGTTAAGATAACACTGGGAGGTAACAATGCTAATTTCTTAAGCTCCCAAAAGCAAGTCGCAGAACAGTTGGCTGCATTAACGAGATATCAAGTGCCAAGTGATGCTATGTGCAGACCCACTCTCAGGCCAGAAAGATTATAGTGCCATATTCTGCACGAGATTAAAGGTATCACAATAGGTGAAGCTGGCAACCAATCTGAAATGTGATTCTTCACTACAACAATAATGCAGAACTATATGCTGCAGTGTTAATGTGTCAAAAGTTGGTTAGAATATACTTCTTTACAACTACCACTTGTTTGGACTGCCTAGAGCTTTGGGGAAAGGCAACAATTCAATGATGCATCGTTAGAAGGATTTGTGCACCACTGGTTGCAAACATACAAGAAATGCATTTAAAATGCTGCTAATCCATTGGGAAAAATGTATTTCAAAAGCACAAGACTATGCGCAAAAGTTCTATAGGATTATTGTACCCTTTTATTGGCTCATTACATTAGGAAAATGATCCTCTTTATATGTGATCCACCCTTGTAATAATAGTGGGCCAGTTCATTCCTGTGAACTATGTCATTCATGAAGCCTTATAAAGCTGATGAATTAGTCATTCAAGAGCCACTTCACTTATAACGTACTGGTTCACAACAACTGAGAACAGAAACCAGAATAAGAACAACAAAGTTAAAATATGATACATGTATTACAATGTGAGTGTTAACAGTTAACAAGAATTTTACTGGATTCCGGAACAGCATATATTAGATCCATATTGTGCATTATCTACCTTTTCATTGCAGAAGTTATTCCAGGCATTCCAGAAGTTATTCTAGGTTTTGTGACCTAAAACAACTGCTTTAGCTCTCTCTCTCTAGTTGCAAGCTGGGAAAATCAAAACGAAAGGCATTACAGCAAATGGTGTCCTGGCTCCCTCAGATTCATTGAATTTTGATTCTTCCAATGAAAGCGCCACTTGTAGTTTGTTCATACACAACGCAAAAGTGAGTATTACCTCAAAAAACAACAATAAAAAATTTATTGAAGAAAGAGTGAGTCGACTCAAGATACTCTTTGCTCCACTTACTACATATTATATGCAGGACACGTTTCGTGAGGCATTCCCCACATCTTCCGCTCTTTCTTCACTATATTTGAATGCTTCACTGTGTGTAAGTTCTAAGTTTTCAAGAAACTCTGAATAAAAAATTTACAAAGAACAGCAAAAATTATAGAAATTAACAAAAACTCTAATGTACACTATTAAAAAGGAATGGTGCTTGATAGGTCACTTCCCTAGAGGAATTGGGAAATAGTAATGGCTCTGCGTGTAGAAAATAATTATCAAATTTTGAGATTGGCTAAAGTGTATTAAACTGGCTGAATTGGAAGCAAATGAAAAAATAACACTTGTCAGTTACAAACAAATAAATTCCTAATGCACAAAATAAACTTTCCATTTTGCTATAATGATTAATACTTATTTCTCTATATTCAACATTACATAATTGAATTACATATATTTTAAACTATAATAATAATAATTCATAATATTGGCTGGGCCTGTAGCTCAGTCGGTAGAGCAACTGCCTGCTGTGCTAGGGGTCCCGGGTTCAATTCCCATCTTGGGGAGTGGGAATGTTTCTCTAGCCAAGATTATTCCTTATCCTCCCTAGAGTCTGGAAGTATGAATGAGTGTATGATCTAATGATTAAAAACCAAAGTACAAGAAACCCAACGACAAAAGTTACATTGCCAATAGGCAATAAGTTCCAAAGGAAAGGCCGCTGATAAGACCAATGTAGTTAAAAGCAGGGTATAAATGGGACTACTTAAAAAAATCATAATATTAGGCTATTTACGCTATAAATTCACTACTTGGTTGCTTGTCTAAGCTAATCTATAGTCTTAATACACACAACTCCTGATTTTCCATGTATTGATGAACCACTGTGTACTTGCTTACATTATTTGTCTATTTTTTCTGCCTTTCATCCCATCTTCTTTTTAGTCATTCTTAACCATTTCTCTTTGACCTTACCCAAATAGTTACCCATAGCTTTTATATTTTTATCCCCTTTTGCAGTCAGAATTTTCCTTATTAATACTTTCCCATCCAAGTGTTTCCATTTCTGTTGCCAAAATTGCTCTCTCCATGTTTTTTTTTTGACTGCAGTAAAATAAACAGTGGAAATTTGTGTTCACTTCCCCACACATTGGACATTTTACCAAATCCTCGTCATGCCTTTTCTAAGTTTCTAACTCCTGTTCTCACCCATGCAAGTCCTTCTCATCCCAATTTATTACAAATCTCTATGTGCTTTTCCTTCTCCCATACTGTTTTTATTTCCCTGTATATCCTTAAGGAGCTTTTCCCTCTTGTACTGCCAAAGGTATCTGTCTGTTAATATCTTCCAGCCTTAATTCTGCTTCTTTCCAAAAGCCTCTAATGCAATATTCTGCATTTGTCCATGTATCTCCCATACCTATCTGTTACATAACTTCCTGAATTTTTAATAACTATGACCCTTTCCATTTACTGTTCTTTTGTATATAAAATAGTCTTTGATAATATCACTATATTCTGATTGGAAATTCTATATAAATATTTCATAGCTCTTGTGAAAATTTTGATCTTGGTGGAGTACTTACCAAGTTCTAACTATGCAACCCCATTTGGTGGTGCTATCGGTAGATGTAAAACATATTTCCAAAAGGATCTATTGAATCTCTCCAAGCATCATTTGCTCCCTATATCTCTCCCCATTCAACATCTTGCTTCCTACTGTGGCAGTGTAAATTCTTTCAAGCCATTTGAGATTTATGTTCCACTTTGCTATCAATATCATATTCAATATGTATTTCTGTTCTCATTCCTGGGGTATTGTAAAACAGAATGCTCCATGTTTTGCTTTTTGTTCTAGTTTCTGTTCCATTCTCAGTTTGTTATGAACCTGCCTTATATCTCATTCAAGCACAAGATCGACAAATTAGACAGACATGTGTCTTCTGTAATAATTGACCAAATTTTATCCTTGCTCTCCAAATATATGGTGAGGAAAAATTTACATTCCAGAATGCTCACATTCTCATTAAATACTTATAGCTCTACTTTTCATGCTAGCCAAGCTGCCAATTCTTAGCTGGTAATAATGAAACAGCAACAACAAGTAAACTGTGAGTGTTATATGTGAGAAATGTGGAGTCTTTCAACTACCATTTAAAAAATGGTTAGTTCGCAGATCTTGTGAGTGAAGTGTTCAACTAAACTACCCATTACTAAAAAGAAAATGACAATGACAAATAATATTAACAGCAAGTAACACAAGAGAACACAATTATGCAGCAAACCTCAACTTTAGAAAAATGTGAAATAAACAATTGTTTTTCTTCCTTAATTCTGACCCTCAAGATGCGACTATTGAATTTCATGTAGACTGCGAACACCACCACTAAGTACTTCAGAAAAGAAACTGCAAATACTATAGAATTATTAAAGAACTGCAAACATGAATCAGTTCTCTTGATAATTTGCTAGCATTCTGCGTGCTAGTATGAACTTCATATTGCAAATAAGATAAGGAAAAGAAGATATTACAACACACAATTACTCCTATTACAACTTCCCAAGCACTAAATATAAGCTCATTTATTTTTCATTTATTGTGTTAGTTTATGCTATTTTCCCAATAGACTATGCATTAGGTTTTGCAGATCTGCATAGTACCTTTAGTGTGCAGGATGGAAATCAAAGCACTGGACATAGGGATTTAACATGGGAATTTGGTTTTTCTGTAATACTCCCTCCCTGTTAATTTCAAAGAGAAATTTTACAAGTCTATTGCAATAAGAGTTAAAAAGCTTATGTATTACATTCACTTGACTTTCTTTAAACATTCAAAAAAATATTCTTACACAAGCCTATTCTTTTATCTACATCATGTTCATTGAGATAAGCACTTTTAGAAATGTTTTATTATATATTTTCTTGTAGGTAGAATGGAAACGGGAAAACAGTAGGCTTTAAGTAATAGTCAAATATTTTAAGAGCTGGTTGCTATGTGATGGCTTTGAAATTCAGTTCTCTTTTGCATGACCAGGAGAAAAGTATAAGTGTTGGAAAATTCAAACCAATAACAAGGAATGTCTCAGAAATAGTTAATTCACAAACAAAAGAAAGAAAAAATTTAACTTTAATGTAAGCTTTAATGAGATCTACATTTTTTTGTGTAGTAAGCTTTTGTCTATCTCTTGCAGTTTACCAGTTATACAAAAGTAATCCAGAATGAAGAGGATTTCAGAGGCTATTTCCAAAAAAATTCAAGATATACATTTCATTTGTCATGAAAATATCTTAACCATATGTCATTTTAATCAAAATCACTAGTCATTTTTAAGAATATAACAATTTTCCATGTAAAGAGTAGTTTGGTGGGGGGACATTTTGTCATGTTCTTGGAAGATGGAGAACTTAATTGTCAAGTTTGGTATTTAACCAAATATTTTATTTTGAGTTATGCTGTTCACAGAACACAAGGACCTTTTTTGGGTTCAGGGTACCTCAAAACATATATTTCCACTGAAATCTTCACATCAAACTTTAATACACATAATAGGTAGAAATGGTATTGCATTACACCCAAAAATCCAATACCAAGATTTCACTGGAAATACATGTTTTTAGGGCCCTTGAATAAAAATAGATTTTTAGAAAAAGGTGTGTGTGCGTGCATGTGTGTGTGTGTAAACAGCATAACTCAAAAATGACAAGTTGGATAAATACCAAATTTAGTATTTAAGTTCATCACCTTCCAAAGATGTGATACAAAAATTTTCAAGAAAACTCCTCTATCCAAAATTATTCTTTACATGCAACATTTAAAAAAAAGAAATTATTTTCTAAAAAATTGTTCTAACGATTTTTAATAAAATACCATACAGTAAAGATATTTTACATGACAAATAAAATATTTATCTTGAATTTTCTGGGAATAGCCAGTGAAGTCTCCTTCATTCGGAAGGAATGTTGTATAATCATGTATAATTGGTAAACCTTAAATGATAAGATGAAAATGCACTACACAAAAAGGTAGATCTCTTTAAAACACACAATTTATTTCAAACAACTTTTTTTGTGGCATAAGTCATTTCCAAGATATGTTATTAATGGTTTGAATTGTTCAATACTTAGTCAATATTCAGCTGCTTCCCGAGATTGCATGGAAGGAGTATGCAATTTTAAGGCCAGCATATAGCATTCATTTCTTAAGCGACTGACTATTTCTATTCTCTTTACGTCCTAATGAAATGTGTAATGAAGCTACTTCTCCAAACGTTGATAGATTAAAATAAAGTAGATAGAAAAAAAGTCTGAAGTGATACATTCACATGACTTTCTCTACCCTCTATCACTTATTAGTGGGTATACAAATTACACTGGTCAGCATTGATTCTGCGGTATAAAGGAAAATATGTGACTATAGTGGAAATCGGTGCCCTGAATTAAAAAATAAAGTCCATTTTTGGCTATCACATCTAGTTTTCATATGTGTATATATGTCTATGAAGCTAAATTCATTCAGCTTATTGCTACGTTTCATTTTCTACGTTGGTTTTCTTCCTAATCGCCTCACTTCCATTCTCCCTTATCACCAGAAGTTTATTTATGTTTATATTCCCAGCACTTATCAGTTTTGTTCTATGGGTCAGATCTGTCTTCTTGTGAGGTATTTATATTTACATTTACAGCTAACATAGATCTCAACTTTAATGAGCTGAAAACTTGTGTTAATATACATGTTCATCTTCTATAAGTGTAGTGCTAAAATAAAAGTTTGAGTATGACTTCTACATTAGGATTACATAGGAGACAGTGTCTACTAAGTTCTCAGAAGTTTTCTTACATTTGTGGGTGTTACATATCTGATGGGAAGGTACGTAAAATAGACTTGCAAGCAACAAAACTATATTATTCATATTTCAAAGAGAAAGTTGACCAAGATAAATTGTTCGTGTCTCATATTGTGTGTAACAGTTGTGTTGAGGGATTACGTTATTGGTATGAAGGAAAACGGAAGGTAATGTCATTTGCCAAACCAATGATATGGAGAGAGCAGCAGAATCACCAGACGATTGTTACTTTTGCATGTGCAAAGTTGCTGGCTACAATAACAAAAAATAAGGCAGGAATTAAATATCCAAATTTGAATTCAGCTACACGGCCTATTCCTCATGGACCTGAACTACCCATACCTACACCACCAGCACATCTCAATTTTAGTGAATCTGAAAGCAGCTCCATGACTTCAGACAATGAGTTGGCTTCTGATCCAGAAGAATTTGACAATTCACCACAACAGTTTAATCAATTTGAATTAAATGATTTAGTGAGGGATTTAGGCTTCAAAACAAAAAAGTGAATTACTGGGCTCAAGACTACAGGAAAAGAATTTATCATCACCTGGCGTTACACTTTCGTGGTATAGGAATCGTGAAATACAGTTCCACAAGATCAATTTGCGTTTTGTGTGGATGTGTGTAATCTTATTCAACAGTTGGGCAGGGAAGCATATGAGCCAAGAAACTGGTACATTTTTATTGATTCTTCCAAACAAGTTCTTAAGGCATTATCACTTTGTAATGGCAGCAAGTTAGCTTCAATACTGCTTGCACATTCTACAAACCTAAGAGAATCCTATGAAACTCTGAAGCATGTTCTTGAGAAAATTAAGTAGTGCGACCATGAGTGGCAAATATGTGGTGTTTGAGTCTGTTCTAGAACAACAGGGAGGATACACAAAATCCCCTTGATCTTCTTTGTGAATGGGATAGCAGGGCGAGGGACAAACATTGGGAAACTGACCAATGGCCTGAGAGACAGCAACTGGAACCTGGATAAAAGAAATGTTACTAAAGTGCCTCTCGTTGAATGTCAAAAAACTCCATTGCACATAAAGCCTGGCATTATGAAACAATTTGTGAAAGCACTTGACAAAAGTTGCCCTTGCTTCTAGTACTTGCGTACAAAATATCCATCATTGTCACAGGCTAAAATCAGTGAGGTAGAGTCGTCCTCCATGGTTACCATGCTGTTCCCGAGGTCACGGGTTCAAACCCAGCGGAGGGCGATGGATTTTTTGGGTATAAAAATCCTTAGCATGGCTTCCTTTGGGAGGGAAGTAAAACCAGTGGTACCGTGTTGTAGATTTATGGCATGTAAAAGAACCTCAAGCCTGATAAAGAGGCTTCTGGGCAAAATCTCCGGTCTTTCACACTCAATATAGAATAGGACGCTAAGGACCACAGCATTTAAAGAGCGTCCATAAATAAAACTCAATGTTTTTTAGAGAGGGAGTATTTGATGGACCACAGATAAGGAAACTGATGAAAGGTGTTAATCTTACCAGTTCTATAAATGAAATTAAAAAATATGCATGGAATGGATTCAGAGAGGTTGTTAAGAAATTTCTGGGCAATATGAAAGACCCTCAATACAAAGAAATTGTCAGAATTATGCTGGAAAATTTCAGACTGCTTGGCTGTAATATGAGTTTGAAGCTTCATTTCCTCAGGTCACATCTTGACTACTTCCTGTCGAATTTAGGAGCTGTCACTGAAGAGCAAGGTGAAAGGTTTCACCAGGACTTGACAGATGTTGGACGTTATCAGGACGTAGGGACGTTGGGAAGTACATATGATGGCCGATTACTGCTGGTGTCTTGCATATGACGAACCTACTGAGAACACTCGAGAAACTCGCGTACATAGAAGTTCCATGGGAAAAGAAAAAGTGGTGCACAATATAACACACATTCTCAAATTCAGGTATGCTTTCATATTCTTATTCTTTATTTTCTTTAAAAGTTGCATATGAGTATGTAATATTTTTGCAAATTTTACAATTATATTTTCATTGAACATTGTCATATTGCCAAAATGAGATGTGCTATGGTAAAACGGAATGCATTTTTTAAGTCTGTGTACCGGAATTAGTAAACGTCGCCTATTTTTAATTGTACCGCAGAAAAAATGTATTAATTTGTAACCTAGTGTTATTCTTACTCAAGCATATTTTTCTACCTACTACATTATAATCCAAAAACCTTTGCAGAAATGCTATATTACATATTTCATTATAGATACAAACATGATATTCAAATGTTTAAGAACTGGACGCCATATGCTGGCTTTAAAATTCCATACTGTTTCCATGCAATCGCAAGAAACAACTGAATGTTGAAAGGACTTTAAAGAATGATCACGAAATGAACAATTTTAATCTTTAATGTTGGATATCTCAGAAATGGCTTACGCCACAAAAAACTTATTTTAAATAAATTGTGTGTTTTAAAGAGATGTACATTTTTTGTGTAGTATGTTTTTGTCTATCACTTAACGCTTACCACTTACACAAGATTATACAAAATTCCTTCTGAATTAAGAGGACTTCACAGACTATACCCGAAAATTCAAGATACACATTTTATTTCTTAAGTAAATATCTTTCGTATATAGCATTTTAATCAAAATTGTTACAGCCATTTTTTTAGAAAATTAAAAGTTTAAAAGAATAATCCATGTAAAGGGTAGTTTGGGGTGGGTGGAGTTTGTTGAAAATTTTTGTGTCACATCTTTGGAAGATATCAAACCTAAATACTAAGTTTGGTAGTTATTCGACTTTTTGTTTTTGAGTTATGGTGTTCACAGTCAGACTGACACAGACACGGACATGTTTTCAAAAATGCTTTATTTGGATTCAGGGGGCCTCAAAACATCTATTTCCGGTGAAATCTCAGTATCAAATTTTTGGGTGGAATGCAATACTTCCCCTACTTACTATAGGTAGAAGAGAAAAGTAAATAAGCTACTGCAAGAATAGTGTGTATACCACTAATACACGATAGAGGGTAGAGAAAGTCATATGAATGTAACACATCAGATTTGTTTTATTTAGTAATCCTTTTTATTATCAATTATTCATTACAGTGTTAATAGCTTTATTTACTTTCTGTGACAGATATGTGAATAATCTAAGCTCCCATAATCTGTTTTCCATTTATTATCATGATTCTCATTTGTTACAAACTTGTGGTAAGTTATGGCCCAAGATAATGAAACAAAGTTAATGAGTAAAGGATTAATAAAAGCAGCCACATTATTAATTTCTCTAATATAAACAACAAACTTGTTGCTTTTGGATTCTATACCTTTTTTAGTGTTCTTAAAAATATTCTTTTAAAATGTATCTGTAATTGATTTCCCATGTTAAATCCCTATGTCCAGTGATTTGATTTCCACTCTGTATATTTCCCAAGACCAAGCATTTATTTCCAACCATTAACTTAAATGTTATTTTCATTGGCTCCATGTATAAAGGGGCTTTAGTCACAAAATTATCCACTTCAATTTACACACAAAAATCCTAGCTTTTGATAGTAAATGGGCTCCTTCAAGCTAGTCCAATTAAAAAGAGATAATTTTTTGCCAAATATGTACTGATTTGTATGAAACATGACCCACCTCCCTTATTTTTCTGTGGGAAAAAATGCATAATCTGCATTGAGCAATACATTTGTTGTTAAAGTGCTCAAATGTTTAAATTTACATAACTGTGTTGAACACACATTGTACTGCAAGCAACTTTTAAGCTCGAGGTGGAGAAAATAAGTTTCAAATGCCAGATTTAAAAAAAACAAACCAAAAAGCTTCAAAACAAAATAATTCCAAGTGTATTTACGCATAATGCTAACAGCAAGGTATTCTTGATCCATTGCTACTTGCCTGACTTGGGTTTTTTTGCATAAAATTTTAATTCTTTAATCTGTTCACAAGCTTCAAAACACACTGCTCTCCTCCCTTTTTCTCTCCCTTCGACCATGCACATGTAAAGTCATGATATATTGTTAACAACACTTGTACATTACATTTAAATATTCATTATAATTGCCACTCACATATTACATTTAAGGAATTCATATCATCATAATGTCATGTATCAGCTTCCATGATGCTAATGATATCTGTGTGCTGCAAGACCTCAAAAGTATAAATTTCATTAGTCAGAAGATTACTAGCTGGCATTACCCTATATTAGAATTTGGAGCCACTAAACCAGGGCTGGTTCCAAAATCTAACATCATATACATGCTTGAAATGACAATGTAGTATGAATGAATGAATTGAATTTTATTTGTACATCTTTTTATACAAAATCCTTTTTCAAAATCTTTCCCTTATAAACTAACTTAACCTCTGTACAAATTGTCTGGCCAGCTATGTTCTGCATGTACTGCTCAGTTTGCCCGACACCCTAGTCTTATAGCTCAACTGAGCAGCCCTTTGCTACCCTTAACCTCTTGTAGTCCATCTCCCTCCCCCTTCATTTGTCCTTCTACCTTTCTTATCTCCCTTACTTTTCTAATCCATTTATCCTTTGCTTTCCTTAAAAACTTCCCCATGTTTTTCTTTTTCTTTTCCTCTCAACACTTCAATTGCTAATATTTTTCCTTCCTTACTTTTTGTCTCCATTCCACTAGTTTCTTGCATGCTGTCATATAATGCTTTGTGCTTTCACTGCCTCTGCATAGTTCACAGATTCCACTTTTTCTACCCTCTTAGCCCTCTTAAAGTACATTCACCCTGTTCTCATCCATGCAAATGCTTCTTTTTTTGCTCTATTACAATAATCCACATACCCTTCTCTTCCCCAGATCTCTTGTCTTTCTATGTCCTCCACTCTATTTCTTACTGTTATCCAGAAGTGTTGCTGTTTCTTTCTCCTGCTCTCCAAATATCTCCCATTCCTATCTTCTCCATAATTTTTTCTGTACCTGCCTACCAACTATTTTTATTTACCATACTCCTTTGTTGGCCCATACATATCCTTAAATTTCATCCTCTTCTTTTATCAAGCATTTAAACCAAAATGTCATTATCCTTTCCAATATCACTCCCTTTCTTCTTGTTCTTCCTAGGTCCACTAATGCTACTTCCCCTGGTGCTTATTCTGGTAACACCAATAATTCTTTACTAAACATCCTGTAGCTCTGGTCTATATTTTTGCTTAATTCAGATCTCCCCCCCCCCCAAATTTCAATTGCATATAGCATTCTTGATTCTTTCCATTCATTTAGTCTGCATTTCTAATTTATATTTACACATCCTTACTCCTGTCATTGCCGTCTTACATTTAGCCATCAACTTATTATTATGCGCCTCCCATCCTCCATTACTGCTCATCCTCACCCTAAATAATCAAACTCTTTGACAACCTATAACTTTAAACCCCCTATCTGCCACTTCTTTTCTTTTTTTAATATAATTCCTCTTTTAAATACCATAACTTTTGATTTGTTTATATTTACTTTAATTCCCCATTCTTCACAAAATTCCTCTATTACAATGACTGCTTTCTGTAGCGCAATTAGCGTTATAGTCCTAAACATAAGATCATCCATGTATAATAAACCTGGTATCGTATCTATTTGCTATTATGGGACAGTGCACGTTTCTTTCTTTCACTCCTTCTAATACATCATCTATGAATAAATTAAATAATAAGAGGCTCAGTTTGCACCCTTGTCTTAATCCTATTTTTTGCTCAGTCATTTCTGTAATTCCATTACTTCCACATCTTATACAAAATTTTATATCTTTATAAATCTTCCTAATTTCGTTTTAAAATTATCGCTTGCCCCTTTCCTTCTTAATTTATACGCTAGGGCTTCTTTATTTATTGTATCAAATGCTTTTTCAAAATCTGCAAAAAACATGTACACCCTTCCTCTTCTCCTGCTTAGATACTATCTATTATAGTCTTTATTATAAGTACATTATCTATTCCCCTCCCCCTTTCCTAAAACCTGCTTGGTATTCTGACAGTTTTCCCTGTTCCTCTACCCACTCTCTTAATCTATCAGCCAATATACCTGTGTACTCAATTTTTGAAGATTTAGAAGCTTGTAACAGTGATGTGTCATAATTTAAAATAGAGAGTTGAGGGTTGTTACACTACATCACTATGATAATCTTACTTGAATGCGTTTCAGGAGACGGCTTGTTCCCATCGTCAGCATTTTCTCTCAACTACAGTTGAGAAACTACAGTTTCTTTAGTTGAGAGAAAATGCTGACGATGGGAACAAGCCGTCTCCCGAAACGCGTTCAAGTAAGATTATCATAGTGATATAGTGTAACAACCCTCAACTCTCTATTTTAAAATACCTGTGTACATTTTCTCTAATATGGATAGTAAGCTTATTTCTCTATAATTCTCTGGCCTATTTGCTCCCCCCTTTCCTTTGTAAATTGGTACCACCATACTTATTTTCCAACATTCTGACAGATGATTCCTTTCCTTTATTTTATTTAGTAATTTTGTCATTACTTTTAAATTACCATCTAATTTTTTGTTAAATATTTCTCCTTGTCCTACCCCTCTCAGACCTAATGTTACCCTCTTCCCTTCTCCAATTAATTACCGCTGCCCTTAGTTTCCTTTCTATATTTCCCTACCATTCTTTTTTCTTAGCCTCTAGCAAACATTTATATCTCCCTTTAAGTTTCATCAGATTTTGTCTATCCCATTCCTTCTCCAGTCTCCTCCACCTATTAAGTTCTTTAAATACCTTCTTTTTTTTCTGCTCTATATTCATCAAACCATCCCTTATTTTCCTTACCCTTTTCCTGCCTTCTTTCCATTCTTGCCCCTGCTCTTGTTACTAATAATTTCAGTAGCTCTAAAACTTTTTCTAGCTTTTCCTCATTCATAACCAGTTTTATTCCACACTCAAAATCAGACTTACCTTTGAATTTAACTCTTTTAAAAAGTCCTCATTTAGTTTCTCTCTCCATTTATACACTTTTATTTTCTTTGAGTTATTTCCTTTTCTTTACCCTTTGCTCCAAAACATTTATTTCCATCATTAATGGAAAATGGCTACTATTACATATAGTCTACTACGCTTTACCCATTTGCATTTACAAATGTAAACTCCCCTTCCTCATGTTCTCCCTTGTTCCATTACATATTAACAGATTGTTCACTCACAGAATTCTAGTAATTTTTTTCCTTCCCTGTTACTCACTCTGTCCCCATTTTCCTTGGTCTTATTACATCTCTCTCCTCTCCTTCTACCTGCTCTTTTCCTAATAACCTTCCTTTTTCCTCCCCTGTTCTCACTTTCAGATCTCCCATCACAATAAATTCTATATCTGGCATCTTTTTCCATATTTCTTCTAACTTACTATAAACATTACTGTCATAAAAATGACATTTCTGGTGGGTTATATGCTACCCCTATTCCTATTCTTACTCCATTTATCTGTTTAATCATTAACCATTACTACCTCTATTCTCCAATTTTTCTATATCAATAGTTGTTTCCATATCATTCTTTACAAACAGGCATACCCCTCCTGATTTCTTCCCCTATCACATCTTTTGCTTGCCTTTTTCTCTAGAAACTAAAAACCTGCTATCTCTACTACTTCTTCCTTTCCCAACCATGTCTGCTATTCCTACAATATCCATAGGCCACATCCTATTTTTCAATTCACCATTACCTATCTTATTTTTTAGGCCTTCCACATTCCAAAACATTAATTTCAATCCCTTTCCCTATTTGTTCTTTGGTTTTCTAGAAACTTCAATTTCTCCATAATTTTTTTGTATCTTGTAGTTTTAGGCTCCATTTCCCTTTCTTCTCTTTCACCCATAAATTGAATATCATCTTGGATATAATTTCTAAACCATTCATTTTTATTATTTCTTCGGCCTCTCTCATACTTCCTACCCAGATCACCTCCCCACACTTTCACTTCTCACTGGCTCTATTTCATTACTGCCTCTCCTCTTCTTTCTTCTGTCCCCCTCCCCTTGATCATCTTGCTCACCAATGTTGCTTCCTCGCCCTTCCCCTTCCACCACCACTTCTTCCTGCCTTCCCCTTGCTGCCTCTTGTTGGTATATCTGCCGTGTCTCCTCTTGTCCCACTCCAGAGCTGCTTCTCCCACTTCTCCTTCTCTCTCTGTCAGCTGTCGTATGTATGTGTGTTCTCTCGACTTGAAGCCCTTCTCTTGCCCGCATTTGACTTTGCTGAAATCCAGCTGACGTTTTTGTTCTCTGCTCATGACAAATAGTAATGCAGTGCACTATCTACAATCAGGCGTCACTTTTGGAACTGTATAACTGAACCTATGGTTCCTTTTTGAAATGGTCATCCTTGGAACTGTTCCAAATTAATTGTTCTTAAGTAAATAAATGTTTATTTTTTAAATAAAAATAAATGTTATTTTTTTCCTACCTCTAGTTTAATGGGGGGTATATAATGTTACCCACAGAATAGCTATAATGCTTATGATTCAAGCAAGGCAATATTATTGAACAACTGGGTCACCAGTATATCTGCTCGTACAGAAAATTTCAGATATTATGCACAACCAGTGTGTAAATGCTGTATTGTAACCTCTTAGTTAGTAGATTGGTCCACTATAATAGTCACAAAGCGTTCGCGCTTTCTCTCTCTCTTTTGCAGCTGGTGCAATTATAGCTCTTCTACTGGTCAGCTACTAGCAGAGACATGTTTGTTAAGGAGACGCATGTAGTACTATAAATTGTATTAATAAAAGAAAAAGAGGGCAGGTTTATTCTTCCAATTTCTGAAAGATCCAGTAAGATGACTTCATGAGACATTCTACCTACATTAAAATGCAAAATTATAAGCATTAATTGACCCAGTTGTGGTTGAAACAATTTATGAATAAAAACAACCATTCACGGTTGCAGTAAATGTTATTATGCCCACATCCCTGAAAATAATAATTGATATTATTTTAGTGTCTTCATGTTTATGGTGGGATTTATAATACTTCATTAAAATATTCAATTAAATATGTTCTATAATGTTTAAATAATGTGAGGTAGGTGATTATTTTTCCCTAAGAGCACAATAACAAAAGTATGTTTTGTTGTCTGCTGAGGTGATCCTAGTAGCTAATCATCAGGAGCACCAGTATCAAACTGATGCATTTTCTTTACATATGGAGCTTCATGACTATATATAGTAGACTGTGGTTAGTGGTTTATTCTTACTATAAACATGTACAAGGCCACCATAATCTCCTCCACTCTTTTTTTAATGAGCCAAGCATTGTTATTATGGCTTACAGAATTGAAATTTGTGGCATAAGCAGAGACTTTTGTTGCAAGTATAACCCACCAATGCTTCCCATACTCCACCAAAGAAACCAGCACTATGCATGTCACAGATTTCACACATCAAACATCATTTGCTATGATGACTGATGCCTCCCCAGTTATGCATGATTGCTAGAAATCTAATGTCCTGCACATGTGCATGGAGTAATTGAGACAGCTGATGGCTTCATCTTTTCTCATTTGTACTTTTAATTATGAAATTAATTTTTCTTTTATTACACATATAAACAGAACATACTCTATTCTGTAAATAAATAAAATCAATGTGGAATTAAAAATGCAAACTAACACATTCTTATGTGGTAAATAGCACTTCCTTACAGACTTTGGTTTTATGTATTGCATGGCTTGTGCTTTACACAAATATACTGAAAAATAACACAGTAAAGTTTTCTTGAACAGCCATTAAGTTACGTCACCCAATGTGATTTAAGGCTGGTTCACAATAAATGGGAATGGAAATCAGAACGAGAATAACAAATTTGAAATACATATATTATGTAAGCATTCGCAACGAATGGGAAGCTTTCCCAGATCCTGGGAATGGGAAAGAGGACTTCGTCAAATTTTAACTTGCTCATTCTCATGGATGGCATATTAGATCCATATTGTGCATATTAGACTCTTCACTTTAAAAATTATTCAAGGCAGCCATGACATGAAATAGCCACTAAAGCTCTCTCTGGTTGCAAGCTAGGAAAATTAAACCGGAAGAAATTCCAGCAAATGTGCTGACTCCCTCAGATCCATTAAGTGTTGGTTCTTCTAGCAAAAGCTCATTTGTAGCTTACTTATATGCAATTGAAAACTGACTATTGCCTAAAAATACAATAGCAAAAACTACAAAGAACAGAAGAAACCAATAGAAATTAAGAGAACATAAATAATTAAACAATGAAGGCTTTCACGGCTGGTGTCAACAATAGTAGAAAGATTGGTTTCTGGGCCATGGTCAACTTGAACAACTATTCTTTCCAGACATTTTATTCGTAGCTGCGATGAGCATCTTCAGTGGTATTTCTGAAGTGATCTCCTGGGAATCTTGGCAAACCTCTTGTCTTTAGGAGTTATTAAGGCTCAATAAAATTTGGCACTCGACTCTACAAAATATCATCTGAAAGCTTCAGATAAAACACTTGAATGACATGACGATGCAGCGAGCACTAAGGCAAGACAGTCCTTGCAATGTGAACATTAAACCCAGTCCCAGCACTCATCCAACCTACTCTGCATCTGGCTCAATCAGGAAGCCGACATGGCTCGCACCAATGAGGAATAAGCTCCACCCAAACCAGGGTATATATATACTGCACTCTACCGACAGGCTCCTAAACAGCAGTCACTGAAATACATAGTTCCCAGGAAGTACCACTGAAGATATTTGTTGCAGCTACAAACAAAACATCTGGAAAAAATAGTTGTTTCAGTAGACCATAGCCCACAATCCCGGAAACCAATCATTTTACTAACAACAAATATCTTTAATATATGCTATTAATAAAGGAATAACTTTGGTATGACAAGAGGAATCAGAAACAGTAATGGATCTGCATTTATAAAATGTTTACTCACACAAATATTGATATTGGCTAGTCTGCCTTATGTTGGCTGAATCAGAAACAGGTGAAAATATATCATTGGTCAATAACAAACAAAGATATCCCAATGCACAAAATCGACTTTCCACATTGCTATTGATAAGTATTCTCATTCCTGGGATATTGTGAACCAAAATATATGCTGTTTTGCTTTCCGTTCTGTTTCCATTCTGGGATTATAGTGAACCAGCCTTTAAACACTGCAATGGCAGCGACATCTGAATGGTTAACAACCAAGACTTTATGTGAATGAATGCCTCATTAAAAATTTTGTAAAAGACAAGTAAGCTTATCATAATAATGCCTTTACTTAACAGAGGTTACGTATTGCAACGAGGTGAAGTTCTGTTCCTCTGTATGTACATTTTGTCAAAATTTAGGACCTTTTCTCTTTAAGAAAATTATTTTTACATTATACATGTTAAATAATATTTCAAATATTTGTAATTATTAATTGTAATTTATATGCATAAAAAAAACCATCAATTTTATATAACAAAGATACCCTTCATGTTTAGAAACATCAGGCATACCCTTTTCCATTTCAAAGAATATACAGCAGAAAAATTATACACAAATTAAACTGACTGGTCGGATAAAATCAAAGTACACAAGGAAAACTATTATTCACTTGAGAATGCAAAATTAGCAAACATGTTTAAAGTTCTATTTTAATTTTTTCCTGCTTTGTGGATATTTTCATTGATCTACATGCACTACAAGCATATTCTGACAGATAATCTTGTCAGCCTGATTCCAGCATCCTCGGTGATTACATTCTTTAGTTGAAAATGATAATTCGTTATAAGGCATCAAATACACGGTTACTCAAAAGTCTCTCCAGTTTGAAGTCGATAGTGCAATAACTATGGTGGATACAGAAAAGTGACCAAATAGAGAATCTCTCCAAGTCTGCATCCAAAATACACTACGTGATCAAAAGTATCCGGACACCGGGCTGAAAATGACATACAAGTTCGTGGTGTCCTCCATCGGTAATGTTGTAAGTCAATATGGTGTTGGCCCACCCTTAGCCTTGATGACAGCATTCACTCTCGCAGGCATACTTTCAATCAGGTGCTGGAAGGTTTCTTGGGGAATGACAGCCCATTCTCCACGGAGTGCGGAACTGAGGAGAGGTATCGATGTAGGTCGGTGAGGCCTGGCATGAAGTCGGCATTCCAAAATATCCCAAAGGCGTTCTATAGGATTCAAGTCAGGACTCTGTGAGGCCAGTCCATTACAGGGATGTTATTGTCATGTAACCACTCCACCACAGCCCGTGCAGTATGAACAGGTGCTCGATCATGTTGAAAGATGCAATTGCCATCCCCAAATTGCTCTTCAACAGTGGGAAGCAAGAAGGTGCTACACCACCACCTCCGAATTTCACTGTTGGCACTACACATGCTGGCAGATGATGTTCATCGGGCATTTGCCATATCCACACCCTGCCATCGGATCACCACATTGTGTACCGTGATTTGTCACTCCACATAATGTTTTGCCACTGTTCAATCATGTAATGTTGACGCTCCTTACACCAAGTGAGACGTTGTTTGGCATTTTCCTGCGTGATGTGTGGCTTATGAGCAGCCGCTCGACCATGGAATCCAAGATTTCTCATCTCACACCTAACTGTCATAGTACTTGGAGTGGATCTTGATGCAGTTTGGAATTCCTGTGTGATGTCTGGATGGATGTCTGCCTATTACTTTTTAAGACCCTCTTCAAATGTCGGTGGTCTCTGTCAGTCAACAGACGAAGTCGGCCTGTACGCTTTTGTGCTGTACATGTTCCTTCACGTTTCCACTTCACTATCACATCAGAAACAGTGGACCTAGGAGTGAGGAAATCTCGCATACAGACTTCTGACACAAGTGACACCCAATCACCTGACCACGCCAAAGTCCGTGAGTTCCACGGAGCATCCCGTTCTGCTGTTTCATGATGTCTAATGACTACTGAGGTCATGGATAATGAGTACCAGGTAGTAGGTGGCAGCACAATGCACCGTATGTTTGTGGGGTGTCCGGATACTTTTGATCACATAGTGTAGGTGCCATGTCCTGCTTGTAGATTAAGAGGACAGTCTACATAGCATTCACTGGTGTTTACTAAGTTTATTGCATCTTAAAATTCACTAAAGTGAATCAGTTGTGACAATACAATGGTGATTTCATGTCAAATACTACACTGCTGTGCCTATGAAAAAACCAATCCATGCACGTTAATTATTCTTCCACACAAACCACGTGTAGGCAAGTTGGAGAGGTAGAATAATATTGAAAAATTCAGTATCATATCCAGGAATTGAACCACGTATCTTTGGTTTACCTTGTCAATGCTCTACAATTGAGATCCATGCCAACATGAAATTTAATCTCAAACCCAGACATTTTCCCAGGTATATAATGGTTATATTTTACCAAAGGTTATGTAAGTACAACTTTGACATTTTTTCCACCATTATGGAATAACTCACAATAATCTGGTGATATTTGATTGTTAGGTTCCATCATGAGCACCCATCCAAATTATTATCTCTCCTAAAACTTTGGCTTTCTGACATTGGAATCCCACAGGAAGCAATAGAGGACTACTCCACGCTCACTAATCTTTGCATCCAACAAAACTTCTGGGCTGGCTATTGGAAACCCACTCTCAACATTCCTTGCTGAACTTTTCATGAGCCATTTGGAAACAAGAATTACCAATTGCCAATCCCATTGCTGTTCAAAACCTAGGTTAGATATGCAGATGGTATTTTTGCCATAGTACCTACAAAACTCTCAGATGATGCTCTAAAACTCCTCAACCATCAAGATAGTTCTATACAATTCACACTGGAAATAGAGAAACATAGGTTCCTCTCATATTTGGATTTAAAGATCTTTAGGAAACAAAACCACCTCTCATTTGGCATTTTTAGAAACCCCACAAATACAGAATAATAGTTTCAATCCAAAATATCATCAACACCCCATTTTCAACAGCCTTCCCCTCAGCAAAGAGGAATATGAACACGAGTATAACTACATCCTCCACATAGCTGAAGTAAATAGCTATAACACTAATTTAGTCCAGTTTCAATCCAAATTCTCATCAACACCCTATTTTCAACAGCCTTGCCCAGACTTGTTAACCTTCCCCTCAGCAAAGAGGAATATGAACACGAGTACAATTACATCCTCCACGTAGCAGAAGTAAATAGCTACAACACTAATATAGTCCACAGCACAATAAAAAATGTCCCAGAAACAAAAACAAAACAGAGAGAAAATATAACCCTCTGTATGCAGGAACCAAAGCAACAATTCATAAAATTCATATACTATCCCCAGCTTAATCACAAATTTAATGAAATCTTCAAAAAATACAACATATCATTGGCACCACAGAATAAACACACAATCCAGAATCTACTAGCTTCCCCTGTCAAAGATGAAATTTCACAAGAACAAAAATCTGGCATCTACCTAATTAACTGCAAAAATTGACTTGGTGTATGTTGGTAAAACAAAAAGAAATATTGAAACCAGAAGGAAAGAATACTTCAGATATATATCCAACAAAAAGATGGACAAATCTGCCATAACACAGCATTTTTGGACCACAAACCACGACATCAACCCCAAAGTAAGTCTCCTGAAATGCACCACCACTCCAATAGAACTAAAAGTTTGGGAAAACATACACATAATGAAATGCATGAAAATGATAATGAACTTTGAAATCCTGCCACTCAACAATCTAAGCAGCTTCATCATGGAAACACCAGATGACACCATTCCACACCACCTACACCTATGGACCCAAATTCCCAGCAGTCGGAAAAAAGCTGAAGATGAAAGTAAGTGGTGCTGTCGAAACATCTTCGATTAATTTCAAGTACATGAAGTTTTAGTGTATCCACTGACTAAGATTCAATTAAATTATCTATAAGCATACTTGCCAACTTCCTGAAACTGAAACTTGTAAAACTTTACCTCGTCCAACAAAGTATAATAATTTTGCAATTACATGAAATTTAGAATGTGTAAAATGTTTAGCGTAAACTGTACAAAAATTCCATGTAAAATAAATGGGAATTGCATTTTATAAGCATTCTTGAAGTACTGCTTCTTCTATCCACTTGATGAAATTCTTCATGGTAACTCAATAAACACACATTAAAGCAAAGAACACCATTTCCTAGGCTATACACAAATTTCTAGTCCCTATTTTATGCTTCATACCATGAACTACAACCAAAACCTGTCACAAAATATGTGAAACATATGTGAACGTGAATAAGATAATTTGTTAGAGGGAGTTGACTTCTTATTCATGTCATCCATTAATGCTGGTTACCATTTGAGGTCACTAGTGATGCACTAAAATTTTAAATCTCACAAAACAAATTACACATGCATTGCATTTTGTTACAGCGTAGTGAAGGGGGAGTATCATGAAAGATAGACACACAGATAAGCTTTGGTCTGTCATAGTGCTGTACATTATTTGCACTGTATATATGGGCTGCAAACTAAATCAGTGAGAAGTCTTAGATTATTATCATAAAAAAAATTCTGTGTTACACTCACATGACTTTCTTTACTCTTGTACAAACTATTTTTACAAATGCTTATTCCATAAGCTTCATGTTAATCGAGATATTGAGATGTTAATCTTATTGCTAATTTTCTTGTAGATGCAAGGGGAAGTGGTAGGCTTTAAGCAATAGTCAAATATTTTAAGAGCTGGTTGCTATGTGGAGCATTCCATTCTCTTTGCATTACCAGGACAAAAAAAAAATGAATAACAAATTCCCATTTGAGAAAAAGTATAAGTATTGGAAAATTTAAGGGAATAACAAGCAATATCTCGAAAATAGTTCACTCGACAAAAAAAAATGTATATGACATAAATTGTGTACATCTACATTTTTTGTGTAGTAAAATTTTGTCTATCTCTTATGGTTTACCAGTTATGCAAAAGTCGTTCACAATGAAGAATACTTTTGGAGGCTTCCCAGAAAATTCGAGATATATAATTCATTTGCCATAAAAATATCTTAAACTTATGGTATTTTATTCAAAATCGTTAAGAGCCATTTTTGAGAAAACTAAAATTTTCGAAAAATGCTCCATGAAAAGGGTAATCTGGGGTGGGAGGATTTTCTTGAAAACCTTCGTGTCACATCTCTGGAAGATACTGAACCTAACTACCAAGTTTGGTGATTATCCGACTGCTCGTTTCTGAGTTATGCTTTTCACAGACAGACACACACACGAACATGTTTCCAAAAATACTCTTTTTGGATTCAGGATGCCTCAAAACATGTATTTCCGGTGAAATCTCGGTATTGAATTTCTGGGTGGAATGCAATACTTTCCCTACTTACTATACGTAGTAGAAAAAGTAATTGCATTAAAATGCAATAGATGAAACAGTGAAAATCTGCAACACTTTGAATTAGACCACAAAAATGTAAAAAAATGCATCCATTGTCTTGAAGTCATGAAAAACCTCCAGTCTTGTAAATTTTATGGGCAAAACAAATTACACATGCATTGGATTTTGTTACAGTGTAGTGAAGGGGGAGCATCATGAAAGATAGACACACAGATAAGCTTTGGTCTATCATAATGCTGTACATTATTAGCACTGTATATTTGGGCTGCAATCTTAAATCGGTGGGAAGTCTTTGATTATCATCATAAAAAATTACATATATTGCAATAGATGAAATGGTAAAAACCTGCAACACTTTGAATCAGACCACAAAAATGTAAAAAAAATGCACCCTCTTGAAGTCGTAAAAAACCTCCAGTCTTGTAAATTTTATGGGCACTCTGTAAAAGTTGGCAAGTAAGGTATATACTAAGCTTGGAGAGACTGTATTTGGCGATAAGAGTAGTTTTGTTTTATCTGTCAACTTGTTCGATACAGATTTCCGTCATTACACTGGATGCACTACAGCCTTGGGCTTATTGTACTACTAAAGCTTTATCTGCCATAGTTATCACACTATCAATGCTTCAAACCGTGGAGGGACTTATAAATAACCCTGTAATGATACATGAACTGTTTAACAGTAAAATGTATAACTTTCCTATTAGATACACAACCTTTTAAATGACTTATTTGGAGGAATATTTTGAAGACAGAGCTTGTGCTCTGTTCAGAAGGGTTCTGGAAATAAAATTTCTGTCCTGTAGCCACTTGTCACTCTGGAATGGAAATATAATGGTTTTACAAATTATATTTGGCTTAAACTTGCATCTCTCAAATTCCAAACTGTGTCCACTGCACTCATTTGAGTTATACAGAATATTTGCAACAATGTCTGAAGGTGTATGTTAAAATTAAATTTTTGGGTCAAAATATCAAAATGCATATTTTTGTCTAAACTCAAATGTAGACTTTGCAGTTTTCAAAATAACTTACGTATCTAGGCCACTGGAATCCATGTTTAAAAGCTAGTTAAAAGAACTTTAGTATTATATATATATACAATTTTTTTCTTTAATTTTTCTGAGACTTGAAAAAAAAATTTGAATTTCTCATTGTTTCAAACAGAAAATTGCACATTCACAGTCATCCTAGAAACTTCATTTATATACCAATTGTTAACTTAATACATTTTTTAATTTATCATATGATGCAATATGTATGAGTTTTAAAAGGAAATCTGAAATTTGTTTAGGTTTTAGTTTTGTAGGAACATTTTTTTCTTTAAGGTTAAGAAGGAATTAAATAAAATGTTGTGGTTTTAAACATAATACTATAAAGGAATAATTTCAGGTAAGAAAAACTCAAATTTAATGAAAAATGTCTGTTTTGAAAATTATGCTTTTTAAAAATTTTGAAAATGTTCACAACTTTTTCAGTAATGTTATTTTATATAAAATTGTTTATCTATGTGCACAAGAAATGATGAAGATTGGTTTGAAAATGGGGACCTTTCATCGAAATGTATATTTATATCTTAAATAAATCTTTGAATTAAGATAAAGGTATTCTCTATCTATCACATTTACATTTCACTTGCTAATACACAGCAACTACCTGAGGCCCGTTATTATGTACAAGGGAATAAAGTAATAAAAGATGAACTACAATTTTTGCAGTGCTTAAATATACAAGGTGTCCTACTCGAAAAGGGACCCATAAATTTTCATGTCACTGTGTAAATATTTTGCTGAATGCAATCAAATTTGGATATAAAACAATCCATTACATGAAAAAGTTGACATAATAACACCATACTCCACAATCACTGAGGAAGTGTTTCAACAGAAGTTCTGCAAGTCGTGTTTGCTATTCATGTTCCAGTTCAGTAGAAGCAGAACAAGTGGCGTGACTTGCCTGCCTGCTAATATGCATTGATTTCTGTTAAAGATCGTGTGCTTCTTGTGAAACAAAATTGGATTAGTGGTTCCTTTAGGAGCTTTCAGCAAAAATTTTGGAATGTTTGGTGGCTGACAAGGATTGTTAAACACTGTAAAAAAAGTAGTGAGGAAACTGGAGAACAGTGAAACAATGTTGAATTGACAACAGGGCATGCCTGCATAATCAGCCCTTCCACCCCCCCCCCCAATTCTACTGTAACAAGTGAAGTTTACACGGAACAGTTTCAAAAATTTGTGAACCAGTTAGATGATGAGGCACCGACACATGGCTGGTACCATGGCACAACATGCCACACTTTTCGAGTGAGAATGGCTGAGATGGAATCATTCCTTGACAGACTCATTTCTTAAGGATTATGGCCGCCAAGATCAAATTTGATCCAACTGACTTTTTCCTGCAGGTAACCTTAAATGAAAGGTCTGCAGGAAAAAATCACACACCCTCAATGAGATATCACAGAACTCCACCAGAAATCCAGACAGTGACACCCAAAGTTCTTCAACTTGTAATATCATGTTGCACCACATTTAAAAGTTGAGGCAAGTCATTTCCAGCAACTCTTGAAATGACTTTCAATTCTCATACTACAGCTATGCTATGTTCATATTTTGCTTAATTTCCTTGCCATTTACCTTTTCTACACAATTTCCGGGACCACTTTCGAGTAGGACATGAATAGTTTCTTAAAAAAGCTGAAGAATTAAAATTTTTTTTTCAAGTCTGAACCTCCACACTATGCTTTTTAAAGTATTCAAGGGAGATGAATGCAAGCCTACAACCACTACCATGCATGCAAAGAAGATAAAAAATAAAAACCTTGTCCCACCATGTTAGGTTTTCCATTTTTGCTACCTGTTGTTGCATTTGCTGTTGTTGCATCTGCTGCTGCATTTGTTGTTGCTGTAACTGCTGAAGTTGTTGCTGTTGTTGCAGCTGCTGCTGCTGTTGTTGCTGCAATTGCTGCTGTTGTAACTGTTGTTGCATGTTGGCAGGCATGGCATTGGGTTGAGTTGGAGTGCCTGCTTGCGGAGCAGGCGGCTGAGGGCCAGCATTTCCATTAGGAAGTCCTGTTGGGGCAGGACCCTGTGCAGGAGATTTTGCCCAACCCTGCAGGTCTGCGAGCAAGTTCTGCCATACAGCAATTTTTTCATAGTGTCGCTTTATTAATTCTTCTTTCCTGACCAATTCTAAGCGTAGTTCGTTAGTGTCCTATGTAGAAAGGCATAGTGTTAATTTATTTATCAACTTAATCTACAAGAAGTATTAAAAAGTAAGGATTTACTTTATTCCATGGGGTAATTTGGGGTGGAGCTTTGGGAGTCAAAGTAAGTGAAAGCCATATAAAGAAGTGCAGCAAAAAATGTGTTTAAAAATAGTTCTCAGTAACTTTAAAATATATATATATTTAAAAGAAATAATAACAGCAACAACATGCTAAACATATTTACTTCAATTATCAAACTGATTTATTTCCTAATTTCTATCAATGTGTTAACAGTAGCACAACTTCCTTTATATTTATTTTCATAGCTAAGGTTGCAAATGAGATTATATATATATATATATATATATATATATATATATATATATATGTCCGACCTTGAGCGCCACAAGACCATCAACAATGGGAGTATTGGGGTATTCTCATATTGTGTTCTTGCTAGTACGTAATTCTGCATTCAAGTGAATCTGTCACTTATGCTAGGTCCAAATATTCTAATTTGGCAAAAATTAATTCATGAGGAAGGTAGAGTCTGTCTATAACACAGCTGTGAAAACCACATACTTTTAGCTCAGATAGTTTTCATAATACAGATGAATAGACACACCCATACATTCCGTCATAATCATATAGGCATGAAATCGCCATTTGTATTTACATACTACTGTAATGCAAACTATTGCCAGGATGTTGCTAAAGGAATTATGTTGAACCAGCAACAGGAATTTGTTTGTTTCCTCTCTATGTTCTTCAAGGTGAGCACCAAGCTCACTTAGCTTGGTAAACATAATGCTGCATATGGAGAACATGAGATGTGACATGTTTATGGCATGTAAGCATGTGGACCTTATGTTTAACCTTCAGAGTTTAAATACTTCACATCAATAATCAACTGTATCTTTTAAGTAGCAATAGAACAGGCCTGAATTCTTGCAATGGCCTTAAGAGGTGAATTTAGTGTCAAGGTAAAGAGGCAGATATTGTGAAGCTAGGCTCAAAACATTATTTTTATGGTATATACATTTTTTAAAAGATGCAACAAGGAAAAGAGGAATCAACTTTATTTAAAAATGCTCAGCAACTTATTGCTAAAGGTGTGGTGTAGGCAGTGTATCGCAAGGTACTTACATTACCTTGAGCTAGAAGTGTGTGAGTGAGAGGAATATGGAAAGAGTGGGGGGTAAAGAAGTGGCAATACAATACATAGTTAACAACAGCATCTGATTCACTTTTCCCATTTGAAAGGTACTGTACTCTACTCGTGCACAAAAAATTTAATGCTTATTTATGTATGTACTACCTGTTACTCATCACAAATATTTACAAGAATTGGTTTCAAATAGTTACTACCATAGTTTGTCTGCTGAGAGTGCTAAAAAGTAAGCTGATTTAATTATGTTAACTATGATGTTAAGCTAATGAAAAGCAACAGAAGTAAATGTTAACAATCACTGTCCTAGAGTATTATTGGTCAAACAGCGTAACTCTGTAACTGGGATGAAAATATACGTAGAAGTTTTGAAAGTCGTGAACAGCCTACAATTTTTGTTGGAAACTAATGTGTAAATGGCCAATGTTTCCTCAAAATTGGTAAAATGGTGCAGATTTATACTTAAAGGGTTGAATATATGAGTGAGGATACTTTCTGGGGGGGGGGGATTTTTTGTTTGTTGGTTAACGATGCTGTCAATTATCAGGATTATATCAGTGCCACCAGTATGTCAGAATTTTGTCCTGCAGGAGTTTCTTTACATGCTAGTAAATCTACTGACATGGGGCTGTAGCTTTTAAGCACACTTAAAAGCCGGTCTAGACTGGGTTTGAAGCTGCAACCTTGAGAACAGAAGGCCAGCACCTAACCAAGCCATTAAAAATCTTCGCAAACAAGAACCAAAACATATCCTCTGATATTCACATTCAATGAAAACAGGACTGAAGTTGGGTATCTGGAATATGAAACCCCTCCAAACATGCCCTTACTTAACTTTAAATTGTTTCAAAATATCTTAAAACCTAAGTCTGTCAGTAGCAACACTGCTTTTCAATGGAGAAAGAATTACCAAAGCTGGTAGCATATGCACAGCATACACACAAATTTTCTGTCTTTATAATATTAGTAATGATATATACATTGGAGAATATTGGGGAAGAAAACACATTCATTTAACTTCATAGAAATAGGTTCACTATGCAGTTAAATGCTTTTTATTGAGGGAGTAAAATGTTCCAATACAATGGATAATGTTTGAGAAAAGTGAATTGAAATTTAAAAATACTATAGACATAGCCTATGCAATCTTCCCTAAAGCTTACTAAATTTTGTCACAATAACCTAAGTGTCTGGAATTAAAGTAAACACAATCTACTGTAAGCTTCTGTGCTTGTTCTGTCATACATATTATAGGACTTATAAAAATCTTGATTGGAGTGCAAGGCTGTCATGCGGCCATATCCTTGGCTTAGCAGACCGCACAATACTAATTTAAATATAATAAAAAGACTCAATAAATGGCTCAGCAAGGATTTTTAAATCATTCACATCATAACGTTACTTTTTTGAAAGTTTGTGATAGAACTGCAATACAAAAAGTTATTGTCATTAAATAAAGAATGCAGTCGTCCCATTATTTTTGACAACCCCCCCCCCTCATACACTATGAGTTATGAAACTACTTATGTGCTGTAGAGCATGTACACTTTTTTACTTGTCACAGTGGTATGAGCCACCATGTGTAATCTGCATAATTTACCCTTTAAAATCTAATAATTTTGGTATCTTATTTTTATTGGTGCTTTTCATTTTTCTGTGATGGAAGGATGTGATGTTTTGCAGGTTTTAGCTATACATTCTGCAGTTGCTGACATTCTTTTAGGCAAGTTTAATTTTCTTTTTATGTTTAGAACACAGGTTTTATTTCTAAGACTTTGTCAGGGTATTTATGACTTCAGTAGTTGTGCATCCTAAAGCCCAACTACTAATACTAGATAAAGAAACAAAAAGGTTACATATAGCATTTTCTTAAAACATGTACTTTGCATTATACTATGCTGGAAAGTTGAATCAGACTTGAAAAATTAAATGCTACATTTGGGACTTGAACCATGGATATTCAGTTCTCCGTATTGATACTCTTACCAGTGGGCTACCATGGCAAGTTGCCCATCCACGCATTAAACCTTCTCATCTGACTACTGTGGCATTGAACTTGTCAAGTCTACTTCAACTTTCCAACTTAGAAACTACCAAGGCCAGTGTGAAAGAACAATTATCATAGCATATGTTGTTTTAATAGGAAGGTAACAGATCACAACTAAATAAATGAGCCCTGTTATACATTAAGTAGTTTAAGGTTATAGTTATACAACATATATAAAACTAAACAAAATGGAACAAATTAATGAATCATAAATATCTGACATTTCAAATTATTAAATGATAAACACTTCTTTGAAAATACAATAACCTGAAAATTTCCTGCAAATTTAAATTGCGAAAGGTTAAAATGGGATTTCGTTATACATTTTATCATGCTGTATATACTTATAATGATTAGTAGAATGAAATTTCGTAACACTAAACTTACACTTACTTCACAGAACTGTGTTGAAGTACTGGATCAGGAAACATTGGAGAATGAGATATCAGAGCAGGTCAAAAAACTAAAAAGTTAGAAAGCAAGTGGAATAGATGGAATACCACGGAATTCTGGAGGGTGTGGTATGAAGATGCTGAAAGAAGGGCACTGTTAGTACAATTGTTCAATATATTACTAGAGAGAGGAAAGATTCCTAAGAATTGGAAGCGGGGAGTGATCATTCCAATTTTTAAAGGGAAAGGGGATGCGAACAACCCAAGTAATTACAGAGGGATTAGTTTATTATCAGTTACAGGCAAACTGTTTACTGGGGTACAAGCAAAGCGACTGCAGGAATGGGCAGAGAGGGAAGGTAAATTACCAAATTACAAGGGGGTTTTAGAAAAAGGAAATCTAAGTGGACAATATTTTTATAATAACAATGATAGATAAATATCTAAGCAAGAAAAGAGGTAAGTTATAGTTGTTTTTTGCAGATATAGAAAAGGCATTTGATACCATCCAAAGGGATGCACTTTGGTACAAGTTGAGAATTAAGGAAGTGAGCAAGAAATTCCTAAGGTTATTAGAGAGGTTGTACTCAGATAATGAATTCTGCATTAGGCTCCCCAATAACACAGTAACAGATTGGGTAACAAATACAATTGGTCTAAGACAAGGCTGTAAGTTAAAGTCCCATTTTATTTAATTTATTTATCGATGACATACTTAAAGAATTAGCAAAGGAAATATGCATTGCCCAGCAGTTAACAATAAAGATATTCCAGGTTTGCTCTTTGCGGACGACCTAATAGAGCGGCAAGCACAAGTGGAGACTTAAAGTAAGCAATAGAAGCAACAGAGAAACACTGTAAAGCAGAGGTGGCGAAAAAGTGCTTCGCGAGTTATTTTGACTCGCAGGCGCTGTTCCCTCTCTTCAACCGTCCCTTTGTTTTTCACGTGCTATGAGTGATGCAGTGCGTGTTGCATATTTGGTGACTCGCGGAAGGAAGTCGTTTTCGCCACCCTTGCTGTAAAGAATGGGGTTTAAAAATAAATGAAAGTAAATCCAAAATTATGGTATGTAAAAACGGGAATAAGCTCAGCAGAGAGGTGAGATGGTGGCTAGACGGGAGTGAAATTGAAGTTGCAAACAAGTTAAATTACTTATGTGTAAGGTTAAATAGCAATGGAAAATGGACAGAGAAAGGAAAAATGTCCTAGGCAAAAGGAAACTAGCTAAATAGTCTAAGAACTGTTTGAAAAAAATTCCAAATATGAGAGTAGACTGGCTTGAGAGAATTTATGCAACCACAGTTGAATCAAGAATGCTGTATGGAATAGAGATTTGGGTGACAGAAAAAGGATGGGATAGCATAGATCAAATTCACAGACCTTTTTGCGAAATGTTATTGGGACTACCGAGAGCTGCGCCTAATAGCGCACCATTAATCGAATTGGGAAGAGTTGGCAGGAAAGAATTAGTGCTAAAATATATAGTGAAATATTGGAGTAGAATTCAATCATTGGAGGAAGGAAATATTATCAAAGAATGTCTAAGGGCTCAAGAAACATCTAATTGGGAAAGAAGTTGGTTATGTCGTTTAAATGAAATTATAAAAGAAATTGGATTGGGTGAATTAATTATCCAGCAAGCAATAAGTGGACAAAGATTATGGAGTAAAGTAAAAGCTAGGGCAGTTGATATAGATAAACAAGAACTATTCAGTAGCTTAAGCAATAAGAGTACTCTGATTTCATACGGGGCGTTAAGAAAGAATGGGGAAGAGAAAAATACTTTGAAGTTTGTAATAAAATGGAAAGAGAGGGGATGGTATGGGCAAGAACAGGAACAAAGTTATTAAAAGGTTTAAGGGTTAATAAAGAGATATTCCCACTTTGCAGCATTGCAGATATTAACTTTCACAGTATAATGGAATGTTCGAAAACCAAAATGTGGAGAGAGGAAATATGGAACAAAAAGTGGGGAAAGTTACATGGGGAGATATTATACTTCAAGCTTTTTGGGAACAAAAGAAAAGAATTTATCAAACAAGTAGATAAATACATAGGGAAAGTAAGACAGAAATGGTGAAGAAAAATCATCAAAGAAAGTGAGGATCAAAAAAATGACAATGTCGATGTGAATAATTTATAGAAGAGGGAATCTAATTGAAGGTAGACTTGGAGGTAAACATACGTGTAAAATGTAAGGTACATATACACAAACAACCAGAGGGTTAACTGTATATGATACCAATTTTTAGCAACTCCAGGAGAACAGATTATACATATGTACAATATTTGTAATTGGAAGAGATGAAATAAATTACCTTATCTCACTTACTTCACAGGACATGTTTAAGCGAAAATTAGCTTTCTTCTTTTTGTTGTTTTTTCATGTGTGTTCTTACTGCATATGGCAACACAGATGGTGGGTATTGATGATACATGAAATGAAATGCTAATTGGGAAGGAAATGTTCCAGGCCTAAACTTGGAGTAACTCCCTGGCATTTGCCAGGTATGAGAACTGAAGAAAACCTTTGGAAAAATCTCATCCAGCAAGGATGGTCCTGTTAGGATTTGAACCACAGACCTCCAATTCACAAGTCTGTGCCTTAACCTCAGCTACCCGTGTCTATGTGAAAATTAGTGTTACGAATGTTCATTCTCCTAATCATTATAAGGAAAAACTTTGTTGTGAATAGTTTAATAAAATCTCAACAATATTGTACATGTTATTTTAAGTCTGTTTGAATAAAATATCCTTAGACAGTAAACAGTTATTTTAGTTGCTCATCCTCAATTATTGTCACTGTTTTACAAATGTTTGATACTACCCTTAGTACCACATATATTGAATAATTTTTCTACCATTTCTGAGGCTAGTAATTTTTTTTTTTTTTTTTGTCACCAATGACATTCTGAAATGCTAGCTGTGGTACTGTATAAATTTCCATGCTCATTTCCGAATTTGTTGAAGTGCATTTGAACTGTAGCATAAAATAATATCCTGTTTATGTAAGGAGCATTGTAGATCTTGCACCATAACTAATCCAAATAAATGCTATTAAGTTTAACCTTTGTTTTCAGAATGGGATATAATACAATTCTTGAGAAAGAAGCAGCAGCTAAGCTGCTAAAACAGATTTGTTATTTTTTTATAGGGACTAGTATGTGAATCAATGGAAATTTCCACTTACTTGAAACAGGTAGTATAAAAGAAAATGCAGTCAGAAGTTATGGATATCTGTGTTATGATAAAAGCAGGAAATGCAGTAAAAGTTTGCAATTACTGGCAATTGTAATAATTTATCTATTTCTTGGTAAATGGGACAACAGAAAGAAGCCATTTTACATTTTCCTACATTTACACATTAATTGTTCACAATTATGAGGGGCATTCTAAAAGTTATTGGCCTGATGCAGAGATGTCGTGAAGATGGCCATAGTGGTATGACAGTTTCTTTTTTAAATTTTATTTTAACAATGAAAATGAAAACAACTTTACAGTTAATAATGCTTCTTTTTAGCATCACTATGATAACTGTCATTCTCTAAATGGCATGTGCAGTTCTCTGGGATTCTTGAGATGTGATGCTCACAGACTACCTTCAGAAGGGCAGAACCATTAAACCATCAGCAGGAAGTATTATGCTTCACTACTGACCAATTGAAAGATGCTATTCAGGCTAAATGTCCACACCTTACAAGAAACAAATTCTCTTCCATTACGATAATGCACCTTCACACACATCTGGGATATGCATCAAGACACAGGCCATGGAAGCCTACGCATCCATCTGGGATTGTTGCTGCAAAACTGCATGATCTTCATTTCCAACTACTTCATCTACCATCCACTGGATCTGGATCCCAGTGGTTACATTTTGTTCCCAAACCTGAAGAAATGCCTGGGAGGACGAAGATTCACACCAAATGATGAGGCTGAAGCTGAGACAGACACTTTTTACTGTTTGACAAATCTTATTTCACTAAGGATACTAAAAAGTTGGAAAGTCATTTGACTAAATGTATTGATTTACACAGTAATTATGTTGAAAAATAAATTCTGAGATAACATTGCTCTAAAATCTTGTTTTACCTTGGTCAGGCCAAGAATTTGTAGAATGCCCCTTGTATTGGCAAGTATACACATTAACAAAGACAGCATGGTAAAAGTTGGCAAAGTTGAATCAATATTTCACTCCAATTTTAGGGCTGCCGCCTAAACACAATTGTAGTACACATACCAAATATGGTCTATCTGCAATGCCAACCTCTAAGTTTAAACAGTCCGTATTTTAAAAGACTGGAACCATAAAGGACAGCAATTGTATGGTGCTATTTTATTACACAGATGTTAAAAATTATGTGTATGGTAAGTATACATTAACAGAGGAGTTTCCATGAAATTAAAGCAATAAACAATTACCTTGTACATTTATGAAGTCAAAGGAAAAGGTTATGGAAATTACAAAAATATCATATAAATATATCTATTTTATTTTAGCACAATTTGTGAACTTTAATGACAGGAACTCTTTAACTATATGAGCTTTTAAGAAATCTGAGAATTACATTTAAAGAATTAGGGATCACCGTGTATTCAAAAGTTTTGATCATGGATCATACAAATGGGCTACTCCATTTCAAATCAAACAAAAAATGAGAAAATTGACCTCGTAATTTTTAAAATCCTTAATAATTTCTAAATAAGTCAACTACTGTAAAAGAAAACAATTTTTGTAAGATTATCTCTCAAACTTTTATAGTGTTCGAGTTAAAATTCGGTAAAGTTTGTGTTATTTTCTGAAGTGGCGTGTAACTGAAGAACCCTATATCGGATTTAAGTGAACTAGGATTCATTTTGAAGCTAAATGTCTGTTGTTGAAGTGGTATATACCAATAACATAACAATAATTATACAATTTTTTTTAAACCTTTTTTTCATGTGTTAAGTATGAATGCATTTTTCATAAAGATTACTTATATAGGCTTGAATCTCTTTTTATTACACATTGATTTCAGTTTTATGGAGCCCCTTGTATGAACCATGGAAAAAAAATATTGAAAGAATAAATATTTAAGCTCGCACTGTACATTTACATCATGCTGTCAGCTGCAACATGGAAAGAGACTTGGAGGCGCATTAAGGTCACCAACAGGTTTCAAGGTTGATTAGTTACATCTTCTTATACATCGTTACTTTCGCACTCTCTGTTGCATGTCTTTGCACGATTTTTTACTTCGAAAGTGAAATGAGCGCATATGTTAGGGTACGTGGAACTATGCGTGCATGTTCGAACCTAAGACGAAGCACTCATTCTTTCACTTTGTACTCCTCTTTTGGAACATAGCAGAATGTTATAGTTGTCAAACTTGATGCTGCCCATTGATATAATTCATAAGGTGTGGTTATTTTGTATGTTGGAGACTTGCTCAAGTTGCTAGTCTCTTGATAGTTCTCCCAACACCTTCATATGGCCTCTTTCCATGAGATGTTGCAAAAAAGTGCAATTCTGCCTTTATTGCAAAATCTTCTTGATAACTGCATAAATTTGAAAAGTTTTTCCAATTTTTATATAGGAATGAAGCACCATCAGTAAAGTAAATTATTTTAGTCAAATTTTGAAATTTATCCTTGATGAGCTTTATTTAATATCTTTGAAACAAGCGAACTGTGACTGCATCGTGTTTTAAATAATGGGAAATTGCCACGAACGACATACATCTGACACAACCACCATCATTATAGTAGATAACAAAAGACTGTAGCATGGCCTGATTGTTCTTCCAGTGAAACAGTGTCATCTTGGATGACAAATGAATAATTTTCCGAAAAATCCATTCCACCAAAGCAGATTGGAAAACAGTTTCAATATGTTCTTTCAGTCCTGAAGGACACAGGCACATTTTACATTTATTAAAAAAGCAGGATGGTTGAGGTGGATTACAAATGATTCTTGAAATGCATTGGTGGTACATTTTTAAGGGAAGTTCTTCTTGATGAGTTAAAAGTGCTAGTTTCGCGCCATCCATCATAAGTTTAAGATTCTGATGGATCATACACACACACACACACACACACACACACACACACACAGACAGTGTGGGTGCCACCAGATTTCACTAAAACACAATGTTGAGGCCGTTATGCAACATTTGAGAAACCTATCTTAGTGGTAGGATATTTGTCCTTGAAATAACGATAGAGTTCCTCTAAATTGCACAGAATTAGTTTCTTCTGCACTTTGTTGTTTTTTCCTGTGCTTCCTGTTATGTAATTTTTTTTTTCCAGGCATTTGTCAGCCAACTTCTTTTGGCTTGTAAAATTCAGTGACTAAATTTATAGTTTCTTCTGGAAAGAGAAGACCCATCTTTCTTTCTGGTGTACACATTGTTAGTCCTTTTGATGCCAAGTTTTTGCCAATGAAATCATGTGTTTTGTTGCATTAAAATGATTCTGAGCATTTGCAATAGACCAATTTAGAGGAAGTAGTGCAAGTATCTGAATTTTGGTGTTTCTACCCTGAGCAGAAATAAATGCCTTTTTTCAGATTTCCAAGAATTTCTAGGTGTTTGTGATTCAGAGTCTAATTGCTGAAAAACTTTAGCTACACCAGGTTTTATTTTAGTTCTGCAACTGTAGCTTCTTTATCAATTCAGTCAAACTATTCAAAGGATTGTTCTAACTACTACTTTCACTACACTCTGCAGATACATTAACACTAAAGCTAGAACTACGTTGAACATTTACTTGGATGTCTTGTGTCAAACAAGTAGCACTACTGACACTTTCAATTCTTGTTAATTTAATTCTACAGGTAAAACAAATTTTTACAGTTCCTTTGTATTGGTCTGGGATATCATACTTTTCCATCATTTAACATCTACTGTTTTGTGGTAGGGTAATTCCAAACAATTGAAGTAGCGGTGACTTACATAACGTTTGTCTCCTTCCATTTTACACAACCTGTGAAGTACGTATTGAATTGTATAAAGCAGTGTTGGGAGGAGAGCTCATTTATTATATATAGCACTTCAACTCTTCTTCTAATAACTTATTTTATAATTAAATAGAGATTTTTCTTACCTTAATGCAGTAGATTTTTATATGAAATTAACTAAAAACTATTATACACTCAAAAATAATTTAATAACTAAAACACAGTTCACATGGATGTACCACAGCCGCACCTTGTAAAAAAAATTACTTGCTTAGGTCAAGGGAACAAAAGGTTTGTTTGTTTTATTCACATTCTTATTGACTCATTTAGCATCCTCTCACAGCAAAACTTGTAACAGCAGACGATCGACACCGTCCTCATCATGGCTCATGGATGTTGCACGATATGGTGTAGCGCAACTGGCAGATTTCACGCTGTTTATTTATTTTTTCTACAGCTTTCTATTGAAGATACCATAAAAATGTTAACCAATACTGTTTTGAAATTAAATGTTGAACAATATCGCATAATTTTTAAATTGCAATTTTCAGAAAAATATGAAATATGATGAAAGTTATATTAAATTTAAGTCCTAAAAACACTGAATAAATGCCACCACAAACTATATAATGTTGCCTTCATTTTGAATTTCAATTTAAATAGTTTCTGAGCTACGAGTCTCGGAATCATGTAATTCTATTAAAAATCAATAATTTTGACCCTGGAAAAACCATGGAACCACTCGTTTATCATAGCTGCGATTGTGCAAAAGATATTCACTTAATATCTAATTTAGATGACAGAAAATTGAACCCCCCCCCAAAAAATGCAGCTTTTCCTGCTGTCCGAATTGAAATAGAACAGCCCAAATATGAGATTATTGCACTCATAATATCCAAATTGTTTCAGCGCCTTTGTGTTCTATTTATTTATGAAGGACTGGAATGTGTTTTATTACTTATTATTGGTTATATTACTCAATTTGAAACTTGAAGTATGCTTGGAGGATTTCTGCATACAATTTACAGATCTAGAAACCTGTGCCAAGTTCGTTATGTTACTGCTCATGGTTGCATTCTGAATGATCTTACTTCACATCTATATTTATGCCGCGTCTTCATTGTGAATGAGGCCTAATACTGCATTATAATGGATATTTTAAGAATATTTTAAGCTATCTCTTGTAAGTCTCGGCTGGAAAGCTTTTCTAAGACTGGTTTTTGTTTATGAAAAGAATTGCTTAATTTAGCCCATTGTTTGGGTTTGGTGCGCACACTAAACCTTTTTTCAGCAACTTCAATTTTTGTTTTTAAGCACAATAATCCTTAAAGTAAACTATTATGATAGTATAACTAATGTTACTTTTGTTGATAACATTTTTCTTTCATCAGTATTACAATTTTTCCAAATTAAAATTAATACTTGTGTAAAAATTACAATTCTTAATTATATTTCACAATAAAAGTCCTATTTCAACGTACTTGCTCTATAAATAAACACATCCCCTTAATATAAATTTGAAGGGACAAAAAATTAGTTCCAGGAAATTGCCGAGCATTCCTCTAATTTGCATTATATGCCGTGAAAGAGCAATAATTTATTCCTTCCATTCCGTATCTTTATCTCTCTTGCATTCAGCATCACTACAAGACTGAAAATTGTGGTCTTACACCCTACGGAATTTTAAGAGTGACATCCAAATATTATTTGATATACAAATGATGTTAAATGAATATATCACATTAATAACTTTATGCAGAGTAGAAAAATAAGAAAAATACAGATTTATTTTTAGGTATTCTGCTTTTGATATATTTTAATCATTATTTATACTCTCTGCAAACTGTAAATACAAGATTACTCAAAAAAGGAGCAGGTTTTAAATATTAATTTCTAATGAATGACAATAGAGAGCGATACATACATCACTGGATAAGAAAATTTCAAAAGTTTTAAGCTCCCACCTAATAGTTTCATTCAATGCCTATAGTGGCGCTGTGGTTTACTTGCGATAAAATTGCAATGCCACAGGAAGTCATTTTATGTGGTGCAGTAAGCAAAGAGTAAATCCATTGCTTCAGTGCAGTGTGCATTTTGTTAGAAGTTCCACAAAGAGCTGCCTTGTCATAGAAATATTTACATTTGGTACAAGAAATTGCTAAAAGATGGTCGCATATGCAAAGGGAAAAGCACTGGTTGACCTCGTACGTCAGGCGAAAATGTTGATCGTATTGAACCGCTTTCGAACACAGCCTAGGAAATCCACAAGCAGAGAACTTGGAGTTCTGCAACCAAAAGTATGGTGTGTGTTTAAAGAAGTCTGCATCTGAAGCCATATAACTTGCAGTTTCTTCAGGCATCGTATCCTGTCAATCATTAAAAAGTATTAAAAATTTGCACTGAAATTTTGCAAGATTTGGAAAATGGTACTTTTTCTGAAAGGCTAATTTTTACCTATGAATCAGCATTTCATATCTCTGGTAAATGAATCTGGTATAATGTCAGAATTTGGGGGACTGAAACTCCTGGCATTGTCAATGAAGATGAAAAAGACTCTCTAAAGCCAAATGTGTTTTGCACCATTACTATCAGCAAAGTATATGGTCCGTTCTTTTTTATTGAAGGAACTGTCAATGGAATTACATATCTGGACATGCTCCCTTCACAAATACAACAAGATTGGGATAATTTTATCTTCATGCAACATGGTGCTCCACTTCACTGCCACTACAAGGTATGGCAGTATCTGAATGACACAATTCCAGGACAATGGATTGGAATAAGTGTGTTACATGATCTAGTTCACTTAAGTGGCCTCCAAGGCCACCACATCTTACCCCCTGCGATTTTTACTGTGTGTACCAACTATGCCTGCTACTTTTCAAAATCTATTAAAATCAATTGTTACAGCAGCGAATTAAATAACCAGGGACCAGTTAATTTGTGTGTGGCAAGAAATGGACTATGGGTTTTCAACATTTGTCACATAACAAATGGTCCTCAATGTTGAATGCATAAAATAAAATTTTGAACTTTCCTCTATCCAGTAATTTATCACAGTGTCCCTATCCATTGTTGTTCAATAGAAATAATTATTTAAAATCTGCTTCTTTTAGAATAACCCTACATAAATTTTGTTACTTAATCTACACAAGTAATGTCCGTGACCACGAACATTAAAGGACAGTGCTACAAACCCAGAGATGAGATTATGCCCCAGTTCAAATTTCTGCTCAGTGTTCTGTTACTTATTAAGAGTTCTGACCATTACAAAGATTGAAAGATATTGATGGCAAACGCAGGTCAGAAAAAGAGTATTTTTTTCTGTTCTTGTAATTAAAAAAAGAATTCTCTAAAGCTATTAATGACCATAGCTGTGTTTGCATATTCTCTTGTGTAATTATCCACTACGGCTAAAACTTTTAACTACTCCATGATTAACTAAAGTAAATATTTACTTCAGACTGAAGAAAAACTTGGAGAGTAAGCCTTCTCTAAGGCAGAGAAGCATAGCACATAAACCAAGACAGGGGAAACAGAAGATGTAACTTTACAGAATTTTGATTGGAAGCCAATTAGCACCATAAGCAGAATGTTTTCAAGTCAATAACCATTACTATTGAAATAGCTTCTTTCTTCTTAATAGGTACTCATCACATGTGCTATTAGTTGTTAATAAATGGTCATAGGATTTGCTAGTACCATTGAGCAAGATGTCCAATGCTAAGATAAAACTTTTATGATCCAGTGTTACCATTTCATCTGTAACTTAATAACCAGATTTAGATACTTATTTACTTAGAAACTACTAGTATCCTATTTGTTTCAAACTGCTTGAATCCTATTTGTTTCAAACTGCTTTTAATTGTATGCTAAATAGTATTCATAAGTCATTTTGAGATACTCTTTATGCGGGGAGGGAAGCTTAGTTTGATCACAATAAATGTGTAAAAATATTAATATTACAATTCACAATTGCCCCCATCATAATGTTATACAGGGCAACAGAAGATAACAGCAATGTGCATTAACTTACTTAAAATTGTGTTCTTTGAAAACCAATGTATTCACCAGTAAGATAATATACATAATAACCCAATTATTTTCTTAAAAACCTGGCACTTTTTTGGCTTTCTGCATTACTTTGATCACAGAAAACATTAATAAAAGTAACTTTCCGTGAGTCAAAAACCTAAGCTTATATTAAAAAAAAACCAAACAAACAAACCCTCACCTAACCTCCCGTAAATTAGAAAAGTAAAAAACTAATAAACCTAAAATAAAAAGTAATTAGGAACACATTCTGCGAGCATTGGCGGTATGTCACTGGCTTTGAAGACCAACGTAATGTAGGTTACCGTATTTTTTGTACATTTAATTCAATCACGCCCCAGTTTTCCTTCCTTGGTTCTCAAGGTCCTTTTGTACTAAAAGATAACATTTCTGGTGAAGCCCACAATTTTTTGCCTGTAGCCACTTCTTTCAAATTATATGTAGTAGTATGCTTGAAGACAAACTGTAATATTTGTTCATGATATGAAATTTCATAAAACAATTTGATTCAGGCCAACTAATTTTATTTGAAACAGGCCAGTAAATCAATATGTTTCAATGTTCTTTTAGTTTTCAATTGTACATTTATCTTTGGTTTGTTTTACTGATTATCATATATTCCAAAATTAACATTTTTTTTAACTAAATTAAAAATCAACATTTTAATGTCTTATTTAATCTACACTACGGGAGAGGGAGAGTGTGTAAAAGAACAGTTTCTACTAGTATTTATTGACTGGAACCAATAACATAAACATAAGAGCCAAAGACGCTGTATGTGTTAAAACTGACAAGATGTTATATTCTGCAGCAAAAAATGTTTAATAACCTTCCATGTCACCTAAATCTATTAGGCAATCCCAATCAACATAAAATCTTAAAGAAAGATTTAAAATCATTCGTACTCATTGTCTTAGAGTAACATATGTTGGTAAGTTTACTCTCAAAATGGTGGTGGTTTACATTTATCCACAATTTTCATCTTTGCTTGTATAATGCATGATGGAAAGTATGTCGTTAATCTAAATTGTTCTTAATTCTTTATTTAAAAAAATGTTGCCCCTAGTAATGGGTATGTTATTAATTAAGCAGCATATCTCATAACTTTGTGTGTTCTGTGTTCCAGAGCATTGCTCACTGTGGGACTAAATGAACAAACACAAACGAGCATGAATTAACTCAATACTTGCTATACTTTCAAATGGTGCTAAGGTGGCTTTCAGAATGCAAAGGTGTGTTGTGAAAAGCATGGGAAAAATATAATATGAGATTTCGGGATGCAGGTGGGTAACTCCAGAATATTTGTTCAATATGGAGACGCAAGAGGCAGTTGTGGTTGAAACCAGTTTTTATTTCTAAAACTATACTTCCCTAACGACACTCCAAAATGTCATTAGTTTATTCCTTAGCCCATATGAAACAATTCGGGGCGTTACCGGTTCCTGAAGTAAACATTTACACAGGCTCTAAAACAGTGGATGAAAAAGTGAGTTGCCCAATTCAGCTTTATATTAATTACACGTCATACACGGTGGTGTACGGTATGTCTTCCAATTAAATAATCTATTACTGAAAACGATATGCCAGCACAAGCAGTCGAGCGTGGCATTTAAATATGAGAAATTACCTCTTTAACAACCAACTCTGGTTTCAGGGCAGAAAGTAAAAATCGTTTTTGCAGAAAGAATGCCTCCATTTGTCGCGCCAGGTCGATGAAACGCAAAATGGTATGATCCACTTCCACCTTAATCTCATCCTTTTCCATAGTATGCAAAGCTTCTTCTTTCGTTAACACATTCAAACATGACTGAAAACAAACATTGCATATAATGGGCGACCGAACAAATTAATATCAATAATTTGCGACATGAGGTGTGCCTCTTGTAATAAAATGATAAACTTCTAATGAAATTTTGAAAAAGAAAATAATTTAAAGAACCCTGTAAAGCCTTTTTTCTTTCTTTGTTCATACCTGAAACGCTTCTTCAAACTCATCTACAAGATTACCATTTCCATTTGCTGTAGTCGCCATATTTGACTGCCTCACCTTAGCGCATGCGCATAATCTAGCAAATCTCGAAAATATTAGTCCATATTAGTCCCATTACCAGTAGGTAAACAGCATGAAAGGTAACATAAGAATAATGAACTTTTAATGCCCTGGTCTATTTTAACCTTGATCCACAGCTTTGAACTAATTGTTTCCGAAATTAATGGGTTGGTAGGACAATGTTGTAATGGGAACAATAATGCAAAACATCGCAACTTCCAATCCTAGCGCCCTGATTTTCTTAAACCTTGGGATTGGCACTGTTGGCAGTGCGTTGTCATGGCAACTGGCAATTGCAGAGTTTAATTTAAAAAAAAAATTAATTTCAAGTCGGGAGCGGCAATTTTTGAGCGGTGTTTGGCGTGATCTTTCAAATATAGGGAGTAAAGCTAAGTAATCCTAACTATTTAGGCAGTTAAAATAATAGTTAATTAGATAGTTCTGTAATTTATTATTCAGTCCATAATATTTTTCATTAATTCGTTTCGGCCTCGGATTTATTTCTTAAATATTTGAAATTTCTATCTTCCCCTTTGGGGATTCGAATGGAGATTCAATACGGTCCAGATGTACCGAATTTAAAAAATCAAACAAATAATTCAGGATGTACTGTAAATGAGATGGTAACTAATGTAAATATGTCAGATAATAGTAAATTGCTGTATAATTATAAAGATTCTGGCCCTTTTGTTGTAAATTTAGTAGGAGTTGATAAAAACGTTAACATGATGCATCCAATGAAATATGGAAAAATGCTCTATGAAAATGAAATGAAATTTAAATCTATTGTCACAGTAGGGAAAAATAAAATTGAAATCCATTTTAATACGACGTTCCAAGAGGCTAATAATTTCCTATTATCTGAATTTGATTTGAAATACTCTATAAAATCTTTTATCCCTAAATACAATATACTGACCAAAGGCATTGTTAGAGGTATTGATACAGATTTGTCGATAGATGAGATAAAACAAGTGGCTAAAACAAATGGTGATATAGAAATTGTCCATGCATACAGATTTCAAAGGAAAAGTGCATATCCCAATGGAGACATACAATGGTTCCCTACTCAATCAGTTCTTATGGCTTTTAGATCTCAGTTGTTGCCACAAAGGGTATTTATTTATGGAGTGAGCTGCAAAGTAGACGAATTTAAAGAGTCTCCTATTCAATGTACAAAATGTCAACAATTTGGTCATGTGTTTAAATTTTGCAGAAATCCTACAAAATGTGTAGCCTGTGAAGAAGAGCATATTCTTTCTGATTGTTTAGCTTCTGATTTTTACTGTATACTATGTAAGGGAAACCATAAGACCAATAGTCGTGATTGTCCAGTGTATAATTTTGAGCAGAAAGTCATAAAAGTAATATATGGGAACAGGGTGTCTAGATATGAAGCTATCAATACCATCAAAAATAAATCTTCTTATGCAGATGTCACCAAAACGACAAGTACTAATGATAATAAGCTTACTTTGCTTAGTTCAGTTGCCATTCAACGTCTTTCTTCTCCTCAAGAAATATATGTTAACAGTACTTCTCAGTTTCCCTCTAAACTTCCGAGATTGACAAAAGAAACTCCAAAGAAGACAATGTAAAGATAAGTAAACAAAGTCAAAAAATTAATTTGTAATCATCTCTAATTTGTCCTAATGGTAGATCTCCATCCTCCTCTGTGACATATGCTTCAGTTACTACTGTCAATAACTCGAATTCTCAGAAGACAGTCTTTAAAACATCTTAAATTTTAAGTTCTGTTAATACTAATGAAAGTATCTTTCAGAAGATAAATCCTTCAGATCCATGCTGCTCCCATAGTAATTCCAACAAGACTTCATCAACTAAAGGAAAAACTAAAAAGAAGGATGATATTTCATTAATGTAAGAATATGGACTTCTTGAACAAATCTAAGTCGATTCATATTAACCAATTAAACATCATATATTGGAATGCTCAAAGTCTTAAAAATAAAAAAGATGACTTTTTAGCGTATATAGTAAATCAAGATCTGGACCTTTTTTATCTCAGAAAGATGGTTAAAAGAATACCATAATATTCGTATTGCTAATTATAAAATCATACGTTCAGACGGACCTACAATTGGTGGAGGAATACTAGCAGGAATTAAAAAATTAATTATTGTTAATTCATAGAAATTTTAGACAATGAATATTATTTAATTCAAAGAATACCAATGGTATTAGGTAATATTAAAATAATTTTAATATACAAAAAACCAAGTACAAATTTCTCGATTTCCTACTGGAATTATCTTCTTCAACCTCAATCTCATAAAGATCTTTTGTTATTTGGCGACTTTAATTTCTATATTCCTCAGCTGGATAGGATTAATGGAGTATTCAATCTGCCATTTGTTGATTATTTAGCTTCTCATAATATATTTTTATTGAATGATGGTACAGCTACAAGAATGGGTAGAATGGGTCAACAAGATACCTCTCCTGATTTAACTTTTGCATCAGCTTCTGTTATAAGTTTAATTCAAAGGAAAGTAATTCATGAAACATTAGAAAGTGATCATTTTATGATCTCAATTATGTTGGGAACTACTAACAAATACTAACAAATAAAATTTATGGCGAAAACGAATGCACTGTCTTGGACACAGGACTAGCCGATCATAGAGCTGTCCTCTCAAGGTTACCAGAAATGTACAAAATGAAAATGAAACCTAAAAGAACAGCTGCCAGACGTATATTTAGTTCAGAAAACATTTTGACATTTAAATATAAAGTTGGAAATTTATCCTGGATCTGGGACAGAGCGGAGTCAGCTGATTCAAACTATAACACTTTTCTTAGGGAGCTTCTAAACTGCTATAATGAATCCTTTCCAAAAATCAATGGGCAGCAAGTAGATAAAAAATATGTATTATGAAAAATTCATCAAAAACGAGGAAAATAAAAGCAAAGCAATATGGAAAATAATAAAGGTGGAATTAGAAATAAACAATCCAAACAATGTAGATAATTTAAATAATATGAGTACTAACACAGCGGAATCATTAAATAACTACTTCGTAAATATTGGTAATCAAATTCGAGATATTCCTCCTTCAATGCAAGATGCTATTACTGAATTGTATAACAACAATTGCTTAATGCTAACCTCCCAATTTCAATTCGCAAGCGTTACACCACAAAAACGTATTGAAATTATCAGTAAACTTAAATCAAAACCCTCCTATGGCTGGGATGAACGGCCCCATATCTAATTAAGAAAATAAAACAGGAAATAAGTGGACCACTCAGTCAGATAATTAATCATTCCCTAGCTGCGGGTACTGTTCCAGAGAGAATGAAATACGCCCTAGTTAAACCTATACTCAAGGGAGGGAAAACAGAATTTAAAAATGTTCGACCTATTTCTATCCTTCCTACATTCCCCACCATACTTGAAAAGATTGTGCATGCACAACTCATGTCTTATTTTGAATATTTCACCAGGTTAAACAACTCTCAACATGGATTCCATGAAAAGTGCTCAACAATATCAGCCCTAATAACCTTGGTAAATGGTGCTTCTAAAATGATAGATAGAAAACAACAGACAGCAGTTCTGATATGTGATAATTCTAAAGCTTTTGATTGTGTCAGCCATGATATATTACTAAAAAAATAGATTTCTATGGCATAAGGGGCACTGCTTTAAGGTGGTTCGAAAAGTATCTTAATTGTCGTAAACAAAAAAAAACAATAATTAAGAATCAAAAGGGAACAGTGGAATCAAATTGGGAACAAATACGAACAGAAGTCCCACAAGGAAGTGTCTTGGGACCTCTACTGTATATAATCTACACATAACTCCATAAAAGGGAAAACCGTTGTGTATGCTGATGACACTTCCATCTTATTAAATGGGCAAAACATCCAGGAGCTAAGATATAACTTAAGCGAAACTATAACTCAATTACAGAAGTGATTTACTAGTAATGGCCTCAAACTTAACACTTCCAAAACATCCGTTATGCAGCTCAACACTCAAGATAAGAATTATGAGAGTTTTATTACAACTAATGCTATAAATCATACCGAAAACTCAACAATTTTTGGTATTTACTTATATCAACTATTAAAATGGGACGATCACATCCACTACTTGGCTAAAAATTAAACAGTGCATGTTTCAATATGAGCTGCATAGCTAAAATAACGAACCTTGAAACAAGGAAAATAGTTTACTTCAGCTACTTTCATTCTTTGATAACTTATGGAATAATACTATGGGGGAACTATACTGGATGGGAAACGATTTTTAAAAGTAAAAAAAAGTATTACGTATAATGACTCACTCCAGACCAAAAGATTCATGCAGAAATTTGTTAAAAAACCTGAAAATATTAACTTTACCATCCCAATTCCTGTATGAAATAAGTAAATACATCCACTCAAACTTTGATACAATCTATAGTTCACAAATGCAACATAATCATGGAACGGGAAATAAAAATAATCTGAAACCACCCATGCACAGGTTAGCACTGTATGAAAAAAGTCAATTATATGCAGGAATAAAAATCTATAACAAACTCCCTATAAAACTCTGTGAAATTAAAACCCTCAAATACTTCAATAAAGCAATAAAAAACCTATTAATGGACAAAACCTATTACTCAGTTACTGAATATATGAATGATGAAATTGAATTATAATAGCGTTTTGTCATTCTGTAATTAGTTAAACTATAAACCAAAACTGACATTAAAAAGGCACTACCATAATTATATCAATACTTGTATATACTATATACATATGTAAATTTGTACTTATATTATTATTGTTATTGATACTTAGTATAATTATTGCTAACTTAATTCTTGTACACTTGACGAGTCACCTGTTCACGGAGTTCTTACTCACTGTATGTAAGCTTATGTGACAAGAAAGCATCTTATTGTATCTTATTTACATCACTTAACATTTTGAAGAGTAACTGGCTTTCAAGAAATATTAATACAAATTGGGAACATTTCAAGATATTTATGCTGGAAAAATATTATCATTCTTTCCGCATCACAAGTAAATTTGTTTTTTCCTTCATTTATGAAGTAATAGATGAATACATTAAGAAATTTCATCCTATAACAAATTTTAAATCCAAAAAGAGAAATAAACCTATATGATAGAATTCTAATTGTCAGAAAGATACTGAAGAGAGAAAGCTTAGATGTTATAATTTCATGAAACATAAAACAATGGAGAATTTTCTCTTAATGAGACAACAATATGCTAAAACAAAAAAATATCATTAAACAGTCGAACTTTAATGGATGGAAAGAATACTGTAATTCTATTACGTTAGAGAAAAAAACAGTTTCACAAATTTGGAATATGGTACGAAGCTTCACTCATAAAAAATTCCAGCAATTTGCTCCAATATCACACAATCATCGTTTACAAAATAAATTTCTACATCTACTGTCGCCATCTTCAGTTTCTTGTAATATTCCTCAGATTATGAACCAACCAATTTACCATTGGAAAAATTATATACAGAGTTAACTAATAACTTTACTTTCAATGAACTTCAAGGAGTTATTAAAGGACAAAAGGACTCTATGCCAAACCCAGATGAAATTAAATATAAAATGGTTCAGAACTTTCCTACAGAATATCTCTATTTATTACTTCGTGGATATAATTTTATCCTTCATAGTGGTAGTACTCCTAAGATATGGCAGCATTTTTACATTATTCCAATTGAAAAACCAGGGAAGAATAAAAATAATGGAGAAAATTATAGACCTATAACATTATCTTGTGTTTTTCATAAAATTTTAGAAAAGCTGCTGACGCAAAGGATTCAATTTTTCTTGGAGAGATAATGGAGGTTGGCCAAGAAATCAATATGGTTTTCGTCTAGGATATGGAACAACTCACAGTCTGAGTATACTAAATTTGGAAATTCTTCAAGCATTATCTAAGAAAAAGGCACTACAAGGACTCAGTTTAGATGTTTCTCATGCTAATGATACAGTAAATTTAAATATTTTAATCCTAAATTTGCAGAAATTAAACCTACCTAAGAATATCATAACTCTTATATATAGTTTATTAAAAGATATAAAGATTCAACTTTATCCTAGATTTCATAATGCTTTAGAACTCTTAACATCAGAAGGACTCCCACAATGATCTCATCTCAGTCCAATTTTATATAATTTATACATCTATCAATTATCTCTTATGAAATCAGCATCAACAAATGTATTATTTTATGCAGATGGTATTTTTATATATCAACATATCGATTTTAAAAAACCTTAAAAATAATAATGAAGAGTTTGTGAATTTGGTTAACAATTGTATCCTTCAGCTAGAAGAGTTGGGACTTAACATCAATCCTCAAAAGAGTAAATGGATAATATTTTAAAAAGAAATATTTGTACTCAATTTGTATCTGAAAGTACGAAATGAAATACTCCAACCAAATCAACGTGTAAAATTTTTAGGAATTATCTTGGATCATAAATTGAATTGGAAAAATCATTTTAATTATTCAGTTAATAAAATAAAAAGTATATCTCATATTTTCCAGTATATTTCTGGCTCCTCATGGGGAGCTCATCCTCAAGCTATGATAATTTTGTTCAATAACCTCATCAGCTCAGTAATACAATATGGTTGTTTAATAACCCATAATCCATTAAAAAGTTCTCTTCGAAAACTTAACTCGGCAGTTTATGATGTTGCTAAAATAATTTTAGGTATCAGAGGTAATCCATCTACACATGTCACATTAAAAGAAATTGGATTTAAAAATTATCAAGATACTCAACGTATTTCAAATTATAAATTTCTCTCCAAATTATTCAATTGTTCTGAAGATAAACTTTTCCTTCTGTTGCCTCAAATTAGTAACTCAATTCATGTGAAGGAATCAGAAAATCACGAATTTGGATCACAATTGGATGTCTGGACAGAATATAATTCATTATCAAACCTGGCAATCACTCCTCGTCATCCTCGATACTGTGTCGACTGGGATATTCTCTTCAACAATTTGGATATTGATACCAGTACTTTCTCCAATATAGAGTCATATCATAATAAATATTTTTTACATTTTCTTCAGAAATTTCCTAAGAAGACATGGAATTTATTCTTCACAGATGGTTCCAAAAAGGTATCAGAAGGAGTGGGAGCAGCTGTATATCATTATAATTTAAATTAATCAATTCTGATTAAATTAAATGATAAATGCTTCATTTATTCGGCTGAAATGTTGGCCATCAAGAAAGCTATTCAAATAATCAGAAACATAGATATAAATTTAATATTATATTCGCAGATAGCAAATCATCTTTCCTGGAACTCCAAAATTTCTCTATTAAGAAAAAAATAGTAGTCTTTTAGAAGTGGAAATCAAATTTTTGATTTATCAAGCTCTACTTGATAAAATAATAATCAAATTGATATGGATCCCAGGCCATAAAAATATTATTGGTAATGAAAAAGCAGACTCTTAGCCAAAAACAGCAAAATATGAAGGAGATTTTTCATCAGAACCACTTCCTTTAAAGGATGCAGAAATCTTTATCACTAATAAATGGTGCGATAACAAAACTGTTAATAATAAATGCTCATGTGGCAATATTGGTAATTTAGAACACATTTTATGTGGATGTTCTTTTAATGAACAACAAAATAATAAACTGTTATTAGAATTGTACAAGTTAGGTTTTTCTGGGCCATTAAAATCACTAATATAATACAATATGATCCAATTAAGGTTTTTAAGAAAATCATTACCCATATCTGTAAATGTAAAATCAAATTATAAGTTAGGATTACTTAGCCATTGCAGTTTTTGGGAATAGTCAACTATTATTAAGGATAGGGCAATTAGATGTCAAAGAGGATATAATGTCTTCAGGACATCTCTAAATAAGACGGAAGAAGAAGAATTCAAAATTACAATGTTAACCATAGATAACCCCGACTACACTGCTCCATCGACTACTACTATTACTACCCGTGTGGTCTGGTTGTTTGGTAACCTTCAAATTCAGAGGCCTCGCCATGATGAACCTGGACTTACTTAATTAGAATGTGGAAGGGGTGAAGACAATAGCCTCAATGACACCCGATTCAACATTGTTAAAGCAGTAGAGATATTCTTATCTGAACGCATTTCCCACATATTTACTGCAGAAAAGCCATAACTACTGATAAAGAAACAGGAAGGCCTGAAGGAGGAGTCTCACGCAAACTTTAGTTTTTAGGTGGGTTCACTACCGTGGAGCACCTATTAGTTTAGCTTTGTCCAGGTCTGTCCGCTCGCATCAAACAACTCAAGAATAACCGAGATTTGTTATGTAGGAGTTTGGAGAAAATTTGTCCACGCATTTCAAATTTGGTTAAATTCGGACAACATTAAGATTAGTTTACATGGATAGCATCCTAAAATATTTCAATTTTTACGCGTACCAATGCATTTAAGGAATTAAGATTTTTGCGTAAATTTGGCCAGGGAGCTATACTGGCTGTGTAGCAAAATATTATTTTGACAGACATGTACATAATAATAAAATAGATGCATGAAAATAGATGTAACAAATTTGTAAAATTGTATCTTGGAATGTGTACAATAAACTACATACATACTTAGAGTTTTAAGCAATCTTTTTATACATTTCAAGTATGGATAAAATCGGTGAAAAATTAAGGGTAGTGCAGATTATTAGTTTCCTGAAGCTATATCCACTATTTTTAGATTGTTTCCAAAAAGTCAACTAATTAGCAGAATACAAGGGCATGTATTGCAAAAGCATCCAAAACGTAACGCAATGTGTTTATTTGTACTTTGTTATTATGTTTTTCGTTATTACAGCGATATCGGCAACTTTTACCTTTGAAACACTGGGGGCCTATTTCACGAAATAAAAACTTACAAAATTACGCAACAATGCCTTTAGCTCAGAACAACCAATGACTATATTTCACAAACGTATTTTATAAAATTGCATTTGTTTACATTTTATAGGACATGGATTCTTCGCAATACATTTTATTTTATTACATCCATAATTTTGTATTTTAAGTTTGTAATGTGTACTTACATGAAATAAAACATGCTGGTGTTCTTAACTTGCTTAAGTTGTTCAGTTTACCTCAAGTTTATTAACGTAAGTTAAGCGCACAATAATACTTAATATGCCTTCAGACTCCTTTGCCAGGGAATAAAATGTAATAAAACTCCCTTTAACACTCGGAATCAAACCCGGTAACTTTGCATAATGAGGTTGACAGGCTAATCACTACACTACAAACGGAGCATGTCAATGTCTTCTTCACTGCTAAAATCTACAACAAATCGTGAAATTGCAATCATAATTTAAATAAATCTTGAAAGCTGAGTCCTCAGCATGGTTACAAATCACATTCTCCTGAAAATAAAGTCGACTGCTATCTTAATTTCTTCTCTCGCTTTCCTCCTCTAGATTTTTTTTAACGGCAGCTGAAGCCGACGAGGTTGCAATGCGAACTTATTGATGCCCTCACAAATAAATGTTTGTTTCTCGATATTCGCTCTTTCACGATGAACGCTCAGAAGACAAAGACCATTTAGACGCTCTTCGTACATTGTTTTGGACCCAAGTTTTTAACGACGTTGGATAGACCGGGCTTCATTACGAATACCGGCGGAGAGAGCCGAGTTACGTCGGACGAACTGTCGAGCCGAATGGCAAAGCGAAGAATGGATTGCACAAACATGGGGATGAGCTCAATCTTGCTGGAACCACAACCCTGTCCTTTTTACTAGTGGCACATCTTCTAGTAGATGGCAACTCTTCTTGCAGAAATTCAAGGTACCCTGTGAGGTTGCCTTCAAAAAAGTGAGGTCCAATTAGCTGGTCGCCTAACATTCCGCATCAGGCACTGATGCTCCACTGTACTTGAAATGTAGCTTCTCTCATCCACTGAGGATTGCCTATACTCCAGTAGTGCATATATTGGCGGTTAACAGTTCGGTTATTGTGGAATGTGGCTTCATCACTGAAGAGAACACTTCCTAAAAACTCTGCATCCATTTGCGTACGCTGCTGTAGCCACTGTGCTTACATCTCTCGCGCTTGAAAGTCGCGTCCGTGGAGAGCCTGGTGTAGTTGAAGATGGTACAGGTGATATTTATTACGGTGTAATATGCGCATCATTGAGGATTGACTTATGTACAGATGTTGTGCTATGGCCCCTGAACTGGCATGTGGATTGTTTTATATTACGTTTCGCACAGCTTCTTCATGCCTCCAGAGGTTACTGGAGCATCGCGAGCAGGTGGTGCTCTTCCAAATGATCCTGTTTCACGAAGGCGTCTTTCAACCCTTCGTAAAGTGTCCACAGTAGGTGCCCTCCTTCCTGGGAACCGTTCTTCATACAGGCACTTTGCTGACATGCATTACACCCTGTTTCTCCATAGATTAACAGCATGTCAACACACTTGTCGTTTGTATACATTAATACCAGCCGTGTCTCGTAGAAAGGTTTCAATTACTGAGTGAATAATGGAGAGTTTATTCAGGTCAAACAGCAGGCGCAAATAGCTAAAACCACTTTGCATGTGTGAAGTGTTTTAAACTTGTTTGAATGGGTCAAGCATGATACCGAACACAATGAAATACCTACTATGAAGTATATAGTGTCCACCTGCCAATGGAAAACATGGAGATTGGTCTATTTTGCACACACTTATAATGTTATAAAAATGTTAACTGTATCATAACATCAAATTATAGGCCCAAAGAGTTAAAACTAAAGGTAATAAAAAGGTTGAACTTAACACGAAGAATTTGAACCCAAACTGAAGTGTGACAGTGGTAAAGCAACCATGATAATATCATTCGGCCAACGCTATCTTGCGAGCTAAGGTTCCTATACGAATAAATAATCGCAGAATTCAGACCCCACCTCGAATATTTACACGCTTTTTGCAGCTTCATACAGTGTTTGGAGCTCGTTTTGGAGTTTTTTTGCGCAACGAACCTTTGTTGCTGATGTCTTAAGTCCAATTGGTCGCACTGCATAGATCAGCCATTTGGTTTTCGAATGGTTTTGTCAACAGAGACGTGTAATAGGTTGTTCCTTCAGAGGCGTTTTCAAAGGTGTGTATGAATGTATGCTAAAAATAAAAGTTTGTAAACTCTGCTAAAAGCACTACTGCAGCTCCCAGTGCCAGGGTGGGATGTTTTTGGCGTCGACATACATAGCGATTGCATTATGTCCACTGAGTTATCTATCCCTCCTCTATAAAGTGTTACACTAATCAGTCCTTAGAAGGCATTCCAGAAAGACGTAAGTCACATATGCCGCTTAACACGTTGCATAAATTAAAAAGTAAATAGAGGCAATGACTCACCTGGAGTATGACAAGGTAAAATGTACACACAAAGAAAAAAACAATAAAAATGTTTTAAAAGTTTTCTTGCACAACAAAAATGGCTTGCCTTAGAGGATTTCTTTAATACAAGACCAGGCGCAGGCCTACAAATGCTTTGTTTACATATAGCAAACCGCACATTCCGGACTCACCATAGCTACTTTATAGCTTAAAAACAAAAGAAGCAAAAACAGAAATATACTCAACCTTTCGACCTCTAATTAATACAAGATCATCCCTCACCCCAAACTACCCTTTACATGGAACATCTTTCAAAAGTTTTAATTTTCTAAAAAATAGCACTAACGGTTTTGATTAAAATACCACATATTAAAGACATTTACATGACAAATAAAATTTATATCTTGAACTTTCTAGGAATAGCTTGTGAAGTCCTCTTCATTCTGAAGAAAGTTTGTACAACTGGTAAAAGTTAAGCGATAGACGAAAACTTACTACACAGAAAATGTATATCTCTCTAAAACACAATTTATTTCAAATACCTTTTTGTGGCATAAACCATGTCCGAGATATCCGTTATTAATGGTTCGAATTGTTCATGAGCCATTCTTTTAAAAGGCTGCCGATTTTCAGTTGTTTCTCGCGATGTCGTGGAAAGAGTAGGTATGAAATTTTAAGGCCAGCATATAGTGTCCGGTTTTAAAACATTTGACTGTCCCTGTGCCCTCTGTATCTATAACGAAATATATAATGCTGTTTCCGGAAAGGTTTAATCTCTGTTAAAATGGAGAAGGTAGGAAAATAAACTACCGTAAGAATTTTTATACATACTATAATATAATAATAATCGATAGAGGGTAGAGAGAATCATTTGAACGTAACGCATCAGAATTTTTTTTCTACAGACATTGAAATTCGTAAAAACTATTTACTGTGCTATAAACATGCTTACTTGGTATTACAAGCTAGCACATCGGCACCAGAAATGGAAAATTACTGTGTTTTTCAAATGGGATGATGTTTGTCCTTGAGCGCGGCCAGAGCGGCAACCAATCGGAGTTCCGCTGTGTTGTCATATTGCATTCGCCGTAAGCTAAGCATGACGCGTGCTAAGCGAATGTGTTTCTAATACATATAATTTGCGCTAAGACAAAAATTCAAATTTTGCAAAAAGTAACCCACTAGAAGGTAGGGAGTAATTTTCGTAACACAACCGTAAAAACCACATATTTTTAGCTCAAATAGTTTTCATAATACAAACAAATAAACATTCCCATATGTTATAATATAACCACGTAAGCACTGTAATGGTCACATTATTTGTATGTATGCATTATTGTATACATTATGTATATATATTTGTAATTATACATAACTACTGACTTGATGGTGATAAAGAATTATGTTGTAAAACCAAGGCGTTTGTTAAAGCTGAAAGAGAGCAAACAGCCCACCAAGCTCACTTGTGTTACTTGTAGAATCTGCAGAACGTGAGCCGTCACATGTTTATGATTGTGTGTTATTTTTAAATCTGGGTTGGAGTTTATTTACCCTACACAGTTAATATCAGTATTCAGTTGTTGTTCAGAGAGCAAGCAGCAAGAGTAAAATAGTGCAATGGCTTATTGTGGTGAATTTAGTGGCGAGTCAAAGAGGCAGGTATTGCGAAGTCAGGCTCGAAGTATTATATTTAGGGTCTACTCGTTTTTTAAAAAATGTAACAATGAGGAACACAGAAATCAACTTGATTTCAAAAATCCTCAACAGCTTACTGCTAAAGCGTGTTGTGTCGGTAAAGCAAGTGTGTCTCGCATTTGCGGAGAGGCAAGAAAATCTGTTCCCAGTGATACTCCAGTGTTTGTATCGCCCAGAAAGCACATTGGACCTCCGAAGAGGATTACAAATTTAACTGACTTTGACAAGGACGTTGTACGCAGAACTGTTTTCGAGTTTTATGACCAAGGTGAATTCCCAACAATACAGAAAATAACTTGTGCCCTTAGAACTAAAATATCATACACTGGTTCAAATTCATCTACTTATAGAATTTTGAGAGGATTAGGGTTCAGGTACAGAAAGACAAATGATGGGCGACAATTTTTAATGGAGAGGAGTGACATTGTTGCGGCAAGAATAAAATTCTTACGCAAAATGCACGAAATTCGCAATTCTTGCGATACGAGACCTATATTTTACTTAGATGAGACATGGGTAAATAAAAACCACACTCAAAATTCAATCTGGCAAGATTCCTCAAAAAAGGGTGGCCTGAAGGTACCTGTTGGAAAAGGCAGTCGACTTATCATTTGTCATGTAGGGTCCGCTAAGACAGGATTTGTACCTGAAAGCAAATGGATTTTTCTGTCCAAAACCACCTCAGATTATCACGAAGAGATGACAGCTGATACGTTTAAAGAATGGTTTTTGAACAGATTCCTAAATTATTTAGAAGAGGGAAGCATAATTATAATGGATAATGCACCATATCATTCGGTTATTGAAAACAAAGTACCGAATACTGCCAGTAGAAAGAACCAAATTGTTGAATGGTTGCAAAAAAAGGGGGTTGAATTTTCGGCAACAGAAACTAAAAATGAGTTACTGCAACGAGTACTTCCATTTAAAAACCAGGGAAAAGTGTATCAGCTGGATCAACTTGCAATGGAAATGGGACACGAGGTAATCCGCCTCCCCCCTTATCACTGCCAGTATAATCCAATTGAGTTAGTATGGGCTCAAATAAAACGAGGGGTTGCAAACAGAAATAACACTTTTAAACTGACTGACGTTGAACGTCTTATTCACGAAGAAATTGACAAGGTAACTCAACAAGACTGGGAAGCCTGCGTGAGACATGCAGAAAAACTACAAGAAGACGACTTTTGGAAAGAAATAGGCCGTGACGATATTTTGGAACCTATCATCATAAATTTGCAAGACTCAGACGATGAAGACAGTGTCAGTGACGAATTGCCTCTTCACGTAACTGATGACAGTGATACGGATGAGCCACTGGCAGTTCCATTGGATTAAAAGCACAGGTAATTCATATCCTATAATTATATAACACTTAAAAAATACGTACGTAGCATGCGAGTATATTCCCAATTATGAATTTAAACACCAGGAGAATTATAAAAGTTTAGATAATTCAGTTTGGGTTGCTTTACGTCGACCATTCTAGCGACAGGCAGATGTGAGAGTGAGAGGGAAATATGAAAAGAGTGGGGGTAACGAGGTGGTAACGCTGTGCACGCAAATGCATCTTATTCGCTGTAGCTCAGAACTCTTCCCATTTGAAACTAATAGTAGTTTCTTCACGATACCAACCAATTTTTGCCGATAGAGGCGCTAATCTATTTTATACACACTTGCAAAAACGGTGTTTAGATTTAGTGCTAAACGGAGTCTAAATCGCGTCCATGTGGTTTAGGCAGTATTTAACCTTAAACACCACTACTATTTCACATGAGGTACGTAGCGAGAGCAGAGAAATAAGATGGCAATTACGCGATTCTTTGATGTCGTTGCACCAAATGAAGGAGTTTTACACCCAGAAATGAAAAGAAGGGCGATACAATCGCGAAGCGCGTTCAGAATCGTTCGAATTCCTTAAAACACTATACCGAAAGGGAATTCAAAGCAGGTTTAGGTAATAAATCAAGATGCAGATTTGCTTAACCAAGTGATCTTAGAGCTATTACCTCCGTAACACGATTTAATACAAATTGAAATCATGCTTATGTGCCTCTGGTACGCTGTTTCATTCTTTCTGTGTTTTTTTAACAGTTGTATAAGAAAAATCGCTTTTAACATGTGTTAAAATAATCTAACCTCCTGCGCTAACTTGACAAATACTGGATCCGTGTAGTTAATTTATTTTAACATAATTTAGTATCCTTCCTCTCAGGTTAATACATACAAGTTGGTTTCTGATTGGTGCAGGATTTTAATAGGAAGAAATCTGCTTAGGCTTTTTTCTATGTAATAAGCCAGACATTACCTAACTTCGTTTTTAATGAGATTTCATGCAGTGAAAGCAAATCTAATGAGGAGATTATTATGAAGTATAGTTCATTCATTTATTCTGCCGTTTGAAAAAGCTGTTCTGTTTGTAACGTTGAACTGATGTATACAGACGTGATAATGTATTGCCGTACCTGTATGAACCAGACATGTATTACTACACATATGGATCGTTCACTCGTTTCTGGCGTTAGAATGGAATTGGTACAATTGAGTGCCTTGGGTGATGACCTTCAAGAATAATTCTTGTGCACATACATAAAATATATAGGCTTTATGAATCGAACATTAATACCGAAAATATTGGGAATATGCTGACGAAATAACACGTTTAATAACATATTTTGGCAATCCACAAATTCAAGTGAATAGAGCTGAATGTATGACAAAGGACAATAAATCAGATGCATAAGTTAGTGTGAATATTGGTAGTTAGAATGCTGAAGATCCATTATAGTAGTTTTCAATAAACTGGATATGCTTACTACTAAGTCCTAATTTTTGTGCATTTGCATTTTGGCACCACATAACCATATACATATAGCATTTTTCAGATTCAATAAAGCAACTGCTTCAGTAATTTGATTTCTTTTTACATATTACAAACAATGTAATTATCTCTAATGTGTGGAATTTTAATCAAATTGTTAGAGTAATTTTTTAAAAAAACAATTTCAAAAACTCTTCCATGTAAAATGTAGTTTGGGTTGAGGGATTTTCTTGAAAATCTTCGTGTCGCATGTTTGAAGGTATTGAGCTTAAATACCGAGTTTGGTACTTATCCGAATTTTCGCTTTCGAGTTATGCTGTTCACACACACACACACACACACACACACACACACACACACACACATATGCTAAAGCCTTAGCATGACTTCCTTCGGAAGGGAAGTAAAACCGGCAGTCCCGTGTGTCCTCCATGGCGTAGTTGTTTCTATGCTAGCCTCTAATTACCGAGGTCGCGTGTTCAAGTCCGACGGAAAGCGATGGATATTTTTTTCGGGCGTAAAAATCCTTAGCATAACTTCCTTCGGAAGGGAAGAAAAGACGGTGGTCCCATGTCCTCAGCACGTGCAAGAACCCCAATCCTGATAAAGAGGCCCCTGAGCAAAATTTTCGGTCTTTCACGCCCAATATAGAACGAGACGCTAAGAACCACAGCAGTTAAAGAGCGTCCATAAATAAAGCTCAATTTTTAATTTGTACCCCCTTGTCGTAGATTGATGGCACGTAAAAGAACCTCAAGCCTAATAAAGAGGCCTCTGAGCAAAATGTCCGGTCTTTCTCGCCCAATATAGAATAGGATGCTAAGATCCATAGGAGTTAAAGAGTGTCCATATATAACACACAGCAGGCAGACAGAGACACACATACACACCTTTTCTAAAAGTGCTTGTTTTGGATTCAGGAAGTCTCAAATTATATTTCCGCTGAATTCGGTATCGAATTTTTGGTTGGAATGCAATGCCTTCTCTACCTACTACGTACATAGGGAAAAAATAAAAAGGCATGGCGCTCTCGTCGGTGCTTGGATCCGCATTGCCTTATCATAACGCCATGTGACGATAGAAATGTAAACTAACTCGACCTGCTAGCAGGTGTTTGCTTTGGTGTTCGGTGTGCTAGCAGGCCCAAAGACATTAAGCAGCGACAACACCACAGAGATCTGATGTTATATTATTACGTTCTCTCATGTTAATGTATACTAAAATCAATACTAGGAAATGAACAATTATATCATGTGTAAAATGAAAGAAGATAAGCTGTGAGATATTACGAAATTGCGTCAAAATAAGGCATTTAATAAGCATCACATTGGTGTAGGTAGTTAAAGATCGTCCATAAATAAAACTCAATTGACTTTTTTTAGCAACTGTGAAATGTTTTCATGTTAAATTGTGTCCATAAAACAGCAGACCCAAGTGAGGTTACACCCGATTAAATTAATAAGGCAGACAAGTATTCTAAGGTACATTTAACGCAGTGAGCAGATAAGGGAAACAATAGGTGTTTTTGCGTTGTATATCTAGCAACTAGCAAATGTAGCTAGTAATCCACAGTAGAGGTAAAAAGGTTTGTTAAATAAAAGCATTTCCAGTATATGTAATATTTCGAGGTTATTTCTATATAAACCAATCTCAGCGTTACATATGGTAAACAACTACAATAAGATTTTTATTTGAACAAAAAATGCAGCGTTTGTAATGAAAAGTTTAATGGAATACACATTCTCATGGATACGTGGAACATTGAATTGCATCACACAAATCTGCGCAGGGTTCTTCATGCGTACATACATATGTCGTGTGCAAGCTTACGTAGCTCCGTTTTACACAGATATTAATTCATTCGTTAGAGCTCCGTTCTTAAGAAAATGCAATCTGCGACACTTTTACCGTTACGAATTCTTCCTTTTGTCTACTTATTAGAGATGCATATGAAATAAACAAATAATATTTCTATTAATTATAGTGCTTTAGATTATGCATATTACGAATTCCTACATGGCACGACATTTTTGTTTATATTATTTCACATTTATTAATTGCATACCAGCGTCACTTGGAGCTTCTTTCAGATGTTGCACTTGTTCTCGCATTTAAACGCCTTATATAAGGAATATTATACCTTGATATATATTTTAAGTGCGCATAAGCATTGTCAGATGTTTAAAAACAACTTTCCGACTCTTGATGTTATGCAAATGAGAAAACTTAGGAAAAAACGCTATATTTGATAAAAAAAACTGTTGGGCTTACGATATCCATTTTACCAAACAGTTGTGCTGCAAGCACTTCTTGAGGTTCGAATCACGTTTATCATGTTCATTCAGAAGTAAGACCTGCTGGCGTTTTAACCATCTAAATACCATATTCAACTCCATTACTCTAATTACTATTTTGAACTTCGTTTTTCGAGACGATATAATACATTTTTTAGCTTATTTAACTATAAGATCTTCTCTGACACTCGAATTCGCTGATATTTTACAGACTACTGTTGTCTCATCTCGCAATGGTTGTAAATCCACATATTCCATTTTTTCTGAACTCCCTCCGAAATGAAATTCTGCATACATCCATGTTTCACGTATGCTATAATATATTCTTAGTTTTAAAATGAATTACCGAACACAATATTCCGTACTATGGATTTGAGAGTTAATAGTAACTACTAACTTATATTAGCGGCTATAAACGTATTCAACGTGAATTCGCTGAACCATGTGCATTAAACAGCAGCCTGAGTAACGTTGTTTAATATATTAGTACCTAGACAAATGTTACGCCACGTTTGATGCAATCAGCAAACAGTGGGTTTATCCTGGCATGTCAACTCATGCCCGCCTAGGAAGAACCCTACTCAGATTAAAACAGTAACTCATAAAACAAAGCACTTTCGAGCAGTATATATAGAAGCCGAGAATTCATTCTAGTGGTCCCGCCAATTTCCCCTCATTTACCTAACTCCGACGTAGGATAGAGTGGACGAATTCCATCTCCTATTTGGGTGTTCAGTTAGATAGGCGTCTAACTTTCCGGGGTCACATCGCGGATCTCTCGCGTCGGGGCATGGCGGCTACGGCCTCCCTGTACCCCATTCTGGGATCCGTGATGCCGATACCGCTTAAGTTGCGTCTTTTAGAGCTCTTATAATCCCCGTCCTACTCTACGCCTGCGAGATCTGGGGCATGGCCGCAGACTCCAGTCTGCTCCGACTGCAGTGGGTACAGAATAGGAGCCTTCGAGCCATCTATTCTGTATGCCGCGCTTTCCCCGTGAGACTACTCCACGAAGCCTCATCTCTTCCATGCCTGGAGGATGAAATTAGGCGCCGGGCTAGAAAACTATACGACCAGTTGTCATTTCATCGGAGTGCCCTCGTTCGGTCTCTAGGGGACTATAACCCCCAGATAACGCCCTTGAGGCGTCACCGGGTTCCCTGCATGGCATGCCGGCACCCCTGGTAACAAAGGTCCAACCAGCAGAAAATACTGAACTCCTTATAGTCCTACCATGAGTTGCTTGACTAATTCAAAATTTATCCAAAACAATTTCGATAACATCATCCACCAGCGGTGCACTAGGGCCGTTGCACCCTGACCTGCAGTCGTCGAGGAGCTAATGCTACCTCCTATCATCCCCACAACCTCAGTCTCAACTGCCATCCTGCAAAACCCTTTCCTACCTGCCAGTGGTTAAACCCTAGCAAGGGTAGGTACACTTGATAGCACTTCTTCGGGCTGCCCTCAGCCTGGCAACATGCTTCGGGCTTCTAGTGGTCAGAAATATAATAATCATGCCATGATATACTTCGGAGGTAACTAGAGGAAGAATTGTCGGCATGTGGGAAGCCGGCCGTTCCGTTTCGAATATAGCAGTTGCAGCTGGGAGTGGAGAAGACTTAGACGCTGGATTCGATTCGCAGTTTTCAAGAAGGGGAAGACAGATTGAAGCGTCGTCCAAAAAGTGACCAGCCAAGGAAGACCGCAGTGAAACAGGACTTGTGAATTATGGAGGCGAATTGAAGAAATTCTTTCTTGTCGGCAGCTGCCATTGGCCGGGCATTACGTTTGTCTGTCGCAGCGAGCACTGTTCGGAGACGCCTACGTGCTAATGGAGCGCACCATCGAAAGGCAGCTAGGAAAGAAATTCTCACCCCAGCCTGCCGGGAAGATCGAGTAAGTTTCGTACTGCTCTACCTTTCGATACCACAGGATTTCTGGCAGACTGTTATTTGAACTGACGAGAAAGCGTTTTCTTCCGAAGAAGACGGACATATGGCACTTTGGCGTCCAAATAACACCCACTACAGTCCCGAAAATGTAATCGATACCAGGAGAAGCGGGAGAATAGATACAGCATTCAGCTGCTGGTGTTGGAGAGCTAGTACGTATATCCACCCGAATGGATTCAGTAGAATACACCATCATTCTATAAGACTACATGCTGCCAACAGTTCGAGCAATGTATTCTCCAGAGGACATGCCTGAAATACATCTTGTGCACGACAACAGTAGTGTCCACAAGCGAGACGCACTTTGTATTGGTTAAACGACCATCCTGAAGTTTCAGCACTACAGTGGCCTGCTAAATCGCCTGACTTAAGTGTCATTGAGCAATATGGGCGATAATGGTATCCTCAATAAGAAAGGATGGTAACAGCCCTATCGAACCACGTTCTGGAGATGTGGGAGAGCATAAGGCGGCGTCCAAGAATATGTCACAATTTGGTGGCATGTCACTAATAGGCTAAATGAAGTATTGGACAATAATGGATGGTGGACCCATTACTGAAATTTGGAACTTCTTAGCTCTGTAGCGAAGTAAACAGTAATTATAATACAAACAATAAAAATGTGTGATTTTAAAAACTTGGTTTATAAGTATACTAGTAGAACCCGTAGCTCCGCTAGTGTTGCTCTCTTCTTTCCTTCATATCCCATTAGTTCTATCACTCTTTCTTTTTTCCGAATGCTCTTCCTTCTCTCCCCTTCCTTTTTCGCTATCCTCATACACGTTTTTCGTCCTTTCTCTTTTCTCCCTCTCTCATCTGTTACCATCTATCCCACTCTAGTCCATTTGCGGTATTTTGAAAACTGGCAGTATCGGTTCTTTTTCTATGGTAGTAATAACATTAAAATATGAATTATTAAGTATATTGTTTCATGTGGCATTTAGTTTACACACTTAAAATATTAGAGAAAAATGTTTAACTTCTTAAATATTGATTCTCTACAAATTTTGTAATGTTAAAACATATAAGAAATGTCATACTGAAATTTTTGCTACGTAACATTTTCCCAAAGAATCCAATAAATGAGTAATGATTGTTAATTTGTATACAGTGTTATGATAGATAAGATTTTATCTGTGCGTGTATTCCTCATGATAAGGGTTGCTTTTTGTTGGGCTACAACAAAATGCATAGCGTGCAGATTTAAAATTTCATTGTACCACAAGTAACCAGCAGTAAATGGGCGCTAACATTTAGTAATGGATGATGCGAACTGTAATTAACTTCATGTAAATTACTTCTTTTATTCATGTTCTATGGCTGCAGGATGTTTCCATTTTTTGTGGCAGTTAAATCTACACGCTATGACTTTGTTGCAGCCTAACAAAAAGCAACCATTATCATGAATACACGCACAGATAAAATCTGATGTATCATAACACTATATATCAAATAGCGTGGTACATTCGTCCGAAATCTTAAGTTGCAATATACTGCAATAGAATTTAATGCTTTGTCATGACTGTGGTGAAATCTGTCACACTTTGAATCTGCCCACAAAGCCGTAAAAAGGTTCCACACCTGTACATTTTATGGGCAAACCATACAAGTTGGCAAAGTAATACCATCCTCAATATATTAACTGTGCACCTTTCAGCACAAATCATAAACAAGACATAGAGCACTATTGCATTGAGCCTGGGGAGGTGAAACCTCGGTTAGTGTTACTCACAAGGACATGGAGGTAGTTATGCTGGCCTATGTACTCAGAACATGTAACTAGCAGCAAGCAAGCAAGCAAGCTCAAATACATCTTGGATGACTAGTTACTGAATTATTGTGGCATATAAAGTATAGACCTCTGGTTTCCGGCCAAGGGATGTGTCCAGGTTTGATTCTACCCATAGGGGTGCAGACTTTATGCCCCGGTAGAGGACTGGTGACCACTCAGCATTGCGAGGAAATTGACAAGCTACGAAGACGGCCTTGTGGGTCAATTTTTCAGGTGGGAGATGTATGATGCTGGCCATTTCACCTCTCTGTATCGGTTGAATGGTCGCCATTCGCCAACCTCTGCCGTGCTGAAGTGGGCGTGACGTCAACAATCAGGCTGGCAGACCCAGACCCTTCACACACAGTGGAGGGCCTTAATAAAGTGGGGGACCATACATCATGCTTTTTTCTAATGCCCCATTTTCCCATGTAAAATCGTCCATTTCGAATTATATTGCCTATCCATTTGTTTACCTTTCACAATCTTGAATCAGGAGCATATCCCTATTATTTATCCCTCGCCACATTCAGTACATTATTCCTTTGTACTCGGAATTCACTCCCTATTCAAATCAGAGATTCAGACTAGAACATACCATACGTAAATTAAAACACCGCCTATTGAACTTTGGTAGAAACGACCAAAAGCTGCAATTTTTGTTTCCTTTTGATTTCTCTCTTCTTCTTTTTTTTTTCCACTACAAATCCAATGTTAACTACTAAAATAGTTCATTGTCAAATATAATATAGCTTTGTTCTGTATTATACTTATTCAACAGGATTTTATTTCTATACCATTTTTATTACTTTCTCTATTTATCAACTATAGTAAGTAGAGGAAGAATGTATTTTAACCAAAAGTTTCAGGACCGTATTTAGAGGGTGTTTCTAGGGTTCAAACCCCACCCCCCGAAACTTCTGACAGTTTTATTTATTTAAATTCATAGCAAACCAATATGGGAAAATGTCGTTAGATAACAGTAAGTCTATTGCTAGTAGCACACTTACAAGAAAAAGGGAAAATTAATATCGTCGCCTTACATAGGTAAGTTGACCATACATTCTGGTTTTCGAAGCAATCTCCATGTTTTGTGCTGTAAGGTGGAATATCATATTCTGGTGAGCTTTTCTTGTCTATATGATGTCTCCAAGCAATTTCTTATCCACGTAACGTCTATATACTACGGAGTAGGTACATGGTAACTGTGTGGGGTACTGTTAAGTTTAGATCTACTTGTGGAAAACCCTCACTGAAATTTTTTTTCTGGGTACTGGCATGACAAGTTTGACATTAAGCTTTTCCTGGAAATACACGTTTTGAGGTTTGTTAATTCCAAAAAAGCATTTTTAGAAAAAGATCTACATGTGTGTGTTTGTGAACAGCACAACCAAAAAATATGTCGGATAGTTCTAAACTTGGTATTTAAGTTGAGCATCTTCCAATGATGCGACACAACCACCTATTATATGTAAATATTTTTATTTTATCACAATTGGCTATAAACACTGCGGGTTTTAGATACTTGTGTCAAAATAAAACATATATCTTGAATTTTCTGTTAATAGCCTGGCAAGTCCTCTTCATTAGGAATGAATTTGGTATAACTTGTACACCATAAGATAAACAAAACTTACAATACAAAAAATGTAGACCAATTTATTTCAAAAAATCTTTTTATGGTATCAGCCATTTCCAAGATATGCAATGGCACTGGTTTGAATTTTCAAATTATTATTTATTTAAAGTACTATGTGGCTATTTGTTGCATTTCTCATTATGCAAAGAGGGGAATTTCAAAGCCAGCATATACTGACTCACTTTTTAAAGGTTAGACTAACACTTCAACCTCCTGTATCCCTCATGTCTATGACGACATGTGTAATAAAAAAGCATATCTACAAATATTTATCTTAATTAACAAGTAGAAATTGCATTCCACCCAAAAATTCGATACCGAGATTTCCCCAGAAATATATGTTTTGAGGCCCCCTGATAAAAAAAAAGCATTTTTAGAAAAGCCCATATGTGTGTGTCCGTGAACAGCATAACTAAAAAAGACAAGTCGAATAAATACCAAGCTTGGTATTTAAGTTCAGCATCCTCCAAGGATGCGACACAAAGAGTTACAAGAAAAATCCCCCAATCTCAAACTAGCCTTTACATGAAATATTTTTCAAAACTTTAGATTTTCTGAAAAATGGCTAACAATTTTGATTAAAATACCTTACATTAAAGATATTTTCATGACAAATAAAATGTATATCTCGATTTCTCTGAGAATAGCCTGCAAGTCCTCTTCATTCGGAAGGAATTTTGTATAATCTTGTATATAACTGGTAAATGTTAAGCGATAGATAAAACCGAACTTCTCCTTAAAACACACAATTTATTTCAAATAACCTTTTTTGTGAAATCAGCCATTTCCGAGGTATCTGTTATTAATGGTTTGTATTGTTCAATACTTGGTTATTCTTTTCAAATCCTGTTGATTTTCAGCTTTCTCTCACGATGTCGTTGAAAGAGTAAAATTTTAAGGACACGTTTAGTGTCCAGTTTTTAAACATTTGATTATTGTTGTTCCCTTTGTATTTATAATGAAATGTGTAATGCAGCTATTTCCAGAAAGTTGAAGTAGATAGGAAAATAAACTTTCATAAGTATAATTTGCATACTCATTAACAAGCAATAGAGTCATGTGAATGTAATGCAGAGTTTTTTATTCTCTTACTTCCCATTATATTTTATATCACAGTCTTGTAGCTTAAACTTAGCCTTGCTGTACTACATATCCTATCTTAATTTGGTCGAACAGAAGAAAAGGCATTATGGCCTAACTCATTACAGAATATATCAATGAATGATTTGTCTACTTTGAACTTGTATGCAATTTATACAATGGTTAAAATTATTCTTGTTGCTTATTATTTCTCTTCTCCTTATATTTAACATTGTTGTATATATAATGGGGAAGTATAATTTTCCACTATTTGCTTTTTTGTCTTGTTACCATTTTTACGTATCTTCTCCAATTTGCTTCACGTCTCTTTGAACCACTTTAACCTAATTTTTTTCTAAATATTTTCGTGCTTTCTCCATATATTCATTTGATCTTTTATTAAAAACCTTCCTAACTTTTAGCTCTATTGGTATATTTTTCCATTTATCTAGTATTAAATTATCTCTTCCTTTATCAGTGTCCTCGCATTCCAAAATATAACACCAATTTGTCATGTAATCCATTACATTTAGTACATCTTCTCCCTGTTACACCACTTAAATTCATTACACCTATCCTATCCCATTCTGGTCCCTCTTTGTGGCATACTTCGATATATCCTTTTCCCCATTCCGTTTTAAAATATTTATAATCTATTAATGATCTTTGTTCCTTGAAACTCCTTACTTTTGTTGTTTCTTTCTGCCCATTCCTATTTCTTCCAATGTTGTCAGTAACTTGTGCATCCAAGTTTCTTTTTCTCCAGTTTCTCTTGTACAACCAAGCATTGCTTTAGTATCTCATTTTCTAGTAGCTTTATTCTGAACCAATATTTGACTGCCCTTTCTACCATTTTGCCTTTGGCTCCCACCCTCCCTAGTTCTGCTTGTGCTACTCCATTCGGTGAACTCCTTGGTAATCCCAGGCTTAATTTGCAAAAATTACTATGTAGAGCATCTATATTTTCCCATCCTTTTTCCAGCCCCCATATCTCTGCCATGTACAACATCCTTTCTAGCCACGCAATTTGCATTTCTGGTATTTTGTTCACATGCTCAGATTACCTGTATTGCTCGTTTCCCCTTTGCTAGTATTTTTTTCTTGTTCTCTCCAATCCCCTGCACTACTGAGGCTTACTCTTAGTCAATTGTCCTTACTACTTCCAGCTCAGTTTCTTCCCAATACCAATTTTCGGTATTTCTTAGTTTATATCCTTTCTTGAAGATCATGATTTGTTTATTTCTTTTTGTTTATTCACAACCCCCAATCTTTACGCATTTGTCAATTGCTTAAATAGCTTTACTCAGCCCCACAACTGAGATGGAACCTGCCACTAGATCATCTGCAAACAGTAATCCTGGTTATTATTAATAACTGGTGAATGCTTATTCAAATTTTTTTCTCTTCTATATCATCTATAAATAGGTTAAATAACACTGGACTAAGTTTGCACCCTTGTCTAAGCCCTGAATTATTCGCATTCTCTTCAGTAATTCTTCCCTTGGCTATTTTCACACAGCACCCATTATTTCCAAATACTTTATATTCGTTATAAATGATTCGCTCACTCCTTTAATTTAAAAAATATATAAGCAAGCATAAGCATCCATAATACTCTAAATGTATCAGAACGGAAACTTGACACATCCATAATTGAAACTAGTGGCTAGCGAAGCAATCTTGGAACTGCTTTTGTAACAATAACTGCAGTAAGTGTTGAGTCCGGGAACTTTTCATTTGGTGGCCAGCACACTAATATGGCCGAATGCCACACAGATTGACAATATTCAGGTTTATTAATAATATATTATATGATAATCACATGGTTATTTAATAATATCTAAATAAATAGTGATCAGCTAGAGGGAGACCATGTGTGAACCTCTAAGTCTTGGGCCATGTGCAAGTTTTACTGCCCCACACAAAAATAGCTTAGCAACAGTGAGAGCATTGTAGTGTATCAGTAACAATGCTGGGTAAACGCATTTGGAAAATTAGTGATGTCGGTGGCCAAACACCATTAACCAGCTATAATCATTTGTAGCTATAGCTGCCTTTGGGGAAACTAGAATAGAAATTGCACTTGATGGCCACATTAAAATGACAATCTCACAAAGAGCAAGGCAGAACAGGGACATCCTTAGGTTTATTTATGCAGTACGTTTTCTGGGAAAACATAAGTAAGCCTTTGGAGTACATGATGAAACAGCAAATCCTATTAATCAGGGCAATTATGTGGAATTGTTGAATTACACTACAGAGTATGATCCTATTTTAGTGCACCACTTAGAAACCTCTACTGTGTTTAAAGGAATTTCTAATCAAATTCAAAATGACCTATTACAAGCCATAGGTTTGATGATTTTTATCAACTATAAGGCGAGAAATTGTGGATTTTTGTAGCTGTATGGTTAGGATTACTTCAGATATGTCAAAGTACAATTTTCTACTGCCTTGCATTATGTATACGAAGGAGAGATTCTTGGAATTCTGTGATAAAAGATGTGACAAACATGACCAGGCTATTGCAGAACTTATCCAGCACTTCTTATCAGAATCTGGTTGTAATAAAAATATTATTGCACAAATGTTTGGTGGTGCAGCAACTAGCAAAAAATCTGAATGGAGTTCATATTAATCAGTCAAACATCCCAAAGCCTTATTTTTTCATTGTTATGTCCATGTACTAAACCTTTGTCTCAAAGTATCAGCCAAATACTTGTGTAAAATACTTTTTAATTCCCTTAATAGACTTAGTGTCCCTCTCCCCAAGATCAGCATAACGTGTCAACTTTTTGATAATTTTTGCAGCAGCATCTTCTCCACGTCTGTCCAATGCAATGGAATTATTCATCAAACACAGGAACATAACTAACTTTGTTATGTGTTTAATTTATGCTGTTTATTCAATGCATATACAAAAACATTAGGAGAGTTTACACTAGTAAACAGATCTTTATCTTCTCAGATAGCCTGGCTGCATTAAAGGCTCTAAGTTGTCATAAGGTAATGTTAGGACTAGATTTAAACTGCCTAAACATGCTCACAAGCTTGGCAGAACAAAATTAAGTTCAACTCATCTGGGTGCCTGGTCATAATGGCATAGAGGGAAATGAAAAAGCTGGATGAAATTGCAAGACAAAGAGCAGCTTCACAATTTGGCCAGAGCTGGCTCTAGGAACATCTCAATGTTTACCAAGAGAGGCTATTAATAACTGGTCCAAAGTAATCATAAAATCTGGCTTAAAGCTCCAGGAAACAAACATGGTAAACTATTAGAAAACCATGTAAGAAGAGAGCTGAAAACTTCCTTAAATGTAACATACTTAAGCTGAGAATAATTACTGCATTTCTCAAGGACAAGCTGCAGTGAAAAAAACATCTTAACACATGGGAGTGTTTCAGGGTAATTTAGATTGCAAATTGTGCAAGAAAAACAAACATCCTAGCACATTATTTGCTCCTGGAGGCCATGGCTCACAGGAGACATATATGAAAATGTTCTTAGAACTGGAAGAATTTAAAACCATATCTGCTATGGGACTGTTCCTGGTAAAGGATGCAGGCATAACAAATTGGCTTTAAAACGACACAGGTAGAACAATAAGCCGAAGGCTGAAGTGTGTCTGGAGCAATGACGGAAGTATGTATCAAACAAGACAAGACGCGCTTAGTGCAATGCTAGAACACCCTCAAGAAATTGAGTCATATATTTTAGCATCAGTTAATGGCTTTTTGATTTCAAATTACTTTTTCACATTCGACAAAATATTCACCTTTAGATGTGTTGTACAATATCGAACCAAAAAGCTGTATTTTGTACATTCAATGTAATATCCAAAAATTGAAATTTTTAAATTTGTCACACCTAAGTTATGGACAATGTTCTAACCAGTTCCCCAAAAACAGCTTTCAAAGTCTCTTAGATGCATTTTGAAAATTCAACGACATTCAACTGAAAAATTACGCTGACTGTACTGAACAGTACGGAAAAGTTTAGAAATAAAACCATGAGTAAACTCGCAAAACTACTAAGCACTAATTCAATGCTAAACAAAGGTTTACAGCAATTTAATATGTTAGTATCATTACTGGAGATAATTGCCGTAACTACAGCTTCATTGGAAAGGTCATTTTCAGCGCTGAAAAAAATTTTAAAGTTGCTCTTGAAATTCTACTGGAGAAGAGAGGCTTTCTCATCTTGGAATTATTTAGTTGGAGCTTGCCTACTAGGAGAATGCATAAAAAATGAACAGTTCTTTGAGTAGTTACCAAATTTGCTGCTCAGGAGACAAGGATGGAATTTCAATTCCATTATCTAGCAGAGCTGACCTACCAAAGTGTCAAATGTGAATTTAAGCCAAGAAACTAGTTATAGATGTAATTATTTAAATTTAAACCATTACCAGTTGTGATTTTTATCTTTAATATTTATTCCTTTAAGGGGGAGGGAGATCAGTTGTGACTTTTAACAAGGCAGGCCTGTTATTTGATTTACTATTGTTTACTTAAAAACTGTAATAATCTTGCTTCAGCTATGTGAATAATCACTGCATATCACTGAAACATTTAAGTAATTACAAATTTTCAACCAATCTATCTTCATATACTACTAATAGTTCACAGTAACATATTCTTTAACTTTCCTTTTTTTTCCCCACTTTCTTTTTTCAACATAATGATGATATGATTTAATAAAACACTTCTCAGTGTACTGTTACATTATTTTCTTTTAAAGCCCATACATCTGATACGTTAACATTCCCATGAACTTCATTGTGAAAACTGTGGCCAGTTTAACTTGTGGCTAATCTGAAAAGCCTATACTTTTCATTCAATTTCTACATCTGCATATCAAAGTATATAATACTTTAAAGCACTTATAAATGCTACACTAAAGAGAATATTTGCTTCAAAACACATCAAGGTTGCATATTTTACTTTATTTCTATAATCTGAAGATTTCCATTTCATAATAGATCTGATTATTCAGTTTGGTCGAGTATTTATGCCCTATGAATTTTACGTTTAAATCAAATAATTCTATAAATTATTGAAATATTCATTTCCTGGGACCTGCAATACAATTCATGCAAAATTCGTGCAATTGTTGACAAATTCTGACAAACCTCATGCTATTTCGAGATATGCAGCTTATACATCTTCAACCAAATATAACAGTATTCAAATCAATGCTGATGTATCACTTGCGGAAAGCTTAGAAACACTCAATAGGGATACAATACATTGCTTCAAGGTTAACACAACTTTTATTGTGTTTGATATAGTTTATTTCAAGGATAATTTTCCTTTCTAGAGCAACGATCCTCAACATGCTTGCCTGCACATACCAAGAATGAGCTTTTCCAGAAAATTTATAAGTTTATCACCACTTCCATCTAATTATTGTTTTAGCCTATTTTTACATAGTTACAAGCATATTTCTCAAAAACCATTCAAACTATAACACTTTTATGGTTAGTATTTTCTGCACATGAAGTCAAATATTGTTAAGTTTCATTTATTACATTTTACCTGTTATGAATTCAAGGATTCAGGAATAATTCTGGAAATGGACAGCACACAGACCAGAAAGAGAAAAAGAATAATAAAGAATCCCAGAACACTTATAATTGATGTTTTTATTTAGCTAGCAACAATATCTCCCACTAGTCGGATCCCATAAACTTTGTCCATTTTCTTAAGTTATTAAATTATAAACAAGTGCAGATTAATAACATTGCAACAATAGAAGAACATAAGCATTGGAGGAAAAATTCAAACATAATAATAATATATATCAACACTAACTATAACCAAACAAGCATCATGCTTTTTAAGTTTAAACCACCTGGCATTCTAAACCCCAAATATCACTATATGACATTTTTGAAAAGTAATTTTATATATATTTATATACATATGCATATTTAAGGCAATTATAAAATATCTGGAAGAATATTACAAAGTATTTCATAATATTTATTTTCCCCAGAAACTGACCACAAACTATGAACAGTCTTTACTGCTGTTAATCTAGAGAAAAAGAGCTAAAAAAGTTGAACCACAATTGCCAGAAAATTATTTTTTAAAAAAAATTGTTTTTAAACTAAAAAAAATGGACAAAGTTTTATACACACATACACAAAAAAAAAGAAGAAAAAAATTGATTGATGCAATTCATTGTTCGTCTGCTTGACATGATATAAATTATGCGAGAATTGAACATTCCTTCTTGTGGCACCAGATATAGATAACTGTATTTCTCAATTTTATCAGCCAGTATAATGCTCAGAAGTTATCCACAAGATTTTATGATCACAAAAAATGGTGTATAATTTACATGGGAAAACAACTCAAATTCTATTTATGTGCAATACAATTTTTGCTGTACAATTTTTGAGATAATTGCTGATAATTTTCATGTAGCAACTTCTTTCTTCTGCGGTTGTCACATTACTCTAAAATCAATCTGCACCCAAAGCCCATCAAATGCAGCACAATCCACTCGCTTCAAGAACACGCACACGCACACGTTTATCGCTTGTTACTGTTATGTCCGCTACCAATTGATTGAGGTTCATTTGAAAGTTTCGATAGTATGAACAACTTGCTGGAAAGTTTAATTTTTTTTAAAAAAGAAAGTGTCCAGTAAATTTATCACTATTTGGAACATTCTTTCTTTAAAGTAGCTATGCTCCGTTAAAATAATTACTTGACTTAAATTTGATTGCAGTCTTTTATTCCATTCTATGTTCCAAAAAAAAATAAACAAACTTATTTCGATTTGATATATACTTTCACTAATATTTTCCTTTGCGATGGTCCAGACCCCGAAAGAAAACAAGAACATTAAATAAATGTAGTTGTGTGAAGTTTATTATGGAAACAATCTGCACTAAAGTTTTCAAAATCAGATTATCACTATACACTTCTCAACTGCAGTGTTGTCAATTAAGTTCATACTTGAAGTATAATTTATAGTTCTTGCAGAATAGTTATTTGTATGCTTTGTAAATTGCTTTTTTCCTCAATAATAAAAAAAGAAACAAAGGCTTATTGAATTGTTTTAGTGCAGTAGATTTCAATCCTTTGCCATTCCATTACTTCCTTCCAACCGAACAATAATGTAGTTTCTGAATTTTTGCGTTATCCCATTCAACTAAAACAAAAGAATTCACTAAGATATTTTTTGTTTTACTGTACCACTCACACACACACACAATAATTTCTCTTCTTTATCCTCTTCTGCAGCTACTCCCAGCTTCTACATACGCACTGATTCCATCAGTATTTGCTACAGTTCCATTCACATTGCAAGAAAAAAAATAAAATAAAACTAAAATACAATCCATTTCCAAGGCATCTACCATTATCACCAATCCATCATTATTTATTTCATAGCCATGTTCCTATCAACACTTTGTTTAGCCTTGCGGTGTCCTAAAAGAGTTAGTTCTCAAGAGCACATTTTCTTCTTGACTACTTGAAATGATTGGACCATGGCTGGCTAAACTGCTGCTGATCCTGACAAGTGGGATCTAACCATTGAAACACAAATTAAGTGGGTGAATTTAATTTTTTCCATTCATATTTTAGAAAACCCTTTGAGGCTATGATAATTAGTAGTATCATTTTTTAAAGACCATGACCCGAGGCAACTTGCTAAGAATGGAACCCAAATGTGTATCCCTTGTTGCCTCACAGGCATCAATAACCTAGTATGCAGGTTCCAACCAACCGGTAAAAGTCAATCATTTTTATACAATTCACAAATACACAACATGAGTGTTAGACAAAGGTTTATATCTCTATACATTTACTTATTTACACTGGCAGTGCATCAATGCCCTGAAAATATTTAGGTGAACCACATGTTGCATGGAACTTGCTACAAGCGTTAACTAAAGTACAAGGGGCCAATGTGACATACCAGCATCAACGTGCCACCTCTAAAAATTTTCTTGTTATTATTTACAAATAATAACTCTCTTATAATTTCAATTTTAATATAAAAGTAATGGCTATTCTTAGAGCTAGAGCAGTTAAGATCATGTAGCCTCTCATTTCAATAGACAGTCATTTGTTCCATGCAAAATGTTGACCTCTCCCTGTCAGTGTAAAGAAGATATGATACAAGGATCACTGACAGAAATTTGTTCAAAGTAAACACACAATAAAAAGTAAAATTAGTGAAGCATTTGTAGCACTTAAACCCTTCATAGCTATTGCTATGCACTGTATGTCAGTAAAATTAATGTGATATTCTAGTAACTGCAGGGTAGCAGCCACTGTGCTGTTTGAACAAATTTCTGTGGGTAAATCCATATTATATTTACGAGTATAACACTATCACAATTTTTATCAAGTGTGCAAATATTATATATAAAATGAATCAAAAATTAATTAAAAAGAGGGAAATTCTCTGCATCTACCATAATTTTTTCTTTCAATTAATTTCAACTATATGTTGTTTTGCTGGTGTGAATGTTTAGAAAAATTGAAATGGCTTAATGGAGTTTACAATAAAAAAGTAATAAACTCTGCTAAGGGTACTAGTTAATTATTCACAAACAAATTAGGTTTCCTTTCTTGTATAATATGGTTTTGTTTTCCACAGTTATTTTAACCACTACAACATCTCAAAATGCACATAGATACAAATGACAAATTTTGACTATTATTTTATTTCTTACCCCTTTGAGCTTGTCATTTGCGGTTAACTTGAACTTTCTTTATTGAATAAACGTAAAATGTATTATGATATTTAAAGATAAAATGAAAATAGAAGGAAGTTTCCTAACAGTGCTCCTCATAATAACCATTTGCAGAGCTTTTGGTACCAGTTCTACATAAATACACAGTTATGTTGTCTTGAATTCTTTCTTCTACAGCATTGAAAGTGATATACGGTACTATAGTGGAAAATTAAAATGTCTATCTCCAGTTGCAATGAAATATTATGAGGTTTAAAAAATGAAATAAAATAAAAACTATGGGGTATTGGGTATTTATGTAAGGTACCATGATGTGCATGTCAGATGTGATAATGAAAGCTTTAATTTTTTTCTGTTAAGATTCACTTTCATATCAAATTTATTTGTTTAGCACGGGCAAATGCAGAAAAGTAAATAAGAGGTTATGCCAATTTTGCTCTGCCGCAAATGCAATGTCTATAAGGAGTTGTGAACTTATTCCATCATTTTCAATATCTAAAAAAATTAATAAGAAATGAATTATTATTGGTGTCACATTATTATGAACAATTTATCATCACATAAGAAAATGACAGAATGCATCTATCATACTACTATATGAGCATTTCAACTATAAAAGAAATTCAACAAAACAAATAATCTATGACAAATATTTTCTATTCAAGTCTGCCAAAATAGGTGATGTAAAAAATTCCACAACTGTGGAGCATGAAATTTAGAAAGTTGTGGTAAACATTGCACTATCCGCAAAAAAACGGCAGAACAAAACCTTCAAGGGGAGAAAGGAAGAAAGCATGTTGCACAGTAAACGATGAAGAAAACATGAAAATCAAGATGTCAAACAGGGAGAACGACTCAAAAGGCAAACCATATTCTTTCACAAGCTGAGAATCAGCCTAGAGTACAGAGAACCTCACAATGGTACTTTTCTGTAATTCTCTATGCTCTATGCTGAACTATTCTTCGCCAATGTATTTGCTTGCCATTTCAGTTCCTCTCATATATGTGACAGTGGAGATGGACTCTAGTTAGATGTGTAAATATGCAAATGCGTTGAATACCTTTCCTACACACAAATTCCATACATTTTCTTCTAGAAGAAAAATAAACAATAAAAAAAATAAAAAAAAAACCAACAACAAAAAACGAAGAAAATTCACCCTCTAGTACAGAATTATTTAAATCAGAATTGTTATATAATGTATTATATAATTGATGCAATCTAAAGGGGAGGATATCCTTGTTAATTTCTTCCCCCTCCCCTTCCACCACGTCCTCTACCACCTCCATCTCGCTCCTGTAAAAGAAAGACAAAATGTTAATTTGGTAGCAGTATTAATTATGGTGTTCTAATACAGTGCAATCCATATAAACCTGAACACTCTCAAAGACTTATTTCTCTCTGGAGAGTAATAAACAATCAAAAAAGAGTTTTATGGTCTCAGCAGCTCTACGAGAAACAGTGTTAGTATTGATATTAGTACATCTACCATCGATTGTTGCCTCATGACTATTGTTCTCTATCAGCAATTACTTTTTCTGTCTCTAGTTACAAACATGCAATTCTCAATTCAGCAGAATGTTTTTACTGTGAACACATATTGGCAGACAAATTCATTGAATGAAATACAATAGGCATTTTGAAGACAATTCAATGAGCACAATGTTCGGAACAAGGTCAACAATTTTAACTGTGGCAAGAAAGCTAGACAACTGGCTCGCGCTCTCTCTCTCTCCAGAGAGACTGAAAAGAAAGAAAAAACCCACCCATAATAAAAAAAGAAAAAGCATTTGACGAGTCAAGTTCACACTGGTGTTCAAGAATGTTTAGTGAAATAACTCACCAAATAAATCATTGCACTCATTGAGACAGGCTACTCATTTGGCAAATGTCAGAGAGCTACAAAGAAAGCTGGTTTACAAGCACGCTAAGTGTGCAGTGTATGAATTATAAAAACAAATCAAAAAGTGTATGCATTATCATCAATGGTTTCAGTCTTCTTATTGCAACCCTAGACATTCTCTTCAAAACCTGGTTTATGGATGAAGCGTGGTTTTGCCTGTCATGCAAACGGCAGATAAGGGTGGCTGAGAACCTGAATATCATCCACAAAGTTCACTGCAATCAGAAAAGGTTAGGTTCTGCTGCGTGATGATGTCTAATAGAATTGCTGGTCCCATTTTCTATGACAGTATGGTAGACACTGCGGTTTATGGGCACACACCTTCAATACCTTCATGGAGACACTGGACAACATTCAACTGACAGCAAGATCACATTTCTAATGATTCTACAAGACTTACGGGCAGTTACTTCAGTGATTGACTTATCTAAAATATTCTGTGCCTCCTAGATCACCTGATCTCACATCTCTGGATTTCTTCTTGTGGGGGATATTTTAAGGACATAGTACACAAGATTAGACTATGGTCAGTTGCTGAACTCTACTGAGGCAAGGAATGAAATCAGAAATATTAATGATTCACTTTGGAAAAGTCACAGAATATGGTAGAATGAGTACAGCTGTGTATGGATGATTTTCAACATTTACTCTTAAGAATCTCCCAAAGGTACTCTGTAATTCTCAACATATTGTACAAGTTTTTCATAAATTGCGATGCAGTGTTGCAAAGTTCAGCTCAAAATTTACTAAGCTGTTGGCTAAGATACTGCTTCCTTTTTTATTTTTCCTTTCTCTTTCCTTTTGTTCAATTTCCTTTAAAACATCTCTGATCTTCAGAGGTAAAGTGATGATTAGTGAGTTCTCAAGTGAATCTTGAGTCCAGTCAGCTAAGATACTGTAAGTAATTTTTGGGTTAAGGTATACCCATTGGGGAAAAACCTTATTCAGCCAATTATCCCAAACCAAGAGTCATATTAGGATCCACTACATTAGTAGGCATACACACTGGATACTACACTAAGGAGAAGGGTAAGTTTAGTTTATTTAATCAACATGATTTACTCATCCACATAGGCCCTGGTTTCTTTCCCAGCTGAAGTGTGAATGATGAATTGAAAACAGTCAAGTTCAAACTGAATGTTAAGTAAACCATTAACACCACCACCAATTAATTGTTACTCTAAAGTCTAGAAAGCCTTCCAAATGAATAAAATGGCATATTTGCAGTTAAATTTTCTATCACACATGAAACTATGTTTATATCATATATGAATATTATTTCATTATCTTATTTATCTTTCATATACATTAAATAATTTATATTATTACATTTTTTGGTAACACTCTTAAATAAAATAACATTCACTTAACTTATTTGCATCCTAATAAGATGTATATCTTGAATTTTCTATGAATAACCTGCACAGTCCCCTTCATACTGACTGAACTTAGTTCAATTTTATATGACAGGCAAATCATTAATACTGCAATATAAACAATTTGTCTCAAATACATTCTTTTTGCAGTATTAGCCATTTTCAAAGTATTTCACTTTACATGTTTACAGCTTCCACACTATGTTATTTGACAGAACATTGACTAAACAATTTTTATTCCTAGGCAAAATAACGTGGATAGAAGTATCACTTTTTTTTAGGAATACAATAATATACATGGGAATTCGTTATGGATAGAGAAAGTCATGAGAATATGCACAGGATTTCCCTCCCCCCCAACATTTTTCATTCTAAATTTATAATGTATTGGCAACAAATTGTGTTTTTCTTTCTTCTGAAAAATTTCAGTTTTGTCACAAACAAGATTTTCATAAAAACGCTAAGTGTTTAGTAATAACTCATACGCTATTATTAAGATTAGTTGATTTAACTTATTTTTATTGTTATAATTAACTGTTGTAATGAGAATACTGGATACAAGCATTTGGTTTTTATTAGTCAAATTGACCTTTAACCAGATATATCGTATCGGACGGCGAATGGACAAAATGGTTGAAACGATACTCAAATAGACCTGGGGTCCCTAGTGTTTGGAGTTACCCAGCATTCGTATTTTCAGGATATGGGAAAACCATGGAGAAAACCTTATCCAGGTAATTCATCCTAACTGAGATTTGAACTTGGGCTTCTTGAATGTGATGCCGACAAACTACCCCCACAACATGCAAAAGCATTTGTTTAGAATATTCTAGGTTGTCTTGGTAAAGAAAAGATGATTTCAAATTCCTCTTCTAGAAATGCTAGTGCATTCATATCCTAGTAGGTTCAGCAGCTGCATGTGTTCCTCACAATATCTTTATTTTATATAGCTTCTATAAACCATTTTTACAAAAGATAATTTTTCTATCCACTTCATGTAAATCGTGATAAATCAAAATAGTTGCATTACGCATTTTGCTGTAGGTACAAGATTGAGAGAGGAAACTGAATTGACAGTCATAAGTTTAAAAACAAATCATAATATGTTGGCTTGGAATTCCGTACTCTCTTCAAGACAGTGCCAGAAACAATGAATAGTGATAGCACTTTAAGAAATGACAAAGCATTAAAAAATTCAAGGCAGTAACAACGGATATATTAGGAATGTCTAATGTCACAAAAAATGCCTATTTGAAATAAATTGTAGGTTTTAGAGAGTTTTTCATTAGTTCGTGTAGAATGTTTTTGTCTGTCTCTTATGTTTACTCATCATACAAAATTCCTTCCAAAGGAAGAGGACTTCACAGGCTATTGTCAGAAAATTCAAGATACATGTAAATATCTTAACACTATGGTATTTTAATCAAACCAAGAGCCATTTTTGAGAAAATAAATTTTCCACGTAAAGAATATGAGGTGGGAGGATTTTCTTGAAAATCGTGTAGCTTCTTTGGAAGATCCTGAACTTAAATACCAACTTTGGTATTTAACTGAGTTTTGTTTCAGAGTTATGTTCTTCAGGGACACAAATGCAGACTTTTTTTGTCTAATACAGGGGTCCTCACGGCATGTATTTCTGGTCAAAACTTGATATGAAATTTTTGGTTGGAATTCAATATCTTCTCTATCTCCTAAGTACTTGGCAAAGAAAGTAGTACATGAATAGACTCCAAAATGATGGCACTGCCATTTGACAAAATATGAGTTTATTTACTTGCAGGTTTACTATTAACTGTCCTTTCAGAAAAACCATGCTTTTGTCACAGCTATATATATCTTCGAAACTCACCTTTCGTTGTAAGTATACAGGACCATATTCCTCCACATAACTTCCTATCTTACTACCAGCTGACTGCACAGTTAAGTGTCATTGTTTGGGAACCTATTTATAATAATTGGTTCCTCTAAATGTGCCTTGTAGCCTTGAAATTTTTTTTCCCGTTATGTATAGATAATAGAGGAAGTATTGCATTTCACTCAAATATTGTTGATACTGGAACTTTGAAGAGAATACATGTTTCAAGACTCCTTCAATAAATAAATACACTAATATAAAAAAAGCACTTTTAGATAAAGGTCTCTGTGTGTGTTGAACATAACTGAAAAATTAAAAGTTGGTTAAATACCAAAGTTGGTATTTAAATTCAGCATCTTCCAAGGATACAATACAAAGATTTTAAAAAAATTCCCCACCCCAAACTACCCTTCACATGAAAAAAATGTCATTATTTTCTCAACAAAGGCTCCAACTATTTTGAATAAAATAGCATATGTCTAAGATGCTTACATGACATAAAACGAGTATCTTGAATTTTATGAGAATAGCCTGCAAAGTCCTCTTTATTCTGAATGACTTTTGCATAACTGGTAAACCCTACACAAAATATGAAAGCACACAATTTGTCCAATAATTTTTGTTATGGGGTTAACCATTTCCAACACATTCTTGGAATTCTTATACTTTTCACAACTAGAAAGTGCTATCTTTTTTCTCATGGTCATGCAAAGAGCATGGAATTTCAAAGCCATTATGTAGCAACACACTCTCTAAAAATCTGACTATTGCTTTAACTACCATGAAAGTTTATCTGGATTAATAAGTAACAGATAGAAAAATAAGCTTTTGTAGTAGCAGTTTGTAGATGAATGAGATATATGTGTGTCTGTATAACTTCTTCTGCTGCTTAGCTATGTATAGGGTGTCTACTGCCTTGAAGCTTTAAAATTCCAGTATAAGTTTTGACAAAATTCCAGTATTGTATTGAGTCACATCAGTAAAAATGTGTATTGTGTCTAGGTTTATGTAGTTTATTGTACACGTACCAAGTTACAATTTACAAATGTGTGTCTAGGTTAACATTTTTGCTGATTAAATCTCAACTGCAACTTAATTAAATTCACTCTTTGTACTCATGAAATTATTGTACAATGATCTAGAACATTTTCTATACTGAATTCTCCCATTTAACTCATAGAATTGTAATTTCATAAAATTCCTGTGCTATTCATATTAATGGACCAAAAATTCACTGATATTCACAGAAATGGGAATTATATCAGCACAATTTTGTATTTCTATCCTTAGCCTCTTTCACCTCTCCCCTGGAACAATCTTCTGAAAATGTTTGTCATCATTATATAAGATAAAAGCTATGGAAAAACTGATATCATGCAAAACAACTTATTTAAAAAATCTGATGTGTTACACTCACATGACTTTCTCTACTCTTGTACAAACTATTTTTACAAACGTTTATTCTCCATATGCTTCATGTTACTCGAGATATCAATCTTATTGCTAATTTTCTTGTAGATGCAAGGGGAACATGGTAGGTTATAAGCGATAGTCAAATCTTTTAAGCACTGGTTGCTATGTGGCGCATTGTATTCTGTTTGCATATCCAGGACATAAAAAATTGAATAACGAATTTGAGAAAAGTATAAGTATTGGAAAATTTAAGGAAAATAACAAGCAATATCTCGAAAATGGTTCACTCAACTAAAAAAATGTATATGACATAAATTGTGTATTTTAACGCGATCTACATTTTTTGTGTAGTAAAATTTTGTCTATCTCTTGGTTTACCAGTTATGCAAAAGTCGTTCACAATAAAGAATACTTTTGGAGACATTCCCAGGAAATTCAAGATATACATTTTATTTGTCATAAAAATATCTTAAACATATGATATTTTAATCAAAATCGTTAGAGCCATTTTTGAGAAAATTAAAATTTTCGAAAAATCTTCCATGTAAAGGGTACTCTGGTGTGAGGGGATTTTCTTGAAAACCTTCGTGTCGCATCCTTGGAAGATACTGAACCTAAATACCAAGTTTGTTGTTTATCCGACTGTTCGTTTCTGAGTTATGCTGTTCACAGACACACACACACAGACAGACACACAGACGGACATGTTTCCAAAAATGTTTTTTTTGGATTCAGGGGGTCTCAAAACATGTATTTCCGGTGAAATCTCGGTATCGAAATTTTGGGTGGAATACAATACTTCCCCTACTTACTATACGTGGTAGAGAAAGTAAAAATACTTCATTTTGTTTACAAGATCTTCCAAACATCAGTAACCTAAAATTTAATCTGAAAGAAAGCAATGTTACATGGATATTTCATCCATTTTTCCAGTAAGTGCCCACAAATTTAAATATAATTCCAGTATGCAAAACAAATTCATGTATATTTCATTTCCAGCATCAGTAGACACCCTATAGGTAGTCAATGAAGTATTGCATTCTATCAAAAAATTTGATATTGAGATTTCACAAAAAAAGAAAATTCTTCCTCCCTGAACAACCCTTTACATGGAAAATATTTCATTATTTTTGATTTTCTCAAAATTGCCTCAATGATTTTGATTAAAATGCATATCTTTAAGATATTCACATGACTAATAAAATTTTCACCTTTTTTATGAATAGCCTGTGAAGTCTTCCTCCTTCCAAATGAATTTTGTATAACTGATTAACTATATGAGGAAAACTTTTGATGCATTACTGTACATTGCATGCTATTAATTATTATTTTTATATTTCACATCCGCTTTATTTTTTAAGTCGCGTGTATTAAGGAAGTTACATTCACACATTTAATGATGAAGCCCTGTATAATATGAACACATTTTAATTGCATGGCAGCTATTCTTAATGGCATGTGGTGTTTAAATCAGTTGACAGTTCAAAGAATGTTGGAATTAACTTTAACTGTTGAGAAATCCAGCGTATATGCAAATTAGGGAGGCTTTTCTGAGAAATGGTCCATTTCTATGATCAAGGAAAAAATTGTGTCACATTCACATGGCTTATTCATGTAATGCTTTAATATAGTATTAATGTAAAAAGTGGTTACCTAGTAGATATAGCAATTATTATATTCTACCCAAAAATTCTATACAAAGATTTCACTGGAAATACGTATTTTCAGGCCCCTGAATTCCCTCAGAAAAATCTGATAATATATTCACATGTATTTCTCTACCCTCTATCGTTTATTAGTAGGTATACAAACTATTCTTACTAAAGCTTATTTTTTTGTCTTCTACATTTTAATCCAAATAAACCTTTGCAGAAATAGCTGAATACATTTTGTTATAGATTCAAAGGGAACAGCAATAGTCGGTTGTTTTAGAACCTGGATGCTATATGCTGGCCTTAAAATTACATATTGTTTCCACGCAATCACAAGAAACAACTGAGTGTTGAAAAGACTTAAGAACATAACCAAGTATGAACAATTTGTGCCATTAAAAACAGATCTCAGAAATGGCTTATTCCATAAAGAAAGTTATTTGAAATAAATTGTGGGTTAGAGATCTACATTTTCCGTGTAGTATGTTTTCATCTATCTCTCCATTTACCAATTATACAAGATTATAGAAAATTCCTTCCAAATGAAGAGGACTTCAAAGATTATTCCAACAAAATTCAAGATATACATTTTGTCATGTAAATATCCTTAATATATGGAATTTTAATCAAAATCGTTAATGCCATTTTTTAGAAAATGAAAACTTTTGAAAAACATTCCATGTAAAGATAGTTTGAGGTGGGGGCATTTTCTTGAAAATCTTTGTTGCATTTTTGAAAGGTACTGAATCTACATAACAAGTTTGGTGTTTGTCTGACTTTTCATTTTTGAGTTATGCTGTTCTCACACGCACACACAATAACATTTTTTTAAAAACTTTTTTTTTGGATTCAGGGAACTCAAAACATGTATATTAGTGACATCTTGATATCCAATTTTTGGATGGAATGAAACACCTTCCACACCTACTAGGTGGAGAAAGTAGAAAAAGATCTGCAGGTGTGTGAAAGCTTAACTCCCAAACGAAATGTATGAACACCCAACTTGATATTTACTGCTTGTCCACTAGCTAATGGTCTCCGGGGAATAAGGGGAGAGCTGAGACATTCCATGTACTATGTTATCCAAGTTTTGTAAACATCCTCATAGTTGCTGTTATGTTTCCAACTTAAGTACCTTTAATTTTATTCATGCTATAGGTATAAGCTAAACATAGTATTTAGTTTGGCCATCTTTAGCAACTCCTTCACTTTAATCTAGCTTGATTACATATTCCAAAGCTGGCACTACTGCTGTAAGTGCAGGTATCCAACGTCAGATATCATGGTGTAGCTTGAATTGCTTATGCAAGTGCTGACCCACTGCATGCCTGCTTAGGACCATGAGTTGGTGGACAGACAGTAAGTTCAGTGTCTTCCACAGATGGACATTAAGATTTCAAGAAAATCCCACCCCCCAAACTACCCTTTACATGGAACATCTTTCAAAATTTAGGATTTTCTGGAAAATGGCTCAACAATTTTGATTTAAAAACCATATATTTAAGATATTTATATAACATGTATATCTTGAATTTCTGGGAAAATAGCCTGTGAAATCTATTCATTAGGAAGAAGTTTTATATAATCTTGCATAGCGGATACACTACAAAAATAAAAGTTACTATTCAAAAAATGTAGATCACTTTAAAGCACACACAATTTATTTTTGTAGCATTAGCCATTTGCATGATATCTGTTAATATTGGCTTAATTTTTTAGTGTTTTCAGTATATCACTTGATTCTTGCGATGTCATGGAAAGTGTATGGAATTTTGAAGTCAGCATATAGCAAACCACTTATAAACAGCTGACTATACATTCAGTTTCCTTTATCCTTCCTCTACCTCCTAGAAAGTTTGTAATGAAACCGTTACTGCAAATTTTTTCTCAATTAACATGAAACAGATAGAAAAATATGCTTTCATAAAAATAGTCTGTAGAAGCTAAATAAAAAAGATACTGGAAATGGGTAAAGAAAGTCGTGTGAATGGAAAACATCAGATTTTTTTTTTAAATCACATATCTCAAATTAAGCAAGATGGACTTGGTTGCATGCACAATATGGAAAGCAAAACACAATTATTTGCATATTTTAAGTCAGTTTCTGTTATTAATGAACATATGCCTGAAGAATTGTATATTTACTAAGAAGCTTTATAGATGCCATGCAACAGTTCAACCTGGGAAAACTTAAAAGTAATCCTAGAATATAAGGCACAAAGGTCTCTGTGGGCCCCTCTAAGAGGCCACTCAGTGGTAGTCAACATCATCATCTCTGATGTTAAGATGACGACAAAGCTGGAACTAGCAGACCTATAGCTTTTACCGTGGACTACACATCGCATTACATCTTGGGGATATTTCATATGTGCTAGTCAGAGATGAAGGCATGGAATGGGCAACTTAAAATCACCATCCCACAACCAAGAATCAAAATAGTAAGTCTAAGAATGTTAAGTGTGAATGATATCACTGGGTTGCCCAAAAATGTAATATGTAATGTAAGATATTTTGAAAAAATTATTCAACATAAATTGTGTATTTCAATGATGTTTTTGTTTCTCTTATGGTTTACCAGTTACCAAAATTCATTCAAAATATAGAGGACTTCACAAGCTATTCACAGAAAATTCATCATATACATTTTATTAGTCGTGCAAATAACATATGATTTTTAATCATAGCTGTTAAAGCCATTTTGAGAACAAGAAAATGTTTCCATATAAGGGGTAGGTTGGGGTGGGGAATTTTCTTGAAAAATGTTTGCCATCATGTTTAACAGTGTCAGACTCAAATGAGAAACTTGGCATCCCCCCCTTTTGAGTAATACTGCTCAAAGACTTTTTCTAAAAATGCCTTTTTTTTAATTCAGGGGTCCCCAAAACATGCATTTCCAGTGTAATATTCAAATCACATTTTTGGGTGGAATGTAATACCCTCTCTACTTGCTATTGTGATACAAGCCTGGCAATGAATAAGCTAGAGAAAGTAAAAATATCACAAATCAAATGATAATTGTACTTAATGTAATATTTAATAGTTTTCAGTTTAGTTTTAGGGAAAATAAATCAATTAAGGATGCAATCACTGAAACACAATGCTGTATTGAAAAACTGGAAAATTACAGATTGCTGGATTTAAGTATGGCTTTTAATAGTATAAATCAATATACATGATAAATAAAATATGCTGATGTTTAAGATACATATCCTATCATTTTGTACAATCTTATTTAACAAAATGAATGCTGTATGTTAAATTTAAATAGAAGCTACATAAAAGGTTATTATTTTGGCTTTAAGTGTGCCATGGTTCATTATTTTTTATCCCAAAACTGTCACAAACATCTCCAACATAAAAATTGCCAACCATGTGGTTAGTACATTGATAAAAAATATTTACAAAAGTGCACAGAAAATGCTTCTTGGAACTAAGTTAAATAGCCAGTATTTAAATTCCAAACAAGTCTTTTATTGTCATGAAAAAACAATATGTTTTTAATTGTGTTCAAATCCTGGTTGTGGCGTTGAATCTTTCAGTTGACTCCATATTAAAAAAAAATATGTTTATTCAGGAATACTTCAAATATAAGATTAACCATGCAAGAAACTGTAAGAGATAATGCAACATTCTTGGAAATAATAGTGTATAAAAGTTTAAATCTGGGGTAAACATACTGAAAAAAATTCTCAATAAAATCAGGTATTGCTTATATGTTTCTGATTGCTCTTGAATATTTTATTTTTTAGATTTCCCCATAAATAAAAAGTTGCACACTGAAAAATTGGGGAATCTAGAGGTCCATATTACTCTACTAATAACCTTGTCCTCGAATATTTCCTCTATCAAATTCAATGTTTCGTCACCTACACAGGCACTTGCTGTATAGTGCTGGAAATAAGCCCTTTGATACTTGATATCAGTTAACTATTAAAAAAGTGGGTTGAGTATTTGTGTTCTGTATCTTTCACCGTTGATTGTATTGTCAAAAAACATAGGGCCTATATCTATGTGCCGTTATAGCACACCATATGGCAACCTTCTCATCATGTAAAGGAGTTTCATGAATGAGATGATTTTCTGTACTCCAGTACCCACTGTTTTGTGTTATAACATGGAACAGGTTTTCTCTTTGCACGTTTATTCATAACTGATCCCGGTTCTCTAAAGTTTTTAACGAGATTTAACAGAAGTCTGATGTGGAACGGAAAGACCAAGAAACGTTGCTGCAAAACAGTCACACTTTTTCACAATGCCTCTTTCTGAAGTAGCACTTGACAAGATAAATTATTTACTCTAATGTAAACTTTGTGTGCCATGTTATGCCACAGTCTTCAATCTTCTAAGACGTAGAGCTCATAGGCAACTGAGCAGCAGCTATCAGTTGCAATGTGACCATGCTGTGTCCTTGTAGGCAGAGAAAGAGAAACTTGCTGTACTGGACCCTGTTCACCTGCAATGACAAGAGCTGATGCCAGACCCACTTACTGCAGAGTGGCACAGAGAATGTTATGGACTGCTCTGTAGTAAGCACTTTAAAAAGGAATGATATACGTTCACCCAATGGTAAAACAAATAGGCAAGCAGCACAACCAGAGTATTCATTTTGCAGAAAAGAGCAATCACGATAATTCTGAACTTAAGCCAAATGGATTCTTGTACAGATACATTCAAAGCTAAAGATTTTAACATACACTTTACAATGTGCTAAAGAATTTAATCCACAAATTGCAAAACTAATGACCAAATATATAATTATCTAATCAGAATAAGCAATAATTTTGATTTACAATCCTATAGAATTCAGTTATACAAGACCATACCCACCTTTGCAGCCTATTATCTACACAATAAACTGTCTGAACAGATACAAAGTATATCAAATTTTAAAGGGAGCTATGGATACGGAGAGTTTCTATACCCAAGAAGAATGACTAAATAAATGAAAAGGCTTACATAAAACATTAAAGGCTTTATAAATATTCAGATTTATAACTGCATCATAGAAGTTTATCAAGGCTTTAGATGTCACTGACAAGATAAGGAATAAAAGTTTAAACAATTTATTTTTAGCTAACTCATAGTTGAAGTGGGACCTTCAAACACAGAATAGTCAAACTAGAAGTTATCTTAACTGTCAGTTTTTCAAGATGTTCTATTATTATCAACTTTGATTTTCATGCAAGTAGATACAAAATACATATTTCAAATGTTTGCAAAATTGGACGGTAATACAGGGTAATTAGTAATAAACAATACATATTTATTTTCAACAGTGGCAGGCATTCCAGTAAAAGCTAAAGCATTACCTTGTATTATACAATGGAAGCATAATTCATGTTGGCACAAAACAATGTGCCATTTGTGCAATGGTAGAAAATATTTACTATAAATTAAAAAAATATTCAAAGGTTATCCAATTTATTAGTTATGGGCTGGACAAAAATTATGCTTAAGATATGCATGCTGAAAGTAATATTATAATATACTATTATAAAATTATTGTAATACTGTTATAAGAACCTTTATTGTACAAAAAATCTGAAAAAACCTGATGTGATGCATTCATACAACTTTCTTTACCAATGACAAATTCATGTATATTCAGTATATATTATAGTATTCATATAAAAAGTGATTCTTCTACTCACGTTATGTTACAATATATTTGCCTAGGAAGTGCCTCAAATTAAGAAAGGTTTCAACATACAAAAATAGCATTCAAATGTTTATTCGTGGTAACAAGTTCTTGCATTGGAAAGAAAAGGTGGGGGGTGGGACAAGAATCGCAAACTTTCAAGCATGTCTGTTAGATAACATTTAGGACATATTGTCGCGGTATCGTTCGTGTTATCTTATTTGCTGAGCGCCTGTTATTGTTTTACTATTTTGAATTTTGAGTTCTTTGTCCACCGGCTAGCTATTATCACTCAGGCGAGCAAATCTCTTGAACAGGGTGTGTAAATGGAAAGGAGTTGTTACTAAAGATAACACTGATAAAAGAATTTGTTTTTACACTTTTATTGCCGTCACACTTCATTAATTTCACATATTTACTCTTGATACACGCCCGACTGAAACTGTTATATTTTCGAATGTAACTATAATCACTTATTTGATGCACATTATTAATTCGAGTATTTCACATTTTGTAACTAACTTTTCGATGCGAGAGATTCTGTAGAATTGCGCGACGTATAACTCATGAACGATTCTGTTAAACTGCGCGACGTGTAACCTGTGAATGATTCTGTTGAACTGTGCGACGTGTAACCAGTGAATGATTCTGTTGAACTGTGCGACGTGTAACCAGTGAATGATTCTGTTGAACTGTGTGACGTGTAACCCGTGAATGATTCTGTTGAACTGTGCGACATGTAACCCGTGAATGATTCTGTTGAACTGTGCGACGTGTAACCCGTGAATGATTCTGTTGAACTGGGCAATACTTGTCTCTGGCTTTAGAATTTATACTCCCTCACCCCGATATGCCTAAACATTATAACAGAGCTGCTATTGGTTAATAAAGCGTGCCGACATTAGCGTCTATTTCTATATCCAATCAAAATTACGAACACATATGCTCTAAGGAAGATATTACCTCCATTTCTTCAGAAAAGCGCGCTACTCTGACGTCATTTGTTTGTCTCTTATAATTGATAAACAACTCACCCCCTCGCTCATTGTTACCCGCTCCTATTGTCAGTTTCAGTGAGGCCGTGTAAACTTATTTCCTAACAATGCTTATAATTAACAAACATCTCAAATCATTGTCATACAATAATGCTAATTTACACTACAATCACTCTGGCATTCACAGTGTTGTGATATAAAATACTGCCTCAATTTCTAAACTTGCAACATAGAATATTTTGAAAACAGTTAACATTATGAAAAAACTGTATACAAACTATGTGTTTTAATAAGCTGTACATTTTCCTGCAGAAGCTTTTGTCCATCTGTTACAATTTGCTTGTTACACTAAAATACGTTATACAAAACCAATCAAATAAAGGATGTTCACAGGATATTCACACAAAATTTAAATTATGTATTGTTTCTAACATCAATATATTAAATATAAGACATTTTAATCGAACTCATTAGAGCCGTTTTTAGGAAAATAAAAAATAACAAACCTTTTTACATTCATGTAAAAGGGGTGGGTGATTTTCTTGAAAATCATGTTGCATCTTTGGAAGATACCTACTTGGAAGGAAGAACACATGCATGCATGCACCCACACCCACAAACCGTTTTCTAAAAATACGTTCGAGTTCAAGGTACCGATCCCAAAACATGCATTTCCTGTTAAATCTCTGTAACAAATTCTTGCATGGAATACAGTAATTCTTCTTACTACTATAGGTAGACAGTACAGAAAGTAAAAATTGTACTTCTCGTATTTTCTGTATCCTAAAGCTACTTAATGACATGCCTAAAAATACATTATGCACTCTCTCATATTAGTAGAGATTGTCTTATCTAAACACTTCATAATAGCAATAGTTCTAAAGTAAAACAGTAATGCTTACAAATTCCTTTAGGGAAAGAAAGTATGCCACTTGACTTTGCTTCCGATCAAAACCTGTTAATTATCTTACCTTAAGTCATGAATACAGCAAAGATAAATTATTGCATTAAATCATTTTAAAACTGACCCACATATGCAATACAAATTTCCAAGTTCATGCAACACTGGGAAATCTGTTCCTCCATTCCAATGAACATTACTCTTTCCTATTTTGTTTATCAGTTTCTTTTATTCTTTCATGGAAAAGAGCATTATATATAATTATTTTGAATGAAAAAAATGAGGTATTAAGTGACAAACAACAGCCTCAAAAATGTATAAAAGAGAAGTGGAGGTAACAGCACAGGATAAGAGTATGGCTAGCTGTATGCCAGGTTGCCGAAATGTAATAACGTAAAGCTAGTTGTATGCTTTCTTTACCATGTTGCAGGAAAACATGAACATTTAGTTCAGCATTTAACCTACAATATCTCTGAACAATTGTCTGAAAGTTACAGTCACACCCAATAATCCCTAAACAAAATAAAATAAGGACGGGTATAGATGTCCAATGTAAAATGGGGCCAAGCAATATGGACATATATAGATGTATGGCAAGAAACTGCAATGTAGATGAAAACCTGTTGACATTCATTTTCCAAAAAATCGAGTTAATAGCAAGTCATCTAAAAGGTAAGTACATGTCTAATGTATATAAGTTTTGAATAATGCCCATGAGAACAATTATGCCAAATAGCCTGTAAATCTTACTCTGTTATGTCTGAAAATTCTGAATCCTACTTTTAAATACTAACTTGCCTTTTGAGGTCAGATGACTTTATGCTCATATATACTTTAGTATGAGAGTTACTAAATCTGTAGTAAAAACTTGGTGAAAAAAATAAAATGGTTAGCTATAACTTAAGAACTTGGTATGAGGCTGTACACCACTGGTTGTATTCAGGAAAGTGTGTCTTTTCTGATGGAATGATTTTTAGAACTTGGCACCAATATCTTCAGGAAAATAGTAACTTTCATTCTTCACTGCTCTGCCCACTTCAACATCAGCTTCAATCTGAAAACTCCCTGTTAATATCCAATGTTCTCTGAAGTTATTTCAGAAGCTTCAATACTTCCTAACTTTAGAAGCTATACCACAAGGTCATGATTCAAACTGGGAATTACAAGTTTGTAACTCCTACCCAAGAGAATCTTGCCTCATTAGTATTTGGCTCAAATGTAAATATTATCTTAAAAAAAAAATCTGATGTGTTACACTCACATGACTTTATCTACTCTTGTACAAACTATTTTTACAAAGGCTTATTCTCCATATGCTTCATGTTAATTGAGATGTTAATCCTATTGCTAATTTTCTTGTAGATGCAAGGGGAATATGGTAGGTTTTAAGCAATAGTCAAATCTTTTAAGCGCTCTTTGCATGTCCAGGACATAAAAAAATTCCCCTTACATCTACAAGAAAATTAGCAATAAGATTAACATCCCGTTATCTCAATTAACATGAAGCATATGGAGAATAAGCATTTGTAGAAATAGTTTTTTACAAGAGTAGAGAAAGTCATGTGAGTGTGACACATCAGAATTTTTTTTTGTCCTGGTAATGCAAAGAGAATGGAATACTCCACATAGCAACCAGCTCTTAAAATATTTGACTATCACTTAAAACCTACCAATTCCCCTTGCATCTACAAAAAAATTAGCAATAAGATTAACATCTCGATATCTCGATTAACATGAAGCATATGGAGAATAAGCATTTGTAAAAATAGTTTGTACAAGAGTAGAGAAAGTCATGTGAGTGTAACACATCAGATTTTTTTTTCTCCTGGTAATGCAAAGAGGATGAAATACTCCACATAGCAACCAGTTCTTAAAATATTTGACTATCGCTTAAGAAAATGAGCAATAAGATTAACATCTCGATAAACATGAAGTATACGGAGGATAAGCATTTGTAAAAATAGTTTGTACAAGAGTAGAGAAAGTCATGTGAGTGTAACACATCAGATTTTTGTTGCATATAATGAAATTTTTACTGAAAGAGAAAGCTGTAATTTTATTTATCATGCTAATATCTCAAACATATGGCATTTTAAACATAATCAAGCACATACAAAAAAGCATTGTCATGAAATATTTATATGCAATTTTTAATACACTTATCCGACATTGCATGGTTAGCTTTTTGAACTCCAATGAAAATTAATTTCATTTACTTCCCACATTCTTTATGAAATTATTGTACAATGATCTAGATGGTTTTTATAGGGAATCCTCCCCATTTACCCCTTATAATTGTAATGTTGTACAGTTCCAACTATTCCAAATAACGGATTAAAACTCCTCCAATATCCACGCATAAGGAAGTGAAACATCAGCAAAACGTCTGACTTCCTTAACCTCCCATCAACAGTCTTCCAAGTTCTGGAAATGCTGTATAGCATATAAGTACCCTTTGCCAATGGAAAAATTTTCGATCAGAATGGTCAGCTAATATTTTGGATAATTATAATAGGGTAAATTTTAAACCCTTGTACCTTCTTTTTGTTCCCATAGTTATTTAATAAACATAAAAGCCACACAATTTGCACAAAATGCAGAAAACCCTAACATACAGAACAAAATAAAATCCTCCACTCTCAGGTCACCAAGTTAACCTCTTTGGAAAAGACACAAGAAAAATAATCTTCTAAGATAATATAAAATATCACTTTACTGAATTTTAATGTTAGCAGTTTTCTCTCTTTATACAATCACTTAGCATGCACATCTAATAAACTTGATTATAACATAAATACAAAGGAAATGAAACAAAAATTTCTTACAAGAGGGTTATTAGATGGTTTTGGGATTCAGAAACTTCATTACATACATCTACAGAATTACAATAATTCAGAGGTTTTGACACTGTTTCGTTATACATGCGCACACCCAGTATTTGATAAATGGTAATTAAAAAACAAATATAACATAGGATCAAGTGTCCCTTTTTAAACTCTGGCTTTTTTGCTTAAGTATTGCATCATGGCCATCTATGTATATTCCTTGGAATAAAATGTAAACAACTTTTATTTTTATATTCTGCAGAGTGTAGCAACTGTTTATATTCTGTGAAGTAACACAAACTATTTTCTACTTGATGGCATTCTCAACTAAAAGTTAAGTTCTTCTTGCAAGCATGTTCTTTTATACCTCCAATGTTCACATTCATGTACAAAGGCTTTGTAAACCATTTAATTTATGAAATGAAATGAAAAGTTATGTACATGCTGAGGCTGTACAAGCCTGGGGAATAATTGTATTCTATTAAATTAGAAGTTGCTTTATAGCCCCATGTCCATCAGAACAAATTGGGCTTTTCAATGTGAAAGAGTTATTAAATCAGTTATTTTTTTTTAACCCTACACACAAATTTTCTCTCTTTATAATATTAATGTAATATGCTATTGCTTTTTTACTTCGCCTAACACATTAAAAACAAAAACTGACTAGTGATATAAACAGCCAAAGTGTTGTTTCTGTATGCTGCAAAGACTATGTTACTTAATTGACAACCATTTTCACACGTGTGTTTTATCATGACTAATGTCACTGTGGTTGGAAGAATACTTTTTTTGCATGAACAGTATGCTACGGAAGACACATGCATGAATTTGTAACGGGTAGAGAATATGTGTTTGTGTTTACATCAGACTTTTTACATTAATGTATGAATAAATATAATCACACTAAAACATGACAACACAGTTTCCACTAATAAACAATTTTACTTATCTCCAAATTAATTCCATACTCACTTTGATTGGATGTAAGAATTTGCATTTTGCTTTCCATATTACTACAGAAAACCATTTTCAGTTAATGTTATAATGTTTTGTAAATGCGTATCAGAGTAGCAATCTCTGCATTTGTTAAGATGTTTACATGTTTTGACAGAACACAACAAGAGTGGTTTAATCAACGTGGTAACGTCTGTGGCCTGCATTTGGGAGGTCCTGGATTCAAATCCTGTGGGCCAACCAATCTGACTTGGTTTATTTCTTGGTTTCCCTCAGTTGCCAAGGTACATACTGGATTGAATATTTAATACCATGATCCAAAGTTACACCTTAAGTCTAAAACAATAGTAAACATTAAAAATAGATCGTAAAAGCAACTTCTGTGCTACCTATGTACAAGAATGAGAGCAGGTAACCTGAATGGCACCCTAATGCCATCTGCCTGGCACATGCAGAAGCAGAGATGCAGTTGCTATGCACTAAGGTCTCTGTGGACATATGACGGTGCAAGATGGTATGGTACAGGGATGAAATCTAGGTTAACTGTCCGCCACACATCGATCCATGAGGTATCTACCAACAGATCTGCCGTGATATGACCACATAGTTAGAGAGACATAAAATAGAGAGAGAGAGATTTACAAGTTCAAAATGCTGCTACTTTAGGAGGTATCTTAATACTGCCTTTCCTCAGCTATATTTGCAGCATAAGAATATCAAATAACTAAACACATTGGTTCAAATAGAGATAAATATTGAAAGAACCACAACGCCAATCAATCTTCAGCTAATGATGGAAGCAATGGCTTCTGAAAATTGAAAATGTTATCTTTGTCTAAATAAGCGTAGTGTTATAATCGATTCACAAAATATTTCTATGAAGCATTGAGTGTTTGACAATAAATTTTTATATTGTATATTTCTTTATTCTTTCTGATCATTTTTAAGATGTTTACTTTCTCCACAATGTACTTACAATAAGCAGAGAAAGTACTGTATTCTAACCAACAATTTGATGCAGATTATTCACCAGAAAGGCATGTTTTGAGACCCCTGAATAAGTAGTAGTAGTAGTAGTAGTAGTAGTAGTAGTAGTAGTAGTAGTAGTAGTAGTAGTAGTAGTAGTAGTAACAATAATATAAAAAAAAGCCTTTTTAGAAAAATGTTTTTGTGTGCATGCGTGTGCATGCGTGTGTGAGAGAGAGAGAGAGAGAGAGAGAGAGAGAGAGAGAGAGAGAGAGAGAGAGAGAGAGAGAGAGAGAGAGAGAGAGAACAGCATAACCCAAAAACGATGCCCGATAAATACTCAACTTGGGATTTGGATTCAGCATCTTCCAAAGATGCAACACCAGGATTTTCAAGAAAATCCCCCACTCCAAACTACCCTTAACATGACAGATTTTTTAAATATTAAATTTTCTCAACAATGGCTGTAACAATTTTTATTAAAATACAATATGTTTAAGATGTTTCACAACAAATAAAACGTTTATCTTGAATTTTCTGGGATTAGCCTGCAAAACCCTATTCATTTGGAATTTTGTATAACTAAACCATAGAGAAAGACAAAAACTGTCTTGTCTTATACGATACAGATTTCCATCATTGCTCCGGAGATTTTCAGCAGACAAAAACTGTACATCTCTTTAAGGCACACATATCATTTCAAGTAGCTTTTGCTATGGCATCAGCTATTTATGAAATATCTGTTGTAATAGGTTTAAATTATCCATTATTTTTGTCATTTTACTAAACACTGTCGCTTTTCAGCTATTTCCTACAATGTCACGGAAAGAGTATGGAATTTGTAAGCCAGTACATAGAATGCCAGTTTTTAACCATCTGATTATCAATTGAACTTCCCCTATCTCCCTTGTATCTGCAACGAAATGTGTAATGAAGCCATTTTGGCAAAGCTTTATTTTGATTAACAAAGTAGATAGAAAAATAAACTTTCATAAGACTAGCATGTAGAAGCTGTATAAAAACAAACAATTATGGGTAGAGAGTCATGTGAATGTAACACACAACATTTTTTCTAATATAGTAAATAGTGCACTATTCCATTTTGTTAAATTTAAAGGAAACTTTAAAGTCATTCAGATAAGCTACATATATCTCACACAATGTTTTTATCCTCCTCTTTTTTGGGGGGGGGGCCTTTTAGAGAGTGAATAGTGGGTTTTATAATCTTCTATGAACACACATATTTCTTAAATATTGTTTGATTTCAGCTAATTCATTGCAAGACAAAAGGATATTCTTACTGTCAATTGTAAGGCATCTGAAGTGTGTGAGATATTGTATAAGGAAGCATGATTTTTGGTTGCAACATGTCAAAGAAATTTCCATAGTGGCACTTGTAAAAATTTATTTTGATTTTATATGTAGAAAAATTATTCTTATGCTACGGTGCTTACGACCAGAAAAACTGCAATATAAGGACAGCTTGGCATTTAACAAGACAAAATATGTGAAGGTTAACTGTACATAATGTATTATACACTCCCAATTTAATAATTTTATTATAGTAATGTCCATAGTTCTTGTTAGGTTCAAACACAAAAATAATAAATATCTATGCAAGTGCTAAAGAGTGGGATGTATTTCCTTATAAGAGGTAAGCTTAAGACCTAGACACAAGTAAGAATAGAATTTAACATGAAGGAAGCAACACAGTTGCATTTTGTTCCCTGTTACATAGAAACTACATTATTGTAATTAAATATGGGGATTTATGCTGAAGCTCATGTAGAAATACAGTTCATTATACGGTGATATAAATATTTGAATGGCATTCTACAGGGTGAGCTAAAAAACTACAAACCGGCTGCGCGATGTTTTCCCTGTCCATGTCCTCGGCACTCGATGTCATAGAAAGGTGCGGATGAAACCATATAACATTTTTAAAACTACTTTTAAAGGCTTTACTTACCAACTTTATGAAAGGAAATGCTGAAACTGGCCACCGTCGTCGTCCACACATTTTTCGCAATTTCCTGACAGATATTTTGTTTTAATACCTACAGGGTGTGGGGGTTTGTCTTGTATACTTTGTTTTAAGTTACCCCAGAGATAGAAATCGCAGATGGTTAGGTCAGGGGACCACAAATCTGTACTAATAATTCTGTCCTCGCACACACTGTCAATTTTTCTCATCAAAATATTGGCCGTATGAGCTATTGCAGAGTCTTGTTGAAAAAAAGCATATCACGCTCCCTGGTTGTTAATTCTCTAAACAAAAAGGGGGCAAAATTGTATTCACATATGTACAGACTTCAACTGCTGACTCGAAAAAAATTGGCGAGTGATGGATAGTTTCCTAAAGAGGTGCCAAAAATGTTTGGACGATGACGGTGGCCAGTTTCAGCATTTCCTTTCTAAAGTTGGTAAGTAAAGCCTTTAAAAGTGGTTTTAAAAATGTTGTATGGTTTCATCCATGCCTTTCTATGATAGAGGCAGACGGCAACGAGCGCCGAGGACACGGACAGTAAAAACACTGCGCAGGCGGTTTGTAGTTTTTTGGCTCTCCTTGTTGTGTAAATATCTTCTTTATGTCCTTATCTTAAGGAAAAATTCTATTTATACAACTCATTCTTGGATTTGATCGTCAAAAACAACATATTTCTTGTACATAATGAAAATAATGTATTATGGAGTCAGAAATGGAAGTTACCACAGGCAATCAGTTACAATCTTCTCACGTGCCATAGTACTTGACACCTAACAAATCCTGTATATAAATAGGAAAAACCAACCAAGATATCAGTATTTTTAAAACAAATAAATTATGATTATATTGCACAAAGCATAACAAGCATACCAGAAGCAGGAGATAAAGTTACAATTATATTCAGTCTTATTCTAATTAAGAAATGATAATTCTTGACTGTCAGAATAAATGAAAATCTGAACAAAATGCACTAATCCTTATGCGGACGAAATGCTTTTTGATACAGATTCCGCTTATTTTGATAGGACTGAATCGATCTGTGAAATCGATTTCTTTCAAATAGCACTCCTTCCTATCGTAAAATGGCTTCAGAATACAGGCTTGATTCAAAAAGCACTTAGCTCACTGAGACAAATGAAACAAAATGCACTGTTTGACAGAAGCAAAGAATTGCTTTTGCGACACTGTGTACATACATGCCTTGACTGCTGCATTTGCATTCTATGGAAGCAGAAATGCAGGTGTTGCTGTCAAACAATATCAGATATTGCCTGCTTGAATCTTCTTAGCAATATTACATCATGCTAAATGAATGAATAAAGGAATGAAAATGAACCTCCTTACTTGAAGGACTGAGATAAAAAGCTGTGTCAAGGAAGCACTAATAGTAGATTTGTTCAAGTCTTACAGCATAGAAAAGCAAATATTGTTGCAAGCAACTGTAATATCAGAAAGAGAATGAAAATGCAGGAAACAATGACAAGCAAAGAAGTAAAGATGAGGTAAATAGTTTGTGTCATGTTAAAATGTACTTTTTGTATTACTCTCATGCAAACAAATGCACTGGAATGAATGCCTGCAAACAATACTGCAATGACATTCTGTGCTGTTTGTCTTTCATGCTAGTTTTTAAAAAATAGCAAAACATATTGTTCTTTCTTTCTTGCATTATTCTTCAGACACAGCAATAAGATCCAAATCTAGTGAACTTTCTGCCATCCTACTAAACCATGCATATCTCCACTGAAATAGGGAGTAATGTTTGAGTGTATACCACAGGTCCAGGATTTAGCATTCCAAAGCACAGTTAATGTAGCAAAGAAGAAGGATGTTGACACATTCTTTTAGAAAACGTTCAGGAGTGAATGGAGGTGTCAGGCTGAGTTACAAAGCATCTGCATTCCGTAGCAAAAACCACAATGAACAATTTGACTATTTAGAGGAAGAAATGGGCATTGTTTAAATACAGAAACCAACTGTGTTTATTAAAAGAAACATTGACATAAAAGTGTTCACAGCAAAAGAGACAAATGAAATTTGAAGGCTTACTTTTTTTCCCCTATAAATACAGAAAGCAAAGTATAAAACTGCTTTTGTAAATGAAATTGAAATTGTGTATTAAAATATCAATAAAGTTAATTTTTTGCCACTTTTTCTTTATGTCCAGAATAGTATGTTAAGTATAACTGGTTCCGAATGCACCAAGTGCAAAACATTTTTAATTTCGAATGTATTAAACAAAACATGATTTTAGTTATGATAGTATTTTGTAAAGTGGCATTTCCACTACAGCTAGGTATGTAGAACTTAGAAGTGACACATTGATTTATAAATAGATTCCCTGCTGTTCATGTGGAAACGGTTTGCTATCTTGTGAAGATTTAGGAAATGGGGTCTATTCTTGATAAACCAAAAGCTAATTGCCGTGTTCTTACAGAGGAAAAGCTTGATAACATTGGAGAAAAGTTAGAATGAAGTTCAAAGAAATATCTAAGAAAGTTTGCACAGGAATGAGGAATGTTTTAAACCTGGGCTTGGAATGCCACTACACTTTTACAATTAAAACCATATAAATTAACTGTAGTTCAGAAACTGCAACTAAGTGACGTGGGTTAATTCCTGGAATCAAGTGCTGGATAATGTTAATGAGTGCTCTAGTGACCCACATTTAATTTTTTTATATGAACAAAGCTGATTTTATGAAATTAAAATGAAGTCATTATTAACAGTGGAGTTACATGATAAGTATTAATACAATTGATTAAAAACACAATGAACTCCACATACGTCAAGTAGTTAAAAATGTGTTTTGAGAAGCATGCTCCTCATCAGTTTGTCGAATGGAGCTTGCAGCCGGAAAATTCTCGGTCAAGGCAAGCTTCCAACATCTGTGAGAAAGGTAAGTGGTTATTGTAGTTATAATTCGCATGAGAACTCTATGTGCCTTGAATTTAAAGGGCTATGAATATCTGATTCTGCTGGCAAACAGCATGCTTCCCAGTGCCATGAAAATTCCTATTAGGCCAGCCACGCATCCAAATGAAAGATCTGTAATTTTCCAACCAGAAATGGAAGAAAAGTACAGAACCACGTTGTGAAGAACATAAGCTCTAAAATATCCAATTATTAACATATGTATAACATGTATAACATATGAATTTTTTTTTATATATGTACTCCCACAGATGACTGTGTGGTTTATACACTGGAGGAAATACTTTATGTTTGATTTAATAAGTGAATATACAACACAAGGAAACTTTTTTAGAATATTGCTTATAACTTTTATAATATGAATGCTGCTTAAACACATTGAGTGCTGTTTGTTGGATGCATAATCACTTAATATTTTGTCCATAATTCACAACATTTACACTCTTAGGCATACAGATGGGTCAAAAACACATTTTTCTTAAAAGGAGCCAAATTTTTTTTATATTTCTGGACTGGCTCCAAATTCTGTGCGAGGCAAGAGAGAATGTGAGGGTTTGTGTATAATATATTTAACATGTTGTGCCTTTCTGACCATTATTGCCTTTGAAACAAATGCCTCAAAATGAGCACCAATCATTCACTATGAAATGGTGTCCAAGCCTGTCACAAATATTGTGCAATACTTTTGTATAGTAATTCTGATATGAATCAATGCCAATGTTCCTTCCTGAAGCTCTAGTTGAACTGATTTGCCTTCTCTGAATTAAGGTGAGAGAAATTAGATGAGAATAGAATCAAGAGAGAACAGCACGGGAATATAAAACTAGATAAGGTCTTATGTTTCTCAAAACATGCTTTGTACACCTTTGAGTATATATCCTCCAAAACAAGTGCAAAATGTTAAGATGTACTTTCAACAAATGCAACATTTAATTTTTCTTTCTTATAACCAGTGGGCTGATGGTCTTGAGGACCAATAAGTACTGCAGTATGGTATATAAATTGCTGACTTGATCTTGGTGACAGCACTAGGAGTACATTCACTCTTGCTTACTACATTCTTAAGATTACAAGCCTAACTAGACATACTTAAAAATAAATCTCAAATGAATACTTTAAACTTCAATGTGTTATTCAGTAATATGCTATTAATGAGTGCAACTGCTGCCATCTATGTAGTAAGCACATACCAAACAATTCTGTTCAGCTATCATGATTTACCAAGATGCTTTAGAAAAGCTCATCAGAAGTTTCTGGTCTTACAAACTTCCAGTTTATTTTAACTTAAATAAAAATAAATAAATAAATAAATAAAAAAAACCCAGCATGAAGTACTTGCTTCCTTACTTACTAATGTGAATCTTACCTTCTGTTGTGGTGGCATCCCTGCACCATGGTGACCTCCCCCTCGTTCTCCACCGCCAGAGCCTGACTGCTGCCCCTGCTGGGGCGGACCCCCTCCCCGACCACCCCCTGGGCCACCCACATCTGGAACCACCTTCCTGCTGTCTTCTTCTTCTTGACGTTTTTCATAGTGCACAAAGTCATCAAATATTGAAGTGGAGTGACGATAGCCATGCAAGATCCTAAGAACCTGTTTCCCTTTCTCAAACGGCACTTCTTGTGTGTCCCGGGAGTTGGTCACCGGTTTATTCTCATTATTTTCCAGCCGGATATGACGAAGTTGAACATTTGGGACGTCCTTCACATAGATCCAACGAACGCGGAATTGACCCTTCCACTTATCCTGTGACCAGACCGAGCTAGATGCATGGTAGTCCACTGGAGACACCATCTGTGCCATCCCACAGAAATGTCCTGAACCATTCACAGAGAAGAATAGGTAGACAGGTCCCCCACCGCCTTTGGTTTCTCGTTCTCGGAAAGCTTGGTCCAGCCGCTTGTTGCCATGCTCTGTCGAGCACCATATTTCGTACTTGATGGATCGATGAATATCATCCTCAGAATAAGATTTGATAACAAAGAATCGTGCTCCCTTGGCAGATAAATCAAAGTCCGGTGGGTTATAGTTGTTTTTAACTCGCAGTTCATCTAACACTGGATGAGAGGGTAAAGGTGTAGGCACCATTACGTTGCTGGGATGCGGGCCAGGTCCACCGGGAGGATGCTGCTGCATGTGCTGATGTGGGGGAGGAGCCCCTGTGCCACTGCCTTGCGGATGATGACCTGGATGATGAGGATGGTGAGGTCCAGTCAGAATGGTTACCTGCCCCGGGTGATGCCCAGGATGGTGATGCGGTGGTGCCCCAGCAGGAGGATATGCAGCGGCTCCTCCTCCTGGTGGACCACCTGCCCCTCTTGGTCCACCACCTCTTACTGGACCTCCCCATGCTGGTCTAGCCGTCGGAGGCGGACCGACAGGCTGTTTGGGGCCAGCAATAGAATTTGCACCTCCATTCTTTCCCTCCCACGTTCCAATGTCCATGTTGTGCTTACCAGGCACCATGGGTGGGGGAGGCATTCCCGGTCCCTTCTTCTTCATGCCTCCGGAGCTCACCTGCGGTTGTGGCTTTGCTGGCTGGCTAGCTATCGAAGCCCAAGTCATCTTCTTTGGTGCAGAGGGTGCTGGTGCAACATTGGTTTGAACAGCTACCATTCCTCCACCTACCCCCACCCCAGTATCCATTCCACTACCCTTTGCTCCACCTCCAACGTCCTGTTGTTGACTTTGGTTCTGCTGCTTGGACAGATCCTTGCCATCTACCACCTTTATCGCTCCTGGGTTCACTCCCCCATTTCCACCGGCAACATCCGAGAGTCCCAATCCCTGCATTCCTTGTTCCACAGCTTTAAGCCCATCCACTCCACCACTTGCCGAGCTCCCCACTCCTGCCGCTGTGGCAGCACCATACATTCCATCCCCACCACGATAGTAATCCTCATAATGAGGTTTCCTTGACATTGCAGCTGCAGAATTCCCCCAAGTTGAGTAGTCGCCATTGCCATGAAAATAGTTGAAGCTTGCTGCAGCAGCCGCTGCGGCAGGTTGACCAAATGCTCCAAATCCTCCTCCACCTCCACCAAACATTCCATCCATTCCATAAGAGTCATGGCCCATTTGTCCCCCATATCCTCCCAGGAATGTCATGGGATCTCCTCCATTTGACCATGTTCCATCACCTACACCAAATGCTTGATAGGGGAAAGACGTTCCATAGTAGTTGGACATGCTGTAGGGATCTGACGCCATTGATGTTGAAATTGGGGTGTTGTAACCCTGTCAAAAAGATTTCCAAACATAGAACCAGCAAAAACAACTTAAAATACTGTATCAATACACACATAAAAATCACTAATGCAAATAACCACAATAATCATTAAACACTTCACTTGCATTGCTTACTCAAATTATTCAAGAACCTTGTTTCATAGAAAACTGATAACAACAACCACAAATGATATGGGTGCCTGTGAAAATGATTCTTTTAATAATGTGAGTGCACAAAGAAGTATCTGAAACTGCAATTGAGTTAATCCATATAAAAGGGGTACATACACAAATCTTTCACTTGTTATTTAACAGTTTACCATAGCTATTTATTATTTAAGAGTATTTTATTCAGATATAATAGAAGGTTCCATTCATTATTCTTATTACTAGAAGAATTAATGTTCAATCAAGTATAAACCAGAAACCTTTTTTTTAATTGGTAACAGCATTTCAATGGTAATTTAATGCTAAAAGATATTTCTGAATGAGTAAAATGTTCACATTTACTGCATAGTTGCAGTTAGCATTATCTCATTGTCTACCTCAGATTGAAGGTTGTGTTTCTGGATACTGGTTTACAAGCAAAGTATACAACCATTCAAGCTGTAACTAACTTTAAAGATTTCCATTACAGAAGCAATTTGTCATAAAAAGAATGCGTACACAAACTTAACTACCCATTTATCAACTTACTTACAATAACCGACTGGTTGAAGGCTGCACTGAGAGCCAGAGTGAGTTGGAGGGAAAGGACCATACGATGACAGCTCTACTCCGCCTCAAGCAAGGATACCCATTGATATCAGATACAGCTTATTGCATAATTCCGAATTTGAGTTTGAGACCCTACGGTTGAAAAATGTTTTGGATATGATCTTTCTATCCCACACAGCTTCTCTCACAGGAACATGAATTATGTTTTGACACGAAGGGTTTAACACTTCCCTTGTTAGAATGAACAAACCACCCCTTCTAGTAATATAGTTGATTGAAAGCGCCGCTAACTCCTAACATGTGTATTTGATGGCAATATTAACATATCCCAGAAGACAAGAGAGAGGGGACCAAAAAAAAAAAAAAAAAAGTGATTAGAATTATACTGTGTTGTAGCCCTTTTTGTTAAGTGCATAAATACTTATTTGTTGAAGGATGTATTAAATGATCTCTACTGTATATTAGGAAAAACTCGGCTAAGATTTGAATTATGGTATAAAATAAAAAGAACAATTTAAGTAAATAAAACAAAAAGTGCTATAAAATTTTCTTTTTATTTAATTTCTTTACTTAATTTTATTTTTTAGTAGTGTTTAATGCCTGTTTTACTGCAGATGGCATCACATGCAGCAAACACTGGTGATGCATTAAATGAAATGACATTTGGAAAAGAAAATTTGGAAAGGAGACATTCGATGCCTAAGTTTCGGGTACCTGTCTGGCATTTGCCAGTTACGAGGACTGAAGAAAACCTCAGTCACGGAAGACAGTCCTGGCAGGATTTGAACAACAGATCTCCTTTCATTTTGCTTCAACAACCTCAGCTACCCATGACAGTGGCAATGGAATTGAATTCTTTTTATATTATATAGGGGAAAGAGGATAGGGGTGGGAAAGAGAGAGAGAGAGATATTGCAATATGCATGGAAACGCACAATTTGTTTCTGCAGTTTTATAGCTAAGGAAAACCAAGGTTTTTGGTTATTTCTGCACAGAAACCAATACTTCTAAACTGCAAGAAAAACACTCAGATTTCAAAACTCCAGCAAATAAGTCAATCTTTGAATTTGTGATGCAACTTGATTTATCTATAGAATGGGAAAGATTTGCTCGGTCAAGAATATACATTACAAACTTAAAGGGGGCTTAGACACGGATTTTTGTCCCTACAAGGAAATTCAAAATAAAACTGCATAAATGAATAACTCCATTAAATAGAATTATGGAGGAAAGGAATGAGGTTTGAATGAACTGGCAAAAAGAATTGTTGGAAGAAGAGGGTAAAAAATATTTATGAAAAGTATGAGAGGTTCAAGGTAGACGCAGTAGCTATTTGTAATAAATATGATTGTTACACATCAATAACCACATTGTTAATGTGCATAGGATCCAAAGGAAATAAACTACCTCTAAAGTAAATTAGTATAGTGCGTAAATTTAAAAATTTGAGTGTTTTAGCAGAACCTGCATTACTGGTTAAATATGTAGATACTTCACTGTCTCACTCCCCACCCTCCATCATCCTTACTCTTTCCTCTATGTAACTTACTTGGCATGTTGTGTTTTGAAATCCATCTATAAATATACTTTTTCTGGGTGTTAAATTAAAATGTAAATACAACAGTACACAAACTTGTGCCTTTTCCTTATGCCTGCAATGAGATATCAACTATAATGTTTCTTAGGGTAACTAGCACACAAATAATTGTAATGAAAAATTGGTGTTGTTTCTTACATATTTATCTTATTGAAATGCTGTAAATATGTGACAAAACATATTAGAAATATTATATTTATAATGTTTTATTAGTAACATTTTTCAAAAAGACTGAATGTGAGATATTTAAATTTGCACCCCATCAGAACTCCCATAACACAATGTATAACCTGTCTTAAGCGAGACCTAAGATGTTTTAAGTTTCTTAATCAGATTTTCTTATATGTAGATGGATCACAATAATTACATAAAGAGTTTAATATTTTGCATGAAGAAAGTGGAGAATAAATTTATTCCCCAATCATTTAAGAATTCTTATGGTTAGATTATACTAAATAAGCCTGGAGCACAATAGCATAGAAGCTACCAATAGACATTTTATGACCTAAGGAGAGTTGTCCACCAAACAACTTAATAAAAGTTGGTTCACAATAACTATGTATGGAAAATGGAGCAAGAATGACATAGTTAAAATATGTGTATTACAAGGTGAGCCTTCTCAATTAATGGGAAGCTTTCCCACGTTCCACAAACAGGAAACAAGACTTGGTCAAATTTTAACTTTCTCGTTCTCAGATATGGCATATTAGACCCATATTGTGCACATCTGATTCTTCACCATAAAAATTATTGGTGGACATGACACGAAAGCTGGGAAAACTAAAACAGAAGAAATTCCAGCAAATGTGCATCCTGACTCCCTCAGATCCATCGAGTGTTGTGTTGGTTCTTCCAGTGAAAGCGTCATTGTAGTTTGTTTATATCAATTTAAAACTAGTTACTTCCTCATAACAATAGCAAAAACTATGAAGAACAGCAAAAGCCAGTAGAAAGTAACAAAGAACACTAAAGATCAATAAATAACTGTAATGTATACTATTAATAAAGGATTGATGCTCGATATGACTAGAGGTTGACTAATTTTGAAGATTTAGAAGCTAGTAACAGTGATGTGTCATAATTTAAAATAAAGAGAGAGTTGAGGGTTGTTACACTACATCACTAAAATATTCTTACTTGAACGCGTTTCGGGAGACGGCTTGTTCCCATTGTCAGCATGTTCTCAACTATAAAGAGAGTTGAGGGTTGTTACACTACATCACTAAAATATTCTTACTTGAACGCGTTTCGGGAGACGGCTTGTTCCCATCGTCAGCATGTTCTCAACTATAAAGAGAGTTGAGGGTTGTTACACTACATCGCTAAAATATTCTTTCTTGAATGCGTTTTGGGAGACGGCTTGTTCCCATCGTCAGCATGTTCTCAACTGTTGAACTGGTATCAGAAATACAGAGCGGTCCCTCAGCGCTCTGGCCGGGAATTGCATGCCAGTCTTGTATGACACGCTTGAATGAACTCAAGGCCATGGGCTCTTCCACTTATCAGTCATGTGGCAGCGGGTTTCAGTCAGCTGTTATTGCTTCTTGTGTATAGACATGAACACGTGTGTATTTATGTGTGATTGAATTATCGGATTATTACAACCCAGATATAGTACTCAAATTTTCGCTTGAACAAAGACTTTTTATGTATGACAAGTATGTGAAAACCGACTCAGTAGACAGGCGTGTAGACAATTTCACGATAAATTTCCTGGTGTTCCAGTTCCGAGTAGAGAAACAGTTCGATATCTAGTGAATAAAGTGAAGAGAACAGGATCATTTAATTCTGTAAGTCGTAAAAAGAAATGAAGGGTTCTAACGGAAAAAAAAACTTAATGAAATTGGCAAAGCATTTGAACGGTCTCCGAATAAATCTTTACGACGTGTAGCACAAGTCAGCGTTTCAAAAACCTCAGTACATACGTCTACGAAACTGTTGAAATTAAAACCATACAGAGTGACTATTGTCCATCAATATAAAACAGAAATTAGGGAAATTATGCAACAAGAACTGATGCGTGTGAATGGTAATTTCATCAGAAGGTGCCAAGGATGTTTATCTGCCGAAGGACACCACTTTCAACACCGACTGTGAAAAAAGTTAGAACTGATAAAATAAAAAGTAATAATATGGTATCAATAATGAGAATAATAAACAGATACACTGAATATAGCGTGCAGAACACGCATCGCAACTACCGGACAGATGGCTGAGGGACCACTCTGTAGACTCTGCATTTAGAAAATGTATATCAAATTTTGGTGTTGGCTAACCTTCTTTATGTTGGCTGGATTGGAAACGGGTGAAAAATTCTTTTGGCCAATTACAAACAAATGACATCCCAATGTGCAAAATCAACTTTACACTTTGCCATCAACATTCCCATTCTCATACCTAGCGTATTGTGAAATATAAACTAACCCTTGTATCAACATAACTTTTTTTTAAAAAAAAAAAGCAACAACAAAAAAAAGTAAAATTTCTTGAAAATTGTTCCTCCCTAGGGGTTGGAATTCTGCCCAATTCGATTTGATTTAAAGTTTTTTTAAAGCATTGGATCTACTAAAGCAATTTTTCTTACAAGTAGACCATAATAATGTATGCTGTTTTGCCTCCCATTTTCAGGTTTTGTGAACCAACCTTAAAGCCTGGAGTAAACAGCTGCATCCTCAGCCTTTAAAGGAGATTTTGTACAAATTCTCTTAAAAACTGATATATAAAGCAACATAAGAATTGCAAGGAGGAGGTAATACATTGCAGAAAATGATAAAATGAAGCATATCTTAAGGAGGACACAATCACTGCTTAAAATGAGTGGAACTGCACTAAAACAACAGTTAATCTATTAACACGACACTGTCAGTTTCATGAGCATCTTTGCAAAATCGGCAAAGCTGTCAATCAAATGTGTAGAAGAAGCAGGAGAGCAAATGAAACAGTATCTGATTTGCTGTGCGTCTGTGAAGCTCTCACAGTTCTTAGGGTTAAATACTTTAACCAGGATGTCATGCTACTAAGAAACTTGCAGACTTTGCAAAGGAGGAAAATATCTTAGGGAATTAAATGAAGGGAAGCATAATAGATCACAACTGGTCACAGTGATAGGACATTTATTGCCCTCCTTTCGTTTTAAAGTAATATACAAAGAAGCATATATTTCTTTAGATTGTATAGCAAAAACAAATACGTGATTAATACACAATTTTAATGCCATTAACTGGTCTTAATTGTTTTAATTTTAAATAGTATACTGGCTTCTTTTGAATAATAATGTGTAATATGTTACTCAACACGGTCTGTAACAGCAGAGGCTGATTGCATAATTAAAGAGTTCAAGATATGAAGCAGACCAGTAATTACATTCAGCTATTTTCCTGAGAGAGCTATGTTACAAAACTAAAACTGTACAACACAATTTATTCAGGGACCATATTCTCTGAATCCATGTTATTTTCAAACGTTCACCAACTGACAAAAAGTTCTTAGTGGTATGCTTTTTAAGCAAGAAAGGTTCTTAAATGCTTGTGAAGAAGCTGCCTAAAAATGTAATCAATCTTGACCATTGTTAAAGTAAAATTTATACATTTACAGTTTGAAGCAGTATTTCTCAAACTAATTTCAGTCTTGAAAAGTCAACGGAAGAGAAGAAATATAGTTACAAATTGATTTTGAGGCCACGAATGAAAATTTAAAAGACCAGTAATCTCCCTTAACCGCTCAGTGCCTGGATAAAAACTGAGCTTTATCTATGGATGCTCTTTAACTACTATAGTCCTTAGTGTATCATTCTATATTGGGCATGAAAGACCAGAAATTTTGATAAGGGGCCTCTTTATCAGGCTTGAGGTTCTTTTACATGCTGTAAATCTACGACATGGGACCACTGGCTTTGCTTCCCTTCTGAAGGAAGCCATGCTAAGGATTTTTACCCTGAAAAAAAATCCATCGCCCACTGCTGGGTTTGAATTCATGACCTCAGGAACTAGAGATTAATGGCTGGTGTAGCATATTTTACACAAACAGGTTTTGTTAAGATTTTAGACTTATTAATGGCTTTTCTTTTAATTTCATATTATGCTAACCTTCAACAATAAAATACAAGTGTTTATAGCTCTTTTATATTGTAAAAATATTAATTTTTTTCAATAAAATTGTAGTGTTTTTAAAGAATAAGAAGCAAAATCCATGCGACTGCAGTCAAATGTCAGCATCCAAGCATACCATCACACCGGTTATTTTACTTGGGAAGTACATTTGACTACAGTAACTGGGATTTGAACTCACATTTGACTGAATGATTGGCCAGTTCATTTTGTCTCCCCTTAACAATTATGGTTGCTCAAATCTCTTTGGTTGTGGTGCTTGTGAAAGGGATATGAAAGCCGGTTTAGGAATTACAGGAAGAACAGCATATTTATCAAAATAATTTCAGCATTAAGGGTTTAATTTATTAACAAAGATATCACTACAAAATTGAAACTGGTGCTCAAATATATTTAGGTTCTTCCTTGTCATTCTTAGTCAGCAAGTCTTTACTTGACCACATATAGGATCCACATGTTCATCAGAAGGCCTGTTATTATCGAATTTCATATAGCTTTTTGCTTTGGAATTATATCATTTGCAAGACATGCAGAGAACTTTGGACAGTTTTCTGTGCAACAGATAACTACCACCACTCCAAACCTAGTGTAGACATGGTCATATGTATTTTCAATGCAGCTTTCAGATATATGTGCAAATGGTAGGACAATTTTGAACATTGTATTTATCTGCCAATTATAGTAAAGGCCCCTAATCTTACTGTTTCTATTTGTCATCCGCTTGCAATTAAAATCTCTTTTTTTTAATTTATTAGTTCTTGCTTTTTTGTTTAATTCTTAAATGTGTGTTTCTTTTATTGTATTCAATTGTTACATGACAGACTGACATAGTTTCACTTTTTTTTTTGATTGCAGAAATAAAATAGTGCTTCTATTCCATACTTTAAGCATATTGATGGCAGGCAATGAAAACCATGTAATTCCACCAGGCTATGCAGAAAAAGTTTTATGCATAATCTGTTGAGAATACAAACTTCAAGTTGCACTACACTGCCCTCTAGTATTACAAATGAAAAACTTATATCACTCAAGCTCTTTCATTTGCTCTGAAAACCTTGTATGTCTAGCAAAAACCATTGTTAACTTTCTGTGATTCTGTAGAGCTTCCTGTTTGAATGTGCTGTTGTGAGTGTTCATTATTACATTAATTCATATCTAAAAGTGTGCATGCAATAATCATAAAAAAACTCATGATATAACCTGTAAAGCATAATATAAATATTAGCATTTAAACTGACATGGAATTGCAAGTATTTTTTCATACATTACTATGTCCTTGAGGTCACATATAAGGTTTTCTGAGTTTATAAAGCTATTGTTTTAACTTGCAAACTTATTAGCAATTTTAATTCAATTAATTACCTCATGGAAAGGACTCTTTGCTATTGGAGTCACTAGTTCCATTTTGTGTGATGTTTGATTTCTTTTATCAGACAATCAGACTTTGTTTTCCGATGAGTGAAAGAACAAAACAACGAGACAATGGTTCTTACCTCATAGAATTGCCAGAACTCATATTTTAGTGCAATTCATACCCGCGATACATCACTACTTGCATTATTGAGCAGAAATAAGAGCAACTGTGTATTGTTTTATACAAGGGTTGTTTGAAAAGTTCCCGGAATTATCAACAGGGGTCACCGCTAGTGCAATCCGGATCTGACATAATTAGTCATCCTTCTTAAGTAAACACGTGGCATATCAGTGCTCTAGGTATACCGCTGTGGCGCCGATGCCTCTATTATTGTTGTTCCCATGTAGCGATTTTTGAAGATGGAAAAAACCAAGTTTCAAACAGTGATAAAGCACTTCATAAGGAAAGACATGAAAGCAAATGAAATTTATGCCGATTTTCAGAGCACACTGGCAGACTCCGATCCTTCATACTCAACTGTTGCCAAGTGGACCAATGAAATTATATTTGGTCAGAAGAGCTTAGATGATGATTCATGTAGTGGTTGGCCAAGAAGTGTCACCACCCCAGAAATTATTACTAAAGTGCATGATATGGTTTTGGAGGATTGCAAACTCAAAAGTGTGAGAAATTGCAGATGCTCTAGGGATATGATCTGAAAGGACACATCACATTTTGACTTGGGAATTGGGTATGAAAAAAATTACCTTTTAGGTGGGTGCAGCAACTATTAACACAGGATCAAAAGTGCATCAGAGTGCAAATGTACAATGTTTGGCCAGTTTTCAGAAAAAGATCACAAGATTTTTTGCATTGATATGTGACCACAGATGAGACATGGGTCCACTACTATACCCCAGAGTAAAAGCAGTGGAAACATGCCGATTCTCCACCACCAAGAAAGCAAAGGCAATACCGTCAGCTGGAAAGGTCATGGTATCAGTGTTCTGGGATGCAAAAGGGATTCTGTTGATAGATCTTCCCAATGGTCACAATTACAAAGAATAATATGCTAATTTCCTGGACCAAAAAAATATGCGAAAAAAAGCCAGATTTAGCAAGGAAGAAAATCATCCTCCATCAAGACAATGTGTGGTCACACATTGGTGTCCTTGCCATGGCAAAAAATTCATGAACAGAGGTATGAATTGTTGCCATACCACCTTAATCCCCTGTATGGCTCCATCAGACTTCCATCTCTTCCCTAAGCTCAAAAATTTCCTTGATGGATGGTGATTCTTTCAAACGAACCGGAGTTGACGAGTATTTTGGAGGCCTGGAAGAATCTCATTTTTGAGATGGAATAAAGGTATTGGAACACCAATGGACCAAGTGCATTAGTGTACATGGAGACTACATTGAAAAATAAAAATATTTTGGATGAAATCAGTTGTTATTTAGTATATCGTTCCGAGAACTTTACAAACAACCCCAGTATAATGTATTTTTAAATCAATTATTTGCTTCTCCTGCAAAATTTATAATAATGGTAAGAGGTTTTCATTGCCTACCATAGATATGTGATAATTGTTTTTGTCATAGAACCTAGTGAAACTTGCTCCAAGCTTACAATTATAATTTAGATTCCAAAAATATTTGAACACTAGATTATTGCATGCAGACGGTCAAGTAATATGAGTTGCCTATTCCTAAAGGTGGTCTAAACCACCTGACCAAGAATAAATGATTCAAAGTGAGAAAGTTTTATGGATACTGTAACTTGTGTACAAAACACAATGATGTCATGTCATTGCTTTGTCTTTACAGATATTTGTTGTTTGTTAACTTGTGATGGAAACGAGCTATTTCTGAAATATATTCAAGTTTAAAACTTTTGTTGATTTTAGTAACAGTATTACTGACTCATCATCATTTAATGATACACACATCACTGTATCTAGTCATCATCTTCCTTTTTATAGTAGTGTTTTGTGCCAGCTCTTACCAAACAGCACCACAGGCAGTAGACACTGAAGATACATGAGATGAAGCATTCTCAGGATTGAGGAAAACCTGGAAGAAACATAGTCAGGGAGGATGGTCCTGGTAGGGTTCAAACCAAGGGTTTCCTGTTCATTAGCCCATGTCTTAACAATCTTGGGTACTTGTACGGGTTTCTACTCTTCTGTTATATTGTATTAGATATTTGTACATTACGCTTTTAATTGTTGTTTATGGGCTTTCCTGTATTGAAGCAAATGCCATATGGAACAAAAGGTACATGGCTAGCTATTTTTAAGTTGGATACAGTATAAAATGTGAATAAAAACATTATGCACGTGAATGAAAGATTGAACTATGGATTGCAGAACACTCCCTGAAAAATTCTACCCAAACCCAGTCCTCAATGAAGCTCCACTCTTTTAAGGGTAACATTAACATCCTTTGACCTATTGTAGCACGCAGTGTCTTAAAGCCGTGAGACTTTAGAAGATTGAACTAGCACAGGATTATTTCTTTTGAGAGCATAATTTATGATACTCAAACTGTGTTACCTAAATTTGTTACTCATGCATAACTTCATGCCAGTAAAGTGAACTAAAACTGATGTGTGATGTGTTGCTTTTCTCATGTTGTGTAATTATCTCTCAATCCACAATCAGATCAACGATAAAAGTGCTCTCCCATAATTAAGCTATTGCTAGGTTTTCAGGCCAGGATTATGCTAGCTAGCCAGAGGTAAATATCAGTAATGATACTCAGACATCAACTGCAAGTACATTTGACAGTGTAATCCCATCTGATAGGGGAAAGAAAAGATGGGAAGAAAAAAACCCACACACACACAATCACTCAACTTTTAATGATTAATCAATAAATCAATCTAAGTAATTAATAGCATATCAAAGCACTCCTAATCAAGTAATAGAACCGCATCAGATCATGCAGGTATAGCTCGTGCATGCAATAAGCAATGTAAATCAGCTACCCCTGAGTACAGGTGAGTGCAAAGTATTGTCATATGGATGTTAGTGTGCTTTTACATGTGCTGAGTTAATGTTGTGATAATGCCTTCTGTAATTTCAAAGTTAAAAGGAAAAACATTTCATAGTCAAACATGTGAGATGATTGCTAGTGTTTATGAATACACAAAGGAAGAGGCAAAGCATAAGGATTGGTACTCTCTCGAGTTTTCAAAGAACTCCAAAAGAGCAAGAAAGTTGCTGCAGCCTCTAGCATCTCACACAGTTCTGTTTGCAAAATTTTGCAAGAAAAGCAAAAACATGAAGAGGAAGGTGCATCTTTTGGGACTGCTGGAAAAAAGCATAACATCCTGGATAGTGTAAAACAAATTGACAATTTTGAAAAATAGTAATGTGATGTACTATATATGTTCTATGCCAAAGAGAAGGCCACACCAACAAGACAACTTCTGCAGAAACTACGCAGAACAATAAATTTTCAAGGTGGATCTACAAGCCTTCTAATCATTATAGAGAGATATTAGGCTTTAAATGGAAAAAGACAAGAAGCAACAGGCATATGCTAATTAAAAGAGACAACATTCGCTCTCTACGTGAGAATTATCTTACTAGTCTTTGAAAGCACAGAGCCAAAGGACACCCAATAGTTTACAAAGACGAGGCTTACATTCATAGCAGTTACACAGTTCCTAACATTTAGTCCGATGACAGCAGCTCAAGTTTTATGGCACTGGTATCAAAAGGGGAGCAACCTATTATTGATCATACAAGTGGATGGTGCATACCCAATTCTCTTCTTATTTATACATCACAACAGAAAACTGGAGATTTTAATAAACAAATTAATACTGAAAATTATGTCAAATGGCTTCGCACAATGTTAATTCAAAATTTACCCCTTAACTTGGTTCTGGTAATAGACAATGCTAGTACTAGACACAAGTAAACAAACTTCCAACAAGAGACATAATTTCTTGTTACAAAATCACAATATCCCCTTTGATGAAAATAGTACCAAAACAAAATTGTATCATTTAATTCTAGGCAAAAGTCAACCCAGAAAACTTTTTTGATTGGCCAAATGCTAATCTGAGCCTTACCATACCACCTTAGGGCTTCTACCATAGCATCCAGATCTGCATCCCATTGAATTACTATAGGCAGACGTCAATGGGTTGCTAACAGAAATGTAAGTTTTCAAATAAAAGACGTTGAAATGTTGTGCTGCCAATGATTTCAGCAAACTGGCCAAATGGAATGGGTAAAGGTAACCCATCATGTGGATGAAATAGAACAGGAGTATTTGGAGAAAGATGGTCCAATGGCAGAGATTATAAGTGAAGACAATGGAATGGAAAACAGTGATGAGGACAATGACATTGATAGTGATTCCACCTAAGATAAAGATATGTCAGGCATAGAAGAATTAAAATGTGATTCAAAACTATAATATCGTTTTACTCCGAGTGAAGTGTTGTGTAGAACTGCAAATGTTACTGGAACTATGGTATTTAATTTGATAGTGACTGTATGGATTGCCTGTGTAGACACAAATGAAATCAACATTTCAGTGATACTTAAGTGGGTGACTTCACGCAATGAGATATTGCTGCTATTCAAGGCAGCTAATTGACTTGCACCCAAGCTATAATGTTGGAAAGTGAATGCCCAAATGAACTCGTGGACCTTACATCTTACATGATATTTGTCCTCTAAAATGAGGGAAAATCCCAAATGAAACCTAATCCAGATAACTACAACCAAGAACTATGCTGCAGCCTTCAAAATTACAAGGCAGTAATACTGAATGACTCACCTTCATAATGAGTTTTATTAAAGAACTATAACTGTTCTTTCACACCAGCCATATGCAAGCACTTATTGTTCTTAAAACAATGCCACAAGTCTGTGGAACTCTGCCTGTAATACTAAAGTTTCTGTGCGCATAACACAATCTTTGTCAACAAATTAATCCTCACACCACCCTGCAAGTTAACTTTGGAAGTGGAATAGTCTGTTTTTAACATTTTTTTTAATTGTTAGCTGCTCTCTGTGGAATATTCAAAACAGTTATTACCTTGAACCAAATCAAGGAATAATGGTGTAACGTTTTTAAGCTACAGATAAATTCTGATAAAACTGCACATTACATAAAGCAATGTTATTAGTGAAAATGTAGGTGATGACATACACACACTCGGCACAAATTAAAAGTTATATCATAATTTAAGTCTTAAATGTGGTCAACACAATAGTTTAACATAATTATGCAAAAATTCACGAAATATGCCGAACATCGCATTTTCTTTCAATTTTTTTGTTTTTTAAAATATGGATATATTGGGTGATTTATATCTTTCACCAGCTACTATAAATGTAGAAGTCGTGTTATAATTAATGAACTACAAACAGCTGTTCTCATACTAGTTTGTACTTTGAATTATGCTATAAACAGATGGGTAAATTATTTTGATTAGATAGTGAACAAACTGGATGATGAAACACAGATAATGTCTAAGGAAAGTTAACCATTCATTAAAAAAACAGAAGATAGAAAAAACGCTTATTTTGGGAATTTAGTGAAAACTTGAAGAAACTCAAAAGGCATCTCTACAATGCAATGGAAATTGTTATAGGAAGGGTAAAGAAGAGGGAGTGACCTAGTTGTACCATATGCTTATAAACAGGATAAGTATAAAAGAAAAAAAAATATTTGGGATATGATTTGTTTAATTTGTATCACCTGAATCAGTTTATAAAATATCTGTACAATACACACCGTTTATCTGCAGGAGGATTAACTACTTCCTAATTATCTGCAGCTATTTTAGGATCTCCCTCCCTCCCTTTTTTTTTAATTCCATCCAACAGCTTGTATAGTTTGCATTCCAAGTGATTTCTTAGTACTATGTATCTCAAAGCATTTTGGTAGATAGTGATTTGCTAAGGACTGTACAGTAGCTCTTGCCAAATAAGCTTTCACTTTTAAAGTACTTTATTGTTCTCTGTCCATTCACCCTTCAAATGCATTAAAAGTTGTACCCCACTGCAATAAACATGAACAGTGAGAAAACTAAGGAAGTGTTTGCGGTTTACTGTACACTGACTTATTGTATGGTGCTGATACTGACAAAAGAAATTCTTATGCGTGTATGGTGTAAGAAATCTAATGATGATCCAGTCATGCCAGAAAAGCATATCTGTCATTTAGCAACTCTTAAATGGACAGACAATTCACTAGATTACCTCAAACAACAAGAGAAATCCTTGCTGTCTGAGAAATGAATTCTTTGTAAATTAAGAAAGAATTAAATAAAATTGAGTTTTATTTATGGACACTCTTTAACTAACATGGTCCTTAGCATCCCACTTTATATTGGGCGTGAAAGACTGGAAATTTTGCTCAGAGGCCTCTTTATCAGGCTTGAGGTTTCTTTATGTGCTGTAAATCTACGACATGGGACTACCAGCTTTACTTCCCTTCCGAAGGAAGCCATGCTAAGGATTTTTACACCTGAAAAAAAATCCACCACCCTCCACCAGGTTTGAACGCACAAGCTTGGGAACTAGAGGCTGGCATGGTATCCCTAGACCATAAATTAAGAAATGTGATATGAAAAAATGATGTGCTTCTTATAAAACAAACAAAATAAATAAATAAAATAAAAAAAAAAGGAGATTACTTTTCCAGTAGTATTTGAAAGATCTTACTGGTGTGTTTGTGTGTAAATAGAGCAGAATACATAGTATAGTTTTTGTGTAAATAGCTTACTTTTGGCAAGAAGGTACTATAATGTTGTTAAAAACACTTGACATGTAAAATAGATCAACAATGGGTGTTTACTAAACAAAAGAGAAATTAACACAATAAATAATATTACTAGGGATGGGAGCTTGATACAGTCGACACCTCGAGATAAAACTTCGATACTTTTAAATTTGCAAGTTTTGCATTATTGAAAGTTGTTGCATTTAACGTTATGCTACATAAGGAATGAAAGGAGTCGAGACTACATGTTATTGCCCTGCATATGCCCATAAAGAGTTGCTGGACTGTAGTTCTTGAAAGACATTGACTGTATTCCTTAGACACTGTGTGTATAAATGGAAACATGTAAAACAATGGGAGAAGGACTAGAGGTACTCATGTAACACACAGTGTTAACCGAGTTGTGAATGAAACTGATTTAGCTGATGCACTAAATCACATTTCTGCAATAGCCTTGTTTGGTGGCTCACTCTCAACCAATACATTTACCTACTCCAGCGACCAAACTCTGCGAATCCAGAAAAAATAAATTGGAACTTAAGACACGAGATAATACACTGGATGGAAATATTTGATCTTCCTTTCCATCTGTTACTTAGTGTTTACATACGTCAAATCGGGTCATGAGCATAGCTTCTAGGTATACTGACGTCTAATTTCCATAATATGGATAGCCAATCCATTATTATTATTAGCCTTGACTAACAATAGGGGATATATAATCTGTGGCATTATCAAGATAAAAAAAAATTGCTGCCAATTGGAGAGTCAATGGAACAATTTCAGAATTAGCACACAATACAAAATTGACTAAATGTGTTTTTACACAGAAAACTACTAATAAAAACATAATTTCAGTGAACAAGCCTTTATAGTTTTTTTATAATGCGAGTACCAAGTTTAAGTGCTCAAAAATCAGTATCGACATAGAGTACTTAGAAACAGTGGTATCGTCCCATCACTAAATATTACTATTCATATTCAACCTACTATTCTATTAAATAACCCAATTTCCCAAATTAACTATAATTACTAAGTAATTATTTTATTCTCATATGGCAGAATAGTTTAGTGTGTTTAAGAAGCAGATGCAAGCGTCTACTACAAAATGGTGCTTTAAATAGTAATTTCTGCATTATAATTATCTTAACATTGATAAACATACCATAAGATGTATAACAATTTTTGGATTACTACTGTTTTGTTTTTACTGTGATTATTCCCCTCCATTACCACGGATAATCAAAACTGTACATAATTCACGTAAAGGATCTGGAGGTGTTTGATGTTGTAAGAATTGGGGTATGTAAAAATATATGGATCTGATGACATTTTGTTGATTATTTCACTAATGCCACAAATGGGAGATGATGAATCACGTTTAAAGGAATGTTGATTTTGAACCAATCATGGCCATGATTCTACTTAATGTTTATCGAAATATCTTTATCACCACTCCTTTGGGATCCTCCTTTTTTTAATACTCTGAAGGGGCTGCAGTATCATTTTGCAATGACTCAGCTACCAACAATCAATTCTGCTACGTTTAAACATAAAAATGGCAGAAATGAGACATGATAATGGTTCAAATAAAGATACAGACGAGATTATTAATTAGGCATGCCAATTCCAGCGCAGTGATAAGGAAGAACTTCATTTATAATCCTTCAGGGATATTCTCATCACACAAATTGATCATTGTTTCATATTTGGACTTAAAAACTGCTACACTAACCTTCCTTTTTTTCGGTAAGTTTTGGAGCAGTTTTTTTTCACGTTCCTTGCATCTCTCGCATCTTGAAACTCATCTTCAAATGGATTAAACTTTATATGATATTTCTTAAAATACATTTCTTGTAGCATTTTAGCTGAGACATTCCACGATTTTATAGCACCCATATGAGGAAATCAAACAGAGAAGACTGCAATACACTATAAAATTAACTAGATAGTTGTGTTTTTAAATATTGTTCATAATAAACCAATGCATTCAAGTCAACATTTGTCAGCCTTTTTCTGTAAAGAAAGTCATAACCTATAATGTTGATAATATAGGTTTTATTTGTTTCATACTTTCCCTACTAGGAGCATTCTTGCAATCATAGATAAAAGTACAGTGAATTCCTGTTGCAAGTTCCATATGCCAGATGGCAGAAAATAATACCTATATGATGAAGTTGCATTGATAAAACAAAGAAAATGTGAGCATACAATTCTAACTTGTTTTCGAAAACACCGCCACTTATACTGCAAATAAGTATACATGGTATGATTTTATTATTATAATAATAATCATGATTTTTGGGTAAATCATTTCATTTTATTTGTAAAACAGTCTTAGCAAATGTCACTCATGATTTCCAAATCCTCTAGATCCTAATAACTTTGTGACTCGAGAATTTATCAATGATTTGGAAATCACTCATGGCATTACTACGAATAACTGTAAGCTGAAGGCTAAAGAGAATTAATGACCAAACTTAAAAGGATATATTCCTTGCTCTGTGCAGACAGTGGAATGTGCATGTGTTTCCGTGAAGCAGGGGAGCATTTTCCTCTCCCTACAATATGAATACAAGAGAGAAGAAAAGCTGATACTATGGGCAGCATGCACCAACCTAGAGTAAGCTGTACTTTCGTAGTAAACTACTAATGAAGCCAATACTTGGCGACTTCCATATGAGAGTAAACTATTTCCGAAGCATTTTACTCTTTTCAGATACTTCCAGATTAAATTACTGCAGAAGTACATGTCGGAGAACACCATCATGTAGTATGTTACTAAGGAATTAAATAGAGCACAAATATAGGTTAGAATTTACTCTTGCGACCTGTGGAGCAACTGACTTGTCGATTGAACTAGAATACTGAATCGTATTTGGAGAAAGATATTTTAATGTGTTCATGGATTACTTATATTACATTAATGATCTTGACGAAGAAAGCAGCGATTACTTGAGTTACATTGACGATCTTGACGAAGAAAACAGGAATGCAAAAACCATATGACACATACAGAGAGAGAGAGAGTTCAACAAATGTTTCTGTATTAGGAAAGAATCATTTACATGCCCTTTGAAGCAGCTTGGAGAGCATTTATAACAGACAGGAATTCAGCTCTATAACCCAAACTACAATTATTGTAACGTGTCTTACAAGTGTTTTGTAACAGAACATTTCAGATATTTAAGCTGGTATCACGATGAATTTTATGTAACGCTACAGTCTAACACAATATTCAATGGAGATATTTAGGATTGACTTACACGACGTAACTAAGAGTTTGGCAATGTCAAGCTTTTCCTTCCCATTGCATCAAGTTTGATGTCACATGGTTATCAGAACCAATTGGCATGAAACCTAGCTCAAAGTAATAAAAGTAAACTATCAACCAAGAGTCAATCCCATTACGTTAAGTGCATGCCAATTAGACCTTTAGTTTAGCAGCATTTCTTAGCTTCATGTCACGTTAAGTAAAGTTCACCATAATCCCAGCATTACAGGCAATCTTATAAATAAACATTCACTATGTGTGTGCTGGTTGTGTATTTCAATGTGTTGTTAGAGCGCTTTTGAGGTTAAGAGCAAAGTAGCTACACATATACATGAGTGTTCAGAAGATAAAAGGCAATTCTTCTTCACTTTTGCAGATTTCCCACAAAGAAAATACAACCCTCAAACCACACAAACAAAATCTGACATACAAAAAAGTCACATTTCACATAACAAATTCAAGAAAATTTTCAATGATAGCAATGTGGCACTCATCCCCGGAAATAAATTCAGCATAAAATTCCTCATAAATGCAAACCAAAAAGAAAAAATGCCAGCTCGTAAAAAATCCAGGATTTATAGAATAGATTGCAAGGATTGTGAACAAATCTATATTGGTCAAACTAAGCGTAACATAGAAACAAGGCTTAAGGAACATTTTCGAAACACCAAATCAAGGGAAGAAGAAAAATCAGCAGTTGCAGCACATTTTTGGATACAGGGACATGAAATTGAGGACATAGTATCACTTATCAAGCAGGCACAAAAACCTACGGAATTAAACATTTGGTAGAAAGTATTTCTTCGGAAATTTCGTCCAAGATTAATGAATTTCGAATCCCTATGGACAAAAATATTATTACTAAACTTGTAGAACCACCACTAGAGGAACAACGAGACATCTATAACCATCAAAGGAAAGCCAACCAGTTGCAATCAGTTGACGATGAAGTGATTCCTCGAAACTAGTTCTGAGGTATTGAACCTATTTTAGTGAAATTTTATATTAGCAACCATTTCTATATATTAAACATTTATCTTGTTTGCTGACGTTTCCACCTTCTCCAATCACATATAATCCTATACATGATCATCTCAAGTAAATCGCGCAAACAAAACAATACCTGTGGGAGTAATGAGCTCTTACTCCTGCAGTTGTAACTAAAAGAGTAAATTGTAACTGAGTTGACTCCATTACTTTCGGAGTTAATTGCCCCTGTAGCAACCTACTTCCATAGTACGGACTTCTTTAGTAAATACTACTTCCGAAGCAATTCACTCCAACATGGTGCACGCTGCCCTAAGGAGGGGGAAATAAATGACTTAGCAGTTAAGTATAGCAATTATTATTTCCTACTTTCTTTTCAATATGATAAAGCTGAAATGAGGTGTTTCACTTCAACACCACAGACCACATACAAAATGTGCACATCTGTAAATAATAAAAACAGCCACTTTATTGTTGTGTATTCTCAAACCTTGAATTTTCTGTGGCAAACAAATAATAAAATATCATCCAAAGTAGTTTACTGCATTTAGCATCAATTAATGGTTGTTCTGTATTCCCTCTTAAAAATCACTGAAATATCTATGGTTACTATGCCAAGCAGTTTCCATTTATACACTTTGTTTTTTTAACTCTGTGGTGGTCATAAATGGAAAATCTAACTTAAAATGTTTACTTGCTAGGTGTGACTAATAAGTAAACAAGAGATGCCTATATTATTTTTTTTTTAAATAGTGAGGAATTGTGATAGTGAACTCCTATGAAGTTACAGACTGACAAGTCAAAAATATATCTTGCCAGATGCTCATTATAATCTGTGTTGTTTTTAATTATACCATTGAAATGGCTTTAGTTACTAAGTGAGATAATAAAGTTAAAAAAGCAAAAAATATAACCAAGATCAGCAGGAAAGGTGAACCACTTGCAAAAATTTATGAACAATTTCAGTTTCAGAAATCTATAATGGAGTAGCCATCTAAAAAGTTGGTATAGTTATATAAACTGTAGCCTGGTTACTAGGTGAGAAGAAAATATAACATGTAGTACATTAATAACCACAATGTTGGATATATATGCACTAGAGGCAACTCAAACACAAGTAATTAGTATCTGTAAAGAAAAAGGGCAACAAAGAGCTTGTATGCAACGTAAATTCATTTATATAAGAAATGTAATAGTTCAAGAAATTGAAATACATTCATTCATTATGTTTTTAAGATGACTGATCATAATTTCTGAAAGCCCAATTGGAGTTATGTATTGGCCCAAATTCCAATGGCAAAAAGTTGCGTTGTGGCTTATATTTGCTACCTCTGCTGTTAAAATCTATGCTCATTTGCAACAATAAAGATAGCAACTGAAACCAAAACTGGCAGCATTCTATTGATGCTTTGGCATTAAGTTCTTTCGTTAGCTTCATCAAATGTACTAGATGGTATGAAGGATGACGTATTCTGGGAGGAGAATGAAGAAAACGATGATGGCGAGTATGATGACAGTGAATAATGCAAAACATGGCAATGTGTTTGGTGCCAATGTGATGTACCATATACTAGGAAAAATGTTTATGTGCATGTAGTATAAGAAAATAAATGTTTATACTTATTTTTCTTGCCTCAATTCAGATGCAGTTTATTTTCGTGCCAACCTTTTTTTTCTTTTTGTCCCTTGAATTTTAAGGGTGCAGCTTATTTTTTTATGGTTAAGTTGTGGAGGGATTTATGACCAATTAGGAGGCTGTATGACAGTTTTGGAGTTTTGCAATAAGAAAGCATATAACATGACTAGATGATGGAATTACTTGTCTACAAGAATTTGATACAGAACATTGCACTGAATAGTATGCACAGGATGCTATGATAAATAGTTTTAGAGAGCTTAAACATTCACTTTATATGTCGAGAAAAAATTTAAACAAGACTTGCTCTGTTGTCTGGAGGTTAGCATGTTAGCTTCCAAATCCAGAGGACCAAGGTTTGATAGCCGGCTAGAGAATGGGAATTTTTCTTTAGCTGGGATTATTCCGCACTCTCCCTAGAATCTGGAAGTATGAGTATAAATGTGTGTGTGAAATTAATGTTTTAAATTCAAAACCCAAATATCAACACCATAGTAAACGAGTGAACATCATTTCTGATGAATAATTGTTTCAAAAGCAAAGCCAGTATGACCTTAGATGTCAAAGGCGATATATAAATGGAAATGGGGAGGACATAAAAAAAAATTAACTGTTTAATCTGAAAATGAATGTGTTTGTTGTGATGGTGGCGTTAAACATTCCTCAGCCCTGCTGATATTACCAGTCTTTGCAAAAGCGTTCCAAAAAATTAAAAATGCTAACTTCAGGATCATTGCAAAAAAGAGCAAATCACACTAGAACTTTTAGCTGCTATGTGGCATCTAAGAGCAAGGCAAAGCTGTCTTATGAAGTACTGTCTCAACATGGGGCTGAAGCAGCTTCAACTTTGTGAATCATTCTTGCCAGATGCTCTTCCACTGATAGTTTAATGAAATATTGCTAACATGCTTAGGTCTTGAATGCTTCAAGTCGCAGAGAGCCTTAAAGAACAGCAGTGAAAACAGTGTCAACATTAAAATTAAAGTATGATATACTGTGACACTCTCCCATGGATTTATCCAGGTAGAAAAAGGCTACCAAGAAAAAAGCATATATGAAATAAGTATCATTTTATCATATTTCCTTTCAATATCCAAATTTTTATGTATATACCTGATATACCTATAGTCTTTAAGATAATCTTTAGACTAAATAAAAATGTTATGTTCGCACTAAGTCATAATTTTCTTGTTTCGAAACTGAAAGCAGTAGAACAAGTCAAACTTTATGCTTCAATGGCAATTTTCCATGCTACATGTTTACAAACTCAGACGAAAGTAAAAATTAAATAGAATACAAAAGGACAGTGTTTCACAATACAAAAACACAAAAGTTACAGAAAAATACTTATACCACACTACTCTTAATGTAGCATGTTATTTTATTATTTGAATCATTGTGCAAAGATGAAATATATGATAATTTTTTTGGCTTTAGTTACAAGGAATCCTGTAGTTACTTCAGTAAAAAATAGTATTTTAGCAAAGGAAAATATATATATCTAAAACATGGTTTTAAGAGAAGATGTGAACACACTAAAGAGCTGTAAATCTGACAACCACCCACTTTAAGATATTTTATTTGATAAAATCATCACAGTATTTCAACAAAGTACTCCATTTGGTCAATACTCTGCATGCACAGTAGAAACTGCCAACTGTATTAGTGTAACATGTGACAGTAGCTATGTTCTTAGCTCTTTTATATACATACATTAAGAATATAACATCAGTTTACACACACACACACACACAAACACACTCACTAAGCCTATGGCTAACCTTGGGTTAAATCTAGAAAACACATCACCCTTGGATTAGGTATGGCCTACCCTCACCTCCTACTCACTCTATAGAATCTATAACTAGTGATATTTTTCGCTCAAATGTTGGCAGTCCTTCAGGATATATCTACAAAGCACCCACTAGTGGCCAAAGTGTAAGCTAATTGGGGGGTTTACAATCAAAACCCATTTTTATTGTACCTAACCTAATTTTCTAAGGCTTCTCTCCTAAACAAAACAGTGCAAAATTCAGGTTTTTGTATTCAGTAGTATATTATCCGTGTATTCAATATAGATTCTGATATTTAACCAGCATACAGTAATTTTGACATAACATGGAACATATCACTTCATGCAACTGTTAAGAAAATTACTTTTCGTTACCTGTATCAAAATTCTGATCTTATCTAATTTGTAAGGAAATACACAATTTTCTTTAACAATTGCGTAAATAGCTTTTCCCACCTGATGTACTTCAGCTACATTTAAAGTTCATCAGGAGCTGAGGAGATAACATGCCTGCCTTTCAAGCTGCAGGTTCTGGCTCAATTTCCAGTTATCTGAATGGGATACTTAATGGAGTTTTCCACGAAGGCACATGCCAGTAACTCTAAACTCATCTGCACTATCACTAATATTAACTGTTCCTCCAATTCATCACCTGCAGAAACTTAGCATAAAACACTCTTCCCCCCCCCCCAAAAAAAAATGTTTACAAAAATGAACAACTGGACAGAAACAAGAAGATCCTGGTTCAAATAGTGGCTATGGCATTGAAATTTTGGATCTGATTTTACCTTTCCAGCCTTGTCCTGCACACGGCTTGTGTGAAAGAACAATTAATTACCAAAAATGAAGTGTTTGTACACTATCTAAATTGGCCACATATACAAAAAAAAAAGTCTCTGCTTGAAAATATAATATCATGGTTATTTAATAACCATCCCCCTCCATATAACAACATTGTAAGACATAATAGCCATTGTGGTGGTCTACGCTTACATTTCCTATGTGCCACTCTTGTGGTGAAGTAACTACAAAAGCCATATGGATAGGGTATTTGTACTTCAAAAGAAATGTTTCAAAATTTTAGCAAAAATGAAGCCAGGAAGTTTATGTAAAACTGTATTAATTTATTACAAGATATTTACTATTTATGCTATGTATATTTTTAAAGTAATAATGTTAGTTAAAAATATATTAAACCTATGGCCAAAACTTCAGAGGCTCACAATTATGAGACAGAGTTGATAGAATGTTAAGAGTGACTGAAAATAGTCCCTATGTAAAAGGTAAGATTTATTTTATGGCACTACCATTACAGCTTAAAGTTCTTAATGGGAACAAATTTAAATAAGAGCTTAAAAAGTATTCAGTTAATAAATCTCCTTATAGCCTTGAACTGTAAAGGTTTATCAGATCTATGATGCAAGCCAGGTTATTTACAAAGTGCAAGTCTTATTCAAGTGTGGACTCTTTATTGTAAATTTTTAACAATTGCATACTCCTGCTAATTATATTTTAATTATATGTATGTGGTGCAATAATGTTATATAGATTTTTTTTATCAGAGTAAACTGATAACTGTATCAGAGTAACTGTAAAAACCATTTATATATAAAACAATTATGTTTATGCATAAACTTTATGTTTCAAACAATAAAGATATTTGAATTTTAGGTTATTACAGTATCACTGAAGAGGATGCTTTCCAGCATATTAATTACCACAATGTTATGTATTCTAAATCGTTGTCACTCGGATATCTATTCTACCATCTTCAAGCTCTTCAAAAACTAAAAAGAAAAACAAAACAAAAAAATGGAATACAATGGAGTTCAGCAATTCACATAAATTGCATTTAGGACTAGCCATATAAATTTTGAGCACCTTGACATGCGAGAATGCCAGGTCCATCACTCACTTGCATAATGGAAAATGCGAGACAGAGTTGATAGAATGTTATGTGTGATTAAATACAGTTCCTAGGTAATGTTATACAGATTGAGAAGAACATAAAATGCATAGTCAGTGTTTTGATTTTAGGTGTGTTCCTAGTTAAGCCTCTGATTGAGCATGCACATTAAAAAAATCTGATTAGCAGTGCTTTCCAACACTCTTGACTCCATTTGCATAAAGCCATCACGGATTCATACAAACTTCTGATCCATCAGACTGTTAAAATTGGTTCATAGCAAATAGCACATGCCTCTGTTGGTGACTGATACCAAACCAACACATGTGCATTAGGCGATACATGAGTTGGAATAAATAAGAGTTGGAATAAATCTATTTTACTGCATCAGCCTTTCCTGTACCATTTCCCTGCTAAACAAATATTGGTCCTATAAATATTGCCTAGTATCAAGTTCAGAAATAAGTGCTGGAGCCTCAAAATACAATGTTTACTGATGAACTAAATGATTCAGATTCTGAATATTCACCAAATCTTGCATATGCTATGGTCTCATAGCACTGAAGTTTCATTTGACACAAAAGGCTATATGTTTTGAAGTTAAAAATTAAATTGATTATATTTGCTCAGATTGGCTCTCATTTATCATTTATAAAACAAGCGCACATACCAAGTAACTTTAATTTACATAATAAAATACTAATAATAATGATAAAATAAAGGAGGGCCGCAGAATGTACATATACCTCTCGTTTGAAATACATTCAGGTTATGCATGCTCTTACATTACAATGTGGTATAATCTTATACACAATGGTGCAGGATATTAATGATGAAACGCTAGTGTAATCATACATAGCTTAGACGAATTAATAATACTTGAAAGAATGAGAACTACTGTAAACAAACTGCAATATTTTTCTGTGTACATTCCAATACATTTCCTTTATGTGGTCCTAAGATGTACTAAGTGTTCCTACCTATTTTATATTTACCTGATGATGTTGGGTCCTCCATGAATCAAAATCTTCATGTTCATTTACGTGGTCCTTTGGGCCATTAGAAACTGCAAAAAAGAAGGGTAATTAAGACAGATATTTCAAGGTTACTGCCATTTTTCTCTATGTTTATTTTGCTGCAATCTTCTATTCACGGAACAGCTGATAGTTGCTAACACGCCTTTCCCTACTGTTAGTAATAGTCCACAAGACAAAACTGAAGTTGTCAACGCTTACATCAGTTTTCACAATGCAGTGCACATTTTATTTCCTCCTTAAACTACATTTTGTACATCATCGACAATTCTAAAGACCTTGGAGACTAAAGTGATGACTTCTTAACCCAAGACATCCCTTAATGTATGCTTGGTTGTAATTTAAAGAAGTAATTCATTCTTGACAAGTGTGTGTTAGTTGTTATTGCTTACCTTGATTCCCTTGTCCTTTCATCCGCTGTAAAGCCGCGAAGTGGGTAATCATGAAAAAGAAATAAAGTATTTGTAATTAAATGACGAACCTAACATCTAAATCCATCTGTTTAATCGTTTTAATAATTATACTACGCCCAAAAGCAATTTCTACGTACCTGGTCTGACACGCCTGCAGACATTACCTAATTCGTACACACTTCTTCTTTCTTGGTGTAAAGTCTTTCGAACTAAACTGTCAACAAATTACACTCTTGTGCTAGATAGTCCTGTTAATAGCGATCACACATTAACTAATTAAAATATATAAAACAATCACTATTCACTTCATTGAGGAACAATGGCGGCTGAACCCAACTCCGAGAACTTCAGGACATGCGCAAGCGCAGTTATTTTTGGATACGTCATTAGGAAAAGCGCGTTCTGGAGCACTGTGATTTACGGTGCTATTGTGCAGTGAGAAAAATTATTATTTTCTTGCTCCTTGAATTTATGAGGCAGCTTTCATCCATAAATGTTCAAAATCACACTCAGTTTTTCATAATCGCCTAGGTATTGACTACCAAATTCTCAGTACTACAATTTCAGCACAGAGTGAAACAGAGGCAAACAGAACTACTTTTTTTCTGAAAGCGCTCCATAGCTAACACAAGCACTTCCGTTTTGTCGGACGTGTTTCTCGAAGTTGGTTCTCTAGCGTATGTATGAAAGAAGAGTTAGATTATACTTATACAAATTATTTCGTAAAACAACGAAAGTAGATCGTTAATCGTATAATTTATTTGTGTGTTTGTTATTCTTAGGTGCAGAGAATAAAACACAATGGTTGCTCAGAAAAAGCAGGTTTGTGCATGAATGCACGTGGATACCCTCTTCTGTATATATGTTATAGGATTTTGTAATTAGATAGCCTGATTAATGCAATTATATTTCCTTTCAGAAAAAGGCGATGGAGAGTATTAACTCTCGTCTGGCGCTTGTAATGAAATCTGGAAAATATGTGCTCGGGTTAAAGCAAACGCTGAAGACTCTGCGCCAGGGCAAGGCGAAGCTGGTGATCATCGCAAATAATACGCCTCCTTTAAGGTGAGACTGAGAAGTAGGCATTCCCCTATGTTTTAATTATATTTTTGTTAGTGGGAATCCTATGGAGAAGTCTCAAAATAAGTAGTAAAATGGGATGAACAAGAACTGGATTTCCCAAGTTTGAGGTAAATGAATTGGGGATGCACATCTTCCATTTCAGTTGCTCCAGAAGGTCTATATTCCAGGCTTAATGTTAAGGAAGTGAGTTTTGCAGTGTAATAGTATACACTATAGTATAGTAAAATAGTATATTATACCACCTCTTTCAATAACCTTATTTTGGGGAGTTGAGATGTAATGTTGCTGCGGCCTCTCCCTGACCTGTCACCGTATGCTGCCAACCTACATACTTATAAAATCCCTAAAAATACGCGAGTAGCCGTACTGCAGAATATGAGTGTTGTTGGCAGTAGGTAATCCATGCTGCCGAGAGAGAGAAAAGGTGGCAGGAAAAGTCGTTGGTGTTCATCACCAACCGATGTTAAAAATACTTGTTTGTTAACAAGGTGTTCAAAGCTTAACATAAGGTTAAAAGGCTCATCAAGCTTTTACAGCAAATTGTTGGCTTACATTTTGTGAACGTCAAAGACAACTGCAAATGCTGGCTTTCAAGAAAGCGGTGGCCTACACTGCTTCTGAACGTACTGCGATGCACTTTTGTCTATGTATTGCCGTGCTCTCTGTGTCAGTAGCCAACAACTATTTACATTCATGGCAATGACCATGTGATGTTCCCGATTGAGGTTAGAATCATGACGTCAACTGAAATAAATGTTTCACTGTTTGAAATTCATTAAGTAACATCTGGTTAATAAGTATAGACGTATTGTCAAGTGCGAAAAAGCTGACATTCTTATATTAAAGGATAAGATTGCAGCCTGGGACAAAATCCAGGAGAAATTTAATTAGAATGAATGCGTTTCTCGTAAGTCCAGTAAGCAACTATGGGAATTTTATGCTAACATAAAGTGCAGCACCAGAAACTTTAGATGCAAAAAGCGTTTAAGACGGTTTAAAACTGGTGGCGGACACTGCATTGAAACTAAAGTGGACAAAAATGTGTTATCGTTGATTAATCAAGCAGACCCCCAATAAATTGCCTTTCTTGGGCCCTCATTAGTGACAGAAGTGATGTCTTATATGTCCTACAGATGTCACTGTGTGATACTCAGCCTCAAGGCATAGCTGAGGAATTGAGGTCCCTCAGCCTCAAAGCGTAGCCGAGGGATGTTTTTTAGAAGAAGAGGAGCGTAGGAGTTGTGGCATTTAGCCACAATTGCGAAGCGCCGACAGGGCGCAGCCGAGCGATCTGGGCGTCAAACTTGAATGATTCACGTTTGCAGAAATTCCTTACTTTGCAGATTTCACATCTTGTTTAGGTTGACACTTTCCATTCAGCATCTGTTTTAGCGTGAAGATGGCTATGTTTGTTGTGTTTGTATCACAATTTTCCTATAAAAATAAAACACCTAAAATGGTAAGATAGGTGGGCACTAGGTATTGGCGAGATCATATCTACTTCTACAAGGTAATTCATTCCATTACTTCTTACTTCCTTCAGCATTTTCTAGGTGGGCCCAAGCCTTAACACCAACTTTTAACAGATTGGTAAAGTTAACATTGTTTGATGAAACAAAATGTGTGTTAACTTGTGTTAAATCAGTTTAACAGTGTGTTAAAATTTAGCATCTATTGGTGAAACTGGGCCCAACTGGAGTGAGTTTACGATTGTGCGGTTTCTTTAATCAAACCGATACAAAAGAACAGCCTTTTTCAAGGCTAACATTTGCATCATAAAAGAGCAAGTAGACCTGGTTGGACCGACAATTATTCTTAAAGTGAAGATTATTATTTGGGCAAGTCTCCTCTTAGAGTATCCCCGTTGAAAATGCTTATAAAGTCAAAAGGAAAGCCAATAAATTACCTTAGGAGTGAGTTTAGAACAGGATGTGATCTCTTCTATAACTGGTGCCCACCCCTTTTAGGGGTTTTACTTATCTAGGCAAATCGCGTCAGGAACACAACAAATGTAGGCATTTTTCCGATAAATCACATGCAAAGTGGGTACTGCCAACCTAAATAAAAAGTGAAATGCACTAAATATGGAATGTGCTGTTGTTTCTGCGAACGTGAATCACTCTAGTTTTAGACGTGCAAATCTCTCGGCTACGCCTTGAGGCTGAGTTTCTTACCGGCTTTGGTGGCATTTGTTATTCATATGTTGCCAGCATTACGTTAGAGCATGCGTATGACATAGAGTGATATCTGTTGGACTTCAACACATCATTTTCAGCGCTGTGGGGGATACTCTAAGAGGAGAATGTCGATTGTTTACTATTATTACTAATAGGTATTATTGGCTACTTAATTACATAAAGATCTGGTTGGATTATTCTTAAAGTTACTATTACTGTTATTTACGACTTTTGCTGCTATATGTATTGAATTAGCAACACACCAGCTTTTATTTAATAATGGCATGTTGCCTATGCATTACATTCCTTAATTCAATAAAAAAATAACCCATTGTAAGACTGAGCAGTACAATTTCAGACTAAATGAGGCCTCTTCATATTATGATCAAATAACCTTTGGCTAAGTTATGCATGACATCACCTCAAATAACTATTAAATCATAACCTTGTGCAATTAAAAGATAAATAAATACATTTTGTAACAGGATTACGAAATTTCTAATGAAATAAACTCAAGGTAATGCATGTACCATGCAAATGCACGATAAGCAATGGGTGTGTTCCACATCGTACGCTGCCTTTTATCTGCGCATTCTTATTTGCATTTTCTACAATCCATTTCAGTTCCACTTTTGGTCCTTTCTGCAAATATATGTCACTTCTGTTCCTCTATGGAACTCATCTTCCTGCCAACCAACACATCCCTCTCGCATTTTTCATCATTACAAGGTTGGTATGGTTTAGCAACATGACGTAGGATGGGAATAGGCTGGCAGCAACATTACCTTACTCCAAATGTAACACACCACCTAAATTCATTTTTACCATAATTGAGAAATACTGAAGTGCTACTTATGTAGGTCATGAGTTTTTAGTATCCAAGAATACTTACTTTTGAAATCAATGTATGCTATATTTTAATTTCTCGTTCAGATATATAATCCAATTTTAAATGATCAGTATGTTTGTATAACACAATGAATTTGTTTACTTAGTTAAAAGTCTGACATAGGGCAGATTGTTGGTGATTTACACCTATTTGCTAATATCCTGCTGTAATGCATGTTGAGAAGCTTACTCTTTATGGTGATGGTTTAGAAATTTTTATCCTCTTAAATAATGCATTATTGGGAAGAAAATGATATTCTTTTAAAATAGAGAGAGTTGAAGGTTGTTATGCTACATCACTAAAATGTTCTTACTTGAACACCTTTCGGGAGAACGGTTTGCTCCCATCGTCAGCATATTTTCAACTGATTTTACCGGTTGTTGTCTGGGGAATGTGTGTGGTTAGTGGTGTTCTCTGGTGCTGGGCTGATGAACCTCCAAAGGCTGCTGGGTGGTGGTAGTTTGAAATTCATTAGGTGATTCCTGTGTTTGACAATATGTATTTTTTCCCAGATGTCCAATTCATTGCTGCTGTTCAGTTTTAAGAGTTTTATGTTTGGAGTGATTTTATGATTTGAAGACCAGAAATGATGTGCTACTGCTGATTTATCCGTCTGTTTTTGGTAAATGCATCTCATATTTTTATGTTTTATTTCCAGATTTCTTTTGGTTCTTCCTATGTATACCAGGATACAGTCATTACAAACTATTTGATATATACCAGCTGATTTATCGTTGGTGATGGTGTCTTTTGTTCTGTTTCATAGTAATTTCTGTATGTTGTGGTTATTCTGTGGAGACAGGGTGATGTTGTATTTCTTGAAAATCCTTAGAAATTTATGATGTGTTCAAGGGTGGTAGGTGAATTTTGTGTGTTTTGTGGTTTTTGTTGTCTGAGTAAAGTAGTCGTTTAATGTATTTCTGTCTTTAAAACTTTTTTATCTTATCTATTGCTTTTTTCTGGTATCCATTCATGATGGCTATGTGGATAATGTGTTGGTGTTCTTTCTGAATTCCTTTTTCTCCAATGGTATATGTACTAACCTGTTTGTAATGCTATTTAAAATTGTTTGTGGCTTGTAGGATTGTTTTTAATATAATTTTTTGTGTGCGTTGGTTTCCTGTAAATGCCAAACGTTAGTTTGTTGTGTGCATTATTTCCGACGATTTTGGTGTCTAGGTAAGGTAATTGGTCATTTTCTTCTTTTTCTATAGTAAATTTTATAGATCTTTTTTGTAAATTCAGTAATTTCAAAACATCTGAAAGTTTTTTTGGAACAATAGCAAAATTATCATCTACGTACCTGTTCCAGGTTTTGAATAGATGTGGGAATGATTTAGTAATATGGCATTCAAAATGGCTCATATATAGTTCTGCTAAAAATGGTGAAAGGGGGTTTCCCATAGTTAGACCCGTGGTTTGTTTAAAGATTTTGTCATGGAATGAAAAGAAATTCTGGTCCAGACATAATTTTGTTAGTTTTAAGTAATCTACTGTTTGTGCTCTAGGTGTTCCATTGTTTAATATCCAAGTTTCTAAGAGTGGTAATAATTCTTCTTTTGGTATGCTTGAGAAGAGTGCAGTGACATCAAATGATACCATTATGTCTGTGGGTGATATATCTGAAAGGTGCTTAGACTTTTGAACACGGGTATGGAGTTGAAGGTATTTGAAAGCCATTTTGCTAGTTTATATTTGGGAGAGTTTATGTTGTTCACTATGGGTCTCATTTTGTTGCCAAGTTTGTGTATTTTTGGTAGTGCATATAATCTAGGTATGGTGGGAAAATCTGGATTTTTCGGCTTCTATCAATGTGTGACTTGGTGCATTCTTTTAATGGATTTTTGTTGATTTTTATGTACTCTGGGTTATGTAGTAATTGCATAACCTAGTTTCATAATCTTCTTGGTCTAATATCACTAATGTGTTTCCTTTGTCTGCACTACTGTGCAACAGAACAAAAGACCCTATCCCCAACAATAAGTCAGGTGGTATATACCAAATAGTTTGTAATGAGTGTAATCTTGTATACATAATAAGAACCGAAAGAAATCTGGAAATAAGACTTTAAGGGTGGCGTACACCAACCTGGAGTAAGCTCTACTTTCCTAGTAAACTACTATTCAAGTCAACACTCGGCGATTTCCATGCAAGAGTAAACTACTTCCGAAGAATTCTACTCCTTTCACATACTCCCAGATTAAATTACTGCATAAGTAAATGTCGGAGAGCACCATCATGTAGTATGTTACTACGGAATTAAATAGAGCACAAATATAGGTTAGAATTTACTCTTGTGACCTGGATGGAGCAACTAACCTGTCAATTGAACGAGAATACCGTATCGTATTTGGAGGAAAATATTTTTTTGTGTGTTCATGGATTACTTAGATTACATTGATGATCTCGATGAAGAAAACCGCGATTACTTAGGTCACATTGATGATATCAGCGAGAAAAAAACCCAACAGAAATGCGATAGTGCTATTTGAGAACCATATGATACTTATACAGAGAGAGATAGTTCAATGAACATTTTGGTATTAGGAAAGAATCTTATACACGCCTTTTGAACCTGCTTGGAGAACATTTCAACAAAACTCAAGACACAAATTCAGCTCTATAATCCAAATTGCAATTATTGTTATGCGTCCTATAAGTGTTTTGTACTGGAATATTTCAGAAGCTTGAGCCAGCATTAATTTAACATAATGTGGCAGTTTAACACTGTATTAAATGGTAATATTTAGAATTGACTAAATGCGATGTAGCTTAAAAGTTTGGCATTAAACTTTTCCTTCCCGTTACGTCAAATTTGATTTCACATGGTAATTAGAACCAATCGGTACTGGCTCGAAGTAATAAAAGAACTATAAATCAAGAGTCATTCCCATTATGTTAAGTGCATGCCAATTATACCTTTAGTTTACCAGCATTTTCATGTCACATTAAGTAAAGTTCATCGTAATCCCGGTATTACAAGCGATCTTATAAATAAACGTTCACCACGCGTCTGCTGGCCGTGCATTTCACTGCGTTGTTAGAGCGCTGTTGAGGTTAAGAGCAAGTTACCTACACATATAAATATACACAAATGTTAAGAAACTAAAAGGCAATTCTTCTTTAACTGCTCTTCAGTACGTTTCCCGTCGCTAGAATTATTAAACTCCTCAATCACGACTTGCTTGGGACTTCATTGAAAACGTTAATAAAAGTAACCTCCCATAAATCAGAAACGTAAAAAGATAATAAACCTAAAAAAAAAAAAAAAAGTAATTAGGAATGCACATTGGGAGTGTTGGCGGTATCTCACTGGCTTTGAAGATCAACGTAATGCAGTATCATACTTTTTTACACTCATATTAAGTGGATTTTCTTTAATTCTAACAACAAACATAACATAAGATCTCAATCTATAGACCCTATAGTGAGCTAGACCAGCTTAAAGAAAGCTAGTCTACTCTAGGATGTAGGTTACATCATAAATACATAATTACATTGTGTACTTGTATGTAAATAAATTGTAGTTCTTATGTAGAGTACGTTAGAGCTAAAAAATTTTAAAACAGTATTATTTATACTTAATGTAGTTATAAAATTTGGTAACATTTTATAGTCATTTTTTTGAATGAAAGAAATCCTCTGTATAGAAGGTGTGTGTGTTGAGATATCTTTTTAATGTTAACTTGAATTTATTTTTATTAATTTTCAGTTCCTTAATATATGATGGAAGTGAATTAAATAATACTATACCATTGTAGTAAGCCCCTTTTTGGAATACTTGTAGGTTATTGCTTGGCCTGTGTAAGTCCTGCCCATTTCTGGTTTGTTTGCTGTGTATGTCTGAATTTTTTATGAACACTTCTGGGTGGTCAACCGCGGTTAAAAGTACAGCTAAAATATACTCACAGGCTAATGGTAGAATTCCAAATGTTTTGAATAGTGGTTTACAATTTATCTCTTTCGCTAACGTTTCTCCCCTTTTCCTATCGCACATAACCTTAACCTTATTCATGTTTGCATCAAGTAAATTCACACAAACAAAACAATATCTTCGGGAGTAATGAGCTCTTCCATAGTCGTAACTAAAAGAGTAAATTGTAATTGAGCTCTCCAACATGATGCACGCCACCCAAAGAGCATATGAGATGCATTTACTAAAAACAGACGGATAAATCAGCAGTAGCACATCATTTCTTGTCTTCAAACCATGAAATCACTCCAAACATAAAACTCTTAAAACCGATCAACAGCAGCAATGAATTGGACATCTGGGGAAAAAAATACATATCATCAAACACAGAAATCGCATAATGAATTTCAAACTACCGCCACCCAGCACCAGAGAACACCACTAACCACACATTCCCCACACAATAACTGGCAAAATCAGTTGAAAATATGCTGACGTTGGGAGCAAACCGTTCTCCCGAAATGCGTTCCAGTAAGAACATTTTAGTGATGTAGTGTAACAACCTTCAACTATTTTAAATTATGACACATCACTGTTACTAGCTTCTCAATCTTCAAAATTAATTAATGTTATTCTTTTTGGGCACTACTTCGGTATTGGATTATGGTCAAAATAGAGGCCGTTTACTTATGAAATCAGGGTTTTTTGCTATCCAGAATAATCCTTGTTTAATGAGGAAGGTTTGTGTTACGTGTGTATAATGATACTGAAGTTTATCCATTGTTAGTTATGCTGCATATTTCATAATTGTACAAGATGTACCTGAGCATAACTCACAGTTGGACCAAACAAATTGTAGTGGAGTGAATTAGAGGCTATTCTTGATTTAATACATGCTACAGTGTATTTCCTTAAGATAGTTGCCAGAAACATTCAGATTTCAGTAAAGGAAGAATGGAATGTCATAAGAGGTAGACTTTCTCATTCTACTGTGTTGTACGGTACAAGCCATAAGGCATTCTGCTCCAGTGAAACATATACATAAGTCATCAAAACATTTTTAATGTCGATTTCAGTAGTATGAATTCAAATAAACTCTTGAACTTAGATCATTAAGTAAAATATAGAATCTTAACAGAACCAAAAAATCTGTTGGTTCATAAATATTGGAGCACAAGAGGACTATTGGCTTCATTGCTAATTGTGTAAGCAGAGTGGTTTGGAGTTGTTGTTTTTAAAGCATATGCTCAAGTTTATTTCTCTATAACTGTTTGAAAGGTACAAAATTGAGTAAAGGAAGAACAGATTGCCACACAAAAGATACAAATTTCCTATGAGTTTTATTTTTGTTAGTGTATGACAGAGAGATACAAACTTGACTTAGCTACAATTAAATATGTACCAAATGCTTTTTTCTAGTGTATAGAAACTTTACTACTAGGCTCATGTTCTAAATCATTACATCATTTCATATGCACATGATAACCTAGGGTTAAATCTGAAAATCACAGAATGCTTAAACTTGCAGTTAAGAATTCAGATGACATAAATAGCAAGTCAAGCATTTGGTACATTTATAGTACAAGCAACACACTAGCATACTCCCTTATTTGTATAATGCTTCACAAATAACTGCAGTACACCTACCAAACTGATTGTTTTTCCAATTTATAAAATAGCATAATCAGGATTTAAAGTTCTAATGCTAGTTCTATAGTTTTTAAGTGGAATTTTTGATAATACACTAGCACCTTTTTGAATTTGAGCATGTATCTTGTACTTCTACAGAGTATAATTACTGAAAACAAACACCAAGAATTGTTTAATCATTTCTTCATATGTTGGTATTTTTATCAGTAATACAGAGATGTCTTTGTGTTCCCATTTAGTTTGCACATTGACATTAAACATAAAAATATTTTTTCTTTGTATTCTTCACTGCCACTGAAATTTTCCCACTTAAATGCATAAATCATTTCATTCAAGCCATGGATCTTTGAGCTATCCAGGTAAAACGCTTGTATGAACCCTAAACTTTCATGACAATCTCAAAAACTCGTGAAATCACTTCTTAAACATGGCTTCAAGTGCTTTTAATTTCCAGGTTTTATAGTTAATAATATTATTAAAGTTAACCTATATTAGGGTCAATTTAAATTTTATAGTTTTTTTTACTCTACCTAAATGAAGGCACTAAGTTTAAAATTTAAATCAGACTTCATGACTCACACCATGTATCTTTGGCTCTCCATGCCGATGCTCCTGCTTGAGTTACTATATCCCTGTAAGCTAGAACATCTCAGCTGTTCCTGGTAACCCCTTGAGGCAAATACCCATGACATTTATACTTCAAAGCCTACATGCTACTCATGGAAATATTGCTCAAAAAAGCTGTTTCTTCTCGTGTATCACACAAATAGAAAATGTGTTGTTTTTTTGTGGAAGCAAATAAAATTACTATTCCATTCATACATTGTGTACTTTCTATGGATCAATAACTTTCAGTAGTGCCTTGGATATGGACCAATCACAGTTGTTTATCTTATATCTTTATGTGTGTGTGTGAAAGAGAGAGATAGCAAGGATGCTATTAATTGAATGAAATGTTTTGAACAGTGCCAGTATGCAGTGATTAATAGGTTACGCCACCTAATTGTGCTTTTTAATCAATGCACGTTCAAATAGTGTCAATTTCTGTGTCTTTGTGTGCTCTGACTTTAGCTTATTTTGCGGTTAACTGTTTTCTCATTTTCACTGTTGGTAGTATTGGTTAGTATTCCATTAACACATTTAATTTTAAACACAAGTTAGAAAGTATTGTCATTTATATAATTTGTTACATTTTATTCGGGAATAGTCTTAATAAATCCGACACCACTTGCGATAAAAGCAAAAACATGAGAAATTTTGGGGCTATTTGTTTACAAACATGTCTTATTGGTTTATGATCCATTTTATGCCTTTTACTGTTCTATAAGACTTTTATACCTATAGTTTGCAAATCAAATCTAGTTCTTCCTGACATATTACTTAAATTATTGGTGGTTTCCAGTGCTTGAAATTTGATACGTTTGCAGTTTTAGCATTTCCTATCACTCTGTGACAAAACATCTCAGCTGATGCCATAACTATCTGTGTTTCAGGAAATCAGAGATTGAATATTATGCCATGTTGGCAAAAACCGGCGTGCACCATTACTCGGGGAACAACATTGAACTAGGAACAGCGTGCGGAAAATACTTTAGGGTGTGCACACTGTCTATCACTGATCCAGGAGATTCGGACATTATCAGATCGATGCCAACAGGAGATGCCCAGTAACTGTAATAATATTTGAAATAAATACGTTTTCCACAGCTGGAGTTATGTCCTTTCAACCAACCACAGCACATCCTCTCATATTCCAGTATGTAAATGTTACACTAAGCAATAATACATTGAAGTGAAGTTTGTGTATTTATTATTACACACCACTTTGCTTTAAGTTTCCATTTACATTTGATTTCTCTCAGTTAAGCAAAATCGGAGAACTATAAAAAAATTGTTTTCCACTCTTAAAATGTTCTGTGAACAATTTAGAGCATGAGTGGGAAACTCAGTTACAAGAGGTACTTTTTCACCAAAGCTTCAGTAATCACAGAGTTTTAACACCCCCTCATCATGATTATGAAGAGATTTGTATTTCATATTGAGATACACATTTTGTTATAAGTGCAAGAGGGATACAGGAGTTGAAGCAGTGGTCAAATGTAATGAATCTAGCTAGCTGTGAAATTTCATGACATTGCAAGAACCAACTATACCCCCGCCGCTGAATCTTTGCACTTGGCAGTTCGTGTAGCTTCCCTTAAAGTTGGCTATATTGTGGTTGCGACGTTGCCAGAGTGGCTAGCAAACAACAACAGCTGATAGTTCTTTCTATCGTGTCTAAGCCCCATACAAAAGTGTACGTAGTAGCGAACGTCAATGTATAATAACCATTTTGTATTATTATTGTTAATTGAAAATAACTCTGCATAAACATTGCAGCGTATGTAGAATAAATTACGCACTTCTGACAATATAGAAACAGAACAATGCAAACTTGCCTGCCACATTGAGGAGAAATAAAACAAATTATAAGCATGCGATAACAAAGTTATTTTCATTCACCGATTTAAAACTGCAATGGCTCAATTCCATCCAAATCTCCGTCATTATTTTTACCAAGGCATATCATTAATGGTTCACAGTCACTAATAATTCCATTTATTTCTTGTATTTTTCGTATTAGCTTATTCACGTGATCTACTTCCTTCTTCCACGAAGCCGCGTCCACCGTCGCCACACCTTCCCACAAAAGCCTTTCCACCTCAGTAATGGTAAATGACTCATTGTTCTCCCTCACATAAGCCTTAATGTCGCACCACACTAATTCGATAGGGTTGAAGTGACAGTGTATGGCTTTATCAGCAGGAATAGAAGGATGCCCGTGAAGCTTCGCGTACTCCTTTTCCTGTTCAAAGAATTCTCGGGTCCTCCTTAATAGTTCCAATGCCTGACTATTGAGTGGCGCAAAGGATTTTCACTTCGTGAATCATCACTCGGTGATCGTCGTTTTTCAGACATTGTCGCACTTAAATCTTGTATAAATAAATAATAACTTAAATGTATATAAAATAGATAAAAATATTTATTTATATATATATATATATATATATGTGTGTATATAAACGAACAATGACAAAACTATAAAACAATAACCACAAAACAATATGTAGCTTGCAAAGAACAACTCGACGCTCGTGCTAGAGATTCACAAACTGAAGCACGTGGTTGGAAATAGCTACATCCGGCAACAGAGCCGCTTCCAGCTCCCGTTCCGCTTCCGCTTTGTCATCGACCATCCGGAATGCTGCCTTGTGATTGGTTTAGAAAGTCAAACGGTGAAAGCTTTTCATGTGTTTTTTTGTGAGTGTACCAACTTAAATGCGAGCTGTCAAGTGCAATGTTACAGCGGCGGGGGTATAATGGTGGCTTTAAAAAAATAATAATATTAAAGAATTTGAATCAATAATAGTTATCTTGGAAATTGCTGATGTCACAAATTTCAAAATAAATGGGGTTTTAAAGAGTTGTACATTTTTGCCTATCTCATATGGTTTTCCAGTTACACTAGATTTGTTTTGAAGTGGTTTTAGTAGTCAATCTGAAAATTGAAGATCTTTAATTTATTATGTAAAAATGTTGAGCCTATTGTATTTTAATCAAAACTTTTAGTGCCATTTTTGAGAGGAAAAAGGAACTATACCATGTAAAGGGTAATTGTTTTTGGGGGTGGGGTGACCTCAAAACATTCATTTCTCGTGAAAACCTTATATTGAACTTTTGGATAGAATGGAATACTTCCTTTACTTACTACAAGTAGGTGCTAGATAAAACAAAATAATACCTATTGTAATTTCATATCCATTCTGCAAATTGTCGGAAAAAGCTTTTCTCTCCATCTGCGTACAATGAAAAAATTTTTGCATACACATATAGTATAGCTATATGCAAGCATGCAGAATGCAAGGACATGTCCAATGTTTAAATAGTAGTATATTATATCCTGGCCTTGTTGTTTGCATGGGTTTAAAATATTTCAAAATTAAAGCCAGTAGCAAATATTCAAAGCTACGAAAAAATTAATTTGAAGATTGAGACACTAGTAACAGTGATGTGTCATAATTTAAAATAGAGTCGGAGTTACACCACATCACTAAAACGTTTGCTCCCATTGTCAGCTTGTTTTCAACTGATTTTGCCAGTAGTTCGAAATTTGTTTGGTGATATGTCCAATTCATAACTGTTTATGTTTGGGGTAATTTCATGATTTGAAGACCAGAAATGATGTGCTACTGCTGATTTGTCCGTCTGGTTTTGGTAAATGCATCTCATATGCTCTTTGTCTTATTTCCAGTTTTCTTTTGGTTTTTCCTATGTATACAAGATTACAGTCATTACAAACTATTTGGTATATACCAGCTGACTTATCGTTGGGGACAGGGTCTTTTTTCTGTTGCATAGTAGTTTCTGTGGAGTCTGGGTGATGATGTATTCCTTGAAAACCCTTTAAAATTTATGTTGTGTTCAAGGGTGGTAAGTGAATTTTGTGTGTTTGTGGTTTTTGTTGTCTGAGTAAAGTAGTCGATTGTTGGATCTATTTTTGTCTTTCAAACTTTTTAATCTTCTATCTATTGTTGTTTTCTGATATCCATTCATAATGGCTATGTGGATAATGTGTAGGTATTCCTCTTTCTATAATAGTATATATACTAACCTGTTTGTGGCTTGTAGGATTGTTTTTAATATAATTTTCTGTTTGAGTTGTTTTCCTGTAGATGCTGAATGTTATGTTGTGTGCTTTATTTCTGATGTCTAGGTAAGGTAATTGACCATTTTCTTCTTTCTATTGTGAATTTTTGGATCTTTTCTGTAAGTTTTTTTGTTTTTAACTAATGCAAAAATATCTACATACCTATACCAGCTTTTGAATAGATGTGGGAAAGATTTTGTAATATGGCATTCAAAATGGCTCATATATAGTTCTGCTAGGAATGGTGAAAGGGGGTTTCCCATAGTTGGCCTGTGGTTTGTTTGAAGATTTTGTTGTGGAATGAAAGGAAATTTTGGCCCAGACATAGTTTTAAGTAATCTTCTGTTTGTGCTCTAGGTGTGCCGTTGTTCAATATCTAAATTTCTAGGAGTGGTAATAAATCTTCTTTTGGTATGCTTGGGAAGAGTGCAGTGGCATTAAATGATACCATCATGTCTGTGGACGATATATTTTTATCAGAGGGGCGACTGGTTAATTCTAATGAATTTTTTATACTTACTTTTGAACACAGGTATGGAGTTGAAACTATTTGAACGAAATTTTGCTAGTTTATATATATTATATATGTGGGAGAGTTTGTTGTTTACTATGGACCTCATTTTGTTACAGAGTTTGTATATTTTTGGTAGTGCATATAACCTGGGCATGGTGGGAAAATCTGGTTTAATTCTGGATTTATCAGCTTCTGTTAATGTTTTGGAGCGACTGTTGATTTCTGTGTAATTTGGGCTATGTAGTAATTGCCACAAACATGCAATTTTAAGTAGATTATAAACAGGTTAGTACATATACCATTGGAGAAAGAGAAATACCAACATATTATCCACATAGCCACCATGAATAGATACCAGAAAACGATAAGAAGATTAAAAAATTTGAAAGACAGAAATACATCACCACCCTGATGCAACGGAACAAAAGGACCCTATCCCCAACAATAAGTCAGCTGGTATATACCAAATAGTTTGTAATGACCGTAATCTTGTATACATAAGAAGAACCAAAAGAAATCTGGAAATAAGACTTATAGAGCATATGAGATGCATTTACCAAAAACAGACGGATAAATCAGCAGTAGCAATCATTCATCATTTCTAGTCTTCAAACCATAAAATCACACCGATCAAGAACAGTTATGAATTGGACATCTGGGAAAAAAATACAAATCGTCAAACACAGGAATCGCCTAATGAATTTCCAGCCACGCAGCAGACTTTGGAGGTTCGTCAACCCCACACCAGAGAGCACCACTAACTACACATCCCCAGACAGTAACAGGCAAAAATCAGTTGGGAACAAACCGTTCTAACAACCACTCTCTTTATTTTAAAACAACAAAAAAGTCATTTTAAAATAAGTTTCAACTTGTAAATTTCAGTAAGACCAAAGACTTCAATTGCTATTCAAGATGAATATTTTATTTATGACAAAAGTGTGTAACTTTTTAATCAGAATTGATTATTTTAAGAGAAAATAAAAACTTAATTTTTCCATTTAAAGCTAATTTGTGATAGTGCAAATTTTGTATTCTTGAAAGCTGAACTGCTATATGAATTTTGTCAATCAGTGTTAATTGATCTTTTGCACAGATCATGTGTTGGAAAGATAGAATTAGATTGAAAAGTTCAGTACCATAGCTGGAATATCTTCAGCTTACCATACTGCTGCTCTAATGTGTAGGCTACTGTGGCAACATGTTGGTAAGACAATGAACTGCACAACTAGCTCCCATCAAAAACAGTAAGTCACGTGGCATTCTCAAATTCATTTCGAGATAACATACTCCATGCTGACCAATCTCATATTCCATTTTTGCAACTTAACTACACGCAGTGTGTGAATGAACATTAATTTATTAATGTTGATGGTCTATAAAGTCCTGGGCTTTGTAGATTATCACTATTAGGTTAATAAATTGTTCTTTCATTGTTGGACAGGTAGAATCAGATCAAAAAATTCATGCTATAGCTGGGATTTAAAACTAGAATATTTGGCTTACCATGCCACTGCTCTAACCATCGGAGGAACTAATGTTGGCAAGACATTAAATTCCTCAGCTAACTCAATTTCTGGTAAACCATAAGCATTCTCAATTTCATTTTGAGATAATATACACTAATGACAACTTTCCAACTTGACCAATCATATGGGGTGTATGTATAGGCCAAAGGTAGAATCAGATTAAAAAGTTATTTGCAAAGCCAGGATTTGAACCTCAGGTCTATGGCTTACAGTGCTGCTCCTCTCATGTCAGAGTTCCCAGGACAAACATGCCAGCACTTCTTTAAATGAAATTAATTTTCGGTAAGTCTCTGTTTTAGAATTACAGCATTCGCAGACACTTAGAACTTGTCCTAAAGTTTTCTTTAGTTTTAGAGGACACTCAAAATGTGCATTTTCAGTGGAATCTCAATACTTGAATTTTAAATGCAATATAATTTCATAAAAAAAAAGATATAAATTGCTGTGTAGCCTATAAATATAAAAAAAAAAAAATCTGATGTACACTCACATGACTTTCTCTACTCTTGTACAAACTATTTTTACAAACGCTTATTTTCCGTCTACTTCATGTTAATCGAGATAAACATTTGCAGACTCTATCTTATTGCTCATTTTCTTGTAGATGTAAGGGCAATATATATTTACAAGGGCAATTTGGAAATACAGTAGCCTTTAAGCACATATCTCTTAATAGCTGGTTGCTATGTGCAGCACCATTCTCTTTCCCACAGATTAATACTCTTTGCATATCCAAGACAAAAAAGTGAATAACGAATTCCCATTTGAGAAAATAAGTATTGAAAAATTTAAGGGAATAACAAGCAATATCTCGAAAATGGTTCACTCAACAAAAAAATGTATGTAACATAAATTGTGTATTTTAACGCGATCTACATTTTTTGTGTGGTAAAATTTTGTCTATCTCTTGTGGTTTACCAAAAGTCGTTCACAATAAAGAATACTTTTGGAGACATTCCCAGGAAATTCAAGATATACATTTTATTTGTCATAAAAATATCTTAAACATATGATATTTTAATCAAAATCGTTAGCCATTTTTGGGAAAATTAAAATTTTCGAAAAATCTTTCATGTAAAGGGTACTCTGGGGTGGGGGGATTTTCTTGAAAACCTTCGTGTCGCATCCTTAGAAGATACTGAACCTAAATACGAAGTTTGGTGTTTATCCGACAGTTTGTTTCTGAGTTATGCTGTTCACAGACACACACACGGACATGTTTCCAAAAATGCTTTTTTTTGGATTCAGGGGGTCTCAAAACATGTATTTCTGGTGAAATCTCAGTATCGAATTTTTGGGTGGAATACAATACTTCCCCTACTTACTATACGTAGTAGAGAAAGTAAAAAAGCGGGTTAGAGAGTTGTGTTGTTCTGCATTAACTAAGTTTTTATGTGGGATAGTGCAATAAAATCCCACAATTAAATGGAAATTGCAGATGTGTGATTAAGCCTTGATGACAGGTAATGAAAATAGGAAAATCTGATTTGTTACATTCATGTGACTATCATATATTGATGGATATAAAAACTATTCTTACGAAAGCTTATTTTTCTATCTAGTTCATTTTAATCAAAGCAGAACTTTGCAGAAGTAATCTATATTACACACTTCGTTAAATGCAAAGGGAATAGCAATAGTCAAATTTTTTAGAATTGGATGCTATATACTGGCCTTAAAATTACATAATCTTTCCATGCAACTGCGAGAAACAACTAAATGTCTACAGGGCTTTAAAAGAATGACCAAGAATTTAACATTTCTAGAATGGCTGATATCACAAAAAGAGATGTTTGACATACATTTTTTTTGTAGTGCATTTTCATCTTATCGCATATCTTAATATATGGTACTTTTAATCAAAATCATTAGAGCTGTTTTTGAAAAATGTTTCATGTAAAGAGTAGTTGGGGGTGGGAGAATTTTCTTGAAAATCTTTGTGTCATATCTTTGGAAGATACTGAACTTTAATACCAAGTTTACCTGGCTTTTCGTTTTAATATAATTGAGTAATATTGCACTTAAGGCTGATACCATATGGATTTAAAAAAAAGTCTGCAGCAACTAATGCTGGTGTCCTCTGCTACCTAAGCAACAACACTGCCACCATTGTGATATGCAAGTAAGGTTTGCCTAATTACACATACATTTTCATAATGAAAAGGGCACTAAATTCTACACAAGTTTCTAACACAATAATTTATTCAATGATGAGAATTCACAGAATACAATAATGTATAACAAATAATGTCTATTAAACATAAAATTGTACCTTGATCTCTTTAACATTAAACGTTTTAAAATAACCTTCCCTATTATTAATTGAGCAACTTTTAAATTTACTTCTGGCACAATTATGTAAACCAAGCAGTGGCATTTATCATGGTACTGAAGGCACAGTAAGCAGGATTATAATAAGATGATATTCCTAACATGTACTTCAAAGTCCTCGAGCCTAATTTTAACTTTTACCACCTAAAAACTGTAAAAGTTAGAATTATTACATCCTAACAAAATACTATATACTTCTATCATTCTTATGGATACTATTCAGTTTGCAATTTCTAAAGGACTTTGCTAATTTAGTAAATACCTGCTGCCCAATCAAAGATAATGAATCTAAAGGATATCTGTCCCAGTTCATACTTTTAGAAGCCATTATAATAAAAACCTGCAAAGAACTTAATGTTTTTTTTTTTATGTTAAATGCACTATCCAACTTCATTTACCACCCTTTCTCCATGCATCTTTTGAAGACCATTGCCCTGCATCATCAGTGCATGTCAATTCTTTATTGGGCTTGGGTGAAGTTCCTGTTTGGTGCCTTTTGTCCCCCTGGAGTTTTTGCATGAACTTGGGTGGTACCAAAACTATGAGATCGAAGAAAAAGTCCATTTATTAAAAACACTGAATTGGAGGTTTGGGAGAACATACATTAAAAAATATGAGGAAGTCTGCATGAACTTAGACATCTCGAAAGTTGTCACCATATTCAAGTTAAAAAATCTAAAGGTACCAAATAGGGACTTAGCCAAGAACCAACACTGAACACACAGCTGATGAGATTAGTGGCCTTAAAATATGTGGTGAGAAATTAAGTTGAGTTTTATTTATAGATGCTCTTTAGCTGCTATGGTTCTTAGCATCCCATTCTGTATTGGGTGTGAAAGACCGGAAATTTTGTTCAGAGGCTTGAGGTTCTTTTACGTGCCCAACCAACAGTGAACTTGCAGCTGATGAGATTTGTGGTGAGAAATGGTGGTAAATGAAGCTTGATAGTGAAATTAATTGTGTTTTATTTATGGGTCCTCCCTAACTACTATAGTTCTTAGCATCCCATTCTACTTGTATATTGGACGTGAGAGACCAGAAATTTTGCTTAGAGACCTCTGTATCAGACTTAAGGTTCTTTTATATGCCGTAAATCTACGACACGGGACCACCTGCTTTACTTGTTTAATTACATAATTCAGTGCTATGGCCTTCCAACTGAATTACCCATGATAATGCACATCTACATTTACTGGACTCATATTTTATGCATCTACAGTAGCAACAGTGATTGACTTTTCACTTGCACACTTAGATGAAGGTTTTACTACATATCTGTCTTCTTGCCTTTGTTAAGAAAGGTATGGCTAAGGCTGACAACAATGCTGGTTTATATTCAACTCAGGCCAGCATCTAAGAAATTCTTTATATCAAGTTAGCCTGACTTTACAATCAAACATGCAACAGTGGAAGCCCAATCAGTGTACGTTAAAACAAATGATTTTAAAGTAAAGTCCATTATGCATAAAATAAGCTGAATGTTTTGGCTTACTAATTTTTTTATTCCATTTTATAACTTAAGTTTCTTTCCAACAGTTTTCACACTCAATTAAATTCTCATTCTGGTGTAGAATAAATTTAGTGGCTCCTATTAGAAGTTGGCCACCAGTTCATGAAACAATCGTAGTTTCTAAGATTCCATGGTAGAATAAATTGTATTACTGGTTTCAGGGGATGGGGATTGAAACTAGTGTTCCTGAAGTCGGAACTTTATCACAGAGTAGCTGAAAGAAAATAATTGTGAATCTGCAAGTTAATATGATGTTGGCCATAATAGACAAGTTTGTCCCCCAAGAAGGTTTCGTACATGTGGTGCATGTGTCTCCTAAGAGATTATCACAGCTCATTTTGAACACAGAAAAATTTAATTCCAGAAACAGCTACATGTTTCCTAGATAAACTGATAGCGTAAGTCTTTGATGAGGTTCTAATAAACTTATGCTACACTAAAAGAAATGTAAAAATATAACTGGTAGAGAAGTAGTGTTAAGGTTTGAAGACTTGGATAAAAAATAAACTATCAGAAAATATTTAGTAGTTAGCACTTTATTGCAAAACGGACCTTACTTTTAAAATACCTCTTATATATATGTCTGACTGGGGCAATTTCAAGTATGCATCTCGTAGTATTAAAGGCTACTTGATTGCTAGTCATTTCACCAAATTACTAGGGTTAAAACAAATGTGTAGAGTTTATTCTTTGAAGCTCCATGTAACTGGAAAGTTGAATCAGGTTTGAAAAATTCAAATTCCATGGCTGGTACTGAACTTGAAGCTTATTGGGCCAATACTCTAAACAATAACTAGTAACAAAATGGTTGGGAAACATTGTTCTGTTACATTTAAAACAATATTTAATCATGATGCAGTAATGTGTTGCGTCACCTAACCTCAAAGTGAAAAGAAAGAGTTAATTTAGCTGTCAACTTCAGTAAAATCGAACTCGTGTAATGCTGGGGCCAAACTATTTACCTTACTCAATAAAGGTAAATTTGTATCAAAATGCTTAATTAAACAAACTTATTTTTTTTTATTAGTATTCTCTCTCTCTCCATTATAATGTGAATGATCTTTTAGTCCCTTCACAGTAATGCAGGTCAACAGCCTTCAGTACACACCCAAAGCCGTTGGTAGCAAGCTTGGATGATGATTAATTGATTAGTGTTAGACTGTCTCTGCAAGTGTATTTTCATTTAAGTTGAAAATGTTTTCGGTTGAAACAGCATGAGTTTTTATTAAAGAAAGTGATAATTATACAGAAAAAGTTAAACAAAAACATACAGAGAAATTTTCAAGTTCCAGATTATCATTTTAGAATGCAGTGTGTGATTTAATAAATACATATTATGAGACTGGTTCTGTTCATGACATTGCAAGAAGTGGTAGACCCCAATTATTTCATTCAGGGTGCTGAAAAGGAACAGTATAAAGGTATTTCGAAAACAATAGATGAACTGAAATTGGCAATAATAAATTAACAATTCAGTGACAAAAGAAACTTTAAGCAAGTGTTTAACAATAAATTGAAGCATGAAACTGTGCCTTCAAAAGAATAGGGAACATTTTTCAACATCATCTGTGAATGATTAAGTTACTCACCATTGTAGGATCATAAATGCATGGAGTCAGGGTTACCACTGCATTCCCATAGCTTATTCCACCACTGTGGTGGGGCTTAGGAAAAAAACATGTTAATAACATAATGCAGAAAAATTATGTTACATTTATAATAATGACATTGAATTGTGGCACAGAGTTCCTTCTTAACTTGACAGAAATTACAGACCATGAATATAAACACTGCAACATAAGCAAATCCCTTGAAAACTGAATGAATTACATTCTCTGAACCCAACACTTAATCCCTAAGATTTCTGTCGGAGGTCTGTTTTTTGTGCATTATTGTTAGGTATAGTGATTTTTTTGTGTATGCAATATAGCACAAATTGCTAATACTTTAGTGTTTTCAATGTTCAGCACCTGTAGACCACAATACAATAAAATGCAAAAATTATACCAAAATGTGATGTAAATGTGAAATCCATTTTTTTTTTTCCAAAATAGAAACGCTTTCCTCTCTTCTGTAAACTTCAATTGCAGAGTTGGTACACTCTTGGGATGTTTATGACACACATGACCATCAATTTGAGAATAGTAAGGTGAAGAAGGGGGCAGTTTCCTTTATTTGGTGAAACAAGCACAATTAATAAATTTTATTTATTCCACTGTAACATTTAAAGTAATTAAGTCCATTTAAAATCTGATTTTTTGAGCGGAGGGAAAATGTTCACAGCTGTGATCCTAATGGCGAATGTAATTCATTATTTTTAAATATAGTGTCAGGCTAAATTTGTCTGGTCTCTTGTCTGGCCGGGCTGTTTCTACATTTTTGCACATGCGCTTTTGCTAACTTCAGGCACAGTGTTAAAAGCTGAACAATCACATGCAGGAAAATACAAGACGCTGCTAAGTTTTTTTAATCCTGACACTGCTGTTACTATAGATTTGAAAGATTTAAGTAAAGTGAAAGAAAGGTGCTATTTTTTGAGGGTTGTTAAAATGTTTAGTTTGGTTGAGGAATAATTTCATTTCTAGCTGTTAAAAATTATGCAGAGCTTGTCAAGCTCAAATATCCAGAGTTTGCTCAAGCAGTTCTGCATAGAGTTTTAAATATATTTCAATAATTACAATTTAATTATAAGTGACAGAAGAATAGGAATAACAGAAAAATGTTGAGGTGTGTTACATAATTTCATTAAAAAATTGTCTGATTCATGAACTTCCATGACTTAAGTTAATTTTGTGTACTTTCGTTTTATTCTTCCGGTTTTGCATCAGTATATATTTCTCTTTTTTCTGTGTTGTGCTTTAGCTTGTATTCATTTGTCCTATTTTTATCTCACTATCAACCCTTTCTATTATGATTTTAATTTCACTTTAATTTTATTTCAAAAGACAACTTGTTTTTCACAAATTTGACTCAAATTATATGCTTTGTCTTCAAAATTATATAAAATGCTAAACTTCAAATTCATAAATGCTACAAAATGTGAAATTTCTGATTTCAAAATGCTAAAAATCACCATCCCTAATTATTGGATATGGAAATTGTTTGATATTGTAATATAAGTTAAGTTTTATAAAACAGAAATCACAATTCAAAGGTTTTTTTCTTAACTAGATCAATATTAAGGTAAATGAATAGTCAGAGAACTCTTTAAAGTATTTTCAAAAGCAAGATATTTTAAGATGTTTAACTGCAAAATAATTTTAATTTAACACAATTGGGCCTGGGCCGAATTTTACAGTATAGTGTATTCTCGGGCCAGGCCTAAGAATTTTGGCCTGTGCAGACCTTTAATAAATTAACCTTAATGGTGTTGTAAACTAGAAGCCTGGAAATTAAAAATACCTGCAACATGCAAGTTTTCTCATAGTAATACATGAATTGGATGAAAGAATCTAGGGCATGTTTGCATATCTTGCCATGGTAGTTCACAATAAGAGCACTGGAATACAAAACCTGTGGTTCAAATGGATGTGGCAATGACACTTGCAAATTGTATTCAAACTTCTAACCAATACTTTAGTTTTAAAAATATGAAAATGGTAAAATATTTTATACCTGAAGCTATATCTGAAATTTTCAAGCTTTTATCTACTACTATTATAATCAGTGATGTTTTAGTTCGTAGTTACTAGGCAACAAAACCTATACTTTATATTCCAACAAAACACGCTATCAAAATATAAAATGCAGATTCAACAAAATGTAAAATATAATCTTTAAAAATGCCTTTAATTTTCCAAGCTTACTGATATCAATATTATCATTAATCAAAACAGTTCATCTCACCATGATATATTCACTCCAAAGACTCGAAGCTTTAATACTTTTTGACTTCTCATAAAAATAAGCCAACAAAGAATCTTTATTTACGTCTGCTTCATTATCCACACACCAGTCCTTGAATTTCGTATAACTACATAAATAAAATTTCCTTAACTTTTCTGGAAGTATATTAATAGTTACATCTCAGACAGCTTTTAAAATTTTTCCTGATGAACCATGAAAATCGCATTCTTCGCTCATTTTTACTTTAAATTCACTTATGAAACTACATCCAAAATTTCAGGATATAACAACGTTTGTTGATTTATAATGTCTTTTTTATTTAATCCCAAAGCCCACATTACTCTTTCTCTAAACGTATCGTTTCTGCAATAAATACATTAAATATACTAAATATACAGCACAACTAAAATACTCTGTACATAGATAAAATATTGTAGGCAACATGTTATAAATTAGGTTTAGTAACTAGTCCTCTAAATAACCATTAACACACTGAAATATTTTCAAAAAAGATTTAATATTGAAACATAAATACTAAGTGCAAGTAAAATTTAAATGGATGTAATGTACAGAGCTAAGACAAATATCTTTTGGCTTACGTGTGCACGCAGCGACTTTGTATTGACAGTGTGGCAAGGGGAAGGGGGTGCCACAGGTAACCTGGAACTGCAAACAGTAGTGTCAAGGGTAGAGCAGAAGATATACACAGAGCTCCCAGAGAGCAACTCTACCATACCAGTAATGCAAGCAAACTAATGACTTGACTGTGTAGCCCTGAGCACGTGTCTTCAGTACGACACCACATGTAAACTAGGTAGGGTGTAGTTGATTTCTTGCTCAATGGATATTTATCCTAGCTCTAGTAATGTAACTAGTGTAAAACAACCAAAAGTCCAAGTTTTCATTTATCAAATATCACTGATATTTTGCTTTAAAGGTATCAGTGATTTTGAACAATTAATTAATGAGAATAGTTATGTTTAGCATTGTTCACCTATTAGATGTAATTCTTTGACCTCTCACTGCCATAATTCTTACCTGCAATTACTAAACAAACCACTGTGAGACTATTATACAGGGTGAGCCGAAAAACTACAAACCGCCTTCGTTGCCATTTGCCGATATCATAGAAAGGCGCGGATGAAACCATGCAACATTTTTAAAACTACTTTTAAAATGTTGTATGGTTTCATCCGCGCCTTTCTATGATAGCAGCAGATGGCAAGTGCCAAGGACGTGGACAGGAAAAAACACTGCGCAGGCGGTTCGTAGTTTTTTGGCTCACTCTGTAGTTTTCAATTACCACTTAAGTAACTGGACCATATTTGGAAGTCCCTTACTTTCTTGTACCTTACTCCAGAGATAATGGGTAAACCTAAACTAAGCATACTGTGCCTTCATGCATAAAACAAATACAGGTATGGCCTCACAACTGAAGGAAAGTCTTTCAAGACATTGTAAGTTCACAAAATGAACACATACAGTAAATAAAGGTATTCTGATGTACTGTTGGTTCATTCAGCATTATAATTTTACATGCTACACATTTTACACCTAATATCTACATATACACACAAACTTATAATATATATTTACACTGGGTGTTCAACTGTGTATCTTCAGCAGTTTTTTGAACCATATCATTGTGAATTTAGAATTTGTAAGTATATTTTAAAAGGTTGTATGAAAAGCTCTTTCTTTCATTCTTTAATCTTTAGCATATATCACATGAAGTGTCACATCAACCATGGACAGATTTTCATACGTGCAAACTAGGTGCCGCCTAATTTAGCAAGATTATTACATTTCAAATGTCAGTATGTATAGGCAGTCTCAAATTGCTCCCAGAAAATCTATTCATGCTTAGGAGAATCAAACATGATCTATATAGAAAGGAACTTTTTAAACTTATTAATGATACCTACTGTTATTAAGCAATGAATTTATAGTTATTGATACTTTAGTCAAAATAAACATTAAGCAGTTTATCCCTTTACTGGCCCTAATGATCTAAAGCACTCAAGATTGAAATGCTCCAGAATGCATGTGTGTTTAATAGTCACGTTGTGAGAAGGGAACAGCACCTGTCTGAAGCCTGACATATTGCAATCCCTTAGTAAGCATTGTAATTATTATTTTGAGACAAGGCTTCTACATCTTGCACATCCCACTAAGGCTAACAAACATGGAAATGTTACAAATCCTAGCACTGATAGTGACTTCTCACCATTTTCATCTGCAGAAGCAGTAGAGGAGAAAGATGAAGACAATGTTGGTGGAAAATGGATGTTAGATGACTTGGAAAAGTGAAGATGGGGGCATTGGTAATAATCATGCTAAGATTTCGCATATATTACATTTTGTACTCAGTGTATTTATTCCAAACTCATTCGTTCTATATGACCTCATGGAGCCAGGCAACAGCCCTTCATGAAAAACTTGGTGCTTCAGCTTTTACAAACATTTATGTCTTGTAAGTGTAAGGCAGAAAAACTTTTCCCAATGTAACTATATCCCCTAGTCTTTTTCATCATTTAGAGAAAATCTCAGGTTGTGTAAAAATGTGTGCTTTGAGTGGTGAGTAAAAGAGAAAACTTCCATCTGGAAGGGGTAAACAGACAACTTGTAAATGAAGACAGTATGATCTTTCATTATGTTGTGTGGGTGCTTTTGGAGTACACCGGTAGCGAAACCTGCAAGTGTAAAATTACACAAGTTGGCCAATGCATGCCTTAAATATTTAGGAATAAAATCCAAAGACAATTTCACTTGTATCCTTTTAAATTTATTTTGTACGAGTTCTTTTTTTCAAGAGAGGATGCAGTTTCTTCTATAGACAATCAAATTTAAATGCCCATTTAAAATGTGTAGTTTTCCTGACCATGCTGTAATGGCCAAGAAGGCCATTAGTGCATGTTTTAAATGTGAGCAGCAAAGGGTTCAATTTAACTAACTTACCCACCAGTTCCCTTTAATCTGCACAATTGTTACGGTGTATTCTTCACATTAATCATTCCAGTTATGCAAAGCATTTTATTTTTAGAGTGTTGCTTAATCAGGATATGTGGATGTTAAGTTTGTCATTTTTCCCCTATTTTATATACTTCTGGTTTCTCTCTAAAACTTATTTCTTGAGATAAATGCCCATAAAATGTTACAGGAAATATGGCAGTATAAAACAAAACTGAATGTGTCGCTCAATCACAACACCAGTTTTAAGATGAGCAATCTTTAGTAGGACTGAACAGGTAGCCAAGGTCATTAAGATACTGACCCATGAATGGCAGGTCAGCACTTCAAATCCTGGACCATCCTCCTTAACTGGCAAATGCCAGGGAAGTATCCTAAACTTAGGTCTGGAACTTTTGCTTCCCAAATTTCCTTACTCAATCACCATTTCATTTTATGTATTACCAGTGTCCACTGCCTGTGGTGTAGTACGTAAAAAGAATAAACACAACTAATCTATGTGGGTTTTAGGATTTGCGTATTCAGGGGGCAACAGAAAATATTCTATGAGCAGCAGTATATTTTACATTTATATAATGTTAAGTCATTGAACTTTATCCACTAACATTTATTTTCATACCTTGTTTTCCTGCCACTCATAAGCAATGCTTTCAATATGTATTTTATTACTCACCATACAGGAGGATAGGAGACAGTCAAATGTTTACAAAGGAGGTTGTCATATACAATGTGATCTTTTAGTCCCTCCACAGTACTGCAAGTCAACAGTCTTCAGTACACACTCAAAGTGATTGTAGCAAGCTATTCACCAAAAGTACTATCCCTACTGTAACAGGGTTGTGGATGATGGTCAGTGTCAAGACTGTTCTGCCAATGTGCAACTCTATTTTTTCGCCTGAACTGTTTTTTTTAGAGAATGTGGCAAATACACAGGGAAAAAAAATTATACAGCAGCTTCCAAATTCCAGATTACCATTTCGAGATACCATTTACAATTTTTTAAATGTATTTCATGAGACTGGCTCTCTTCATCATGCTTCAAGAAGTGTTAGAACCCAATTATTTCTTTTGAGGTGCTTGCAAAGTCAACAGTGTGTAAATATAATCCAAAAACAATAGATATGAAATCAGCAGTAGTAAATTACACTAATTAAATGATAAAAGAATTAAGGAAACTTTAATCAAAGTGTTTGAGAATAAAATTAAACAGAATGGGGTTCTGAGAGAAGAATGGGATGAGGTGGAACATAAGTAGGAACTGTACTGTGGACTATTATTTAACCACAAAAACAAAAATACTCAAGATTCATAACCCCCCTCCCCTAAGAGGCACAAGACACTAAAGTACTTAATCTCCATTGACAGCTTTTATGTTGTGCACGACACAGGCTAACTAGCAAATGGTATATGTTATGCATATTATCTTGGACAAGGAGCAAGGTGTGCTCCTCTACTGATACATTTTTAATGCATTTGGATATTGATATTATTCAAATAAAACCTTACTTATGGGATGAACTAAAATATAATTGGTAATGAATTCTGCTGTTATTCCCTGGTTTTGTTCCAATAACCTGGTACACGATAAGTTTCTCCACATACCAAGACACTTTCACTTCGCAAACGACAAAACTGAAAACTGAGAAACATTTTTTACCTGTTTAATAATATTCAGTATTAAAATGAAGTTAGGAAGGTGGATGAATTGTTGTATTTGATTTTATGAAGGTCTGAACCACTTACTTTTTAAATGACAAAAATGTTTCACCTGTTGAATAATATAAGTATTAGAAAGGTGAATGAATTATTGTATTTAATATTATGAAGGAATCTAAACTATCAAATATTCACCAATCATATGCTTTAACTTTCAATATAATCTTGACCTTAAAAAAAAATCACATCACCCATACAGCCTGCATTAGGACATTATGAAATCAAACCAGGAAAAAATTCCTCTATAAAATACATCAGACATTTATTAAGTGGATTGTGGAGATTGCAGTAGTAAAATTTATATAGAAGAAGTTACACAAAACAGAATCTAAAATCCAGGCTAAAGGAATATTAAATATAAACGAGGACAAATCTACAACACCCCACATTTTTGGAATAGTGGCCACAACATTCACAGTACTATCACTTTACTCAAAGCCAATGATCAACCCCATGAATGAACTGTATGGAACAAGATTTTCAATGTGAAAAATAGTCGAGTATTGAACTGAAATCCCTAAGAAAGGTACCTAATTAATCCCTTTTTCCAACCGTCACCAGAGTACCATAAGAGAGGATGCAGCAGCAGTTGCAACCTAACTCCAAAAACATGCTTCTAATTAGACAATGTGACATGTAATTTTAGTGAAGTTTGTGCATTTAAACCTGACTCAGTGTAATATTATTGCTCAATACTTCACTTTATTAAGTTTCCACATATGTATATAAACTTGATGTGTTAAAAGTGAAACAATGCATGTTCTATGGGACAAATTTGTCCAATAGGGTTGTCAAACTGCATGTGCATAAGACAAATATGCCCACTAAGGTTCTTAAAGGTTGATACACAAGTGAACACTCATTATGTGAAAAAGAAATCCAAATCATTTCTTTACATTATAAATGCATTTCCAAAACACACAAGATAGCACATTTGTAAAACACGTACCTAATCCTCCAAAAACAGCTTTACATCCATTCATACAGTTTCCAATTAGTAATCAAATAAGATGACTCAAATATTAAATACTTTTGCTCTTAATTAAAAACAGAAGCACTATCAACAGTGAAGTATTCTTCATGATGGTATATCGAGTCACATTTATTGACACTCGCCTTCACTAAATTCACCCAGTCGCTGACAATGAGGACGAATGCCCTCGAAAACGTTTCTGTTCTACACGGCATTTAATTTAGTAAAGGTGAGTGTCAATAAGTGTGAATCAATCTAGCATCACTTTTGCTCTTGTTACATTTAAAATTAGTGATTATTTTCCCCCATATTTATTGTATCTACTTAGCTATCAATGGCTAGTAGAAAACAATGGTTGCTTCAGTCTGCATCTTGCTAAATATGTATTAAATATCACACTACTTTAAAACTCTTCTCTTACATAATAATGATCTGTAGCTATTTATTTCTTATTGCGCTACATCAGCAGTCACTAATTGCCTGCAATAAGGCCAATATTTCTAACTTACATTCACAAGTATCACCTTTATGTATTGCTGTATTCTAATCCTGCATCACTTAAAATGCAGGCAATTGGTGTTGACCACTCTACATCCTATGAACCTTGTAGGTGCATTTATGACTGTGGAGTTTGAATTAAAAGCATGTAGTATATGAGTACTAATGCTAATATTGCATTTAAACTATTAATGAAGCTTACTTTTCCTAAGGATAATTGTCAAGATTTTATCCATTTTAAAAAAAAAACTCATCTGTATTATGTAGTAAGAGATTTATAATCAAATGGACAAGTATTTCATTTGCTAAGTTATTAGCAATGATTATAAATTAGTGAAACTTTTTTAACAAATGAAATTGCGATGCCAGTGGACTTATATTTCATCACGAAGATCATCTAAACAAGTTCTGAGTGAAAACCTAGTAAGTGAAACTAAAGTATAAGCAATCTTATTCACTATTTCAATCAAGTATTTCATAACAAACATTTTTGCTGTTCATATGTATTCAATTTCAAATTAATCATTTTATGCTTCCATGACATCACAGTAAATTTGACGTGATAAGGTCTAGGAACCATGCCATGTGTTTCCTAATCATTTTTCTGATTTTTGTTCCTTACAGTTGGAAACTCAATTCTGAACATTTGCAGACAGTTTTATGTTGCCGACTGTAAAATGACAATTTATAGTATAACACACATTACCATCCATTTTTATTAAAGATCGCAATTAACAATATCTGTTGCTTTTGGACGAGTGCATTATTTACCAATGCTTCTGCAATGTGACAACCTTGTCAATTATAAACTATGGTGCAGGCAATGATGAGGAAATAGTACAGAGCTTATGGGCCATTCCTTTTACTGTATTCGCCCCTTTGCATGCAACTTTGAATGGTTTTATCTCATAGTCAGAAACGTTATTATACAAGATGAGTTGCCTAAACCTTGCACCACATATATCTATAAAATAGAAATTGTAAAACTACCTTTGCAGGCATGAAGGCAAGGGAGGACCTAATTGTGGATGATATAGGCCATTCAAAAATGTAAGCAAATATGATTTTCAACATAAACTTTCTTTTTGTAACAACCCCCATATTTTTGGCACAATTAATAACATGGAAAGTAATATTAAGAATGGTATTTGTTGCATTGCAATAGGTCAATTACACCCAAGAATTTGTAATGTGAAATGGAAGCTAGAGATACAACGAAAGAGAGAAACTCTATTTCCAGTACAATTGATAACAGTAAAAATAACACCAAGAACAGCTTTTGTTGCATTGTAGTATGTCAATCATTGTGATTAACTGCAATATGAAGTTCGTCCTTGAGACTCAATGACACAGATGAGCCTCAGAGTATGCAACTGATGTGCATTTCATTGTATCTCAAGCATCAGCTCCACGTTGCAATTCCTCAGGATGTAATGACCTATTACAATGCAACAAACACCATTCTTGATGTTATTTACCATGTTATTCGATTGCCTCAAACCTCATAAATCTTATTCACAAAATAGAATGTTGAAGAAATGAATAGCAAATGTCTGTTTTTGAATTACTGATATGAAATATACAGGGTGAGCCAAAAGACTCCGAACCGCCTGCACGGTGTTTTTTCTGTCTGCATCCTCAGTACTCATTGCTGTCTGCTGCTATCATAGAAAAGTGCGGATGAAACCATACAACATTTTTAAAACTACTTTTAAAGGCTTTACTTACCAACTTTATGAAAGGAAATGCTGAAACTGGCCACCATCGTTGTCCATACATTTTTGGCACCTCTTTAGGAAACTATTCATCATGGAATTTTTTGGGGGAATTTTCTAAATGATGAGTGATGTCATCTAATGTTTCTTAGGTAAGAACCGAATGCAGTCTTTTAGATTTCTTAGCCTGAACACTAACTGTGGCCTGAAATTTACTGTAAAGTTCATGGACACCTTTACACCTGGAAATCTTTCTGCAAATCGTATTTTCACTTCACGAGCTGACCAAGTTAACACACACGAATCATAAATAAATACATGCTGTGTAGTAGAAAACATATACTGAGCCATAATGTACTTTGTGACTAAGTACAGGACAAAATAATAAATAACTCATAACTGAACTACGTCACATCACTGGCAAATCAAAACTGCACTTCACACTGCACAGCAAAACCATAACAGCGCGACTTTGTTTATACGAGCAGTGTGTTATCATGTTTTTATCATATTTCCACATGCCCAGTGGAAAAACACAGCACAGCCGGTAATATTGTTCATAAAATACTCCTCCGGGGTAACTTAAAACAAAGTGTATAAGACAAACCCACATACCCTGGAAGAATTAAAACAAAATATTTGCCAGGAAATTTCTCAACGTGAACTATAGCGAGTGATGGATAGTTTCCTAAAGAGGTGCCAAAAACATATGAACAATGATGGTGGCCAGTTTCCTTTCGTAAAGTTGGCAAGTAAAGCCATTAAAAGTAGTTTTAAAAATGTTGTATAGTTTCATCCGCGCCTTTCTATGATAGCGCCGATGAATTCCTACATTTATTTTAGAAGTATTTGTGATGCAAGTTTTAGGCGACTCACCTGGTATATCTGTGGGTAATATGATAACTGTGTTTTCTTATGGTAGTAGTTTACCCAGCACATCAGATGGAACAGCCATGTCAGTGTTGCCAAGCCACACGTTCCATGTACACAATTCTTCATAGCATTTGCTAGTTACCCATGTATTGTGTGGTGCAAAGGAAATAAGTTAAAAGGGAAAGCAAAGGCCAATAATGACTAGCTAAGAGCGAAATATTGTGCAGTTAGAGCTGTAAAAATTGTATCTCCACACATAGAAAAACAAATGAGTGCTACTGTGCATCTCTCTTAACATGCTGTAATGCTGATGTAATAAGGCCTGTATTATTTTCTCAACATTGGTTGCATAGCTTATAGCACTAAAAGCTGTTTTTACCTGACTTGGTTTTTTCCACTGTACTGAAGATTTTCTCCCAGCAACATGTAGCATGGATTCCTGGGCCTCGTCACCTCTTCTTCATACTGTATGATTATCATTGTTTTGATTTGTTATTTCACCTTGGTATACATTTTTTTACAAGAAATACAAGCTGTACATTATCCTATATGCCATAATTCCAAAGATGCCTACTTATGTATTAATGACCAGTTATTGCTTGTGTGGTATGCCACAAAAGTACAAAAGAAAACAATTACAATGAAGTTGTTTTATACTTAAACCATCTGCCTTATTGCAGAACTGCATGCACATGGAGCTGTTTGTCTCTTATTAAACGTTATAAGCTTCAAAAGGAAAGTAAATTTATATTTTCTTTAGAAGTGTTTGAAAGTGGCCCTAATATGGTTTACTAGTACTCAACTTATAGAACACTGTTCTAAAGATTTCTAGGCCCCATTTAATTCACAAAAAAATACACACAGTGCTTTAGAACTACATTATGTTAGGGAGAAGTCTTTTATTGTGCAGTAAGGAGTATTACAGTAAAGTTGTTCTTTGCTACTTAGTCTTTCATTCAATTTTGTGATTATAATTTCCCTGTAATAAAACTATTGTGTGTAAAACTGCCAGATATCCTGAGAAGTAACACAGAAATTACAATAAATTGAGGGAAATAACACACTCAAGTTCATTATTCCCTTTATATCTACTTGGAACATTTGGTCAATTGTTTCCACAACAATGGACAGATAGTGGTAGGAAAAGGGATAAAAATAAATTGTGTTAGATTTGCTGAGGGTATGAATTGCTAGCAAAAATGGGAAATAACTTAAGGAACATGCTAATGGAGCTAACAAGAGTACTAGAAGAACATTAATGGAAAACATAAAATATGGTAGAATGAAGGAGCTGCCCTTGTGCAGAAACTATTACTGATCCCCATTTCCAGGATTTAGTCCATGTATGCTCTTTCCACTTACTCTTTGATATAAACACGTAATAGAAAATATTTTGGAAAGGTCAATGTCCCCCCCCCTGAAGAAATTGTATAAACTGTATACTTCAATAAGATACACATTTTTACTCTTAACAAGTTTTTCTCTACTTTATGCTTTAGAAAAGCAAAAGAAAATTCTTGCTATACATTTTATATGTTCTGAGCTTCCAGTGAAATCTTAACATCAAATTGTTGCGTCAAATGCAACACTTCCTAGGTAACAAGCACTATGGCATAGTGGACTAAAAGGTGGGTCATCTAGCATCATCATTATCTAACATGTGCTCAAATACTGCAACAAGCTATAATCGACACAACCTTAGAACCGTACTTGATGTAACAAAAGAGTCTGTATCCCTCTGCATTAGCCTCATGTTCATATCAACTGTGAGGAAGAAGCAAAGAAATGCCACATGGAATCATATTTCATGTTTATACTCCAATAGACCAGTGTACTGTTCGAATAATGATAAACACAGAAATGAAAGCCAAGTTGAAATTAAATACACAGTAATTAAAATAAAATTCAAGTCAGAATCTCTAGCTGCATCACTATTGGGAAGCAGTATTAAACACAATATATCCTCTCCGCCAATTATATTCACTTTATTTCTCCTCATAAATTTAAGTTCCATTTCTAGCAATAATTTATGAAAGGTGGATCACTTAAAAGAAGAGAACATATGATCATTGCTGACAGGATTAAAGACTGGCTAATGTTGGCAGTTCATTATTAAAGAAAAACTCGCACACTTTCCTACGAATAGCACATTTGGTATATCATCAGCTTTCTCTAATTCTGGTTTATGTCTATTTCTTTTCTTCCTTGGAGTTTGCAATACTTCCTTTTCCTTTAGTGCTTTACGCACACATGCAAGGTTCCACTCGGAATCAATAGTATAATTTGCAGTTAGTTTGCAATGATATTCACCATGACAGTTGGATTCTCTTGCATTAGTTTATTAAAAATATTCATTTCTTGCTGCTTTTAACACCTTGCCTTTAGAATGCTTCACTATTTCACCTTTATTGTCACTCACCGAGCTATCAGCACTTAAAGATGCAGCCATGTTTATTGCACTGACTCTTATCATATGGATGCAGAAGAGGAGTGAACGACATCACACAGAATTAAAAGGAAGCTACAATCTTCTTTTGTTTTATAATTTTCACATCATTTACTATTTAATATTATTAAAAAGTTTCAAACTATGTTTGCTCAACATAATTTTTTGAAAATCCAGAGATAATCATGCATATTTAAGGTATTATATGTTATGATCTATTGGTTTCCTGCATATTGTGGGCTAGTTAATGATGTGTGTTTACATCAAGTTGGGTTCTAAGGTGAAGCGACTATAGGTAATAGAATTTTCCCAAGGAAAAGTAAACAAATATATCTTTATCTTTTCTTCATTTGTTTCTAGAATCACTAGAACATAAATACAATTCACTCTGGACAACATGAACAACAGAAAGTAAATATCTGACATAAAACAAATGATGAGATCCAAAAAGCATCATTTTGTACATTCAAATAACAGTCATTTTATTTCACAAACGCAAAATCGTTTGTACATTTAGAATAGCTCTGGAATGCTTCAGGTTACCTACATCTTACACGTCTTTTATTATGAGTTCTTAAGTTAAATGCTGCATTTACATCCTATCACTAGATGCAAAGATCTCTCTTGTTCCAGCAATATAATGCAATTTTCCTGTACAGGAAAAAAACGTATTTGAAAAAGAAAGCTATTTACCTTTTATCAATATCACCAAAATATAACATCAGACAATGCAAAATTAACAAATCTTTCCCATCTCTTTATGTACTTTAATCTATTAGTAGTTAATGCTTCCATTATTGACTCTCTGAACACCATATTAATCAACCAAGAATGATTTAGTTGAGATGTAATATATTAGTAAATATTATAAAAAATGGGAACTGGCATCTAAATTTGTACCCTCTCAAATGTCTACCGCTAACCAGAAAATACTCCAAAAAGATGTTACACTAAAACTTTCATTGCAGTCAGTTAGTCTTCTTTGTGCCTTTGCCTCCGATGATTTTCCTTCGTTGTGCAAACATGTGAAGGTACATCTGAGGAAACACTGTAGAGCAAAATAAAAATATTACATGTAGCATTTTCGTTGTATTGATGTACACTAAAATATTAGCAGAGAAGAGAGGAAATATTGGTTTTCTTGGGGGGGGGGGGGCCCTTAGGTTTGCAACTAAAATGTGCAGGTGGGGGTCATGCTCTATTGAAAAAAACATATTACTGAGATATACAGATTTATCTTGGTGCCTTCAAAGAGAAATTACAAGGCGATTCATCTGAAAAAGCATATTAAGGCTGGTTCAGAATTGGCTGAATTGGAAGCAGTGAAAAAATATCAATTGGTGGGTTACACACAAATTACCCCAATTGTAAAACCAACTTTCCATTTTGCTATCGATAAGGTCATTGATATGCATTCTTGTTCTTGTTACTGGGATATTATGAACTACAAATTTTGTAAGCTTTTTTCTCTTTCTAGTTTCCGTTCTTGGACAGGAGTGCAAAAATGAGACACATTTCAAGATTTTGAGGAACACAGCATAACATGAAAATTAGCAGTGTTTCACCTTTTATAAATTAATAGATTGTTTTATTATACAGCTTTATGATACATTATGGAATTAGACAGCACCAAGGAGAACATATTACAGTAAAATACATAATAAAGACAAGAATTAGAGGCAAACCTAGTAAATATTTCACAAATATTTAAAAAAATACTGAATGTTGTTTCTGCGACAAAAATTACAAAGACCAAAACTGTTTCCTTTACTGATATATGGATTTATTACTGGAAAGACAGACCCTTCGTTTGGACATGTGGCCAGCATAACAGGAATTTTCTTGGCACTGGTAAGCACACTGTTTGCCAGCGGAATCAGATATTCATAGCCCTTAAATTCAAGTGTATAGATTTCTCATGAAAATTATAATGACATTATCACATACTTCATCACAGTTGTTGGAAATGATGTCTTTATGCCACCATACATCTCTCACCTTTTAAGACAATGTGTATTAGCTCTCATTAATTCTTCATGGCGGTGTAAAAAAAAACATACTTTATCCATAAAAAAAATTAAATGTGGATCAATAGAGTGATCATTAACATTATCCAACACACAATTGCAGAAATTAACTCTACTCACATTAATGCGTGGTTACAATTCATGAACTATAATTATCTGAGGGTTTTAACTTTAAAAGTTTAGTGACATTCCAAGTTGAGGTTTGCAAAATTCATAATTACTGTGCAAACTTTCTCAGATTTATTTGGACTTTTGTTTTAAACTTTCTTTGTCATCGAGTTTTTCTTCTGTAAATACACAGCTTTTGGTTTCTTATCAAGAGTAGACCCTGTTTCCCTATCTATTCACAAAATCATGAACTGTTTGTGAGGTGCATGAATAGCAAGGAAGCTTCTATAAATCGCCATCTCACTTCTCTACAGCAGTTTGCTGTAACAAAGGAATCGTACACGAAGGTAGAGGGGAAACAGAACCGGTTAGAAACAGTGCCAGGCAAGAAATTCCCTGTAATATGGTCTTGTACCCAATGAAAGCTCTGCGGTTAAATAACAATTTGCATGATGGAAAGTGGAATCAGATTTGAAAAATTCAAGGCCAAGCTCAGGACTTCAACCATGGATTTTTGGATTATCTTGCCATGTTCTACTTGTAAACTACTATACTTATGCATCTAAATGCACAAGAAACATTTCATTCATGTGATTCACGTACCTTACACAATCTCATACACCTCAACGTTCAATGTACTTCTAATTTCAGAGCTTCTAATATGTGATGTTTGGTCAGAATATATCTCCAAAATGACATTTTAGATAAGACTATGACTACATAGTGAGGCAGTATTTTAATACCTGAATAATTTCAATTGTATTATATAATAGGTAAATTCAATAACAGCCCGCCTTGAAACAATATGTATGTAATAATTATTTAAAATGTATGTAACAGTCATTGCAAATGCTTATTTTTATTGTAAACATGTTTAATAATGTTATGTGAATACATTATATGCCTTAATAATGCAAGAGCTGTGAGAATAATAAGTTTTAAGTTGCTAACAATGAGGTAATAATGAGTTTTAGAGTTTGAAAATTACTAGTCATGATTAGAGCAACGATAATGTAATGTCTGTGACAGTTTAAAATTAGCCAATCACCAGCAAGGAAAAACCTTTAAGTAAAATGCAGATATTTTATTGGACTAAAATTAGCCAATCAGAGACTTGAAATGCCGAAGCATATGGGTTTTGACCGTTGAAAGTTGCTCAGTTGCTGGAAAGCCTTGGTAGTGAACAGATGGAAGATGTGTTCTCTACAGAAATATTACGTGTGAATAGTAAAATATGTATCTGCGCTAAGTGGAAGTATTAAAGATTCTCACAGTTCTTAAAAAGTGTAGTGCCTTTATAAAAATGTGCAAGGATTAATAAAAGAAGTGAATATAAAAAGTTAAATTCTGTGATGTATACATTCTTGTTGCACCACGCCTTGACTAAGATACATGACTCTACAAACGTTACTGATGCAGCCGAGGCAAATTCAAACATAAATAATATATAGAAGCAGTTTTAATAACAAAGTTAAATATTATAGTGTAAAACTTGGAGTGTAACAACAAAATTACATCTTAAAATCAGCTTCTCGTACATAGCAGCATATTACATAATAACAGTAACTATTACGTAATCAACAAATTCAAACCGATGCCCAAAGCGTGTTGCAAACTCCTTAAAGCAACTAATATTTACGTAAATAAAATTACATCACTAAACAACTACTTCAATAGACGTCTTAGAGCACAGTAATTTAACAGTTTCTTATACTGCTGTAACAAAAGTATACTGAGAATCAAGTTTCCACATATTATGGACTTGTATGTCTATTTTTAACATAAATGTGCACTAAGTAGAATACCTCTTCAGAGACAAAAATGTTACAAAACCCAAAGATTAGAGGAAAAAGTTACTGAGCAAACCTGTGTTCTAAGGCAATGATACATATTTTAACCAGCTATATAAAGCCTTAAGTACACGAACGTAACTAAACAACATGATAATTCCATGTGTATTTGCACCAGATTTCTGGTTCTTAAATTAAAATAAGATTGAAAAGGTGAAGAAAATAAAAACATTTGTCTCAAAACAGCATTTTTGGAAATATGTTCCGAGTGGACACAAGAGAATTAACTTATTAGGGTTAATTTATGTCTAGTAACTATTCTTTCACCCTGGCTAGAATCAGATTTTAAAAATTCAACGCCACAGCCAAGACTCAAACCATATATTTTTGACTTATTCTGCCAGAACTACCACTGAACAATAGTTATCTCTGCCTCCAAATGTACATGGAATTTCTCTCATATGATTCAAGTAATCAGCCCACCTTCATGGCACTTCCTCTCCCCATTTTCCTTGCAGGACTCTCGAGCTGCCCTGACTATGGTACATATAAGAACAAATCAAGATATACTTACATGGTATATACAAGAACATCATAAACAATAAGAAGTAATGATAGCTGAATGTTGCATTCAGTCTGTTTGGCATTTCAAGACTCCACATCTTCTTGTTGGCTACATATGCTTGAGCTGCATAAAAGCACAACAGCTCACCCGTTACGCCAACTGGGTACAGTGCAATGAAAAATGTGTACCTACGGAAGAAATTAACATAAATATACATACTGCTTTGTGATTTTATTTCCTCATAATGCATCACATGCAAAATACAGAAAAGACTAAAATATTCCACAGGCATGTCTTAATTTTAAGTATAACATTTCAAAGTATTAATATGAGAGAAGATATGTGCGAACACACAAACACGCATACATACAGAGAATTTTTTTCCCCCTCCACATGAGCACTTAGTAAAATCTTGATACCGAGTTTTTGTGTGGGATAACATACTTCCTCTACCTACTATAGGCAAATGGAAGAGAAAGTGTATTAAAAAAACTGATTTGTTAATTCCCATTACTTTTTCTATCTACTCTTCTATAAACTAGTCTTAATAAAGCTTATTCTCCTATCTACTTCTTTTAATCAAGTTAAATGTATGAAGATATTTTCATTAAACATTTCATTGTAAGTACAAGAGGTATACAGGAGACTTAAGCAATGGTCAAATCTTTAAAAAGGGGTTGCTATGTGAAAGTTTTGAATGACCACGAGAAAACAAATGTAGCCACTTAGCGCTTGAAAAAGCATGTAAAGTATAATTCAAATCAACAACAAATATATCTTAGAAATAGTAAATGCCACAAAAAATTTGACAAATTGAATGTTTTAACAAGATCCACATTTTTTGTGACAAGTTTTTGTATCTCTCTTACAATTTAGTACTCTTATTTAGCATACTATTTTATTTATAACCCCAACAAAGTACAAACAACATAACAAACCATAATATATTTAAAAGAAAATCTAGCACTACTGTGCCATGGCTCTCCCATACCTTAACCCCAGGTTGTATGTATGGTACAGAGCCTCTACAATACATCACTATTACCACAACTATGTATACACCTCCTTTAAACTTCTCATCCACTTATCCCTACTTTTCCTACAAAATCCCCCTTCTTATTAATGTTCCCTATGCTCACATGTGCCAATGTTTTAACTGCTAATGCACCTTGTGGTAATTTATGCCATTTTTCACCCCAGACACTGTTTCTCCAGATCTTTACTATTTCACACTCTATTAAACATGGGAAGTATTCATCTAATTTCCTACACAAAATACATCTTTCTTTCTGCAAAGTTTTCCTTAATCCTTTTGTGAATAATGCCCTAGTATGCATCCCACAGACCTCTCTGTCATCCTTGGTGTAATGGTTACTACACTATCCTCCAGTTCCTGAGGTCAGAGGGGTTCAGACCGGAGGGCGATGAATTTTTTTGGGTGTAAAAATCCTTAGCATGGCTTCCTTCGGAAGGGAAGTAAAGACGGCAGACCTGTGTCGTATATTTATGGCATGTAAAAGAACCTCAAGCCTGATATAGAGGCTTCTGAACAAAATTACTGGTCTTTCATGCCCAATAGAGAATGGGACACTAAGGGCCACAGCAGTTAAAGAGCATCCATAAATAATACTCAATTTAATTTAAACACAGACCTCTACTTCCAAACTGATCACTGTTATCTATATATTTCTCCTGTTGTCAATTTCTTTTTATATTTTAAACAAATTTAAAGAACTTTTGTTCTCAGACCTTGCCCAAATCTCCTGCTTCTCTATGTCTTTCACTCTCTGTCTTACTCCTTCCCAAAATCCACTGACATTGCTTTTTCCCTGTTGCCAAACACCCCCCATTCCAATCTCCTCTAGCAGTTTTCTTATCTTTCCATACCAACTCTCTCTCTTCCCATTCCATCTCTTTGATACCTCAGGCATTCTTTTATTATATTGCTGCCCTTCAGTTTTAGACAGCTGTACTAATATTTCAAAATTCTTTCCACTATTATACCTTTCCTTCCTACTCTTCCTAGTTCTATCAAACTTACTCACTCCTCTTGGTAAATCCAGGACTTCCGTCTGTGTCTTATGGCTCACCCTTTATATAAAAGAATTAAGAGGACTTTATTACAGCTATTCCCAGTAAATTCAAGACACACATTTGCCATGTAAATATGTTAAATAGATGGTATTTGAATCTAAATCATTAGAGCCATTTTAGAGTTTGAGAAAATAAAACTATTGAACATTTTCCATGTTAGGGTAGGGTGGGGGATTTTCTTGACAATACATATAAAAAAAATTTATGATTGCTACCTTCACATGACTTTCACTACTCACCATCATTTATTTTTATGTATATAGCTTCTAGAAACCATTCATACGAAAGCTTATTTTTCTGTCTACTGAGATAAACCTTTATAGAAATAGTTTCATCACACATTTCATTGTAGGAAGATGGGATAAAGGAAATCAAATCGATAGATGTTTAAAATCAGGATGCTATATGCTGGTCTTAAAATTCCACTCTTTCCATGGCATCACAAGAAACAATTGAATAACAACAGGATCTTAAAAAATGACCAAGTATTGAAAAATTCAAAGCAATAATAAGGGATATCTCAGAAATTGCTGATGCCATAAAAATGTTAAAATAAAACTCATCTTTGACTCTACTACTGCCTTGTATAATCTATCTAGATATCTCTTACAATTTAAAAGTTATACAAAATCATTCTGACCACCTCTGTGGTAGTTGAGTGGTCAGCATTCTGGCTTCTCAACCTAGAGGTCCCGGGTTCGATTCCCAGTTGGGGCACGGAAATTCTCTTTATTAAGAATCATTCCCTACCCTCCATAGAGTCTGGTAGTACAAAAGTGGGAGTGAATGTGAGTGTGTCCAATGTAAAAGTTAATTAAAAACTAATGTTTTAAAGCCCCAATAATGGCCACAGAAGTTAATGAAATTAAAGGAGGCTCTACAAATGAAACAATTAAAAAAATTAAAATATTATTCTCAATGTAGAGGATTTCACAAGCCATTCGCAGGCAATTGAACATATACATTTTATTTGTCATACAAATATCCTAAACATGTGGTATTTTAATCAAAATCATTAAGAGCCATTTTTGAGAAAATAAAAAAATAACAAAAACGTTTCCATATAAAGAATAACGTTTCCATATAGATGTGGGAGGATTTTTACTGAAAATTTTTATGTTGCATCCTTGGAAGATGCTGAACTTAACACTAAATTTGATTAGTTATTTTGGAGTAAAGCTGGAATTATGATGAACTTAACATAACATGAAGACTTAACACGACATAATGTGAAAGTCTAACACATTGTATTAAATGGAGCTATTTAGGGTTGACTTAACGTGACTTAACTTAGCACACTTAGAGTTTGGCAGTGTCAAACTTTTCCTTCCCATTATGTCAAGTTTGATGTCACATGGGAAGTGGTGGTGGTGGTGGTGGTGGTCGTCATCGTGGTCGTCGTCGTGGTGGTGGTGGTGGTGGTAGTGGTGGTGGTAGTAGTAGTAGTAGTAGTAGTAGTAGTAATTAAAAAAAACACCCACTCACACCTTTTTCTAAAAATGCACATATTGAATTTTTGGGCAGAATGCAGCACTTCTTTTACTGACCAGAGGTAAGCAGTAAAGGAAGTAAATAATGAGACCCAGGGACATATTATGGAATGCAGGACAATGCCTTTCGCACACAGCAGTTAACCTGCTGAATGAAGAATGTAATTAAAATCATTTTAGAACTCCCTAATTAATAGCAATTTGCAACATTAACATTTATTATTTAACTTTTCCTTGCACTAATTATTAAAACTGAGTGCAGTTTTAATTAAAGGCATTCACGCTTCCACTTTCAGTAGTTGCATTAGCATGCTTAAACTTGGGAATTCTGTGCATTTTAAATAACTACATAATGTAAGGAACTAGAATACCTTTGTTTATACTTACCGGCACCATAATAAAAGATATGGCACGGCTCCTAAGAGATTGAGAGCATAATAGAGATATCTTATTATCTCAGTAATGGACCATGCCAAGAGAGCAAGTGGCAGGCCTGGACTAGCAGGGCCTGTAGGGGTTGGCAACAATACCCCACATACTACGATCACCCTCGAGAAAACTTGGAATGTAGTTATCACAACATTAGATGGCACTATGTTGGTGGCAGCATGTAGAATCTATAATCAAATTAAAAACATGCATCAAATACAGGGAATTGGTAAGAGTTACTGTGAGAAGTCTAGCAAATCCATACAAGCCTCATTTAATAGCATATGTGACTATCACATGAACTGTTTTTATCATTGTTTTATGGCTAACTGATGAGAATTTGAATTGTTACAATGGTTGACATGGTCTTTCAAAAATTGTTACACATAATTAATACAAATGTACATTACATGTTCTCAAAATATTGCCATTATCTAGTTGGCTTACCCATTGTTGCACAGGTAGCTTTTTTAAACTGAGATGACTAATTAATTAATTAATTCCATTTATCCACCTGTTCTTTATGAAATTATTGTACAATGATCCGGAGGATTTTTATGGTTAATCCTCCCCTTTATCTCTTATAATTGTAGTTTTGTATAGCCCCAGCTAATAACAGTTGAAAAATCCCCTGATATTCATTTAAAAGCATGTGAAACATCAGCAGAACATCTGACTTCCTTAACCTCCCACCAACAGCCTCCCTTTGGCAGTGGAACAATCATTGGTCAAAATGGTCAAGTATCTTATTAGATAGTTACAGCATGCGAAATTTTGAAACAATGTGCTTTCTCTTTGATCCCATTAGTAATTTAATAACATAAAAACCACACAGTTTCAATTAAAGCAGAAATCCTTAACATATACAATGGAATAGAGGTGAAGTTGGTGAATGTTTAGATTCCCCACTTCCAGGGCACCAAGTCAACCTCTTTGGAAAAGACACATACTGTGCAACCTCGAGAAAAATAATCTTCTCAGATGTTAATTCTAAAATATAAGTTCAGTGATTCCTAATGTAGCAATTTTCTCTTTATGCAATTATTTAGTGTGCCCTGATTACAACATAAGTGCAAAGCAAACGAGGCAAACATTTCTTACATGAGGGTTATCAGAGGGTTTTGACAGCCAGAAACTTCAGTGCATACATCTATAGAATTAGAATACAGGTTATTCAGAAGTTCTGACACTGTTTAGTTACACACAACTCCGCAGTATTTGATAAAATGGCAATTAAAGAAGTGAATATAACATAGGATTTGTACTATTATAAACAGGATCAATTGTCACTTTTTAAGCTATGTCTTCTGTTTGCTTAAGTGTTACACCTGACCATCAATGTATACTGCTTGGAATAAAATGCAACTAGCTTTTATTTTTACATGCATTCACTGTGCAGTACAGAAACTAACCGGCTTTTGTTTTACATGCATTCTCTGTGGAGTGAATCAATTGTTTTCTACTTCATGGCATTCTCAACAAAGGCTTAGTATGTCCTTTTAGTCTTTCAGTAATTTATGAATTAGGTGTTTTATAGCCCATTCCTACCAGAAGAACAGGGCTCTTCAATGTGAAAGCATTACAAATTTGATTCAGTGATTTTTGAGATTTAAAAGGAAAAAGAAAGAAAAAAGAGAAGAAGAAAAAAAACACATGCACACACACATTTTTTCTCTTTGTAATATTAGTATAGATAAATAGAATAACTTCTTCACAGTAATTTTAAACTTGTCAACATTTAATTGGTGGGGTAGATAATTATATTGTCTTATATCTTCCCACTGAAGCTTCCTTTGGTTATGGTCTTTGTCAAGTTTCTGTATATTGCATAATATTCAGGTTTAATTGTTGTTTTAATTAAAACCTACTAACACTTTGTTCTCGGCAGAACAGAATGAAGTTCAACTCTTCTGGATGCCACAACACTTTGGCATTAAGGGAAATGAAAAAGTTGATGAACCAGCACAGGAAGGGACAGCTCCCCAGTTTACCAGAACAGAACTGGCTCTAGGAACACCTTAGTACTTAGTAAGAGGCTATTAAAAACTGGTCAAACGTAAAGCATTGTGGTACCTGGCTTAAAACACCAAGAAAAAAGATATGATAAATTATTTGAGAACCATGCAAGAAAAGAGCTGAAAATTGCTTAAATGCAACAGATTTCAGCTGAGAACAATTATATTTTCTTTACAAGACATGCTCCTGTTAAGAAAGAATCTAAATACAATTTGATTGCTTCAGAGTAACTTATATTGCAGATTATGTAAGAAAGGAACTGAAAGAGCCCACCACATTATATGCTTCCGTCAGGCCTTAGCTCACAGAAGATATAATTTTACTTTGGGGAAAATATTTTACTACCAGAAGATTTTGAATCAATATCATGAAATGGTATTCCTTGGTAAAGGATACAGGCACATAATGAATTGGTATTAAAATGATAGAGGTAACACAATAATCCCATAAGCTGAAGTGCAACCGGAGTAAACGGAGGAAAACTGTATCGAAACAGACAACACTCTTTGTTACCTACAGAATGGAAGGGGTAATGCTCATCATCTTAGGAGGTGAATGTACAAAGACAAATTAAAATAGCATTTGCAAATGTTGTCAGCAGGGGGAAGAAAGAAAAAAAAGCTTTGTGCAATTTTCATTGCATTATAATTCATGTAGAATAATTAAGGCAACTCTCATTAAAGTGTATGATAGAACAGTGTTTTCATTTTCTCCCTTAAGTGCCTCATTTTGCCAAAATTAAGGATTTTATTTTTTATAAATTTTAGTTTATGCCAAAGTTGTGATGTTACAACAACAGCCTGATTAACTGACCATACATATGCTTCACACAATTATGGTTATCTCTCACCCACTCACTATCAAACTTTCGTGCAAAGAGTGATTCCAACAGTGTACTTTCTCTACTGACTTTTCTACAAACTACTCTAACATATGCTTCTTCTTTCTAATTCTTGTTAATTCGGATAAATTTTCTTTACACATTTCATTGTAGGTATAAGAAGGATACAGTATGCTAAAGTGGTAGATTTTTAAAAGGCAGGTCACTACATGATGCTCTCTGTATGACCATGAGAAAAAACAATGTGACTACCCACTTGAAAAATGCATAAGATTTGAAAATTCAAACCAATAAGACTATCTCGGATATGGTTACCACAACAGAAATCCTAGACATAAATTGTATGCTTTAATGAGATCTACATTTTTACTTTCTCTACTACGTATAGTAAGCAGGGGAAGTATTGTATTCCACCCAAAAATTCAATACCAAGATTTCACGGAAATACATGTTTTGAGACCCCCTGAATCCAAAAAAAGCATTTTTGGAAACATGTCCGTGTGTGTGTCTGAATTTTCTGGGAATGTCTCCAAAAGTATTCTTCATTGTGAACGACTTTTGCATAACTGGTAAACCATAAGAGATAGACAAAAGTTTACTACACTAAAAATGTAGATCGCGTTAAAATACACAATTTATGTCATATACATTTTTTTTGTTGAGTGTACCATTTTCAAGATATTGCTTGTTATTTCCTAAAATTTTTCAATACTTATTTTCTCAAATGGGAATTCGTTATTCATTTTTTTGTCTTGGATATGCAAAGAGTATTAATCTGTGGAAAAGGGAATAGTGCTGCACCTAGCAACCAGCTATTAAGAGATATGTATGTGCTTAAAGGCTACTGTTTTTCTATATTGCCCTTGTAAATATATATTCCCCTTACATCTACAAGAAAATTAGCAATAAGATAGAGTCTGCAAATGTTTATCTCCATTAACATGAAGTAGATGGAGAATAAGCGTTTGTAAAAATAGTTCGTACAAGAGTAGAGAAAGTCATGTGAGTGTAACACATCAGATTTTTTTCTGTGGTAAGACTTTGTCAATCTCTTATTGTTTAATTATGCAAAAATATTCAGAATGAAGAGGACTTTACCGGCTATTTCCACAAAATTCAAGATCTAGATTTTGTTTTTCATGCAAATATCTTAAACACATGATATTTTCATCAAAATCATTTTGAGAAAATAAAAAATAAAGAAACCTTTTACATATAAAGGCTAGTTGGGATGGGGGAATTTTCTTTTCACATCATTGAAAGATGCTGAACTTAAATATCAAGTTTGGTATTTAACCCATCTTTCCTTTTTGAGTTATGCTGTTCAAACACACACATGGGTCTTTTTTTCTAAAACGTTTTTTTATTTATTCAGGAGACCTCAAAACATATATTTACGGAAAATCTCAGTATCAAGTTTTTTTAATGAAGTGCAATATTTCCCCTACTTACTATAGGTAATTAGTTGAGAAAGTAATTGAAGTACTTATAAATCTTCAGCTGTTATTTATTTTGGGGTATATTTGTTACTGCAAAGCATTACCTTATATTTGTCTACATATTTACATACATGAAACAATTCAAGAAGTACTACTAGTATGAAGTTGAAATTTGGTTGATAAATAAAGAATTTGACAAAACTCTGTTGACACATTTCAAGGTTGATTGAAGCCTGTACAAATTAAAGGTGCTTTAACCGAGCAAGGTGGTGCTAAGGTAACGTGTGAGACTCACTTTCAGGAGGTCCCGGTTCAATCCCCAATGGCCACCCACTCAGACTTGGTTTTGTTTGTAGTTTTCCCTTGTCACTAGGCGAATGCTGGGATGGTTTTTCTAATACCGCAATTTTTCCAGTACCTGATTCCCCATTATTTAATTTCATATCACCTTTTGGGATACGGGGCTTGACTGGGTAGTTTGGTGGTGTGCGGTGCATGATGGATATGCGCTCTGTGATTTTCTTCCTCCTCTGGTATGGAACCAAGGTAGTTCAGACCTGTTCATCAGGAGAAGTGCTGGCAGGAATGTTTCCATCTGTGAACTTTACAGACCCAGCAATACCTACACCTGCTCCTACATGGTCCAGGAAACCACCCTTCGGATCCTTCATCACATCTCTTCCTTCTGGAGGTTGCATGTGGCACAATAGGCCTCTGGCTGCAGTGCTTAAACCCTCCTTTGCCCTTGCGAGAAGAAAACAGTGCTTTATATGGAAAGCATTCTTCAGAATGTAAAAAGCAAACATTGCAAATACATCTAAAGTGTATATTTAGGGAACCTATTTCAGGTTTGGAAAACCAATTTTATATTGTGACATGACAGAATGAATCAATATAGGAAAGATGTGAACCTCATTTACACAGATTTTCCAAGCAACTAAGTTACACCTAACAATCCACACTTATTTTCCCATTATGCTATAATCTATTGTTGCAACTTTCTTGCGAGTATGAAGCTTTTTCTTTTCTTCTGGTTGTAGCATGAAGTATTATTTTACATCTTTAAAACAAGAGGTTCTGGAATAGTTTTAATAATTTAGTCAGAAGAATATTCAACTTCTTAACATTGGATATTGCACTAGAACTGTAAACTCATCAAGCTGTTATGAAAGCACTTTATTCCATTGTATGCAAGTATATGTTAATATTTATTTCTCACACTGTCAAAACTGCTCAGTCATTAATGCTGCCTGGCTTCAGAGGAGTACACAAATGAAAAACTTCATATAAACCTTGCAACTTTAACCTAAGGCATGCAGTTCTTATTTGATGACTTTTTAATATAATTCTTGGGCATGCAAAATATGAACAATTCTCATTAATTATCGTTTCATCTTTCAAAGAGGCTGTGTGTAGGATAAGTTAAATACTGAATCACATTTGAAAAATTCAGTGATAGGGCTCAATCCAAGTATCTTCAGCTTTCCATGCGAAGATACTATGAAAATTTCCCTCCCAAAAGTGAACTGGACTTCTTTCAAACAGATACATGCATCCCATTGAACCTCAAGGGCGATTTAAATTACTCTGAGATATTGTGCTCTAAAGGCGACCTGTAATGCTGCAAATACTTTCAATTTTGGGCTTTTAGTTAACCACGCCATTAGCATTAATTACTCTATTTGCTACTAACCTATAGTAGTAGAGGAAGAATTGCACACCCAAAAATCTGATACTGAAATTTCACAAGAAATACAAATTAAGGCTCTCTTAATCACAGAACACCATTTTTAGAAAAGGGTGCACGTGAGTGTGTACATGTGCATGCATGCGTGTGGAGAGAAAACGGTGTAATGTAAAAATGAAATATTGCATAAATACCAAACAAAATATTTTTAGAAAAAGGTGTGTGTACGTGCGTGCGTGCGTGTGTGTGTGTGGTGGTATTATTATTATTAAGAAAGCAGGTTTCCCTTTAAGCACCTCAGCCTAAAAGAGTTTTTGTGTACTTCTGGTTTCTAATTTAGGGATCAATATCTACATTTTTGGTTATTTGTAGTATTTGTCTCACTAAATTAGGACCTGTTTCTAATTTTGCGGTAGCTCCAAGAACTCGGTATCTTGTCCTTTCCGTGGCTTTGCATTCTAATAGAATGTGTTTCGTTGTTTCATTGGCTTATAGACAAAGACAGCAATTGGGCTCCATATGGTATAATCCCATTGCCTTCAGGCATTTTCTGAACTTGGAATTTAATTCTACATCTTCCAGGGATGCGGCACAAATATTTTAAAGAAAATCCTCCCACCCCAAACTATCCTTTATATTGAAAAATGTTCATTATTTTTTTATTCTCTCAAAAACAGCTCTAGCCATTTTGACCAAAATACCATATTCTTTAGATATTTTCACAATCAATAAAATGTGTATCTTGAATTTACTGGGAATAGCTGTAAAGCCCTCTGCATTCTGAATCACTTACTGGTTTTGTATAAATGTGAACCATAAGACACAGACAAAACTTACTACATAATAAATGTAGATCTCTTTAAAACACACAATTTCTTTCAAATAACTTTTTATGGCATCAGCTATCACTATTCAATTGTTTCTCATGACGCTATGGAAAGAGTGTGAAATTTTAAGATAAGGCATGTGCCCAGCAACCTGCTTTTAAACATCTATCAATTAGATTTCCTCTGTATCCACATACCTATAACGAAATGTTAATGGAACTATTTATGAAATGGTTTATCTCAATTAACATGAAGTAGACAAGAAGATAAGCTTTCATATGAATAGTTTCTGGAAGCTATATAAAAATAAATTATAGTGAGTACAAAAGTTATGTGAAGATAACACTTCTGATTTTTTAATGTATAAAACTCAGTTTGGCTTATTTTTATCATGGTGTATTAAGTACTTATTACTGACTTCCTACAGCTGCACATTGCTTAAAATGAGAAACTACACCTGATATAATATTAGAAACATTAAATCAACAAACTAAAACTAATAATACCCAAAAATGTGTCAATGAAACACTTTAACATTGCACATTTTGAAGTAACTGAAATTGAGTGAAACTTGCATATTATTGGGTAAATGGTTTTTAAAACTTACAACAACAACAACAACAACAACAACAATAATAATAATAATAATAATAATAATAATAATAATAATAATAATAATAATAATAAATGGGAGGTTTAATAAGCCAAACAGTTAATTATGAAATTTTTTTCTCTCTAAAATTACCATTTTTTTATTGTTTCATTTGTATACCCGTATTTTAACTTCCATGGTCATATCAGGTGCTTTCCCTTGAGAAACAACTGATGGTATTTTCACTCACTGAACTGGAGGCATCATAAGGTTGGACTTCATTACTTTTATCGTGAAACATACATTCACTCATACTTCCAGATTCTGTGGAGGATAGGAAATGATTCTGGTTAAACAAAAACTCCCTGCCTCAGCCTGGAATTAAACCTGGGACCTCTGGATTGAGAAGCCAGAGCACGGACCACTTGACAGAGGAAGTTGAGATTCCCAATGTTTTAAAGCATTGTGCTGGAAATTTAGAGATGGTTTCCCCAGACTATTAAAAGCCTTGCTACCTTTATTGTTGATATCTTAGAAGACAATGGCTGATTTGTGGGGCATGTTTTTTCTTTATCAACTTCATTGAGCTGCTGTGCTGACCTTAAATCTGATTGTGGGTTACAGAATTTTGATTACAGTCAGCAGCAATGAAATTGATTCTTTTGTTATACTTCTATTTTATTATGTGCATGCACCTTACTTTGTGTTGCACAGCCAGTATAGATTCTTTTGCTCCATCAGCAATGCATGGAACTTCATGGACTCTTGTTAATGTCAAAAAACACTCGCAATCATTCCTACTCCAGCATACAAAATGAATGAAATTTAAAATGTGCCACCTAATGCCATTTTTACTTATAGTTTTTAGAACAAAAATCAAAACGGGCCCATTAAAAAGATAAGCTTCAATGTAAGAGAATAGGAAACTTCTATAACACTACGATGTCTCCTCCATACATTACAAAAAAGTTTACTTTGTATACACCCAAACACTTTGTACATACTACACTACTCTCCAAGAACTGTGAGAATGAAAAGACATTTCTATGCTTAAGCATGAGTGTGCTATTTCTCAGAATTTTCCACTTAGACACATTTAACTCTTATCCCCATTAAGGTTGCAGACTTATTATTTATGTCTAAAAGACTAAAAAAGAAAGTAGATATGCACAAACACCCCTGTATGCAAATGATCAGAAGAAGAACACAAAATGCATGGCAAGCTCATTTGGAAAATTACATATTATATTTATTAAAATGTGTTATAAAACAGTGATTACTGTGAATGTAAAAGACAAGTAAGACCATTTGGTACATAATTGTACTATGAATTTACAATTTAGCATGGCCAAGTTCGAAAATCCTGAGGCTCAAATTCCGAGTTCTGTAAAACATTTGTAGAAGACAGCTGTAATGCTATATGTTGGTGTCTAGACGTCGTTTAAGGTTGGTGGTAGTTCAAGTGCAAGTTTAATTCCAAACAAAGCTGTTTCCCCAAGTTGGAAGTTTGTTCACACCTTAGTTAACTTTCCAAGATCCTGGAGTACGCTCTATCATATTAATAAAAACATTTTAAGCTAAAACAAGTTTATCCACTGATTTGAATCCAATACATTTGAGATATAATTCGGGTTCTATTTTTTAAATACCTTTCAGTTTCTCCAACATATGCTTTATTACATTTTATGTAGTTTTACCTATCAAACCTTTTATTTTTAAAAATACCCTTGCATTCTGAGTTTTAATAAACTGTTAATGAGATTGTTAAGGAAGCAATAGAGAAATATCTGATACTGACCAAACTGTGCATCAATCAAAATTACTTCACATTCAGGAACAAGCTATACACCTGGGTGGATGGTTTAGCAATGGCCAACCCACTTTCCCTATTCCTGATAAATTTATACACGAGTGCATTGGAAATACAATAACAGAAGCTTTTCCTCACATATATAAACTCTGGTACAGATTATGTGTAGACAACATTTTTGCCACAGTAGATATGAAGTTTGCGAAGGATGCAACATCTCTACTGAACTTACAAGATACATCAGTAAAATTTACAATAGAAACAGAAGCCAATAACATGCTCCTCTTTCTGGACATACAAATCATGAGGTATCAGAATAAAATAAGTTTTGGCATACATAGAAAAGACGCAACATATATAACTACATTAAAAATGGCAGCTACAACCCCAGGGAGCAAAACATGCAATAATAAACACCATACCTTCAGCATGGTAAACATACCAATGTACACACAAGAGTACAAAAAAGAACAAAACAAGGTCCTGGAAATTGTACTTAAAAACTGTTTCTCCAAAGAGATAGTACACAGCAAGATAAAGAAATTCCAAAAGAAGAAGCAAATAAAGGAAACCAGCACACTAAGCAACATTAAAGAAACAAAAAAGTTATAAAAATATACTTTCGAACCATAGGCCTTCCCAAAATTCACAAAAACCTTCAAAGAATATGGTATAGTCTTAGCCCCAGTTAACAAACATTGTTTAAAAAACATACTCAGGACCAATACAAGGGACAAAATTCCAGCGGGAAAAGCTGCTGCTATTTATGAAATTGGATGTCAGAACTGCAAGAAAGTGTACATAGGGAAGACAAAGAGGAATATAGACACAAGGTTTAAAGAACACATGAGAAATGTAAAATATAAACAAACTGAAAAATCAGTGGTTGCAGAGTAGTTCTGATCCACAGATCATCAGCTAGAAGAGAAACCAAATCTCTTAAAGGCTCTTAGAAAGCAGCAGAACTCTCCATTTGGGAAAAATTATTCATTCATAAGAAGCACAATATATTAAACTTTGATGTCCCATGAAAAAAAGATCTCATTACACGGTATGTGTAATGCCATCTACTAGTACAAGAGGAAGCACGGCAGCGAATCCAGGCTGATGGACACAACGGTGTCCGAAACATGTCCCAGTAAATTCTGGTGAAAAAGTGAAGCTAAAATAATAAAAATCTTAAATTGTGTAAGTTGTTAATGGAAAATTTATTCTATAGAGCCATAATAATAACAAAAGTTTTGAAATCTCCTTTCAAATCTGTTAGGAGTCCAAGGTTGCAAACTTAACTTTTGTGTCATCAAAGCATGTATATCTGCTTTTTTTGGTCAATTTGCTATAAAGAAAAAGGAACAAAAGAAAATTAAAAGCTAGAGTCAAAAACGTCTTTAATTTGTAACTCCTACCAAAAGCCAATTTCATTAACAAGTTCATAGCGACATCAACAAATGACATTGCAGGTTTGTTCTATAGGTGCCATCCAAAGTAAGCATTTGTACTTGAAAATACTGAAAAGTGTTGTGCCAAATTCAAAAAGCATTACTTATTTAATGTATGTGTATTATACGGGGTGATTCAATGAAACCAAATTTTTACAATTGTACAGCAAATGCTAATTATGTTATTTATGTAAATTAATAAGCATATGAGATGAATACCAATAATGTATTATTTTATGCAACAAGGAAAATATTTAATTTCTTACAAACTATGTCCCACAAATGGCCTGCATTTCTGTGAGAACAATTTGCCAACCTAAGATACATATGAAACCATTTTTGTAACATTTTAACTGGAATAACATTAATTTCTCCGTGAATATTATCTTTAAAGTATACAAGGAAGCAGCCAAAATGGTTTTACAAAGATCGTTTCAGAGCACACACTGTCAGAAATTCTGTGATAATTGTGCATCTACTGCTTGGGAATCAAGTTATCATTGTATATCCAAGATGCCCAATTTCTCTGGGAATATTTAAAAAGTTTATACAAATCATCCACAAATCCTTGCAGACCTTAAAGACAATATTCACATAGAAATCAATGCTATTCCAATTGAAATGTTACAAAAATCATTTAATGATATGCATCGCAGGCTGGCAGATTGTTGTTGCAGAAATGGAGGCAATTTGAGGGATTTGAGTTTCAAGAAATGAAATGTTTTAGAGGTGGATCCAGGTTTCCTTTAGGGAGGAGCTAATGCATTTTGAAGTATGCCTTACCAATGAGCAAAATGCAGTCAATAATAGAGCATTTTACCCTTCTGGGTTTTAATCATTTAGGTGATCCTTGGATCATCCTTCAGATGCAAAATTAATTTAAATTTTGAGCAAACGTATAAAAGGATTTATTAAATAAACATGCCTTTTAAACTAATACTTAAGCAGCTTGATAACATAGTTTTACTGTAAGTTTTAGCCATATTGTTTTAGAGCTTAATTCTCACTTAGAATGTTATTACTAAATGTAAAGGATATTTGTTTTGGCCTATCTGTTTCTTCTAGAGTTAGTGAATAGCTTTTAAGATTAGTCACCACTAGGATAAATTCATTCACTGACTGAACGAACAGATGCTCATCCCAGTTTAAGTGAATAGGATAGAATTAAAATGTTTCAGCAAAGCAACACATAACCTTGAGTATAACAAATGTCATATTTTTTAAGGGGGGTATAGCCCCTCCCGGGGTCCACCTATGAATGTTATCCTGTATTGCATAAAATGGCACACTATGGGAATTAATCTCATATATTAATTAATTTAAATAAATTCATTTCACATTTACCATATAATGGTAAAATGTTGGTTCCACTGAATCACCCAGTATAGCGAATTCATTTGTCAGAGTTTTATATCTTTTTAGACTTAATACACTTTTACTTCACTCACAGTTAAATACTCCAAGCTCTGAGACATTACATGTCTACTTAAAAATACAATCTAGAACCAATTATACACCACAGCTGGGCACCTTCATGCATCTTTTCCCTTTTTCCCATGACACCAATGTTCAGTTTCAGTCAGTAGTCATGTCAGGCACAAGTGACAGCTATTCATATGAATTATGCAATGCCTCACCGTATATATGGTCATTTGGTATTCGTTTAGCATATGGTGGTCCAAGATGTGGTCAAGATAACTTCATTTTAAAATCCCTTTAAAGATACATGTTTCCTTCAGTGATGTGTATTCACTTCACATAGGCCCATTATTTCATCAAATGAAACACCCTGCATTCACTCACACATCCAATTCTCCCTTTATTAATGCCATCTTTAAAGTCGTTGGTCAAATTAGCAACTCTCATTTGTAGAACAATTTGAAGGCTCTCCTAACTTACTTTATTCCTTAAAACAGTGAAATGTACATGTTTGGAGAATGTAAAGCATGATCCACTAAAGAATACCCAACTAACAACCGGGAGTCAAACTTGGGACATTGGATTTAAGGAGAGACTAAATGGCAAAAATTGCCAAAATATTATTTAATTTTTTGGCTGCCTTATAAATTACCATTTCCTCTTTAATAAATATATTTTATCATCGTATGCAAAACACTAATATTTTTAATAAATTGAACTGCACCAATTCACAGAAAAAAATCCTACTTCCTACTTGTTTTGGAGCAAAAGTAAACTTTAGCCCATCTTTTAGGAAAGTTTTGCTCTACAAATTGGTACTACTGTTAAGCTTTTGTGTGCTCAAAATATGCAGCGTGCACACACAGAGACCTTTTTTCTAAAATTGCTTTCTTTTTTATCCACAGAGCCTTAAAGCATATTTTCACAGTGAAATCTAAACACTGAATTTTTGGGTGGAATGCAATACTTCCTCGTACCTACCATAGGTAGGTGGCAGAGAAAGTAATTAACCAGAAGAAATCTCTATTACTGAGCAATGGCCATGTGCAGCTGATATGTTTGCATACCCGGGGAATAATTGCTCCTCATGCTACTACTGGTGGTGAAGTGAATGGGAAATGAAGAGAGAAGTGGCAGTTTTGCCCATGCCTTCCCTCTCCATCTGCTTCCAGTTGTGTCAAATTGTTCTCAAGATTCTGAGTCACAACTATACAAGATGAGTTATGGTACAAAGGATGAAAAGCTAATTGACGCTTTTAACAATTACAAACTTGCTGCCTTAATTTTATCAGAGATTTCCTTTGTGGTGGAATGAGAAAAGAAAAAGGAAAAGAAAAAAAGAAAAGGACATATGGGGTATTAAATGATTAGATGAATAAAAATATATATCAAAATGTAGAAAAGTGAGAACTACTCATAAACGTTACAAATAATTATGACTTTTGTTCTCGTGGTGTTCTATGCAAAAAGTGTGTTTGAAGGCATTTCTGATATGTCACCCACAGAAATCAATCAATAAGTAATGCTCTAATAGAAATGGAATACGTATAAGGCTAACGGCACAAAGTTACTGGTAAGTCTTCTGAAATTAGAGAGGGAAATATCTTAAAATATAAACAGAAATCCTTACACAATGAAGAATGAGAAAAAGCACTACAAAGTAACCCAGAAATTAGTGTGTTATGTAAGAATACTAAAGGAGGATAGTACCAAGGGATTTTGGAAAAAAGCAGATACAGAAATCCAAAAGCTGATGGATAATAAACAGAGGATTTCATTATATCAGTGAAACAAAATTGGAGGGCAAAAAAATACACAGATATAGATAGCAAAGAAGAAAAATCTCATGCGTTACATTCACATGACTTTCTCTATTCACTCTATTCCTACATGGTCTTATTCCTCTGTCTACTTCTTGTTAACAGAGATAAATCGTTATGCATTTACACATTTCCTTGTAGGTATAAGAAGAATACAGTAGGCTAAAACATTAGTCATACTTTTAAAAAGTGGGTCACTATGCAATGGCTGTATAATTCCATGCTCTTTGCATGATCATGAGAAAAAATCTAAGTCACATAAAATTCGGAAAAAAAAGTGTAAGTAACTGAAAATTCTTTAAACCAATAACAAAGCATATCTTGAAAATGGTTAATGCCACAAAAAGTTTTATTTGACACGAATTGCGTGCTTTAGCAAGATCTGCAGTTTTTTGTAGTAAGAGTTTGTCTATCTCTTAACGGTTACCAGTTATACAAAAGTAACAAGAATGAAGTGGACTTCAAAGGCTATAACCGGAAAATTGAACACATACATTTTATTTGCCATGCAAATATCTTAAACACACATATTTTAATCAAAATTGTTAGAGTAAATTAAAAATAAGCAACATTTTTCATGCAAAGGGTAGTTTGAGGTTGCAGGATTGTCCTAAAAATTATCTTCTCACATCCTTGGAGGACACTGAATTTAAATACTAAGTTTGATAACACTAGTCTGCATTTTCAAACTTTTTGTCATATGATTTCTTAAAAGTAGGTGTTCTTGAATCAAGTTTCTATGCTGGTTCCAGAAATAACTTCCATTATTTTCTAACACATCAGGTTTTTACACAAAATAAGTAATGTTTTGACAATTTTACTAATGAGCGTAGAAAAGTATTCAAATACCATTTCACACAAGGTAAGCTTTTATTCAAGAAACATTTTAAGAATACGCTCAAGAACTCCCCTAATTTATTTCATGACTACATTTTAACAAAACAAGAAGCCAAAGTGTTTCATTTAATTTTTTTCAAACTTTCTCTTCTTTGACTTTTTTGCAGATCCTTGAAGATGACCGTCCCTCCTCAACATTCAACAGTAGTCGGCTATCATAGTTTCATTCCATCTCCCCTGGTACCTCCTCTCCATTTCCTTAATATCTTGGTGAAAACGTTCACCCTACTCTTCACTATAATATCCCAGATTTTCTAGAAAGTAGCCGATGGGTGAATGCAGAAAATGCACCTTTACACTCAAGTTACAACCCATGTTCTTGAAATTTTCTAACATTGTTTCGACAATGGCCTTGTAATTAGGTTCTTTGTTATTGCTTAAGAAGTTTTCAGTAACTGATCGGAAGGCGGTCCATGCTTCTATTTCTCTCTCATTCATTGTCTTCTCAAAATCTTCATCCTTCATCAATTTCTTTATTTGAGGAGCAACAAAAATTCCAGCCTTTAATTTGACTTGTGTAATGAAGGGAAATTTCTTGGAAAGGTACTTGAAGCAGGGTCCATCCTGTGGTAGAGCCCTTACAAATTGCTTCATCAAGCCCAATCTTATATGTAGTGGCGGAAGCAATATCTTTATATCTCTGAAGTAAAATTGTGAAAAAACTGTACATGATAGCAAAAAACTAAAAGCAGTTCTGAAATCGGCATAAAAAAGTGAGTCAGAATCACTTATTAGTTTTCAGTCATCCGATATCATGCAGACTAGTGTAATCAACCAACTTTTCATCTTTGAATCATTCTGTTTACATGCACAAAGATATTTTCCTAAAAATTATTTTTTTATTAAGGGGACCTCAGAACGTGTATTTCCAGTGAAATCTTTGTATCAAATTTTTGGATGGAATATAATGCTTCCTCTACTTACTATGGGTGAACCAAGTGGAATGGCTCAGGCGGGAACGTCTGTGGCTCACATTTGGGAGGTTGTGGGTTCGATTTCCATGATCAAACTTCCCAACCCATGGGTTTTTTTGGGGGTTTCCCTCAGTCGGTAGTTGAATGCTGAGAAGGATCATTAAGTCCCCCAAATTTACTGTCCCTTCATTTCACCCCCATTTTCATTTCACTTCACCTTTCATTCACTTTGTCTCTTTCAGGGTTGTATGTGCCAGCAGGAGGTCTCGACATATCAAAAGTATCCAACAGTATTATCAACCAGCACGAAGAGTACAGCTGTTCGGCAAGCCCACAACAATTATTACAACAAACATGGAACCTCAGCTGTCAACATCTCATTGAAATCCAACAGCAAGACCGTAAGTATGATGAAAATACATTGAAAAATCAAAAAAGACGATTACAAATTATAAAATATCAACTGTGTGTACACATTCTTGTGATCCATCATGTATCTAGATTAAATCGCCCATAAAATAACACTTAGAACCATCTCGGACTACCATATAACCATTCTTCTAGCAAATGCAACCAAAATCAACAATTAATGTGTCACTCTAATGAAATAATGGTGACCTTTTTCAACTATGGTGAATACACTAAGCTCACTTTTATCATGTTTTAAGGTCATTTAACTCATTTTTTGGGGGGTTTGTAAATGGAAGTTTGCTCCCTAATTTTTTTTTTTTGAGTTATGAAGTTCTTTTGCTCAAACACTGCAGAGATGGACCTTTTTCTGAAAATGTCTTCTTTGGGTTCAGGGGATCTCAAAACAAGTATTTTTGGTGAAAATACATCAAATTTGAGTGCAATAAAATACTTCCTCCAAGGATGCTGTGCTAGTGATTGCTGGTATTGAACCCTTGCATTTAACTGGTTTAGCTTGAGCAGAACTTATATTGCTAAAGAAAAATTATGTTTATAATGGCTTAATACCACAGCTTAGAATAGATAATCCTGCGAACTTCTTAGCATCCGGTCACCTAGCTTTGTATTTTCAATTTGTAAATCACAGCAATTGTGTAAAACACCACAACATTCAGGTTTTCACAGATGGATCAAAAATTTGTGGGGAAGGAATTATAGACTAAGTTAGATGTGTTTTTCTGGTATTCTCTGAAGGCCAAGGTTTACACTTGCAGATGAACAGCTTATTGCTGGAATGTTCCATTGTTCAAGCGGAGCTATTGACAATTAAAGCAGCACTGATATGAACAGAATCTCAAAATTTTAATGGTTGCATCATCTACAGCAACTCTCAAACCGCTCTTAAATCTATAAATAATAAATTCAATCTAAATGTTTTGGCTGTAAAAACTAAAAACTTTGATATCTCATAAAAATCACATTTATTTATGTTGGGTGAGAGGACATACTGGATTGATATGAAATGAAAGAGCCGGCCAACTAGAAAAATGTGCTGTTGCTTCCAGTTTGAACTTGAGGAAAGTTAACAAATTAATAATAGCCAAATGGAATAATCAGTGGATCAGCAGTACAAAGGGAGAAGTTACAGAAATATGTTTTTTCCTACAGTCAATATTCGCTTAGGCATTCGAAAATTCACGCCAAATTTTATATCAACACAATTTATATCAGGAGATGGAAATTTTGGATTCTATTTTGGAAGATTGAAATTACAGAAACAGAATGGAAATTTATGTATCTGTCACGAGGAACAAACAGTTGAACACCTTTTGTTTTATTGTCCTATTTTTGAAAGAAGAAGATACCCACCCTCTTGAATGGACATTTAAACTTCTGTGGCATTATTTTACAGAAACCATAATTTACTGTTTTTAACAAGAATTGTTGCTGCATTCATTTTTACAATTTTATTTGTTATATATTCCAACATTTATAGTTAATTTATTAAACAATTTCTTTCAAGTTTATGTATATTGAAAATCCAAATTCAAAATTGCACATGTAGAATGTGTTTAATTTCAGAAATTTGATTTATAGTTTTAAGTTATTTAGTTACTAGAAATAATGAAGTTTGATATCATCTATTATTAGTGTTTGAGTTTGTGTAAATTGTAACATTAAACCTGTGTATAATTTAGCTAGGACCCTAATATACTTTATGTAAAATAGTGTTGGGAAATTGTAAACTAAATAATTAATTAATAAATAAATAAATACTTCCTCTGTTTACTGCGGTTGAGGAGTAAAGAAAGTAAAAAGATGGAGAAAGGAAGAAAACTTTTATATAAGTTTATGTATAATATCATCATCATCTACACTCAAAACTTGCAATTTCCTAAGTCTGCCTTGGTATAGTAAAAAACCATCTGAATTTCATGCAGCAGTATCTAGATCTGTTTCTAAAAACCTGCACTGTAATCCAATTATAAGACACCACTGCCATGCACCTCTTTAAATCAAACTCATTCACCAATGTGCATTCCGTTTTACACACAAAGCAAAAATGACACATTTGCACTGATTATGTACAATGTTCATGCAGAGATTTGCTAGTGTCAATCCAAACAAACAGGAAGCTTACCTCTAACACTGCTGCATTTTGAAATATGACTACTATGGGTTTCACATTTTCCCAGAGAGAAATCTCTCTAGGGTTTACCATATAATGCCTGACTATGAGGTACATTAAGTATGACCATCTAAAAGCAAAAAAAAGAAGGTAATAATTAAATATAATCTACATTCTAAAAAGAATTTCATGCCACATTAGATTCGCATTACTGTTTGTTTTATAAATACACACTTCAACAAATACTCTCCTTGGTACACAAAGCATACATTTAAAAACACACATTAAATACATTAAACAAATGGATCAGGATGAGAAGTCAGCACATTATACTTAATACAACAGCAACAACAGATATTCCTAGCACCAAGAATGGGAAATTATAATGATCCTATGAATTTCAGTACCAAAAACAAATATGAACATAAATGCACTTTCCATTATAATTGAAACTGCGCATTAGCATTTGCAAATAAGTTTATGATCACTGCAGCCAGGCTTAAGTCTTGAAATACATATTCCCTAACAAAACATCAAAATAACACTATAGACTCTTTTTGCAATAATACAAGCCATGCAGATCTAGACTCAACAGTTTGCTTCAAATTCTCTCAAAGCACTATTTGAACTCGGAAACATTAATTAGCACTAATACGCTGCAATATTTATTTCCCTTTCATTTTCCAGTAAACAAATACCTGCAATTAATGCAAACTTAATACTTTTATGCCATTTAACCTCTACCTTAATTTACTTCTTTTAACACTGTCCTGTTCAATTTCAGGTATTTTTTGTTTGTTCATTTGGCACTGTAAGCAACACTTAGGGACATTGAACACGTCATACAATTATGAAATATGCAGCATAACATACCCAACATCAAGAACATTTTTTAAAACTAATGACGTACCCAACAATAACAAATTTCTCTCTCTCCCCACACTAGCATTATCTAAGAGATTAAAATGTTGAAGACATCAAATTTCGCTATTCAATTGTAAAATAGAACCCAACAACCACTAAGTGTGTAACTGCACTAAAAAGCATAATTCTCTCACATAATTTACAGTTCACTTTAGAACCCAAAAATCTTTAAATGGAAGCAAGTTCTTAAGAGGAAAGAAAACAACCTGTCAAAACGATTTATTGTTATATAAGAGCGCTTCACATGATATAAAACTTTTCTAAAAAAAAATGTGATAAGTTAAAATTACATGAATTTTCAGTGTTTTCGCATATGTATATAATTACATAAGAACAACTGACTGTTGACGAAATTAACCTATTTTCCGAAAAAGTACTTATGTTGCAAAATAACGTTTAACTTACCCAAAGACTTGAGCTAGGTTATATGCAATTAAATATCCTTTAGTTAGACTACTTAACTCCCGATTAGGTCTACTTTTTGTCTTTTGGGACATTTTTCAAGTAGGTTAACACGCTATTAACAAGTCAAACCACTTCGTCAAGAGCAGAGAACAAACCACGAACCACAGAACACCCACGAACAAACTAAACTTGTGACTGGTCTGCGCTGCGCTCTATTCTGCTCGTCTGTTGTTCGTTTCCCAACTGTCATAGTTTGCTGTTCTGTGAGAGGCACGACGAAAGGGACCATCTTGGAATTTTATAGCTGGAAGTTTTCGCCCGAAGTTTTTTCATCAGGAACAAAGCCGAGACGGTAATCATACATTTACGCCATTTCTGATTGAATGTATATTTGTTGTAATATTGGTATTTTCTATTAACTTCAGTGATATTCGTAGAATGAGGTAGAAAACTGATAGGTTACTGTATGTTGCAACATTTTTATATAACGAATTAATTTTCAGATACATTGAGCCGTCCAGACAGAGGGGATACGCCTACGATTTACATTCCTTCCAGTGTTGTGGTTCGAGTCCCGATTGTAGAATCTGAAGGTATGTTATTAAGTTTCCAGCATGAGAGTGCTAGATGAAAGGTTAAGTTTTTAAGAGCTTCTTAGTGTTGCTGAATTTTATATTGTCCTGATTTAATTTTCAGATATTGTGAGTCATCCAGACAGTGGAATATACGATTAATTTTCGTGTTTGAACTTCATAATTGATGGGTGGAGATCACAGCCAAAAGTAGGTAAGGTAAAATCAACCTTTAATGCAAATTAATTAGCATGTTACTGTGCTAATATTCAAATACATAGATGCAGATCATGCGAGTGATACTCTTGTATAATTAAAAAATGTAGGATTATTGGTGGACTGACACACTAACTGTCAAGGATAGCATGCCAATGATACTATAATTCTTTTAAGACAGTGCCCAAATGAAATTTTCTAATACAGAAGGAAGAAAGATATTTGATATCATTCACATATATTTTAGTAATTCACCCTCTTTTGGGCATTTTTATCTAACTGCCACTATGTCCTTTTTTGAACTGGGCATGGTGTATGAAAATAGAAATTCTGGTAGCTTTTTTGACAATTAATGTCCTTGTAATCTGTTATTACAGATGCTCAAAAGCATTTGTTTCCAAGAATAACTGAAGTGTTTGTTTTGAGTGAAATTAGCGGCTTCAGTATGTGTTCTGAGGTTTTGAAATTCCAAAGTGGTTCCAATCTTTCGTGTCTGTTTTCTACCATTTAAACTTTGTAGCAATTTTGATGATACAAAATCCTTCCCTTAAAGATACATTGTGCAGTAGTAATTAAGTTGCAGGATATTATAAGAAATGTATAGGCATTTAAATGATCGTGTTGTTTTTGTGCAAAAATCAAAGGTTTTGAAGTAATGGGCATTTAATATTTTTTAAATGTATTGAAGCCTTTTAAGTTAACACACATGATAAACATGAAGTTGATCACGATACATGATGAATCATTTGTAGAATACTTATGAAAATAGCTTACTGTGAGTAGAGAAAGTCTTAGATGGCAGAGCAGTGGTATGGCAAGTTAAAGATTGCTGGTTTGAATCCCAGGCATGGCATTGAATTTTTTGTCTGATTGTATATACTCATCCACTATTGTGTATATGCAAACAACCCATGGCTCTTTTCACTGAAGGTTTCATGAATCTCTTCAATGAATTGGATCTTCTGAATGATCCTTTGATCTGTTATTTATAGTGAACATTTTAACACACTACGTATTTTAAACACTTTTCATATACAGCACATTGCATCCAAGTTACTATGGGAGGTTAGGTTTTTTTTATATAAGCTTAGGTTTCTGAATTTATGGAAGGTTAGCATTAGGTTTGTTTATTTATATATATAAGCTTAGTTTTCTGAATTCACAGAAGGTCAGTAATTTTTTTAATGAAAAGTATTTAAAATTTCACTATAAATAACAGTTCGAAGGATCCTTCAAAAGATCTGATTAATTGAACCTTCAATGAAAAGATCCATGGATCCTTTGCGTATACTGAATTTTATTTTGTTCAAGTAACACAAAGTGGTGGTGGTTTTACAATAAAAAGTGTTGTTTCCTTCTCATTTAGCACTTTATCAACCAAACTTTTTTGCCACTTTTTAACGGTTTCCCAGTTTTGTGTTAATACAGCTTATTCACACTATGCACTTCTTCCTTTGTCATGGCAACTCAAACACTAACTGATAAAGTCGAAGATTTGACTTGAGCTGAGCATATGAGTGCTAGCGTATTATGAATGACTGTTTGCTTATCATATTTCCTGTGTTATGCAAAGAGTTTATTTGGTACTCAGATAGCAATGCTGAGAATTCATTGCTGTATTTCTCATATAGGCAAGAGAATAGCAGTCATCCATACAGTTGATAATTAACAAAAAGATACTCTTTGATTGTTAATGCAATAGCAGGTAGAATTAAGAAAATCATATTTTGTAATCTCTTAACAGTTACTATATATCCATAACCTTTCACAATGAGTTCTTACGATAATCACAATAAAATGTGTACCTTTCCTACTCCAATGTTTCATGACACAATACATTTAAGGAATTATTTACATTGGCATAAGCGTAGTGCTTAGTTTGAAGACAAGAGGAAGCATATGCTTTGTTTACATCAGAGAGAACTCTGGTTTACAGTGGATAGTGTGTAATATAATCACAAGGTGTTTGTAACCACAAATTTTTCCTTAATGTAAGTAATTTCTCTTTTCAGAAACCTACTTTTAAGGGTAGTTTAAACATGTGTGTTCTATTTAATTCTAGGATATACACAATGGAAAGTTGGAGTTAAGTTGTGGCTATTTGTGTCCAGTGATGGTGCTTCAAGTCAGAGCACAGAGAGTGACAATGACATTAATAGTGTTAAATGGTGTGGTGAAACTTGCTAATGACATTTATTGCACTGCTAATAGCAATTTAGTGAATGACAAACAATAGCTACACTATTGCATATAATGTGTGCAGAAGTTTCTTTGTAGGAAATGGAATTAAGTTATTCATGTCAAATTGTATTGCGCTATCTAGAGTAGAATAAAATAACAAGTGTCAAACCTGTGTTATTCTTCCAATTTTCCTGTCAAATTCCACATCCTACTGTTGGTTGGAAGTTCAAACAAACCATGGAGGCAGTTTAAGTGCAAAAGATTTTACTATGAAGCATGCAGAAGAAATTATTGCAAGGTGCTGGATCTCATTCACTCTCAAAAATTTAAATGTGACCATTATGTATTATGACATAGAAACATTCAGCAACCACTATTAACCTCAATAATATTATATAAAAAGCAATGTATGTGCCGACTATTGGATAATTTAATAAGTTACACAGGAATAAACAGTTGTGTTTTTCATACTAGCCTAGCTGTGAGTGTTCAACTGATCATAATTGTGTTCTAATATTGTATTGCTACAGATGACAGTGACAGGTTATTTTATGTGAGCTTTAATCGACTCGTTTAAAAAGAAATATGAATAACTCCAAGTGCAATCACGATTATTGAAGCTCACGTAATTAACTTTGTACGTCGTCAGTAGCGATACAATATTGGAACATATGATCAGCTGAGCAGACAGCTAGGCAGGTATGAAAAATACAGCTGTAGTAGCTACGAGTGACGTCATCCGAGAGCACGATTTTTCATAGTTTAGTTCAACCCCAGATCACTATTCGCGCTGCGATCGCCGTCGTGTTTCCATCGTTAAACACGAGAGTTGCACTTCTAATAGTTCGCTGTTCTGTGGTAGTTCATACAAAGTTCGTTATACAACGGGGAAAAAAAGCACAACATACTAGCGTAGAACTACAAGCCATTAAATCACAAACACTTGCTTATGTGACAGGAAACATAAATTGTTAAAGACATGTGTTAATCAAGAATAGAAACACAATTAATCGCGCTAGATCAAACTCACTTAGTAGTCCAATCTCGCTACAAAAATTCCGTTTTAGTATTACACTGAGCGAGAGCGAGACTGATTTAAAACGGAGTAACAGTTGTAGTTGAATATAACGTCTTCAAGGAAACATCATATCGATTCTGTAACAAACATTTCACAAAATCATACTGCTTTTACTTTTTCAAGATTATTACATTATATAGATTAGCAATTTCAAGAAAAACTGATGACTTTATTTTGTATAACGTACTACATGGTTAATTCTGGCTTCTTTTTCTAAAATAACAGAAATAAAGCCTTATGCCGCCATCTGTGGTCGACCTTGCACGCAAATGACTGAGCAGAAGGTTGATGTAGTTACAGAACTCCACGGTAGAGAGCATGGCTCCGTAGGCAACATCGTTCAATGCATTACCTGCGGAGTGTCTTAACATGTAATACACGAAGGAATTACAATGGGAGGGAAATTTATAATTTAAATGAACAAGATTACAGGGAAAAATGGACATAACATCTCAGAAAATAGAAATCCAGCAGATATTGTAAACATGCGTAGTACGGACGAGTAAAACATAGAACTAATTTTGTTAAGTCGTAGCGGGCATTGCCTAAGCCGTTTGAGGCGGAAACTGATAGGCACATCTAGTAGGCACATTAAACCCACAGAGCACCAAAGTATAAACCCGAGAACTGCTCATAACCTGGCAATAAAGCCGAAGCCGACATCTCTGCTGACTATAATACTCTGTCATTTGGCGGTAGTTCTTTGTACCCGTTGTGCTACCACAGGACCCTCTAGAAACAACGGTCCTGACACTGGGTTGACTGGGTTCGAGATTGAGAAAAATGGCGGCGGTAGTTGGTGGTGATCCCTGACGTGTTTACACTCGCCAACTGCTGTGTTGTGTTTCCGATGCCTGTGATTTATAGTATTTTAGTAACTGCGGCAGTTTGTAATCACATTAGCGAAGCAATAGTGTTTGAAAACCTTTATTTGTGCAATTTGGGAAACGGGAATAATCCCAGTCATTCGTTTTCACTGCCGTGTGCTTTCCAGTGTTACTTATGTTTACTAATATATTACATGTAGATTATGGCTACATTAAATGTAAAGTATAATTATACATTTTTTAATTTACCTACTTGAGAATATAGTTTGTGTCACGGTTACTGTGGTGAAATAAAGAAATTGTTACAGTTTGAACGTGTTGGTTGTAAATATACTTAACCTAAAACATTACAACGCCATTATGTTTCCGGATGTAAATCGAACTTTGATTATAATGAACAGAGGTGCAAATAATTGTGATAAATATTTTAAAATATGCTATATACAGTGTTAATTTGAGTTATAAAATATATTAAATTATGTATATTTGTGAGATACAATAAAACAATTATGAGTATTTGAGAGTGTATGTGTATAATGAGTCCCAGTTATTCTCATATACCGAAGTATTGCCTTTCATATTTCCAAAATATAAAGATTTAAAAGAAAACGGTTAATATTCATAAATCGTAAACACTTTTACGCTTTCGAAGGATTCACCTGTATGCTTACATCGTTGTTTCCGACTTAGTTATAAGAAAGGATAAATTCCGTTACGGTGGTTATTTTATAACGGTTCCAAGAAAGTGGTTAAACTGCAGAATGGTGCATTTCTGACAGTTTGTCTTAATTCAGCCATCGTATTTATGCTGTTATGTTGTTGCATGCAATACTGTAGATTGCATGAATGTTGCTTTGCAATGCTGTTTAAGGTTATGTATTTCATTTATTTCACTTGCAGTGCTGGTTTAAGACTACTTATTTGTTATATTTTAATCTGTCGGTGTGGACTCTCTGCAAAAACTAGTAAAGGATGCTATAAGTCGCCAAGTGGTATAGTTTGGAATAATTATTGCAAACGTATAAATGAAAAGCGTTCAGTGAAAGCAAAAGTAACCCTAAAGCTTCTAAATTTAGTAGCTAATTACTGTAAACAATGCCATTTCGTGCCACCCAGTGTATATTTTGTGCATATAATGTTGTGTACGTACAGTGTGATTAACAGTGTAAATAGTGACACGTAATTTTGAGTGAGCTCAATCAGTGTCAACCTCAATATCAACAGTTCTGTTTCATGCAAGTATTACAGTGTTTGCAATTTATAAAACTATGTCCTTTGTAATTTAAATAAGTAGCTGTAGTTTAGAAATGCTGTTAAATTATAGCATACAAAACTGTAGACTGCATGAATGTTGTTTGAGGTTATATTCCATTTAATGTTAAAATGCATTTAGTTTACTTAAAAGACAGCGTTTTTGTGCACAACAGTATATATCTACACAAAGGACATGTCACTGCACCACATAAATTATGTATTTTACTGTGGTGAAGTCATAACTTGTAGACAAGAACTGATTAAGACATTTCCCAAATTCCCACCACATACGGCCGCCATTTTGAATGTCAGTGTCAGGCACAGAACAGCAAGTCCGGTATCCAGAGGGTCCTGGCTACCATCTGGTAACAAACATTTTTAACACATATTCATTATTATATAAACATTTTATTTCTGCTTTCCTCCAGCTGATTTGTATTAAACCTTTTTGCACACATTTGCCGAATAGGTCAGTCCAGAAGTGGATTAAGTAACCTTAGGAAGCTTTTATGTGTTCTATAGAAATATTATCAGAGCCGGGTTCTTTCTTCAGTTTTTTAAGCGTCTCTAATGCCATCCTCTGTTATCTTCACTATAATTTCCTCGCTGTTGTTTGTTGGATTGGTGTTGCTGTAGGCTTCTTGCTTGTTTTCTGTATTAAGGATTTCCCTGAATTCATTCTCCAAGGTTTCTATAGATAATTCTATTATCCCACTACTTTTTGCCTCTTTCTCAACGTCACAAACGAATCCAGCCTTGCTTCTTGTGTTTTCTTTGGGGGGGGGGCTTCTTCCTTTAGGTATTATGCTTACCTTTTCTCTAGTAATGCTTTGCATGCTCTTATTTTATCTGCATACGTCATAAATCTTCTTCTCGTACTTTTTATCTTGTTTTATTTATAGCTTTCAGTGTATCTTTTCTCATATGATCGCATTCCCTGTTAAACCATGGTTGAGATCTCATCTTCCTGGATGCGATGATTGTTGACATAATTAATATATTTAATTAGATATTATAAGCTGACGTATCGGCATGAGCACTGAGAGTAAAACAGGCTCCTGTGCAAAGCCAACTTTTGCCAGTAGACACTCAACCTGTGCGCTGGTGATTACTGATAGTTCACAGAACAGCAAACTATTAGAAGTGCAACTCCCGTGTTAAACGTTGGAAACACGAGGGCGATCGCAGCGTGAGTAGTGATCTGGGGTTGAACTAAACTATGAAAAATCGTGCTCTCGGATGTTGACGTCACTCGTAGCTACTACAGCTGTATTTTTCATACCTGCCTAGCTGTCTGCTCAGCTGATCATATGTTCCAATATTGTATCGCTACTGACGACGTACAAAGTTAATTACGTGAGCTTCAATAATCGTGATTGCACTTGGAGTTATTCATATTTCTTTTTAAAGGAGTCGATTAAAGCTCACATAAAATAACTTGTCACTGTCATCTGTAGCAATACAATATTAGAACACAATTATGATCAGTTGAACACTCACAGCTAGGCTAGTATGAAAAACACAACTGTTTATTCCTGTGTAACTTATTAAATTATCCAATAGTCGGCACATACATTGCTTTTTATATAATATTATTGGGGTTAATAGTGGTTGCTGAATGTTTCTATGTCATAATACATAATGGTCACATTTAAATTTTTGAGAGTGAATGAGATCCAGCACCTTGCAATAATTTCTTCTGCATGCTTCATAGTAAAATCTTTTGCACTTAAACTGCCTCCATGGTTTGTTTGAACTTCCAACCAACAGTAGGATGTGGAATTTGACAGGAAAACTGGAAGAATAACACAGGTTTGACACTTGTTATTTTATTCTACTCTAGATAGCGCAATACAATTTGACATGAATAACTTAATTCCATTTCCCACAAAGAAACTTCTGCACACATTATATGCAATAGTGTAGCTATTGTTTGTCATTCACTAAATTGCTATTAGCAGTGCAATAAATGTCATTAGCAAGTTTCACCACACCATTTAACACTATTAATGTCATTGTCACTCTCTGTGCTCTGACTTGAAACACCATCACTGGACACAAATAGCCACAACTTAACTCCAACTTTCCATTGTGTATATCCTAGAATTAAATAGAACACACATGTTTAAACTACCCTTAAAAGTAGGTTTCTGAAAAGAGAAATTACTTACATTAAGGAAAAATTTGTGGTTACAAACACCTTGTATTACACACTATCCACTGTAAACCAGAGTTCTCTCTGATGTAAACAAAGCATATGCTTCCTCTTGTCTTCAAACTAAGCACTACGCTTATGCCAATGTAAATAATTCCTTAAACGTATTGTGTCATGAAACATTGGAGTAGGAAAGGTATAGAACTACACATTTTATTGTGATTATCGTAAGAACTCATTGTGAAAGGTTATGGATATATAGTAACTGTTAAGAGATTACAAAATATGATTTTCTTAATTCTACCTGCTATTGCATTAACAATCAAAGAGTATCTTTTTGTTAATTATCAACTGTATGGATGACTGCTATTCTCTTGCCTATATGAGAAATACAGCAATGAATTCTCAGCATTGCTATCTGAGTACCAAATAAACTCTTTGCATAACACAGGAAATATGATAAGCAAACAGTCATTCATAATACGCTAGCACTCATATGCTCAGCTCAAGTCAAATCTTCGACTTTATCAGTTAGTGTTTGAGTTGCCATGACAAAGGAAGAAGTGCATAGTGTGAATAAGCTGTTTTAACACAAAACTGGGAAACCGTTAAAAAGTGGCAAAAAAGTTTGGTTGATAAAGTGCTAAATGAGAAGGAAACAACACTTTTTATTGTAAAACCACCACCACTTTGTGTTACTTGAACAAAATAAAATTCAGTATATGCAAAGGATCCATGGATCTTTTCATTGAAGGTTCAATGAATCAGATCTTTTGAAGGATCCTTCGAACTGTTATTTATAGTGAAATTTTAAATACTTTTCATTAAAAAAATTACTAACCTTCTGTGAATTCAGAAAACTAAGCTTATATATATAAATAAACAAACCTAATGCTAACCTTCCATAAATTCAGAAACCTAAGCTTATATAAAAAAAACCTAACCTCCCATAGTAACTTGGATGCAATGTGCTGTATATGAAAAGTGTTTAAAATACGTAGTGTGTTAAAATGTTCACTATAAATAACAGATCAAAGGATCATTCAGAAGATCCAATTCATTGAAGAGATTCATGAAACCTTCAGTGAAAAGAGCCATGGGTTGTTTGCATATACACAATAGTGGATGAGTATATACAATCAGACAAAAAATTCAATGCCATGCCTGGGATTCAAACCAGCAATCTTTAACTTGCCATACCACTGCTCTGCCATCTAAGACTTTCTCTACTCACAGTAAGCTATTTTCATAAGTATTCTACAAATGATTCATCATATATCATGATCAACTTCATGTTTATCATGTGTGTTAACTTAAAAGGCTTCAATACATTTAAAAAATATTAAATGCCCATTACTTCAAAACCTTTGATTTTTGCACAAAAACAACACGATCATTTAAATGCCTATACATTGCTTATAATATCCTGCAACTTAATTACTAGTGCACAATGTATCTTTAAGGGAAGGATTTTGTATCATCAAAATTGCTACAAAGTTTAAATGGTAGAAAACAGACACGAAAGATTGGAACCACTTTGGAATTTCAAAACCTCAGAACACATACTGAAGCCGCTAATTTCACTCAAAACAAACACTTCAGTTATTCTTGGAAACAAATGCTTTTGAGCATCTGTAATAACAGATTACAAGGACATTAATTGTCAAAAAAGCTACCAGAATTTCTATTTTCATACACCATGCCCAGTTCAAAAAAGGACATAGTGGCAGTTAGATAAAAATGCCCAAAAGAGGGTGAATTACTAAAATATATGTGAATGATATCAAATATCTTTCTTCCTTCTGTATTAGAAAATTTCATTTGGGCACTGTCTTAAAAGAATTATAGTATCATTGGCATGCTATCCTTGACAGTTAGTGTGTCAGTCCACCAATAATCCTACATTTTTTAATTATACAAGAGTATCACTCGCATGATCTGCATCTATGTGTTTGAATATTAGCACAGTAACATGCTAATTAATTTGCATTAAAGGTTGATTTTACCTTACCTACTTTTGGCTGTGATCTCCACCCATCAATTATGAAGTGCAAACACGAAAATTAATCGTATATTCCACTGTCTGGATGACTCACAATATCTGAAAATTAAATCAGGACAATATAAAATTCAGCAACACTAAGAAGCTCTTAAAAACTTAACCTTTCATCTAGCACTCTCATGCTGGAAACTTAATAACATACCTTCAGATTCTACAATCGGGACTCGAACCACAACACTGGAAGGAATGTAAATCGTAGGCGTATCCCCTCTGTCTGGACGGCTCAATGTATCTGAAAATTAATTCGTTATATAAAAATGTTGCAACATACAGTAACCTATCAGTTTTCTACCTCATTCTACGAATATCACTGAAGTTAATAGAAAATACCAATATTACAACAAATATACATTCAATCAGAAATGGCGTAAATGTATGATTACCGTCTCGGCTTTGTTCCTGATGAAAAAACTTTGGGCGAAAACTTCCAGCTATAAAAATCCAAAATGGTCCCTTTCGTCGTGCCTCTCACAGAACAGCAAACTATTAGAAGTGCAACTCCCGTGTTAAACGTTGGAAACACGAGGGCGATCGCAGCGTGAGTAGTGATCTGGGGTTGAACTATACTATGAAAAATCGTGCTCTCGGATGATGACGTCACTCGTAGCTACTACAGCTGTATTTTTCATACCTGCCTAGCTGTCTGCTCAGCTGATCATATGTTCCAATATTGTATCGCTACTGACGACGTACAAAGTTAATTACGTGAGCTTCAATAATCGTGATTGCACTTGGAGTTATTCATATTTCTTTTTAAAGGAGTCGATTAAAGCTCACATAAAATAACTTGTCACTGTCATCTGTAGCAATACAATATTAGAACACAATTATGATCAGTTGAATACTCACAGCTAGGCTAGTATGAAAAACACAACTGTTTATTCCTGTGTAACTTATTAAATTATCCAATAGTCGGCACATACATTGCTTTTTATATATTATTGGGGTTAATAGTGGTTGCTGAATGTTTCTATGTCATAATACATAATGGTCACATTTAAATTTTTGAGAGTGAATGAGATCCAGCACCTTGCAATAATTTCTTCTGCATGCTTCATAGTAAAATCTTTTGCACTTAAACTGCCTCCATGGTTTGTTTGAACTTCCAACCAACAGTAGGATGTGGAATTTGACAGGAAAATTGGAAGAATAACACAGGTTTGACACTTGTTATTTTATTCTACTCTAGATAGCGCAATACAATTTGACATGAATAACTTAATTCCATTTCCCACAAAGAAACCTCTGCACACATTATATGCAATAGTGTAGCTATTGTTTGTCACTCACTAAATTGCTATTAGCAGTGCAATAAATGTCATTAGCAAGTTTCACCACACCATTTAACACTATTAATGTCATTGTCACTCTCTGTGCTCTGACTTGAAACACCATCACTGGACACAAATAGCCACAACTTAACTCCAACTTTCCATTGTGTATATCCTAGAATTAAATAGAACACACATGTTTAAACTACCCTTAAAAGTAGGTTTCTGAAAAGAGAAATTACTTACATTAAGGAAAAATTTGTGGTTACAAACACCTTGTGATTATATTACACACTATCCACTGTAAACCAGAGTTCTCTCTGATGTAAACAAAGCATATGCTTCCTCTTGTCTTCAAACTAAGCACTACGCTTATGCCAATGTAAATAATTCCTTAAATGTATTGTGTCATGAAACATTGGAGTAGGAAAGGTATAGAACTACACATTTTATTGTGATTATCGTAAGAACTCATTGTGAAAGGTTATGGATATATAGTAACTGTTAAGAGATTACAAAATATGATTTTCTTAATTCTACCTGCTATTGCATTAACAATCAAAGAGTATCTTTTTGTTAATTATCAACTGTATGGATGACTGCTATTCTCTTGCCTATATGAGAAATACAGCAATGAATTCTCAGCATTGCTATCTGAGTACCAAATAAACTCTTTGCATAACACAGGAAATATGATAAGCAAACAGTCATTCATAATACGCTAGCACTCATATGCTCAGCTCAAGTCAAATCTTCGACTTTATCAGTTAGTGTTTGAGTTGCCATGACAAAGGAAGAAGTGCATAGTGTGAATAAGCTGTTTTAACACAAAACTGGGAAACCGTTAAAAAGTGGCAAAAAAGTTTGGTTGATAAAGTGCTAAATGAGAAGGAAACAACACTTTTTATTGTAAAACCACCACCACTTTGTGTTACTTGAACAAAATAAAATTCAGTATATGCAAAGGATCCATGGATCTTTTCATTGAAGGTTCAATGAATCAGATCCTTTGAAGGATCCTTCGAACTGTTATTTATAGTGAAATTTTAAATACTTTTCATTAAAAAAATTACTAACCTTCTGTGAATTCAGAAAACTAAGCTTATATATATAAATAAACAAACCTAATGCTAACCTTCCATAAATTCAGAAACCTAAGCTTATATAAAAAAAACCTAACCTCCCATAGTAACTTGGATGCAATGTGCTGTATATGAAAAGTGTTTAAAATACGTAGTGTGTTAAAATGTTCACTATAAATAACAGATCAAAGGATCATTCAGAAGATCCAATTCATTGAAGAGATTCATGAAACCTTCAGTGAAAAGAGCCATGGGTTGTTTGCATATACACAATAGTGGATGAGTATATACAATCAGACAAAAAATTCAATGCCATGCCTGGGATTCAAACCAGCAATCTTTAACTTGCCATACCACTGCTCTGCCATCTAAGACTTTCTCTACTCACAGTAAGCTATTTTCATAAGTATTCTACAAATGATTCATCATATATCATGATCAACTTCATGTTTATCATGTGTGTTAACTTAAAAGGCTTCAATACATTTAAAAAATATTAAATGCCCATTACTTCAAAACCTTTGATTTTTGCACAAAAACAACACGATCATTTAAATGCCTATACATTGCTTATAATATCCTGCAACTTAATTACTACTGCACAATGTATCTTTAAGGGAAGGATTTTGTATCATCAAAATTGCTACAAAGTTTAAATGGTAGAAAACAGACACGAAAGATTGGAACCACTTTGGAATTTCAAAACCTCAGAACACATACTGAAGCCGCTAATTTCACTCAAAACAAACACTTCAGTTATTCTTGGAAACAAATGCTTTTGAGCATCTGTAATAACAGATTACAAGGACATTAATTGTCAAAAAAGCTACCAGAATTTCCATTTTCATACACCATGCCCAGTTCAAAAAAGGACATAGTGGCAGTTAGATAAAAATGCCCAAAAGAGGGTGAATTACTAAAATATATGTGAATGATATCAAATATCTTTCTTCCTTCTGTATTAGAAAATTTCATTTGGGCACTGTCTTAAAAGAATTATAGTATCATTGGCATGCTATCCTTGACAGTTAGTGTGTCAGTCCACCAATAATCCTACATTTTTTAATTATACAAGAGTATCACTCGCATGATCTGCATCTATGTGTTTGAATATTAACACAGTAACATGCTAATTAATTTGCATTAAAGGTTGATTTTACCTTACCTACTTTTGGCTGTGATCTCCACCCATCAATTATGAAGTGCAAACACGAAAATTAATCGTATATTCCACTGTCTGGATGACTCACAATATCTGAAAATTAAATCAGGACAATATAAAATTCAGCAACACTAAGAAGCTCTTAAAAACTTAACCTTTCATCTAGCACTCTCATGCTGGAAACTTAATAACATACCTTCAGATTCTACAATCGGGACTCGAACCACAACACTGGAAGGAATGTAAATCGTAGGCGTATCCCCTCTGTCTGGACGGCTCAATGTATCTGAAAATTAATTCGTTATATAAAAATGTTGCAACATACAGTAACCTATCAGTTTTCTACCTCATTCTACGAATATCACTGAAGTTAATAGAAAATACCAATATTACAACAAATATACATTCAATCAGAAATAGCGTAAATGTATGATTACCGTCTCGGCTTTGTTCCTGATGAAAAAACTTCGGGCGAAAACTTCCAGCTACAAAAATCCAAGATGGTCCCTTTCGTAGTTTGCTGTTCTGTGGTTAGTGCCCTCGGTGTTGATATGGCTAGTGGGCTGGCTTTGACGATTCCAAGGATCCTTTAACGATTCATGAGTTACTCAACTCATCCCACTTACTATTGGACCACTAGTAGAAGGTTGAGAGGGGGTGATGATTGTTTATTTGCACACGTAGTCGATTTCTTTACTACGAAATTTGTGAGTATGAATCACCCATATCCATACTGCCAGATCTTATACTTGAATTAACTGCTGTTATAGTTACTACCTGTGGTAATCACTGCTACAGTACCAATCACAGATACTTTGGTGTTCTGTGACAGTTACCAACTGCAGTATAAATTCGATGTTATATTAAAAATAGTATGCTAAAAATACGCCTCTAATATGAGGAAAAGAACACAGGTGCCTATGCAGAACTTTTTAATTGATTTTTCAATAAGTTTATTATAAGCCAGACATATTTTGGTACACTTGAATTTGTTTTGCCTTTGCGTTGGTCACTTTGAAGTTGACTATTTAAATATTGGTACAGATGACAGCACAAAAATATTATAACCTGGCCTGGCCACAGATTAATACATTCTATATAGCTAACGTCTACCTGTACTAATTGTATTTGCATTGAAGCAGATTAACGAACGCATGTATGTAAACCAGAGAATCCTATCAAATGAAAACAGCAGTAGCCGGCTAAGCTTACGCCTTAAGTCAATGTATCTGTGAAATTTGGCAAACGATGTGAAAATGTTCGATGTTTTCATTTTTACTACACTTAAAGTTGTACTTTCATGCTACACGTCTGACTGCAACGTATTGGGTTGCCTGCGGTTGCCTGCTTCTCCGTCAGCTGAGCTGTGTGCCGCGCAGAGGACAGCTACAAACACTACATAACTCACTACAAAACGTATATTCTAATGCCGCAAAACGTTAAATCGTGTCGTTCTCTAATGCATAAATAATAACCATACATGCCCGTACCCAGAAAAAAATTTCGGGGGGGGGGTTTTCCACAAGTAGGTCTTAACTTAACGGTACCCCACACAGTTACCATTTACCTACTCCATAGTATATAGACGTTACATGGATAAGAAAATTGCTTGGAGACATTATATAAGCAAGAAAAACTCACTAGAATGAGAATATTCCACCTTACAGCATAAAACATGGAGACTGCTTCGAAAACCGGAATGTAAGGCGACGATATTAAGTTTCCCTTTTTCTTATAAATGTGCTACTAGTAATAGACTTACTGTTATCTAACGACATTTTCTATATTGGTTTGCTATGAATTTAAATAAATAAAACTGTCAGAAGTTTCGGGGGGGTTTGAACTCTAACCCCCCTTCTAAATAAGGCCCTGTAACCATACATTTTCTCGTAATTGAACTACGAGTATGGCAACTAAGAAAAGCTTCCAAAGCTATTGCTTTATGGTGAGGGGTGTAGTGCAACAGCGGACTGCTCATTGTCAGAAGCGTTCGTTGCCATGGCAACTCTTTCAAGCATCCATCTGCATCTATAGCTGTCAGAATGGACAAGTTGTTTTAATGGAACTAAATAGTTCAGCTAAAATTAATTATTTTCCATAACTCACAGTGGAAAAAGTTGACAAATGCAATAATATATAAACAAAAGAATTGTTTTCTCTTAAACTAATTAAAATGAAATGTCTGTATAATAATTTCTTTGTTTTTTTTTAATGATGGACGCTCTTTAACTGCTGTGGTCCTTAGCGTCCCATTCTATATTGGGCGTGAAAGATCGAAAATTACGCTCAGAGACCTCTTTATCAGGCTTGAGGTCTTTTATGTGCCATAAATCTACGACACAGGACCACCGGCTATACTTCCCTTCCGAAGGAAGCCATGCTAAGGATTTTTACGCCCGAAAAAAATCCATCGCCCTCCGCCGGATTTGAACCCGCGACCTTGGGAACTAGAGGCTAGCATGGTAACTACTATACCACGAAGGACGACTAATTTCTTGGCTGTTGTATACTAAGGCTCAAATTATAAGCTTAGAAGCGATAGAATAAAATGTAGGGTCAAATATGAAATATATTACCACACTAAAAAGTGATTAATCAGGAATAAAAAATCTGATGTGATACATTTACATGACTTTCTCTACCCTCTATCGTTTATTAGTGGCATACAAAATATTCTTACTAAAGCTTATTTTTCTGTCTACTACATTTTAATCCAAATAAACCTTTGCATAAATAGCGACATTACATATTTCGTTAAGACACAAAGAGAACAGCGGTAGTCAAATATTTAAGAACTGGACGCTACATGCTGGCTTTAAAATTCCATACTGTTTCCATGCAATCGCGAGAAACAATTGAAAATCGATTGGACTGAAAGAAATTAAATATTGAACAACTCGAATCATTAATAACGAATACCTTGGAAATAGCTGATGATACAAAAAAATATATATATTTGAAATAAATTATGTGTTTTAAAGAGATCTACATTTTTTGTGTGGTACGTTTTCATTCTATCGCTAACATTTACCAGTTATACAAAACTACAAAATTCCTTCTAAATAAAGAGGACTTCACAGGTTATCCCCAGAAAATTCAATATATACATTTTATTTGTCATGTAAATATCTTTAAATTATGTGGCATTTTAATTAAAATCGTTGGAGCCAAGTTTAGAAAATAAAAACATTCGAAAAATGTGTATGTAAAGGGTAGTTTGGGGTTGGGAGATTACCTTGAAAATCTCCGTGTCGCATCTTTGAAAGGTACTGAACCTATATACCAAGTTTGGCATTTATCCGACTTTTCGTTTTTCAGTTATGCTGTTCACAGACACGGACCTTTTCCTAAAAATCTGATGTGTTACTTTCGCATGACTTTTTCTAGCCTCTATAGCTTATTAGTGAGTATACAAATTATTCTTACAAAAGTTTATCTTCCTATCTATTTCATTTTAATCCAGATACGCTTTTCTGGAAATAGCTACATTACACATTTGTTATAGATACAAGGGGAACAGCGATTGTTAAATGTTTTAGAATTGGGCGCTGCACGCTGCCCTTAAAACTTTTACCATAACATTCCAAGAAACAGCTGAAAATCGGAAGAACTTGAAAATAATGGCTAAATATTGAGCAATTCGAACCGTTAACAACGGATATCTCGGAAATGGCTGATGACAAAAAAAGGGTTATTTAAAATAAATTGTGTGCCTTAACGAGATCTACATTTCTGTGTAGTATGTTTTCATCTATCGCCTAACGTTTATCAATTATACAAAATTCCTTCTAAATGAGGACTTCAAAGGCTATTTCCAGAAGATTCAACATATACATTTTATTTGTGACGTAAATATCTTCAATGCATGGTATTTTAATCAAAATCTTTAAGGCATTTTTTAGAAAATCAAAGATTTTGAAAAATCTTCCATGCAAAGGGTAGTTTGGTATGGAGAGATTTTCTTGAAAATCTTGTGTCGCATCTTCGGAAGGTACTGAATCTATATACCTACTCGTACCAAGTTTGGTGTTTGTCCGACTTTTCGTTTTGCTGCTCACACACATACGCAGACCTTTTTCTTAAAATGCTCTTTTTGGATTCAGGGGGCCCCAAAACATGTTCTTCTAATGAAATCTCGATAACGAATTGTTGGGTGAAGTGCAATACTTTCTTTACCTACTATGTACTTGGTAGAGAAAGTAAAAATTAATCTCTAAACGTTTTGAGATTGCTCGTTAAAATTCTGTATGCACTATATGCTATATGTTCTGATTATATGATAAAAATCTGATGTATTACACTCACATGACTTTCTCTACTCTTGTACAAACTATTTCTACAAACGCTTATTCTCCATATGCTTCATGTTAATCGAGATATCGAACTGTTAATCTTATTGCTAATTTTCTTGTAGATGCAAGGGGAATTGCTAGGCTTTAAGCGATAGTCAAATATTTTAAGAGCTGGTTGCTATGTGGAGTATTCCATTCTCTTTGCATTACCAGGACATAAAAAATGAATAACGAATTTCCATTTGAGAAAAAGTATAAGTATTGGAAAATTTAAGGGAATAACAAGCAATATCTCGAAAATGGTTCACTCAAAAAAAAAAAAAAATGTAAATGACATAAATTGTGTATTTTAACGCGGTCTACATTTTTTGTGTAGTAAAATTTTGTCTATCTCTTATGGTTTATCAGTTATGCAAAAGTCGTTCACAATGAAGAATACTTTTGGAGACATTCCCAGAAAATTCGAGATATACATTTCATTTGTCATAAAAATGTCTTAAACATATGATATTTTAATCAAAATCGTTAGAGCCATTTTTGAGAAAATTAAAATTTTCAAAAAATGTTCCATGTAAAGGGTAATCTGGGATGGGGGGATTTTCTTGAAAACTTCGTGTCGCATCTCTGGAAGATACTGAACCTAAATACCAAGTTTGGTGTTTATCCGACTGTTCGTTTCTGAGTTATGCTGTTCACAGACAGACACACACACGGACTGTTTCCAAAGATGCTTTTTTTTGGATTCAGGGAGTCTCAAAACATATATTTCCGGTGAAATCTCGGTATCGAATTTTTGGGTGAAATACAATACTTCCCCTACTTACTATACGTAGTAGAGAAAGTGAAAAAGTCAAACCAATTAGAAGAAAATTATGGATATTTGGATTTTCGCACATACATTGCCTTAGAGGAAGTCAACCGTTGAACATAGCATATCAACTTAAGCCCTTAATAACAACTTTGTTAATAGTAAAATCCACCCTGTGAAGTTTAATATGTTTGTTAGAAAATTGGCAGATGATTGCCACTTATTCCCTTCTACCCGAAGCCTGTCCATATAAAGCCACTTAGTTTTTAAAATACACTATATAGACCTTAAAAGCCGAATTTGCTGTGAAAAACTTTAGCACAGTACCAAACTACATATTTTCAACAGTCCGAATGAACTAAGGCTGGAGATTTCGTTTTCCTCATGCTCAGGTTTCAATACGAATTTTGTTTACCAAACGGTAAACCCAGAATATCCGGAATATGTTGGGAAATTAAAAATCAGTTACAGTTGATTACGACCTTAAGTTCTGAGAAGAAATTTATTCAATCCAAAACATTAGAAATAGGTAACAGCATTGAACCATACAGATCCTCCAGAGAATCCGTGGAATACGTGGGGTGGGCTTTGGATCCAAGAAAAAACAGTGTCTTCAGTTCGGAAAACGGTAGGCTATATAATGAAACACTGACCTAAGTTTTCATACATTTCAGTGCATTCATAAAAATTTTAGTCACAAATGAAGGAGTTGTTTTCAAATGACAAGAATTCAAAAGTATGTTGGTACTTAAATACAGAGAACCAGCATGTGTGTGTGTGTGTGTGTGTGTGTGTGTGTGTGTGTGTGTGTGTGTGTGTGTGTGTGTGTGTGTAACACTCCATTTAAAGCATTTAATTCTCAGAGTAAGAGAAGTAACAAGGGGAAAAATGTCCATGACATAATAGCGCCTTTCAAGATGCCAAGGGCGGCGTCGTTTAAAACAAGGACTTGCCCAACCTTTAGTAAACCAAAAAGCTGCCATTTTCGCCCAATAGGAGCTTTCACTTCAGCACATAGGAATTCGTTACTTAATTTGCATGCAAATACCGCTGATTACAGTTACGCGTAGACAAAATCATATTGGGAGTTTGGTTTTACTAATCGCTGATCTTTCACGATCTGCTGCATCGATGTTTTATCTTTATGCAATTAGTTCTTAGGACTACCTTAGATAGCGTATCGAGTACATGTTTTATCCTTCAAGCAGAGCACTGTTGTATTACACTGCTAGTTTTTGCAATGGAGTTGTCCTCCGTGGACTAGTGGTACCGTGCTAGCTAGTTCCCAAGGTCGCGAGTTCAAACCCGGCGGAGGTTGATGGATTTTTTCGGGCGTAAAAATCCTTAGCATGGCTTCCTTCGGAAGGGAAGTAAAGCTGGTGGTCCCGTGTCGTAGATTTACGGCACGTAAAAGAACCTCAAGCCTGATAAAGAGGTCTCTGAATTACCGGACTTTCACGCCCAGTTTAAATCTCAATTTAACAATGGAGTTCACAACAACAATAATAAATTCACATTAGGAGACAGGAGGAACAGATAATAATTCTCGGAAGATAAATGGCACTATTAAAAGTTGCCAAGAGTGGACAAGATAATCAAGAGGACTGTTGTCTGGAAGTATTAATTTTGGATGGTCATCTCAGTCCTAAGCCTAAGAATATCTAGAACCCTAATGCTCCTTAATTATTTATTTGTTGTTTCGGAAAGCTCCAGAACTTAGCTTAGAAAGATAATGTGCCGATTGAAAAATATTGGAGCTGTTTAATTTGTAGTCATGCAAGAGAGGGGAATGAATGCATAGGTATGCAGATGAGACATGCTGCCTGGCTCCCGGCACATCACATCCTATAGTACATAGAAGCTTATTTACTTTAACAGGATAGGAATGAAATGACAAAAATAACTTAGGTAGGATCATTATGAACTGTTGCAACGCAATGTTGCACCGTTGTAAAAGTCGCCGATTCCTGCGTTTTCCATCAAGAAGTTTTTATGGCCTACTGTTGAACGTTGAACTTCTCCAAAAGCTTTTTGATTTCGCATCTCTCTAGAGCTTCTCACTCTGTAAAATATGTTCTGCATTCGCTCATTAGGACATCCATCAAAAGAAAATCAATCTCATGTGTTGCATTCACAAGACTTTCTCTACTCTCTCTTTTGCAAATCATTCTTTCAAAATCTTATTCTTCTACCTGCTTCTTGTTAATCGAGGTAAACTTTCATTACACATTTACACATTCGTTGTAGGTATAAGAAGGACACGGTAGTCTAAAGCAATAGTCAGATATTTAAAGCGTACTGTGGTGGCTTTGAAATTACATGCTCTTTGCGTGACCACCACAAAACAGAACAGCAACTTACCACTTTAAAAAACGTAAAGTATTTGAACATTCAAAATAATAACAATGAATATCTCGGAAATGATTAACGCTACAAAAAATTATTTGGCACTATTGTGTAGTTTTAAAAGATCTACTTTTTCCTTGGTAGTGAGATTTTGTTTATCTCTTACACTTTACCAACTGCACAAAAGTTATTCAGAATGAAGGGGACTTGACAAACTATTTCCAGAAAATTAAAAATTCAAATTAAATTTAGTTTTATTTGGTGACGCCATTTTAACTACTATGGTTCTTAGCGTCCCATTCTATATTGGGCTTGAAAGACCGAAAGTTTGCTCAGAGGCGTCTTTATTAGGCTTGAGGTTCTTTTACGTACCATAATTCTATGACATGGGACCACCGGCTTTACTTCCCTTCCAAAGGTAGCCACACTAAGGAGTTTTACGACCGAAAAAATCCATCGCCCTCTGCCACGATGAACCCGCGGCCTCAATATACATTTTATTTGCCATGCAAATGTCTTAATTACAATCGTTATAGCAGTTCTTGAGAAAATAATAAAAAAACACGCAAAATGTTCATATAAAACGTATTTTGAGCCGGGGTAATTTTCTTGAAAATCTTCGTGTTATATCCTTCGAAGATGTTGAACTTAAACACCAAGTTAGGTATTTAACGGGCTTTACAGCTTTGAGTTATGCTTTTCATAGACAGACACAGACACATACATAGTTTTCTAAACATGCTTTTTTGGATTCAGGAAGCCCCCAAACGTGTATTTACGGTGTAGTCTCGGTATCGAATTTTTGGATGGAATGCAATACTTACTCTATTTGCTATAGATAATAAGCAGGAAAAGTAAACATAATTTGCAGCTAAAACGGTTACAGAGAATGGGTCTCCAGAAAGTATCCCATGGGCCATTCATATTTCCCTTCGATATCTTATATTTAAAGAAAGATATGCTGTGATGAGTTAATTAGGATTTTAACCAGATTTCGGCCAGTATCTTTGAGGTGGAAGCACACGTTGTTTTGTTTACAACCGAACACCACGTACTGTATGTTTAGCATATACTAAACTTCGTTAGGCAGAACTAATGAAATATCTTTGGCTTGAAAACGCATTTTTCCAACATAAACTCAATAAAAAGAAACTTGAGAAATGACCTTCAAATGTGTGCAGGGGGACATGGGAAACGGATATTATCTACGACTTTGTTTCCTGCATTGTTATTCTTGATGATGTAATACATTTAATTTTCCAACTACCGTATTTATACGTCAGATAATCACATCTTGGGAACCACAAACCTCCGTTTAGCATCCATGCATTTCATGAAAGAAGAAAACAAAGATACAAAAGGACAAATTACATTCTGCATCGCAGCATAGCTCCCACTCTGACCAGAGGCTTCTAAATGAAGGTTTGGCTTACCTAATCTCCTGACGTCAGTTTAAAAACTTTGACGTCATGTAATTATTTTAAGTTTGTAGTAGTTTATGTAACACAAGAAAATACATATATTATAACCGCTAGACCTAAGATTACTGCTGTTGGAAGAATGCCAATCAAGGGTCGTATGTCTGCAATAAAGCTTCCAAATTTAAGCAAATAATCAGATACATTATCCTCTTGATCACTCAATCAGAAATCGGAAAAGAAGTCCATTCTGGCCTAAATCTATAAAAATGCATAACCGGAATCACTTCAGACTTTTAGCTGGATAATCTAAATACTTGCTCAATGCCTACTTAGGTATGCTTTTTTACTTTCTCTACTACGTATAGTAAGTAGGGGAAGTATTGTATTCTACCCAAAAATTCGATACCGAGATTTCACCGGAAATACATGTTTTGAGACCCCCTGAATCCAAAAAAGAGCATTTTTGGAAACATGTCCGTGTGTGTGTGTGTGTGTGTGTGTGTGTGTGTGTCTGTGAACAGCATAACTCAGAAACGAACAGTCGGATAAACACCAAAATTGGTATTTAGGTTCAGTATCTTCCAGAGATGAGACACGAAGGTTTTCAAGAAAAAACTCCCCATCCCAGATTACCCTTTATATGGAACATTTTTCGAAAATTTTATTTTTCTCAAAAATGGCTCTAACGATTTTGATTAAAATATCATATGCTTAAGATATTTCCATGACAAATGAAATGTATATCTCGAATTTTCTGGGAATGTCTCCAAAAGTGTTCTTCATTGTGAACGACTTTTGCATAACTGGTAAACCATAAGAGATAGACAAAATTTTACTGCACAAAAGATGTAGATCGCGTTAAAATACACAATTTATGTCGTATACATTTTTTTTTTGTAGAGTGAATCATTTTCGAGGTGTTGCTTGTTATTCCCTTAAATTTTCCAATACTTATACTTTTTCTCAAATTCGTTATTCATTTTGTTTATGTCCTGGACATGCAAAGAGATTGGAATGCGCCACATAGCAACCAGAGCTTAAAAGATTTGACTATCGCTTAAAACCTACCATATTCCCCTTGCATCTACAAGAAAATTAGCAATAAGATTGACATCTCGATATCTCGATTAACATGAAGCATATGGAGAATAAACGTTTGTAAAAATAGTTTGTACAAGAGTAGAGAAAGTCATGTGAGTGTAGCACATCAGATTTTTTTTCTTTCTTTCTATCTTTGTTTGTTTGTTTCTTTCATTATTTTCTTTAACACGCACTTTCATTGTGAGTGGATGGAATAAATGATTCATGATATTGTAGTTGAGCCCAGGGGCATTGGCATCGAAATTACGTTATCATACATATCAAGCGAAGTTCTACAGAAATAATAATAATAATAATAATAATAATAATAATAATAATAATAATAACACTGTGGTAAGTAATAATAACATACCCATGCAGGAATGGAACCAGGGGCTACAGGTGAAGGGAAGGACTCACTCCCATGTCATCACACTGGAACTCAGACATGCTTGGTGAACCTACTATACGAGTATGACTATAGATTAAAGTTAATTATGAGTTTTAAAAAATCTTATGCGTTAATTTCATATGTCTTTCTCAACCCACTATCGATTACTTTTACATAGCTTCTGCAAACTATAATTAAGAAACATTTTTTTTCTACCTGCTTCATGTTAATTGAGATAAACCTTTACAGAAACAATTTATAACATAGGGTATACCTACAACGGAAGGGGACACCTCGCGCACTGCGATCTACGGCTTGTGGCTCCTACTCCCACGAGGAAGGGATGAAGTGAAGGAACCACACAAGGGGCTACAGGCCGTAGGCAGACCTGCCACAGAGAGCGCGGAAGTCCCTAACAGTTCTGGACGAGGACTCCTCTGGGAGCTGCCCAGAGATGGCGATGAACGACCCGTCCAACCAGACAGCCCTCTAGTGCACGCGGGGAATACTGTTTCCTTAGAGGAAGTATCTGCGCGATCTGTCCGGCACCGCCTCACACCACGAAACGTAGAAGCACGCTGAAACATGAGAAGGAAACGGAATGAAAGGGAAACGAAATCACTGTAGATGAGAAACCACCCCAGCATTCACCTACCGACCAGAGAAAACCATGAAAAACCCAGGGTCTGAATGGGCGGTCGACAGAAATCGAAATCGGGACTTCCCGAATGGAGCCTCACACGTTACCGCGTAGCCAACGATACCTGCTGAACTTATACACCAATTTTTATATTTACCGAACATTTCCTGCTTTAGTTATGCTGTTCACACACACATGCGCGCGGACCTTTTTATGCTTTTATTTTAATTCAGGTGTCTCAAAACATGTCTGGTAAAATTCCGGTATCTAATATTTGGGTATGGTACTTCCTCTGCTTACTATAGGTAAGTAGAAGAGAAAGCAAAAATCTTATTTATTAAAATGTCGTTGTACATCGTACAGCTTTCTGTGAAATTAGCTTCAGTGCAATTCGGTTTTCCAAAGAGTGAATTACAAATAAGTAGGAAGGAGTTATTTAGTAGTTATTATTATTGCCCTATTTATTTTACGTCGCTTTAACACCTTGGCCATATCACGACGGATCTGTTAGTAGATAACTCTTAGAACGATGTGTGATGGACAGTTAGTCTTCTAGGTCTCATCCCTATAACCACCTGCTCCGTTCACGTGCCACAGAGACCCCAGTGCATAGCTACCCGATCTTCTGCTTCGTGCTGTGCAGATGGCATTAGGATGCCGTCCAGTCCAATTGCTGCTCTCATGTAGAAAAGCGGACAGTTAGCCTTCTAGGTCTCATCCCTGTAACACCTGCTTCGTGCCGTGCAGATGGCATTAGGAGGCCGTCCAGTCTAACCGCCGCCTTCACACAGAAAGGCAGGCAGTTAGCCTTCTAGATCTCATCCCTGGAAATGCCATCTTGCTTATTTAATAGTGATAACACCCTAACACTGCAATTTTATGCCTACTGCAATTTCCAACCTTTAAAGTATTCTGGCTTAAAGTAGACCTGTTCCGATTATGAAGATCAGAAATCTATTCCTAAATTTTGTTTGCAAGTTCTTCCTTTCGATTAATGCATACCAGGTGGCCCAAACAAGCCGTTCTTTGCAGTTTTATGTTTCCAGCATACATAGGTGCAAAAGAAGTTGCCGCATTACTGATGTTCAAAGGTGCAGTGAAAGTACAAAGTGAAAGATACTGAGGTAGTGCTGTTTTCTGCGGTGTTTACTTGGTAGTTTCGTACTGATAAGCGTCGCGTGGTCGCCTGCATGCAGTTCGAGCCAGGTCATTCAAACAAAAAGGTAATGTTCACCAATAACGAACACACAGATGTGGTTACGATCGGTGCGGAGGCGCACCAAAAAGCAGCTGAGGCTTGAAGGCTTGTTCTGAACATTTTCAGACGCGACATCTGTCTTCTGCTTTTTTTTATATATACAGAAATAATATTGAGCAATGATGGTTAAATTTTCAATGCTATCATTTTCTGAGGTGCTGTCACATTCAGTTGTTTCTCGGAGTCATAGAAAGAGCATGGAATTTCAAGGCCAACATGTAGCGACCCGCTTTTGAACATTTGACTGTCGATTCGCTCTCCTGAATTCCTCTGTATGGACCTACAACGAAATATGTAATGAAACTGCAACATTCATCTGGATTAACATGAAGCAGATGAAAAATAAGCTTCTGTAAGGATAATTTGTCGAAGTTATATAAAGTAATATGGACATAACGCATAAGTTTTTTTTTTTTAATAAATAGCTTCCCCTCCACTTAACTACAATAAGTAGAGGAAGTATTGTATTCCAGCCGAGCGATATAGCTCATATTCGGGAGGACCTTGGTTCGATTCCTGGGGCCGGCCACTTTGACTGTAAGTTTTTCGTGGTTTTCTCTGGTTGCTAAGACGATTCCTGGGGTGGTTTGCCTTCTATCGTGAATTTTCTTTCCTCATTTCCTGTCATTCCACTTCCAGACATGTTTCAAGTAAACTTAGGTGCTGTGCAGCATCGGTTGGTGTCGGACGGATGGCGCAGATGCTTGCTAGTTGGAAATATTTTCTCGGCCCTGCAAGATGTCAACCTTCTCTGAGCCGCTTCAGGTGGGTCCAATTCTCCCAGGTTCCGTCAGAGGGAAGCCTTCTCTGAGCAGCCCGCCGGTGTGACCGGGTCATCAAGCTTGGTAGGGACCACTGCGTGTCTTTGTCAGCCGGCCTACCTTTGACCTTAGCCTCCTGCGGTTCCTTCACCTCATCCATTTCTCCTGGGGGTGGAAAGCACAAAAGATCGTGTTAGGTCGAAGTGTCCCCTCCTTTCCCGGGTCATTCCTTTATTGTATTCCACCCAAGATTTTGATATGGAGATTTCACTGGAAATACACACTTTAAGGCCCACTGATTCCCTCCCCAAAGCAACCGAATGTGCCTGTGAACAACATAACTCAAACACAAACTTGGTATTAAGTTCAGCAAATTTCAAGAATGCGACAAAGTTTTTCATGAAAACCCTCCCATGCCAAACTAATGTTTATATGGAAATGTTTCAAATAAAATAAAATTTCTATCTCAGATTTTCTGCGAGTAGCCTGTGAAATCCTCTCCATCCCGAATGAATTTTGTATAATTTTACATAATTGATAAACTCTAATAAATAGCCAAAAAAGTACTACACGAAAAATATGTATGTATACATATTGGGATACACCGTACAGGAACGAACTGCATTCTGCATACACCATGAGCATGTCGGCTTTTTCTGCATTAGTAAACCCCATCTTCCACTCACGACTTACTGCTTGAACTGTCACAAACTAACTGACGAGAAAGTCGCAACGCAATCAATGAACAGAAAACACAATGCAAGCAAACATAACATCGTACCTAGCAACTAAGCAGGTCGAATGGGACAAATAATTGTCGGGGTGGAAACTTTTCAAAATACGATTTCTCGTAAACCACTTGCACTAGAATCATGCAACAAAGACCATTGGCATTCTAATTTACCCTACCTTCATATTATTGATGTAACTAGGCATTGTTCCATTTAAAAAATTGTATGTTTGCTCAAAAAATATACTGTCTCAGTATTATTAAAACCTGTTTATAGGCTAAATGTACCAATCAATGCTGTGAAAACTGCACATCAATAGCACTTTCCATTTCCGAAATATTTGCGGTGCAAGTTTTAGGTGGTTCATCCTATACATATCGTTAAAGCACATAACTCTTGTCAAATAAATTTTTGTTGCATTAACATATCCCAGATATTTGTTGTTATTGATTTCAATTCCAAGTACCTACTTTATACTTATAGAATTGTTAAGTCGCAATTCTCTTGCTTTTGTGATGCCAAGCAAAGAATGGAATTTAATGTCAGAATACCTTATTGAAATATCTGACTTTTGCTTTTTATACCTACAGCGAAATGTATAACGAAACCATTTCTGTAAACGTATATTTCGATTAACACGAAGAAAACAGAAAAATAAGCTTTTGTAAGAATCATTTTTGGAAGATTGAGTAGGGAAGTTCATATGAATGAATTACATCAGACTTTCTGCTCCAAAAACAGCTCTGTGTTTCTTATTAAAATATCGTATGTTAAAGGTGTTGTGTGCGTTGCCTCTGAATTGAAATCCATCATTCTATCGTAATGAACCGGGAAACCACAATAAACAAACAGAACTTTGTGTGGAGGATTTAGAGCTCAATGTGAGATGAGTTGTACGCTGCCGTTTGTGAAAATTGCAACACCAAGAAAGAATTTCTCGAATAACTTCAAGATTGGTGGAAGTGTAGAAGAGTGTGCAAGCAATAAGTGATTAGGTTTGCAGAGGGATGGGGTTCACGTAGGCCGAGCACAGCCCTCTCGCGTCGGTTCTACAAGGTCAGTGTTGCGCCCAGTGTAGTGAGTGCAGAGCTGTCAAACAAGGTGGAAACAATAAAGCGATTGCCAGTATGCCTCGTCGACGTCAAAGGGAGCCATATCGACATGTGAGTGAGTTCGAACGGGGCAGAATGAGCGGTCTCCGGGAAGCGGGTTTGTCATACTGCGACATTTCGGTTCGTACAGGGCATGCTGCTACGACAGCGATGCATGTGTGGAGGTAGTGGATAAATGAAGGTCGTACGCAGCGAAGAGCGGGTAGTACTGGACCACGGAACATGACCACAGCACGGGATGACCGTCATATTGTCCGCATGGCCATGACGGACCGCACAGCTTCATCCACAGTGTTGGCTCGACGCTGGAGCACTGCAACAGGTGTGAACTTGTCGGCATCAACGGTTCGTCGCCATCTGCTGCAGGTTGGACTGGTTGCATGCATGCCATTACGTCGGCTTCCATTGTCCAGAAACAGCAAGCTCCTCCGACTTCAATGGGCACGTGAACACCGTCACTGGGGTGCTGTGTGGCAAAATGTCTTTTCGGACGAGTCCCGTTTCAACGTGCCCTACAGTGATGGCCGCATACATGTCCGGCGGTACGTGGTGAGTGCAACCTGGAGGGTTGCATTGTTGAGCGGCATAGCGGACAAACACAGGTGTGATGGTTTGGGGCACCATTGGTTACAACAACCGATCTCGCCTCCTAGAATTGAGAGAACTTTGAATAGCAACGGTACCTAACGGTGGTTGTAGAGCCTCAGGTACTCCCCCTGCTTCATGCATCTCCACAGGCCACATTTCAATGCTCGGCCACATATTTGCGAGGATGCACAAGCCCTCTTCGAGGAACGACGGGTACCATTGCTTCCCTGGCCTGCACGTTCGCCTGACATGTCGCCCATCGAACATGTCTGGGATATGGTTGGTCGGCACCTGGTGCGTCACGGTCCTCCAGTAACCAGTGTCACGGATTTGTGGGCTCGAATACAAACTGCGTGGAGGGAAATCCCTCAGGAACTTATTCAGAACCTTTTTGATTCAATGCCACGGCGTGTAGCAGCTCTTTCGTGCGTTTCCTTCTTGGTGTTGCAATTTTCACAAACGGCAGTGTATATTTTATTGTATTTAATCCTAGCTTAGTCGTTTCTGAAATATCCGCTGACGTATGCCTCCCTCTTTCAGGGCTGAAGTTTATCTCCTTATTGAACCAATCAGTGTTAGTGTTTGATTATGTACAAATTTTCTATTTTTCATATTGAATTCATTGTTGACAAAAATATATTTGTGATATAAATAATTTAGTATTGTTTCCCAACATATAACCAAGTCGCAATTGTCTGAACTAAAATGATTTCTCAAGAACTTATCCTATTTAACGTTAGGTGGATAGAAGAATCATTTTTATATGAACTGTATAGTATATAAGTGACTTAGTATGGGCATAGGAAGTCGTGTGATTATCACACATCAAACTTTAATTTCTTGTTTCTGTTAATCATGATAAATAACCGCAAGAAATTATTTTCTCTCCTGAGAAACAGCAACTCGCTTTCTCGCATAAACAAACAAAAGGAGAACTGCTTAATATTTCGAGTGCATTTTGGGAATATATGAACACGACGAATATTTTTAAATGTTTAATGATGCAACCATTTTTGACATAAACGTAAGTATTGTAATGAGACTCAGATTTTTCCTGTTGTACTTAAGCTTTGTGTCTCGTAGTTTCTCAGGTTATATAGAATTGAATGAGAAGGAAGGAGACTTCTCAGGCCGTTGATAGCAAATTCTAAATGCAGGTTATTTGTTGAAACAGTATTAGAACTATCTTTTGAGAAAATCTTCCCATGCAAAAAGATTGTAATGGGAGGTATTTTCATTAAATTTCGTCTTGCATCCCTAAAAAGTACTCCTTTATTATGAACTTTGGTATTTATTCGACTTTTGGTTGTTGACATGTGATGCAACAAAGGCAGGCAGACATGGGCCTTTTTAAAGAAATCCTTTCTTGATTAAAAATGTATTTCCAATGTAATTTTGATATCAAAATTTTGGGTCGAATTAATAATTTCTCAGTCTTAAGCAAGGGGCGCAGAAAAAGAAGAAAAATAAATAAAAATACCAGAATAGAGGTGCTTTTTGTAAAAATCATTACATCATAAAAAAGAACTGCATTGAAAACATTTAGACTTCTTCAGTATATCAAGTTTCCTTAGTTTTGTTTTTCTTTTCTTTCCTTTCTGTCTTCTGTACTTGCTTTACGATTCACTACGCAGCATATATTCCAAAATCGCAAACCACTGGCCCAAGAGACGCCATTATGGAAAAGACGCAGCTTGCGAATAGCTCATTATCAGTGTTGGACTTTTAGGTGCGCATTTTTATCTTAGGGTAAATTAAAAGCTCTACGGAAATATACCACAATGTAAAATTTGTATCTAGTTGCGAAAAGACACATTTTTTCGTCTCCTTTTTGGGACCTTTATCCCTTTTTTCCTCCAACCATGTCCACAATCCCCCTTTTCCCTTTTTTCTTTTACTGTAGGTTTTCAATAATCTTCTAGAGAGCATATTATCATTTATAGGAGAAATGACTTATGAGTTTAATTCCATTTATATATGGTTTCGAATCAATATAAAACATTAACTTCCAATTAACGTCTCCTTAGCTCGCAGTGAGCATGTGAACAGTAAGCCTATCCTTTCAATAAACGCAGGACTGAAAGCACACCTGCAACAGAAGAGACTGCAATTAAATTAAATTATTTCGGTTAAAGGTCATGCCAGCACTAACATACAGACTAGAATTAGTACGGGAATACATCACAACACATCAGATGGAGAAGATAGAAAAGACCAAAGCGACCGACCTTCTTAAAGAGGGTGTTTGAAGTTTCAAAATACACGAGATCCAGAGTGGTCTACATATTAACAGGGGACAGTTTCCTTATTGAAGATATACGATTCCATCTAGTACTAAGGGCCACCAATAGATACAAAGAAGCGCTTGGGAAATTGGAATAGAAAAGGAGGAAATTTGGGAAGATTTTTTGTGTACCGAAGCTATGACGAACCAGAATTGGAAAGATACAGACTATCTACTGAGACACCTAGTGACAAGAATGGCTGTGCATGCGTTCCATTTCAAGGTGTGCAACCAAAAGAGCACATGAACCAAGCGCGGAGTGTGTATACATGTTGTGCAATAATACCTGTGAAAGAGATCATATACTGAAATGCAAGAGCAGGTCAAAGTCTATAGTGGAATGCGTCAAAGAAGATTAAAATATCATAATGCACAAATGTGCGAATTTATCACATCAACAATAGAAAATACGGCAAATCTTCTTTCTCTTTACCACTACAAATAACGTGCAACAATGCAAATGACAATGAGTGTAATTCATTCTATCCTTTTAATTTCACCAGAGTCAGTAGCCTGCTGTTCGTGAATGTTACTAAACGAGTGTATACCTAGATTTTTACCATGCCGAAGGTGTCCAGTGCCCTATGTTTTGTTCTGGCTCAGGAATCCAAATAAGATTCCATAGAAATTGATGGAAGTATACGATGTGCTATTTGCTATTCAGGAATTCTGTTAAATGAAACACACCAGCAAGATCGCATCAAACAACACATTTCCAACACTAAGCATCAAAAGAACAAAGAGACTTCAAACAAATAAATCACAGCAACCTCTATTACGAAGTGCATTTGAACAGTATTCTTTAGAAAGCCAAAATTTGAAGGAATTCAACATTGATTTGTGTGCAGCTCTTACACAAGCGGGAATTCCACTCAATAAAGTGAACCATCCAGCCTTCAAGGGATTTCTTGAAATATACACAAAGACATCAATGCTCGATGTGAGTACTTCAAGAAAAAACTACATGGAGCCTGTTTACCAATAAACCAGGCAAAGAATCAAGGAGAAAGTGTCTGATTGCGATGTGGGAATCGTCCTGGATGAAACCATAGACTCAATGGAATAATATATTTGAACCTTTTAGTTTTTCCCTTAGCAGGGGAGAAAGTTAAGCCTATGTTGTTAAAAATGTATGAGCTGCAGAAAGCCAATGTCAGTACAGTAATGCAATCAATCATGGACTTCAGTCAAAAACTGTGATCTAGTAGTATCGAATTTGAAAAAGTTCTTGTGGTGATTACGAATCCATACATGGTTTCAACTATTAACCATTTAAACCTCTTTTAGTTGAAAAGTTAAAGCATGTGACATGCTTGGTGCATGCCCTTCACAGCGTTTGTGAATCCATAAGAAACAAATACGACACGCAAATAAATCCATCCCTGCCCTGAAGAAGATTCTACGGAAAGCTCCGAGTCGTGTTGTTGCCTACAGGTAAATCACTGGACTGCCCCTTCCAAATTTCCCGGTCATTACTCGCTGGGGATCTTGGATTGAGTGTGCTGCTATGTTATGTGAGAATTTTGAGAAAGATTAAAGCGTTTGTGCTTTCTTTGGGTCCAGTCGATGCAGGTGCAATTTCCAAGGCGCAGCAACTTCTGCCACTGGAGAAAATACATAATTTGCAGGCAGAACTGTTTTGTGTCCATGGTTAAAGGCACCTCACTGCAGCTATTAAACGATTAGAAGAACAAGGTCTTGTAAAGTAAAAATAATGTGATATTTTTACTTCCGTGAGGGAGCAGTTAGATGTTTTTGTCAAAGACAAACTTGAGTCTAGTCTTCAGAAGAATCCGGTTATGGAGGAGTTTGCCACTTCTGTAGAGTTGCCATTCCGACTGAATACAAATTTTGTCCCCCTGGTTTCCGTGGATGTCGAAAGAAGCTTTAGCATCTACAAAGACATTCTATATCCTAATAGGAACAGACTTATTTTTAAAAATGTAGAGTTGCTTAATGTCTTGAAGCATAACAGCTTCATTATTATTTTTTTCTTCTGGTAATGAGTGATGATTTGATGTACTTATTTGTAACTCAATAAACTAGAATAGGAGAAAGAGAATTTGTTGAATTAGTTGAGTAAATCAACACATTTTGTCCCTTTTTTACCTTATGTTAGCACCTTCTTCCTTCCTTTTTTTCATCTGAAATTTGCACCTAAAAATCCTAATCCTCCTCATTATATAGGTATGCTTTTTTTCCTTTCTTTTTCTTCCGGCGAACAACTATTAACCTGTTGTTTTATGTTATGTTCATATATCGGGTTGCTGTAAGTTTTTTGCTTGATGGTAAATTTATGAATTAAAAAGGGCGAAAATAATGTTAAAAAGGAGATTAATTAGGGATTTTTTCGTCCTGTAGCTCAGGGACGCCATTATAAAAATCAATCGGATGTTATGTAATGGCGGTAACAATTGCTAGCTAGCCAAGGGATACTATACAATGTTACTGTGCGCCGGAGGAGAAAGTGCAACTCATGTGGTGTTTAAGATACCTTGATAAAGTGTATAAAGGTCTGCGTCAGGCTCAGCGCGCAACAGTACAGATTGTGTCTCCATCATGCTGGCTACAGAGGTCTTTGTGGTGCTCCTCGCCCTAGCGGCACCCTCACTACAACTACGTGAGTCTATCTTATACGACATATATCGCCCCTTTATTAAATTTAGTAATACTCGAATGGTTTATAGGCGCACTACGGCATTGGTTATTAGCGTCCTGCCATTCATTCCATCTGTAACTTTTAAAATAACTATGTCTTCTTAGTACATAAAAATATATGACCATTATTTCTTATGGTATAATAAAAATGCTATTTAATTCTAAAATAAGAGTGTGCATATATTCTCTTCCATTTACGTGCCGCCTTTAATATTTCAGGTCATATCTGCGGCTTTGCCTTTGGAACAATTGCTCATCGGCAATAACGTTCACTAGTTTTACTATGATGTTATCTTTGCGTTTGTTTACTTTGGGTTTTCTATTTTAAAATTTTATTTCACTCTCAATCATACTTCCAGATTCTAGGGAGGACGGGGAATAATCCTAGCTAAAGAAAAATTCCCACTCTCCGACAGGGAATCGAACCCGGGACCTCTGAATTTGGAAGCTAGCATGCCAACCACCAGTCTACAGAGGCAATGTTGAATATATAATTGTCATTCGTCTTTCTCTCATAATTAGATCAAGAATAATTAAACGCATATATTACAGCAATGCAAAAAATTAAAGGAGGTTTCTATTACAAATATTCCACATCTAATCTTTTAGTATTGCTCTAAAATAAAGTATCTTAATGGGAAATTCAGATACTAAAATTGCCAAGAATGTGACCTTAAGCTTATGAGGCTACTATTTTCTTTTAAAAAGTATTATGTTTCTTTCAACAATTTAAGTGCAATAGTTACTTCTTTCGTCTCGTTCTTTCTGGAAGTCAGTGAATTTTGAAACCGTTTAAAGTTTGCAACATAAAATATCCTTGAATATCGACTTTTAATGATTTCTACTTCAAAACTAAAGCAAATTTTATTCAAAGATATCGTTTTTCAATATTAAGATTTGAAGTTTTACAGCGTGTATAACACAGTATAGTAAAATGAACTGTGCACCAATTTCAATAAATTTAATTCGCTGAATTTAAATAATTTTGTTTTTCTTTATAACGTTTAATAAAATACATTTAGTTTTTTAAGCAATTGAAAGTTTCTTAGCGTCACAAATTTGAGTTATTTTAAAGAGCATGTGCAAATTTATAATTATTTATATTTACCACAAATTGTTTATTTTATTTTTAATTCGATATATGCATGTTTTGCAACAAAGGAAAATTAAAGGATCCGTGTACTGTGAAAAATAATGTACCCAGAAGTTTAAAACGTGTATGAATGTTGTTTAATGTCATGTATACCATGTCAACATGGCTATAGTTTTGACTCATTTTATAAAAACAAATAAACATTTTTCAGTGTATCGTAGTAGATTGTAGTACTTATGTGTATATTGCGATTTCAGTGATATTTTGCAAAGATCTTCGTACAAACTGGGAGTTTTACGTTATAAGCAACGTTTTAATTAAACTGTTGAATAAAATTCAGCTGGGGATGTGTTTAGAACAGGGCTGACCACATAAGCTCTGGTCACGAGGTCCGAGGCGGATCCCCCAAAAGCCGTACAGTATATATTATGTGCATGCAAGCTGTGCATTGTCTAGGAATATATTTTACGGTCTTTCGCATGCTGGGTTATTGAGGTTACAAGAAGAATTCTACCAGCAGAAGGTCGCCTTCTCTTTCTGGATGCAAACACCCAACCTGTGAGAGGAAAGCAGTCGTCCTTGGAGAAGCAAATTTATTTCTTTATTTGTAGTACTGGACACTTTGTCGCCTGGAGTTCAGGGCTTCACGTGCCCTTAGGTTGGTCTAAATTCTGGAGAGCTTCAAGGATACTCTGGTGACTTTTAACACAAGTATTAGCCTTGGGACTAAGGATATAGAAAGTACCAGATGTTCAAGACAGCTTGCGGTGAAAATATGTCCCATTTGACAAAACATTTTTTTTAGAACTAAAACGAATTTCATAAGATGTCATAATCATTTATAATCCAACATTTTAAAGACCCTTGCGCCAAATACATTTCAATATCCTTCTTTAGCCTTTCAATCAGCCTCTTTTAGAAGCAGAGAAAAATTATTACAAAGTTCCACATAATTTGTACAGTAATATAAAGGTACTCACAATCTCTGACTTCACCGGGCTACAATTACAGTTTTTCTCCTCCAAATATTGGCATTATCGATATAGTTGAAAGAATGAATAAATTCCTTTCGTTTACCTATTTAACGTCGATTCAACACCTCAGGTCAATCTCACGATGGCTTCATGTGACAGACCGTTGTCTTTAGTTGTGTAGTCGGCTTCCTGTGTTTGTTGCGCTGATTTAATCAGAGGATGGGCTTTTGTGATCATGGAATTGCCGTATTGGGCATGTACAGAATCTTCACCGTTAGTGGCTTGACGTAAAGAAAACAAGAGGTCGGTCAGGTATAACTCGACAACAATAGTATTGTACATCGCTGGGCTGGCTTCCGCGTGTAGGTATTCGAATGCAGGTTTCGGCAAGCTCAAATGCAATAACATCGTGGTCGAGTAGTAGTTTGAGGTTGATGCTTCAAGCTAGGGATGGAACCTCGATACCGTTGATACTTCGATATTCTCGAAATTCGCTGGTATCGAAGTATGTCTAATACTTTGGGATAAACCTTCGATACTTCTTCGATACTTTTAAGTTTTGCACTATTGAAAGTTGTTGCATTTAACTTTATGCTAGATAATGAATGAAATGAGTCGAGACTTCACGTTATTGTCTCATATGTGTTACTAAAGAGTTGCTGGGCTATAGTTCTTGATAGAGCTTGACTGTGTTTCCTGTGGGCGAATCAATGCAACATTTCATAGACTCTTGTGTCTGAATAAAAACGTGCAAACCAATGGGGGAAGGAGTACAGGTACTCATGTAACGTGCAGCGTTAAATGATTTGTGAATGAAACTGACCTACCTGACGCACTAAATCACATTTTTTGCAACAGCGTAGTTTGGTGACTCACTCTCGGCTGTATCATTTACCTACTCCGGTGACCAAAATCTATAAATCCATCAGAAACAAATCATAACTTAAGATATGAGATAATACATATGTTTGTTCTTTTCTTCCATCTATTAGTTTGTGTTTACGCAAGTCAAACTGGGGTCACGAGCGTAGCTTACAAGTAGGTATACCGTACGACTAATTTCCATAATATGGATAGAAAATTCTTTAAAAGAAGGTTTTCATCACAAAATATAGTTACATAAAAAGCAAAGCAAAGAAATTATTATTATTTTTATTATTATTATTAGCCTTGCCTAACAATACGAGATAACCTGCAGCATTATCAAAATAAAAATATTGCTGTCAATTGGAGAATGTCAAACAGGAACAGTTTCGGAATTAGCATACAACACAAAATTGGGTACATGTGTTTATACACAGAAAACTACCAAGGACATTATTCAGTGAACAAGCTATCGCCTTTACAGTTTTTTTTATAAAGTGAGAATCGAGTATCGGTGCTTAAGTCAGTGTCAGTATCGAGTATCGAGAAACAATTGTATCGTTCCCATCACTATTTCAAGCGCAGTAGTGGGCAGGTAATTTAGAAGTGTAACTTTTTGGATACGAGTTTAACATTAAAGGCACAATATGAAACAATACAGAATAAATTACAAACCTAGCACCTTAATACGTTCTGTAGGATTAGCTGACTTCTAAAATATCTATAACGTTTTATGAACCTCAACCATTCAAACCAAAATACGAGTACATAAACCATGTAACATTGTAAAAACACACAGTTACGAGTCGATCTCTTTAACACTCATAAAACTTCACTTACCTACTAAAATATGTAAATAAGTAATATGTCTACAATAAATATACATTCGAGTGTTACTTAACGCATATCTTAAATACTTTCAATGAGGGGGATTACCTACTTTTAAAGGCTGCTTTTAGCGTGTATAAGACGTTCAAATGATATAATTAACTAGCGCAAAACAAACTATATTATTACTGATACGGTATGTTTATGTAACATTGCTTTTACACAAACATATACAACCATTTTAAGTAATCAATAAATGTCGAGTGCAACTGCTTCAATAGTCCAGACCACAGTCCTGCCCAGCACTTCATTCAGGTTAGGAATTCAACTTGTCCATCACTGAAAGTGGAAGCGAAAAGCCCGCCTCCTGTAGCAGCCAGCGACTTTACGTTTGTTTACACTGTGCTGCCATTGATGACGATGCCTATACTCGATGCTTAATCACCTTCATGTAACGTGCTGGAGTAACTTCTTGCTAAATGGTCCTAGTTGCGCAGTAATATCCCTCTACTATCTATTTTATTTCTATTTCTTTTATTCTGTAGGCGGAGCTTTGGGTCGTGGTATTGAATATACAATCAGGCATTTACCTGGCAAGTGAGGAAAACCGCGGTACGGGGAATTTGAACTCGTTTCCTCCCGAACACTCCTTAAACCATCTCGTTAATAAATAAATACTGCACTAGTTTACTGAAATAAACAAAATATTAGGTGTAACACTAAACACTATTAACAGCAGTCGTCTACTGAGATCATTAATAAACTGTGTAAATGCGGATGTAGCTTAACTTGTTCTCTAATGGACAACGGATTTTTACTTTCTCTACCACGTTGAACTTAGTAGGTAGAGGAAGTATCTATCGCATTCCACCCAAAAAGTCTATACAGAATCGTTACCGGAAATAAGTTTTTTGGGGTCTCTTGAATACGAAAAGTCGTCCTCCGTGGCTAGAGGTACCATGCTAGCCTCTAGTTCCCGAGGTCGGGGTTCAAACCCGGCGTAGGGCGATGAATTTTTTTCGGCGTAAACATCCTTAGCATGGCTTCCTTCGAAGGGAAGTAAAGCTGGTGGTCCCGTGTCGTAGATTTACGGCACGTAAAAGAATCTCAAGCCTGATAAAGAGACCTCTGAGCAAAATTTTCGGTCTTTCACGCCCAATATAGAATGGGACGCTAAGGACCATAGCAGTTAAAGAGCGTCCATAAATAAAACTCAATTTAATTGTTATAAATCCGAAAATGGCATTTTTAGAACAATGTGTGTGTGTGTGTGTGTGTGTGTGTGTGTGTGTGGTGTGTGTGTGTGTGTGTGTGTGTGTGTGTGTGTGTGTGTGTGTGTGTGTGTGTGAACAGCGTAAGTAAAAAACAAAATGTAGGATAAATCCCAAACTTGGTATTTAAATTAAGTACATATCTTCCAAAGTTGGACATGAAGATTTTCATGAAAATCCCCACCCAAACTAAACGTTGTTTTGATTTATTAAAAACTGGCTCTAACGATTTTCATTACAATACCACATGTTTTAAGACACATGAAAAATAAAATATATAACTTAAATTTTCTGGGAATAACACGCGAAGTCCTTTTCATCCGAGAGAATCTTGTACAATTTGTACAACTGGTAAACTATAAGGGATACCTAGTAAGTTGGCGCCGCGGTAACGTGTGCGACTCGCATTCGCCTAGTGATACCGTGCTAGCCTCTAGTTCCCAAGGTCGCGGGTTCAAACCCGGCGGAGGGCGATGGATAGTAAAAATGGATGGGCGATGGATGTAAAAATCCTTAGCATGGCTTCCTTCGAAAGGGAAGTAAAGTCGGTGGTCCCGTGTCGTAGATTTACGGCACGTAAAAGAACCTCAAGCCTGATAAAGAGGGCTCTGAGCAAAAATTACCGATTTTTCACGCCCAATATAGAATGGGACGCTAAGGACCATAGTAGTTAAAGAGCGTCCATAAATAAAACTCAACTCTCGCATTTGGGAGGTCCCGGCTTCGCATGCCCCGTGGACACCTGAGGACTACTTGATTGATGAGTCATTCATCCTCCGCTCTCGGCAGATCTAGCAGTGGGCGGGTCTGCGTGCTTGGAAATGTCTCTGTGGCCTGTAGCTTTCTGTGGTTCCTTTACCTCATTCCTTTCTCCTGGGGGGTGGTAGTCACAATAGATCTGTACAGGTTGTGCGCGAGGTGTCCCCCTCCGTTGAATAATCTATAAATAAATCATAAGAGGAAAAAAAAAAGCGTGAGCGCGCGCGCGCGTAAACACACACACACACACATATATATATATATATATATATATATATATATATTTACTTCATATAATTTTTTTTGCAGCATCAGCCCGAGATATCGTGTTATTGGTTTGAATTTTCCAATATTTTGCCAACTTTTGAGACTGTCATCTTTCAGTTGTTTCTCGCGATGTCATATAAAGAGTATGGAATTTCAAGGCCAGCATATAGCGGCCAGCTTTTAAACATTTGATTATCTCTTCCTTTCCTGTGGTTATCTATGGTTTCCTGCATCTCCCTTGCATTTACAACGAAACTATTCCTGCAAGTAGGTAGAAAAATAAGCTTTTGTAAGAACAGTTTGCAGAAGTCAATACAAATAAGCGGTGATGAGGAGAGAAAGATATATGAATGTAACACAAAGTTTTTATCTTTACAGCGTGCTTTTCGACAAATTAGAATTCTGAATTGTTTGATCGCAACTACAAGAATACTTTCTACCGCTTCAGTGATTACATGCCAGCAACTAAGCATTCTTCTAAATGAATGGAGTGCCCTTGCATCCTTATTAGTATCTACCCCGTCTTTCAAGAGTGAATCACACAATATTATAATAATATTATTATTGCTTACTTATTCTTTTGAGAAAATAAATACGCAGAAGAGTACCATTTACCCAACTATTTAATTGAAAGCAAAACTCAGTAGTAAGGAATCAAAGCGCTCAATATCACGCAACAGATTAAAAGTGCGGTGGCAGAGAATTGTAATAAACAAAACAGATAGTGCTCATTCAGCATCAATTAAATGCATACCATTTGTGCAGATGTCATTGTAACCACATGCACTGATTGTCAGTAGTTGCTGATTGGAGCTTCCAAATTAAAGAAGCTGGTAATTTTCACCATTCGGTCTCTTTCTGGCTTTTTTCCTGAGTTTTCTCGTAACTATCCTGGAAATACAAGTGTGTGCCAACTCTCAGCTATCTGGACTTCGGCCTCTTTGAGCACTTGTTAATAATAATCGCTTCATTTGTCGTTTCTTTATGTAAGAGATATTATGTATAAGGTATGCTAAGCAAGAAGACGAAAATGAGTCCTCGGCTATACAGAATTGCAGAAACAGTCCAGTAGATACAATCGAGTGCATGGAATCGCGTCGAGTATTTATGTTGGTAAGGAAATACCAAAGCGTATCTGCCACGCCCAACCCCAACCTCTTACCTGGTTCTAACAGCACACTTAATGTTTAACCTACTCCGCCCATTTCCCTCGTTCCTGAGTCTGAAACCGCCTGTGTTCATGGATTAATGTTTGGGTGGCAGACTTTTGATATCAAACCAGTACGAAACGGAATCCAGGGGCTGGTGTTGACCTCGTTGCGAAACATGCTATTCAGCCACTCGAGTAAAATATTTCCGTACTCCTCCCCTTTCGCCTTTCACCTAGGCCCGACCTATGTTTATAGGCTAATGCGTGTGTGTCGGACTTGAACTCAAACTAATAAGAGATTGGCTCACCTGGGGCTAGTGTGGAACACAGATGATACGGAGATTCAGCTAACATTAAACAAAGAAAACCCGTTTAGGAAACCAGAAGCAGCGGCTCGTCTCCGTGCAATCGACTGTACATGTTGTTACCTTTATATAATTGATATTATTTCTCACAGGGGCTAGTGAACCTTTATAAATTACTACTGATATAGTCTTGACAATTCCACGGCGTTTTTATCGATTTTTCGACCCAAACACTGTAGTTCGCTAGCTTAAGCACTGAAACAATGGAAACATCAATTACAAGAACGGCAGTTAACACCGTTACGTAATAGGAACACAAATTAAACTCGATTATTATAATTGTATGTCAACGTCAAGCAACTGCAGGTTGTGCATTTCATGCCTATAGCAGTGTTTTGATTACTGTCTCGCACAATCTACGAGTAATATAGGTTAACCGCTGTAAGACTTGATTTGCTGGTAATTACCATCAACTAGAAGACAAAGAAATTTCTATCTGGAACTGCACCCTTTCATTTCAATACTGTGGGTACCTAACGAAATAAAATAGCGAAGAAATAAATATGTAGGGGCCAGAGCCTTTATGTTGAGTCTGTAATTCAATTGGTTATGGTAACCTGTTCTAGCTGTTTTGGGTTAGGGTGACTGAACGAAGTTCTCTGCGAAAGAGAAGTGTCCATTGTTTATTCGTACAATAACAGAGGAGTTACCAGTGGTGTCTGGAACTTAAGGGCGTTGACAAGAAAGGAAAGTTGTGGTATCCCCAGTTCCCATCACAACCTCTAAATAAAACATTTCGGCTAGCAATTGAGCGTGCAATTAACAAACACGAATGAAGGAAGAATGAAAAATATAATTATGTAACTAAAGTGTAGCCCTTCAAAAGTAGTTACAGAAAACCAACATGGAATTTATTTACTTACAGTCATCTGAATTCCAACTGGAGTTGTCTTTCTTTCCGCAGAAACATCTGGATAACATTGCTTCATAGAATATGTATTTATCCCCCTTCTCGTAACTTAAAAAGCAGCTCTTTCTCGATGGAAATGAGGCATAAATTAATCATGCGGTGCTATTTATGTGTAACGCGGCAGAATGTGTGGATTCTTTACAACATGAGAACGATCTCTCGACAGATGATGTATAAGGTATTATTGCAGTTAAGTGCCTAATTTATATATTTCCTGAATCCACTCACTGTATTACCTAATATCCATCAAATTGTTAATGATATGAGTGGGTGTGTTATCTGTTCTCTCATTGGAACAGTTCATTTTGAAATTTGGACAGCTTAAAAAGACTGCCATAAAATTACCTGCAGCTCTTTAAACAAATAATGAGAAAAGATTTTTCTTTTGCTGAAATACGCCAGTTTAGATGGGATTAGTTGATCAAAATATTTCAATTCTTAAAATGATGTAAATCTAATTGTTATCTGATTACTGATATTCTTAATGATTTCGAAGCACGTATCTGGCGATGGTCTTTCTGTGAATCATCATGTAACCTCTTCATCTCCAGAAGAGGTGACTCATAATTATCCCTTTCCTTTTGCAGCTGGTTTTGAAATTCAGTAATTTTATTACTGCAGTACAAAATATCAACATTTCTAGACTGAAGTATATTGAATTGTATATCAGAGAGAGTAAGTTTTATTAAAATATAATATATTTTGGAAATTGATTAGGAAGTTAGCAAATCCTTTAGCTGTCATTACAGTCAAATAGTAGCTCTCCACTTTCACTAACATGATCAAAAACACAATTAAAGCATCTGTTTTCATTGACTGTGTTGTCCTGGGTAAGTCTAGAGGTAAAATTACACCGAGTGGAAGATAATGAAGGTAACTTCTTTGACACGAACGAAGAAAGTTCCGTAGGTAACCTCTTTGGAGAAGGAGAAAGAAAGACAGGGAATGATTTAAGACCGCTAAACATTTTTTTATTTTTATTCTATTTTATTTTACGTGCTTTAACTCCTTGGTCACATCGCGACGGATCTGTTGGTGGATAATTCTTAGAACGATGATATGTGATGGACAGTTAGCCGTCACGTGTCACAGAGACCCTAACGCATAGCTACCGAATCTTCTGCTTTCGTGCCAGTGGAGCGACCTTCTTCAAGCATATTGACGCGGCTTTGCCGCTGGGATGAAATTACGAGTTGACCTCGCTCCAAATAAACATGCCTGGTCTGTGAGTTTGCTTGCTTCTTTGTTCCTAGTTTTACCGATTTTAGTATCACTGATATTAATACGTTGTAATGATCAACTTTCAATTAAAACTGCATTTTCTGACCATGAGTTTTTATTACTTTAAATACACTAAGAATATTTTGTAATCTTCCACCTCATACAAAAATGGAAAGAAAGAAAGAAAAAAAAAAAAGAAATCTGATGTGTTACATTCAATGATTTTCTCTACCCATGATAGTTTATTTTCATATAACTTCTACAAACTGTTCTCATGAAGGGTTATTTAATCAAAATAAATCTTCAAAGGTTTTGAGGCCCCTGAATCCATGTGTGAATGGGCATATGTCAAAAACGAGAAATTGGATAAATACCAAACTTGGTATCTAAGCAGAGGTATAGCCAGGGAGGGGTTTTGGGGGTTGAAACACCCATTACTATAAAACATGTAAAATTTAATAGCAAAAATAGCTTCGTTAAAATAATAACACCTTTCTAGGTTGGCAGGAACGAGATACTTCCTACTTGTATCACTGATACAAGGGTCACTCAAAAAGTTTTGATAAAAAATAACCAAATATTATATTTAAGATATTTCCATGTCAAATAAAATGTATATCTTGAATTTTTTGGGAATAGCCTGTGAAGTCCTCTTCATTTGGAAGGAATTTTGTATAATGAGTAAACCATACAAGATGATAAAAATGTACTATACAGAAAATATAGATATCTTTAAAACACACAGTTTATTTAAAATAACTTTTTTTTGTGGCACCAGCCATTTCTGAGATAGGTATCTGTCAGTGTTGGTTAGAATTATTCAAGGCTTGTAATTTTTTAAAGTGCTGTTGCTATTCAGTTGTTTCTTGTGATGCTAGGAAAGAGCATAGAGTTTCAAGGCCAGCATATAGTGATTCCCTTTTAAACATATAACTGTTGCTTTCTCCTTGTGCCTATAATAAAATGTGTAATGAAGCTATTTATGCAAACATTTATGACAATTAGCTGGAAGTAGATACAAGAATAAGCTTCTATAAGAATAGTTTGTAAAAGCTTTATAAAAATAAAGATAGTGGATAAAGAAATTCATATGAATGTAACACATCAGATATTCTGCTTTTGACAGATGCAAACATTATCACTCTTGAATAAATCGCAACCACATACAATACTAAATCAATAATGAAAGATCCAGAAGTGCAGGGGCCCATTATTGTAACAAATCATCTAAACACTTAAAAATGTACAAAGGAAATGTATTTAAAAACAAATTAAGAGAATTTCTAATAATGAAAGCCATATACTCAACTGAAAAAGTATAAACTTGCATGACTGACAATGCATGTGTAATTTGTTAATAATTGTGAATACTATTATTGTAATTAATTTCTTTTCTTATTCTGTAATTATAATTTAGCATAGTGTTTATTGTCCAATATTGAATGTACTTTATACAATACAATTTCACTGGATCAATAGTTTTTAAGGGAACTGTGCATGAAATGTTAGAATTTTGTATTTTTCCGCACTATTTTGTTGTGTACCACAACTTGTATGTGTTATTATGGACAAAATAAATAAATAAATAAACAAACAAAATGCAAAAGCCAGATGCCTCTTTTGTTAATGAATTAGCATCATGCTTTGTGTCTTCATCTGTAATGAACAATAGAAGTATTAGAGCAATGGAAAGAAATCAGTACTAAGAAGTATTGTATTATGTTTCTGATGTTTGGTGTTTGTTTAACAGCAACCTACATACAAGGATGTGCGCGAGATGATCCAAATTTTAATGAATGTGCAAAGGACACTCTTCAGTTCACTTTGCAGAAGATGACTGATGGTAAGATCATATTTTGATTTATGTTAATTATATTTTATTGTTTCACAGTTAGTAGGGTTATGGGATGAATGGGCTGGTTGTGAGAATTTTGGTTCTAATGAATAATTGAGAGGAAGCTAAAACTAATTCCAGAATTATATCTTAGGAGAACCAGCTTTTGATATTCCACCACTGGATCCTCTTCATGTACCTGAAACACGAGTTGAGTATCGGCAAGGAGATGTTCTTGGAAAGATGATTGTAAAGAACTCAGATTGCCATGGCCTTAAGGATGCCCAAATCCTAGCTGTTAGGTGAGTGTATTTCAGTGCTTTTAAAACCATCTGTTTATCATTAGCAAGCTTTGATAAAATCCTGGCAGGATGGTTATTGGGGTAACAAAGAGTAGAATTTTTTCTCACCATCACTAGAGAAATATGTACACTAACGAATAAAAACTGAGATTCTTAGAGATTTGAACTTTCGTTCTATTTTGTTCACTTTTCTTGAACAGTTGGAATTTCATGGAATACCTTGATGAGATATACAGAAAGGGGTGAATATTATCTTAAATTAGAGCAACTAAAGAAAAATGTGGATTACATATAAAGATAACATAATTTAAAGTTTATCAAATTATAACAAAAGAAGCATATAATGTAGTGCAAAATTAATGAATTTAAATGAACCAAAATTAATACTTTATACATTAACTCACAAAAAGTGAGGTTCAACAAAGAAGTTCATGCAGTAATTTTTGGTACATATTGACTTAATGATGCTGACTGTCCTAAGGTAGAACAAGGATAAAATATGTACTGATAACTTTGGTATGAGAAAAACAAGACATTAAAAGGGGTCTAAAATTTTTTACAAACAAAAAATCTGATAGGAATTACCAGAACTATTTTATAATGGATTGTAATAACACTCATTTTCTAACTAAATAATGGATTAATGTGAAATGGAATTATGCTGTACATAATTTAGCCTTTTAGTTTTTTTATCTCTTTTTCAATCTTCAGTCTTTAGATTAGAACTGAATCAGTAGTTCTACTAAAACATTTCTTATTTGTAATTTTCTGAACATTTTTGACATGAAAAATTGTGGTGAAGGCTGTTGAAACAACCTGGTAAATTACACATACGTTATGTTTTTGTTAGACTTACTGAATGACTTTTAAATCTATATTATGAATAACACTACATCTCAATGCTTGAAAGCTCACATAATAATCTGTAATATGATATAATGTTAAATATTATTATTGATATTAAAGAAATATTTTAGCTAACTATGAACATATCTTTCAAATGGATCATGGCTCCTCTATGCATGAATACTGTGATGCAGTGGTTATGGCCCAAGGTTATCAAGTTAGCACTAGCAGTCAGGGATAAACAAAGATAAGTTGTGCTTTCACTTGGCATACACACCAGAAGTGCTATCAGCAGATAACCAGAATCTTTTGGGAGTTTCTTTCCTCCCTGCCTCCAGAATGTGTGTTCATATAGTTCTAGAATGTTCTAGGCCATATAAGTGAGTGTTCTTGCAAGAGCAAGCAATCGGTCGGTCAGTCAGTCAGTCAGTCAGTGCATTTCTGCTGTGACATCATGTGCAGTTCTCTGCGCAAGTTGGTGACGACTGCTGTGACGTGCAGCATGTGCTACTGTAGAGCAAGAGATTGTAGAAGCCTTGTATTGACTCCCCAATGAGTGAACTGTCCGGAAGAAGAAGCTATATAACAAACAAAGTGAAGTGATGGGGAAACTGAACAAGTTCACATTTGTGAAGTGACCATGCAAACTAAGTGAAGTCCCAGTGAGAGTTAACCAGATCAAAACAGTGACAGAAAAGTGACAGTTGAAAAACTGGACAAAGTCACAATACTTACAGAACCTATTAAGCCTTTATGCTTGATAATGAAAACATATCTGAAACATATTGTGTCAGATTCAAATAAATTATATTTTGTAGGGCTTACTCATTAATATTGCTTGCTGCATCCCTATTTGTAACACTTCTGTGAGTAATTAATGCTCTAAATTATTTCTCACATAAGTGGATAAAGTTCAGTATAATAGGTTCGTAAACAAGGCAGAGTAATTGATGATGATGGTATTATTATTATTATTATTATTATTATTATTATTATTATTATTATTATTATTATTAATAATAATAATAATAATAATAATAATAATAATAATAATAATAATAATAATAATAATAATAATAATAATAATAATAATAATAACAATGATAATAATAATAATCATCATAAAATTTTTTAAGTGTATTTAACATTGCTATCAGTGCAGCCAGTGTGCTAGGATTTTTCCCCAAAGGGTTCTTTTACTTAGGTATCACTAAATTTACAGACATGAGGATGTTACATTTAAGCACCCTTAGACGCAATGGGTTCAAACATACAAACTTGAGCACAGAAAGTCAGTGTTCCATGATGACAAATATGAATGATGCCGACAAACTTGCTATCTTTTACAATTATATGGGTTGTGAATAAATGCCTAAATTTTAATCAACCTTATAATTTGGGTTGCCAGAATAAGGAATATACTTATCATTACAGTGTACAGTACTATAGAGATTAAAATAGATTATTGCAGATAGTGGATTCCCATATGACATTATAGTTTTTTAAATGAAACCAAAATAAAGTCTATCACCTGTTGTATTACATAATCGTTACAGAGTACATTATTTGCCAACTGTGTAAACATTTGTAAACATGAACTGAAACTGATAAATTTTATATATTTACTGCTCTTTCTGGCTATATTTAACAAAGCAATATCACAAAAATATTAACTTAAAATTCTCTGCATGATTTATTGTAAGTGAAATATGTCATTCATTTTTATTAAGTCCACTGAGCTCCTAGTTTCTACCCGAAATAAAAGCAGAGATTAAACCGCAGCTAAATTCATGTCAATTCAATTTTAGTTAAGGATGAGGTCTGAGGTTCTTGATAACCAGTGAAGAACCATGCACAACAATTTGTGTTGTATTTCATAAGCTGATAATAGAACAAGAAAGCAAAATACTTGCTCCCATTTCTGCACTCTGCCAATGATGTCCTATGTGAATAGGGACGAGTGTGCAGCAACTGCAGAATAGGCCTTGGTATGATTGGGCTGTTGTACATCGAAGGTGGTGTTTGGTTAGTTTTAGTTCATGAATAATGCTTTGAGATTTATTTACTACATTCTCAGCTGTGGAATGACTCAAATGGTCCATAAAAGTCATTCTTGCAGGGTAGATAAAGCCTGAATGTTTATTTATAGCTCCAGCAACTACAGCTCACTGCTTCATTGTTGAAACTCTTGTTTGCTATTGTTTTAGTTACCTTCTATCATATTCTCTTAAATTTTAGGTTTATGTCTGGTTACTGTCAAGGCAATTAACAATTTCTCATTCATCTCACAGTATTTTGCAGTATAATTCCATAGTTACAGTAATAATTTGTCTTTACATGAAAGAATTTTCTATTAACATGCACATCATCACACACATAGCCAAGGTCATTAAGGCAGAGACTCATGAATGGATTGTCTGCAGGTTCAAATCCTGGAGGGTGATCCTCCTGACCAACGTTTCCCTCACTGCTCATAACTGGCAAATGCCCAGGAGGTACATGAAATTTAGGCCTGGAACGTTTCCTTCCCAAACTTCCTTTCATTAAATGTATCACAGTGTCCACTGCCTGTGGTACCATATGTAATAAGAGCAGGTATTAAACACTTCTACACTATCAATAATCGCAATAAATGTAATTGTTTTCTAAAAGGTGTTGGTGTGTTTACTTGTAATGTAGCTTTCTTAACATTGGTTTTTATTGCTGTTTACTCTTAAACATACTCACATTCACTACCACATCCATACTCTGTGGAGGAGAAGCAATGATTCTGATTAATGAAACATTTCATGCCCCAGCCCGCCAATCAAATCCGGAACCTATGGATTGAGAAGACAGAATGCTGACCACCTGACCATAGAGACAATCAAGTAAAATTTGCTTCACTATTCTTGATGGTAGGGGTATTCCATATTTCAACTGTTTAAATTGGAATAAATCACTGTTCCACCTCTGACCTCCAGAGTAAAACTGATTTTATTAAAGCAGGGATAAATGGTTTAATATGGACATAGTAAAAGCAAATTCTATTTAACACTGCTGGTGATTCCAAGAAAGGCTTTCACACTTTTAAGTAAGCAACATAGTATCTAAGCTTGTTTTTACTTTTTCTACTACATACTAACAGTACATAAGTAGAGAAAGTGGGTACTGTATTCCACCCAGAAATTCAATGTCAAGATTTCATCAGAAATACATGGTTTGAGGCAACCTGAACCCAAGAAATATATTCTTAGAAAAAGGCCCATGTTTGTGTCTGTGAACAGTATAACTGAAAAACGAAAAATCAAATAAATACCAAACTTGATATTTAAGTTCAGTATCTTAAAAAAATGTGACAAACATTATTAATAAAATAACACCCCCTCCCAAACTGCCTTTTATATGTACATTTTTTCAATATTTCTGATTTGTTCAAAAATGGCTCTATGATTTTGATTAAAGTATCATATACTTAAAACATTCAATGAAAAACACAACATATTTCTTGAATTTTCTGGGAATAGCCTACAAAATCCTCAAAAACAAACTACACAAAAATATAGACTTCTTTAAAACAAAGTTTATTTCAAATAACTTTTTCTTTGGCATCAGCCATTGCCGAGATATCCATTATTATTACTTTAAATGTTTCAATACCTTTTCTATTGAAAAGTGCTGTCGCTATTCAGTTCTTTCTCAAAATGTCATAGGAATAGTATAGAATTTCAAGGCCAGTATATACTGACTAGCTTTAAACATCTGAATATCAATTTGGTTTCAGTTTATTTCAAATAACCTTTTCTGTGGCATCAGCCATTTCCGAGATATCCGTTATTATTAATTTAATTTTTTCAATAGTTTTTGTATTGAAAAGTGCTGTTGCTATTCAGTTGTTTCTCATAATGTCATGGGACTAGTATAGAATTTCAAGGCCAGTATATACTGACTAGCTTTTAAACATCTGACTATCAATTTGGTTTCCTATATTCTTCTTGTGCCTACAATGAAATGTGTAATGGAACTTTGTAATAGTTCATAAAAGCTTTTTAAAAATAAATGAGCTATTTAAAAAGTCATGTGAATGTACCTAACACATCAGATTTTTAAGCATTATTGCTGTGTATTTTAAACAGTGGCAAAGTAATTGCATAATTCTTGCTGTTTTACAAATGCTTTCTATAGCAAATAATACGTAATTACATTTTCTTTTCTGCCTATAGGACAAATTTGGAAGACCCAACAAATATGACAGTGGAGGTTGATTTTAAGATACCATCAGTATTTATTGAAGGTGAATACAAAGCAGAGGGAAAGATTGCTGCATTCCCCATTTCTGGAAAAGGTGTCTACAATATCAGCATGAGTAAGTAATCCTGAAAACAAGTTGCCAAATATTTTTATTTATCAAAATGATAAATTTGCCTGCTGTTTTTTTAAAAGGGAGGAATACATCTATATAATTTTCACAACATTTAAAAACACGTGTCTTAGATATCGCCTAGAGCAATGAAATAATGTATTAGTATCAAACTGTGCTTTCTAAATAAAAAATACCATAGTATTTGGGAATAATATAAAATTTTTAAAATAATAAATCTCTGCTCATAGATGCCTCAATTTCCAGATAAAATTCCTGCATGCTGCCTCTAAACTTAACATCCTTAATAGTTTTTTTAATCCCCGTGTAAGATTTTCATAATAATAGCACTTATCTTAAATATTATTAATGCTACAACAATGCAATATAGTTGAACGTTTAAACCTATATTGGCGTGTACTGTAGCATTTACCTGGAACTTACAACTGTCAACACATATTCAGTTCAATTTGCAGTAGAGCATTGATTATCTGAATACCAATCAACTGAAACATTGGTTAATCGAAAGTGTTCCAGTCTGCAAATTAAAATTTGCATGCACACCATGTAGTTCCGACTGAGGGAGAACAATTCAGCAAGTATACAAAGAAATTGACTTGAAGGATGCTTGGTACATGAGAGCAGAAGCTTGGGCTACTATCAAGGACACTATGCTACCAAAAGCTTGAAATAAGCTCCTTCCATCAGATTAATCTACCACTGTAACTGAAAAGCCACCAACATATATTAGAACTGGCTGGGCTGATTAAACATCTTCAGGATTTGAAGAATGCAAAACATTCAAGACTGGCTCGAATGTGACATTGATGACCCTGGCTACCAATACTGACAGATGATGAAATCATTGCTGGTGTCATCGATGACCAAGAACCTTGCGATAATGACCATGCTGAAAAAGAACCATTCAGTGAGAAAGATTTTCACTGCCTGAGATGGCTATGAAGTGGTTAGAACAAGAAGAGGAATTGATGCTGTCCAGCTGCTGTCTTTAAAACGTTTGCTAGATTTAGTGACAAACCAGGCTAGTCAGTCCTCTGTTATTTGTAAGACGTAATAAAATATATATGTTCAGTTTAGTGTTTAGTATCAGTGTTTTTTTGGTTCATATTGCACCTATTACACCTGGTACAATTTGTTTTCATAAATGCTTGGTTATCTGAAAAATCAGTTATCTGAGCATCCCTGTCCCCAATTGTTTCGGATAATCGATACTCTACTGCATTTCATTCATAGTAACAGATACAGGTTTTGGGATTTGGCAGAATAGCAGATAATTATACAATATCAAAGTGATAAATGATATACACTGAATGTATGATCTGATGCAATTCAAGTGACATTATAGGCACAGCATTAAAAACAAAGTGATGTGAATGACTAAACATAACAATCTTATGTACCTAATATGTACAAGAGTGTGGTTCAGCCTTTTCAATATCCTCAATACCTGAAACTCAAATAACAATAGCACAGTATCTTCAATGGGTTAGGATTATTGAACAACTATTTTACAGGGAATTATAATTGAATATCTCAATGGAATAGAACTAATTTAAAAGTAGGAATTTATTTAATTCAGTTTTAAATTTTTTGATAGTTCCTGTTCCTTGTATATGCAAGTAAGTTATTATATAATTTTAAATTATTATATTTAAAAGACTTCTCATATAATTTAATATTTAAGGAGATGCAACTTATTTTTTCATTCTGAGTATTACGAGTATGAACTTCTGAATTTATGGTGAAATTATCGAGATTACACTTAGCATTCATTAAGTTTTTTTTTATGTATATGCAGGGAGAGGTTAATATATTCATTTTTTTTAAAGTAATCCTTGCAACTTTCTCTCTTTGAAATGTCAACCATGGGCAATTGTTTTTTTTTTTCTTGTAGTTTGAAAATTAAATTCTGTTTACACAATTTCCCCATAATGTTATCCAGTATTTTAAACTGAGTGAAAATAGGTAAAGTAATAGCTTTTCAGCACATCTACTGTAACATATGTCTTCAGCTGATAGAGCACAAAAGTATGCCTACATAATTTCAATCAAATTTTTAATGTGTCTATTCCAACACAGATTGCAGTCTATTCATGACCCTAAATACGTTGTATCAGGTTTACACATTATAGTCGTTAACCTAAGTTTGACACAGGGTTGGTTGGAATTTTTGCCGTATGAAATCAGATTCAGAATGCAGAGTAAAAATATGTTTTATGCAGTTTAATAAAATGTTATTTACATGATGGGTCGTGATATTAAATCAAGCAGGATTTTTCTCATGCTGGGAGATCTTTTATGAAGAGTATTCATCCTTATGAGGTCCTTGAGAACTAACTGCACTACTTGATTGAGAAGCAATGCCTCCAGTTCTACTGAGGTGTACTTAAGTGGGGGTATCAACATATTAATATTATTATAATATTAATATTATAAACAAGGGCAGTTAACAATAAAAAATACATCACAATTTGAAACAGTAAACTATGGGGTTCCGCAAGGTTCTGTGATGGGCCCTCTCCTATTTATATTGTATGTGAATGACATACCTAACTATGGGAACAGTAAAGCAATTTCGTATGCAGATGACACGACAATGGTATGTTGGGGCACCTCTATAGGAGACTTAAATAACACAATGGCACAAACTATTCAAACACTTTTTAAATACTTTGGGGATAATAATTTAAAATGCAACATGTCTAAAACAAAATTAATTCAGTTTCAGTTAGGGAACTTAAATAATGAACACGACCCTATACAAATATTGAACTACAACATAAATGCTACAAATAAACATAAATTTTTGGGTATTATAATGGATCCAAAACTTACATGGACGGAACACATTCAATATATCTGTGGGAAAATCAGTAAATCTCTGTACTTGCTTAGGCACTTTTCCAACCTTCTTGAAGAAAAAGAACTAAAAATGATCTACTATGGTGTCATTTTTCCCCATCTGATTTATGGGCTTGAGATCTGGGGGTGCAGCGCAAAATCTAATATGGAAAGAGTATTGATATTACAAAAGAAAGCAATTAGAATAATGTATCACCTGAACTATAGGGATTCCTGTAGGCAATATTTTAGGGAGAAGCAAATTTTTACAGTTTTTTCTTTATATGTTTACAGAGTAATAACTTATGTGTTAGGGAAGGATAATTTAAGAAATAGTGATATACATCATTATAACACTCGACATAACAATAATTTCTTCAGACAAGGTTTTAGAATAAGGTGTAGCATTAAAGATCCAAGTGTAATGGGGTTAATTCTGTACAATAAGTTACCAAATTCGGTAAAGCAATTTGAATCAAAAAGTACATTTAAGAAGGAGCTTAGAAGATATTTAATAGATAAGGCTTTGTATACCATTGAAGAATTGTAATTAATAAGTAAATTGTCTAATTGTATTGTGGAATGTACATATGTAAATATTTGTAAAATGGAACTGACAATGTCAGAAACTGCTTGCAGTCTATTGGCAATAAACGCATTACATTACATTACATTACATCCCCAATATTGCCCTCAGCCCTTGATGTGTTGCATGGATGGATGTAGACAATGCAGCTGTTGCCCACAAGTCTTGGCTATCATGGGCTTTTAGAGAGGGGGAAAGAGAGAGTGTGATGAAGTGAGCATTAGATGTTTGTCAAATGTTGAAAGTGAATCCTAGTGAACACAAAACCATATTTAATTCTTTCTCTACTAGTGAGCTATGAATGCAAAGGCTTGTTTAAATTAAGGGAATCATGGACTTCAAATTATCTTGGACAGATCATGGAAACTACAAATATTTTTTAAGTTTAATAAGTATTTCTGATCATAGTGGTGAGTACAACATATTTAAACATTCGGTAACGAACTCTGTGTATACCTACCCACAGTCTAATTGCAATATCTGGCAATCCCAATACAATGTGTAAAGCTTGTAAAGAGTTTGAATACCTAACACAATTCTGTAATCTCATGTTAGTTGTGGATCTGATTCTTTGCATATTTTCACTTTTAAATAAGATACTATTGGAATTTTTTTGGGGGGTAGAAATAACTTTAGAGACAAACAAGCTAAAAAAAGAAAATAAACTTTAATAAACTACAGGTATAAAGGCTGAAAAATGTTGACAGTTTAATTTCTTATGGAGAGTTCAACACTCTTCAACCAGGTAGGCCATGTTGGATGATGAATGAATGAATGGAATGGGGAAATGATGATTGGATAAACCTGGGATCCAGAGAAATGAAGATTATCCAAAATTTGCTTTCTAGGGATAACAGAAAATCTTGGGAAAAACCTTATACATGTAGCTCACCCTAAACAAGATTTTAACTCAGGGCTTCTTGTATGGGAGGTGGATGTGCTAACTCCACACCATGGAGGTAAAACTGTATTATAATAACGATTAAATCCTCACAGAATGTATTATGCAAGCTAAACAACAAAATTATCAGAAAGAAACAAGGAATGTGATCATTCCAAAAACAATCTTAATGTTTTGATGGCTTTATGATCTCTCATCTCATTAAACCGTTTTTCTTGAAAGATGCTCCCATTTTAATCGAAGCAGAAAGGAGTGAAGGGTCCAAGCCTTGAACAAGAATAAAAAGAACCATTTTGCACACTATATCTGAAAATGATATATGAATATCATTATTTGCTTACCAGTCTCAGTGGATTTTGGGCAAGTTTTATTATTTATATATTATATACAGTTTATTTTATTTTTCTCCAACAATTTTCAAATAACAGCTACAATTCACCATCTGCTTCCCTTCACTTTTTCAATTTTATCCATTAAATTAGTTAATAAAAATGCAGGTTACCTACATCCATTGTTAAGTGCAGGGTAATTTGCAATAGAAAATAGAAGTGCCAAGTCCAGCATTCAAACCTTGGCATGGCATTAAGGTCTCCAAAACTGATTCAGCTCTCCAATCTTAGTCCAGTGTGTTGAGTATTTAAATAATGTTACAGATGTCCAGAAATTGGTTCTTCAGTTTTAGTGCTATTGAAAACTCCTGGTCATTCATGGTCCAGGTATATGAGAACAATCAACATTTTATTTAAATATGTTTAACAGGTGATGTAACTGGAACTTGGAAGGTATATGGTGATCTGGTGGATGTGAATGGTGAGCAGTACTTGAAAGTCAGACGTGTTGGCATGAGACCTGAAGTTGGCGACATGAAAGTTTATGCCTCTAATCTGTTTACAGGCAACAATGAACTTAGTAAGTCTATCCTTTTTATAAGGGTTCCTATTACTCAACTAACCCATTATGGGTTTTGAAATTAACAAGCATAATTTTCCAAAACACAAGAAAAACCAAAAACTTATTTGCCAGATTAAGAATGCATGTAAGGTATGTCTATGTTATATTAGCTAAAACTACTATAAATGCATGAGTCACATTTTTATTTTCTCTATTACTTCTTGCTATATTAAGTGGAGGAAGTATTGTATACCACCCAAAAATTATATATAAAGATTTCACTAGAAATACATATTTTGAGGCTCCCTGAATAAAAAAAAGAAGACATTTTCAGAAAAAGATCTGTGTATGTATGAGGGTTTGAGAAGAGCATAGCTCAAAAATAAAAGGTCAGTTGCATACCAAACTTGTACTTAAGTTCAGCTTCTTCCAAGGATGCAACAAGATTTTCAAGAAAAATCCTCAGCCCAAACTACCCTTTACATGTAAACCTTTTCATTATTTTTCTCAAAAATGGCTCTAATGATTCAACTGAAATGCCATATGTTTAAGATATTTCCATAACAAATAAATTGTATATCTTTCTGGGAATAGCCTGTGAAGTCCTCTTCTTTCTGAATGAAGTTTTGTATAATTGGTAAACCATAAAAGATAGACCAAATCTTACTACACAAAAAATGAACATCTTGCTAAAGGACACAATTTGTGTCAAATAAAAGGTTTTATTTTTTGGAGTTTTAACCATTTTCAAAATATTCTTTGTTACTGGTTTGAATTTTCAAATACTTGCTACTTTTTTTAAGTGGTAAGTCGCTATTTGTTTTTTAAAAATATGAATATTGCTTTAGCCTACTCTATTCTTCTTATACCCACAAATAACACTATTAATGTGTAATGAAAGTTTATCCCGATTAACAAGAAATAGAAGAATTAACTTTTGTAGAATAGTTTGTAAACGAGTACATAGAGAAAGTAATATGAATACAACACATAAAATTTTTTGTCAAGTTTTGAAGAAATTATTTAGCCAGCATTCTTCAATTTAATTTTTGTGTATATGCTTTAAATGTAAATATTTCCACGCATATGCAGCTAGCTTAGGTGAAGGTAAAGGTATCTGGGCTGAGTAGTGGCTCTATCAACATGCTATTTTTACACCAACTTATTCCATTTTTATTGAATTATACTTACAATTGCTCTGTGCTTTTTATTTTCTTTCAGATACAGCAGCACTAGAATTTGCCAACCAATACTGGCCTGTCCTGTATAAAGAACTCTTACCATTTGCTGAGAGGGGCTGGGATGAATTCATGAGAGGCATGCTGAATCATGTAACTCTGAGAATACCATTTCGGCAAATGGTCCTCGACAGCTAAAATCTTGAGCATTGTTTAGACTTTTATGTATATCCAGTTGTAATAAGCAATGATCTTATATATGGATAATTTGTGATAGTGCACATGTTTAATCTCTTTTTTCGCTTAAGTATTTAAAGCTAAACTGAAGACATCAGTTATGAAATAACCATATGAATACTATATGAAAACCATGTTAGCAAAAATATTATTTCTAACTGTTTATCTGCAGGAGAGTCTATATACCTTATTCATCAAAAGTATTTTTAAAAGCCTGCATAGGGCTTTCTGCTTTTGTAATAAATATATTTGAAGAAGTAATGGAAATATAAAAGAGAAGAAGTAGATCATACCTAAGTTAACTATTCTAGCTAGAAGTATTAATATAATAAGGACCACACAGTGAAGATAATGTGATTGTGAGCCGAATATATGTTGGGTTTATCAGGTTTTATTTCTGTTAAAAACAATTTAATATAAATGCTAAGGAAATGAATAAGAATGTTTGAAGGTAGTGAATAAACTATTATTACTTGACTGCAGAATAGCCAGTAGAGTGAGATTAAATTAAAACAAATGATGTGAACTAATTCAATATTAGAATAAATTCTTTAGTACCTACTTGTTCTGAAGTTGAAGGTGTATATAACACATCATTACAAAAAATGTAATACAAACCATTAAAATAATATATATTTTTCTAAGGTTTAAAATCTATAGACAAAATCATGGAAATGTATAGAAAATCTTTCAATACAAGACATAAAACACCAGATTTGTCTTTGCTACATCATTTTTCTAGTCCAAGGGCATTGTAAGAACTTGTATAAAAATAAACAGCTATTTATAATTTTAAGTAGCAAGAATATTCTATGTGTCCAAATAGTGAACTTCTATGGATGATGAAGGACTTTCTAAGATATTGTGGCTATATTATAGTGATGACAAGACTTGTGGCATTAAATCATTGGATGTCTAGTTTGCTAGACCACATACTGTCACTCACCTAATTCTTTAATGTATGTTTTTGAATGTGATCACTTATTACAATTAAAACATAATTACATATGAACAAAACATTACACTAGTCTACATTTTCAAACTTTTTGTCAGATGATTTCTTAAAAGTAAGTGTTCTTGAATCAAGTTTTTATGCTGATTCCAGAAATACTTCTGTTTTTTTTCTAACACGTCAGGTTTTTACACAAAATAAGTAATGTTTTGACAATTTTACTAATGAGCGTAGAAAAGTATTCAAATACCATTTCACACAAGGTAACTTTTTATTCAAGAAACATTTTAAGAATACTCTCAAGAACTCCCCTAATTTATTTAATGACTACATTTTAACAAAACAAGAAGCCAAAGTGTTTCATTTAAGTTTTTTCAAACATTCTCTTCTTTGACTTCCTTGCAGATCCTTGAAGATGACTGTCCCTCCTCAACATCCAACAGTAGTAGGCCATCATAGTTTCATTCCATCTCCCCTGGTACCTTCTCTCCATTTCCTTAATATCTTGGTGAAAACGCCCACCCTGCTCTTCACTATAATGTCCAACATTTTCTGGAAAGTAGTCAATATGTGAATACAGAAAATGCAGCTTTACACTCATGTTACAACCCATCTTCTTGAAATGTTCCAACATTGTTTCGACAATAGCCTTGTAACTAGGAACTTTGTTATTGCCTAAGAAGTTTTCAGTAACTGATTGGAAGGCAGTCCATGCTTCTATTTCTCTCTCATTCATTGTCTTCTCAAAATCTTCATCCTTCATCAATTTCTTTATTTGAGGACCAACAAAAATTCCAGCCCTTAATTTGTCTTGTGTAATGAAGGGAAATTTCTTGGAAAGGTACTTGATGCAGGGTCCATCCTGTGGTAGAGCCCTTACAAATTGCTTCATCAAGCCCAATTTTATGTGTAGTGGCGGAAGCAATATCTTTATATCTCTATATTTTTGAAGTGAAATGGTGAAAAAACTGTACATGATAGAAAAAAAAACATACTAAAAGCAGTTCTGAAATCAGCATAAAAAAGTGAGTCAGAATCACTTATTAGTTTTCAGTCATCCGATATCATGCAGACTAGTGTTATTGCTAAAAATGCAGTTTTCAAGGCAAAAAACATCTTCCAGTTCTTTGGCTTATTGTGAGTAAGGTTTTTGAAAAATGACTACATTTTTGACTTGTTATATTTTTATGGGAGTGGTGTTTGTGAAAACAATGTCCTTTAAGCTTTTCTTCATATGTTAATGCAGTTACATCAATTACAGCATCCATCAGGAAGACCGGAATCCTACATTTTAACCTTTTTAATGAATGTAACATGAAGGGGCAAAGAAAATTTGGAGCAATGACTCATATTGTTATTGCAGATTAGTGGCCAGCTGTTTGGAGAGTTTTAGAAAAATGGCAGATGGTCTGCAGTTTAAGTCCCACAAAATTATGTAGGAGGAGGAATGTGTGAGCTGTATAGTGTAACAAAAGCTAGAATAACTGAAAAGGCTAATTTACCAGACTGAACGCAGCACTTGGTTAGGTACTGTATTATATTAATTTTAAACTGACACAAAAAGCAATAAATTGCTGTTCTCTGTTGATTAACTTTCAGGATTCTTAAATGAGGATTTGGAAATATCAACTATATATTTTGCACATCGACTTCGAAAATTGCATACATTGTAGGCTTTTGCTGAAATCTGTCATTTCTCAAAGATCCTTGACAGACCATGGAAAAGCTGACATGTAGTTACTTCCATTTTATACCCCATCCAATGGGTCCCTAAAGCTGGGATTATGATTAACTGAATGTAACATGACTTAACGCAACATAATGTGAAAATCTAACACATTGTATTAAATGGAGCTATTTAGGGTTGAGTTAACGTGACTTAACTTAAAGAGTTTGGCACTGTCAAACTTTTCTTTCCCCGTTACATCAAGTTTTATGTCACACAGTAATTAGAAACATCAGCATGAAACAATACAAGAACTACCAATCAAGAGTCATTCCTGTAAGAGGACCATAATATGACCTTAGTTTAGCAGCATTTCTTAGCTTCACGTTACGTCCCATCACGTTTAGTAAAGCTCATCGTAATCCTGTCATAAAAGCTGGCATATAGTGAAAGGTTAGGTTAGGGTCACACTATATGCCTAACAAGTTCCATGATTTCATGAAGAACCACAGCAAAACATGTACTTTCACATTTTTTTTACATACACTGGCTTTTTATGATATGGCTATGATCTTTGCAAAATGGCAGCGTTCAGCAAAAGCCTGCAACACATTATAACATCAGCTGAGAATAAATTCTTAGTATGAAGAAAATAAAATATTTTATAATAGTGTGATGTATGATAGAAAAAACTGTATTGCTCAACAAGATGCTGTATTGCTCCTACAATTTGGTACTAAGTTCTACGTTTTAGAAGTGGAGTTCTTTTCTTAAGTTAGACATTTGTCAACCTATATAATCAATTGTTCTGTTGAAAGAATTTTGCAAACGTTTGGAAATAAAATTTTAATCTGCAGCAAGACACATCTTTAAAAAGTATGTTTCCATTGCTTTATTTATATGATTGAAAATAATAAAAGATTGTTTTAATGTCCTTTCTTTTGATACCTCTCATAATGGAAAATTTAGAAATTACCATGTTTAGTCTAATAATCTCACATCTGTATAATGCGTGCTAAAATATTATGTAAATTGGAGTGTGTCAGTAGGTCAAAGAAGTAAATATAAAAGGAAACCACTTAAAAGGGATTTCTTTATTTTTTTCAATTTTTGCCATCGTTCAGTTCAAAGTCAAAAGTAAAAAAAGTTTGCTATTGCTTTGTTCTGCAATTCTCATGTCATGTTGTAATGTGACTTAGTTTCTGACCCAGGTATACCAGTTTTAGGTTCATCCTCTCTGCATGATAGCTATGCAAAATCAAAACATAGCTTCCACTGAAACATGGAAGTCAAAATTATATTTCTAAGCAAAATCTCAAAATCAAAATTTTATAGCGCGTACAATACTTCCTCTACAGTAAGTATAGATTCTATATAGTAGAGAGAGTAAAAATAAGTGAGACTTACACTAGCTAAATTTTAAGTGAAATTAATAAAAACATATGCTCAGATATGACATCTTATATTTTTGAGGTTTCATGCTACGCCTGCTTTCATAATATTGTTCTATTTGTATTTGACTTGTTTTCATTCCGTTTTTGTTAAAGAAGATGAGACTTGCATGAGACATTCTGCTTCATGCAAGTATATACCCTATATGTAGTGGTGGCTGTTGCATAAGAGCACATGAACACCTAACTTTTGACACCTTGCGGATTTATTGGTTATTTTTCCTTTGAATGCTATTAAAATTAACATATGTGGTAATTTAAAATTTACCACACTACTCCTCTAAACTTGATGAGACATGGCAACACAATCACTATGACATCTTGATTTGTGTACGTTTTAAGGAGCTTCTGTACATGCACAACTGGTATGACTTAATTGTCTTATGGAGCCAAACACATTAGGTCATGCACACATGAAGAAGTGCACTAGCACACAAAGCTTTTCCTGCAATCTGTTTTCGTACTGTCACCATAATTTAACATCATTGCCTCTTAGATGGTGGCACACTACGGGAGAAATTAGAGTTACTGGAGCAGAAGTATGTAATGTGCACAAGTGCGGGAATTTCTCCCAGTTTCTTATACCTACCTATAATCTCAACTACAATTTAATTTACACATTACCTCATTCTTGCCCTGGCATGGTGTACTGAATTATGCAACAAACATAATAATTTTAATAATCTTTCTCAAATTATTAAAATTTTAAGAATAATCTTTCTTCAAGAATTTAGGACATGAAGCACTCCATACTTTATTACAAATTTTCAATAAAATCTGGACAACCAGGAATAACATACGAACACTGTGGAAAACAATGAAATTTTGTTTCACTTTCTCAGTATAATTTCCACGTTCATTAAAAATCTTTTCCACTAGAAACACACGTTCCTCTGTAGAATACATTGATTTCACTTCAGACACACATCAGAACTCACAGCATAGTAGACCATACTAACCAGTACAATAAACAACTCATGCGCTCGCAGCCGCTGATAATGCCGATAATCATAACATCCCGTCGGAATCGAATGCGATAAACCTAGGGATGCCAACCTTTTATCGAGCGGTGGCCAGCAGCAAGTTCTTGATGCCTACCTACACCCAAGTGCACTCTCTGTGAAGAAGATGTCATCCTGAACAAACATCTTGCCAAATGCAAAGGCCTTAAAAGTGATAACTTACAGACTTTATATTGGGAAGCCAGAGGAAAAATGATGCAGATTAATTAATCCCCAGAGCCATTGGTGAACAACAACATAATAATCATCTTTCTTTCATCAAACATGTATTATTATTATTGTTGTTGTTAGGAATGGCTGCAGTTGTATCAATATGTTATAAGGGGAAGGAAAGTAGAATTCTACAGGCAAACATTTACAGTGAAGCTGTGATATACCCAATCTACATTTAAAACCAATATGTTATGTGTAAGCTTATATGTACCTTATGTGGGTACATGCTACAGTGGGACTATTAGTGGCATTTTTTGGGGAAAGACTAATTTCTAAAGGTCTGTGGCCTCCGCGGTCCCATGGATTTATGTGATGTATGAGCAGTGGCATTATCTTGTTGAAAAAATGCACCATTCACTTCATCTTCCCCTTTAGAAGAATGCAAAAATGTTCAAAAGTTAACTGTCAAAACATTTAATGTCCAGGGATTGAAATTAAAATTAATGTTATTATTTGAGATATTATTATTTCCTTTTTTATTATTATGAATTCGTCAGCCACATCATCAGATTCAGTACATTAGCAAAATGTTTATGACAATTAAAATTGCTACGGCATTGATGCATGGCTTCAGATGCCTTTGAGGAAATTGAACTCTCTGCATTCCCAAAACAGAATATTGTGTTTGCACAGGGAGTATACATGTATTCGCTCTCTGTTTTGTACTTTGCAGTAAATATAATAGAATAAAACTAGAACAAAACAATTTACCCCTCCTGCATATCTGAGGGGCTCAAATGAGGAGTCCCTAGATTCCAGTTTGTATCTTAAGCAAACACAGGAGAGAAAGTGACTTATGTTCCTTAAGCTTTTCCCTTCTTATTATCAATTTTATTTATTTGTTATATGAATGTTATGTTATATGGATGCATGGGTGGGGTGGATGAGATGGATGGATGGATGGTATGAAAAAGCCAAGAATAAATCCCTCACCTCCCTCCCACTCAAAAAAAAACTCCCAGAGTTGGAGTAAAACAAGTCATATAGGCAGTAGTGGCTCGTGAGTATACACATATTGGTTTTCATAAACTTTTAGACAGCCCTGAAAATATGAAATAGCATCTGGTCCATAATAGTTGTGATTATGAACATCTTCATTTAGCTGTGAAATAAATGGAAAAAGAATATCCGAGCAATAAACATCTGAATTAATTGAGTTATGGAAAAAAATTGGCCAAATAATTCTTAAGCGAGAGATCGCACACCATACACCAATTTTCCCTGAATGTAAAGGGATTTCCTGAATTGCATTAGAATTTTCAGTAGACCATACTCGTGTATTTTGTGAATTTATGCATCCTGATAAGTGGAACCAAGCTTCATCAGTAAAAAATATCCTATCTAACACGTCAATTCTATGGTGCAAAATAAACCTCTGAAACCATTCACAATAATGAACTCTTTTCCCGTGATCTGTGGGTTTTAATTCATGGACGACTGACACCTTATATGGATACAAACCTAGTTCTTTTTTGACTGCTTTGTATGCGGAACCGTAAGAAATATCACATTGTTGGGCCAATTTGTTTATTGATTTCTGTGGACTTTTAAGCATTCTATCCGATAGTTTTTCTTCTGTTAGCACACTGGGTCTTCCACTTCTAACAGCATCATGCATGGAACCTGACTCCTGAAATGTATTAATTAAATCATGCACAGTATCTCGGTGCGGTAGTTTTGAGTTAGGGAACCTAATTAGCGGCAAATAGGTAACACAGAAGTAGGAATGTTTGCTGACGATGTGGTAATATGGACTTCAACAAAGAACATAAGATCTGGGAAACATTACAACTACAAACAACAATGGAGAATACAATCATAACCCTAGAACAGTGGACTAATAATAACAATATGGAAATAAATACAGGAAAAATCAATATCAACTATTCACAATGCAGCATAAAACAGAAAATTTATGCCTGCATGTTCAACAACAAAAAACTTCAAGAAGCAACTACAACAACGTATCTAGGGATAGAATTAGATAAAAAGCTATCAATGAAAGAACATGTATACAATGTAACAAATAAAATCAACAAAAAAACTTCATTTTAAAACGTTCAGCAGGAATAAAATGGGGTGGAAACATGGACCTCCTTATTAATACATATAAAACATACATAAAACCTAATCTATTGTATGGAGGAGAACTATTAGCAACAGTAAAGAGACGTAAAAGTAAGCTAGAAATTTCACAAAATAATTCACTAAGAATAATAACAGCTGTAAAAACAACACCAATTACAGTACTACAAAGCTTCACCAAAAACATGGCTATAGAATTGGAACATGAGTTGAAAGCAATTACTCTAGCACAAAAACTGCAAGTCAATAGAAACAGATACAAATGGTACCACACAGCAGAAACTATAAGTAATTTAAAAACTCAAATAAGCTTCAGAACATATATTAACTTAAAATACAAGAATATAATTACAACAAATATAATTGCAACAGAGGTAACGAGTCCAATAGAATATATTGATATACAATATCAGAATGACCTGATATATACAATACACAAACTAAACAATATACCAGATGAAACGAGAGCCATTGCAATAGCCACGGAAAATGAAAGATACCCAGAAAAAGAATGGCTTCGAATATATACAGATGGATCCCCCATCAATAAAAGAAATGCTGGTGCAGGAGTATACTGTAAACATTTTGCACAGTATCTAACATTAGATGAAACGTCAAACCACTATGATGGAGAATTAACAGCTATAAAAGCAGCATTAAAGAGCATTTTATATAGACCATACATAAAACAAAAATAGTCATCTTATCAGACTCAAAATCAGCCATTGATGGAATAGTAAATTACAATAATAAAACAACAAGAAATATTAAAGAAATAAGAAGCCTAATTAAAGCAGTTGAAACTAGAAATTATGTCACTCTTCAATGGATCCCAGCTCATGTTGGACTTTTGGGCAATGAACATGCGGATCAATTAGCAAAGAAAGGTGCAATACAACAAATAAAACCTGTAGGACAAATAGAAATAAATAAACAATTAAACAACATTTCAAAAGACAGCAGAGACTTGATGAAGAAGATAAATTAAAGGATAAAGATTATAAGAATATTAAAGATAGAGTTGATATACAAAAAATGCCAAGGAAGACTGCAATGGCTTTATTTAGGATGGCAAGTGGCCACGATTGCCTTGCAGAACACCTTTACATGATAGGATGCCTACCTACACCCAAGTGCACTCTCTGTGAAGAAGATGTCATCCTGAACAAACATCTCGCCAAATGCAAAGGTCTTAAAAGTGATAACTTACAGATGTTATATTGGGAAGCCAGAGGGAAAATGATGCAGATCAATTAATCCCCAGAGCCATTGGTGAACAACATAATAATCTTTCGTTCATCAAACATGTATTATTATTATTATTATTATTATTATTATTGTTGTTAGGAGTGGCTGCAGTTGTATCAATATGTTCATAATCACAACTATTATGGACCAGATGCTATTTCATATTTTCAGGGCTGTCTAACTGTTTATGAAAACCAATATGTGTATACTCACGAGCCACTACTGTCTATATGACTTGTTTTACTGCAACTCTGAGAGTCTTTTTTTTTGGAGTGGGAGGGAGGTGAGGGATTTATTCTTGGCTTTTCCATCCCTCCCTCCCTCCCTCCACCCATCCACCCCACCCATGCATCCATACAACATAACATTCATATAACAAATAAATAAAAATGATAATAAGAAGGGAAAAGCTTAAGAAACATAAAAGTCACTTTCTCTCCTGTGTTTGCTTAAGATACAAACTGGAATCTAGGTACTCCTCATTTGAGCCCCTCAGATATGCAGGAGGGGTAAAGTGTTTTGTTGTCGTTTTATTCTATTATATTTACTGCAAAGTACAAAACAGAGAGCGAATACATGTATACTCCCTGGTGCAAACACAATATTCTGTTTTGGGAATGCAGACAGAGAGTTCAATTTCCTCAAAGGCATCTGAAGCCATACCTGTGATCTACATTAGAACAAACATTCATCACTGCCGTAGCAAATTTAATTGTCATAAACATTTTGCTAATGTACTGAATCTGATGATGTGGCTGACGAATTCATAATAAAAAAGGAAATCTACAGGCAAACATATACAATGAAGCTGTGATATGCCCAATCTACTTTCCTTCCCCTTTAGAAGAATGCAAAAATGTAGCATGTACCCACATAAGGTACATATAAGCCTACACATAACATATTGGTTTTAAATGTTCAAATGTTAACTGTCAAAACATTTAATATCTCAAATAATAACATTAATTTTAATTTCAATCCCTAGACATTAAATAATGCTTACTTTTTTTGAAAATACCCAATATTTTTAATTATCTTATATTGTAATTTATTGAGTATAATGTGTTTGACTAATGATGATGATGACTATAATGATAATAATTATTATTATTATTTTGCCATTTAAATTTTCAGTTATTGAGCTGCCGCCAATATTTTCTTTGTTCTGGCACCTTTGATACAAATGAATAACAAAACACCTGAAACCTAGAAAGCAAACTTCATTTATTACTCTTGGAATACAATGCACATTTTCTGGCTGTTTTAACTCACATTTAATTATAATTTACATGGAATGGACACCACTTTTATTGAAAGCTTATTTGTTTGAAAGAAATCCAAGCTCTGTTTGGTGGATATTAACTGTACACATGAGAGCTGTTAATGCTGGTGCAAAAAAGTAAACAATTACACATTCACACTTTCGTTTATACCTCAAAAATGTCTTAGTGCTAAAATTAAGGTACAAATACATATAATATTGCTTCTTGCAGGTAATCACAACTTCTATGATGGGGAATGTGGAGGAAAAGACCTTATAAGCTGCATAGGTAAGTTTGGGGATAACTGAGAAAACAGATTTGATTTTCCATGTATTGTTAGTTTCTCTGCTACTTAATAACAGGAAGAGATTGTGCTCCATCCATTGATAGAAAACATCCTGAGCAAGTTTGTAAATGTACATACTTCAATTTGCCAAAAAATGAGCAATTATAAACTTTTCCTCCACACTCCTCAAATCATGTCTTTATATTTATCAGTTTATTAATTAGAAATCCAAAATATAAATTTAAAGAAGGCAAATTATAAGAAATTATATAATCTAATTAAGATTTATATACCTTTAAACATGGCACATTTTAAAAGCTCTTTAGTTAAATTATGTCTTAAAATAATATCTTACAAGATAAGTATCAATAGACTTCTTTAAGCCTCTGAAACCTCAAAATTCCCTTCTAAAATTATAATTTTTTGCCATAGTTCAGATAATTGAACTGTGCTAAACTAAATTTTAAAATTATATTTGTAAGAACCAATGGGAACATTTAGAATGTATATGTAAATTCTAGTGTGTTTTTATTATTTTAGCCCTTTTTAGAGCAAAACCTTCTGATATACATTTGTCCTTAAGGATTACATTTTAGTGATTGTAATGCATGTTGTATTCTCCTTGATGTACATGGTACATATGTTGACAATTATCTTATACAGGGTTAAGCTGTACATATAATACATACACAGTGCAATCAAGTATACTGAAAAACCAATGATGTTTAAGTGCTATTTTGATTATATGTGGGGATACAAAATTGTGAGTATTTCAATATCCTAAGTATAACTTTAATTTCTAATGAACAGAATATATATTTTGTGATAACACTTTTAAAACATTTTGCAATTATGCAGTATCTCTGAAAAATAAAAACAGAAAAGTCTTACAATAAAGTACTGGCAGTCTTTTAAATGATTATGTTTTACAGAATTATGTTTCACACAGGGGAGTTACGAAAATGATTGCTGACAATGTTATTTTTGAAGCTAAATGATTAAAACAGCTAAGACATATTGAAAAAAAACAGCAATTACTTTAGTTACCCAAAATACTTCTTTTCCACTATTTCACAAAGTATTAAAATACATTGCCAATAACCTACAACACACACTGTGTTAGGAACCTCATAGTACAAGCAAGAGAGAAAACAGAGACAGAAAATAAATCAGGAATCTACAAAATAGAATGCGCAAAGTGCAACAAAATTTATGTGGGTAAAACAAAAAAAGAAATTTGGGCACCAGATTTAAAAAATATTGAAGGAACATCAAATATAAATCAGTAGACAAGTTGGCAGTTGCAGCCCACTTCTGGAACCAAAACCATGAAATCAAAGAAAAAATCCATTTATTAAAACCAGTTGAAAAAAATAGCGAATATAATGCTTGGGAAGAGGGTCTACTGCAATATTGGATTATTGGCTAAATTGCAGTGTTTTACTTATGAAATCCAGGTTTTTTGATATCGAGAGTAATTGTTGTGTTATGAGAAACGTTTTGGTATGTTAGATGTTCCTGTGGCAGAGTTATTGAGTCTGCCCACTCACCCTTTCATGCGACGATTCTTATATAGTGGTTTCTGGCAGTTTTGGGCGACATTTTGAAGTGCTGCCAATGTGAATCACTTGAGTTTTAGACATACAGATCCTATGGTTGCACTCTGTCGTCGCTCCACACCTTTACTTCTAAAAAACATCCCTTGGCGATCCTTTGCAGCTTAGGGCCCTCAACATTGGGCTATGCCTTGAGGCTTAGAGCCCTCAATTGTATTTTGTTATGTTGGCAGCAAAAAGGCAATGCAACCAACGTTCCCATGATGCCACAGCTGAGATGCATGCAATGTGACTTCTGATGAGTAATAAGGAACAAATATGACAAAATATGCCATTAATTCAAGAAATAAAATTGGTGCAGTGTATGTGTGTGTTACATGTGAATAGTGATTTTGCCCATAATCCAATTCTGGAGTATATCTGAGAAATCATTTACATTAAAAAATATGAGTTCCTTATGAACTTCGGCATCCTAGAAGTTGATGTCACCATTCAAAGTTCATCCAAAAACCTCCAAAGCGACAAAAGGCCAAATAGAAACTTCTCCCAAGTCCAACTAAGAACCAATAGTAGACATGCAGCTGATGATAGGGGCAATGTGCTGTGAAATGGTGATAAGTGAAATTGGATGAGTGTAAATGTGCAACTCAAACATTTTATAAATTGCCAAGTTTGGTGTTTATCGAACATTTTGTTTTTGAGTTATGCTGTTCTCTCTCTTTCACACCACAGACCTTTTATTAAAAATGCTTTCTTTCTGGATTCAAGTGGCCTCAAAACTTATATTTCTGGTGAAATGTAGGTATCAGATGTCTGCGTAGAATGCAATACCTTCTCTACCTATTAGGGAAATAGTAGAGAAAGTAAAAAGACAAAAGACAGAATTATGAAATTTGAAATATCAATTGAAGACATACTACTAAGAACATTTATCCGTCCACCACCAGGGAGAAGTATGTCTACTTCAAGCAATACTGGTTGTTGACAAGAAGGTGAAGATGAAAATGAAAGCTTTTGAAATCTGTCCTTAGTAACTGTTAAGTGGTGTGTATATGTTACAGTTGATGACTCAAGCCTTTTAATTTTATTATATTTGCATACTTGCCAATTTCCTGAAATTGAAACATGTATAACATTTCCCTTGTCCAGCAAAATGCAATAATTTTGTGATGGTATGAAATTTAAAATGCATTAAATATCCAGTGTAGTAAATGTGTATAAAATAAAAAGGGAATTCCATTTTATAAAAATCTTTGAAGACATTGTAGTACTACTACTTTCTGTCACACATGCTAAAATTCTTCCTCATAGCACACTAAGCATGTATTAAAGCATAGGACATTACTTCCGAGGCTATATACCAATTTCTAGTCCATATTTTACATTTCATAACATAACTATAATCAAAAGCTATCACAAAAATAATGCGAACATAAACAATTTACACGACGGAGTTAACTTTACAATTCATGTTTTCCATTACTGAATGTTTGTAACCATTTATGCTCATTGGTTACTAGTGGTGCAATCAAATTTTAAATCCACACTCTATGCATTTTGTTGCAGCCTATGATTGTGATGGGTACACACACAGATAAGCTCTGTATACCACAGTACATTCAGTCTGTAATCTTAAGTTACAATATAATGCAATAAAATTTAATGCTTTATGTGCATGGTATAAATCTGCCAACAAAAAGGCCTCAGCTTCAAGGACATTTTAAGGGCAAACCGTAAAACTTTGCAAGTATGTATTTTTATGTTTAAACAAACATCCTCAATTTTTCTGTGATAACTGGAAGCAACAGACTGCATGCAAAAAGAAACTTACTGGTGTGTCTCACAACAGAATAGAAACTGGAGAGTATGTCTGGCAATTCAAATCTTGCTTGGACATATTACTGAGAGTGTGGAGTAGGCAAACAGAGTTTTGTTCATCACTAATCTTTGGTTAGATTGGTTGAGAATGTCTCCAAAATGTGTTTTGGCTAACTAAAATAAATTGTTGTTTATTCAACACTGGCAATTTCAATCATACCATTAAAACATTATTTAGGTACCTATATATAAATAAGAGCACATTTTTTTTATTTATTTAAATTTTATGCTAATGATCCCAACAGTTTACAAAGAAAGTAAAGTTAGTTGTATACCACAGACTTCTCTCGAATTAACAGCAGTTAAAGCCTAGGCAAGACTCTTCTGAAGAGTCAGGATCAAGGCAAAAATGTAGTTACATTAAATGTAAAAGATTTACAATCAGAGACCCAAGTAACTGCATCAAATACAGCTAGGATTTGTATTCAAGTCTTAAGAAAGGTAAACACACACATACATTAAGATAAGGCATGAGTAATGGAATGAGAAAGCTCCTAAATAAGGTCTCTATATTTTGTGCATTGAGGTAGGCAATTTTGGCTTATTTCTTTATAACATAATTAGTAGACCCTGCGTTTAGTGGCCATATATACTTAAGAGTATAACCAATATAATTAAAGCCTTACCGCAATCAAATTTCAAAGTAAATTAATGATGAAAAATAATATATACAAAATAGGTACTAACCTTTAGTACGTTTACAAGATAATGTAGTTCCATGGATATTCAATTAATAGAGTGGTACTCAAACAACATGCATAAATAAAAAATTAATAAATAACTGAACTTAATGAGAGAACAAGGATAATTAAAACATAAAGGGAACTTCCTTCATTCTCATACCAACACATTTTAAAAGAGATATTCTTTTCAAAAATTCATATTAAGTCTTCAATGTTAAATTATTGTTTTGCACCAATAATTAAAGCTCAAGTTAGCATCAGTTGCAATACAGTCACAACAGACATGGGACACCTATTCATATAAAGGTAATGATTTTAATTGGTAAAACAATGTTTATCCGCGATTCTTTTATACCAATTTTAACCACTCAAATTCCTTTTTTCAAAAGGTTTTATGCACTTGGGAGAATAAAACTGCTTGAAGGTTTTCTAAATAAAACAATGTAACACTATGCATGCTCTGACTTGAGGCGGATATCTTATCATCTGAACCAAAGCTTTCAACTTGTGAGCATGATTGGTGTAGCACTTAGAAAACATTAAAGGAATTGGTAATTTTCTTCCTTTATAGTACAATCACTGAACACTGGTCAACATTGCTCAGACTTCCCATTCAACAATTTTAATATATATATATTTTTTTTTACAGGCAATTTTCCTTAAGTATTATTTTGACTTCTTCCAAAAGGGAGCAATTACTCAGAGCCCCTTGGAGGGTAGGGGAGAGGCTTAGTGCCATGGGCAATTTTTAATCTTGGGTGTAGGGATAGGATGAATATATCTATTATATCAAACTGTCTCTAAAATTCTTGAATTTTCTACTTCTTTTGGTAGATGATCTGATTTGTTTCAATTATTATTTTAAATTAAAATGAAAAATAAAAGAAACATTAATAAATAGAGTTTAGAATGATGTTTAATCACAAAAATGCAATTAACCTCTACACTTTTCTTACAATGACTTGCCCGAGAAGCTACATAACTTGTTTTTGTATAACATAATATCAGAACTTCCACTAGATTGTTCTCTTGAAGGCCCTCATCTTTCCCACACACTGCTCCTTCCGGTAAAGTAGTTGTACTGGCCAGCTACTTCAACCATTCAATATTCATTATGGAAAATTCTGTATACACAAATTTGATCACTCTATATACATTTACCAGGGAATGAAAGCAGTAAAAATTTCATTTAGTGCATGTAAGAACTTTGTTCTATGTCCTTGGGAAAAGCCATACTTTGATCCATTCTTCCTCAGGTTTTCAACTAACTTCCCAATGGAGCCTTGATGAAGAGCCCAAGGTAACTACCATTTTTCCTAATGTCCTGCATAATGCAATTAACCCATAAATATCACTTTTAAAATTGTGTTGCTATGCAGAACCTGTTTATCAGCTCTTGACTTCTGTGGGATATTATGATACATAGAAAACTTCATGAGCCAGTGAGCTAACAGAATATATGCCACATTTCCATGGGAAATATTGACTTGATATGTTTACCGTGAATAACCACTGATATTAATTTGGAGCAAAATAATTTAAATGTTCTGGCCAATTAATTTAGTTTCCTTTTAGCTTACACAAAAGAAGTAATTTCTCTTTTTTCTACCCAATTATTGTTATGCATAATATTATTTACCAAGGACATAAGAAAATTTAAGACAAGTCAACTCATGCAAATGGTTCTTGACAGCTTTTTAAAAAATGCAATGAGCCTTAAGCAGTTTAGAAATTTCAGATCACAACTTGGAAAATAGAATTTATTCGCTAAAAATTAAATTGAGTTTTACTTATGGATACTCTTTAACTATGGTTCTTAGCATTCCATTCTATATTGGGTGTGAAAGACTGGAAATTTTGCTCAGAGGCCTCTTTATCAGGCTTGAGGTTCTTTAACATGCCATAAATCTACAACACAGGACCACAGCTTTATTTCCCTTCCGAAAGAAACCACGCTAAGGATTTTTACACCTGAAAAAAATCCATTGTCCTCTGCCATCATATTGTTTAGTACAATGTCTAGAAACCAAAGCGTGGAATAAGAAGTGAGGTAATTTTGAAATAGTAGCTTCGACTTCAAAAATTTTCACAAACAGAAGGAAAGAGTTATCCAAAAGATACAGCAACTACGTAGGAAGGTAAGTGAAAAAAAAGTGATGCTACACAATAAATAAATATATAGTAAAATGGAAATAGAAGAATAGCATATTTGCGAACTTCCTGAAACTCAAACCCATAAAACCTTCCCTCATCCAGCAAAGCATAATAATTTTCCAATGAGATGAAACTTAGAATGCATAAAATGTTCAGTGCAGTAAATATCCAAAAAATACATATAAAATAAACGGGAATTTCATTTTATAAGAATGCTTGAAGACCTGGTAGTACTGCTTTCTGTCACATGTATACAGATATTCTTCCTGGTACCATAATAAACACGTATTAAAGCATATAACACCACTTCCTTGGCTATACACAGATTTCTAGTCCAATTTTATGCTTCAGAACATCAACTATATACAAAAACTGTAACGAAAAATGGGAAAGTCATATCCTGCAGCCATAGAATGCAAATAAGATAAACAATTTATATGAGGAAGTTGACTTTACAGTTTGTGTCATCCATTGCTTAATGTTCCTGCCCATTTACAGCTGGTTATTAAAGGTCACTAGTGATGCAATCAAATATTAAATTTGCATGCTATGCATTCTGCTGCAGCCTAGTGAAGGGGGGCCATGATCGTGGTGAAGGATAGACACACAGATAAGCTCTGGTCTGTCATATCATAGTATACCAATTAGCACGGTATAAGTGTAAGTTACAATAAACGCAATAGAATTTAATGCTTTTTTCATGTCCATGGTGAAAATTTGTAACACTTCAAAACTGTCCACAAAGCTGTAAAAACTCCTCCTTTACATAAAGTAGTAAAAAGCCATCTGCTCCCACAGATTTAATGGGCAACCTGTAAAAGTTGGCAAATATGCTGGGTACAATAAAGCTAGGGATACACAAGTGTTGAAATAGCATGTGTTGTAATGCGAGTTGGTATGTGTGTTAAAATAATGCACATTGTTCATCTTCACATAAGCACATTTTGTTACAACATATCTCAGTAGAAGCTGCAAGATGAAGGACACTGAAACTGTATTATTTGGCTATCTCATACTGAAGTTATTGGAAAGGAGACAGAAAAGCAATTTGCAAAGGAGGAGGTGCATTCATATAAGTGAAATATACCGTCATGACTCTTTTTACACTTTATGTCCCTAACTTGTGTGGGAAATTTTACAAGAAATTCACTATTAATATTCGAATGTAGAGAAAGAAGAGAATTGGAGAAAACAAAAGTGTATGGAATAGAATGAATACGAATACTGATATACATAAAATTTTAGATAAAATTTGTAAGAATATGGGGCAATATTTAAAGAAATTAACAAACAATTGTAAATGGACTGTTAAAAGAGGAAAGGAACAATAGTGTAAGAACATAAATATAAGAATTAAAGATCACTGTATTAACATGTAATTTTACTTATACAGCCAGGGCCAAATACTGGGCATACATTATTAACTTATTACATACTTTAATAAACTTAAATTTAAACTTACAAGAAATTGGGATGGGGAACCATGGAAAATTGGAGATCAAAGCAGAGTAGGATTTTAGAAGGAAGTTAGACAATGAATTGAACATATAGATAGGCAAGATTTGGAACAAAGAGTTCTTTAAAACTATATAGAATTAAAAAGCATTGGGGGAGGAAGAAATATGTGGATTGTTTTATAAATTTAGGAGGTAAGGATTTACATGGATGCAATCAGGGGGCCATGTTTTTTAAAGAGGAATGGGGGTGGGTGCGTTATGTATGAGAGCTTGAAGGAATATTTCATTATTTATTAGAATGTGATGGGGTAAAGAGATGGAGGGAGGGTATATGGGAAATAAAATGGGTCAAATTACAAAAAAAAATTAGCGTTTAAAATGCTGAGTGAAATGGGAATAAATAGCAATAACATGTTGAGAGAATATCTGAGAAAAGTAAGGGAAAAATGGATTAGAATAGTTAAGAAAAATAAGAGAATGTGGATAAAAATAGTGGAATGTAAAGAGTGAGGGGGGCCTTCATTATACTGATAATCTTTAACCCTGGGGTTGTTTGTAAGGAAGCCTCATATAGATGATGATAGACTTATTAGATAATGAATGTAGCTTAAGCATTATAGTAGTTGCAATTGTAAAAAATGGTTTTTGCTGTTTGCTCATTCATGAAATTGTATAAGGGTGTAAATAAATATTCAAATACATCTCCAACTCAAAAAAGACAGTGATAAATTTGTGTGTGCAGAGCCATTTGTAACAAAAGAATGCTAGGATGCACATTAAAGCATGACCACACAGTTGAAAACAATGTGCACTGCCATGCATACAAAATTTGACAGACATTGTATAATTCTCAATGCACATGTATCCCCAACCTAAAAGCACAGTAGAATGTATTCTATTGGGAAATGCATTGTAAAACATGAACTATTCTTTATAATTATTGTTGTAAAGAAAATATGCAGAAGAGTTGCACACAAGATCCGAATCACTGCAAATAATGTTTAATCACATTACTGTATTTTTGTATAATTAATACATGCCAACAGCAGCACTTTTCTTACTGGAATTAATTTCCTTAGCAAAACTGGTGCAGATATTACATAGTTACAAACTTTTTAATATAAATTATTTGTAAGATTCTATTTTACTGTCGTACTTGCTTTTACTACTTAATTGCAAATATACAAAGAAATTTGTAACATCTTCACTGTTGCCACACCTTTTCCAATGCTAAGGAGAAGAAAGGTTCTGGTATCATATGTAGGCTCAGAAGCATTGATGCATACTCATTTAATTATTGTTTTTGAACTGTCTAGAACCCATTTGATGAATTTTTAAAATTTCTTAATATCTTTCAATTCACTCAGTGTAATATTTGCACATACACTTCAGTAGTAGTAGTAGTAGTAGTAGTAGTAGTAGTAATAATAATAATAATAATAATAATAATAATAATAATAATAATAATAATAATAATAAAAAGAAATTAAATGAAAATGTGCCATTAGTTTTACTTTTAAAAAATGTCAGTAGAGGGACTAGTTGAAAAAAGAACCATTCCTAAACACAGGATATGTATGATACAGATATCTTTAGAGTGCAGTAGGAAGAAAGAAAAAAAAAGGGGAGGGGATAAAAATAATGGCATTTCAATATGAACTGAATCCCTGCCTTTGTTTCATATATATGGTGCATTCAAATCAATTGTATACTTTTCCATGAACATATATAGTGATGGGCTAACATAACAGTTCTCAACCTTTTTATAGCATACTTTATATACCTATCCATTTTAGCCAGTCTCATTCCATTTTACATTCTTAATATCATAATTCAAATCTAGTACACACTTATCCTTTTTCATTTCAAGGATGCAAATTAAGAATCACAATGTTAATATGTACATAGACCACTGGGAAAAATAAAGAATGTCACAAAAACATAACAGTAAAACTTTTAATGTTTAAAGATACACAGATGCCACTCAACTCGCAAGAATCACAGAGGGAAGTCTGTGCATGCCCATTTAATTCTCTCCGCTAAGGATTATATGGTAACAATGTGCCTGGCTATTCTGGAAAGTGACTTAACCTCAAAATCATTAGACTTAAAAATACAAAATAAATAATTTATAAACATAAGCAGATATATTAATGTAATATTTATTATTTACTTCTGCCAAAAAATATGTTTTCAACAGACGATTTGATAAGCAGGGAAAACCTGCAACTACAGCTAAAATAAGCCGGATGACCTGAGAAAAACCACTATACTGCTGTATAAGACCTACCCATCATGGTGAAGAAACTCGACTAGCCTTAAGTAAGAGGCTCTGACATTAAACTGAGTTACGTTAATGCATGAAATTATGAATTTGGTTACTATTAAATACACGCTTAGCACTGGGGCAATATTAAGGGCAATGGTCATCTCTAGAAATTAACATTAGGTGCACTCGCATGCTAACATCTATTAGCAATTGTAGACCAACTGGGCTGCTTAAGTGGGACCACAAGGCCATGTAATACCAGTATAAAAATCCTGTGTATTTAACCAAATTATTCTCTACTTGCATGTACATTACTAGACACTAACAGCATGTGTATGGGTTGGCAGTTGTGGGTTTGTCCTCAAAGAGAATTTACAAGAGTTTATATCTAAAAGCATAATTTAAGAGTATTGACTGTATCAAACAAAGAAGAGCAATTACTCTGTCCCACACTATGAAAAGTAGAGTTATTCTTCAGTTGATACTTTTCACACTGCCTGTTCATTAATACATACAAAGAAATAATCTAACATGTGAATATTTCAGAATACAATAGGATAATTCGTCCAAAGGTGGCCATATAAATTCTGTTTCCCACATCATACCAACAAGACCAGAGATGCAAACTGCTGTATACTTAAGAGCTTCTCCAAGCTCAGTGGCCGAATTAAAATTTATGCAGATCAAATAATAAATTAAAATATGAAATAATCAATTTCTACAACACTCCTTAAGAGGCTTTGATCAATGCCTGATAACTTCTTGCCTCACTCTTGTTTGTATGGATCCATGAACATTGACCACAAAAGTTTACGAGTTTTTCATTTACATGGGTCATTCAAAAATTAGTGGTAACATTTGAATTAGCAAGAAAGAAAAAATTTTTGGAAAGTCACACTGTAGGTATGTATCCTTATGGTCCTCCTTTGTGAAACCTGAGGAGATAAGGGAAGATATCAAGGACATGGTCCATTTTGTACCAGTGGACTAGAGTAATGCCAAAATAAGAGGCACAATGGGCTCTTGAGCCTGCATGCATGTCCTCTTTAAGAGGCCACTCAATTATCATCAAGGCAAAATATAGGAATAAGACAAAGCTAATGAACCCCAAGCTGCACAATGTACCGTATTCGTGTTCTGTAAGGAGCAGTTTCCTCTCACGGTACTTAGTTCCCGTTATCCTCCACATAGTGCTGCCATGTGCTACATTGTTTTGTTTACTTCTATTTTTATCTTAGAGTGAAAAAGGTATAAACCCATAGAAAAGAGGAGGTACACTAACAAAAACTGTGTTATCAGATACTGCATTAGGCTGGTAGTACAGTGGTAATCTCCTTTACCAGTTTACCAAAGTTGGTGAGGTAACTATGTAAATATGTTAACTGCTTTCCACAGAATTTTTTAAAATCACATTTTGATATACTTTATGAATTTCCGATAAAATATTATTACTGAAGTTAAGGATATTTTCTTATTTTTTAAGGTACACTTGAAAACCACCCTTTCAGAATATAGCACGATATTTCAATATACCACAATAAAAATAATTGCAAATAGATCCAACAACCTTGAGTTTCTTGGTTCTACAACTGACAAAATGCCTGGGATGTGAAGTGTTGCAAGGATGTGGAGGTAATACTTCTGGTCTTCTGAGATGGTGCACACTAGTGGTGATGCTAGGGAGATTAAAGTGATCTGTAAAACTCTAGACAAGCTACAGAGGCAGGCCCTAACCATTAGTCACCAAGTCCCAAATAATTTGTGTAATAATGGGAAAGCAGTAACATATGCCTAGAGGAGAAAGCAAAAATTGTTGATATTCTACTGTACGGGCCCTACCATCATAAGTCCATCATGCCCCATTTATGGGTGGCCTTGAATGGCTACTATAATACAAAAAAAATCTTAAGTTACACTCATATGACTTTCTCAGACATCATTAATTTTTTCTCTCTCTTCTACAAGCTATTCTTGCAAAAGCTTATTTTTCTATCTGCTTTGTGTTGAGATAAATGTTTGCAGAAATGATTCCATTACACATTCCTTTCCATGACATCACATGAATAGCGAATTTCAAAAAATTACAAAATATTGAAAAACTCAAACCAATAACACATATCTTGCAAATGGAGAATACCACGAAAGAAAGAAAAAAAAGGAATGTTTTAAAGACAGTAAGTTTTTTCTTTCTCTCTTTTATGGTTTATCAATTATAAAATATTCATTCTGAATGATGAGAACTTTAAGGGCTATTCCCAGAAAATTCAAAATATATATTTTAATCTAAATATCTTGAACGAGGTATTTTAATCAAAATTGTTATGACCCATTTTTGAGAAAATAAAAAAAAAAACCTTTGAAAATTTTTCCATATAAAGTGTATATAGGTTGGGGGAATTTTCTTGAAAATCTTTGTGTTGCATCCTTGGAAGAAGGTGAATTAAAGGGAATCCATACACAAAAATGAGTATTTCATTCACCACATTAGTTAATTTGTCGTCAGGAATAAATAACAATGCATGAAGTTTCACCATCCCAAAGTGAATGGTTGTTATCAGGTTACAGCCTGTTGAGTTGATGTGCAACGTCATGAAAGCCACACTGCACCCAGATAAGACGTACGCAGCATATGTGTTTTTAAACGAGTAACAAGTTTACATGTTAATTTTACTAGAAGTTATAACTTCTCTGAATAACAAAGAGTAGAACTAAAGCTAGCCAATCACTCTTCATAATCCAGTTAATACCTACTAGGTGATATACAATAGTCCGTCTGCTTTGAAAATGAGTGAACATACATCCGACCTTATCAGTTGAACCAAAAAAAGAGCAATTTTGAAGATTTACACTATTCTGACAGTGATTCCAAGAGTTAGTGTGAACACTGAAAACCGCATTGATTCCATCCATTGGTGTAAATGTACGGAATGTATACCTATGAATAGTGATGAGGAAAGTGTGTATTGCTCGGACAATGTAAACACAAAATTGGTTAAGGGCAATTTTATCTATATCACAAAGCATCCTAATTTTCACAAATTAGTTATAGATCATGATGTTTCAAGTGTTGTGGTACATAACTTAGCATTAAAAACAAACAGTTGAGCTAAAAAGAAATTGCTCACTGTCAACAATCCTGCTAATAAATACTTGGGATATTCCTGCTACAAACAATTTTACAGCATGGATTAATTCATGGACTGCTATTGGACACAGAAGAGTTGTCATACCATCATGTGTAGTGCTTAGTATTAGAAATGCTTTTCCAGAACCCAGAGAAGTATATGTAGGCTTCAAACTTCACTAATAAACACACAAATTAAAAATAGTAAGTTTTAAATTCAATCATTATTATTATTATTATTATTTAAAATTGTGCAACGTGTCTGTGACCAACCTTTTTATGTTGACTGAAAACGTGAGAAGTGCTTCAATTATAGTAACTCTAATGGAGGTCAAAGCGTGGGAGCTATATTCTTTGGTAGTGACAGATCAATTGAGTCTGGTAATGATCCCCACGATGTGCGTGCAGAGATTTTTTTATTTCACGCATTATCAGCACTTTCCACTCATTCTTAGATTCCTCATATTTATTTTGTATGATCTAAGACCCAGATGCTTTAGAGTACTGAGTTTTGACACCAGTTCTTTTTTTATTTTATTTACATTGAAATCGTGATCTAGTGCTGTTATTATGGGTCTAAGTTGAAGGCCATTATGTGAAAAATGTATTCTTTTCGGAGCATGTCTGAGATGAAGACTGTGATAACTTTCTAAACTGCCAGTGTGTATATAATGTTGAATATAAACTAAATCTTTTAAGAAGGTGCTGTCCAAAATAATTTTCTTTAGAGCATGATAAGCTTTTTTTTACTCGCCTTTAATCCATAATTTATTTCTTTGGTCTTCTTCCAACAATTCATTATGTTCACAAGATTTTCATTCCCCATTTTCTAGCCATTTATGTTCATTTTTATATGCTGAAGAATTGATATGAATTTTTCAATATGTTACCATTCTCATTGCAGTTTTGCACAGCCCACCATAAATGGTTATTTATACTAGCTTTCCATGCCATCAGCTCTGGGCATTTTTTATACCATTTTAATTTTTTTTTCATTAGACTTTTAGACAAATACCATACGTCAAATTCATATTCAACATCCGGATATTGAGTTTTTAACAGATATCTTACACCTTTACGTCTGTCGGAGAGAAAAACTTCAACTCTACACATTTCCTGTTTTGCAAGCCTAGTCATTATGTTGTCATAAGCAGTCTTTTCTGAATCACCTTTCACCATACCTCTTTGAACAAGTTCAAAATCAATAATTTTGCAGGAGTTTAAATCCATGACAGAACAGATTAAATATTTGATTGAAAATCCTGGGGAGTCATACTGCCCACCCCCTGCCAAACATATAGGTATACCACAACCTTTTAATGAATTGAAGTTCTTTTTTCTTTCTTGAACCCAAAATGTTCTAACAACTGGTGATGCCATGTTTCAAATGTATGCCTTGAAAACATTGCTAAATCCATTGATTTGCAGGACGATTTAAATTGCTGAAACAATATACAGGATAATAACAAAGAACTTTCTATTAAAGCATTTCCTTCTGGTTTCTTTCGGATAAATTTTGTGAGCTCCGAGTGAACGTATTACCTCAATAACACATTGTTTTAGTGCATAGCATTGGCCCTTTAATGTAATGAGAAATTGTTTTGTCTTCATTCCTAATTAAAACACATACTTGAAAAACAAAAGTAGAGATGTCCAAGCAACAATAAAGTATTCCACTGTAGTTTCATTTCCATGTATGGCGAAGGTCTCTTCTTCCTTGTTATCACTTGTATCAGAATCTGAAGTATCAGGTTCATAGAAACTTTCATTCAGCTTATCCTGATCTTCATCATTGCTTGCTTTGTAGATATGTTCAGGTTCCAACAATATATATTTCCTTACGGTTTCAGTACCTAGTTCACACTGTACTTCTGATTTCTTGGTTTTTTTCATCACCTTCTATTCTGAATTCTCTTTCACTACTTTCATTGTCAGTCTTATTGCAAGTAGCACTATCACATAGCTCAGAAGCTATGGTTTTACGATTTCTAGCCTCATATTGTTCTGTTCTTTGTCGTTTGCTCTTGGATAAAGATAGTGAAGGATTAATCGCCTTTAGAACTGGATATCTGGAAATTGTCTTCATTTTTCCATATAGTAGGAATGGTCACAGGCTTTAATCAAGACCCTTTGAAGTTTTCATAGGCATAAGCTGCGTTTTAATAACTTTTGTCTGTCCTTAAAATGGAAGGAACATAAACGAGCACCGGAGCCAGGCAAAAAATCTTTTCTTTTGCAAAATTCTACCCATATCCTAATCTTTTGGGAGATTTATCCCGGTTTGGAAACACGTGAAAATGAGTTTCCTTGAGTGCTTCCCATCTATCACTATAGGCATATGCACAACATTGAGGCATTTTATTTTTCACAATATTTTGTATAATACTAAATTGACTCGATAACACCATTACCAGACCACCACCACAAAGTAGCTACTCTTGAACTTAAATACCAACAAGAACAATTTTTAAAAAGTATTACTGCGTGTGCAGCAATGACTGAGTTGTGATCTCCCAACTGCTTCCAGCGCATGGCTGGCTCTAATGACGTCTAAGGTAGTTATTATTTAGTTTGCTCAGCGGTAATGGTGTGGCAAAGTAGGAAAATAATCTTACCACTGCATTTTACAGGTCATATCCTTCATTTAGGAAGAAACATGATTTTTGTGTTTTGTTCTCCTTTAAATACAAAGTTTGGTATTTAACCAATTTTTCACTTTTGAGTTATGCTGCTCTCTCTTTCTCTCTGGATTCAGCAGACCTCAAAATATGTATTTCTGGTAAAATCTTAATATCAAATCTTTGGATGGAATGGAATACTTCCTTTATCTACTATAAGCAGATGCTAGAGAAAATAAATAGAAATAACAAAACAATGTGTGTTATACAAGTTATCCAAGTACAATTTATTATTTGAAGCTCTGCACAAAGAAATAATTTAAGAGAAATGTTTGTTTAATGTATACAACCTAAATGTAAAACCTAAATCCATGGAAACAGTCTGGCATTCAGATAATTTATATTATGATGCAATGAAAAGCATGTGGGCTTACATCTTCAATATAGATTCTAATATTTGATCTGTATAATGATTCTGGCACAGTAGGGTAGAAAATATTTTATACAACTGCTAAGAAAGAGCATTTCCTAACTAGTGTGAAAATCTCAACCTTGCCTATGGCTTGGTCATAAACATCTCTCTCTATAGCAAGCATCACTTTTTGACATTTCCCATTTTATCACAGATAAGAGGTACATACAGAATTCTTTCAGGGGGAGCCTAACGTATTTTGAAAGATACTTTACCAATGAGCAAATTGCAGTCAATAATAGTGCATTTTCATTTCTAAATTTTCAAACATAATATAAGTGATCAACAAATTATGCTTTGGGTGCAAAGATTAATTTAAATGTTGAGAAAGCTTATGAAATGATTTATTAAATAAAGATGCCTTCTAAATGTAATATTTAAGAAGTTTTATTACTCAGTTTTACTGTAAATTACTGATACTCATTTAAGAGCTTAATTCTCATTCAAAGATTATTTAATAGTAAATGTAAAGCATATTTGAGTTGGTCTATCTGTTTCTTTTCGGGTTAGTGGAATATCTTTTGAGATATAGTTCACCACTATGATAAATTCACTCAGAAAGAATGAATGAATACATGTTATTTGTTAAAGTAAATAAAATAGAAATAAAAGTGTTGAGTTTTACTTCGCTAAAGAACACCACTTGTATGTTTTTTCTATAATTAAGGGGGATCGGCTATAGGCCCTCCCTGGGTCTGCCTGTTGTGGATAGTTATGTTTACAACTTAAAACTAGCTTTGGTAAGGGTCTATTGTATTTTTTTTTTATATTCATTAGTGGGAATAACTATTAAATTTTTTAAAATTTCTTTAATCAATGTTTTTCAAGTAAAGATTTCCTTGTGGAATACAAAGAATGCATATTTTTAATCATTATGACACTCCAGGATTTAACATAACACGCATACTAATAATCACTGTTGCTCCTACACTGTTTTTCAGCATATTGCTTCATTGCAAACAAGTCTATGCATTCAACTTAGTAAGAATTCAGAAAATGTACCTGATGAAAATAATGTAGGGGAAAAATGAATTATATTATTTCACAGATAACTTTAATGCACAGAAATTAAGAGGGCTGAAGTTACGAGTCAAATGTAAAGGAAATGGCGCTGTGAAAAAATTTGACATTCCATTTCCTTTCACAGATTACACAAATGTCCACAATGTTTCCCCTCACAGCAAGAGGCCATTCACAATGACAAACAGAAACATAAATGGCAGCCAATTGCAGAGAGCTGAAAAAGCTAAGCTGCCACTGACAGCACATACCATAAAAGGATTGTGCATATGTCAAAATAAACAAAAGCTAGCTACCTGATTAGTGGATGTTATTTTTTAAATTTGAAATAGACATAAACATAGATAGCTTGGAGCTTGCAAATTTCTATGTTTAGTTATAAATTTATTGTGATGTTAATGTTGTCAGCCAATGTGAACACATGCATGAAGATAACATGAGACAAGCTTCTATGATCACATTATGTTTATGTCTAAGTTTCATTGTGAATGACCCCTAAGGCTTTGTTTATCGGACTTGGATATTATATATTCTCCTCTTCTATTAGAAAGTCACCTGAAAATGCCACCACATGTCAGGGCTGTGTCTGTATAACTTTGTGACATTCCTTTTATTCCTGTGGTCTTCATATATTGTAAACCTCAATTAGGACTGCCTCCCTTGCTTTAGGTATACATTTACTATTTATGACTGTGTGCAGAACAACAATGTCTTTCTTTGGGAGTTCGTAGGTGCTAAAACAAAGCCCAAGAGAAAATGCACAGTTTTACACCTGTCTTATACTAGTTACTCTATAGACTTAAGATTAAACTGTTCCCATATAAAAACACACATAACGAAACAACACGACAGTTACGATACTACAGTATTGCTCTCTGTTGTTAAAAAAATAAGCAAAAATATTTACATGCCTAGAAAGCATAGATGTTGCTTTGTTTAAGAAGTTCAAAATTCATTTGTACACCTTTTAAAAATGTAAGCAAATTGGCGACTGTTGGCATTTAAGCTATGTATAAATACAAGATATTCCTAGCTACATCAAATTACTTACAAGAAACAATGCAAGTGATTGCAATAGATTGTTTCAAACCCTTTTTTTTTGTACTATACAGTGACAATGCAATCACTTCTTTATTATGGCCACTTCTATGAAGATGTATCACTACACAGGTGAAGTATTTGCATAAAAGTCTATTTTGATATGTGGCAGTTAGGAAGATGTTGAGAGGAAGCACAAAAACTCATCTTCCACTTACCACCCAGTTTTCAATCTGTTAACATCACTAAATTAACAAGCAATAAACAGCTATCCTTGAGTTTGTTTAATGTCATGGAGTTTCATTGACACTAAAAAGTAGCTGCAAGCATGGAATTGCATTTTTCTTTCTTTTTGGCTGCTTATTTTTTATGCAGTTCAACTATGGTGTATTCAGATTTCACTCACTCTCATTAAACAGAAAATAGCAATGTAAGCATTACAAAAACAGCAATATTAAAAGATGTAATACTAGTATTTTCCTTTTCACACCATTTTTAAAGGAATTTTATTCATTAATAAAATTAATTCCTAGATACGACATACATACAGCAAACTTAACACATTTCAAGATGCAACTGGCCCATGTCATAAAACAAATATGAAGGCTTAGCTAAGGCAATGAACAGATAAGTGCTTGACTAGTTGGTATATAGATACTTTGGTTATTACAGATCTTATAATAAAACCAAAAGCAAGAATGGTTTACAAGTGAAGTTTACAGTACCAGGTCTTTTGTAGTTTTTGAGTAGGACATCACAAAAAGAATGAAGTATAATTCTGCTTTAGGTGCAAAAGGAATAAGATGAAGATTCTGTTTTAGCAGTCTCAACAATTCACTTGCTGTTTTTTGTCCACATGAACAATGAAGTTGGACCAAAGGCATTATAAGAATAATCACAAAGTTCTATAACTACTTGCAGAGTAATGCATTTGCATTGTATTTCATATGTGCAAAGTTTTCAAAATAAGACAAGTAGGGTTACCATACATCACATTCCTGTATTCAAAATGGTTCTATATCGGCCATAAAATTTATTTATTTTTAAATTTTAAACTTTATTTACTGATTAATAATTACTGTGCTAATAAATGATTGAACTTGGATATTGGAAATTATTTGCAACACAGACAGAACTCCACTTTTCCCATCCCCCTAGTTTACGTCTTAATTGGACAGGTCAAAACAAATTATAAATAAATTTGCACAATTATGATGTTTAGCTTTACATGTGGTTTCACACAGAATGGTATCATTTAGAAAATCTTTTGAATTAATAACATATTATAGGAAACTGAGTTAAGTTATGTCTTTAAATTCTACTGATGAATTGTAATATTATTATTTTCATTCAACTATGGGTGGCCATTTAGTAATATATATCAAGCATTCCTGCATTCTGCAGGTTTGTGATTCTTTAATTTATGGTACGTTGGATATAAATTGGAAGAGTCATTTACAGTCGTTATGTACGACTATTTTGTGATTGAAAGTTATGGATAAAATTTTATAAAGAATAATATTTAGTATGATTAAAATGTTGTGTGTAAATTAATATTGTGTGTATTATGATTAAAACATGTCAAAATGCAAAAGCAAATGGACACTTAAACAATAATAAGCTCTTTTCTTTATTATTTAAGGAAAGTTATCTCCTGAAATTATGTACACACTTCGTTGCAAACTTTAAAACAAGGAATGATTAGATTTGTTCCACAGATTGCACCTACTGAGTGAATAATAAATGTACATTTCAGAAGTTTCCTAAAAATGAGCAGAGCTTAACTACAATGCATACTTTCTTTAAACAGAATTTACAGCTCTAAATGCAACATTCCTGTCTCTAAATCTCATTACATCTTCTCCCAACAACTTTTGAAACGCTTCTATTGAGGTGCCGTTTACAAAATTGTATATAGATGTTAAATTTAACTTTGAGGGAATGTACAAAACAAACAAAACGTACTATGAAACGTGTGGAAAATTTGTGATGTAAGGCATGTAAAGTGTGTAAAATTTCCCAAAAGACACATCATTTCTGAACCGCAAACATGATACTTTTGTAATATCCAGTTTTAACTATTTCAGTAATTCACTTTCCTTTAGCTTTTGCGACAATTATCTTAATCTCCTCTGGATCAAATTTAGTTTCTCTGGGTTTAGAATTCAGCCCATAATATTGGTAAAAATCAATTGAGGAAGTAAAAAGTAATATCCCTGTTTTGCAGAAATTAAACAAACATCTATATAATATGTAATTCTGAGATATTGGATTTTTTTAGAACACTGTAATTGTAGATATTCTGTTTTGCGAACTCTTTTTTTTTTTTTTTTTACCACTTCTAGGTACAACAGAAATCAGAATATTAAAGAACTACTACAGCCATTGGAAAGGCAGCTACTTAAACTATACGAAACAATATACAACTTATTTTGTCAAAATCTGGCAACATTGCAGCAGCAGCCACCAGGTAGCTGGGAGGGGCACTCTCACTTTCAAAACCAGAAGTAGGTCAGCGCATAAACAGATTTCACTTTTGCAGTATGGTATGTGGTGATTATCACTAAATACACTTCGGGTTCCTTTATCACCAAACCTGTGAGTTTCAATGTGTAATATAATGTTATTCTGATAATGACTCAACTTCTAATGGAGCTGACATAAACATGGTGTGCTTTTCAGTCAGCAGCTGCAAAACACTTACTGGATGATGAAGGCATTACTTCCATACTGTTAGTGTGCGCCAATAGCTACCAAGTTGTACTTGTCACTTTGCCAAAACATTACATCACCCTTTCTCATGTTTGTTTGGATTAAGGGTTGTGTGGAAAACAAAACTGGTAGTCCCCCACCTCCCGTTCAGGTATGCTGTTTTGTTTGTCTGAGAGCAGGTTTTCATACTGATCTACCTTGACCTAGCAACATTGCCTATATCTCCAACCACATTACTTCTACAAAACAGAGTCGTCCTCCATGGTGTAGTGATTACCATGCTAGCTTCTAGTTCCCGAGGTCGCGGGTTCAAACCCGGTGGAGGATGATGGATTTTTCCGGGTCTAAAAATCCTTAGCATGGCTTCTTTCGGAAGGGAAGTAAAGCCAGTGGTCCCATGTCGTATATTTATAGCATGTAAAAGAACCTCAAGCCTGATAAAGAGGCCCCAGAGCAAAATTACCGGTATTTCATGCCCAATATAGAATGCGACGCTAAGGACCCTAGTAGTTAAAGAGTGGAGGGGGAAAAAAAAATCTACAAAACAGTGTTCAGAAAATAATTATTTCAAAATCCTGTATGATGTCACAGAATTACTACCATAACTAGGTTAGAAATAGGTCACTCTACCCATCTTACAAGTAAACTATTATCTCCACACATTCTCGTAGAATAAACCATCTAATATAGAATAACAATGCCCCCCCCCAAATGGCTGATCACAGAACCAAATGCTGCTATATTTTTTTTGTTTGTAATACTTCCATGAAGTACATATTAGCAGGAATGTAATAAATTCTCGGCGGCGCCGTGGCCGAGTGGTTAGACCGCTCGCCTCCCACCGAGGCGGCCCGGGTTCAATCCCAGGGACCTGCATGTGGGATTTGTGGTGGACGAAGCGGCGTCTGGGCGGGTTTTCTCCGGGTTCTCCGGTTTCCCCCGCCATTCATTCCACCAACTGCTCCATCATCACCTTTCCTTTCATCCATTTCACCAACATTTCGTTTCATCTACTTCCTTCATCCCATACCAGGCATCGGGCTGATCACCCATCCTGGATGCTCTGTCTGATCCATGAGTGTCTGCTCCTCGACGGGTCTCTGGCCCCAGGCACCCGCTTGTAAGTCCTGGGGGGTGTAAGTCCTACATAAGAGGAGGGTAAACAGATAATGAATGAATGAAAGAATAATAAATTCTCTTCCACCCTGGATATTAACCCTATTTTTAACGTTTTGTTATGGTAACCCTAAAATAAAGTCTGGTGTATAATAAACTGACAAAATGCAAAGTGCCTTGAATGCCTTTGGCAACCTTTAGTCAAGAAAATGCTGGACTTTAGTGATAATAATTTTCACTAACCAGTAATATGACAAGTAAAAAAAATTACATTTTATAAAACCAAAGTTAGGCACCTATGTTCTATTATCAGCTTAATGTTTGTACTTTTGTAGTGAATGGCACAATTTTTTAACTACACTGAAGTGTGACCAAATATTTTATTAATTGTTATTACCACATAATGAAATGCTTTTGAATCTACAAAACTATCACGCAAGCAGTTGAACTGAGAACTAAACATTAAAGCATACAATTTCAGTCTCACATAATGATCAGTTATATCAAACAAATATCCAACATTTTGATAACAATAATCAATACAACAATTTTCCTGTTCAGCAACCTCTATTTGCATTATATTGCACAAAGTGTGTGATACATAGTTCTTTTAACAGCTTTAACCATACATAAACATAACAATGATTTCAAGCAAATCTTACAATTTTAGGCCATTTAAAACAAGAAAAGGCTCACACATTCTTTGCAAGGGCAAAGATTTTCCTTTAGCTTTTAGAAGAAAGCTTGTCCATGCAATAAAATAATAATTTTTAAACATCTGAAATAATTTCAACAAAACTGCAGTGCAATTTGTGACAAACTAAACAAATTAACTACTTTATGAATAACAAGCAAAATTCGGTACCTATATAATTTACCAAAGCTACTTCACAACACCTATATTTTTTGCAAAGCTTGAAGTTAAATGAACTATTGGGGACAAAATTAAAAGCCTCAAGTATTTTCTAAGTGGAAGAATGTCACACTGCTCAAACAGTCAAGCCTTTATACAGATTAACGAAGCAGATATCTTGGCAGAGTCTGAACCAAGCTGAACCATGTGTATTTTGTTTTTCTTAAATACTGTAATAAGTCCCTTTTATTTTTAATTTTTTTTTTTACAGTCATTTACTAAAGCCAATTTTTAAATGGTTTTGTCTTCTTAACATTACAAAGTAAGTTGCTTATTATATTCTTCCATAGACTACATGCACCTCAATGGATATTGCTGCAAGGTAGACCAAAACTATTTCTCTCTCTTTTGATTTCTTCCTTGATAAATCTAATTTGCTTCTCCCTTACATTATCAAAGTATTTTCACTCTCTCTTAAGAAATCTAACCTGCTTTTCATAAATGTTCTTTTCATTATTTTAATGCTTTCTAAACAATTCCATCTTTATTTTTCCTTGCATAATGCTATTTCCTTACGAAATGCAACATTATGGGTGGCATGCATCAACCTAGTGTAAGCTCTACTTTCATAGTAAACTAATATTCAAGTCAATTTGGCGACTTCCATACGAGAGTAAACTACTTCTGAAGCATTTTACTCCTTTCAGATACTTCCAGATTAAATTACTACAGAAGTAAAGGTTGGAGAGCAGTCATTAGTATGTTACTATGGAATTAAATAGAGCACAAATATAGGTTACAATTAACTCTCATAAGCTGGATGGAGTAACTAATCTGCTGATTGAACTAGAATACTCTTATCATATTTGGAGGAAGATATTTTTGACGTTTTCACGGATTACTTAGATTACATTAATGATCTTGAAGAAAACAGTGATTACTTAGGTTATATTGATGATCTCAATGAAAAAACCAATGGGAATGCGATAGTGGTATACGAGAACCATGAGATACTTGAGAGAGTGTGTGTGTGCGTGTGTATGTTCAATGAATGTTTCGGGATTAGGAAAGAATCTTATACATGTCTTTTGAGGCTGCTTGGAGAGCATTTACAACAAAACTCAAGACAGGAATTCAGCTCTATAACCTAAACGGCAATTATTGTTATGCGCCTGTGTGTTTTGTACCGGGACATTTCAGATACTTAACCCGCATTACAATGAATTTAATACCATGACAGTGTAACACTGTATTAAATGAAAATACTTAGGATTGACTTAATGTGATGTAATTTAAGAGCGGCAATGTCAAATTTTTCCTTCCTGTTATGTGAAGTTTGATGTCACATGGTAATTAGAACCAATCAGCACTAGCTCGAAGTAATAAAAGAACTATCAATCAAGAGTCATTCCCATTATGTTAAGTGCATGCCAACTTGATCTTTGGTTTACCAGCATTTCTTAGCTTTATGTCACGTTAAGTAAAGTTCATCATAATCCTGATATTACAGGTGATCTTATAAACAAAATGTTCACCATGCGTCTGCTGGTCGTGTATTTCATTGTGTTGTTAGTGCTTTTGAGGTTAAGAGCAAGTTACCTGCATATATAAATATACACGAGGGTTCAGAAAGTAAAAGGTAATTCTTTCTTCACTTTTGCAAATTTCCCCTCATATTGTGAGTAGAATTGACTGCACGCATGTTACTATTTTGTGGCTATCCGTGAATATGGCGAACTTATCCAAAATTGGAAAGGGTATTTCTCAATCAACACACAAGTGATCTGCGATGCAAAATGAAGATTAGAAACATTGTTTCCAGAATTTTAAGCTGCTCTTCAGTACGTTTTCCATTGCTCGAAACATTAAACTTGTCTGTCACGATTTTCCAGCATCTTTATAACATGTTTTTTACACTCTTATGGTTTAAATGAATTTTCTTTACCTCTACCAAAAAACATTTCTCTCTTTCATTGACTTTATCCCCATTTCCTATTGCACATAACCTTATCCATGATCACGTCAAGTAAATTGCGCAAACAAAACAATACCTCCAGGAGTAATAAGCCCTTATTTCCGTAGTTGTGACAAACAGTAAATTGTAACTGAGCTCTCCATTACTTCTGGAGTAAATTGCTCTGATAGTAACCTACTTCTGTAGTACAGGCTTCTTTAGTAAACATTATTTCCGAAGCAATTTACTCCATGATGCATGCTGCCCAATGTATTACGTAGTCCGCTTTTCCCCCCATCAAGTATAGATTTCTGTATCCAAAGCCAACTTTCGCCCTCTTAAGGCAATATATCTATGAAAATCCAAAACTTCACGATTTTCTTCCGATTGCTTTAGACCTTTTTATGATATACTCAGAACATAAAACATAGTGCTCACAAAATTTTAACCAGCTATGTCAAACCTTTTAAGATTTTAATTTGTTTATTCATAATTAATCCTTTTCTGATACAGTAATATGAAATGCTACTTTTATCATATCACTCCCAAATTTTTAATGAGAGTTTAGTATACAAACAAAGAAATTATTGTGCAGGCATTTCTTAATTTTTCAATGTGAGTTATGGTAAATAATTAATTTAGACTAAACCATTTTATATTTTTAACCAGTGCCAAAATTTAAATCCATAATTTCTGAAGCTGCCTTGAAAATTTGAAGCTAATAAGTTACAAATTGTGGTCCAAGAAGCATTTTGAATTGTGAAAAATACTGAAAAAATTTATGACTTGTTTCATTCACATGACTTTCTTTACACATTCAATAAACTATTATTACAAAATTCTTCCACACAAACCGGTGTTTGGACAAGGTTGGAAAGGTAGAATCAGACGGCTGAAAAATTCAATGCCATTGCTGGGAAATCCATGGTTCAAATCCCGGTAATGGCATTGCATTTTTCAGTCATCTGATTCCACCTATTATTACAAAAACTTATTCTTCTATCTATTTCATGTTAATCTAGATAAAGATTTGCAGAAATGGCTGATGAAATGGTGATAGTCAAATCTTTTAAGAATGGGTTGCTATGCGATGGCTTAGAAATTCCATTCTCTTTGCATATCTATGAGAGGGGTGGGGGAATAGTGATTTTGCTCTTGAGAAAAGTATTTGAAAATTCAACCAATAACAAAGAATATCTCAGAAATGGTTAATGCCACCAGTTATACAAAAGCCATTTGGAATGAAGACCTCACAGGCTATTCCCATAAAATTCATGATACACAATTTATTTGCCATGTAAATAACTAAAAGACATATGGTGTTTTATGCGATTTTCTCTCTCTCTTGCGCACACACAAATGGACCTTTTTTTACAGAGGGTTCAAGGAGCCTCAAAAGCTGCATTTCTGACGAAATCTCGAAATCAAATTTTTGGGTATAATATAATACTACATCTAGTTACCAAAGTTTAAGTTCAATACATGTTTTACTTAAATGGTACAGGACCAATTAAATAACCATTTGTGGATTAAAAGTATTTAAACAAAAAAAATTGTGTGGCACGAAAGTGGAAGTTTTACAGTATAATAAAAATGAAATAACAAAAAATAGAAATGTCCACTTCCCCCCCAAATTTCACACATGCGTTGCCTTAATAGTGCCTTTCCTTCTCTAATTTGTTACAATCTTCATCTCTCTTCCTACACCCTTCTGTTTTTGAGTTCCTATATAACTTCCATGAAGTTTTCTCCCTTAAGTTACTTGACAACCCCCTATCTCAAAATACATAGATTTATCATCCCAATTAGTTCCAAATACTTTGAATTTAACAAAACCAACTTTCTTTCCACCACATTTTTCTTGGATTAATTTGTAATTCTTAATAATGTTATCATTTCTGCCTTAGGAATACTTGAGGCATTTAATTTTCAAATCCCCCATAGTGTATTAAAGCATTACAAAATGAGTAGGATTTTACTTTCTGCAAATATAGCAAGCAATCACAAATAAATTTAACATACTTCCCTTCTATGGCCATTCCGCCTAAAGGTTAATTATATTACCTCATAAAACTTTCATGTTAAACATCTTGAAATCAGTATTGACATTTTAAAGTAAATTTCCTATCCTTTTATATGTGCTTATAAATATTAGGTTTAATAATAAGCAAGATGGCTACCAGATTCACATAACTTCTAATAAGATTCAAATTTATTCCAAATGAACAAAGAAATTGGAGGGGACTAAACCATAAAACATTCAGTATATCATTAGTTAAAAAGCAGCAGCAGCTTGAAATGGAAATCTCTTTCAAACAGAAATGCCATGTGTCTTATGTTACATTATTATTAATATCCATCTTTATGTTTTGTTTAAAATATGGATAAATAAATTAATAAATAGAGGGAACTTTTAAATTTATGTAAAATTTAAGTGCAATAAGCATTAACTGTCAGTAAAAATATTTATTTAGAGCGGTTAACTTCTGAAAATAATTATTGTTCTGACGAGTTAACTGATGCTAGGAACGTTAGCGACGGTCAAGGTCATATCAGTGTGCGAGAACTTGGGCAGATAAATTCTTTTACGTTCCGGTATATCTACTGACATTTATGCACACTAAAATGCCACTGTCCTGGGCTATGATTCAAACCTGGAGTAACAGAGCAAAGAAAACCAGTTCCAACAAACTGCACCACCCACGCTAACAGGTGCTTTTAGTAATAGTTCTTTGAGGACAGTATAAAAGTAGTGCGTTTTAAAACTGCTTGAACAATTTCTAAACAATTGTGTCTTTCCATTCCATCACATGCTGCAGGGACAATTACTCAAGCCCTGTTTTATATCTGGGCAGAATAGGCAAACAGCAGATATTAAGGCTGATTGTGTAAAAATAACTTTATAATTGGTACCCTATGATAATACAATTTACCAAGGTTGTATGCCTTTTACACTAACCAATTATAATCTCATATTTCCAAATGACCATCTTTAGGGCATTACAACAAAAAACATTGTTGTAATCTTCCTTCTGAGAAACATAACCATCTCTCTGTTTCTTGTTTTATTTAATAAGCAATGCAGTTGTTTTATGCTTCTGCAATACGAGTTTTGGAGTATTTGACAGATAAAACCACCACCTTTTCTTGTAATTCATTATCAAAGTTATTTTCATATACATTCTCTTTTCTATACGAAGAGTGATGTATCACGAAAACACTTGATGGAAGAAAGATATTCAGGAAAGACAAGTTTCTCAAAATTTTGTCTCGCTGATAGGTAGCTCGTCAAGGAGAAAAGCATATGAAACATTTTTAACTTTTCTCTCTTCTTCTAAAATCTCATGTAGCAAACAAACTAAGAGATGATTTAGGGAGAGATAATATAACCCGACACTATTCTTATGTTAAACATAACCAGTTTCAAAGCACTTCTAACCTGGAAACCATATTATAGACTTTCCTTATTTCACTAGGAAAGCAGCACGAAGTAAAACATCAGTTCGGCAGATGATAATATGGCTGCACTTGTGTTAACATGTTCCAAGAACAATGTAAGACTGAAAATAAACTTTCCTTGAAGTCATCAACAGATTTCAGATAAACCCTTGATGTGAATTGTTTTTCGAGTACTGTTTCTGAGAATTTACATTTACTTCCAGTAATCACTGCCCAAATAAAAGTGTAAATTAAATAATTACTTGATACATTATTTACAACTTTCTCTTTAAACTACATTTATATTCTTTGTCAAAGGCAACCTCCTGCTTTGAGGAAGATTCTTAAATAAATATAAATAATAAATAAATACACAGTAATACTTATTACAACAAACAGACCTTTATGTCTGGCAAGTTGACAATGTTTTATATTTTTACTACATAACAGAGGGGTAAAATTTTGGGAAAGTGCGTCAATATTTGCTAGTGTGCCAGTAACCTAAAATCAGGTGTTGGACATGCTTATGTTTTAATTATAAATATTTAGCATTTCCTACATTACAACCTGTAACACTTTGGTTACCTTCTCTATCTGCAGACACTACTGTTGCAAAAAAACATGGGACTGTGGTCAATATAAAATTAACTTTAATCCTTTACAGCACTAGTGATCTAATCATATTTAATACTACTTTTATTATTACTAAATCTTCCATATTGAATATAAAACTTAGAATTTTGGATGATATTTTATATTACAATGTAAATTATATCAATACCAAATTAAAGCCCACCTCCGTGATGTGGGGGTAGCATGTCTGTCGCACATTCAAGAGGTCCCACGCTCGAATCTCGGTAATGGCGAGTTACCTTGATAAGGTTTTTTCTGCGGTTTTCCCTTAACTTGAGAACATGAATGTTAGGTAACTCTAAGCTCTAGGGACCCTGGGCCAATTGAGCAGGATTTCAACAATTTCTTCATTCATGTCTGATATGACCTACCCAATTAAAAAAACAATAAAAAGAACACTAAATTAAAACATTGATAACTGGCATTTAGTTGACGTGGCTAATTAATACAACAAATGTTTCTGATCACATCCTGATATTCTGTGCACAGTTTAGTTGAGAATTTCCTGGCTCTGGACAAGAGGTAGAGTTTTTCTATACAAAGAGGGCAAGGAAAAACTGCAATTGTCTATGGGACCCATGGAACCGCTGCATGAACCACAGTCTACATACAGACCTTGTTCACACATTGAAGATTGGTATACGAGATACACACAATATTTCCCCACTCTTAGCCTTCATTAACATAGGTTCTTTGTAAAATAGATAAAAGCATTTGGATACTGGGAAGAACAGGGAAAAAATGAACAGGCAAATGTCGGTTGAGTCCATTAATAAAAGTTGAGATAAAAAAGGTATCTTAATACTATTTAATATTATAACAAATTCTGCAAAGATTCAAGGACAGTTTTCAAATACTTCTGGATGTCAAGAGGCTCTTGATGAATTTCTTAATAAAATATTAGACTAATCTACTGTAGTTGTGGCTCGTCGAAGTAGCTTAAATTAGCCAAAGAAAAGCGAATAAATTACCTTGTGAGTGAGTTTAGAAGTAGATGTGATCTGTTCAATAGCTTGTGTCCACCTACCCGCCCCTCGATGGTGTTTTACTTATATAGGCGAATCGCGTACGAAACAAAACAAACGTAGCCTTAAATTAGCCAAAGAAAAGCGAATAATTTACCTCGTGAGTGAGTTTAGAAGTAGATGTGAGCTGTTCAATAGCTTGTGTCCACCTACCCGCCCCTCAACGGTGTTTTACTTATATAGACGAATCGCGTACGAAAAAAAAACAAATGTAGCCTTAAATTAGCCAAAGAAAAGCGAATAATTTACCTTGTGAGTGAGTTTAGAAGTAGATGTGATCTGTTCAATAGCTTGTGTCCACCTACCCGCCCCTCGACGGTGTTTTACTTATATAGGTGAATCGCATACGAAACAAAACAAACTTAGCCTTAAATTAGCCAAAGAAAAGCAAATAAATTACCTTGTGAGTGAGTTTAGAAGTAGATGTGATCTGTTCAATAGCTTGTGTCCACCTACCCGCCCCTCGACGGTGTTTTACTTATACAGGCGAATCGCGTACGAAACAAAACAAACGTAGCCTTAAATTAGCCAAAGAAAAGCGAATAAATTACCTTGTGAGTGAGTTTAGAAGTAGATGTGATCTGTTCAATAGCTTGTGTCCACCTACCCGCCCCTCGACGGTGTTTTACTTATATAGGCGAATCGCGTACGAAACAAAACAAAACAAACGTAGCCTTAGGTTGGGATTACTTCTTTTTATATAAGCTTACGTTTCTGAATTCAGGGAAGGTTAGCCTTAGGTTAGGGTTGTTTTTTATGTAAGCTTGCGTTAACTATCTACCACTGTTACGGTAAAGCAAGTTCTTTAATACATCATCGTCATCGCTGTGCGGGACAGTGGGATCGCTGTGCGGGCCACAACTAGAGCATGTCGAAATATTATTCACCATCCAAAAGAAAAATACCTATATGCGAGAGATCATTTTACCACGTTTTCCTTTCTTAATTTGCCTGGCTCTTTAGTATCAATGCTATCGCAACGCAGGATACATTCACACAGCCAGAATAGCTTTATCATTATCAAAAGCACCTGATTCCATTATGTAACCTCTTCAACATATTTATCACAACATTGTATAATGGTGATAAGGCAATGAAATTGTGAATTATTTGTGTTGTACAACTATGCTTCAGCTGCTTTCATACAGAGCAAGTATTAAGTGACTGAACTTCCCAAACGAATAATGTTCAGTATCTCATATGTGTTGTGTTGCATTGCATTGCCTGTATCAATGTCTGAATGACTCTGCTTAACTTCCACATAGCTCTATCTACTTATGTGTATATCTCATACCAATCTCTTATGTGTGAATACAGGCAACCTGTTTCCCCACTCAACTTTTAATCTGACATGTTTTCCTCCTCCCTATAAGCTGCATTACCCGTCAGAGACGGAAAACACTGAACTACACTGTAATTTTTTATTATTACAGATTTAATGCACATATGTAATAGAAGGCTTAACATTTTGAAACAGTGCAATGATATTCAGTTTTCTTTGAAGGAAAATTATTCAGAAGGATCTGAATGCACATTTGAAAAATTCAATGCCGTACACGGGATTTGAACCATGAATTTTTGACTTATGCTGCTGCTCTAACCATCTGAGGTACCATGGTCACATGTAATGATTGACCTAATAGTGGTTAACTATGAAGCATGGGACCTAAAAGTACTTACAACATTATAAGTCACCATTGGGGTATATTATCTCTAAATGAACTTTAAGAGTTTATTGGCATAAATATGAGTCATGGCAGCAGGTTGCCGTAGTAGCTCAGATGGTTAGAGCAGGAACACTGTAAGCCAAAGATACATGGTTCAAATCCTGACAATGGCATCAAATTTTAGCCTGAAATGCAGAGGTAACAAGACTAAATTTTAAACTGCAGAGTATATGCTACACATAATGCTATATTTGGATAGGGTGAACTCTTGCTATTATGGCAAAAACTAATGGATCTCCAATATTTATTGGGTAATTAACAATCAAGTGAATGTATGCCTTTTCGTATGTGAATAATACACAATGCAAGAAATGGTAATTCAATCCATTTCTTATAACAAGATTGGAATTGAATTTCTATGCCAAAGGAATCCTTGTTTTCTCTTTTAGCACCCCATTCAAATTATTAATGAGAATGGTTTTAATTTATCACTGCAGTGATAAACATGATAAATTTTACGTTGATATTGTAATGAAAAGAAGCTAGAAACAGTGATGTGTATTGAATTTATTTAAAGGTGAGTCGGAATTGTTACACTAACATCACTTAAGTTTACTCACTTAACATGTTTCGGGAAACCGTTGTTCCCATCCTCAGAAGGTTAATTCGACTGGCCCGTGTTGTTGGTGTTTCCGTTTTTTGGACTGGATCATGTGGTGGAGAAATGTACTTCCAGAGAGGATTTGGTGGCGGCAAATCCTCTCTGGAAGTACATTTCTCCACCACAAGATGCCACCACATGATCCAGTCCAAAAAACGGAAACACCAACAACACGGGCCAGTCGAATTAACCTTCTGAGGATGGGAACAACGGTTTCCCGAAACATGTTAAGTGAGTAAACTTAAGTGATGTTAGTGTAACAATTCCGACTCACCTTTAAATAAATGATAAATTTTGTTAGCATCATTGATAATGTACTGTAATCTGGAAAATATGCATATATTTTCTTTTCTTTCTTTTTTCTGGGATGTTTAATTTTCTTTTTGTGAACTTAGGTCTGGGGCGCCAGGGTAGCACAGTGGTTTCATTTTCAGCTCTCATACTGAGGATCCGGGGTTGGATTCCCGGGTATGGGGTAGCAATTTTAAGTCTGCCTATCCAAGCCTTCACTTCTGACTTGCTCGTGTTAAGTATCCCCAAGACCACTGTCGTTCGGAGTCCACGGCAAAAACTGCAGATCCTCTCATTCCACCTCCTCATTATCGGAGGTAATGTATATCAGCTGCTGGCTAGCTCCACCTCAGAAATAGATCCAGTCATTGCTTGGTGGAATGAGGTATCTGCCAAAGGTCAGACATATGGGGAGCATTAGAAACAGAAACAACATAGGTCTGCAAAGACGTGGATGAAATGATATTCAAATGAGTCTGTGAAACACTAAGCCGAGAGTTATGTCTTTTGAGGATGAGAAACCCTTATTTAGGGATCTCGCGCATGGAGGTGGCCTTCTACTAATCCTGAGACTACATGTCCAGCGTTGAAGCTACTACATGGCCTATGACAGTTGCAGTAATGCTAACAGCTTCAAGTGGCATTTAAGTGAAAAGAGAGGAAACTCCATGGATGTGGCATCATAACTTGTCAATAGATGACAATTTTTTTTCTGTCCTTTTCAACCAAAGTGTACAAGTGGAAGTATATTAATGTAGAGAAATTTAGTAATTGCTTATTGTAGTGTGTATTGGCTTTATCATTAAATTTTAGGGAGAATACTTACATGGCATATTTGTGAGTATAATACAATGATAAAACTTTGTTACAGCTTCTCTGCATTTTCTTTATTATTAACTTAAATATAGGCATTTAAGCATTTAATGTTCCCACATTTAAAGGATTCCTATTTATAACCTACATTTTCAAAAGTCCTGGCAAAACAACCATAATCACGATGTTACATAAACCAGCCCATTACTTGCCAACTTCTTGAAATTGAAACTTGTAAAACCTTTCCTAGCCCAGCTAAGCCTAATAATTTTGGAATTACATGAAATTTAGAATGTGTAAAATATTCAGTGCAGTAGATGTAAAAAAATTACGTTTAAAATAAATGGGAATTCTGCTTTATAAGAGTTCTTGAAGATCTAGTAGTACTGCTTCTTTCTGTCACACTTCCTTGACTATGCACATATTTCTAGTCCATATTTTATGCTTCATAACATGAACTATAAGAAAACTGACACAAAAAAGCGGAAACCTATATATTGCATAGCAATAGAACATGAATAAAGCCCTGTCCACACTGATTAACGTTTAACAAAACTTGTCAAGTGCAACATGTTAACAGTTTGCATGTTGGCTAAATTTCGATCACAGAATTGACTTAACATGTTAACCGAAAGAGTTGTGCTTGACACTTTTAACATGTTGGATGTTTTCCGCTTTTAATGGAAAACTTGTTAAGTCATTTCACTCTGTGTATGTGATTGGATGAACTTCGGAAGTTTTTAGACTGTAAACATGGCAGCTATTGTGATTCCTTCATGCTATTGTGTTCAGTAGTTCCATGTTGACTCGTTCTGTGCTTATATCTTTGATTTGACTTGCTTCATGTGAAGTTATGGAATGGGCGAAAGAAAACACACTTTCATTAATAAAATCTTTGTTGAGGCTATCATTATGGAACATTTTAATATATGTAATAAAAAGGATGGACAAATATACCAAACTATGTGCAATTTATTGTTGTTCCAGAGGCAATATCAGAAAAAAAAATTGCTAGAGAATTGCAAAAAGGCTCAAGTCTGGCAGCTGGAATGGCTGCTCTCAAATGTGTGTCCTTTTTGTGAATTATAGGTTAGAAACCTTGCTCAAAACAAAGTTTGACTTGTTCTCAAGAAATTGAAGTCAAACCTGCTCCAAATTTTAAACTCATTCAAAATATTTTCACTCCTGTGCCAATTAACAAGATAGAGCCTTATCACCTTCCACTTTTCTTTTTATTACATACCAGATACAAATAGCAATTGTTAAATCCTAATCACTGGAGTCCATTTTGCTTTTAGTTGGGAGATTTTGTTGTCCCAACAAGTCAACTAATGTGGATAGAATGTTAAACGTTCACGGTTACATGTTGAAGGCATTTAACATGTTGAATGTGACATTTTGTTAATTATTGAATGTTAACTGTTGATATGTTGAACAGTGTGGACTCACCTTAAGATAAACAATTAACATGAGGGACTTGACTTTACGGTTAATATCATCAACTACTAATGTTTGCACAAATTGCTGATGACTAGAGATGTCACTAGCATGGATTGAAATTTTAAATCCCCATGCTAAGCATTTTGTTGCAACTCAATGAAGGACAGATACACAAGTTCTGGTCTATTATAGCACTGTATATTAATTAGCGCAACACATTCAATCTGTAATCTTAAGTTACAATAATGCAATAGAATTTAATGCTTTGTCATGCCCCTGGTGAAAATCTGTTAACACGTTTAATCTGCCCACAAAGTCTTATGTTTCCTTTGCTGAAAAGCCATTAAAAGGCCTTTGCTCCCATACATTTTACGGACAAGTCATAAAAATTGGCTAGTATGTATAACTAATCAATAGTCTTTTGCGACATCTTGTCAACAATTACTAGCTATCACCCACCATATCAAAAAGCATTATTTAATACACAGCAATATGCGGATTTTGAAACTTTTAACACTAGTGCAGAGAAGCCTTTTAAATGCGCTATGGACAGCCTCATTTCTGTAGTGTTTGCCACATTCTCCATGTGCATGTGTGTGAGATGGCCAAAACTGTATCTGAGCCAATTACTGTGTGCATCCCTATACAATGTTACTTCTATAATGGAGTCAATTAACAGAAGAAAAACTGCAGCTTAACGAATTAAATGTGAATTATACAGCAGAAGGAAAAACTGGAGCTTGCATACTGATTCGAAAACCAGAGGTTACATTTATAATGCAGCAAAAGGGGATATGCTTTCATTTTCAACAAAGTATGTAAAATCACATGCTCTAATTAGCTATGTTTCTTCCAAGGTATTTCAGTGGAGGAAAATTGCTAATTACACATCAGTGTTTATTGTTACAATATAGTTAAGAGGAAATGAATTACCCAGTACGCTTTAAAAGTACACATCATGGACGTTTAATACTACAAATCGTCATGCAATTCCAAGATTGTCAAAGTAACAAAAACATAAAAGCTGCTAAATTATCAACTTAAATGGTATAGCTTATTCAGCAATGAAATACTCGAAGGGGGACAGTACATGCAAGAGTTTAGAATAGCTTTTGAGTGTCAGATCTTATCAGAATGTGTATTATTGCTGAACAATGCAGCACCATTCGATTCAACTGGAATGCCTATATGCATCTAAGGCTGCTTGATTATTATGATGAAGTTTACAGGCTTATGCTGGCAGTGTTTGTTGGTTTAAACAATTTAAACCCTCTTTTCAAAGCAAATTATTTAACAGAACATGTGCATATCTTTATGTTCGTACATATGCTACAGGAACAGATCTGACCATTAGCTATTTACACTTGCAGGAATATAACATGCAGTAATAAAAAAAAGTGGTCTTGTGTCAACTGATAAGCAGTTTATCAGGTGTGATGGAAATTTCAGGGCATTTTCTTAAAACTGAAAAACATTCCATAGTTTTACAAAATTTTGATCATGTTGCTTATTCAAACTGCCAATGATTTTGACTTGATTGTTAAATTTCCAAGGTCGTTTGCTTGCTATTGGCCTGAGTGGCCAATAGCAACATTTTGTTCCCCATATAACAAATTCAATGTACTGCAATCCCATTAAAAGCAATGGGACAATCCTTACTCTTTAACCTTGGCTTATTGTTATTTATACATTAATTATAATTTAAAACACTACCCTGTGCAGAGATTAAAACCGGCTGAAAATTCTATGAGGAAACAGCAGTTGATGTCATGAGAGTATGTTTTCAAAAACATTCCAAGGTTTTCTGAACATATCTGTTATTCAACTTAAAATGCTGATATACTGTAATTTATCTATTTTTCTTAATTACATGCACAAAAAAAGGTATTAACACCATATGCAGAAGCTGCAAATCAAAGGTGATTTTCAGAAATCTTCAAATTTCTCCTTTTACATGCTGAAGAAACATGCAACTATACAAAAATCAGAGCATGGAAAAAGAAAACTGTAAAACCAGAAGTTAACATTTATGACAAAAGATTCAACAAACTTGTTACACCTTTGAAAGGCAGAGACTGTAGCACATATTCTGTATACATTTACAACACATATATATTAGGTTTATTGCTCTATTTATAATATTGGTCCTGCAAAAATTATTACATTTATTTTCCTTGAGGTAAGTATAAAGCTAAGTTATATTTGTCTTGAAGAAAAATGCTATCTATCTCTGGGAGAAGAAAACATCTTAAGGAACATCTTCACACATGCACAAGCACCCACCAACAATGGCACTGCTTTAATCCAAATTGTTGAAGTATTCTGATGCATCTCCACGGCAGATGGGACAGGTTCTATTTGACTGTAAATAAAGAATGCATTATCATTTCTTAAACTACACATGCCATCAGCTTAAACCCAAAACAGCCAGGAATTTTATGCAATATCAAATTGAAAAATATTTAATACCAAATACATGTGTAATTATAAATATATAATAAAACTTTTAAATTACATTAAAAATCCAGACTTTAAAAGAAAAATGATTTATTTCACACACACTGGTCGTTCTTTGTACCACCACGTTTATTGCTTTTATTGCTCCACAATCATTTTAAGTAATTATTAATTTGTAATCAGATAATCACGAAAAAAAAACTTTCACTTTCTCAGCTTTCACAGTATTTTTTGAGCACTTAAAACAAGTTTGTAAAACATGCAGACTAACTTATACGAATAAAACCATACAAAAGAACATAATCTTGATAAACAATAATTGAAGAAATTAAAAATGATTATGTAACACAGATGGATTGTTTATTTCCTGGCACAGTGCACAATAAGATATATTTCAACATTGCAGGATATCCCAGGACTGTACTTAATAAGACCATTTTTACTGGAGATATGCCCTCCAGAGGCTGAAACTCTTAACCATTCAGAAACTTGCATATAGTTGAGTAGCCAGGGTTCCTATCAATTACAGGGAGCGTTCAATAGGTAATGCAACACATTGTTTTTCCCTGCCAATTTCGGTTGAAAAAAAATTGGAATTTTGTTTGGGACATCTTTAAATATTCCTGCTTCATCTCATATAGTTTCTTTAATTTCCAATAGGTGGCAGCACTATAACTAGCCTTCAAAATGGCATCTGTAACGGAGGTGCATTCCAAACAGAAAGCAGTTATTGAGTTTATTTTGGTGGAAAGTTAAGAGCATCACAGGTGCTTGCAGAATGTCTATGGAGACCTGGCAGTGGACAAAAGCACGGTGAATCATTGGGCAAGGTGTCTGTCATCATCACAACAAGGTTGAGAAAACCTGTCTGATCTCCCAAGTGCCAGTCGAGGTGATCGATGGATCACAATCGAACACTTCGCTGCTAAACTTAACATCTCTGTTGGTAGTATGACACACTTGTCCACCAGTTGCAATACTCAAAGGTTTGTTCCCGCTGGGTTCCTCGACATCTAATTGAAGACAATAAAGTGCAAAGAAGGACCACCTGTGCAGAATTGCTTGCTCGTTATGAGGCTGATGGGTGTCAAAATCTTTTGTCAAACACAGGCGATGAAACATGGGTTCATCACTTCGAACCTTAAACAAAATGGCAAACCATGGAGTGGCACCACATGAACTCTCCTTCGAAGAAAAAGTTCAAAGCCTCAACTGGTAGAGTCATGGCTATGGTCTTCTGGGACTCTGAAGGGGTTATTCTGTTCGATGTCCTCCCTAATGTGAAATGATCAACTCTGAAGTGTATTGTGCTACTCTAAGAAAAATGAACAAATGACTTCAGCGTGTTAGTAGCCACAAAAATGCAAACAAACTTCTCCTTCTCCATGATAATGCAAAGCCTCACACAAGCCTGTGCACCAACAGGAGCTCACAAATCTTCAATGGACTGTTCTTCCTCATCCACCCTACAGCCTGGATCTCGCACCTTCTGAATTCTATTTGTTTGGATCAATGAAGGATCAAGGTTCAAGGTTCAAGGTTTATTTATTAAGTTTAAAAAACCTGGGGCCAGTACATGTGACCTGGCTTACAGGAAAAGTTGACATTATTTTATATTTGTCTTAATTTATATGGCTTTGTCTTTCAGTTTGGTTGTAACCCATACGGTGGCCCTCTATGGGCGGCCGAGAACAGTTACAGGTGTTTGCGATATCAGTGTTTATCTTACACTTATTAGGCCATTTTTTTTTTGAACAGTTTTTAAACTGTTCAAAAAGCGCACATTAAACTGTTCAATGAAGGATGCACTCTGTGGGAAGCACTACATGGATGATGGGGAAGTTACTGATGCTGCAAGACGTTGACCAGTAAAGTGGTACCATGCAGGCATACAGATCCTCCCATTAAGGTGGCATAAGGCAGTAGCACTGAATGGAGATTATGTTGAAAAACAGGGTTTTGTAGTCAAAAGATTGGGGAATAATAATTCTGAATAAAACCAACCTACTTTAAGAAACAAAAAAGAAAGAAAGAAAAAAATTTGAGTTGAATTACTTACTGAACGCCCCTCGTACTTTCTGGAACTTTTGAGAAACATTGACTGTCACCTTTTATAGAGGAGAGTTTTTATTTCATATATTCCATAACATACAAAGATTACTGGTAGCGATGACTTCCCAGAGAAAATTAAATAGAATTTATTTTGGAACCACACGTGCAGTCTTGATGGTTTAAGTTGGATTTTGTTTATTGTTGATATTGCAATGTCAATATTTAACCAGAACTTTGTTAGTTATTAGCATTTTTAAATAAGAAGACAAAATAGGAGGAATAAAACAGAAATAAAGAAAAAATAAATATAATAAATAATAAGGAAGTATGTAGCAAAGTATTTATTTTTATGCAAAACTGTGCAAAATATGTAATATATGCTGAAATATGTAAAATGAAAGTTGAGTCAGCAATGTCCATGCTTCAATTCGTGGACATTTTCTGTTTCTGTGTGACCACAATTAAAAGGAACAGAATATGTAATTGCATAAGAATCTGGGCTCTACTCATGGCTAGTACTTTGGTTGTTTTTCACATTGTTGGTGTTTCTCCACAACTGGGCATAGAGCCAACTGATTAATTAAGCCAAACAATGCTTAACAGCAACACAACATAAAATTAGTCCCTTGCAATGAATATAACTTCAGAGACATGCTCCATTGAAAGGCAACGTACCCAACATAAAAAATCCCAAAGATGCCAAATCAACTGTGAAGTCTGTCATAAAAATATATATTGCCAAAACAAAAGAGAAATTTCTATTTAAGATTACACGAATATTTCAGAAATTTAAAATTGAAACAAATGGAAAAATCTAGAGTAGCTCATCACTCCTGGTCAACCCAGCATATCAAACCAGATATGAAATTAAAATTATTAACACAAAATATAATACAGCAGAACTAGCAATCTGGGAGAAAATCCAAATTCCAAAAAATAAACAGCCATAAATTTTTATATACACTCATCAGACTTTCTAACACCGCCATACCAGATAACAGCATAAGAACATCTACAACACGAATTTCCTCTTCAAAAGCCAATTAACTAAAAGCTAAGGACAAAGGCAAAGGTCTTCGAAACATTTCTAGTGAAAACTAAATAAGTGTCATGAACTGTCACAATTAAATACTTCTTTATTTAATGCGTAACAGCACCAACCGAGTACAATTAAAAACCTTGCAGCTTTTAGATCTAAAAGTACTAATATTTCTGAAGTGTTTTTCAGTCTTATGCTTATGTTTCTCTTGGTTTTTCTGAAGTATGAGATACAAACAGATAAATCAAATTTAGCCAATCACTTCTGGGAAGAATATCTCAATACAGAGCAAAAAGCCAAGCAGCTAAAATTAATGCAATCCTGTAGAACTGAACTTATGGGAAAAAACACATATCAGAAGTACTATTAACTTCGAAATTACAGCAGATGTTAGTTTTTTTCTCTTAATCCAGCAACTCTACACCTGATGATACTACAGATACCCATGGAAGAAGATCGGGTATCACTGATTAGTTGACCAACAGCCGAAAATAGGGACAATAGGTACTTGAACCATGTCCTGTCAGTAATTATGATTTTAAATTTACAGAAAAAACCAATATTTTATTGTATATCATTGAAACACACTTTAATTTCTAAGTTATCTTTTTCTATAACACAAACCCTAGTTGTAATTTTATCTATTTAGTGGCTGCTTTACATTTATGTATGATCTAGACAGGTTAAGCTGATGATGCTATTGAAATTAGAACTGTTAGTTATCTTCTATTATTGCAATTTCTTAGCAATGCATATACGAGTAAAATGGCAACAGATGTCAATGATATCTTAAGCTTACCTTCAGCCATTTATCTACACATTTTGCATGGAATTCATGTGAACATGGCAGGACTCTCAACATTTGCCTTGCCTCGAAGTCACACATGCATACAACGCATGAAGTCTGGTCTCCATGGTGTGAGTCCGCATTAAACCTAAAAAGTATTAAAATTCATATTCATATGTTAGCATATTAAGTGCATTAGTTAAAATATTTTGTCACTCTTTTCCAAACCATTCCACAGAATTTGAAATGTATATCTTTAATGGAAGAAATTAATCTACATATACATTTTTGAATTCCTATCCATAGCGCATCAAACTATTGAATACTGAAAATTTATGCAATACAGCATTATGGCTATAACACTGTATTATCACTCAACCAGTGTCGAGTTGAAGTTGAAATTGAAATTGAGTTTTATTTATGGACGCTCTTTAACTACTATGGTTCTTAGCGTCACATTCTATATTGGACATGAAACACCGGTAATTTTGCGATTTCATGAAGAATTACTCGACACTCTGATTAAGATGCTGATATAGTAAACATAACTGAGATGCCTGAAGCTACTAAATTTCCATCCTAAAAACATACGCAACACACATCTTTTCATGCTTAAGCAAATATTTAATTCACCAACTTTTGCAAAGAATTAAAGAACAAAGGTCCCTTCCTGGACCTTAAAATAATTAGGGAGCCAGAGAGTTTTAAATGTGGAATACACAGAAAAATCTATACATGTAGATAATTACATAAAGAAAAATTAATGCAATCCAACTTCACACCAGTTAGCTGCCTTCAGAAGTCTGATTCACCGCTTATACAATATCCCATTGAGTAATGAGGAGTTTTTAAAAGAGCAACAACATATACAAAAAAATATCAGTGACAAATGGATTCAACTTAAACCTTGTAAAGAACATGCTAAAAAGGAAAGAGAAATTTAAGGATATTTCAGAAACAACCACACTAACACCACTCTCAAACACAAATTTGGGTCATATGAATAAAAAGCAAGTACTTTCTCAATGTTCGTACTCATGAGTATGAACACTTTCTGTGATTATATACTCAGCTCAATGAGAACATACTCGTTTTCATAAGAATAAAAGCCTATTTCCTCATGCGAGTATATACTCATCCTCACAGCCATCTTGTTCAGTTAAATGTAAGTATATACTCTTGTTATCTACACTCTTTGACCATATACTAGCTTCGTTGATTGTGTGGTGTTGTGGTGTTTGGCTTTCTGAATTAGAGGAGTAGATTTTGCTGTATTTGGTTGTGTACCATCAAAACTGCTCAGGAATTATCCTGTGTTGCATAACAAGTTTTAACAGAAATGTTAGAGAAATATGAAGTCCTTCAAGAAATGAAAAATTAAATGAAGCAACACACACAAAAGCGTAGCTGTAAATTAAATTAGCAAAACAATAAATAAAATACAAAAGTCTATTATCAATAAATCAGGCAAAAAAAAATATTCACAGATTCTTAAGTCATAATTATAAGGTGCCAGATGCAGATTCAAATCACATATATGCAGTTATTCTGCTTATAGTCAAGAACATTAATGCTTCTGATTCACTATTCATAACTAATAATATGGTGCATGAACACAATACTAGGGAAAATACACAAATACATGTGACCAGCTGCAACACCTCGCTCTACCAAAAAAGTATCTTATTCTCTGGCATTAAACTTTATAATAATTTACCAAGTAATATTAAGGCAATTAAAAATGTAAACCAGCTGAAATCCAGTCTCAAGGCACATCTAGTTAACCACTCCTTTTATTCTATTAATGATTTCCTTGAACACAAATGTATATCATGAACCATAGTATTTAGCATGTAAATACCTATTGTATATAATGTAAAAACATATTGTATATATTGCAAAAACCTATTATTGTTTATGTTTATAGCTTGACGTGTCCAATAGTGAATGTACATTGTACCAAACCACTTTAACGGATGAATAAACTAACTAACTAAAGATGGTTTCTAGAATTCTGGGATGTTTACACTATTTTTCTACAAAACAGTTTTGTTGTAAATAACTTAACTTTTTAAGCAACTGAATTTTGGGATTAGGAGTTTACATAGTAAGTTTATTTAATAAATCTGATTTTCAGTGACACTTCTAGGTTATGTTTTCATGAAGCAATACAGGATTTTTAAACTCCTTCATGTTCATGGCAATGTTAGAAAACCAATAAACAAAATGGTTATTATAAGCAAAAAGAAAGGAATAATTGTGGATTAGAAAGTCAAAACTCGTGAGGTGCTGGATGAAGTCATCCGACTGTTTTTAGAATCCCAGGATATTTACACTATTTAGGTATACTATGAAACAGTTTTCTTATAAAGTTATGAGTAGGTATCTGGATTTTGAAGTTAACACTTTACATAGTAAGGTTAATTATTAAAGCTGACTTTCAATGTTACTTCTAGGTTATGTTTGTAACTTTTCCATGAGTACTATACAGCTCATAAATTGTGCCATTCTCTTCACATTTAGTTTTAAGGGGGGGATCAATATATACTCAGAAGTGAGTATGCATTTAAGTATGCTCAACATGAGAGGAGATTGAACTCATAAAATTGAGAATATACTAGCTTTTATTCATACCAAATATGAGTATATACTCTTGTAACATGGATGCCTGAGAATGTTCTATACCCCCGCCGCTATAACGTTGCACTTGACAGCTAGCATTTAAGTTGGTACACTCGCGAAAAAACAGATGAAAAGCTTCAACCATTTGACTTCCTAAGCCAATCACAAGGCAGCATTCCGGATGGTCGATGACAAAGTGGAACCGGATCTAGAATCGGCTCTGTTGCCGGATGTAACTATTCCCAACCACGTGCTTCAGTTTGTGAATCTCTAGCAGAGCGTCGAGTTGTTCTTTGCAAGCTACATATTGTTCATTGTTATTTAGATTTGTGGTTATTGTTTGATAGTTTTGTTATTGTTCGTTTATAATTTATTTATTTATATTTATTTATTTTATACATATTTCATTCATATTATTTATTTAAACAAAACTTAAGTGCGACAATGTCGGAAAAACGACGCCGATTGCCAAGTGATGATTCACGAAGTGAAAATCCTTTGCGCCGAGGTGTGCCACTTAATAGTCAGGCATTGGAACTATTAAGGAGAACCCGGGAGTTCTTTGAACAGGAAAAGGAGTACGTGAAGCTTCACGGAAATCCCTCTATTCCTGCTGATAAAGCCGTACAACGAACTGCAGCAGCTCTTGATTTAAGCACGAGAACTGTTGTTCACAAAGGAGTGAAACTAAAAGAGAAAGGGGACAAAATTCCTGAACCATCTGGAACACAACAGGTATTTCTATCAACTCCAGGGAAGAAAAAAAAAAGAAGCCTCGTCCAGTCACAAATATTGATGCTTTCCAATTAGACGCCATACGTAGACACATTTATGCCTATTATCATAGAAAGGAGTATCCGACCATACCAAAGGTGCTTATATCGCTTATTTTCAATTAACAATAATAATACGAAATAGTTATTATTCAGTGACGTTCGCTACTTACGTACACTTTTTGTATGCGGCTTAGACACGATAGAAATGAGAACAATCAGCTGTTGTTGTTTACTAGCCACTCTGGCAACGTCGCAACCACGATGTAGCCAACCTTACGCGAAGCCACACGAACTGTCAAGTGCAACATTATAGCGGCGGGGGTATACTCTGCTTCCATTACTTGAGTATGTTCTCAAAATGAAGTAGATACTCAAAAGGTTTTATTCCTACCAAACTGAGTATTTACTTGAAAAAGTGAAGCATATACTATATACTCATTTTTATTCATGTAACCCTATGGATGTATAAAAATTTCACATACCATCCTTGGGCATTTAGAAAATTTGAACAAATCTTCAAAAAATGTAATATAAGGCTAGCCCTACAAAACAAATTCAGCCTAGAGAACCTGCTAAACAGCCTCTTAAAAATGCAATCCCAAATATATTGAAATCCGGAATCTATAAGATTAGTTGTGAAGAGTGAGAAATACTATATAGGTAAAATGAAAAGAAACTTGGAAACCAGACTGAAGGAACAAGGAGAAACATAAAACTAAACCAAATAGATAAATTATCATTTTTGGACAGAAAATTATTATATTGGGCAAAGTATAAAATTGTTGAAACCACTTACCACACCAATAGAACTGAATATCTGGGAAAATATATATATCATTAAAAACTGCAACAATGTTGTTAATTTCGAAATCCTACCTTTGAATGAAGCGTTAAAACTTTGTGCCCCTGACACCAGATGGTAAAAGAATCAATTACAGCAGAAGGAGGAAGTGGAGACAAGTAAAAGAGAGCTTCAGTCACCCAACAGCTGAGAATGAGGATGGACATCCTTGAAAATGCTACATTGTTTTACCACTTTTAAAAGTGAAGGCGAGTGTAAAAATATTTAAGTGACTCAACAATTAAAGAACTGAAAAACGTATATAGTGAAGCACAATTTATATCACTAATAACTGATCACTTGTATAGGGAAGATAAAGAGGAACATACACAAAAGATTTGAAGAACACACGAGAAATGGGAAATCAGTCTATGAAACATGTTCCATTAAGTTTTGCTGTGGAAAGCAAAGCTAGAGAAATTTGAGTGCATAACTCATCACCCACAGTTGTTCTTCATAGCATAAAAAATAGGAAATATTGCATTTTCTACACAATCTTTGATTTCTTGCTACTAGTACCAAAGTAACAGTGGCAATGCTGAAATGTTATCAGGTGTCTTGTGTCTGTGTTATTGTTTAGGCATGATAAGGCCATACACTTGGAAATCGGTGCAATGGTGAAAGGACACTAAGGTTTGACTACTGATACCCTGAGAGATTCAGACTATGTAACAATTGAAACCTCCTGATCTTCAGCAACACCTTGATTTTGTGGCCCGGCTAAATCTGTATTCATGTCCAAACACATTGACTTGCATGAGTGGTTTCAATTCCTCCAGAGCTCACTAGCATTAGCAGCAAGTCTAGTTAATACCTAATGTTATAAGCTCTTTGAAAGCACCAAGTAAACTAACATGGTAATTACTCAGATTTGGAGGGGATAGATTAGTTTCCAGTCTGAAAAAAGTATGCTATCACGTAGCATACCTCTCCAAATACAAAACTTAACACAATCCCCTATGTATCTCTTTCTGCATAGTCATCGGCTATAAAACCACCAATACTGTAATTTCTATTTTGATTCTGTAAATAAAACTTAGGTGCTAATGGGCATTTTTATAATCCTTCAAATGTTTTGTCTAAAATCTGTTGGTAAAGAGCTTCAAATTGCCGTAAAAACCTGCAGAGTGTGATTTAGTGTAACCTTGGTGGTAACCTGCAGCATTTCCAGCATGTATCTCATTCACCTCTACCCAAACTTGCAAAGTTTAAAGCTTATTTCTTTCTGTATGTTATTTGGAAAGTTGAACAACCTGTGGTTTTCAACAAAGATATTTTGGAGAGAGAGAGAATAAAAAACACTGTCTTGTATTGGAAGGAATATGATGTCAGTTCCTTATGTTTGTTTTATAATTAATATAGGATTATTCAAAAAGAAGGAGCAGACTTCAAATATTTATTTCTAATGACAATAAATAGCGACACGTGATACATCACTGAATAGAGGAAAGTTCAAAATTTTTTTGTGTTCAAAATGTGCACCATTTGTTATGCGAGGACGACCAGTGCTTTTCCGCTTGCACATGCAACCATCTTCTACGAATTTATTGTATCAATTGTAAATTTTTTATGACGAGGCAGCTGTTTGTTTAACTTACAATGAAATGCATGCTGCAATGAAACAATGGATTCACTCTTTGCATAATACAGTACACCAAACGACTTTTCCTGTGGAGTCGCCATTTTCTCGTAAACAAACCCAGTGCAACTGTAGGCATTAAATGCAACTAATAGTTAAAAGGTTTAAAACTTTGAACTTTCTTCTATTGAATGATGTGTCATATGTGTCACTATCTATTGTCGTTCATTAAAAATGAATATTTAAAATCTGTTCCTTCTTTTTGAATAACCTTGTATTTACATACACATACTTCTTTTGTTTTAGTTTCCAGTGTTGTAATTTAAAACACCCTATATTTAGCACACTGCATTTTTTTTTACGCGAACGTCAGAAAAATGTTTCTACTCTTTCCATTGTGCACTTATTTTACCTTATGTTTCTGAAAATAGTATTGTTTCATACATATAGGGCAGAAGGATACATAAGTGTTTTCATTATAATCTTTCACAGTAAATCCAGTTTAGTTACAGTTGTTACCTTAAGGGCCAGTTTTGTTAACTGATGTTAAACCTCTTGTGTTTCATCAAGCTTTTACAGAGAATTGCTAGTTAACCCTTTGCTAATGTCAAGGACAACTGCAAACAGCAACTTTTGAGAAGGCCCATGACAAGTATATGGCTTCTGATGTATTTCGACACACCTTGACTACACATCGCAGCACTATCTGTGTCAGTAGCACGCAACTAATTATGTTCATTCAGAACCTTCTGGAAACTCTCTTGATTCTAGAGTGTCTTGGTTCATGCCATGTGATTTTCTGTATTGTTTGAGGTTAGAATCATGATATCAAATGAAAAATCTAGATGCAGGGGAACAAATGGTCACCGTTCGAAAAGCATTAATTATAGAACTTGTTACCAAATACAGAGGTATTATAGTGTGCGAAAAAGCAGCTGGAGTTACATTAAAGGATAAGGATGTAGTCTGGAAGAAAATCCTCGAATAATTTAATTGAAATGAATGCATTCTCCTCCAGCCCAATAAACAAGTGTGGTTATTTTATTGCTAATTTAAAATGCAACACCAAAAAATACCAGGTACAAAGAGTGTTTAGATAGCTTAAACCTGAATGGAACCTTTGGAAACCTTCCAGATAATGGTAGTTTTGGAAACTCCAACATTATCACATACCATTAAATGAAAAGTGCTAGTAGCATAAAAATCTCAAAGTAATTAACACTTGTAGCATAGGAAAATGATGCATGCTTCTAAAATGGAGTTCTATTTATGGACACTCTTTAACTACTATTTTGGGCGTTAAAGACCCGAAATTTTGCTCAGAGAACTCTTTATCAAGCTTGAGGTTCTTTTACGTGCCGTAATTCCAGACACGAGACCACCGGCTTTACTTCCCCTCTGAAGGAAACCATGCTAAGGATTTTTACGCCCAACAAAATCCATTACCCTCTGCAGGATTTGAACCCACGACCTTAGGAACTAGAGGCTAGCATGGTACCCCTAAATCACGGAGGACGAGGCATGCTTCTGTTGGTAGTATTCTAACCTATCATATTTCCTCTAAAACTATGCTCATGGCCATTTTGGACAGTTTGTATCATTCATTCTTTTGCAGGTTTTAAAATGTATTATGAAGCATGGTTCCGCTTCCATTAGGTGTGGCATTCGTAAATGCTATATACAGAAAACTTGCATCAACAGCTTGGTTTGCAGCAGCCTTCTTCCAACTTCTAACATTTGTTAAATGCCTTACCAAAAGGGTACGGTGATGTTAACACAAGGTTTAACATTTTGTTAAAGCTAACATTGTTTGATAAAACAGAATTTACATTAACTTCAATGTTTAATCGGTTTAATATATTAAAATTTTGCATTGGTTGGTGAAATGGCCTGAAATATATTAATTTATACAAATGAAAATAAAGCATATGGGATATTCCATTTCAAATTGTCCGAAATAGAAAGAAAATTGACCTTGCATTTTTTAAACAAAATGAAAATTTTTGTATTTGGAGACAAGCCCGATGCAATGCTTTATGCAAACTCTTAAACTTCAGAACATTATAGTTTTACAATTAAAATTGTTCAAATTTATCATATCTTCTTAAAATTCCCATCTTCAAACTGTTATAACTCTGAAATATATAAATCTAATTATTTAAATTGTGCTTTACTTTGATTCCCTAGACTTTAATTTCATGCTGATGAGTAAACATGCTCTTATCTTTATTTAAGTGAAGAAATTTTTATTTTTTCAAGTGTTGGCGGTAACAGATTATGAGAAAAACTGTATTGTATATGGTAAAATTCCATAATTTAAATGCAATCAAACATACATTTTACTGTAATGTTACTGATACGGATTCGTCTAAAATAATTAAAGTAGTAAATTACTTTGTGTGCAGTAGTAAAATATGTGCTCATGTTTGTTCTCACACATTTGTTTTGAGCTGAAGGTAAAGCATGCTGCTGTGTGTAAGGTAAAACAATAAGAATGCTTATTAAGCAGTATGAGGTTTTGAGTATTTCCTCACAGATTTTCACAGAGCTTGGTGATCATTGTGCATCAATCACATAAATTGTTGCACTTATTCACTTTTTGAGTATAACTATGAATATCCTAACATTACCACTTTACCAACATTGCCGGCGTCTCTTAATGACACTATGGTTTATTCTCAATTTATATTATAATTTTATAAAAATCCAGAGATGCTTAAAATAAGTAAAAACTAAATATAGAGTTCTGTGAATATTATAAAAATCATTTATATATGCTGTAATGAAATGCAGACTTTAATCTACAAAATGAATTAATACAATACATTTATCATTTAATAACATGACAACTATTGTGTTTTAGATGCTAATATTTAATAAATTTGCTTTCTTAGCACCTCTTATTAATAGGAAAAATTACAATGGAAATAAAATGCAAGGTTTTTTGCCGTTCATTTCACATGGCATTCTTGTACACTGAAACTGAAAAAGGCCTTGATCCCACTAATACTTCAACCATGTTAGGGTTTTTACCTGAACATGTTTCAGGATATGATTCTGACTGGTGAGATTGGTGGGTGATGGTTGGTTGATAGCCCTGGTGGCCATGGTTGGAGATTTGGATGTAGTGACGAATCAAATGTTTTTGCATCGAGATAACTGAATTGATAAGTAGCTGCTGGATTTTTTTTGATAACAATCTTCTCCCGCATTCTTAGATCTTCACATATTATCTTATATAAAAAGCCAACAACAATAATAAAAACATCAGTTACTTATAAATTTGTATACCCTGACAGAAGAAAATTTGATTTGTCAGTACAACCAAATCTCCAGGGATACCAATCAACCATCGTTCAACAACCGCACCAGACAGAATAAGCTGATAATGGGAACAGCTTCCGGGGAGGGGAAAAAAAAAAAAAAAAAAACCACACACACACACACACACAAAGCCCCTACACCATAATGACAAATAAAGATTCCAGACTTCGGCACTAATCTCTTTAGGTTACCGAATTCCTGTAATTGTGCAATTAATGTACTTGCATGAAAATATACTAATTGCACTAAATTCATTTATTACTCCCCTTATTTCTACCTTGTTCTTGGAACTATGCTTCAACTAATATAATTATATGCAATGCCGTAATTGTGTGGATTTTCGTTACATCTTTGGGTCACGATATTTAAGGCACCTGTTGCATAAACAGCCTTAAGAAATTAAAAATTAGTACATAAAAGTAATTATAAAATTGGGTAAGCTAGTAACAGTGATGTGAATTTGAAATTATATAGAAGATTTAACATTAAAGTAACTTTATCAGCATGCATTCATTGGCAAAAATGGAGTGTTTCTTTTAGTTGGGAATTTTAACCTATACCGTTCCATCATTTTAGCATTTCAACACAAGTGAAGTTGAAGATAATTGACGAAAACTGGCTGTTCACGGCTGGTCAAATTTAATCGCAGTAAAATCCTTGATAAACTTCTAGCATCATCGATACACCACAAATGACCATTCACCGTGGTAAAGTCTATATTTTACCATGGTAAAAACTTGATCAAGAATGGTGCACATTGCCAATAATGTAGTAGTTGTGTGATCAAGTCCTTTTTCAGTTTGAATTGCTTCAATACTTCACTGTGCAGTTTCCAAGTATAATTAATTAAAGCAAACATATCAACATTTACAGTAATAAAATGCAATAAATGACATAATTAGCGATGCATATGAAATAGAGAAGGTACATACTTGTATGAAGGGAGCTGTTCTATCTCCACCTTTGCAAGTCCTCTAGGCTTTGCCTCACCGAGTCTCTCAGCCAAGTTCAACAGTGCTTCATAATTTTCAGTCTCTGTAGAATCTGGGCTACCCAGTTCAGCCTGATTGTAGGGTGATAGTGGAGGATTTGAGAACATTGCACTGCAACAAAAACAAGCTTGCTGTTTACAGTATGCCTTCCTTTGAAATAACAAATCTTTAAGCTGTTCTCAATTACAACCTTCAACATTCAAGCATCATATTCATTTATTTGATTCTGTATACTGTATAACACAGTGTCTAAACAAGTCAATTTAAAAAGTTACAAAAATATTTACAAAACAAAATATTTACTAAATCATTATATATTATTATATACTATTTGTCTGGTCAGACTTATTGGATCTTCAGTTTGATCACACTTAATCAAGCATTAACACATTCCTCCCAATTAACTCCTATAGCACTAAAAGCTTGCAGAGGACCACATCCAAGTTAAGTCGGTTAAGAAGACATGATTGTAATGACTAATGAAACAGGACTGCACACACGTTCTGATGAAACAAACTATGAAACCACAGGGAAACATCTGAATGTCAGCAGTTTCTCACAGTAAGGGGCCATTTACAATGAAAATTAAGCATTAACATAACATTAAGCTTAAACATAAACTTAAAGCAATATGTTGTCATTCACAATGACAAATACAAACATAAATAGCAGCCAATCACAAGATAACCCAAAGCAGCTGAATTAATATGTCTATATTAATTGTAGTCTGCGAAGCGACCGACTACAGTACACACAACAAAAGAGGTTATGTACATGTATCAAAATGAATAAGAGCTATACCTTTTTCACTTTAAGCTGAAAGGAGAAGTAAACAAAACTTAAATGTATCACTCCGCCAAGCACATGGCGGCAGCACCACGTAGAGGATGACGGTAACTAAGACCCGTGAGAGGAAATTGCTTCATACAGAATGCAAATACAGTATATTGTGCAGCTTGGGGATCATTAGCTTTTAAACATTGTATGTCTTATTCCTATATTTTGCCTTAAATCCTAAACATATAACACACAATACTAAGAGTAGACAAATAAAAGTTGTACCTGAACAGTTCGGCTTCTGTGGTTAAAGGTACTGGATTAAACTGTTCTTAACTTCAGGCTTTAGAAATCATTCATGTAATGACTAATATCAGTATACTACTTTTGCTTGAACCTTTCATGAGTCAACAAGTTAAATAACGATTAGCACTATAGGTTAGAAAACCAAGAAAACAAACGCGAACCAAGCTATCCGAGCAACAATTCTGCATCACTAACAGAAAAGTTCAATTATTGCTAAACAATGGTCAAGCATATTCATTGTCGATTAAAGGTGGGTACTTTTCACAGAATTTGTTAAAAGCATTTAACACAATTGTCTTCTTTCCATTTCCCTCTTTATATTTTCTACAGTGGCAAAAGATTCTCAGCCAGAAACCGGAAACGAACTGCAGCGCCTGCGCATAACCTCTTAAACCCTCAGTTGTAACGGTTCATTTAGTTATAGCTGAATCTGAACAAACACATTTAGTTTCATAAATTTAACTGTTACGATAATGAGTTTTTTAAATTTCTCTGCACGAGAATAACCACAAAATGTTACAATATGAACCGAACTGTTTTTTTTTTGTAGAGGAAGAGAGGACATGCTAAGCGCGAAAGGTTGTAATTTGTCCACCAGCCAATGAGGTACTGTCTTTTCATGTGGTTTTGTTTACTTATCCTTTCAACTTATAGTGAAAAAGGTATAGCTACCAGGTTAAGTATATTAAACTCATAAAAAAAAGCACCATCATCACAATTGGTTTTGCTGCGATTTTTATAGATATACCAGTGATTACTGGCCTGTTCTTACACAGAAAGGCAGTTAGCCAGTCAACACATGGCAATTGAAAATCTGATGTGAGATGGTGGAATAATCACATGAGAATCTCTCTCGGATTGGCTAGTTCCTTGTATTTGATGTAGATATTGTTGAATTCAATGTCAATAGTGTACACAATGGCAAAATAGACCCATATTTAATAAGGCTTGGTTCCACTTTCATGGATATGTGCGTACACAAAATGAAATGAAATTGAGTTTTATTTATGGATGCTCTTTAACTACTATGGTCCTAGCGTCCCATTCTATATTGGGCGTGAAACACCGGTAATTTTGCTCAGAGGCCTCTTTATCAGGCTTGAGGTTCTTTTACGTGCCGTAAATCTACGACACGGCACCATTGGCTTTACTTCCCTTCTGAAGGAAGCCGTGCTAAGGATTTTTACGCTCGAAAAAATCCATCGCCCTCTGCCGGGTTTGAACCCGCGACCTTGGGAACTAGAGGCTAGCACGGTACCACTAGTCCACGGAGGACGACGTGTGTACACAAAATAATCGTTATTGGAGCTCTGACAAATCTAATATTGTGCATGAAGTACCCCTTCATGATGAAAGAAATTGGAGTATGATGCGCCATGAGCAGAGAAAGAGTTATAGGGCCAATTTTTTTCGAGTTAACAGTTGACGCCCGTACATATGTGAATACAAATTTGCTCCCCTTTTGTTTTTAGAAAATTAACAAACAGGGGGCGTGATTTTGCCCTTTTTCAACAAGATTCTGTAACAGCTCATATGGCCAATATTTTGATGAGAACAATTGAAAGTGTGTTTGAGGACAGAATTATTAGTAGAGATTTGTGGCCCTCTTGGTCACCCGATCTAACCCCATGCGATTTCTATCTCTGGGGTAACTTAAAACAAAGTGTACAAGACAAACCTACACACCGTGGAAGAATTAAATCAAAATATCCACCAGGAAATTGCAAGCATTTCTCAACGTGAACTACTACGAGTGATGGATAGTTTCCTAAAGAGGTGCCAAAAATGTATGGACAACGATGGTGGCCAATTTCAGCATCTCCTTTCATAAAGTTGGTAAGTAAAGCCTTTAAAAGTAGTTTTGAAAATGTTGTATGGTTTCATCCGCACCTTTCTATGATAAGAGGCAGATGACGAGCGCCGAGGACATGGACAGGAAAAACATAGTGCAGCCATTTCGTAGTTTTTTTGGCTCTCTCTGTATCATCTAGTTTTTAAGTTTACATTATGCTTACACTTAATTATTAATTAATTAAGATTAGTTAAATAATCAACATTAAAAACACATTATTTAGTTATACAACTGTACAAATAATTTCATAATTATTGATAATTTTATAACAGGCACAAAATGTTGCTGTGTGTGAAATTTTGGATTGTGGGTTAGGTGTCTGTCTTAGCATATCAATTCAGGAAATAAAGTTCACCATGGAAATCAGGAAAGAAAACATGCTTCTGATTTAGAACTTTAGTATTATAAGGTACAAAAACTAAAAAATTATAATTTGAAATTTTCAGAAGACACCCATACAGATAACTGTATTAAAGCCAAGAACTTCAACCCAATTATAGTTTGTTTTAAATAAGAAATTCTTGTGACAGTTACTGGAGGGTGATATTTGCATGTGGTTTCCATGGAAACCGTCCTTTTGCTGTTAATGTAGCCAGTAACGTTCCACCACCCTCTTTTCTCTTCACGCAAGCTAAACTTGGAGGGGAGCATGTGTTCATATTATGCTACACTGTAGTACGTGCTTTAATTTTGTTTACTAGCTTTCTAATACAACCTGGCAACCCTGTTCTCCTACCTCCCTGCTATGGGTGAACTGTCACAAGTCCCTTGTTGTTTAAATACTACTGTAATCACAAGCATACAATCATTCACAGTTTACTATTGTTTATATATTGGAAACAGTCTTATTTGTAAAAAGAAATAAATTTAATGTTCAAAATAATGACAATGTCCATAGTCATTACACTAGACATAATAAGGATATACACTTAACCTCTGTCAGAACTACAATATGTAAGAATGCAGTACTGCACTCCAGTATAAGGAATTATAATTCCCTACCTAATGCCATTAAAGATATAAATAATTATAATGTGTTTAAAACTAGAACAAAGGCTTTCTTGCAGGAACACTGCTTCTACACCGTAAAGGAATATTTACAGTTTAATAAATCCTTGTTTGCATAAGACATTGTACTAATCCGTTAAGTTATCTAGTAGTATGTCATTTAATTTATAAATATATCTATTGTATATCATAGTTGAACTCAAATTATATATAACTTTATTGTAATGTAAATATATAAATTTAACTATTGACATATCCTGTATCAATGTACTATGTACTGAATTGATGTTAAAGGATTAAATTAATTTAAAAGGATTAAATTACTATACAGAATACTCAACATACCCCTGAATGAAACAGAATACATAAAAGAGCTTTCCAGATAATAAAAACACAACCACCCATACAGCAGAAATAATCAAGACTATTTTAAATAAAACACATATATCACCCTCGACATTGCAGAAATTTCAAAAGTCCTTTAGAGAACATGACATAATCTTCGTCTCACAAAACAAACAATATCAGAAACCTCATAAAACCCAATAAGTTGGAAAAGATACCTCTGTCTTAGAAACTAGAGCTAGAGATTTACAGAATCAAAGGTGAAGCCTATGAAGAAAAGACACTTAGGAAAAATTACAAGAAACATAAGAACCAGAGTGAAGAAACACCTAAGAGACACAAAAACCATTCAAATAGAGAAATCAGCAGTAGCTCTCAAACAAAAACTACAAAATAGAAAATAATGTATACATAAGTTGACGAACCACTGAAGATATGGATCTTAAAAGTTGATTCACACTACTTATCTTAGTATCATGAAAGTTTCACCATTTATAATACTTTTCCTATATATTTTGTGTATAATGTACACCTGTTAAAATTGGTACAACGACCACTAGAAAAAAAAATATCTGGGAAAGAATTTACATATTAAAATTCAAAACAAAACTAATGAATTTTGAAATTCCAGCTGAGGACAACTCTATACAAGTTCAAGTCTGACAAAGGGATCCAGTGAGTTCATGGAAGTTACCTGCAACAGGTCTAACAGTTGAAATCTGTTGATGAAGTAGGCAACATCACCTATCAAAAATGTTCAGGTAATAAACTGTTAGCAAAGCAATTTAGCTGCCCATTCAGCTCACATTGTAATTTAAAAATATCAATTAAATGTTATTAATGACAATTTTATCTTCAAAGAGCCTAATATAGTTAAAGAGTGAAGATGGTTTCCTAAACTTAAAGGCTGGTTCACAACAACTGAGAACAACAAAGTTGAAACACATGTACTTTAATGGGGGTGTTCACAATTGAGGGAAGCTTTCCCAGGCCCCAGGAATGGGAAAGAAGACTTGGTCAAGTTTTAACTTTACTGTTCTTGTTCCTGTGCATGGCTTATTAAATCCATATTGTGCACATTAGACTCTTCACTTTAGAGATTATTGCAGGTGGCCTAGACATAAAAGTCGCTAGTGTTCTCTATAGCTAAAAGCTAGAAATATGAAACTGGAATTAGTAGCATATGTGCGTCCTAACCTCAGATCCTGACACTGCAGATTCATTGAGCATTGGTTCTTCTAGTGAGAGAGACATCTATAGTTTCTTTATATGTAACTCAAAATTGGCTACTGCCTCAAAAACAATAGTAAAAACCACAAAGAACAACAAAAACAGTAGAAATTAACAAGGAACAATGAACACTTTAATGTATGCCATTAAATAAAGAAATAAAAAGTTTGGTGTGGAGACAGAAATGGATCTGCATTTAGATAATGTTTCCTCTATTGAATTTTGAAGTTGGCTAACCCACATTAAGATGGCTGAATGGGAAGTAGGTGAAAAATTTTCATTGGCCAGTTAGAAGCAAATGAAATCCCAATGCACAAAATTGACTTTCCATTTTGTGACTGATATGATCGATATGCATTCCCGTTCTTGCTACCAGGCTGTTGTGAACCTAAACCTTGTATTCTGCATTGCTTCCCATTCTTGTTTCTGTTTTGGTTACCGTTCTCGGGCTATTGTGAACCAGTCTTATCCAACTTCTCCACAGGCTACGACTAGAGTACTTACAGGAAGTGGAGAAGGAATCCTGGGTATGGTGCAGGAGCAGGTGGCAGAGGATTTGCACGCCATCGCCTGGTGTTCACACGTCTACTAGGTGTGCTTGGGCGCCGACTTCTAGATGCCAGGAGATCCAGCTGATTGCCTCGTGCCTGTCAATTGCAAGAATATATTTGATCAAAGGCAAAATATTTTAGTTGAATAGCCATTACATGCTCAGATCATTCATGAAAGACATGAATGCAGAAGTACAATGAAAAGTGTTATGACATCTTAGTGTGTTTGCATTTTAGAAATATAAGGTTAATGCAATTTTTTGAATAGATAAAATGATAAAACCAGTTTATCCAAAAAAGTGCTTCTACAACGCAATAAAGATTTAAACTGCAGCTGGAGGAATTGGTCTAAGGATTTTTAAATATTGACTATCTATTTGAAAAGAAATACAAAAAATACATAAATATATTTAAATTTCTTAAAGTTTGCCAGAACAATATATAGATATCTTAATAGATGATCAGAATTATGCAATTTCTACAAAATGTGGAACAAAATATATCGTGCAACTACTAACAAACATCAATTTCCTTAATCACATTAAAATCTTAACCTTGCCTGCAATGAATTAATGTAATGAAAAATACAGATTGCTGCTTTTCTGGATATATGTTTGTATACTCTTGTTGTTCCTTTTGCTCTCAGGAATTGCATCCTGAAAGTCAGACCTAGTTTAAATCTTCCTGGAAACTTGCTGCCTAATATTTAAAGAGGCTCATTTTTGTGAAGGACTGTATTGGTTTGAGCAATGGGAGTCGACACACGCATCGCTGAACTAAAGCTCATGAAAAAACCAGTTTCAAGATTTGATTACTTCTGACACTTGGTGCCGTTGCATTAATACATTCAGTTTTGGTCAGTGTTCCAGTCATGCAGATAGTATAGAAAGCAGAACATTTTTGGTCACATCAGTTGAATAAAGGTGAGAGAAGTTATATTAACTTCAAATTACAGGTTTTGAATAAGGCAAAACAAAGTACAGGTTGTGATGAAGTTCGGTGTTTCTGAGGGTAATATACAACATTGACGGAAAGATAAAGAAAAGTTTGTGAATGCCGACAGATCAAGGAAAGCACTCAAGAGGATCAAAACAGGGAAATTTCATGCAGTTATTATGCTCAATTTGTCGAGGAGAAATGAAACCAGGAGTTTCCAGTATGTGATGAATATTTTCTAATTGCATTCATTATTTAGATAATTTTTCTTATGAAAACCTTCCAAAAATTAGGATCATTTTATATTTGGGCCAATATGGTGTATGAAGGTCATCCAATCAAGTTCCTTAACCTTCTTTTTTGAATTTTGAAGAACAATTTCACATTTCATACCTGTAAGTTTGGTTTTTGATCCCAGAATTGGCAATGCTTAGATACAGCGAACATGTGATACAGTTAATTCTATGGATAGAAATGTTCATATTCATGCAGTTTTGCTGCAAATTAGTACCACATCTTTTAAGAATTTATTATACCCAGGTCTCTTTTTACAGCCATTTGTTTGTTGCTGTTTCGGCTTTTCTATTCTCAAATACTGGCCATCAACATTTTTCTTACAGTGTAAGGATAGAAATCAATTGAAGCAAGTTCTGCAAAATGTGGTGGATGACAAAATTTCCATTTAAATTTGCTAATTCTAAATGTTTTGGATGAGTGTAGATGTGCACATATTTGGATAATAATATGCTGTACCAGTTTAGGTGGTTTTATAGCTATACAATTTCAAGTGTACCTTCTTTATTCTACTGAATATTCAAAAGTTCAAGCCAAATTAATACACTGTTGCCTGTGAGCATTGGCAAATTACTGCGGCATCTATCCTATGGAGAATTGTTATAATTATTTTTTCGATGATAGCATTTTTTGATCCACTTCCTGTTCATGCTGTCATGGTGGAAAGTTGAATTTCCTGCATTTAGTGCTGATAACCTAAGCTATCTACATGTTTCGACTATTCTACTGCATGTATGTGCATGTACTATAATAAATCCTCCAACTTTTGATACATTTATTATTACAGACATGGAATATAACCATATTTGATAGCTGAATTTTACCATTTAAATCTTACCTGGGTCTTAGCTTCCTTTCTATTTGTTAATATTTACTTACGATTTAATTCATACAGCAGCTATGTATGAGCTGTAAGTTAATGACTTTTTTTAAAGTCATAAACCAGATGTGGATAATCGATCGCCAGTTCACCACCATGGCTAATATTGGTGACCTTGCTATTGGAACCATGTTCAACAGCTGTTAGTAACTAATTTTAATTTCACAGAAGTACTATTTCTATTATTCATACTGTTGGAAAAAAAATTATAGCATGCAATACAAATGCATTAAGTGCATTACAGAATATCAAAAGGTGAAAATACTTGACTTTGTCTTGTTCTTTAATGATGCACTTATCACATCTGTATTGCAATATGCTATTTCTAAATGAGTGGAAATCTGATTTCAATCCAGATAGGTGCACCAGTATTCCCTTACATGCATTATCCATGTCAGGCTAATCATAACAAATATTCACACAGCTTACTAGTACACATTGACTGGACTTTTATACAATGAAGCAGAAAATTGCTTTTTAATTTTTAGAACTGCTTGTTTTACTGTGAATAAATTAAAATTAAGACTTAATTTACAATTAGATACATATCACAATGGACCTTCCCTACAATCTGATTATCTACAGCCAAGATAATGCACCATACTCAATTAAACCACATCTAACCACATGTAAGCCAAAGATATAAGGTTCCCTTGAAAAATTCAATGTCACAGCACGATTTTTATGGTTTTTGACGTTATTCATCTTTAGACTGTACAATCAAATGTTATTATTTTCCTGAAATTAAAACTCTTAAACTTTCCCTCTTCCTGCAATAATTTTTTGATATGAAATTTTGAATGCATAAATGTTTGATGCAGTAAATGTACAAAAACTACATCCGTCCCTTACTGAATGCTTGCACCCTGGTTACTGCAGGTCACTAGTGGTGCAATCAAATCTTAAATTTGTACGCTATGCATTTAGTTGCAGCCCAGTAGCAGCCCAGTAGCACGGTGCATTCAGGCTGTAATCTTAAGTCACAATATAATGCAATAGAATTTAATGCTCTATCATGTCCATGGTGAATATGCAACACTTTGAATCTGTTCATAGAGCCATAAAAACACCTCTTTTACCGTAAAGTTGTACAGAGGCAAGTATACAATCAGTGTGTATAAAAAGATTTTAAACAATTTCTATACATAGATTAAGCACAGGTAATGAAAAACTTCCACAGTATGGATACCTGCAGCACAATATATGCATCAGATGTAACTGAATCAGTATGCATTTGTGGACAAGGCAGTGATAACTTCAGGAAGAGCATTGTGTAGTAGTTAAGTGTTTACGTAATATGTTTTTACGTAAATTATTAGAACTTGAAGATCTTATATTGTGCTGCTTTTGTTTTGTTTGGTTACATAATTTTAACTGCCCCACGTTTGGGAGCCAATTTGTAACGGTATTAGTTATAATGTTGATGCTTGTGATGTTTGTGTATGTGTGTTTACTTCACGCGTTGCCATCTTGTGACGTCATTCATTTGTTCAGTTTGTAGCTCTATCTTGTGTTAGCAATTTGCATCAGTGTTAGTGTTCGAAAGAATTTTAAGTTTTGTATATTGTCCTCCGGCTAGCTATTATCTTATCTTGGGTCTAACATGTGTCTTGATCAGGGTTGTGTAAACGGAAAGGAATCTTTTATCCAAAAAGAACACTGATGAAGAAATTTGTTTTATAATTTTTATTGTCGAACACGTTCACTATCACTTTTACATATTGATCTAGATACTCGCCAAACTGAAACTGTTATAATAACTTCTTACTGATCACTTTTAATCAACGTACTTCAATCTTTTGTATAATTAACTTTACCATATTTTGGATCTTTCATAATTCTGCTGCGCGTAACTTGTGAATCTATATCCGATGTATGACGAACTAATACTTTCGACGAACTGACTGACTGAAGACGACGTGTAGTGTATGAATGCTTTCGGCGAACTGAAGGACTGACTTACTTTACCTCTAACTTGGCTTCTATTTATACTCATGCAATCAGATACGCCTAAAGATTATAACTGAACTGCAATTGGCTAATAAAATGCGCCAACATTAGCGTCTATTTAAATATCCAATGAAAATTATGAATACATATGCTTTAGGGAGAACACATTCCAGAAGTTTCTACCGAAAACGCGCCAACATTACGTAACTTCCTCGTTTCCAATAATGATAAACAGCTCACCCCCCCTCTCTGCATTATTGCGCTATTATTGACAGTTTCAGTAAAGCCTTATAAATTTACTTTCCAACAATATTTACAATCAATAAACATCTGAAATCAATGTCACATAAAAATGCATATTCATATTACAATCATTATTTACATTTAAGTAATTTGTGATACAAATTACTGCATCATATGCCCCACTAGAAACATAATTATAAATATTTACAACTTGTTTGGAAATTTTATAATTGTGTTTTTAGTCTCCTAAATCTTGGAACACACGCTATCACTTTCACTTAACACTTCACACGTATTTAACACACGACATGTTTTTTTTTTTTTTTTTTTTTTTTTATTTCGCCACTACTTACTGGCTCTGGTTTAATTAATTTAGATATTAATCTGACATCACAAAATTTTTTTATAGCAAATACTGTACCCTAAATTATTTAATTACTGTTATCAAATTGTTTACTTTCTTAAGTTGTTGACAAAAATTTATACATTTAAGATTTTTGTAATTGTTTTACATTTTTACCAAAATATTCACCCTCTACACAAATATTTACATCTCTTAAATCTAGGCACTGTTTCACATGTTCTATTTGCTACATAAATATTTGTTTTTAATTATATTTACCAATTTTTGTTATTTTGTACTTTATCTTAACAATACTCTTGGAATAGTATTTATGTACTTTACTTTTATATCATATTAAGTTTCAATCTTAGCATTCTTAATTTTCAAATGTTGTTACAGTTACTAAAAATTTAATTTTTTTTTTTTAAACATTTCTCTTCTTTTTTTTTTTTTTAATTTATTTCTCTTTTCAAATGACATATAAATAATTAACCCTCTTACGTTCCAATACATTTCTCTGCAAGTCATCTTTAACTATCCAGCATTTACTTTACATCTCATTGCTATTTACCCTCCTGGATCAAATTGTGTGTGGCTAAACATTACTCGTAGCCGTAACCTAACCTTCAAATTGTTGTTCATGAATAACCTCTTGTATTCATTTGAAATTTCATCACATGATAACATTTGAAAACAATCTAGAGTTTCCTGAACAATACATCTTTTAACAACTTTCATTTTCAATTCTTCTGCTATCTTTTTAATCTGAGAGTACTCTGACAAATCTGTACTAAACTGTACTGGACTGGAGTTTTCATTTTGAACATCTTGGTACAATTTATTTCTTTGCATTACTGTCTCATTCTGTATTTCTGATATCTCCCCTCTGAAATTAACTTGCGCCTGATTCACAACTACATTCATAACCTCTTTTATCTCTCTTAGCTCACTTGTAATACTACTCACTTGATTTCCTAACTCTGTGCATTCTACATTAACCTCACTTTTAGTATTAACCTCACTTTTTTTGTTACCTATTTCCCTGTTCATGTCTAGCATTTTCTTTGAAACTTCTCCTTTCTCACTTACTATTATTTCCTCATTTTCATCACTCATTTTTGGCATACTATCTAGCTTCGTAACTTTCTTTTCAATTTGTTCCCTGCTTTGATCTACTTTTTGCTCTAATATCTCATTACTCCTACCAATATCTTCAATTAATTTCCTGTGATCTTTTTTTATAGCTTCTCTCAATTCCATAAAACTCCTTTGCATATCTTCCCTGTTTTGATCTATTTTCTTTTCTATATTCTCATTCAAATTTTTCAGCATTTCCATAATCATACTAGTATCAAGATTAACATTTCCTGCTATTCTATTCTGACTTTCTGAACTAACATTTCCATCCTCAAATCCTAAAAAGTCTGAGCTATTTTCTGTAACCTGTATTGAATTACAGCTAACTGTTACATTATCTCCCTCCATAATTATTTCTTCTGTATTATTAGTAGCCATTGTTTTCTTTATCCTACCGCTCCTAAGGTACATTTAAAATTTTATACCCTTTTTTTTTTTTTTAGAATAAAAATCACACGTTTCTAACCTTTCTGATGCTATCTGCTGATGTAGCTTTGATGTCCAGCTTTCTGCCCCTCTCTCCTAGATTTGTATGTCGCTTCTGCGTTGTATTATGATGAATCTACGTCGTTTTGATGTTTTTGTGTCCACTCATCCGCTTAGTCTGTCGTTCCTGTTGTTTCTGGAATCTGCGTCTTGTAGATCATTTCACTGCTGCATTCGTTCCACGTCCTGGTTCCTTTCCTGGTCACTCTGCTACTTCCTGGTCATCGTGTTCCTTTCCTGGTTACTCTGCCCTTCCTGGTTATGCTGATCCTTTCCTGGTCATCGTGTTCCTTTCCTGGTCATCGTGCTCCACGTTCTGGGTGCCAATTTGCGATAGTATTACTTATAATGTTTGTTTACATCAGTGTTGAAGCCATCTTGTGACGTCATTCATTTGTTCGGTTTGTAGCTCCATCTTGTGTTAGCAATTTGCATCAGTGTTAGTGTTCGAAAGAATTTTAAGTTTGTTTATTGTCCTCCGGCTAGCTATTATCTTATCTTGGGTCGAACATGTGTCTTGATCAGGGTTGTGTAAACGGAAAGGAATCTTTTATCCAAAAAGAACACTGATGAAGAAATTTGTTTTATAATTTTTATTGTCGAACACGTTCACTATCACTTTTACATATTGATCTAGATACTCGCCAAACTGAAACTGTTATAATAACTTCTCACTGATCACTTTTAATACGTACTTCAACCTTTTATATAATTAACTTTACCATATTTTAGATCTTTCATAATTCTGCTGCGCGTAACTTGTGAATCTATATCCGATGTATGACGAACTGACTGACTGAAGACGACGTGTAGTGTACAACGACGTGTAATGTATGAATGCTTTTGGCGAACTGAAGGACTGACTGACTTTACCTCTAACTTAGCCTCTATTTATAATCCTTCATCCAGATACGCCTAAAGATTATAACTGAACTGCAATTGGCTAATAAAACGCGCCAACATTAGCGTCTATTTAAATATCCAATGAAAATTATGAATACATATGCTTTAGGGAGAACACATTCCAGAAGGTTCTACCGAAAATGCGCCAACATTACGTAACTTCCTCGTTTCCAATAATGATAAACAGCTCACCCCCCCTCTCTGCATTATTGCGCTATTATTGACAGTTTCAGTAAAGCCTTATAAATTTACTTTCCAACAATATTTACAATCAATAAACATCTGAAATCAATGTCACATAAAAATGCATATTCATATTACAATCATTATTTACATTTAAGTAATTTGTGATACAAATTACTGCATCAATTGGCACAAAAAACCCAAGCTTGAATGTTGGCTGTGGCACTTAATTTATCACGCTTTACTGAAATTTCGATATGGTAGTTTGTTTTTAAGCAATAAAATACCTGGAAAACTTATTCAGAGGAAAATCCTCTTAGAAAAACATTTCTATTTTACAGAAACACTTACTTCTGATATGAAAATTGGTGGAGGAGAAGACACTTGAGCAAGAGCAGCTGCCGAATGGGGATGGTGGTGCAATGAGGGGTGAGCAGTGGGATGGTGATGGTGATGGAATGCAGCACCAGTGTTACGATGATGCTGCTGATGGCTTTCCGTCAGCAACTCCAAGTCCACACCTTCAGGTCTCTGCAACAGAAAGTAAAACAATTCTTTTATTTCATCAAATAGCTTACAAGGAGAATACTAAAAACTTTCTTGAAAAGGTGTGTACTTATGTTTACTAAACAATTATTACAAATATAAGGCTTGGTTCTAATCCAGGTTAGCACAATGCACACCAACCTAAGAGATCAATTTTAAGTATCTTTAAGGACAACCTGCCTTCCAACCAATGTCCAAACATTCTTTCCTTTTTGCTGACTGCCACTTTACTTTAATTTTTAATAAAAGTTGCTAATTTGATTGATAGTCTATTTCCCTTCAGTCTTGTATCCTGGACATTCCAACAAATCACCTCTTCCTTATTCTTATATATGGAGCATATGCATTTCCATTTAAACCTATAAATTTTCAAATTGCTTACCTAAACCACACTTTAGCACAACACTAAATTCCTCAAGTGACTTCACATTTTGAGGTTTTTAATGCCCAGGGATCTAATGAGCCGTCATGTTGCCATGGTAGTTCAATTAGTTATAGTAGCAGCACTACGCTGCAGATTTGTGGTTCAAATCCTGGCTATGACATGGACTTTTTCAGTCTGTTTCTACCTTTCCAACCTTAGCCTACACAAAATATATGTGAAACCAATCAATTGTTTTCTAATAATGCTACTAAAGGCATTTTCCCTATTCTAACCATAAATTTTTATTCCATTAGCTGTTAAATGATTTATTATATTGACTGCAGAATTACTGGTGCTTCCATAATTCTCTAACATAGTGCTTTAGAGTAGTCCTCTTGTAACTGATGTAACATAAACAAGATTTATAAACTTAATGCATCACCAACCCATTCACACACTCACTTTTCCTAGCAATTAAAGTTAAGGGTTAATCATTGCCAATCTCTAAAAAAATATTGATACTAAAAGCAAAATCCCTAAGAGAATAGTTAAAGACATTGATACACAAATCCAAACAGATCTGAAATGAGCTAATTAAAATCTCCTAGAATCCCACACTTCTTAGTCAAGGGGAAAAGAAGGGGCCTCTTCACTTTCTCTACTACCTATCTATAGTAAGCAGAATTTGGAAGTGAGAATAAGTAGTAGTGGGAGATGGAATGATCGCAAGATAAGTGCCTTAGCTAAGGGAACATTAGCAATGGCTGCTATAAGAATATGCTTAAAGAAAATACCAGATATGCAAATTAAATGTTGGAAAGGGTTACAAAGCTGTAGTTGAAGCAAAAATGGTCTATGGATCAGAGATTTGGGGAAGTGACAAAGGATGGGAGATGATTGATAAAGTACATAGATTGTTAGGTTTGTCTATTTCATCACCTAATGGAGCAGCAATGTTGGAGTTGGGAAGAGTAGGTAGCAAGGGCATGATAGTAGAAAGGACACAAATATTGGCATAGATTGAAATCACTGGACAAGCATATCATCTTGAGGCAATGTTTAATAATACAAGAAAAATCCAGTGATGGGATGAACTGGGCTCAAGGAATAGGGAAAATTTTACAGGAAATAGGAATGGATAACTTATGGGATGAGAGAGAGGGGGTTATTAAAGGTTTCTGGAAAGAAGTGAGGAACGGAGTGGAAGATATAGATAAACAAGAATTATTTCAAAGTCTGGAAGGAAAGAAAAGTTTGGAACTATATAGACAATTAAAGGTGGACTGGGGTTGGGAGAAGTATGTGGATGTAGGCAATAGGTTAGTCAGAGAAGGGTGGGCCTGGTCTAGATTAAGTGCACATAGGCTAAGGGGAGATAGGAAGGGAGCGAATTTGAATAGGTGTCCTCTTTGTGGAGAGGCAGATAATGATTTGCATTATACAATTGAATGTGAAGAAACTAAGTTGTGGAGAGATCAGTTTTTATCTAAAGAATGGGAGAATGTTAACAAAGAAGTATTAAAAGTTAGGATAATGAAAATAGAAAGGGAGAGGGATATAAAAAGAATATGAGAATATATGGGGAGAGTAAGAGAAAAATGGTTTAGAAAAATAAAGCAATATGAATTTGTTATGACCCACCATACATAAATAACCATGGTGTTAAAATGCATGATAGACTACAGAAAAGGGGGAAAAAAATAGCAACTCAAAGTAATGTATTAAAAATGTTAAGATTTTTGTACAGCATTATGGAAATAAATACATACATAGTAAGTAGAGGAAATATTGCATTCCATCCAAAAATTCGATACAAAGATTTCACCTGATATGTATCCTTCTTAAGGTGAGTCCACACTGTTCAACATATCAAAAAATGTTTCATTCAACATGTTGTAACTTTGAACTTTTAACATTCCATCCACATGGGTTGACTTTTGGAACAACAAAATCTCTCAGCTAAAAGTAAAATGGACTCCACTGAGGTTTTGGCTATTGCTATTTGTGTCTATGCATGGTATGTAATGAAGAAAAGAAGATGAATGTGGATGAGCCCTATCTGGTTAATCCGCAATAAAGAGAAAATATTTTTAATGAGCTTAAAATTTCTTCAAAAATATTTTGAGGACTTCAGCTTTGTTTTGAGCAAGGTAGAATCTATAATTAACAAAAAGGACACACATATGAGAGCAGCCATTCCATCTGCCAGACTTGAGACTTTTCTGCAGTTCTCTACTGTATTATGAGCGCACTGGGGCTATCTTTTTTTCAATGTTGCCTCCGGAACAACAATAAATTTGCACATAATTCAGCATAGTTGTCTCTCTTTTTATTTTGTCCCTATACCATTTGCAGGAAACACCCTACGATGATGGCCTCAAGATAATATAACTGTCTATATATAAATCCCTTTTCTTTTGTCCATTCCATAACTTCATATGGAGCAAATCAAGGATACAGCACAGAACGATACCAGTGAACAACAGAACTACTGAGCATCAATCATGTTATGAATAGCATGCAGGAATTGGAAGTAGGACATTGCCATGGTTACAGTCCAGAAACTTGCGAAGTTCACCTGATCACAGACACAGAGTGAATTGATTTAACATTTCCCATTGAAAACAGAAAATGAGTCAACATGTTAAAAATGTCAAGTGCAAAACTTTTGGTTAACATGTTAAGTCAATCCTGTGATCAAAATTTGGTCAACATGCAAAATGTTAACATGGCGCACTTGACAGGATTTTTGTTAATTGTTAATCAGTGTAGATATGGCTGAAAGTTTGTCTGGAAAAGAAGTAGACAGAGTAATAAGCTTTTGCAAGGATAGTTCATAGATGAGCAAGGATAAAAGGTCATATGAATGCAACACATCAGATTTTTCTCTTTTGCAACACACTACTTTTGTTAAGACATACCTGTGGCTGCAGGTGCTGATGCTGGTGGGTATAATGTGCTGGCGGTACAGACAGAGGGTTCTGCTGAGGTGTGAATGCACCAGGCTGTGGTTGAGCTAGAAAAGTTGGGTACGGCTGATGATGGTGGTGGTGTTGCGGCATGCAGCTTCCAAACTGTGGCACCTTCAACAAAAATATTTCAATTAATTTTGAAGATTTAGAAGCTAGTAATAGTGATGAGTCATAATTTAAAATAAAGAGAGTTGAAGGTTGTTACACTACATCACTAAAATGTTCTTACTTGAACGCATTTCGGGAGACGGTTTGCTCCCATCTTCAGTTGAAAACATGCTGAAGATGGGAGCAAACCGTCTCCCGAAACGCATTCAAGTAAGAACATTTTAGTGATGTAGTGTAACAACCTTCAACTCTCTTTATAATAATAATAATAATAATAATAATAATAATAATAATAATAATAATAATAATAATAATAATAATAATAATATTTCAGCTCAATGAATGATTGTTATTCATTAGTACTGACGCTTGTCACTTAGAGAAACAAAAATGAACAAGGCACTCAACTACCATTAAGGAGGACTAAAGTGTTGTTTTAGTGCTTTGCCCTCACCCTCAAAAAGTGAGATTTCATTCTCTTACTGCAGATGCAACTAATTTTGGATGTTGGTTTCAAAAAAATTGCACTGGTTAAATAATTTTGCATGACAAACTTCTCACATTGTTTCCTTACTGTTTTTCCATATTCAAAACCTTTTCCCAAAAAAGAGGTCAAAACATTTCCACAATACACTTTGAATATTTAATAAAATGCCAACTGATTTTTTTTATAAGCGTTAGTCAATTTTTTAAAAAAACAATTCATTTGCATAATCATGCACCATTCTTACTTTTTTTTCTTCTCTCTTTTCATTTTGCTCAATAAAACATTCTGTGAAGTCAAAATATCCACTATATGAAAACTTCCATTGGATTTTTTTTTTAACACAAGTATTAAAAACATTATTAAAAATGGCATTGTGGTTTTACCTCTGTTGGGAGGAGATAAATTTTAATCAATATAGCTGACGTAAACTAATATCTTAAAAACATGATCGCATACTTAAGTGGAATTCTGTATACATCCACTGTCTGCAAAAAATTAAGCCTTTAGCTTTAATATTAAAATTCCTTTTTGTACTTCCCTTCCCACTTAAAGGCTAATGTACATAAGTTATGTAAAGACCAAAGAAAATGCTGGAGTAATACGTAATTCACTATAAAAGTGTATATGTTTAATGGATGTAACAAGAATATGGTATTTATTGTAGTTGCGTTATGACTTTAATGTTAAAGTGACAATAATAAATTAAAAAAAACAAAAAACAATGGTTAATACCTTTTACACGTTGGCAATTTAAATGAGTTTACTGTGCCACAAGAAATGAAAATGTGGACATATGGCAACACCACAGGTTTAATTTTACTGGTTCTAGGTCAATGGTTCAACTCGCTTCTCAAGCTATGTATGTCTATATAATTAAATCTTTAGCCACCATGCAAAAATAGATGGAATATTATAGGAGATATACACTGTAACATGCACTGTAGTTAAAGAAATTACAGGGTAAAAGAAAAAGGGTAAAATGGGAGGAAAAAAAATTACTGCAAAATATAAATGAACCGAATCACTCCAGTTGGCAGTTGCTCAATCCCATTGAGAAGTTATTTGGTGTATCATATGGACACAAATACAATAGATCCAGTATATATCTTGCTTTTCTGCTCATGCAGGCTCAAATCCCATTTTTAACTGTGATGAAATAACACTTTGCACTACTCAAGATCTGCACTGACTTCTGCAAGAAAGATCAGAGGTGAACAAATCTAGTTGAAATATGATTTTATTTAAGGTGAGTCGGAATTGTTACACTAACATCACTTAAATTTACTAAACATGTTTCGGGAAACTGTTGTTCCCATCCTCAGAAGCTAATCCGACTGGCCCGTGTTATTGGTGTTTCCGTTTTGTGGACTGGCTTCTGTGGTGGTGAAATGTACTTTCAGAGATGACTTGGTGGAGGCAAATCAAAATTCATTAGATGTGTGTTGTGTTTTAGAATGGTGATCTTCTCTCATGCATCTAATTTAGCTGGTTTGACTAATGTAATATTGGGTCTGATGCGATTAGTGCTCCTAAAATGGTGTGAAACTGCAGATTTGTCCATTTGTTGGTATTTGATACATCTCATGTGCTCCTTTAGCCTAGTTTCTAGGTTTCTTTTTGTCTTACCTATATATACTTTATTGCAATCTGAACAATTGATTTTGTCGATTCCAGCTTTTTTTCTTGTGGAATGGGGTCTTTTAACTTGTTACAAAGTAATTTCTCTATGTTAAATTTGTTCTGTGGGCCTAGGCTGATGTTGTGTTTCATGAAAATCTTCTTAAATTTGTGATATGTTCCTGGGTGGTATGTGAATTTCTTGAACTTTAGCTCTTTATCTTGGGCTGAGATTTGTTGTGTCTTTGATGTGTTTCTGTCGTTTGAATTTTGCAATTTTTTTGTCAATTGTTTTGTTCTACCCATTATTTATTGCTGTGTCTACTGTGTGCTGGTATTCTAACTGGTATTCTTGTTTATTTAAGGGGGTTAATACCAGTCTGTGTGTTAGGCTGTTTAGTACTGCATGTTTGTGTATGGTTTGCGGTGGTATTAGTGTTTGTTTGAAAGAATGCTACTGTTTATTTGCCGCACGTATAAAAGACAATTTGTCGCGGTCACTTCATGTTATCTTTTACTGAGCGCCTATTATTGTATTTAATATTTGGGTTCACTGTCCTCCGACTAGCTATGATCTCTCGGTCAAGCAAATCTCTTAATCAAGGTGTGTAAACGGAAAAGAGTTTTTATCCAAAGATAACACTGATAAAAGAATTTGTTTTATACTTTTATTGTCGTAACACATTATGCACTTTCACATATTAATCTTGACACTCGCCAAACTGAAACTGTTATAACTTATTTACTGCACATTATTAATTCGCATACTTTAACTTTTTGTGTAATTAAGTTTACGACACATGAGATTCTTCATAACTTTGCTATGCGTAACCTGCGAATCGATAAACTATGCTAGGTATTCACCATGACTGTTTTTGTTAAACTCGACGACGTGTAATGTACAAATGTTTCCGATGAACTGGAGCCGACGTGTAATGTACAAATGTTTCCGATGAACTGGAGCCGACATGTAATGTACAAATGTTTCCGATGGACTGGGAGGGATCTACCTCTGACTTAGCTCTTTTTATACTCCTACACCCCGATATGCCTAAAGATTATAACCGAGCTGCTATTGGTTAATAAAACGCGCCAACATTAGCATCTATATTTATAGACAATGAAAATTATGAACACATATGCTCTAGGAAAAAATGTTCCCGCAAATTCCTAAGAAAAACGCGCCAATATTACGTCATTTGCTCGTCTCTAATAATGATAAACAGCTCACCCCCTCGCTACATTATTGCACGCTATTATTGTCAGTTTCAGTAAGGCCGTATAAACCCACTTCTCGACAATGCTTACAATCATCAAACATCTCAAATCAATGTCACACAATAATGCATATTCACACTATAATCACTCTTAACATTTACATAATTTGTGATACAAATTACTGCGTCAGGTTGGATTGAAACTCTTATTTTTTATGTAATTAGTAGTGTGCGTTGGCTTCCTGTATATGCCAAAGGTTAGGTTCTTTAGTTCTCTGATGATTTTTTGGTCTAAAAATGGTAGCATGCCTTCTTTTTCTATTTCTATGGTGAATTTTATTGATTGGTTCTGCAGGTTTAGTAAGGCTAAGGAGTCTTGTATGAATCTATTAGGGAGAACAGCGAAGATGTCGTCGACATATCTGCCAAACTTTAAAAATGAATGGGAAGGAAGTTGTGTGTTTCCAAGTAACTCATAAATAGATCTGCAAGGAAAGGTGAAAGTGGGTGGTTACCCATGGTAAACTTAAAGTGATGTTAGTGTAACAATTCCGACTCGTCTTAAATAAATTCAATAACACATCACTGTTTCTAGCTTCTTTTCAAATATCAATGAAATACAATATTTTTATTATGTGTGGCCATAAAGTATAATTTGATATACTATACTAAGTGCTAATATCTGGTACTGTTCAGTGGAAATACGTCCACTTTTTTGCAAATTTTTCTAAGGCTTGTAATGTTAATTAAAAATATGCAAACTTCTTTTTCTAAAATACATCAGAGCAGAAGAGATATTTTCAGTAAATACTTGGAAACTATAAGGTTATGTTACAAAAACAAAATTCTTCTGAATAGAAGTTTAAATTTTCTCCCTCCTTCCAAGTATTCTATTCATTATTTAAAATACTTACATTTTGGAAATATCACCAATTGATTTTCATTCAAAATATTTATCATTAAATGTTGATGATCTGTTTTAAATGAAAACATAAGACACAGTTCCACTTTCTTGAATGGAAGTTTATAGAGAGTGATGCATTGAACAATTTAATAATACTATTGTGAGTTGGTTTATTTACACTACATCAACAGCAGCTTTATTTCATGCTTGTTGCTACCATAGGCTTTGGTGTTCAAGGTAAAGTTGGATCCTATCTCAATATTAATAACAGCGTACATTTTGTAGCCTACTGTTGTTACCTTGTGTTCCAGCATGCTATCTTCTTTCTTCTGGTAGACTTGTGTGCCTAAACTTAATTCCACTTTCTTGAATGGAAGTTTGCATACAGTATTATTTATAACCAGTAAGTAGTGATGTAGTGTCAATAAACCAACTCGCAAAGTGATATTAAATTGTTATGTCACTCTATATAAACTTCTGTTCAAGACTGTGGAGTTAAGTTTAGGCATATAAATCTTCCAGAAGAAAGAAGACATGCCGAAACATGTGGTAACAGAAAAGTAGGCTACAAAATGGACGCTAACATTCATATATAAGTAGGACCCCGCCTTTTTACCCTTAATACTGAAGGCTAGAGTAGCAACAAACATGAAATAAAGCTAGTAAGTGATGTAATGTCAATAAACAGACTCACAATAGTGTTATTAAAATGAGACAAGGTTATTTTAATACGGCAGATTTGTGGTTCTGTAAATAACATATAACAAGGTAGTTATGTTTATAATAGGTAATCTTGGAACCTTGAATAATATTCAGACTATTTCATGAATGAAATCTATATAAACAACATTGTTTTTCTTTTTTAGGTCTGCTTAATGTCCTTTAACTTAGTAGTTTATATTGAATGGTGAGTAAATAAAACAGGTTAAATGCTGCACAAATGAATTCAGGGATTACAGGGCTTAGAGCTATTTGACATTTGTATTTTCAGGATATGGAAAAACCCTTGAAAAAAAAAAAAACAAACAACACCTAATCCAAATAATTTGCCTGAACTGAACCTCCAGACTGTAGGTAGACATCTACCCGCACAATGGAGTGGGCATCATTGTTGATCTTATAAAATATGCATTATAAAAGTTATTTCTACTTATGTTGTTTAAAAACAAATTTACACACCATGGCATACTACACCATTATTACGCACTGTGCATTATGAACTATTACCTAGCCACATCCTTTACCCCGAAAACAAAGGTAAAATGTCACATTAATAGAATACAAACACATGAAGATTGACCAAACCTTAAAGTTACCATTTTGTTTTGAACCTTCAGCAATAAGAAACAAAGGGATAATTATCATCTCTTCTAAGTATGATAATTACCTTAATCAAACAATGATTGGTGATATACAAGGTATTAAATGCTGTTCATCTATATTGTGCTTGCTTCATGAGTGGAATGGTCATAAAAATTGAATTATAATAAAAGAAATTGGATATAGTGTCTCATGCTTTCAAGATACAGATATTTAAATCACAATTGCACAGTACTGATAACCCAAGCAGGGAAATCAAAAGTGTCAAGTTGAAGGCCACCAACTCCATAACAAAATCAATAGTAGTAAATGTCCTTTAAGCCCTCACAATTTTCCAGCACAGACCAAAAAGAGAGAGAGAGAGAGGTAGGTATACAAGAAAAACCTTAAATTGCCACAGTAGTTTGGTCTTGATATTTCTTCAACCACGCAGTTTACTTGTGCACTTTACTGGCTTACTGCTTTGAGAAAAGTGGGTGTGGATTTGACTGCTACATTTTGCATTTGTATTTGAGCAAGCATGAATTATCAAAATAATACTTGTGTGTTTTTTGCTAATGCGATCATGCAACATGCTTGTGTCATAAATTATGAGCACATATAAGCAAATATCACTTTCTGTGGAAAATAAATTGTTTTACTCAGATAAATCTGACTTTATTTTTCCCTAAGACAATTTTTCACTTGTAATAATATCTTTGTGGTAATCTTGTACCACGTCTTGCAAGTCTAGTCCATAATATAATTTTATATCTTTCATATTTTCATGCTTACTATCTCCATATATATATGTTTCTAACATTTGATTTGATTAATACATGTGCTAAAAGAAATACCTTCACATTCACATACTCAGTACTTTTTAACTTGAAAACGGTTCACCACAATACTGGATTATAAGAATGCGATTTAGCCTCATCTTGTGGAGAATCCTCATGACAATTGGCATTTTCTTCATCTGTGTCAAATTCCCTTTATTTCCTTTTGTTGAGGACTCAACTTCATTAGATTAACTCATCTTACAGAATAAAACATTACAAAGGTTATTCCATTTGAGCACTTCAGAACACAAAATTTAGTTTCATGTATGTTCCTTAAATTACTTCCCAGAATTTGCTTTATTACTGAAAAGAGCAAATCAATAATCATCAGTCTTTGGCCCCAATTTAGTTAAGAATAGAAAGACAAAAGTAGACAGCTTTCTCTTGCCCAGAGCACTGAATCAAACAATAAAAAGTGAATTTGATAAAGATAATTAAGAAATTTTGTGAGTAGTGATGCAAAGCAACTTTAAGACAAATAGTGATATCTAAAGCACAACATGCACTTTGACTCTATGAGCCAGTTTCACCAAAAGATGTTAAAAATACTTTTTACTAACTTTGTATTAAAAGTTTAACATGAGATTTTGATGAAGCGGTGACCAAACTACATGACTTCTTAACTCGCGCTGATGCACTTTTGTCTACACATCACAGCGATCTGTTTCAGTAGCACACAACATTCATAGACAATTACCATATGATTTTCCTGATTGTTTGAGGTTAGAATTATGTCAACTGAAAAACTTAGGTGTAGAGGAACTAATTTTTTACCATTTGAAAAGGCATTAATGATAGAACTGGTTACAAATATAGAGGTATTATCGAGTGGAGGGAGGGGGGGAAGAAGACGACTTACTACACAAGGAAGTTAACTGCAATGCTTGCCTTTCTCCCTGGTCCATTAAGCAACTACAGCAATTTTATGCCAAAATAAAATACAACACCAAAACCTACATGCAAAGGGTGTTTATAATAGTTTAAAATTGATGAAACTATAGTGGACGAACGTGGTTATTGCTGATTAAGGAACAAGGAGACTCCAACTAAAGTATGGTTTGCTTCTCAGAACAATTTTATTACTTTGGAAACCTCCAGGATGAACCCACAAATTTTAGCTTGGCAACTTTGGAAATGCCAACACTATTGCCTACCATTAAATGAAAAGTGCCAGTAACATAAAACCACAGAATAATTAAGACTTGTAACATATGGGGAGAGAGGGAGGGAGGGGCATGTTTCTGTTGGTTTCTCTCTTATTTCCTCTACAACCTTGCTTACGAGTGCTTTGGACAGCTTGTTATCCTTTTGCAGGTTTTCAAATTCATTATGATGCACTGATCTGCTTTGATTAGGAATGGCATTAAAAAATTCCAAATACAGCAATTCTGCATCAACAGCTTGGTTTGCAACAGCCATTTTCCAAATTCTAACATTTGTTAAATGCCTTAACACAAGGATATGGTGATGTTAACTTAACATGACGTTTAATGCAATATTACCCTAACATTGTTCAATGAAACAGAATCTGCATTAACATCAATGTTAAATTACTTGAACTCTGCGTTAAAATTTAATATTAGTTGGTGAAACCAGCCCTAGTTAACAGCAGCAATGGGGAATTAATTTTGAGGAATCACTTTATATGTGCTGTGCAAGGCATCTCCCAGGTTCCCTTGAGACTAAAAAAAAAGGCACAGTCACACTTTTGTTTTGCTTTGCACAAGATTCATCATGAATTTCTACGAACATAACAGACATGACTTTACAACTAATTTTGTGCTGTTAACTCGAGCATTAAATGCATGCTGAGTTTATTGAACTTTAATTTTGAAACTAGCTCTCTCATATGCATTCACACTTCTAGACTACAGAGAGGACAGCAAATGAGTAATCGAAAACCCCCTCTCAACCAGTTAGGAATCAAGCTTTGTGACTTTTAGTTAGAAGCGAGCAAGCCAACCACTGCATCTATCAGTGGCAAATTTAGCACACAAGCAGCACATAATTCAAACAAAAACCACGACTTTAACACCTGCTGCAGAAGAAACTAATTTTTTTTTAACAAGCACAGAATGAAACTTATCGTAAAAAATTTCTTAGAATTAAATATACCTGAATGTAAAATTTTCACTTTGATATCATTCGGATTAGGGATAATGAATTTATAAAAAGTATGGTAGGAAAATATGCCAGAATGGTGAACTTTGAAGGACAATGGGATCAGTTGAAGCTAAAAGAAATGGCAAAAATGCAATTTTTTTTATTATTCTACAGTTTATCTGGATGTTTTAAAATGAGTGGAATAACACAGTGGAAAAAGAGTTTGTATTGAAGTTATTGTTGGTGGGCTTTTCTAATAATTTGAAACTGTATGGTTAGCTCTTAATGTTAAACCACTAGCCTATTGCTTATTAGTGTACCTCAGAGTTGCTACTTATAACTGAATATTTTATGTAATGAAAATTACTTGAAATGACAAGAATATTAATTAATTTTGAAGATTTAGAAGCTAGTAACAGTGATGTGTCATAAATTAAAATAAAGAGAGTTGAAAGTTGTTACACTACATCACTAATATGTTCTTACTTGAATGCGTTTCGGGAGACGGTTTGCTCCCATCGTCAGCATGTTTTAAACTGATATAGCAATGTAGTGTAACAACCTTCAACTCTCTTTATTTTAAAAAATGACAAAAATATGTTATTCATGATACCAACCTTATGGGTATGTTACTCTGTAAAGACAGTCGGTCTGAACATTCTTCCTCTCCCTTCTGTTAGACAAAGTGATTACTAGAAAATGCCAGATAGCACGAAATGCTCATACAGGCCTGTACTCTGGCATTTTCATTTAGCATGACCTGTAAACCACTTTTAAACGTGTTTTGGAAATATGATAATATGCAAAATAGATTGAAAATGCAAAACTTAGTCTAAAATGCAAATTATGCAAAATGTATAATATATAGAAATGGTTGCAAATATACAATTTCACTAAAATTTAGTGAAATTGTATATTTGCAACCATTTCTATATATTATACTTAATCTTTTCACTATGTCTTCCGATTTAAAATTAATTTATGCAAAATATGTTGCAAATCTTTTTTTTTTTAATTAAAGTGTAAAAAGCAAAATGAAAAACATTTTTAAGTGGAACAGAAGTTGAGCAGGCACTTGGAAGAAAATATGACCGTTGCACTCCCCCTCCCCAAGAAGTTGGTAACTTTTTAATCCTGTTGCTGTTGACCAAATATTACCAATAGATATGAAATATTTAATAGAAAGTAACAGAAAGATACCATTTGGGGGGGGGGATTATTAATATAGATAGATTTGTTACGGGATAGTATGAATGCTTTCACTCCAACTGGTATAAATTACACAGAAAAATAAAGATGTAAACTGCCTGAAAATGCTGTTGGTTGTTAAGCTCAAATACCCAAAGTTTATCCAAGCAGTTCTGCAATGTATTTGGCATCCTATTAACAGCATGGATGCTGGAAGATATTTCATTAAATACAGTTTAGTTGTGACATGGGACATGAATGATAGAGCAAAATCTTGAGGTATGTTCTATGATTTCATGACTTAAGTTAATTTTCTCTCTTTTCTTTTCATTCTGGTTTTGCATCAGTATAAATTTCTCTTGTTTTTCTGTGCTATGCTTTAGCCTGTATTCATCTGTTCCACACAAGTGCAGAAGAGGGAAACACACGGAGGGGAAGAGCTGAGACCATGAAGGGGTAGTAGTGCAGCAGATGAATACACTGGTGCTTGCCTCCAATTTTCCTTTCAATGTGGTAGAAGCTATTGCATCAATGAAAATAATTTTTTTTGAGGTTATGTTTATCTTCTGTTAACAAAATGCTTAATATAAATACTCAAAAATTACTTTTAACTACAGTCCTGCCATTGTGAGGATATGTGGAAATGTGCTAACACAATTTACAGATTTAAATTCATTGGAACTTGTATACAGTGAAGTAAATAGCTAAATTATGGAAAATGAGTTGACATTAAGCAGTTATAATTTGGTAAGTATAGCAGTACAAGTGCTTAATATTGATTCATATTCCATAATTAAATTCTGTTAATTTTTGCAATGTTTTCTTCTTCTCTAATCATTGCCACCTTCAACATAGTAATCCTTGATTTTGACACAATCTTTTTTCTTCAACTACAAGCTTTCTTCATGTTTAGGTATGATTTCTGTAGATACATAATCTGAAATCTCTAGTACTGTTCACATCAATATGAATTTTAATTGATGCAGGTCAATAAAAATTTTAAAGATACTCTACACTTTCTTTTCATTTAATATTGTGACACAAACAGTGTAGAGCAAAACACTGCCTAGCAGTAACAATTTTTATCTGTTTAGCTAGGCAGCGTATAAAGCTTAAAACATGCAGTAGTTTCTGTAATCCATCCAGTGCCTTTTAGCTCCAAATGATTCAATTGTACTGACATCCATTTATTTTTTTTGGTCATAACATTTGAAATACATTTGTAATTTTTCACTGTATTGAAATGAAACTTAATATATTAAAAGAAATTTTTTTTGGCATTCAAATATGTATATGTTGCCTTACGATCTATAATTAGAGTACTTCCATAAAAATACATCTAAGATGGCTGACATTCATAAGAGCAATGAAATCATAAAATGAATATACAACAGAGAAAGTTAGAAATATGTTCAATGTGCATTTAAGCCTGTTTATTCTGACCTTACTCTGCATGTAAACATACCAAATTTGTTATTCCACATCCGCTTAATCCGATTGGCTAAAGCTGTTTGTACCATAAAGTGTGCATTTTGTAAAATATGGAGACCATGGGACCAATGGATGATATATCCGTAATTGAATTGTAACAATATGCGCTCATACAAATGATGAGTCACAAGCATGCAATTGTCAAGAACTATTAAATAATATTTAACTTACAGTTATAGAGTGCTCACTAGTGGCACAATTTCTTCCCTGACGGAGTCTGATTCCTGATGTCAGCTTCACAATCGGAAGAATTCTCCAGTTGTTTTAACTTCCTTTAGGGAGTTTCCTATACCTCTAGTTACACCCGTAAATTCAGAAACAAGCTCCTTGATTTCTTGTGCTGGTACAGTTGGATTTCTTTCCGAAAGGACATTAAAAATGCATTTCCCCCCACCACTACCTAAGGGTTTGAGCTCGGAGGTACTGGCAGATTCTACAATTGTGCAGCATTTACATAAATATTATGAGAACCTGCGCACTTGCAGTTGTGAGTAAGAGTCAATGCTAATGCACTTCTGCTTTACACTTAAGCGAGGTGTTAATCTGCGTTCAAGCAACAAACAGTAAACAACCTGCATGTGCCCTCTGTTATACGAGTCAAGTTATGTATGAGTTTTGCAACACTGTGGCATTAATATACAAATGAATGAATGCCTCCACACAATAATTTCGTGCATGTGGTTGCATTTTCTTGTGATTCTTTGAATATATGAAGGCAAACTACTGTTTTGTAAGCAGAACTAATTTGTATTGCAGTAGTAAGTGGTCATGCATCCAGCAACAAATAAGGGAAGACTAGATGCACATGCTTTTGTTTACATATGGAGTAAAGTAAGGAGAAATTGGGTATAGGCATGTTTTTAGGTAGAAGCAATAAAAAGGAAGTCCATATTTAACAGTTTTTCCAATATTGAATTAATTGTATAAAAATGAACTATATGTATATTATAACTATCTAAATTTGATAACTTGAGTATAAAATAATTCTTTACTACAAAGAATATACTTTAATTAATCTATTAAAAGCTTACCTGGCATGTTGGTGGGGGGAACTGTGGGCAAGTATACAGACTGTGAAGTTGGCATGTTGTGCTGGTTCCAGCTGGGAGATGTGGTGGAGGAGGTGGACCAGAGTAGAGTGAGAGATGATGATGGTGGTGATGGTGATGGGACAGGCTCACAGGGATGGACACAGGCACTTGGTTCACATCCATCACCACAGCAGCTGGCTGATGTGGCGACACTCCGGTCTGTGGAGTCTGCAGAAATGCTGCTGTTCCTAGTGTGTAGCCATCTTGATTCCACACAGGTCCGCAATCTCTGTACCGTGCTCTTCGGATTGGAGGACTGTTAACATAAACTCTGATGTTGCATTTAAAACACTTTTACCTACTCTTCTACAAACTGTTCTTACTAAAGCTTATTCTTCTATCCACTACTTGATAACTGACAAACTTTAATTACACATTTTGGTTTAGGTACAAAGATATAAGTTACAGCAAACCAAGATTTTTAAAAAGTGGATCGCTATATGAGATTTGAAATTCCACGCTCTTTGCATGATCACAAATAAAAAACCAATAGTGACTTATCACTTGAAAAAAGGTGTAATTATTTGAAAATTCAAACCCAAGATAAAGAATATTTTTGAAACGGTTAATGGCACAACAATTTCTTATTTGATATAAATGTGTACTTTAATGAGATCTGTATGCTTTTCATAATAAGAAATTATCACTACTATCATTTATCGCTTACAAATTATACAAATGTAATTCAGGCTGTTCCCAGAAAAGTCATGATACACATTTTATTTATGATATATCTTAAATTGTTAAGAGCCATTTTGAGAGAAAAAAAAAGAAAGCTTTTCCATGTAAAGGGTAGCTTGGGGTACAATAGCTTTAGGGTTATGCTGTTTACACACAAGGACCTTTTTTCTAAAAATTTGTGGGTGGAATACAATACTTTCATCTATTATAGTTAGGTGACAGAGCAAGTAAAAAAATACACCTCAACCATCTCATATTGTTAAGGTATTAGACATTCTTTAGCCTGTAAGTATGAAATGGGGATGCTGAAAAGAGATATCCATTATGGCTGCACAAGTATGTGTAAAAAAAAAAAACTTTCTCCAACAGATTAAAGGCTGGTTCACAATAGCCCGAGAACGGTAACCAAAACAGAAACAAGAATGGAAAGTAATGCAGCATACAAGATTTTGGTTAACAGTGGCCCAGTGATGAGAATGGGAATGCATATCAATCACATGTGGGTTAGCCAATGCCAAAATTCAATTACAGTAAATATTATTTAAATGCAGATCCATTACATTTACGATTCCTCTATCATACCAAGCTTCATTCCTTTATTTAACGGAGTACATTAAAGTTATTTGTTGTTCTTTGTTAAATTCTTTTGGTTTTTGCTGTTCTTTGTAGTTTTTGCTATTGTTTTTTAAGCACTAGCCAGTTTTAAGTTCCATATAAACAAACTACAGATGACCCTTTCGCTAGAAGAACCAAGCTCAATAGATCTGCAGGTGTTGAGATCTGAGGTTAGGATGCACATATGTAGAATTTCTTCCAATTTCATGTTTTCAGCTTGCAACTAGAGAGAGCACTAGTCGCTGTTTTAGGACACGGCTGCCTAGAATGATCTCTGCATTGAGGAGTCAAATATGCACAATATGGATCTAATGCTCTGCCTTGGAATAAGAATGAGAACGTTAAAAGTTTCCAAAACAAACTCAGGGAATTTTTATGGGGCTTACTTTCATTCTATTCTATTTATTCACCTACTGGAACATTAATAGCTGCAGATTGCCACATTAGTATCAATAATTTCTTAATCACATTATGCTAGTATCATAGTTTGGGTGTGTTTGTACAATACTTTCTCTGCTGTACTCTTAGCCTTCATATTATCAAATAGAACTTTTCTTCCTGTATTAAGTATTTGATGGCTGCTGTCAAGCTGACCTTTTTTTATGGGGGGGGGGGGTGGCAGTGATGTAAGTCAAAGTTACAAGCTTTCTTTAAATTATTTTCAATCCTAATCCACAAGTTAGTCACACAAAACTTTTTTTATACCTACTTTCTATTACTTAGGATAAACATTCACAAGAAATCATTTCAAAAAGTTGCAGATTGTACGTAAATTATTATAGGGGTTTTAAATTATAGGTTTTTTTTGGCAGTATATAGAACATACAGAGCAATCTCAGAATACAACCACAAGAGTTATACTTTATTCTGAAAAAGGGATTTAGCAAATACAAAAATTCATTAGAATCTGACTTATACTTGACAGACTTAGCAAATGCAAGATAAATTACAACATAATACATAGTTACATATTTGTAATGCGCTCTCTCTCTTACACACACTTATCTATGATACATATGACACAAAATACATCACTAAATCAGATCACATTTTCCACTTTACACACAGGTCTTGAAGTCATTGATCTTGGTTTGTTTCGACATTTTCTCTTCCACAAAATGTTCAAGGTCAGTAAGCAACTTCAGAATGTTTTCTGGCATCTTGTCAGTTACCAGCCGTGTAATATTGGCGAAGACTTCGAGCTTTCAGACATCTTAGCTCTGTGGCCTTCTCCAGGAAGTGGTAAGTTTCCCCAGGCTGGGCAATATACAGAGTGGAAGTGAAATAATCCTGTGGACTGGGGGAGGTGGGAGAGTGGATGTAGATGAACAAAAACCTCCAACACTTCTTTGTAATTAAATGCACCATTTTCGAGAAAAAAAATGCTTTTATCCAAAACATTTATCATTTTACTGGATTACTGTTCATTAAAGGCTCTTAATTTATGCTATATTCATAGAAAATTGAATAAATGACAACTTTTTCCTTTGACGTATTTCAATAGAATGACCGGTTTTTGTGTAAATTAAATTTTAAAAAGTCATAATTTGTTGCCTCCTTAGTTCTGTTAGAACTGGCAACATCACATCAGCTGCATTTATTTTCTTCCAATATCGGTGCAGATTGCAGGGAATGTTTACTTAGGGCAGCGTGCACCATGTTGGAGTTGCTTACTACAGAAGTCCGTACTAAAGAAGTAGGTTACTATGGGAGCAATTTGCTTTGGATGTAATGTTGAAGAGCTTAATTACAATTTACTCTTTTAGTTATGACTACGGAAGTAAGAGCTCATTACTCCCGGAGGTATTGTTTTGCTTGCACGATTTACTTGACATGATCATGGATAAGGTTATGTGCAATAGGAAAAAGCGGTGGAAACATGAGCGAAAGAGATAAAAGTTTGTTGGTATAGATAAAGAAAATCCATTTTAACAATATGAGTGTAGAAAACTATTATAAAGATGCTGGAAAGTCGTGACAGACGAGTTTAATGCTTCGAGCGACAAGAAACGTACTGAAGAACAACTTAAAATTCTGGAAACAATGTTTGTAATCTTCATTTTGTATCGCAGTTCACTTGTGTGTTGATGGGGAAATACCCCTTCCAATTTTGGAAAAGTTCACCATATTCACGGATGGGCACAAAATAGTAACATGCATGCAGTTCAATTCCACCCACATGTGTGGGAAATCTGCAAGAGTGAAGAAGAATTGCCTTTTATTTTCTGAACACTCGAGTATATTTATGTGTGTAGATATGTATCTTGCTGTAACCTTAAAAGTGCTCTAACAACGTGATGAAATACATGATCAGCAGATGCATGGTGAATGTTTATTTATAAGATCACCTGTAATGCCAAGATTACGATGAACTTTACTTAACGTGACATGAAGTTAAGAAATGCTGTAATATAAAATAAAGGTCTAATTGGCATGCACTTAATGTAATGGGAATGACTTGATTAATGGTTCTTTTATTACTTCAAGCTGGTGCTTCATGCCGATTGGTTCTAATTACCATGTGACATCAAACTTGATGTAACGGGAAGGAAAAGTTTGACATTGCCAAACTCTTAAGTTAACGTCTTGTTAAGACAATTCTAAATATAATTTAATACAGTGTTAAACTGTCACGTTACGTTAAATTCATCATAAGCCACCTTAAGTATCTGAAATGTACTGGTAAGAAACACTCATAGGACACAAAATAATAATTGCAGTTTGGTTATATAGCTGAATTCCTATCTGAGTATTGTTGTAAATGCTCCCCAAGCAGGTTAAAAAGGATATAAAAGATTCTTTCCTAATACCCAAACATTCGTTGAACTCTCTCTCTGTATAAGTATCATATGGTTCTCACATACCACTATAGCATTCCCGTTTTCTTCGTCAAGATCATCATTGTAATCTAAGTAATACATGAACATGTCAAAATATCTTCCTCCAAATATGATACGGTATTCCAATTTAATCAACAGGTTAATTACTCCATCCAGGTCGCAAGAGTATATTTTAACCTATGTTTGTGCTCTATTTAATTCCGTAGAAACATACTACATGACGGTGCTCTCCGACATTTACTTCTGAGGTAATTTAATCTGGGAGTAATTGAAAGGAGTAAAATGCTTCGGAAGTAGTTTACTCATGTATGGAAGTCGCCAAGTGTGACTTAAATAGTAGTTTACTACAAAAGTAGAACTTACTCTAGGTTGGTGCACGCCGCCCTTAATTGCATGCAACTGTCTTTTTTGTCAAAGTCACACATTAAGATCAGAGCAGTTAAAGGAGGCACATGTCAAAAAAAAAAAAACAGAAAATCTTGTTACAGAAACACAATACATGATTTTCAACGTTCAAATATCTGTACATGATCTTAATTTACGGGGAAATGCTGTGCAGTTCTAGATCTGCATAACAGCTCTATGGTGAAAGATTTCATAACAGGATCATGACAGGTGCAGACACATTTGCTGTCGTTTGCCAGCAGGTCCATGACGCAGGTAGTGTAATTGTGAGTTGTCGTAATCGAGGGCATATGGAACACTTCCTCTAAACTCTTATTTCAATATAACATCCTGGAGGCAAGTTCAGACATTTTAAATTAATTCCAATGTTTTCGCATACTTGTAAATGCTAATACATGCTAGTGATTAAGGCTATGGTCATATTTTGTTTCTAAAGCTACCAAGTAAAGGATGTGGAATTCATTAGGCACGAAGAGCAGTATCAATTTTGTTTACCTACATTTTTTTATAATATTTTGATATCTGTCACACATACTCATGCACATAAATCTTATCAGTAACGTTAGGTTTGCAAACTCAAGCTTTTTTGTGCCCATAAGCCTATTTTTAAATCATATTGGAATAACCATTGGTGAAATTGCTTCTAAAAACTTTGCATTATGTTATACAGATTCCTTTTTTTAGGACGGTAATTAGATGCATGTGCTGGCATGAAGCACATTAGTCCCATTTTAAAATGAGTATATTAAAAAATTAAATAGAAACGTAAAGTATAAAGTATAAGCAATTGCATATAAATTTCCTTTAAGCATATTGCAGGGGAGTATAAATTCTTAAGCTGTGCTAAGCTATAGTCTGTTGTGATATCAGTCACTGAAGTGTAATTCTGTGACTTCATCAAATGAAATTCTATGGTCATTATCAAAACTATGCTGTGCTACTGCCGATTTTTCAGGTTGTAATAGTCCGAGATTGCATGTGTGTTCCTCACATCTGTCTTCGATCGTCGGACCTGTCTGCTCTATATATGTCTTCTCACACTGGCATGGAATTTTGTAGACACCAGGAGTTTTAAGTCCTAGATTGTCCTTAACAGGTCTCAAACTGTCTCAGCTTTTTAGGTGGCAGAAATATGATTTTAATTTTATGTTTTTGAGTATCTGTGCAATCTTGTTACAAACTGTACTATAGAAGGTAATAAATGCTTTCCTTTAGATTTTCCATCTTCCTCTGTGTTGTGATTGTCCATGGAATGGTTTCAGTTATTCATGACTCCCCGGTATGCTTGGTGAATTTCTTTGTTTGTGTAACCATTCTTCTTAAAAGTGAAGAAAAAAAGAAAGAGAGAGATTGGCCTATGGCTTAGCACAGCTTGGACTTGATGAGTAATTTGTATCACAAATTACTTAAATGTAAATAATGATTGTAGTATGAATATGCATTATTATGTGACATTGATTTGAGATGTTTATTGATTGTAATTATTGTTGAGAAGTAAGTTTATACTGCCTTACTGAAACTGACAATAATAGCGCGCAATAATGCAGCGAGGGGGTGAGCTGTTTATCATTATTGGAAACGAGGAAGTTACGTAATGTTGGCGCGTTTTTCTGTAGAAATTGCTGGAATATTTCCCTAGAGCATATGTATTCATAATTTTCATTGGATATAAAAATATACGCTAATGTTGGCGCGTTTTATTAGCAGCTCAGTTATAATCTTTAGGCATATCGGGGAGTAGAAGTATAAATAGAAGCTAGGTTAGAGGTAAAGTCCTTCGGTCCGTCAGTTCATCAAAATTCTTTGTATACTACACGTCGCATTCCCGTTAGTTCGTCGAAAGTATTTGCACGGCACACTTCGGATATCAATTTGCAGGTTACGCGTAACAGAGTTATGAAAAATCTCAAGTATTATAAAGTTAATTATACAAAAAGTTGAAGTACGCGAATTAAGAATTATCAGTAATGAAGTTATTATAACAGTTTCAGTTTGGCGAGTGTCAAGATCAATGTGTAAATGTGATAGTTAACGTGTTCGACAATAAAAGTGTAAAACAAATTTCTTCATCAGTGTTATCTTTGGATAAAAGATTCCTTTCCGTTTACACAACCTGTATAAAGAGAAGTGCTCGACCCAAAATAAGATAATAGCTAGCCGGAGGACAGTAAACCAAAATTGAATAAAATAACAGTCGCATTCTTTCAAACAAACATTAATACTACCGCAAATTGCTAACACCAGATGGAGCTAACAGACCGAACAAATGAATCACGCCACAAGATGGCTTCAACGCGTGAAGTAAACACAAATACACAAACATTATAAGTATAATCCTCGCAGACTCGAACACTTAAATATGAATGGACAGCAGTTACCAGCACTTCTCTTATGGGCTGGCCTCCTGAGGTGTAACCAATATTGGCCAGCCTGGGGCAACTCACCACTTCCTGAAGAAGGCCACAGAATTAAGATGGCTGAAAGCTCAAGCTACTTCATCACTTTGGCTAGTAATCAAAACTCTGATCAATAATTGTCACCACGAAAGCTTCAAATCTTAAGCTTGTCAGTTTTCTCCATATATTGCCGTAGCTGCTGTAGATGCTTCATTGCATCAATGGAAGACACACTTTCAACTTCTTCCTCTTCACTTGTCAGCACTGCTACACTGAGGGGCTGCTACAGTCAAAGACTGCAGCAATAAAGTTCTTTCCACAACTTGCAAGAGACTTCATAGATCTCATCTGGTGCTAACGCTCATAATTAACAGGTACATAAAAATGAAAGCTCTTTGCATTACATAGTATGGGATTTAACAGGAGGATTTAAAATGTATAGGTAAAAGTGAAATATATGCTATAATGAGGTACGTTATTCTGAGACCTCGCTGTAATTTTGAATAACTTAAATTGTGGAGAAACCGTAGAAGTTTGAATTCTACACGTCAAATTTTGTTTTGTGATCATGGTAACAAAACAAACAAAACATGCCAACTTGCATAAAAAGCTTTGTCTCATGAAATTTATGAAACATAATTCAGTGGTTATATTCAGCAGGTGTGTAGGCAAACATTTGGTCTTAACGCCTCTTCTGTCAACAACATTTATAGGTGGTATAATCAAATCCAAACAGTGGGGTGTGTCTGTGAATGAAAGAGCACCTGATGACCATCTATATCAGATGAGAATGTGGCGAACCAGAACGGCTTTTGTGCGCAGTCCTAAAATATCTGTGTGGCAGGCGACTCAAGAACTATATGTTCCAACAATGACACCACAGAAGGCGTTAAGAAAACATTTTATCATTACCTGCAGACCTTAGATGAAGGGTTATTGCAGCAGTAGGATCAACTACATGCTAACATCAGTTGGCAAGAAGAAATGGACCACCAGTTGGATGTATACCATGCAAGGAACAAAGGGGTCTGGGACCAAGCATATTCAAACTAAAAATGTTTTTTTTTTACACACAATTTTTTAGAAAAGAGGCAGTTTGTAGACATTCAATGACAAAGAGATATTTAGCATTTTTAAGATGTGGATGAAGAACTTCTAACTTGTAGTTCAGTCATTGATGCATACGATGTTGCTTGCAAGCATCTACATATCCATTTTGCTGCTGGTTTACCTTCTGGAGTGTGCATTTTCTATCACTGTTTACTAAAGAGAGTATGTACTTTTCATTGTGTTTAAGCCTTTTTCATAAAAAATGGATGGCAGGAAATTCCTTAGTGGTGTGAAATACTGCAAATTAGCTAAAGAAAAAGGAAAGTGAAGAGTTATCCAAATGCTAAACTTCACTCATTTTACCAAAGAAACATAACCAAAACTGATGAAATAATTCTGTTAAATGAACAAAACAATGCTAGAAAAACGTGCACAGCAAACCCCCAATTATTTGTGTGCAGGTTATTTGGTTTGCAGATTTTTCGGGCATCTTTGTATAGAAAGAAAAAGTACATTATTTTTCGTCCACTTGTGAACTAAACTTTTTGAATTTGAGTCGCCAGCAATAAAGCACCCACTGCATAACAATAAAGTATCGTTTCCATTGTTATCAGCCTGCCTGTTCCGTGAAAATCGAAAACAAACTCAGTTTCTGGTGTTAATCAGCAGTAAGCATCAACAAAGCAAGTTAAAAGAAAGAGATGGCAGAGAAACAAAAAACATTGTGTTGACATTAAAACAAAAATTACAATTGAAAGATCTGACAAGGGAGAAACTGCTGAAAAACTAAGGGCTGATTATGAGACTGGAGTACGTTAAACTGTTCAGTATGTTAAAAAGAATAAGGAGAAAATGCAGGATTTTGTTAGGAACTGCAATTTTAATTATGGACCATCTGCACAAAAAAATCACAAAGAAATCCGCATTCAGTGAATTAGATATAGTGGAATCTCGTTAGCACATTCCTCATTAACACGTTTTCCCGTGTATTGCGTTGAATTATAAAAGTCCCGGCACAAAATGCATCAAATGCATTAATAACGTTCGTTTAGTACGTTTTCTCGCTCCCGCTTACTACGTTCGAAGTTTGATGCCCTCATTCGCTATTTTGGCCAATGCCAATGCTTGGTCGGTCGGTATTAATAGTCATTTTTGAGAACATAAAAGTAACGGTCCAGCGGGAGTAGATTTACTACATTCAAAGTTAGACGTTCTCATTCGCTACTTTGGTCAAACCAGGCGGGGTGGAACCGGCAGCCAATACCATGCATGTACATATTTGTGGGACGCGTTTTGTGTGTGTGTGTGGGGGGGGGGATGCTTTAGTGACGCTCTTTAGTGTTCTGCGGTGACGCTTTAGTTTAACAGTGGCTTGGTGTGGTTAGTTTATGCTGTTGAGTGTTGACGAAACGTAAAAGTATTTTAACTTTTTGTTCGCAATGGAGAAAAAGAAAGTGCGGCAAATTGCACTGTTTATTGATCAGTGTGCTGCTCATCCACCAACTGTTTCAAATTTAAGAAACATAAAGATCATTTTCTTCCCAGCAAACTGCACGAGTAAGCTACAACCTTTAGATCAAGGCATAATTCGGTGCATGAAACATGCGTATCGTAAGAGGCTGGTACAGAGAAGGTTGGCTGCACTGAAATCGACGACAAGAAAAATCACCGTCTTAGATGCCATGCATTTTATTAGAACTGCTTGGGATTGTGTGACGCAAGATACCATTAGGAACTGCTTTAATAAAGCCGGTTTTTGCCGAGTTCTTGGTGATGAAATTACGCAGGAAGACGAGTTTTCCGAGAGTGAAGAATGGCGCCAAATAGCAGACGATGCCGGCGTGTCTTTCGAAAACTATGTAAACATTGACAATGAAATTCCAGTGTGTGAAACAGTGACGATAGATGAAATACTTGAAGAACAAGTGAAAGATGAAGCATTAGTGGGAGACGAAAGTGACGATGAACCAGATCCTGAGCCAGTACCTACAGTGTCAGAAGCCATGCAGGCAATGGACATAGTGAAGCGATATGTGTGCAGTTTCGAAGTTGATGATGATGTAATGACTTTACTAAACAAGATGGACAGTAAATTTTTGGCATTAAAACCAACAAAGCAATCAACTATCGATATGTATTTCAAACCAATGTAAATAGTGTATATTTCACATCCGTTTTTGAGGTAAGATGTATGATTAGATTTTATTACATAAATATGTTCTTAAGTTGCAGATTATGTATTTTCGTTAACACGTTTTCCCGTCTATGACGTCCAAATCCTTGGGTCCTCGCAAAAACGTACTAACGAGATTTTACTGTACTCTTTTGCAATGGTTTAGCAAAAAATGAGCAGAAGATTCATTGTATCAGGCGGGATGCGTGGCGAAAAGGCTAAATTTTTCAATGAAGCTCTAGGGTTACAGGGAGAATTTGATGCTTCAAATGGTTGGCTAACCAGATTCAAACCACCTCACGGGATTCGCTAACTTGCTGTGCAAGGAGAGCAGCTTAGTTCAAACATTGCAACAGCTGATTCCTTCCAGGAAGTTCCAGAAATTTGTGGAAGAAGAAAATTTCACACCAGACCAAATTTATAATGCAGACGAATATGATCTGCATTGGAAATGTCTACCACCAGAACCCTTGCTTTTAGGAATGAGGTTCATGCTCCTGAACATAAGCATCTAAAAACACATTACAATTTTGTGTACTGGTAATGCTTCTAGAAACCACAAACTTAAACTACTAGTGATCAGATAAGCAAAAAAAACCTTTATCATTCAAGGGTACCACAGCTAAGGATATCCCTGTCCATTATTACAATAAAAAAGGAGCATGGATGGATAGTGAAATTTTCAAAAATTGGTTTCATACACATTTTGTACCACAAGTTCGGAGAAAGGATTGCCACCGAAGGCTGTTCTAGTGCTTGATAATGCCCTTTCACATCCTGATGAGAACATTTTCATATATGATGGACTCATCGTAACTAAGTTTTTACCTCCTAACGTGACTGCCATTATATAGCCAAAGGACCAAGGCGTAATTGCAGCAGTGAAATGTTACTACCAGGCTGGTCTACCAGGAATGCTAGTTGATAAAAATGGTTTGGCGACATTCTGGAAGAAGTTGACAATTCTAGATGCCATACACAGGATTTCTGATGCCTGGCAGGATGCCAAGGCACATACACTAGTTTGATCATCGAAGTAAATTCTTCCAGATACAGAAGAAAGTGATTTTCAAAGTTTCAGTGATGAAGAAATAACAACTTCACAAATAATGGCTCTGTCAACAGGTTTAAATGGCTTTAAAGATGTCGATGAAGAAACCTTGAATGAGTGGCTGAAGATGAACATATGTGAACCCGGCTTCTAGTACATGAATGTCAAAATTGTGACCGCTGCTTCAAAACAAAACAAAGAAAAGGACAGTGTATGTGAAAGTGGGGATGAAGACAGTGACCTTGTCAGTCATTGTACCGCATTTAAATGTGTTGGTACTCTTCTAGATTATATGGGCCAGTGGGGGTATCAGTACAATGACATTATTGCTGCCAGAAAAATTCAAAGTGCTGTGCAAAAAAAGTGTCAACTCCTCTCAGAAGCAGACCAATATCATGGAGTATTTTAAGAAATAAATAGACCTACAGTACCTATGCTAATGTGATTTAACTTAGAAGTACAGAATTTGGATAAACTTTTGAACAAAAAATACATGCTTGAAAATATGCCGCCTTTTTAAAAGTAATTTCCTATTTGTGTATATTGTACATTAAAAAACATTAAATTACAGGTTTCCAAATCATTTATATTTTTTTGATTTTTCTTGCACCTTCCCCCCCCCCCATTACCCTGAATAATCGAGAGTTTACCGTATATGCACAATGAAGCTCTTATTTGTATGTCTGTTACTTGTTCTATTGTTTAATATTTTTCTTTTAAGTTTTCATTCATTCTCGCATTAAGTTTTATAAAACTATACTTTTTACATTAATGTGCAAACTTTGGGAAGGAGGAGCACTATTTTCTTTTTGAGCCATTTAATTAAATACAGCTCTAATGCTGTCTCACAATGGACCCCATATTGAAAACATGCAATTTACGTTTTATTAACTTCCACAACTTTTGTTTAATTTAAGTTATTATACAAATTATATTGCACACTGCAGAGAAAATAATTAATCATTTGTTTACAAGCTGTACTTGTCAGCTAAGCCTGCAAAACAACATATATTGATGTAATTATGTTACTCATGATGTTATAATTGATTTACGTAAGTAATGAGAAACAAAAGGAACTGAATGCTAAAAGATGGTCTGCAACCCTACTTACCTACATTATGACTGGGCACTCCAGAACATGTTAAAATATATTACTATAATGTGAAGTGACCAGGCACATTGGAAAAAGGAAAACAGTGATGATGCTTATGTCACTTCCAGCTTATTGAGAGGGAAATATAAACATAAAATAGTATTGAAACCCCAGGAAAGATACTCACCTCCCCCTGTTACGTGTAGAGGCCTGATGTCGAGGAGAACGGCGGTGATCCCATGGACTGCGATTGTGAGGTGGTGGCGTAGGAGCTGGTGCTGATAGCTCCAAGATTTGATGATGTCCTCCACGTGAGACTCTCCGACGCTTGCGTGATGGGCTTTCACTCTGCAAATTACAATTTTACCTTCAATATTTCCAAATTAAAATTATTTACCTATTACAATAAAAAGATAACTGGAACAATTCGCTTCATAAATTGTATACAAACCACCATATACATTTTAATAACACTTTTCTCAAACCTTTTAAAAATTTTAATTATTTAACTAAGAATCTAATAGTATATTTGAAAATAATTGGTATTAAAAAGATCCTATTTCAATGTTTCTTTAATTATAAAAATGAATGAACTCCTAGCATATCCCTGTAAACGTTGACATCAATTTCCTGCCTTGAATATATTCACTGATACACACTAAAATGCTTGCTAACCAGATGAGTCAATGCCATCCAGTTACATAACAATGTTTACAGAAGATAAACACACGTACCTTGTGACCATCATCTGGACTTGAGGAATGGTAGAAGCTAGGTGAATGCTGAATCTGTACTGGACTTAGTCGCAATTCTGAAATATCATAAGATTACTTTTGGTCCTTCCAAGATAGTGCAAAGGAAGAACATCAATGAAATTACAAAACACTCTACTTGAGGGATATAAAACCCATACCATGAACAATTATTGATGAAATTAAACTTTGTGTTCATAATAGAAAAGTATTATTCAGAAGTTAGAGACAGTGAAGCGAAACCATACTTTAATTGAATGAGTCAGTGGATATACTAAAACTTCACCTACTCTAAATTAATCGAGCATGTTTTGAAAGCAAGTGGTGCTTTCGAAACATGTTCAATTAATTTAAAGTAAGTGAAGTTTTAGAGTATCCAACGACTCAAGATTTAATTAAATTTATGTTCATAATTAACTGAAGCATCCGCCTCCATCTATATGAATCAAATCAAATACTCTACAGATTTAATCAGTTGTGAATAAAGCATGTTGAATTTAGAAATTAAACATTTGCCTAAGTGATAAATATGAAATTGATCAATGTTCTCAACCTTATTTTATTTTTTAGTTCAACTAACATTTAATACACAAAAATCTGGATACTTAGCTTTATTAATCTCTCTTTGTAGAACATGCAATAAACATTTAAGCTTACAGTGTGAAATTAGTATTTGACAGCGACTCTGAAAGGAAAATCTAAATTGAAGGTTTGCTTGCTGTTGAATAAGACATTTTGTGTTCCTTAAAGAAACTGACATGAATTAGTATACTACAATCAAAAAAGAACATTTTAAAGCTACTAACATAAGTAGACGTTTTGAGTATTACATCCATTCATGATTACTCTTCACTATACTTCACTGTGTTTTCCAAACAGGTTGTATTTGGACACAAAGCTAAATTTAATACTTCTATGTCACTGTGTCAAATTTCATCACTTCAAAATCATAGCTTTTGAACAAAAGATACATGAAATACTAAAAGTACTTTTGGGGGTTTCAGTAATCAGAGGCACTGATCCATGTTCCTGCTGCATTAAAACTCATTGCTATATTGGGATTGTTTATGTAATTGTCTTTAGGGTGGTTGCTTCAATGTTGGTGTGCCACTTGAATATGAATTTACAACCCTGGAAATACTCGTGCAGCTTGGTGGAGATATTAAGTGGTATTACTTAATTTACTGAAATGAAAACACTTTTTTTTAACTAAAGTAAAAATTTTCTCAGTCAGTAGATTTTATTTACAGCATAAGATATTTAAATATCTTTGTAACAATTAAATACTTTTGCTGGTTGAACATTCGTAGTGGCTCTTTTCACAAATCTCCTTCACAGTATTTCAAAATGACTACTACTTCTACTTTTGTGAGACACTTACATGCATTTCGTTACTTTACTTCATGTTGTTATAAGTTATTTTATTTTACTTTTCTGCGGAGGAGATAACATCAATCTTTCATCGCATCTTATACCGATGGGTACTAATCATTATCAGCAGGATAATTCCTATCTATGCTTCTCTCGGATAATTCACTTGATCTTCTATGGTACAATTCCCTTATCATAAACCTTTAGCTAGGTGGAATAATTTTTAACCCTTGATAGCTCAAATTTTCCAGTGTCTCTCTTCTGTTATTGGTCCTGACATGTTTGCACTTGCCAGTGGTTAGTTCCTGTCACTTAGGAGTCATCTTCTTGCTTCGAGCACTATTCCTACACTTACACTCTCTGTCTTGTGCTAGGTTACATAGTCTCGACCTATCATGGATATTCTTTTTTTTTTCCACATAACAATTAACTTTCATTTTTATGTTTCACCTTTATACTGCACCATCCATTACTATTTTGTCTTTTAAATGTCATCTTTTCTCTTTAAACTATAACTCATGCTTCCCTGCCATTTGAAATTAAAATGTACAATGATATACAGTTTTTTTATTTTAATTTTGTCTCGAGACTTTGCGATATGACTATATTATATACTCTTGACTTCTATTTTTATGCTTTAATGGGACTGAGTAGTGATTTGGGCTCAAAAAACTGATTTTTGGTTTTACATATTAAAAAAAAAAAAAAAAAGCAGGAATCTTCCTCTTTAAAAGGATATATATACTGTAAAGGTATCTGACATTTAAGACTTTAAATGGTCCATTTCGCATGCTGGGGCATGCCCTCTTAGCTGGTGCAGCCAACATATGACACATACTTTTCTTCAAAACTACTGAATCTATTTTAAGAACACTTTTAATGTAGTTGCTGAAGCATGTATTCTATAAACTTAACCTATTATTATTAAAAAAATCCAAAACATAAAAAAAAAAAAAAAAATTTGTTAAAAAAATATTTACCAAAGTTTAGACATTTTTCTCTTGCATATAGTTAGAAATATTTAAGTAAATTTAAGTTATGAATTAAGAATATGCATTGCTTTGTGCCCTAAAAAATATTCAAGGAATATGCTTGAATACTGCAGTTAAGTGCACCACAAGTATTAGATACAATACATTTTTTCAAAAACATGTTATTAAATATGACCTTTTATTGTGGCCATTTTAAATAATTATGTAGTTGTTTATAGCACTGGAATTACGATGGATCACTGTACATTCATGCCACATTTCATTTTAAAGTGAGTACTAAAGTCCAGAAATCTTTAACTATAGTTATGAATTGAAATACTGAAATCGTGTAAGAATCAGTAACCATTCCCCTTAAATGTTTACATCTCCTTTCACTAGATAATTAATTGTTCTCTTAGCTATTTTTGCATAATTAAATGACATTAATTCTTTGTCTTGTGGCATAACTTTTTGCTATGGAATCAATTCCTGCTTCAGGTTTTAGGGAACGAAAATAATCCATAAAACTGAGGGATATTAAACATGAAGATGTGGTTATTTACAATAATATCTCCTTTCAACAAAAACATTTACTCTCTGGGGTTAAAACAGCAATGAAATCCAAGGTAAAACAGAGAGAAATTTAACCAACGAGAATTTTGCTTTGAGAACAAATGGTCACATTTTACATCTTCTTAGGGACACGAGGAAATGCGGACCTGCAGAAACAATTTTAGAATAAAAAGGGGATAAATTCAGGAGTAAATTCAGGATGCCATGAACAATAAACATATTTTGCAATCTCATTTATTTTAATGACACATTGCTGATGTTCATTCCCTCTGGACTTGGTATGCCTAAGATCCATAACTCTAATGAAACTGCAATATTGATTTCTTGGATAGAATACAATGCACTAGAAACTAAATACAGCAAAACTGCATTTATATGTTTCTTACCTCTACAGTTTTTCTACTTGTATGTTGTATATAATGCACCTTTTTGATTTTGCATGCAAAGTTACCCCACTTTCATGTTTTCCAGTTATACGTTTTTGCAATTTTACACTATTATTTTTACTCCTGCAAAGACATTTGTTGCACTTATACATTATAAACACCAAGCAACCATCACAAAACGTTTCTTATATGTTTTTGTATATATTCTTCTACACATGGGCCAGTGAAAATACAGTGTAGTACATAATAGACTTTTTATTTATTTTTACCTATGCAATGCAGTACATAAGGAGCGCTTGGGATCAGTTGATGCCAAACACAATATGCAAAAGCTTTTGAAAAGCTCGCATCACAAAAGATGAAAATGAAGCTTATCCCAAAAATGTCGAAGATGTTGATTTCAATGTACCAGAAGATAATGACTGGGCTCATATTTCAAATGGAACTGATTTTGTTGATTGTGATGCTGATACTGCCATGTATTGTATCCAAAATGTTGTTGTTCACCAATGGCACTGGGGATTAATTGATCTGCATCATTTCCCCTCTGGTTCCCAAATGAAGTCTGTAAGTTATCACTTTTAAGGCCTTTGCATTTGGCGAGATGTTGTTTGTTCAGGATGACATCTTCTTCACAGAGAGTGCACTTGGGTGTAGGTAGTCATCGTATCTTGTAGAGGTGTTCTGCGAGGCAATCGTGGCCAGTTGCCATCCTAAATAAGGCCACTGCAGTCTTCCTTGGCATTTTTTGTATATTAACTGTATCTTTAATATTCTTATAATCTTTATCCTTTATTTTATTTTCATCAAGTCTCTGCTGTCCTTTGAAATGTTGTTTAATGTTATTTAATTGTTTATTTATTTCTATTTGTCCTACAGGTTTTATTTGTTGTACTGCACCTTTCTTTGCTAATTGATACGCATGTTCATTGCCCAAAAGTCCGACATGAGCTGGGATCCATTGTAGGGTGACATGATTTCTAGTTTCAACTGCTTTAATTAGGCTTCTTATTTCTTTAATATTTCTTGTTGTTTTATTATTGTAATTTACTATTCCATCTATGGCTGATTTTGAGTCTGATAAGATGACTGTGTTTTGTCTATATAAAATGTTCTGTAATGCCGCTTTTATAGCTGTTAATTTTCCATCATAGAATTTTGTATGCAAAACGATGAAATAATTACAAGTTGTTCCACTATCAGCTAAAAAAAAAAAAAATAATAATTCTGAGAAATCCAAAAAATTGCATGGTGATTCTGTGGACCCTCCCAGTCTGTCACAAGCAGTTACTGCATTGAAAGTAACATAAAATTATGCAAGATGAAGAAACATTAATGACAAGATGTGCATAGTAATTGCACATCAACACTTGATCTATGAATGCAGTGTTGCTTCCAAAAAAACAAACCACAATTGAGTCATTCTTTATGCGTAAGTAACTTTAATGGTCCATAATTTAGGCATCTGCCTATATTGAACAACTGTACTTACTAGTGTATAGTATATGTATCCTGTTTGCATGCATTTACAATTAATTAATCCATATTAAGACATTTCATTTTGACGTTAATCTTACTTGTACATTTATTTTATCATCCCCCTTCAAAAATGTATAAACAAAGTTCTACTGTAGTAAAAATACAATTATACCTAAACGTTTTGCTTATGATAACTGCGATAAGACTGTAAAATATGCAGCAAGAAAGTTGGGAATACAGCAAGGTTGCAACTGCATATGACAATGAGTTGGCAAAAAGTTGCAAAAAAACTGCCAAAATATATAAACTTACCTGCAGCATTACGAAGCGGGGAGAATTCTAAGCCTATACTTCCATCCATTGCGTTGGTGCCAATGCTGGGACTTAAACTTAGTAATGATGCTCCCCGTAAAGTGTTTTCCTGCAACATAAATATTCACGAACACAGTTTGTGGAGCGCCCATAATCTCATAGAAAGATTTGATTAGCCTTGAAAAATTCAATGCTATGACCATGATTTGAACCATGGAACTTGGGCACTCTGTGCTGATGCTCTTACTGCTTAGCTATCATGGTGAGATACCCATTCTTGCAATAAACCTTCTCATCTGACTCAATGCACAAATTACACATTATTTTAAACTTTATACTGGTGTTATTATGGCCATCAATAGTAATGTTTTCTTTTAAAGTAATAGTTCAACTACAGCACAAGTTAATAATTCGAGGAGACAGAATGCCAAACAACACATTGTTGTATGCTTTGTGAAAGCTTAATATTTATTAACATTCTTGCAGTTTGAATCCGATGTAAATTCACAACTGTGATTCACAACAATCACAAGTACCAAGGGGACATATGAAATATAACTGATCCACAATCTATTTGCTAATGAACAAACCAACTAAATTTGCTTGCAATTTCTGCCTAACTTCACCTTGCAATAAGAATATGCTTAAAGAAAATACCAGATATGCAACTTAAAGGGTTTACAAAGCTGTAGTTGAAGCACAAATGGTCTATGGATCAGAGATTTGGGGAAGTGACAAGGATGGGAGATGATTGATAAAGTACATAGATCGTTCTGTAAATGTATGTTAGGTTTATCTATTTCATCACCTAATGGAGCAGCAATGTTGGAGTTAGGAAGAGTAGGTAGCAACGGCATGTTAGTAGAAAAGATACTTAAATATTGGCATAAATTGAAATCATTGGACGAGCATAATATCTTGAGGCAATGTTTAATAATCCAAGAAAAATCCAGTGCTGGGATGAACTGGGCTCAAGGAATAAGGAGAATTTTACAGGAAATAGGAATGGGTAACTTATGGGATGAGAGAGAGGGGTTTGTTAACGGTTTCTGGAAAGAAATGGGGAACAGAGTAGAAGATATAGAGAAACAAGAATTATTTCAAAGTTTGAAACTATATAGACAAAGGTAGACTGGGGAAGGGAGAACTATATGGATGTAGGTAATAGGCTAGTGAGAGAAGGGTGGGCCTGGTCCAGATTAAGTGCACATAGGCTAAGGGCAGATAGGAAGGGAGCGAATTTGAATAGGTGTCCTCTTTGTTGAGAGGCAGATAATGATTTGCATTATATAATTGAATGTGAAGAAACTAAGTTGTGGAGAGATCAGTTTTTACCTAAAGAATGGGAGAATGTTAACAAAGAAGTATTAAAAGTTAGGATAATGAAAATACAAAAGGAGAGGGATATAAAAAGAATAGGAGAATACATGGGGAGAGTAAGAGAAAAATGGTTTAGAAAAATAAAGCAATATGAATTTGTTATGATCCACCATGCATAAATAACCACGGTATTAAAATGCAAGGTGGACTAAAGAAAAAAATAGCAACTCAATGTAATGTATTAAAAGTTGTAAGATTTTTGTATAGCATTATGGAAATAACCACATACATACAGCCTAACTTCACCTTAATGAGTTTTCTGGATACATTTAAATGCACTTCTGCCCACTCATATCGACTTATTTCCTGATGGTCTATTATCTATAGCTTCTGTTGCCATATTGGAGAATGAGCTGAGCTAAATATTATTCTACTTCTTTTTCTTTCTTTTCTTATTTTTTAATGTCATTAAGATTCTGGATTCAGTTTTGTATCACATTTAGCCTTGAACTGTCTAGTATACAGTGTTTACATCAAGCATGCTGACTCTGGGAAGGACCAACTAGTGGTGAAAGGGCCATATATGTTAATAAAATTTTGTAATTGTATGTTTCATATTAAACTACGATAAATGTTGCCTGTTTGTTGGTATATATTCAACAGCACGAGCATATTTAGTGCACATTTATAAAATTTTTGAGCAGAAACCCACTTTGAGATTTTTGAACTTAAAATCCCTGTTAATGTTGGGAATGCTGTCAAGAGTGTTACTGTGGTAATGTTGGCAATGCTGTGTGGAAAACAGGTGAATGATATTCATCAACTTTGTCTCTCTCATTTATTGTGCATTTGTTCAAGATATTGCAAGCAGATATTTAAAATGCCAAAATAAAGGCCAAGCAAACATTTGATGAATTGGAGAGTTTGAAGGTGCTTGATGAAAGTGTAGACACAGCAAGTGAAAACACAATGATGAGAAGAAAATGTCTTAAAAAGAACAATGAACTTAGAAAGTTAAGGGACAGTAGCAGATTCCTTCAAAGCTCTGACAGTAATGTGGACATCAACATTAGTTAATTGCCCGATGTTAAGTTTTGTCCCATCAATTTGTGTGAAGTTGCAAGTACATTTTCTGCTCATAAGTATGTTTTTTATGGACAGGAGGAATAAATTTGAACAGAAAAATATGTAAAAAATTATTGTGTCATAGTTTTATCACTTAAGTTGTTTAATAAGAAAGGGTAGTTAGGAATAACTTGTACAGCTGTTCATTTTTTATGATTAAAATTTTGGACATGTAATGTTTTATTACTAGTGTATCTGCAAAAAAGGGCATATTATAGAACAAATTTGGAAATTTCTTAATGCATATTTACATGTATATTTTCAGATTTTTAGTGCATATAATTCTCAAATCTAGTGATCACATACCTGTCCACAAACGTTGATATGCAAAGGAGGCGTAACCTGCCTCCGTTCCTGTATACCAGCACCAGTTACAGGATCTGCTGTAAAGACAGGGTGTCCTTGAGCAGTGGGGCTTAGCTGAGCACCAAGTGGTGGTTTTGGATAACCTTGAAGAGGTAAATATCCTGACTCCTTGTTCACATTATTTCCACCCACGGACAAAGGAGGGCAATCACTGAAACAAAGTATTGAGATATGAACTTCACCGCCATTACAATAACTTTATGTACACTGCTTCAATAGCTTTCAATACCAAAATTGAACTTTATTACTTTCTCTACTGCTTACCTATAGTACGTAGAAGAAGTATTGCATTCCACCCAAAAATTTGATAAACCAGAGATTTCACTGGGAATACAGGTTTTGAGATTCCTTGAATTAAAAGAAGGCCCATGTGTGTCTGTGAATAGCATAACTCAAAAACAGAAAGTTGGTTAATTTAAGTTCAGCATCTTCCAGGATATATGAAGACTTTCAAGAAAATCCCCCCACTTCAAACTACTCTTTAAATGCATAAAAATTTGTTATTTATTTATTTTCTCAAAAATGTCTCTAAAGACTGATTAAAATTCTGTACGATGCTTGCATGACAAATCAAATCATATATTAAATTTTTTTGTGAACAACCTGGGCACTCTTTTCATTCTGAATGACTTTTGCATAATTTTCAAACCTTAAGATATAGATAAAATCTTATTATGCAAAAAAATGTAGATCTTGTTAAAGCACACAATTTATTGCAAATAAACATTTTTGTGGTGTTCACCATTCCCGATATTATTTGGCATTGGTTTGAATCTTAAAATACTTCTTTCAAGTGGTAAGTCGCTATTTGTTTTTTCTGGCGGTTATGCAAAGATGATTGCATGTCAAAGCCATCACATAGTCATCAGTTGTATAAAAATCTAACTACTGCTTTAGCCTATTATACAAGGGCAGATTGATAAGTCCATGACTTTAACGAGCAAAAGCGTTCTAACCACATGAAACATGTTTGCACCCAAGTCTTACATCTATTCTGGATATAATCGCAGAAATTCGTCGTCATTTGTTGAGAGCATCTAAAATAAGCAGATGTATGTTGCTTTGTAGAGAATGGAGAAAAGTGAATTTCATGTTCTGATAAAGCACTACTTTTTGCGTGGTAAGATGGTGAAGGAAACAGAAGAAAAGCTGAACAAATATTATAGGGATTCTGCTCCATCACATGGCATGGTTCACATTTGATGAAGAAAAAGGTTCTCTTTCACCAGGATAATACACCCGCACACAAGTCAGCCACTGCCATCGCAAAATTTTTGGAATTGGGCTATGAACTGCTACCTCACCCAACAATATTCTCCAGATTTGGCTCAGAGTGACTTCTTCCTCTTTGCAAACAAGAAAAATTGGCTCACTGGGAAAAAATTCACGTCCAGAGAACACATCATGGCAGAAACAACTGCATATTTTGCAGATTTCGAAAAATCATATTTCCTGGAAGGGTTAAAAAAATTGGAGAAACGTTGGACAATGTGTATTGAATTGAAAGGAGGCTATGTTGAGAAATAAAATTGATTTTTTGAAAAATATTGTTATTTTCTCTAAAAAGTCACTGACTTATCATCCGCCCTCATACACTTTGTATACCTACAATGAAATATGTAAATGTGTAATGAAGCTTTAATTCAATTAACATAAAGTGGATAGAAGAATAAACTTTTATAAAAAGCAGTTTATAGAAGAGTGAGTAAAGTAAGTCATGTGAATGCAACACATCAGATTTTTTTGTTTCTAAATCTTTATTAATAAAAAGAAGAAAAAGGCAACCTTTCCCCCCCTTTTGTTTTTCATAAAACAATTAGCATTATTCCTCGTTAAAAATTAATACTTATTTCAATTGCACTTTTTACCTGATTCTCAAAGAACTAGCAAACATTGTACTTGTTTGAAATTGGGATTTCGCGAGCACCCAGCAGAGGTGACATGCTTCTCAGAAAGTGAAATGGTTGGGCCCAAACTTATATTTTTGAGCAATTACCTGGAATGTGGAGCCACTTAAGATTTCCTCTCTTTGATGTTGATGGTTTCTCCTATTTTTACATTCCTTCCACATGCAGAGCACATCAATGCTTGAAAACAGCCCTAAATATCACTTGAGGCAAAACTGTTTCAATTTCTAGAAGAAAGCTACCTAGCCAGCTATCCATGAAACCCCTAAGCAATTACAGTTCTGAACAAATGGAGCATTCCTTCCAAGGAGCAAAAAATGAACTTAAAATTTAGGAGAAATATTTATTATAATTTAAGCTCTTTAGACTGAATTTGACAATATAATTTCTCAGAATTGAGTAGTGGTTTATAGTCAATATATGCTAAAAATAAAAAGTCTGCACCTGCAATCTTAGTAGTTACACAAGGCATTTAGATTGTGAGTACTATAACAATTTATCTGCCCATGCCAATTAGCCAACTTCATGAGCTCACAATAACAATGAGATTCTGACAGAATCTACAGGGATCTTCCTCTATTTCCACTGCAGGAGATAACACTTTAAAAATCTAAGTACTGTACAATTCTATGAGACCCTAAAGTTACAAGCTGTGTCCAGAAAGTAAGTTTCCCACTCGTCCCACAGCTAGCAAATCATATGTTGCATGAAGCGACTGTGTGTACATGATAGAGCAATGATGTGGCATGGTGCATGCACTAGTGGAGCTTCCCAAGGTCTCACAGTAGCTTCGTAACAGCGGTTGAAAATGGAGGCTAGTATTCCAGCTCCTGCCGCATGTGAAGTCCAGTCAGTGATAAAGTTTTTAAATGCACAAAGCATAGCACTGATTGAAATTCATTATCAGCTGTGCCAGGTCAATGGGCCTAACATCATGAGCAAACAGATGGTGCAGCACTGGTGCAGACTTTGCAGCAGGTCACCAAAATTTTCATAATGAGCACAGCAGGAGGCCTTCTATTATTACAGGCGACCTTGTGTGGGAACGCATTAATGGAGAATCGTCATTTCACAATCATGGAACTCAGCAGTTAGTTCCCACAGATGTGTCGCTCTTGTTGCATGAAATTGTCACAGAGCACCTGTTGTTCTGGAAAATGTGCACCAAGTGTGTACCGAAGCAACTGACAACAGAACACAAAGCAAAGCATGCGAGGGCAGCTTTGACTTTTCTACAGCGGTACCATGATGATGGCGACGAGTTTCTGGACTGGGTCTTCACAGGTGATGAATACAATACCCCAGAAACCAAGCAGCAATCAATGCATTGATGTCAGTGGCTCTCCCTGCAAGACAAAATTCAAGCAGACTGTGTCTGCATGGTAAGTGTTGTGTTCAGTGTTCTGGGACAGATGCGAAGTTCTCCTCCTCAAATGCAGACCAGGGGCGAGACGGAGAATAAGGAGTGATACTGCAAAACAATACGGAAATTATGATGGGCCATTCAGAACAAGTGGTGCAGGAAGCTTAGTGCCAATATTGTCTTGCTGCATGATAATGTTTGACGAACAACAGAACTCCTGCAAATGTTTGGCTGGGAGTGTTTGATTATCCACCTACATCCCGGACCTTGCTCCCAGTTATTTCCATCTGTTCCGGAACCTCAAGAAATTCCAGTCTGCTCGGAGTCAGTGTCTGAAAGACTGACAGACTCCTATGACTCAGGGATACAAGTGTTGATCCCACAGTATGACAAATGTCTGAATTCCGGTGGTGAATATGTTGAAAAATAGCTCAACACTTCTGGTATCTGTTCCAATAAATCTTTCAGTTAAACTGTGTTTTGTTTCTATTCACAACCGTAAGGAAATTACTTTATGGATGCACAGCCAACTTATCAGATCACAATAACAATGAGATTTGAAGAATCTAAACAGGCCTTCCTCTTTTCCTTTGCAGGAGATAACTCTTTTAAACACCTGTTAAGTATTGTACAATTATATGAGACCCTAAAGCTACTAAGTGTTATGAATTATTTTAAAGTTTGTGCAATACATTAGAGAAACAGACACAATCGCTTTAGCTTTATTTCCCCACTGCAAGCCACATAAAACAAGAATCAGTTTTCCATCCACGGGCAGGTCCTGCAGTGCAAACACAGCCTCCTCTCACTTTCCTCTTCCTGTACTATAATATTATTATCATTTGGTATGCTTTGCTGCAAAGCTTTTTTACTTTCTCTACTACGTATAGTAAGTAGGGGAAGTATTGTATTCCACCCAAAAATTCGATACCGAGATTTCACCAGAAATACATGTTTTGAGACCCCCTGAATCCAAAAAAAAAAAAGCATTTTTAGAAACATGTCCATGTGTGTGTCTGTGAACAGGATAACTCAGAAACGAACAATCAGATAAACACCAAGCATGGTATTTAGGTTCAGTATCTTCCAGAGATGCGACATGAAGGTTTTCAAGAAAATCCCACCACCCCAGATTACCCTTTACATGGAACATTTTTCGCAAATTTTAATTTTCTCAAAAATGGCTCTAACGATTTTGATTAAAATATCATATGTTTAAGATATTCTCATGACAAATGAAATGTATATCTCAAATTTTCTGGGAATGTCTCCAAAAGTATTCTTCATTGTGAACGACTTTTGCATAACTGGTAAACCATAAGAGAGATAGACAAAAGTTTACTACACAAAAAATGTAGATCGCATTAAAATACACAATTTATGTCATATACATTTTTTTTTGTTGAGTGAACCATTTTCGAGATATTGCTTGTTATTCCCTTAAATTTTCCAATACTTACACTTTTTCTCAAATTCGTTATTCATTTTTTTTATGTCCTGGACATGCAAAGAGAATGGAATGTGCCACATAGCAACCAGCGCTTAAAATATTTGACTATCCTTAAAACCTACCATATTCCCCTTGCATCTACAAGAAAATTAGCAAAAAGATTAGAATAAGCGTTTGTAAAAATAGTTTGTACAAGAGTGGAGAAAGTCATGTGAGTGAAACACATCAGATTTTTTCATTCACCATTCTTTTCAATGCCTCTTAGCAAGCAGTTTCTTCTCACCCTCTTTCTCTTGTTTCAGCATTTTCTAAAATGGCTTTATCAATAATTAATTTTGTAAGGTCATTCCATACACACCATTGTTTTTCACAGCCACAGTGCAAATGCCTATCTTTTTCTCTCATTTTGCTGCAATGTCCAAGTTTCTGTACCATACAATCTTACATCCCACACAAAGCACTTAAACATTTTCCTCTGTTCCTTTTTCCAAGATTTGCAAAAGATATTTTATTTTTCTATTATTCCAAGGAACATGCTAATGGAGATAAGCTAGCAGTATCATATCAGCAGGAATCATCTGTATTTTATTCTTTTGGCTGTACTATGAGGATAAGTTTCAGATACTGCAATATTTCTTACTTCATTTGATAAAATTGGAGCAACAGCTTTGCTTTATGAAATAAAAGAAAAAGTATATAATTTTTATACAAGAGATGATATCAGTCGACAATCCCCTGGCAAAAGAGACTTTAAATGTATCACATTTTCAAGAAAATCCCCACGCTTCAGATTACACAATAAAGGAAGGTGACCTGGTAATATGCTTTTGTTAGATGAATAATAATAATAATAATAATAATAATAATAATAATAATAATAATAATAATGAATAACAGCTCTGCGCTTAGAAAATAATTACTCTTATAAAATTTTTATGCTAGCTAACTTGCATTATGTTGGCTAAATTTGGAAGTAAGTGAAAAAAGATCATTGATCAGTTACAACCGAATTAAGTCCCAGTGCGCAAGATCCAATTTATCGATATGTATTCCTGTTCTTGTTCCCTATGTATGAGTTAAAATGTTGCATGCGGTTTTGCTTCCCATTCTGGTGTTTGTTCTCAGTTATTTTGAACATGCCTTAACCGTAAAATGATGGATAGAAATTCAGGCAAGAATATTCTCTGTTGAAAAGTCTCAAATCTGATGTGTGTGTTTTGACAGTTTTAGTGTTACAAAATGGAATCTCCTGAATTTATTTTTTATTTTTGTTTTAAATTTCATTAATATTATCATTTAAGTAATATTTCATTATTGGGATGGCAAAATCTGTAACATATATACCTGATGATTTACCTTATAACATTCAATGAAACTTAAAAAACCTTTTGAAAGAATGTAAAGCTGTATATGGCCTCTCGCAACACAGAATTATTAATAGTAAATTAGATTTGGTGAAGAACTGTTTCCAAAACAAGAGAATAGTGGCAATGGAGGAAAAGCTGTATCATACAATCTTACATTACACACTTCCTAATGTTTTCCTTTGTTCTTTCTTAAGGGTCTAAAAAAGGTGTTCCACGTGGTGGAAAGCTTTAAATGAATGGGAGGGGATGAATATGTCACAGCGGTTGTCATAGCAACCATTAGAAGAACCAATTAGAACTAAGACGTTTCTATAGCAACGATATACGCAAATACGTTGTTGCGATATCGTAACACATGATTGGCATGACGTGCCGGGCGAGCGACCGTTGCAGTAAACATGACCTGAAGTCCTAGGTATCTTCTGCTGTCGCTGCAGTTATAAACAATTCCTCCTTTTAGTCCCAGCTTGCTTGTGTGTTTGCATCAGTTTGGAGATTGCCTGCGTACTGAAAAGTTCTTTTGCGCCGTCCTATTTGTATGGTATTTGCCTTGTATTACGTGTATTTGTGCGCGTGTGTGTTGTGTGAGCATTTATAATTGTGTTTAATGGATATTTAGCAATGTCCAAAAATAGTGACAAAGATAGCGTAGCCAAACGAAAAACTGGGCTCACTTGGGAACTGAATAAAACTGTATTTGGTAAAGGTATCCCAATTAAAGGACAGGCGCGGGAAATAATAAGCCCTGTGAGAGAATATTTCGAAGAGGAGAAATTGAGCAGGGGGCCTCTTATTCCATTCTCTAATGTACTTGACAGGACCTCGCGTGCTGTAGGAATCAGTAAGAATACTGTGGTTAAGATTGGGAAAGAAAAATATTATAAAGAAGAAAATCAGGCATCAGGGTCTAAATTAGAAACTCCTGGAAAGAAAAGAAAAGGATGTAAACGTGTCACCAACTTAGATCCTTTCCAGCAGGATGCAATACGCAGACACATTTATTCCTATTATAGGAGAAAGGAGCATCCCACTATTTTCAAGTTCCATGTGTCTTTAAAGGAAGCCAAGCTATTTCAAGGTAGCAAGTCTTCTTTGCGTAGAATAGTGAAGAAGTTAGGTTTTCGTTACAAAAAAGTAAATGACAGAAAGTTGCTAATGGAAAAACCTGACATCTGTGCTTGGCGCTGTAGGTTCCTTCGGGAGATTCTTACGCATGATTTTGAGAACATTGTTTGGCTCGATGAGACGTGGGTAAATGCCAATTATTCTGTCAGCAAAGGCTGGACAGACGATACGTTGGAAAGAACAATGAATGTGCCGTTAGGTAAAGGAGGCAGAATAATACTTCTCCACACAGGAACTGCATGGGGTTTTGTTCCCAATTGTTGTCTTCTTTTAAAATCAAAAAAGACAATGGATTATCACGAAGAAATGAATCGTAACCTTTTCTTAAATGGTTCAAAGAGCAGCTTCTTCCTAATTTACCCAGACCAACTGTAATAGTAATGGACAATGCCAAATACTACTCAGTAATTTCTGATAGAGCAACAACAATGGGAACAAGAAAAAATGAAATAATTCAGTGGCTTGTTCGACACAATATACTGGTGAAGGAGGGACTGAAGAAAAGTGAGCTACTGGAACTTAATCAAAGCAAACAAACCGCAGTTTCCAAGTTATGTAGTCGACGGCATTGCTGCAGAACATGGTCACAAAATAGTTAGGCTTCCCCCTTATCATTGTCATTTTAACCCGATTGAATTAATTTGGGCCAAAATAAAGGGTTATGTTGGGTGAAACAATAAAGCTTTCACTGTGTCGTCAGTAATACAGCTTACAGAAGAAGCACTAACAGCAGTAAAAGCTGAAAACTGGAAGAAAAGTGATGACTCATACAAAGGCTGTAATAAGTGCAGCTTGGGAAAATGAAGGAGTTTTGGAAGACACTATAGAACAGCTTGTTATTTCCATGGGGAATTCTAGCAGCTCTTCAGATGATGATGATGACAATGGTGGCGGTAGCAACATTGTCTATCAAGCGAGCAGCAACAGCAATGTAAGCGATTCGGAAATCAGTGGCATTCTTCCATTATAATAAGCATCAATATTTAACAGGTATGTTTCTTCTGTTAACGCAGATCATTACACTGATATATTCTTGCATGATCTATCCTCTGCACGTAGATTCATTATTTTACAATTGTCTTCGTATATGAATATAAATAGTATCCGCTCTACAATGCAGGCGCAACCCAGTATCCTTCGACATGCTCTCTACGTGGTCGCGATGAGCGGCAACGTCGCCTCTCTCGGTCCACGAAATGTCAATCACCTTCTTGATTGGCGCCAGGTATAGTTCATAAATTCCTCCTAATATAAATGTTTGCTGCTGAAGCATTAAACAAAAGCACTGAAAAGTTCCCCTGCAATGGTAACAAGCTGCTGAAAAAATATTGTGATATACACAGTACAATATATATCACCAACATAATCAATGAGTCTAACAGAAATGTATCAAGCCTCTAGCTGGAAAACTATGTCGTGTCAAATGTAATAGCAGGGAAGCAATGGGTTGATGTTGATGGCCAACCTGTCACAACAGATAGTTCCGTTGAAGACACAGTTGAAGACCTACAAAGAAGTTATTACCATTTAAAATGCATTGCTTTGTTAACACAAGAACAGCAGTTTTAATGCAGGGGAAAAAAAAAGTGTTACACTCACATGACTTTCTCTACTCTTGTACAGACTATTTTTACAAACACTTATTCTGAATATGCTTCATGTTAATCGAGATATCTATTTTATTGCTAATTTTCTTGTGGATACAAGGGGAATTGGTAGGCTTTAAATGATATTCAAATATTTTAAGAGCTGGTTGCTACGTGGAGTACTCCCTTCTCTTTGCATTACCAGGACAAAAAGAAAAAATGAGTAACGAATTCCCATTTGGGAAAAAAGTATTGGAAAATTTAAGGGAATAACAAGCAATATCTCGAAAACAGTTCACTCAACAAAAAAAATGTATGACATAAATTGTGTATTTTAATGCGATCTACATTTTTTGTGTAGTAAAATTTTGTCTATCGTGTATGGTTTACCAGTTATGCAAAAGTTGCTCACAATGAAGAATACTTTTGGAGACATTCCCAGAAAATTCGAGACATACATTTCATTTGTCATGAAAATATCTTAAACATATGATATTTTAATCAAAACCGTTAGAGCCATTTTTGAGAAAATTAAAATTTTCGAAAAATGTTCCATGTAAAGGGTAATCTGGAGTGGTGGGATTTTCTTGAAAACCTTTGTGTCGCATCTCTGCAAGATACTGAACCTAAATACCAAGTTACAATTGTTCGTTTCTGAGTTATGCTGTTCACAGACACACACACACACAGACATGTTTCCAAAAAGGCATTTTTTGGATTCAGAGGGTCTCAAAACATGTATTTCCGGTGAAATCTCGGTATCGAATTTTTGGGTGGAATACAATACTTCCCCTACTTACTATACGTAGTAGAGAAAGTAAAAATATGAAAACCAGGGAAGCAATTTTGCAAATTATACACTGATCTCACAAGATTCGATACACAGCATGTACTGGACAAACACCCAAGTTACATTGTTTACTGGTGTGCCTTGGATAAATAGTGCAACATAATGCTCCTAAATAACCAGTGATCATATTTCATAAAACAACTATAGTGTACAGGTTCTTGAAAGTAGTGATGGGATGATAGCACCATTACTTGATAATCCATACAGATACTGATTTTTGAGCACCAATTTAAAATAATCTGTAAAGGTGATAGCTTGTTCACTGAATTATGTTCTTATTAGTAGTTTTCTGTGTATAAACGTTGTTGTTCACCAATGGCACTAGGGATTAATTGATCTGCACCATTTTCCCTCTGGCTTCTCAATATAAAGTCTGTAAGTTATCACTTTTAACGCCTTTGCATTTGGCGAGATGTTGTTTGTTCAGAATGACATTTCTTCACAGAGAGTGCACTAGGGTGTGGGTAGGCATCCTATCTTGTAGAGGTGTTCTGCGAGGTAATCGTGGCCAGCTGCCATCCTAAATAAGGCCACTGCAGTATTCCTTGGCATTTTTTGTAATCAACTCTATCTTTAATATTCTTATAATCTTTACCCTTTAATTTATCTTCTTCAAGTCTCTGCTGTCTTTTGAAATGTTGTTTAATGTTATTTAATTGCTTATTTATATTTGTCCTACAGGTTTTATTTGTTGTATTGCACCTTTCTTTGCTAATTGATCTGCATGTTCATTGCCCAAAAGTCCAACATGAGCTGGGGTCCATTGTAGAGTGACACGATTTCTAGTTTCAACTGCTTTAATTAGGCTTCTATTTCTTTTCTTGTTGTTTTATTATTGTAATTTTCTGTGTATAAATGCATGTAACCAATTTTGTATTGTATGCTAATTGCAAAATTGTTCCAGTTTACATTCAATTGGCAGCAATTTTTTTTATTCTTGATAATGCCACAGGTTATATACCCCCTATTGTTAGTCAAGGAGGAGGAGGATGACAATAAAAATAATAATAATAATAATAATAATAATAATAATAATAATAATAATAATAATAATAATAATAATAATAATAATCATCTTTTGCTTCCCTTTTTACTATATTTTGTGCTGAAAACTTTCTTTTAAAGGACTTTCTATTCATAGAAAAACAAATACTAGCAATTCTTCTTTATTCTGCAACCTAGAAAATATAAACTAATATATATTTTTACATGAAACTCAAACAACTAAAAATAACCAGTATTTCCTGTGCTGTATTATTTCATGTCCTGATTTCTTATTTCTTTCTCCTGGATTCACAGATTTTGATCACTGGAGTAGTAAATGTAATGGCTGAGAATGAGTCACCAAGTCAGGCTCTGGCAGAAACATGAATTAGTGTGTCAGCTAAATCAACTTCATTCACAACTCGTTAACGCTGCATGTTACAGCAGTACTTCTACTTCTTCTCCCGTTTGCATACTTACATTTAGTATCTAATAGCAGGACTTTTATTGTGCACAGATTCACTCTACACTTGTAAAATAAAACAATCACAAGGGCCTCATTGCCATACATGCTTTTCCTGTCCCTTGAATCTTACAATAAGAGTGTAGTACTAAATATATCCTTTGGTAACTACATATTAACATAATGGAGGGCAGGGCAAGAGAAAAGAAAGAAAAAAAAAAGAAGAAACAAATTACGAAAAAATAATAAGCATGGATTAAAATTACAAACGTAGCATCAAATATATACAGTGCTCTCACCCTTAAGAACTCGCTCTTATACACCCTCCCCCTCTTCTGTTCTTCACGGCAAATAACCTCCTTTGTCGAATCTTAGATAAAAAAAAGACCCCATTTTATGATGCCCTGCATCCAACATTACACTCTAGCCAGGACCGTATTTAGAGGGGGGGTTCTAGGGTTTAACCCCCCCCCCCCACGAAACTTCTGACAGTTTCATTTATAGTAGCACATTTACAAGAAAAAGGGAAACTTAATATCGTCGCCTTACATAGATAAGGTGACCATACATCCCAGTTTTTGAAGCAGTCTCCATGTTTTGTGCTGTAAGGTGGAATATCTTCATTCTGGTGAGTTCTTCTTGTCTATATATTGTCTCCAAGCAATTTTCTTATCCATGTAACATCTATATACTACGGAGTAGGTACATGGTAACTGTGTGGGGTACTGTTAAGTTTAGATCTACTTGTGGAAACCCCCCCCCCAAATTTTTTTTCTGGGTACGGGCATGACTCCAGCAGGCCTCCATTCCCTATTGGACTTCAGAAACTGTGGTGGTAAATATTGTTTTCTTAGTAGTTCTGATCTCTGCACTCAGCTAGAATACAATTCCATGTTTCCCTTCACCACAGAGTTGACATACTCTCACACTGGTGCCATTAATTAATTTGATGCCTTTCCAGGTGCCCAATCTTAGCCATGCTAAACCATTTCTTTGTTCTCTTTTACAGACATCTAAATTAGGCCTCCTGCCCCCAAACCCGTACTATTTGACATTAAGTTAAGTGAAATATTAACCGCACATTGCGATTCCAAATTCTATCTATCAATATCACACAGTCATCTCTGAATTATCTTCCACACGCTACATTCCATGTTGCCAAATGTACCGCATTCCAATTTCTCCTAAGCTCCTGCAGAAATTCATTGCCCAACATGTATACCACCCTTCCTGTATTTGCCCCCTGTACTACTTTTACAGCGCACATAGAAATGCCTGATCTCCCTGTACGATGTGTAATCAATATTTAACTGTCCTTATTTTTAGATGCACGATTTCATTGTATAAGCTGAATTCTATGTTTTTATTTAGACACATGAGTCTATGGAATGTTATTTTCACCTACAGGACTTGCAGCCATGGTCTATCAAGAACTATAGTCTAGCAAATCCTTGGGGGGACATGTGTGACACAATAACATTAAGTCTTTCATTCCTTATCTACCATAAAGTTAAACCCAACAACTTTCATTAATGGAAAACTTAAACATGTAAAAGTATCAAAGTTTATCTCAAAGTATTAAACATACTTCAATACCACAGAGTATCGAGGTCCCATCCCTACTTGAATGAAATCATACTTCATTTAAAGGGAAAATACAGGATTGAGAGGTTAGAAATGTTTCTGATGGATGTGCACCAAAAATAAAAAATAAAGCTACTTTATCCAACTTGTGTTAATTTTGGACCAATATGTGATTGGCATTTTTCTGCATCTTTTCATGCAAAGGGCGTAAGAGCAACGGTGAAGAGAATGGTCTGGGATCAAGAGGAATTAAGATAGATGGTTGTTTCAACTGCTGAGGGCTTTTATAATTGCTGTACTGAACTCTGCAAACCAAAGGGATTAAAATAATGTTGTAGACTCCACCACTATTAACTGTTATATAATTCTTGACTAAGAGATGAGAAAAGGTGAATCCAATACTATTCGTACAGTCAAAGTAATATTTCTGTGTAGTTAATCAGCACCAAATTTTATAGGAAGAACCATTAAATTAGAACTCAATGCATGAACATGTGGGCACAGAGTGATGGTGGGTGAGATGACCCTTCAGATAAGAAGTTTGATTGTGATAAGAAAGTAAAGTTTGAGGAGGTATATTCACGTTCTGATATTTGCTGATTGTGCATACTGGAGAGAAGAACTTAAAGATGAAACGTATATGTTGGTATTAAGCAGGTCTCCAGTGCCTCAACAATCAACACAAGAGACTCAAGTTAAACATACACAGCTTAAAAAAAAAAAAAAAAAAAAATCCAAGTCATACATGTAGTTGGAATTCTCATCAACATTCCGTCTCCACTGCATTAACTTATATAATTTAATTGAAATTATTCAAGTGTTAAAAATACTGCCTCAAATACTGAGTTATTATCCTGCATATTGTTATGTTCAAATAACCAACTTTGAGGTATGGTATCAACTATCAACAATTTTTCTCAAAGCCTCCTAATTATAAGTATCTTAGCATCAACTATCAACAACTTTTCTCAAAGCCCCCTAATTATAAGTATCTTACTGAGATATCGTCCTCCGCCGTGGTGTAGTGGTTACAATGCTAGCCTGTAGTTCCCAAGATCGCAGGGTTCAAACCTGGCGAAGAGCGATGGATTTTTTTTTTGGTCGTAAAAATCCTTAGCATGGCTTCCTTCGGAAGTAAAGCTGGTGGTCCCATGTTGTAGATTTACAGCACGTAAAAGAATCTCAAGCCTGATAGGGTAAATTCAGCTTCAAGAATTTTTGTCAAAAGAAGATTTCCGTTTGTTGCGACTAGTATTTCACCAACAATTGCAAAACAGGAGGCAAATTTCGGAGCAGCCATATCAGCTTAACTGAGATTAGGCTTAGCCTCTTTCTTTCCTTTTTTTTTCCCTTCTAAGTCATGAAAAATATGAACACATTCAAGTAAACACGCCCTTTTCTTGATTTTATTTTCATATCTTTTAGGGATATATCCCAGATGACGGGTCTTGCATGATTTTCATTAACTGTATTGTCTTTACTTTCATCCTTCCATTTTTCTCACTAGTAAGAAATGAATAGTATGCATGGTTCAGTTGTCTGTATCATGTGTGGCCGAAGTTAGTCAGGTCTGCATGAAGTGAGCAGAATACACATTGCACTCAACACTCCACTCATCTGTCGGTGGAAAACAGCTTTATCTAGCCACGATATGTTGAACCAGCATGTTATGCAGGACTTGTTGGTCAGCATAGTAGACACTCGTTTACCACCAACATGTTGAATCAACATGTTTTGTCGATTGTTGAAGCAGTGGACCTTTAGTCATGGTGATGCTGGGAGTGATGACAGTGTTTAAGTGATATACATGAAACAAATGGTTTCTACAGAGCCTTCGTTTGAATCGGAAATTTCTTGCTCTGCACTGCACTGCTTCTAACCAGTTCTGTTTCCTTCCACTTTTCCTCCTTTCTGTGTGCTAGCTAACCAATTGACACAAGTCTTTGTACACAGGTTGATGCATTGTGAGACTGAGTGTTTCAGCATTATAGCGTGTTGGAGTTATGTCAAAAAGTGCACATACTTATGGCAATTTATAGAGAGATCCCCTGCTTCATGTGTCTTACAGATAAATGGTTCGTAATCTTGTCTCTTTCTCTTTAGGGAAACGACATCCATTCTTGATAAGAAACTGAAGTAAACAGCTGTGTTCTCAAAGAGGAAAAACTTATTGACATGAGAGAAAAGTTAGAATGAAATCCAAAGAAATTTGAGAAAGCTTGCATAGGAATCAGGAATTTTGGCAGCTTGGAATGCCACTAAACTTTTAAAATTAAAATCCTATACGACTGCAGTTCATGAATCACAACCATGTGATAATTGAGTTAATTTCTGCATTGGGTATTAGATAATGTTAATGATCACTCTATTGACCTATTGACCTCAATTTTTTTTAATCGACGAACCCTGGTTTTATTTAAACAGCATGAAAAATGAATGTGTGTTAATGCAAATTTTCTTAAAAGGTGTGAGAGATATGTGGCACCACAAGAACATCATTTCCAACATACGTATGTGGTTAATGTAGTTATAATTTACATGAGAAATCTATGTGCTTGAATTTGATGAACTATGAATATCTAACTTTGCTGGTAAACAGCATGTTTCCAGGTGAAGAAAATTTCTGTTAGGCTGTAGGCTGACCATGTGCCCAAATGAAGTCTGTAAAATTCATAAAGAACAGCCTTTTCAACTAGATGATTCTAAATCATATGTAATCAACTTCAACACAATATTGGCTGCACCATCCAAACCAAAAGTAAAGTAAGACCACAACAATTTTCTACCAATTTAAAGAAAATGTGGCTTTGTAAGGTATGATTATTTAATATACTTTATATGCAACTTATTTGAAACTTTATAAAGTTTTCAATTAATATTACATTGAAAAACAAACTGAATGCTTGTAATTTTGACATCTGCTTATAGTGCCATTTAAACAACCTGAGAATCCTGACAGCTCACTCGAAGTGGAAAAGCTGCATTGCCAAACTTTCTTAGAGCATCTCTCAGCTGTCAATAGACAACACCTCACAAGGATTTACTGTTTAATAAGTCCGATACGATTAGGGGTAGGATCATAAACTACACTGCAACTTGTTCAGCATATAAAGATGATTAAGACTCAGATATCTTTTTTTATTCCTAATCTTTTTTTATTCCTAACATTTTGCATTTAAAATAAATGCTTTATGTTTATAACACATTTGACAGCTCTGCCATGCCTAATTTATACAGCAAGCATCTAGATGTACAGCGTGCCAAGTATGTAGAAAATAGCCAACTTTCATCATCTGTAATAAGGATTGATTTAGCTCAAATTACTACTACCACTACAACTACCATTACTACAATAATTAAATTGTTCATGTTCATGGTGATGACAGGGTGACTTTAAGAGGCAAGTCGGTTTCTTCGTCAGCAGAAGACAACGAACCGCTGATGGAGACGATAATTTTATCCATGCACTTGTCTAAAATTTCTTTCTTTTTTCCCCCATTGTTCTTCGACAAGTCTCTTGCTATGAGATACCACAGCTGCCCAATTGTCTGAACGTCACTTGCTCTATTGCTAGCTGCTCCATTTTGGTGATGGCGAATCTTTATTGTTTTTAGCCGTGTAATCTTGTATGCATTGCAATGTTCCTATATTGCAGGTCTTCCATGTTTGCATGGAGGTTGAGATATTTTAAGACAGTATTACAATTGCTGCAATATTTGGTTTTTACACGGCACTATTCTTAACTTATTGTACATTAAGAGCCATTAATAATTATCATACACTGCTTTTTTCTCCAAATACATAATAAACACACAACCACTCAACAACAATCAGTAAATAACAAAAATAAAGGGAAAACAAATGAACACTAGTAAGCAGTAGTAAACCATGTGCTACAATGAACACGCAACACATTACTCTAAAGTTCAGCTTCTAGGCGAAAGGAAGGAGGATTGTGGCATCATACTGGCTAGAGCAACAGCGGAGGGGACTTTGCCATGAAAACATACCCCTCCAAGAAATGTCAGAAGTCTCAGGTTGTTTAAATTCCACTGCAGCAAATAACTATTCAAAGGTTTGAAATTGTTGTTGCTTAATCTTATTGTTGCATCCATAACATGTCACCTTTTCTTTACACTGAATTTAAATAGTGTGATTAATATTAATTTTTCCTTAAAAGTGTTTAAAGCAATAAATTTCTTCAAGGAGTAACACATTAAATAATGAGAGATCAATTTTTTTTAGCAATAGCAGAAATACTGTACTAAACACATGTATTATTTACACAGGGTTAAATTTTGCACCAACCATGACAAAGCATCTGCTTGTGCCTAAGGACCAGTTTCACCAACAGCGATAATTTTTCACACTATTTTGGTTTCTGCAAACACAAGTATATGTCTTTATTGCTGGAATATACAAGCACGTTTCATCATGAGTTTGCAAACGCAGGTAAAGACGGCATAGGTTTATGTGTGTTATTACAATGCAGCAATTTCGCATACATAACAAGTGAGAAATGCTGTCCACTGCTTCCTGTTGGTGCCTTTTCCTGTACATGTTGAAAATCAGAACCATGTTGATTGAATCTGAGATATATTGATGTAAATATCTAGGCTGTGGAAAGGAAGAGAGGAGGTGGAAACTGAAAAGTTTCATTATATTTTGTACCATAAAATATGCAAACAATATACAGATGTTTGCTGTGGGCAAAGGCAGGGAATGTGTACCAGAATGGCAGTACATGATGCAGTAGAGAAATAGAGGTTAAATGTGTTGGGAGGGGGGGGGTCATTTTGGTTGCCTCCTATTTCTCTTATGCTACACATATTCATCACCACTACCTCTGTAAACGATGGAAAATGGTTGGTAATGCTTTAACCGGGCTTGCAGGCCTCTGTAACCATTACACTGGTGGGCGAAAGAGTTTTACTAAAATGTGACTTTTAACACCCTTTACCGAAGTTGAATAAAATTATCATTGTTGCTGAAACCGGCCATAGAGGTAAAACTACAGATAAACTGTCATGCTTTTAAATATAGTCAATTACAACACCTGATACGTGTTAACTGTTTAATACTGGCTGTAAATATAAATAAGAATTTGTGGAATTTTAAGAAAGAAAAGTAGACAATATCTTGCCTGTAACCCTGCAATAGCTGAAAACCAAAAGTAATTAAAATAATATATGTATATATAAATAAACAAACAAACGAGGCAAATTTTCATCAATATTTCCTCTAAAAATGTCTGGAAATTGATGTCTTAATTAAACCTTAAAATAAAAAACTTACCCAGTAGCATAACACTGGTCGTACTGCCTGTAGTCTTTAGGATAGGAAACATGATTCACAGGCCACCGGCTCTGATGATTTTGCCGAGCAGAATGATTGGTAGAAACATGACGGTTAAACTGAGACGAATTCCTCACTGATGATGATCGGTTATTTGATGCCATCGCTAAACACACAGATGTTTATTACTCAAGCTTCTATAAATCACAAGACACAGATGTTCAAATCATTCATTTGTAATCCGAAATGCTATTCTGACTAAATAATGAATGTAACATGCAAATATAACTATCAATGAATGGAATAAGGCCCATTCACAATGAAAATTAAGTGTAAGCATAACGTAAACCTAAAAGCTAGATGATAGGTATCGTAATGGAACCATTCTCAATTAATGACATAAACATAAAAATAAACATTGATTTAAATGTAAACCTAGAAACTTGCAAGGTTCAAGCTTTCAAGTTTAAGTCTACATCAAACAAACTATCCAATCAGAGCAGAATTCTCATTATGTCATTGTTCTGCCATTTCACATCAGATTTTTCGTTGATATGTGTTGAGTCACTAACTGCCTTTCTGTGTATGATCACGGGCCATTAATCATTGGGATATTCACAAAAATTGCAGCAAAACAAATTGTAATGGTAGATGGTGATTTTTTGTGAGTTTAAAGTCTTTTATCGAGGTAATTGTGTTAATTTTTATACATGTACATAATCTGTTTTTTCATGTGTACTGTCGGTGGTCACTTCTTAGACCAGCATATTAGCTCAGTTATTTCACTCTCTCTAGCAATTGGCTGCTGCTTGTGTTTCCAGGCGAGTTGTGAATGACTACATATTGCATTAAGTTTATGCTTAAGTTAATGCTTCATTTTCATTGTGAATGCCCCTAATAGTCGAGAAAGCAAAACAAAATGCTCATATTCATATTTGTTCATGTTTGCACTGTATTAAATCACTATAAAAAAATTAACTTTCACACGTGCATGTTGTTTTTATTTTTGGTAAACCCCAGCCATTTTGTGAGGTATCCAGAGATCTTCAACTCAGGTCTTGGTTAATTTTAGGATGGTTAGGTTGTAGTGATGTAAGGTGTATTGTGGTATCAAATAGAGCGTGGGATTTGAAGTTGAGATGGCTGTTCAGTATGGCATTGAGAAACAGTTTTATGTGCTTGTAAAGGTTTTAATTATTTGGGGCTGTTTATTTCTGGTTTTTCTTAATGATTTATGGTATTTGCATGTCTGTGGCCTTGTTTTGTAAATGTGATCTTATCCAAGTATGTACTCTATGAAATTAGATTTGTTGTCTGCTTGATTGGGTGGCTTTTATATATTCTTTGTATCCAATGTCTAGCCAATGTAGAAGTTGGAGCAATCTTGGCATTTGAGTTTGTACACTCCTGTTTGGTTGTAATTGCATGTTTGTCTTTCATACTTGCCAACTTCCTAAATTGAAACCTGTTAAACTTTCCCTCGCCCAGGAAAACACTATTATTTTGTGATGACATGAAATTTAGAATGTGCAAAATGTTCAGTGCAGTAAATGTACAAAAATTACATGTAAACTAAATGGGAATACCATTTTATCAGAAACTGCTTTTTTGTCATATATGCTGAAATTCTTCATTACCACCATAAACATGCATTAAAGCAACTTATACCACTTTCTAGTCTATACATGAATTTCTAGTCCAAATTTTACAATTCATAATATTTACAAACAAAAACTGCTACAAAAAATGGGAAAATTATATTCTGCAGCCATATAATGCAAATAAGATAAATTAACTTTACACTTCATGTTGCCTACTACTGAATGTTCACACCCATTTGCTGCTGGTTACTAGAGGTCACTAGTTGTGCAACCAAATTTTAAATTTGCACACTACATATACTATAGCAACCTAATGAAGAGATGATGATGATGAAGGAAAGACACACAGATAAGTTCTGTATACCAACTAACACGGTACTTTGAGTCTGAAATCTTAAGTTACAATATAATGCAATAGGATTTAATGCTCATGGTGAAAATCTGTATACTTTGAATCTGCCTACAAACTGTAAAAAGGCCTTCACTCCCATGCAAAATGGCTGTCTGGTGTTTACCAAAGGTAAAAAAAAAGGAAGAGGGAGAGAGAGAGAAAAATGCATTTGTGAAATTTTCTATAGTGCTCATAGTGATGAAAAATGAATGATTAAATGAATATATTATAGCAATCCCAGGGAACAAAATATGTCTGGTAAGTTTGCTTGTTCCATATACAAAACAGCATTCAGAAAGATTTATTACAATATAGCCCTGTTAGAGTACTCTGCATGGTGCTATAGCTTAAATATTTAAAAAAGCATAATAATACATAAATGACTTATGACAATAGCAAAAAGGAATTTTGCAATTACATCTAGGCTTTCTCTGCTGCCTTTCCTTTGGTCAACAGTCGACTTGTTACCATCTATGTTTCACACGCTACTACATGTCATGCAGACTGAATATTACTGCAACTTGGGGAGGGAAGGCATTTTCACAAAGCTTGTTCTATGAGATGAAAACAATGTCATAGGAAGCATTGTTTTTTTTTTTTTTTTTTAAATTCTTTAACTGGGCAGGTGACCAAATGAAATAAAATTAATGCTCGTATTGGATTAGGGCCCAATGAATTAAAAGTCTGGTTCACAACAACTGAGAATGAAAACCATAACGAGAATGACAAAGTTAAATTACATATATTATAACGTTATCACTCCCAATGTGCAAAATTAATATTCTACTTCGCTACTAATAAGAATAATAAGCAAAATGGAAAACAAGCAAACTTGCAAGTATATAAATGCATAAAAACTGTGATAAATATAAATATGCAAAAAAATCCCAATGTACACAACCATAGTTTAAGAAATAATGACGATTATTATAAAATAACATTAAGGGAACTCTGAATAATCGTGCCATAGAAGTTACAGGAAGAGAATTGTGCAATAAATTACCTAGGGAAATAAAGAACATAAATCAGCCAAATGTAATGATGAAAACAATAAAGAAATACTTAATGATGATCAAAATGCATTCCGCCTCTCACTCCCAGATATTATGAACCAAACCACTGTATGCTATTTTGCTTCCCATTTTGGTTTCTCTTGAGGGTATTGTGAACCAGCCTTAAATTTACCAAAGAATAATGGTATCCAGGTAACTCACCCCAACTGATTTTAATTTAGGTCCCTCAGAATATGTGGCAGAACAACCACCTTCACATCACTGTGGTGGTACAAAAAAAAAAGTGCTCTTGTACACAGTGCAGAATTCACCTAAGTTTACAAAAGAGTGCACATTTTATTGTGGGATTCTTTATGTAAAGAAAAACTGCTCCTGTAAACATTTTCGTTTTGGGTGTTCAAATATTTTTGGGATCTAAATTATAATTGTAGGCGTTGAGTAAGTTTCACTAAACATCTGTGATGAAAACAATGACATTGCAACCATGTGCTGTTTTAGTATAAAAGTTTTTAGCTTTAATGCCATGGGGGGGAGGGTGTTACAGTAGCTTACCTACTATCATTATAATGAAATGTGGTTGCAAGTAGACAATGAATAAAAGCAATACAATTAAGGAACTATATTAAAACTGCCAAATAAATACTGCATAACATTAAATTATATCATGTTGCCTGTATGATGAACAGTTCGATTTATTGGAGTGCACCACAAATATTCAATCTTTTAGATAACCTAAAAGCAAAAGTTTGCTAGCTGTGTCCATATTATTTGAACTGAATGAATTTACCTTAATAAAGCAAGTGTTTCAAAACTCAACTAGATTGCTTAACTTCAGCCACAAAAACAAATTAAACAAAATTCAATAAAAATAGCAGGCCTTCCAATGAATCCATGGATCCTACATTCCATCAAACTCGATTGTTAGGAATGACAACAGGAAGAACCCACATATATTTGAACATCCAATGTATACTATTGAAATGACACAGTTTGTGCTCGGACTAATGTTCAAGCAGAATTGCAGAATAAGAATGCTCAAATTATTAGGCAAAAATGAAGAAAAATGGTAATCATTGAGTTGGTTCTATCTTTAAAAAGAAATGTAGTTAATACATCATTAATTACATCTGCATTAAACCAAAAGAACTATTTAACAAATAAGGGATGTGCATCATATTTCTTAGTTTTGTAATGAAACTTGAACAGATAAAAAATAATACAAATTAAAATCAGGAATTTCAGCAAGCTTACCATTCTTGATGGACACAACAATATGTGAGAATGTAGTTTATACACATTTTAATTACATTATTTAGGGTGCATCTTGCCTCCAAAACTCCTCAAACAAAGCGTAAATGTCTTATGTCACTTAGGTTACTACTACCGTTCTCCTTTTTCAGCTGTTTAATTTTTTCCTCAAAATTACATTTGTTTCTAGATCACCTTTTTTTCTCAGATTTTTTTTTTGTGTATAAGGTTTATATTGAGGTTTTAATAGCACTTGACTCTTCTCAGCTCTTTTTCTGTTGATTTTGAATCACAAACACAAATGTAAATATCTAATAAGCCAGAGTGTTTAAAAAATCTGATCAGAATTGAAAATTGATCTGAGGTTACAGTTCTAACCCAATCAATTAAATATTGCTTTTATAAGTGCAAAAGTTTCATTTCCTTAAGTCAGCCAAATTTAACATGCAGCAAAGGAACTACAATTTATGGAATAGTTAAATTGCTGCATTTATATGAAAGAAACATATGAACAAAACATAGATTTAATAGTTTGATCCAGCCAAAATAAGTGATTTTTAACAATTGCACAAATGTTGAAAAAAGACTTTTGATTTATCAGATTCCATACATCTAAAGATAGGAAATGAAATATACAAAACAAACAGATTCAAACTATGGCACTCTCAGGCAGAAGGTAGATGCACTACATGGGAATTCCCAACATTTTAGACTTGCAGAGCCCTTCTTAAAATCAATTCCTTTGATGGAACCCCTTAGGTCTTACCAAGGAGGGGAAAGAGAGGAAATTAAAGCACAAAGATATCTAAATATTTGCGCTATGTCCATGCAATGAAATATATTTGTGAAAGCTTTGAAGTTTCCTATAATATCTCAACTTACAGTCAACTGTCACAATTCATATGATATTGTCAAAACTTGACCACACAAAGTTTATCCAAAGCTCAACGAATCAAACCATTTGTTTCTCTCTCTCTCTTTTTACATTTATTTTAGTATTGTTTACACCCATTCTTGCTTCGTAGAACACCACAGGCGGTGGGTACTGATGATATGTGGAATGAGATGATAATTTGGCAAAGAAATGTTCTAGACCTAAGTTTAGAGTACCACCCCGGTATTTGCCAGTTATGAGGACTGAGAGAAACCAGGAAGAAACCCCAGTCAGGGAGTAGTCTTGGCAGAATTTGAATTGCACCTCCAATTCATGAGTTGATGTCTTAACAACCTCCACTACCCATGTTGGTGAGCCATTTATTTAAAAACAAAAGTTACACAATTGGTGAGAGCAACAAAAAGATTCGACAATAAACTGAGTCCAGTCTAATTATTATATTCAGTTCAAATGAAATGTGTTTGTTCATCATTCTTTGAAATGTTTATTAATCGGGCCTGCCTCTCGCTCAGCCTTGTTGTCTCATGCTATGATAATTTTGAAGCTAAAGCTAAGCAGAATGTGTTTAGAACTACTTGTGCTATCATGGCTCCAAACTGAGATATAGTTGAACTGCTAAGCATCTTCTGTTAAGAGCCAGGAAATTTTACTTGTCAAATTCCTGAATGTATTAGAATTTTCTTATGGTCTGATCCTATCTTTATTTCTTTATTTTCCCGGAGCAGCTACAGAATCCTTAGGACTCCATGGAGCACAGGCTGGGAATCTCTGCATTATGCCCATAACATAGTAGAGGTTGTCAGAACTTAGGATATTAATATAAAGATCCTCTTTCCATCCCTGTTTCTTTGCTTTCATCATTATCTCTATCAATAAATCCTTCCTTTGCTTTATTCACTTTCCTCCACCACTTTTCTCTTACTTTCCCTACATAGTTGCCAAATTGTTCCAAAACTTCTTAATGCCAAAATTTCCCCCTTGTTCCATCTTCCTCTCTCCATATTTTGGTTTCTGGAAATCTGCCATGCCATGAAAATCTTATCTAATTTCACATAATGGACATCTTATTTTGTCACTTTTAGCTCACTTAACCCATTATACCTGCTCTGCTTCATGCAAATCCTTCCCTTCTCCTTCTATTGCAAATATCCATGTATTTTACCTGGTCTCCATCGTTTCTTAAATTTCTACTATTACAAAGCACTATTCACATTTCCTGCCTTTCTATATCGTCAACCCTTAATTTCACTTTATTCCATAATCCTTGCATATTAATTATCTGCCAATTATCCTGTTTCTTGGACTACTTTCTTTATTTGAGATAATCAACTTCTTTCCCATTTTTCTTTCTCTTGCATCTGTAAACAACCTCTAACAATATTTCCTTCTTCCCTTGATTCAATTTTGGGCAACATTTCAATGCATGTCTTACTATAGGCACACTTCCTACCAACTTCCCAATTCAGCTGAGACTACTCCCTGTCGATAAGAATGAGGTAAAATAGGTTATGGACTGCAAACACCCATACAAATAGGTTTCCAACACCATACTATGCATTAGAGTACCAGTGCATTCCTGTTTGTAACACTACATCCTCCATCAAGTACAACATTTTCAGAAAAATTTTAAGTCATGCACATCCCTTATTAGATGCATATCATTCCTATTACAATGACTTTCTCTGCAGTAACTTATTAACTCATTTCCCATTGTTAGCACTTAGGTATGTTGGAAACTTGTTTTACTGTGGCAAAACATTAACCCTGTCAAGTTAGGAAAACCATTTTAAGCTGCATTAGGTTACGGAATAAATGGAAAATGCTAATCAGCTTAATTCTACAAAAGGAATGGACTACTCAAAGTTATGGTAAAAACAATAATGTACACAAAGCTATCTCAGCTGGTTGTCCTGACCACCTCAGAACGTAACATAAGGTTGTAAATAAATAATAGTGCAGAAATTTTGCTTGCAGTAATGGTTCTTAGTCAATTTGAGATAAGAAACAGACAGAATACAAAGCTCAAGTTACAGAGTTATGTGCACTGAAAGTAATTAGAGACTGGGATCAATAAATCAAAATCAAAATGTGTAAAAAGTCAGAATTACAAACAAAGTTACACTAATTAGAGACTTAGTTAAACTTGTTTTAACTCTGAATAAGCATGTCTAAATTTTCCCATTACCAAAATTGCTGAAAGTGTGGGCCTAACATATGACTTCATGCCACTGCAATGGATAAAGGCTAAACATACAGAAATATTCCCATAGCTGTAGGTACTGCAGCTGAACGGTTAGGTGTATCAGCTATGAACTATATTACGCATGATAAATCAAGTTTGAACCTGGAATGGATAAACTTTTTTTTCATTTCTTTTCTCATAATGGGAACAATGTTATGCTCATCCCTTAAACAGGCAAAGTACTAGACTGACCAAGAGTCGCTGAGAATGTGGTAGCATCCCATATACCTAGTACTGATTAGACTAGATTTTTATTAACCATAAATATACAGTATATATAGATGGCTTCGTCATTAAATTACAGAGTGACTATTAATAACTAAATATATACAGAAAAGCTACATAAATATATTAGGACTGTAATTATCTTAATATAACAGTAACAAGTGTGCTGCATGTTTGATTCTGGAAAATTATTAAAGTTGTAACCTTTGTGCTTTAATAACAGTTTTTGCACTTTAGATTTGAAGATTTTACTTGGCATTACTTTCAAAGATCTGGTACCTTATTGTACAGAATTATTCCTTTATGGGATACACTATTAAGTGTTCTAATGAGTTTGTGACACTGCCATCAATAGGCAACCTTGATACGGTATGGTTCTTTCTTATTCAAGTCATAGGTAATTGTTGTATTCTCCAATGCAGTAACATTGCTCATATCTCATTTCCTATTTGCCTTCAGCACACAATACTAGAAATGAAATCAGCCACACACTTGGGGAACTTAGAGCAAAATTACACTTTTTCTGAACTTGCTGATATGCACCTTGTGTGCAGCGAAGATCATGCTTCAATAACTGCACAGATTTACAGCAAAAGGTACTGCAACAGACTCCTTTTGAGCCTGTAGAGCGGCGTTTGTGAAAAAATGGTTCTGTAGTGCCAAATAAAGCAGACAAGATGTACTCATTACACTGTGGTGTTTGAACAACATGTACTGCATACACTGGAAGAGGAACTGCCAACCAGCACCCATGCTAGTGTGTGGCAAGTCTTGGACAAGGAGCAGTTCAATTTTCATCTGCAAGCTTTCACTCTGAAGGATTTTAACTCATGCCTGCAGTTTTGTGAATGGCCTTAAGACAGCCACCGTAATTTTTTTCATTGGTGTTGTTCACTGATGAGGCCACAGTTACCAGAGATGGGCCATTCCTAAAATTCCAACAAGTCACATATAAGCATATGAAAATCCCCATGATACTGTGTAGAAGAGCCAAAAATAGCAGTTTATAGTGAACATATGGCCAGGCAAACATTTCTGGAGTATGTAATGGCAACCCTTTTAGAAGAAGTGCTACTTAATGTTCAGACTCAACTGCATTTTCAACATGAAGCTCCTGTGCATTATGGTATAAATGTACAGGAGAATATAGATTGTCTTCTACAATTGCTGGATTGGAAGAGGCAGTCCTATGGTGCCCTGGCCACCTCGTTCTTCAGATCTCAATCTCAAGGATTTCTTTTTCTGGAGTCATCTTCAGACTATGATTGATTCTGAAGAGGCACTGGTTGCCCACATTATTGCAGCCAACGGTGAGACTCAAATTATAAACTAACTTATCCTATGTACAAATTTTCTTGCCAGCTATACTACTCTTTTTGCCTGGCACCCTGGCCTTCTGGCTCATCTAACCATCCCTTGCTGCCTTTTATCCCTATTGCCCATCCACTTCCTCCTCCGTTTGCCCTACTGTCTTTCTTATCTCTCTTACTTTTCTAATCCATTTCTCTTTTATTTTCTTTAGAAACTCCCCCATACTCTTATTTTTCTTCTCTTTTTTTCTTGTTAACATTTTAATAGCTACTATTTTTCCATCAATTTTTCCCCATTTATCCATCCATACTTCTCTTCCCCATTCTGCCAATTCTTTGCATTTTATCATATAATGCTTGTGCTTTCACTACCTCCGCAAAATTCACAAATTCTGTTTTTTCTACCTCTTAGCCCTCTCAGATACAATGATCCTGTTCTCATCCATGCAAACGCTTCTTTTTCTGCCCTATTGCAATAGTCCACATACCCTTCTCTTCCCCATTTCCTTTTTACTAATTTATAAAACCCTAGTGACTTTTTATTCTCTAAGCTTCCCCAAATCTCTTGTCTTTCTATGTCCTCCACTCTGTTTCTTACTGTTATCCAGAAGCCATTGCTATTTCTTTCTCCTGCTCTCCAAATGTCCCCCATTCCTATCTTCTCCATAATTTTTTCTACCCCTGTCCACCAGCTATTTTTATTACTTTTTTGTTGTTCCATGCAAATCTTTAAAATTTCCCCTTCATCTTTTCTCATGCATCTAAACCAAAATTTCAATATCCTTTCTAGTATCACTCTCTTTCTTCTTGTTCTTCCTAATGCTACTTCCTCTAGTGCTGATCTTGGTAACCCCAATAGCTCTCTACAGAACGTTCTATAGCTCTGGTCTATTTTTCTGTTTAATTCGGATCCCCCCAAATTTCTACTGCATATAACATTCTTGCTTCTACCAATGCTTCATACATTCTTTCTATCCATTTAGTTGGCATTTCTAATTTGTATTTGCACATCCTTACTCCTAATCATTGCTGCCTTTCCTTTAGCCATAACCTTCCTACTATGTGCTCTCCATTCACCATTACTGCTCATTCATACCCCAAATAATCAAACTCCTTGACAACTTCTAACTTTAAACCTCCCATCTGCCATTTTTCTAGTCTGTGAGACTCATAATGCACCAGGAATACTCAACAGGATTCAGGAATAATTTCTGAGCAGATGGTCTATGCACTGATGTTAGAGGTTGCCATTTTAAGCACTTTAATTGACACCAAGGCATTTTCATTTATTTGCTCATCTTTATTCTTATTATACATTTGTATTGTAGCGTTAAAACCGACACAACTTATTTTGTAATAATTCAGTCGCACTTAGATCTTAAGTACTTATAAATTTACTTTTTTGTTAGTTATTTGTGTAAGGCTGTACCAGTTCATTTAACATTATTGCACACATTTAGTTTTCAGTGTATATACTATTTGGGTCATGAAAGTGTAAATGTCAACTAAAAAAATTTGAAATTAAAAACTTGAGCATCAATTAAGCTGAAAATTATACCTATACAACACAATTGTTTCCTGTAAATCAACACTAAACTGAGCATGTACTTATAAAGAAAGAGGGGGTGGGTGGCCATTGAGATTTGAACCTGAAATTCAAATGTCTGTTTACCTACGCCTTTCTGGTAATTCATCCATTGCATTAAGATGCATACTCCAACTTCCCCCATTTTTTTTTTCATCATACCTTACAGTTTAAGTAGAAGTGATCAGTGGCATGCAAACTCCCAAACAATTTTAAGGCATAACTCAGTAATTTATTTTGGTAAAACCATAGGTTTCCTATCTCAAATTGACTGTCTATAAACAGTCCATTACCACCAAAATTGTGTGGTGTCATTAATTTACACTCAGTATATACATGGACAGTAGAACCCCACTTAACTGAGCTAAAGGGGGCAGAGCTGTTTCAGATAATTGATGGTAACAATTCTAACCAGCAAAAGGAAGAAAACTGTATTCCAAATGCGTGTAATAATGTTTAATAAAAATTACTACTGTATACAGTATTAAAATATGGTTAGAGTATTTACAAAGATTATTTCACAAAATCACTAAATTTTTTCACCAAGCTTTTTTCTCAGAATGCTTGCGAGCAGCTATATCATGCCAGCATTTATAAGTATTATATCTGTTAGTGTTTATTCACTGTTTTATTCCACAAAACACAAGTCAACCTAAAAACAAAAAGTTTTATTACTGATAGTTACATAATTCAATAGTTTTCATCAAGATTTAAATACAAATTGTAATCTTTCTTACCTCTAAAGTTTTGAATCCCTATATTTCTAATGGTTTTGAATTTGTGTTCAATGCTCATTACAATATGCTTTCTTTTCAGACATTTTAAGCATAATTAAACCACACTGACCAACACCGGCAGTAAAATAAGATTGAATGTATGTGCAAGCAGTACACCTGTTTTAACTACAATATTACTTTGAATGTGGGGGTAGCAGGTGAGAATTAATTGCAACATTGCCAGTGTGAATTTGAGCTTCTCATTTTGTCGTTTTGGTTAAGTGGGGTTTTACTGAATGTATATATTAGAAATTGTAAAATTTGTTAGATAACACCTAGTATACTATGGGAGTAACAGTGAAAAGCATAATTATGATCATCATACAAGGAATAGGCATCAACTAAGCATAATTACCTACTGATAATACTTCATTTTCAATAAAAGCCTAAGATATTCTGGGATTAAATTACATGACAAGGTACCTGATAATGTTAAAGTTACCATCTCAGAATCTATATTTAAATGCAAAGTGAGACATTTATTATTGCAACACAGTTTTTATTCAGCTGAACAATTTGTACAGACATTTCAATAATTAAGATCTTACATTGCATGTGTAATTCAACTGTACACTGCAATTGTATGTACATGTTTACTATTTGTTCTTATATTTCTTATTAATTTTTGACGATACCACGAACTCTTGTATAAGGTTGATAAATCCCATCTAACCTAATCTTCCATTATGAGAACAACACTGCCAAAGCAATTCTACTTTGAATGGTTTCTTTGATTCCATAAATACGGCCTAGATTATGGAATACTACAGGAGATACTATGGAAGGTGGAAGGTATTAAACATAACCTGCTTTCAAGGAGTAATAATTTGTGATGAAGTACAAAAAAGTCTTAATACCATTTTGCTGCCTGAAGATCCATATGATGATATTACAATTCATCATTGCCCATATCTCTCCTCACATTTTAAAAATGTCAATTAGAAGATATTGCTTTGTCTTAGAGGATGCCTGTAACAAATTCCTCTAAGTCTTTTCTACTCTTGCTTCCTCACAAGAAATGTTAAAATTGCAACATAATTTCTGCATGCTGTACATAGGTATGTTATTGGCAAAGATGTGCACATATTGGTTTGGCACCTTGCCTTTGCAGCATGTAGAGATGGCGATTGACTGTGCAAAACTTTAGAAGATGCTACTTAGACTGCACAATCCTGCAACTTCTTGTAGAAATCATTAATACCTTCGAAAATATAAACAGTACAACAAAATTGAGTGTCAAATTTTGTCCTTCTATCTCCTGCTAAAATACATTTAGATATAAAAATGAAACTACTAATAAAGTTTACTCAAAATGAAAAGGGTTTGTGTACTTTCCTTATTATGAGCATACTTAAAGTTCTCAGCCTGAACTAAGAAATGTCATGAAGATGGACAAATTACTACGATGGATAAGTACTATCCTTTAAATGGTGCACTGTAAAGACATAATGTGTATTGTCACCTGTTAGTGATGACTGTGTAAACAGGTAGCTGATGTATCTCTGGCCATTGGCATGAACCATTTTACAAGGGTGCTAATGACTTAGCAGTTGAGTACCCTTAAACAAAACAAACAGGCAGCTAATGTGAGCTCATGCTCGCAATACACGTTCTGCAAAATAAATAGGTGAGCAAAGCTAGTAAGAGTATGTTTGACCCCACTTTCATTAAGTGTCTTATCAATTGCTTCACTGTGTGTGATTTCACAACATTTTGGATAGTGACAAAGTACTTCATTTTGTAGGGTTTAACTCTAACAGAAATACAAAAGGTGTTAGATCAGACTAAAGGATTCTCTTCTCTGCATTTTGGATAGTTAAAAGGTGGGCTGCTGAGTTTAAACATGGTTTTACATCTATTTAAGAAGATGAAACTCAGGGTGTTTGAAAACTGCAACTGATGAGACAGGGGCAAGAATTCACAATGCCATACTCAATGATCGCCGAATGAAGTTATACCAACTGGCTGACATTGCAAAAACCTTGATGTGCCATATCCACTCTATTTTACATGAAGTTCTGGGTATAAGAAACCTTTCCAGTATGCCATGATTGTTAACAGAAGACCAAAAATGCATTAGAATGAACATTTCTTGAGAGTATTTAGATTTTAACTTAAAATTAAGATGGTAGACTTTGAGACAGTGATGGGCACTAATCATTTAGATCAAGGGTGGTGAAAACGACTTCCTTCCGCGAGTCACCAAATATGCAACATGCATGGCGTCACTCAGCAGCATGTGAAAATCAAACGGACGGTTGCAGAGAGGGAACGTGCACCTGCGAGTCAAAATAACTCGCGAGCCACGTTTTCGCCACCTCTGATTTAGATTAATTACCGAGTTAATTTTGTAATGCTTACATCCTTCAAGAACTAATGATGATTAGAGCATTGTGATTTCTCATGATAATGCACCTTCAAACATGACTGAGTTTGTTACTGCAAAACTACATGACCTTCTACATCTACCATATTTGCTGGATTTGGCTCCCTGGGATTACCTTTTGTTCCAAATGTGAAAAAATGGCTGGGTGGAGTCACATCAAAGATGAAACCGAGACAAACTTATTTTGCACAGTTGGACAAATCTTATCCATTGAAAGATTTCAATTATAACAACTGTGGAGATTTGACAATGATATTACTAGAAATTGTTAAAGATATTACATTGGTAAGCATATAATAGTATTCAAATTATACCTCAACCTTTTATTTTTCCTTCATTGTAAAATTTGCAATATAATACTTTATAGAAATGCTTCTCTTGACACTAAGGAGGAAGTTTGCTAATTATAGTGAGACTTCAAGAGTTTCAAAATCCATAGAAGCTGAGCTATGAAAAGTCTTTCACAACAATTTCGACTCATAAACAACAGCATCCATCAATTTGGAAGTCAATTACATTTTTAATTTCTTTGATAAATTAATGATTGACAATCGTACACTTATACCTCAAACTGTATATTACTTTCTCTATTACGTATAGTAAGTAGGGGAAGTATTGCATTCCACTCAAAAATTTGATACCAAGATTTCACCGGAAATATATGTTTTGAGGCCTCCTGAATCCAAAAAAGCATTTTTGGAAACATGTCCATGTCTGTCTGTGAACAGCATAACTCAGAAACGAAGTCGGATAAACACCAAACTTGGTACTTAGGTTCAGTATCTTCCAGAGATGCGACACAAAGGTTTTCAAGAAAATCCCCCAACCCAGATTACCCTTTACATGGAACATTTTTCGAAAATTGTAATATTCTCAAAAATGGCTCTAACGATTTTGATTAAAATATCATATGTTTAAGATATTTTCATGACAAATGAAATGTATATCTCGAAATTTCTGGGAATATCTCCAAAAGTATTCTTCATTGTGAACGACTTTTGCATAACTGGTAAACCATAAGAGATAGACAAAATTTTACTATACAAAAAATGTAGATCGCATTAAAATACACAATTTATGTCATATGCATTTTTTTTTGTTGAGTGAACCGTTTGAGATATTGCTTGTTATTCCCTTAAATTTTCCAATACTTTTTTCCCAAATGGGAATTTGTTATTCATTTTTTCTTTTTTGTCCTGGTAATGCAAAGAGAATGGAATACTCCACATAGCAACCAGCTCTTAAAATATTTGACCATCGCTTAATGCCTACCAATTCCCCTTGCATCTACAAGAAAATTAGCAATAAGATTAACATCTCGATATCTTGATTAACATGAAGCATATGGAGAATAAGTGTTCATAAAAATAGTTTGTACAAGAATAGAGAAAGTCATGCGAGTGTAACACATCAGATTTTCTTATAATTGGTAAGCCACAAGTGAGAGAAAAAAGTCTTCCTACACAGTGTTAGTATGTTGCTATTTACATCATTCATAAAGAATAATCATGCATATGCAACCCATCTCAAAACACTGATGCACAAAATGTTCTGCGTCAGTAAACAGAAGAATTGAAGACTGTTTTTGCAAAATTTGCTAACTGAAAAAACTAAATTTTTACTAAATAGAAACAAGCTTTTTATAGGTGAAAATTATGCTTTACATCTTATCAGTTACAGTATAAGAAGGCTAATAACAGGTTATTCTGTAATTAACTTTAACTTAGTGGTACCTTTTCTGCAAATTGTTTTTTCTTGAATAGTTTTTCCAAAACTTGCAATCTACAATTTAGTATAATTACAGACTTTATATTGGGAAGCCAGAGGGAAAATGATGCAGATCAATTAATCCCCAGTGCCATTGGTGAACAACAACAACAATTTAGTATAACCCTTAATATTACTATAAACTTGAGAACAGTACCGCTAATAAATACAATAATACAAAATTATAAATGTATAATTTTTTTTTTATTATTTTTGGACAAATTATGTAAATCAGAAACTAAGTTTATGAGAAAAATTTAATAACATTTTAAAAATCAACTTCAAAAAGATAACACATGAATTTTCCGTAATTTCCCTATCATTCCATCTCCTCATCTTTCAGGTTTCGTGGCATGTGGCGTGGAGACTTGCTCAAAGAAAATACAGAGCAGTCCCTCAGCGCTCTGGACGGGAATTGCACGGCAGTCTTGTGCGACACGTCTAAATGAATTCAAGGCCACGGGCTCTTCCACTTATCGGACATGTGGCAGCGGGCTTCAGTCAGCTGTTGTTGCTTCTGGTGTATAGATGTGAGATGCATGTGTATTTGTGTGCGATTGAATTATTGGATTACTACAACCCAGAAATGGTACTCAAATTTTCGCTTGAACAAAGACTTTTTATGTATGACACATATGCAAAAACTGACTCATGTAGACAAGTGTGTAGGCAATTTCACGATAAATTTCCTGGTGTTCCAGTTCCGAGTAGAGAAACAGTTAGATATCTAGTGAATAAAGTGAAGAGAACGGGATCATTTAATGTTGTAAGTTGTAAAAAGAAACAAAGGGTTCTAACGGAAGAAAAACTTGATGAAATTGGCGAAGCATTTGAATGGTCTCCGAATAAATCTTTACGACACGTAGCACAAGTCAGTGTTTCAAAAACCTCAGTACAACTCTCAAAAATAGAGTCTATAGGAATAATCCTCGCACCATGGACAACCTTAAAAAGTATATAAGAACAGAAATTAGGGAAATTACGCAACAATAACTTATGCGTGTGAATGGTAATTTCATCAGAAGGTGCCAAGAATCTTTATTTGCCGAAGGACACCACTTTAACAGCAACTGTGAAAAAGGTTAGTACTGATAAAATAAGAAAAATTATGTTTGTTCAATAGGTAATCAATATATTGTAATAATCATCATAAAATCAGTAATAATATGGTATCAGTATCAGTAATGAGAATAATAAACAGATACACTGAATATAGCGCGCGAAACATGCATCACAACTACCAGCCAGATGGCTGAGGGACCGCTCTGTAGTATTCCTGTGGACACTAGAAGGCTGCTTGGTTAACAAGATGTTCATTGCACTCTCTGGTCAGCTCCATTAGTGGAACGGGACTTTGAGCCTGGAAGTGTTAGAGACTTCCATGCATCTGTGACCTGTAGCCTCCTGTGGTTCCTTCACTACCTCGTGGGGAGGTCATAACTCCAATCGATTTTTCATAGATCGCAATGCACAAGGTGTCCCCCCTCCATTGTATACTCTATATTAGTAACCCACTCTCAGTCACTGCTGTAATAATTATTTACTTAACTGCATAGGAAACTTTTTTCTGCTTTGGCCAGAATATCAAAAGGAGTCCTGGAGGGGAGAGACACTTTCATGCAGTTAGGTAAAACATTTTGTTGCATACTATGTTTATATATTGGTTAACTATTGCACTATGTATTATATTAGACATGGAAGCAGTCATATGTTTTATATGCTCATTGCAGGGCCACTGTTCTCATATTCATATTTGGTGTTACGGAAAGTAACCAAACAGAAAAGTTCAATTTGACGTATAATTTGTAGATGGAAAAACATGAAATTCTAGATAGTATGAAACAAAACCATAAGACTGGCACAGTACATTAAATCATCCACATTTCTGAGTCCTCAACCATAGATGACACTTTGCTTTTTTTACTTTCTTTGTTTTCTTGAAAAATGGTTTCATAGAATGTTTTAGCACTCTGGAATCTGTTGTCCTCCATGGTCATGGGGTACCATGCTAGCCTCTGATTCCAGAGGTCATGGGTCAAATCCCACGGAGAGTGATGGATTTTTTTCGGACGTAAAAATCCTCAGCATGGCTTTCTTTGGAAGGGAAGTAAAGCCTGTAGTCCAACTTCGTAGATTTAAGGCACGTAAAAGAACCTCAAGCCTGATAGAGACCTCTGAGCAAAATTTCCAGTCTTTCACACAATATAGAATGGAATGCTAAGGACCGTAGTAGCTAAAAAGCGTTCATAAATAAAAATAAAAAACTCTCTGGAATCTCAAAATAAGACATCGGTTTCTTAATATTTTCACTCTTCTTTTTGCTGACATGGTTTTGATGTTTCAGTAGAATAGCATCATCCATAACCCTGAGAACTTCCATGTCCACAGTTCAGTAAAGGTATATTTTACTGAATGGAGGAAAACAGTCATGTTGCTGCAGAACAAGTTAAAGTTTATTGTTGCAAGTGCTTCTTACCAATTCTTTGTTGAATTGCAAAATAATTTCAGTATAGAAATGAAATAAATTAAAATGCAATATGCCAATTCTGCTAAAACTCTCATTTGGCAGTAAGCAAGTTTTGAAAAGATGATCTCATTTTGACACATTACTGTGAAGGCAATAATCAGATTTTGCTAAACACCTTTATCATCATACAGAGATTGTCTGATGTTTACGAATACATTAAAATCTCAATTTTGCAAAAACGTTCCTTTTGTAAGAATAGTTTATAGAGGATGTAGATAAATCATGAGATTCCAACATATGGGGTTTATCCTTTTGTGACATTATTTCCAAGAACAAAAAATTCCAAGTAACTACAGCCTGTTATTCACTTCTGCATTTTCTCCAATTCTATGTAGCTGTTGCTTTGTTTCTCAGCTCTGGAGTAATAATGTGATGCCCAAAATAATTATTTCAGAGGTATTACACATAAATATATTTGCGTACGATCACTAATTGCAGAGCTGTTTAAGAATTTGGATGGGTCTTATAGGTGTGAACCAACCTTACTAAGGCACCTACCCAAATGTGGCATTACCAAACCCACCATCCAATGCAGACTTTAAAGACAATATGTGTTAAAACTAAGGCAATACTTCCATACTTATGTTCTAGTTAATATGGTAAAAAATAGTAATATAGGGAAGGAAAATGCATATTATAGTGAAATTAAGAGATGTGAGTACTTAAGAAAGCTCTAGTCGGTCTATCCACCCATTTTAAGATACTTTCTCAAATAGTAAAGCCATTAACAAATTATTACATGTTGTTAATACTGCGCATGTGCAGAAGAAACTGCCAATAAGTGTAACCCACAAGAATAGCGATGTTTGTGGTGGCAAATTCCCAGTTATTGATATCATATCCATTACTTAGAATCCAGTTCATATACACACCCTAACCTTGGCTAAATCTCAAAATCACAGCTCCCAGTGGTTTCACTGCAGCCCGAGAGCTTATGCTTGCCTCATACTATATATTATTTCTGTATCACAGTATTCCTTCTTCAAAAGTTGGTGATAAATGATGAATGAACTCCCATGAATTGCCATAGCTTCAAATTGCCCCATGTTGGCCAAACCACAAACTAATCAGCAAAGGTAAGCATGCAAGTTACAGAAAATAACGGAATTTTGCATTCCTAATAAGAGGATGTGTTGACTGAATACAACCTGTTTCACCATGACCTGCACGAATGCTACATTACATGCTTGTGAAAGAATTACAAATGTGTAAATTTAAGATGCAAGTTTCAACAGTGATACTTGTGTCTCTCTTGCATGTACTTGCCTTTGGCTGCTTCTGTCAATGCTGCCTATTTGAATGGGTGGGGAGCTTCACTGCTGCTTCTTCCTCCTCAAGTAACCTAAACCCTACAGGTCAACTTACATAAGCAATTACCCACATTGATTTTATCAATGACACTAACGTGCAGGAAGAAAGATGTCATCCTCCGTGGTGTGGTGGTTACCATGCTAACCTCTAGTTCCCAAGGTCGCGGGTTCAAACCCAGCAGATGGCAATGGATTTTTTTGGAGCGTAAAAATCCTTAGCATGGCTTCCTTTGGAAGGGAAGCAAAGCCGGTGGTCCAGTGTCATAGATTTATGGCACAGTAAAAGAACCTCAAGCCTGATAAAGAGGCCTCTGAGCAAAATTACCGGTCTTTCACGCTTACTATAGAATGGGACACTAAGGACCACAGCAGTTAAAGAGCATCCATAAATAAAACTCAATTCAATTCATGAAGAAAAGTCTGATGTGTTACACTAACATGACTCTTGTACAAACTATTTTTACAAACGCTTATTCTCAATATGCTTCATGTTAATCGAGATGTTAATCTTACTGCTAATTTTCTTGTAGATGCTAGGGGAATATGGTAGTATTTAAGCGATAGTCAAATCTTTTAAGAGCTGGTTGCTATGTGGCGCATTCCATTCTCTTTGTATGCCCATGACATAAAAAAATGAGTAACAAATTCCCATTTGAGAAAAAGTATTGGAAAATTTAAGGGAATAACAAGCAATATCTCAAAAATGGTTTACTCAACAAAAAAAATGTATATGACAAACTGTGTATTTTAACACGATCTACATTTTTTGTGTAGTTATCAAATTTTTGGGTGGAATACAATACTTCCCCTACTTACTATACATAGTTGAGAAAGTAAAAATGGTTGCAAAAGTAATCTTAATTGAATACTAAGATCATTCTCTCATTGCTGGCCATCAGTTATGCTGATGCATGTACAGTACGCTGCTATAATAATTGAAGTTGCTACGAAGGTTCGGATCCTGCTCTGAAAGTGTAATCTGCAATAATGAAATATGAATGTATTCAAAGTGTTACACCTAGATACAGTTGATATGAGCAGGAAAGGAGACAAGAAAACAACATCCCTATGCTTTCCCACTTTCATCTTCCTCCCAAACAATAATCTCTTACAAGCTAGTTTCTGTAGTGCAACAATGCCTTATATCTCACTGTGCTGTAGTGAATCACCTGAATGACAGCGCTGCTACTGAGATTTTTAATTCTTTTGAAGTATTTGATTGCTTGGCATATTTTAGTGTATACCTGATCATGTTCATTCTAAACCAAATTTCTATAAACTGCACTTTCAATCCTTTTCATGCCAGCTGAGCTCTTTAAAATTCAAGCATAAATCATCCCTTATTTTTATTGGTATGTTTTAGGTGACTAATGTAACTCATTAAGATGTGGCTGTAAATAATAAGTATTATACAGATTAAGGACTCATGTGAAGACACACTTGGCAAAATACTCCTGTGTAGCCTTAATTTGAATGTACACAATAATTACTGGATAGGAATGTACTTACAACATCTGAAAAGCTGCCACTACCTGTTATCTACTGTTAATGGATGTCTGCAAGGTAGGGATAGTCATCAAAGTGAACATTATTGTAATGCAGTTATCAAAGTGAATAGTATTGCAATGCAGGTACCAAAGTGCCACCTGCCTCTTATTAATGCATTGTGGAAAGATTTTTCAAACACTACAATAAATCCTGTTCTAAAAATCGGTACGGCTTGATATACTAACACTGGACTGTCTCCGGAACTGACAGTATTTGCTACATAGTGTATCTATTTAGTTTTACGGCCCATTAAATGTTACTCAAGGTAATGCAAACCCGCTACCCCATACGATTCGTGAGTTAGGAAAACCAATTCCACAATGCCTGGTGCGAGATATTGATCCACGGAATACTATGCGCCGAGCTATTTCACTGATGTTTTATTAGTACATTCCAGAGTAGCTTCTGCATATTTCTATTTTCCACCAACCTGTATGTATGCAAGGACACAAAATGCAGCTTTGTTTTCCACACTCGACGAGTATTTTTCCACTATGTTATTGCCACAACACGAACAATAACTGTTCTTTCGACAAATTCGTTTTCCAAAATGTTATAATTTCCGCTTTGCTCAACACTTGAATAACTGACTTGGCACCAACTATTACAAACAAGCTTCCATTTTTAGTTAGAAAAATGATTCAGCTTTCCCCACTCCCAATCAACCAGTTCCTTACAGTTCGATTGCGTTACCGTTGTTCCATTCCTATATTCCTTTATGATTCTCGGTACTTCGCAACCACCACTGCTTAGGAACCCATGGCCGTCACAAACGACCCCTCGTCAGTAACTAAATTTAACCACGCCTACATGTGCATCTTGTCCAATCAGAAGAAGGCATTTTGTTAAACTCTACCGCACCCAGGCTGAAAGTCGATAGAACAAAGCAATTATGCTCTTAATTCTATAGTTAAACTATATGAACTTATTTATACTCTTACATTTTATTAAAAATTTAAAATTTTAAACAAATTTGGGCTCTAATGAAGTCCTAAAAGTAATTTTCTGTAGTAGCCATTTCCGAACTGTTACGGAAATTTCCGAAAGTTTATTGTCATGATTTGACAACTAATATCACGTGACTAGATCCTACGATGTTATTGGGTTTACGTCAGCATCTGTTTTGTGTTTTCCGTGTTTATGACGCAGTTACAGTGATGTAGCGAAGGTGTAGGAGAAAGGGACATGTATCTGGTTGAGTGAAGTAGTTTTTTCTGTAAATAATTTGTCCACTGTGTATAAGAAGCTGGAGTTTCTCTAGTATTGCTGTGCCTGTTCAAGAGACAATATTTGGCAGTTGTAAATCTCTTTCTTAATAAGCGATAAGTTGAAAGAGAGTTTTGAGTTGGCTGTTTGGACTCCGGACAGGACAAAGACGCCATTTTGTTCTCGATTCCTAAAGGGATGTGTTTATCATAGCCATTCACAGCTGTTGTGATTTGACGTATCGATTCAACAGCACTTGAAACTATAAACTGTTAATGCGTTGTGGTGCTAAGACTTGTGATACGTCCTACGTTAACAAAATAGTAGTTATCGCTTCGTATCAGCTGTATCAAGGTCGAGCTTAGTGTATAAAAGCGCAGGCCATTTGAGCTCAAATTGTATGTGAAATTGGAATATCGGTGTTCCGAGTTGTTTGATTGTCCGAAGTCTCAATGACGTATAGATCAAAAATGGTTGAAAAGAACAATGAAAGATACTCTAGCCCAGGTACACATGGTCACAACAATCGCCAAAAGAACCATGTTAGGCCTAGGATAGCCAAGAGTTCTACTTACTTTCACAGCATCGTCACACCATTCAGAGGCAAACATCGAAAAGAAGAAACTCGGCGAGAGGAAGTGAGTGATCAAGAGAATCAGGGAAGACTGTCAGAATCTGCATTTAAATTGTCTAATTCCACAAGGCAGGGCTCCCCCAATCTGAAACCCAGAGCTAGTCCGTCCAAGGAAGGGAGCCCAAGAACTTCCCCAACGCTTGGAGTTTTTTATGCTGGTGCCAAGTTCAGTGAGCCACCATCGCCAACTGCACTGCCCAAGCCACCGACTCATTGGACATCATCTTGCATGTACATGCCATCCACTAGCACATTTCCTCTACTGCCATCAGAGAGGCCAGACAAGTGCAGGGAAATATCTAACCAACTCAAAATGCTGTTGAATGTGTCTGCCTGATTGCTGACACAGTTTACTCGGTGGACAACAAAAAAAAAAGAAAAAGTATTAAGTTCAAAAATGTACACATGTATTTTAGAATATGTATAATGGGAAGCTAAACTGAATGTTTTGTAGTTTCCTTTTTATGTGGGAAGGTTTTATTTACAGCACAATATGTGAGCAGGACAATGTAGCAGTAGTATAATTGAATTTCAAAGTATCCTTTCTTTTTTTTTAATTTTTTGTGATAAAAGGCTGCAGTAACTTAAAATTTAAATGTGTAATTTTTCTAAAAGTGTATTGGAATATAATTGGCAAATTTCACATGCATTCATTTATTCTTACCATAAAGATGAAAAGTAACACCATTGTTTTGCTCACAGTATGTAAAATGAATGTGATCTTTGTAGTTTTCTGCAGCAATAACTCAACAAGGATTGCAATTTAGTATATAGGGCAATTTTATCTTAAATTTAATTAGTTGTCAAGATTTAAAGTGTGGGTTTGTGTTCAAAATTTCATAATTCAAAATTGTAGTTACCGTACTATAAAACATTAGGCGATTCTCATTATCTTCTCTGTAAAGTAGCTAGATTATTCGAGAAGGAAGCAACACAAAGTAAGAAAGGAATGCACATTTTATGTGAAAAAAATCTATTTTACTGCCACAATAATGCTTAAAGAGAATTAGGACGAGTGAAAAATTATGTACAATTGATAAGGTCTTTCATTATGATGTGATTTTTCCATCTTTGAATAATTTAGCTGTGGTATACATATTTGTTATCAAGTTTCTATAGTCTATAAGTGTAGTATAAGTGAGTTTTAATTCAGACACAATGATTTATAAGTGGCACTTGCCAATACAAAACAAATCACTGGTAGATCTACTTACTGCTGTACTGTGAGTCAAGAATCAGTTAAATCTATGTTAGAAGATCCTCCAGGTACAGTAGATCTTAAAGCAGTCTCATTTCTAGCACATTTTCATATAAGTTAGTGTTTCAATTTTGTCCATATGACCTTGCGAGACTGAGCCAAGATTTGTATTAGTATCTAGTCAAGAGGTCATTAATTTTTTTACCATGTAAAGTGTAAATATTGTGTAGTATAAATATGCTATTTTTTAAATTGTCTGTGATGAAATGAAAGTTGCTTGTAAACTTCAACTGTATGGTAAAAGATATAAAAGATCTGAGGATCAAAGCTATTGAGCAACCTTTTTAAATGTAATGATAAAGAGGAGTCAATTGTTAGAGATACTCAGGTTTTACAGTTCCTTCCATGTGATAACAAGGTACAAATGCTTGTCGACTGCCTCTCATAAAGCAAAGATAAAATGTATATCATTCAGAATTCATTCCGTAAACTTATGTAATCAGATGGTAAATGTCCATGTTGTATTGAAAGAGAGATGTATCATTTTGTGTAATCATGCTTAAAAATCTCAACAGCATTTTGATTTGGTCGCAATATTGGACATGCTTGAGAGACAGGTGGAGGAGTATCAGTGAAAGTGGAAGACGGCTTCTGCAGTGAATCTGTGAAGTTTGGTGTGTAAGGTGTTCGATATGGTTTTGAAAAGGAATCCATGGATAAACTATATACTCAAAGGACAGCCACTGGACTGCAGCATTATTTTATTATAACATTCCATGATGTGTAACCCTCTTGCTGGGTTTGTTACATTGTATTCATTTTCAGTAATATGTCACCGAACTGCCTGCTACAGAAGTTTACAAGATGCTTTCAGCTACTAAAGGACCAAAATGAAACACTAACTTAGGCGCCTAATCTAGAAGTCTCCACTTTATTACCCGATGCAGTCCAGTACAAATCATCCCAGGAGGCTTCTTGTCTTTCATTGGGTATTGCCGACCCATCTCATCAGAAAATCGGTGAAGAAAGCCAACTAAGAACTGTGAATTTGAACAAATCCATTGGAGACTTGGAAGAGAAGAAATCAAGATCATTGTGTCTTCCACAGATAAAACATTGCTAAGTGCAATACTTTAGGCCTAGTAGAAATAATTGATATTGTTTGGTTGCTGTAAAAATTATGTATAACTTTTTGTCTCCTACAGATTTTATATGCCTTCGATCTCATGTGCATCCCTAATCACCCAGAATCCTTCATTTCATTACCATTTTATCTTCAATTCATTTGTCACATCTAAACCCTTGCCAAAGAAAGCGTATACATGATATGTACCTATTTCGTGTTCCTGTATCCTCACCTTTCTCGATGATCCTTTCCTGATTGTATTATCCTTTATCCTGTTAAATTTTCTCCTTTTCCCCATTCCTTCCTGGACCCTCTTTAGGGTCCTCCAAAAATATCAAAAAAGAGCAAAGTAGTCTGGACTGACTGACAAACAATCAAGAAAGGTAGGTACTTTAGTTAAGGTAGTTAACAAGGGTGTCTACTGGTCGTGAAACAAAATTTTTTCTGCAGTGATGATAGATTTTTATTTCACAATTGTTGCATGGAATTTTAGTGCTTGTTTAACTCCCATGTCAACAGTAGCACTGGATTTTGAGTGCAATTTTTTTTTTTCATGAGAATAATGATGAATTCAGTTAAAAATACAAAGTTTGTCCGTGGAAAATCAGTAGATGCCTTCAATCTGTATTGCATGAAATACCTGTGTTGGGGCGGGGGGGGTTATGTTTATAATCGTGTGATTCACATTGTGTTTCCTTCTTTTTATCTGGTGGTGTGCAGCGGTAATGGGTTAAGCAGACGAAGTTGGTGATTTTTATAAGCAAGTCTACAGTTATTCAAAATAGCCATGTTAAGTAGGGGTGTCAGAAAGGTGATTTGTTATTCTCCAGTGCCCTCAGAATAGCAGTTGAGTTGCATTTATATTGCATAAATATGCTGCTAGGTGCTTTCATGCAGTTTGTGCGAAGTACACAATTCGTAAATGAAAGGAAAGGTATTCCTGATGTGAATTCCCTCCCCCTCAATTTTTTTAAATATAACATCGGAGTATCTTGAGCTAACCTGTAGAAAGCCAACTGCAGACTGAGCTGCCAGAGGCAAAAGAAGTGTGTTTAAGTGGGATGACTTACATTTTGCTACTAGTTTACGTTGAACAAAAGTAGGTCAATAACAATATTTAAATTGCCTAGAAGTTCATTTGCAATGCAGAAGAAACCAAACTGACTTATCAAGGGGAAAGATAACTTGAGAATCCCATTTGTCAAAATAATCAATTGGCGCTTATTCTTAGATGAAAACATACGTATTTGATAATACTAACTTCAAAGATACGTACGGACGTAAACACCTAATTGGCGGAAATAAATATCAAACGCGTAAGATACGAAGCAAGAAGTAGTTTTTAAAAACTAAACATGTACTTAGGGCAGCAAACAGGCATATTGATCGGAGTGAACGTTTCTATGACTACTTGTAATAACGAATGTCTTTAGCATGCAACGCCATTTAATTTTCATACAAGAGCTGCATTACAGAGCGACAAACTTTGTTTTGTGCAAGTGTCGGATTTACTTTAAACGTTATGTTTGCTGATAAGTCATTTCAAGTTGTAGGGTTTAATTCGAGTTGGAAGACAGAGAGGTGAGCTACATAAATTCAGCTGCAAGCGATGTAAGAGTTTGCTAGAAGGGGAACTGTGAGAGGGGCCCCTTATAGTATTTTCTTGGAAACTTGTAATAATGTGATACGTTTGAGCAGTCATTTGGGGTGGGGGAGTTTAACCTATTACTTGTAGTGTGGAAAGTGCGAAAAGACCAAAGCTGATTGTATATAAATTAGAACCTGTTATTGAAACTTGCCGGAGTTATTGATTTCAGTGTTGATATGAAATAAGCCATTTTAGCGTAATATTAACTACACATTTGGGTTGCCAAGCATCATCGTAGGTTATGCTCTCGGAGGCACAAGCGTTAGATGTAGTACTTTTGCATTATGTACAATGAGATGGGTATCATTGAATGCCTAAGTAATTAGTTGTCGACGTCCACTAAAATTTAACATTTCCTACGATACCTTAACGAATTCTTCGGAGGTAGTCAGGCCAAACTTCCGTTTACGAACCCCACAAAAAAGTGAGTTAAATGGCCCTAAAACGCGATGAACTTTCCTTTATGTTGGATAACTTAGCTCTATGTATCATACATTCATTGTCTGAAATGACCTACCAGTTATACGTTAAATTTACATCAGGAAATATATTACTGCACCTCCAGTGTTATATCACAGGCATCCACCCATTCATTCAATTTTAAAGATTTAAGTATGCTGCTTTCAGCACTTGACCATTGAAACAGTGATAGTATTTTTCAATGTCGATTTGCTGAAGTAATAAAAACAGTTTCTGTTGTATAATACACAAATCCATCCTTGCCAGTTTTTCTTTTTTGTGAATGACAAATGTATACACCGTTATAATTCATGTTATAAGTATTTAAATTACATTTTCAGAATCATATATTAATGAAAATATAGTCTTGAGAATTGTGTTTTAATTTTACATTGCAACCTGAGCTGTTGCTAATTTAGTGAAACTTATCAACAATGTTTGATAGGGATACCATGAAATAAGGTGCCTACCTATACCTCCTATGAACTGGTAATGACGTGAAGATACTTGCCAACCACCTTAATCAAGTTATTTTTCATGGAGCTTCCCTTGCACTGAAAAGACCAATTTCAGGCAACTTAATGTGAGAACTTCAAACCTATATACACCATTCTTGCTTAGCCATTTTATTCATAACATGCAAATCCTGCCGTCATATTCACTAAAGTTAAAGGGAACATTCTGTTTTCCGGTGCATTTTTGAGAGAATAAAATATAACAAAACTTTTTTCATGTTACAATAGGTAAGTAGTAGAGAAAGCAATGAAAATGAAGCTCTATATGAATAACTTGTAAACTGGTTATAATAATAAATGTAAAAAAAAGTTTTGTGACTATTACATACAGAATTTTTTATTTACAGGAATGAAGTAAATCAGTTTGATATTCGAACTAAACATGTTATACTATTATTATGTTATTGTTACTAATCTTTTAAAGCAGTATTTTATATCACATGCTAAGTTTTTGGAAGTAATTATAAACAGTGAAACCTTTTAACACATTAAAATTGTTAGTGGTTTGATGACACTTTAGTTTCACTTACTAAGTTTTATTTTTATTTCCCTAAAAGTGGAAGAAAACTACTTTTAAATGTATTTTATACAGGATTTCATTATGCAGCTTTTACTTACTTCTGCCCCCACACACAAGGTAACAACAAAAATGTATGTAAAAGGATGAAAATAAATGAATGAAATATTGTCAATAGAAGGTCTGCATGCCATCCTATCGTTACATTTTAGTGACCATAACAAAAGACTACTACTAGAATGGCAAGAAACAAAAAGGCAAACCCCATCAGAATTGTATGTTTCATGTGCTATGAAAACAAGGAATGTGAAATGTGCCTTAAAGTGACCAGATTGGCAGTTCACCGTAAGCCATGCTTGCAGCACTTGTTCCAAGACTAAGAACTGTGTATTTGACCTGTGCAAAAGTAAATGTGAGAAGTATCACATTTTAGTATGCCAAAAACAATATCTGCATAACTGTGCATGTTTCTCACTTTATTATATTTGTTTGTGTGATATTACTGCCATTGTAATACATCACACATTATCTTATATGACAATCAAATTAATGTTTCCTGTTAATTATTGTACACTCATGATTCATCGAGGAATTTTTTATTTTTGGTGTTTCATTTAACATTTAAAATTATATCATGTGATTTTGCCTTCAAAACAACTGCTCATCTGTAAGGGTGTTGATTTTTAGCATGAGTTGTACATTTACCAATTTATAGCATTTGCACATTTAAAATTCAGCATTTTGAAGAACAACACAATTTAAGTTAATTGTGTTCAGGTGTTGTCTTTTGAAGTAATATTAATGTGAAATTAAAATCACTTTGGTAAAAACTTCATAGTTGTAAAAGGTAAAAATGTATGAAGTAATGTTTAAATTTATTTTAAGTTAATATAGGTTAAATCATCACAGAGAAAAATATAACTAATTTATACAATTTAAAAAACACACGCATGTATGCATCAAAATTGTACTGATGTAAAATTAGAAAAATAAAATGCACAAATTTAACGTAAATCATAACACTTACAATATCCTTCAATATCTATGCTGTTGAGAGGACCCCCAGATACATTGGATAACTGCTTGGGAGAACTCTGCATATTTGACTATATCAATCAACAGAATTTTGTAGGCAGTCTACATCTTTATTTTTGTGAATAATTTGTACATGTTGGAAATGAATCTCAACAAAATTATCCATTTAGACAAACCAAAAAAATGGGATGTTTATTTTATTATCACTTAAATCTTTCAAATCTATTAGAAATGCTCAGCCAGCAGTGACAAAGTTAAAAAGCTTACCAACATCTTGGGGGGGGGGGGGAAATTGCATTTTCTTCCTTGTGGCTGTTTAAATTTTTGTTAAATTAAGTATATACTCCTTAGATATACTTTCCACTTTCTCTACCACGTACAAAGTAGGTAGAGAAGATATTGCAATCCACCCAAAAGTTCAATACCGAGATTTCACCGGAATCCAAAACAAAAGCATTTTTAGAAAAAGTTCCATGTGTGTGTGTCTGTCTCTGAACAGCATAACTCAAAAATGAAAAGCCAAATAAGTACCAAACATGATATTTAAGTTCAGTATCTTATAAGAATGCAACATGAAGATTTTCAAGAAAATCTCCCCATCCCAAACTGCCCTTTACATGGGACATTTTTTGAAAATTTTGATTTTCCAAAAAATGGCTAACGACTTTGATTAATATACCATATATTAAAGATATTTACATGCCAAATAAAATATATATCTTGTATTTTCTGGGAATAGCCTATGAAGTTCTTTCATTCAGAAGGAATTTGTATAATCTTGTATAACTGGCAAACGTTAAGTGATAGCCAAAAATGTATTACACAAGAAATGTAGATCCCTTTAAAACACAAATTATTTTAAATAAATTATTTTGTGACATAAACCATTTCTGAGGTATTTGCTATTAATTGTTGCAATTGTACAATACTTAGCAGTTCTTTTAAAGTCCTGTCAACGTTCAGTTAATTCTTGTTATTCCATTGAGACACCAGCATATAGCCTCCAGCTCTTAAACATTTGAATATTGCTGTTCCCTTTGTATCTATAACAAAATGTGTAATGTAGCTATTTGTGCAATATTTTGATTAAAATGAAAGAGATATAAAAATAAGCTTTAGTAAGACTAGTTTTTATACTCACTAATAGATGATAGAGGGTAGAGAAAGTCATGTGAATGTATCACATCAGATTTATCATTTTGCTTTTTACTTTTCACGGTGAGTAAAAAAGAGTCCATGGATTGCAACATATCTGTGGGTCCATTCTTTAGCATACTTTCTCAGCACAGTGCATAAAGTTAACAACTCAATGTGCAAAAGTGTATAAGTTTAACCTAACACTGTACTTAAAAAAAATTAAATTCATCATTAAGATCACAACTATGATTGTTTTCTCTGTGCTCCGAAATTTAGATTTTAAACAAATTTTTTTAGCTTATTTTAAATGTCATAATGGAACAAATAATATTTATTATGTTAATTTCATTGCATAACAGGAACTGCCTTCTTCACATTACCTTTCCACATTTCACAGCAGTGGTCAAATGTATCATAAGCATTCCAAGGGTGTACGAAGTTGAAGTTTTCAGAAGAATAGAAAGAGAAAAGAAAAGTTCTATTTGAAAATATTTCATATTTTGCATGCATCATTTTAAGTCAATTTTGCATTTTTAAAACACATTAGGAAGTGGTTTAGAGGTTGTTAAAACAGAATACATGAGAGTATAAGCCTTTATGAGCATTTTGCGCTATATCGCATTTGCAAAAAATCACCATCTGTACTCATTGGCAATGATGTTCACTTGATTACTCTGTTAATCTTTGGATATGTTTACGTTGAGTTTTCTTTATAAACATTAAATTCACACACACACATGTTTACACTCTCATACTTCCAGAATCTAGAAAGGACAGGGAATATTCCTGTCTAAAGAAAAATTCCCTTCCTTCAGCCAGGAATCAAACCCAGGACTCTGGATTTGGAAGCTAGCATGCTAACTACCGGACCACAGAGGCAGTCACTATACCAGTGTGGTACTATGCGGACTGCGTCAGTGAAGTTGAATGAGCTACCAGTGGAAACACCAATTGAAAATGGAAATTTCTTGCAGTGGTGTAATCAAGATCAATAAATGGAGCAGATTGATGACATTATTGTTGATATGGTCATCAATCCTGAAGGGGAATGTGACACTGATGAGATCACCTTGAAAATATCAAATCTAAGCATGATCAAAGCTGCTGTAGTCTGCATTAAACAGCATGAAGAGTTAAACTATATAAAGTATTCAATGTATACTTTAAGAAATTATGCTGTAATAAACAATTACTATCAAGTTTTATGCATTTTATTAATTTACGACCTATTAGTACATTATCACAGTATTATCTGAGATATTTTTGGTCCAACTAGCTTGAATAATTAGGAGTCTACTGTAATTGTTCTTTCACACCTTCTGTTTGTAGGCTAAAGTTGAAAACATAGAATCAGACTGAAAAATTCAATGTTATAGCCAGGATTTGAACCACAGATCTTCAGTTTACCACGTGACTCTCTAACCAATTGAGCTATCATGCAACATGCCTCTAAATTCCTCAACTGTCTCACATTTTTCCCAATAAACCATAAAGTGTTCTCAAATGAATATCTCAATGGCAAGTTACTATCTCAGTACTTCCAGTCCTGGCCTTTATAGATTAGCACTATTAAGTTAATCAATTGAATTTTTCAGTCTGAATCTACCCATTGTGTTTGTTCTTTGTGTTTTTAAAGGGCTTATTAAATGTAGATATCTTTATGTTACTGTTGCCACAGATAGTATTACATTGTATTATCTACAGTATCAGTCACCTGGCTCATTGAAAGCTCAAAGAGAAAATGAAGTTAAAAATATTGTAAAGTAAATGTGTCTATAAAGGGCACAATAATAGTAATATAGGTTAAAAAATAAAATTGAACCACATGGAACATAATCAAAGACTAGCCAACACGTATACTAATTGTTTGTGGTACATGCAGTATACGCTGCCATATCAGGTTACCATTGAGTGCAGATGTTTCTTTTGGTGACAAAGTCAGGTACGTGGGACTTATACAGTTTGTGAGTATTGATGAGGCAATATAAATATGAAGACTCTCACTAATTTCCCCTGTAAGGAACATGGTATAGTGCTCTCTTTCTTCTTTCCAGCCCTTATGCCTTTAGGCATTGGGTGTCAACTACTTTCTGCACTTAATCCTATCTGTTGCAAATCTTTTCAATTCCCTTAGTGACTTCGCATAACTGGGTGCTATTCTTTCCATATATTATTCCCTTTCCAATCCAAGTCTTCCAACATATCTTCTTCCTCCTGGTGTTGCTTCATAGATTTTTCTCCAACATTCTTACAAGATGTCCATACCATCTCAATTCCTTTTTACAGGTAGTCTTCTTTCTCTTATTTTATTGTTTTTGACCTGATGCCCCTGAGTATTATTCTCAAATATTTCATTTGTGAAGCACCAAGCCCTGCTGACATGCTTTCTAAGTACCTTTATACAACTTCCATACCCCTATAATGAATTGCTGGTAGATTGATTTACACACTTGGATTTTTGCTTGCTGGGTGACTTCTTTTTACTCTCTGTACTATTTATCTATAGTATGAATGAATGAATTTTATTTGTACACCTTTTTATACTCAATCCTTTTTACAATATTTCACTTGTAAACTAACTTAACCTATGTAAAAATTTTCTGGCCAGCTATATTGTGCTTGTACTGCTCATTTTTCCTGGCACCCTCACCTTACGGCTCAACTGAGCAGCCCTTTGCTACCCAATCACCTATGATCCATCCTCTCCCTCCTCCGTTTGCCCTTCCACCTCTCTTATCTCCTTTACTTTTTACTTTCTCTACTACGTATAGTAAGTAGGGGAAGTATTGCATTCCATCCAAAAATTCGATACCAAGATTTCACCGGAAATACATGTTTTGAGACCCCCTGAATACAAAAAAAGCATTTTTGAAAACATGTCCGTGTGAGTGTGTCTGTGTCTGTGAACAGCATAACTCAGAAACAAACAGTCGAATAAACACCAATCTTGGTATTTAGGTTCAGTATCTTTCAGAGATGCGACACGAAGGTTTTCAAGAAAATCGCCCCACCTCAAACTACCCTTTACATGGAACATTTTTCGAAAATTTTAATTTTCTCGAAAATGGCTCTAACGATTTTGATTAAAATATCGTATGTTTAAGACATTTTCATGACAAATGAAATGTATATCTCTAATTTTCTGGGAATGTTTCCAAAAGTATTCTTCATTGTCAACGACTTTTGCATAACTGGTGAACCATAAGAGATAGACAAACTTTTACTACACAAAAAATGTAGATTGTGTTAAAATACACAATTTATGTCATATATATTTTTTTTGTTGAGTGAACCATTTTCGAGATATTGCTTGTTATTCCTTTAAATTTTCCAATACTTATACTTTTTCTCAAATTCGTTATTCATTTTTTTGTCCTGGACATGCAAAGAGAATGGAATGCGCCACATAGCAACCAGCGCTTAAAATATTTGACTATCGCTTAAAACCTACCATATTCCCCTTGCATCTACAAGAAAATTACCAATAAGATTGACATCTCGATATCCCGATTAACATGAAGCATATGGAGAATAAGCGTTTGTAAAAATAGTTTGTACAAGAGTAGAGAAAGTCATGTGAGTGTAACACATCAGATTTTTTTAAAAGCTCCCGCATATTCTTATTTTTCTTTTTTTCTTTTCCTGCCAACATTTTAATTGCTACTATTTTTTCCATTTTTCCTGGCATACTTTTTGTCTCCATTCCGCTGATTCTTTGCATTCTATCATATAAGCTATGCTTTCGCTGCCTCTGCATAGTTCACAAATTCCGCTTTTTCTGCCTCTTAGCCCTCTCAGGTACATTGATCCTATTCTCATCCATGCAAATGCTTCTTTTTCCGCTCTATTACGATAATTTACGTACCCTTCTCTTCCTCATTTCATTTGTATTAACCTTTAAAACCTTAGTGATTTTTTATTCTGTAAGCTTCCCCAGATGTCTTGTCTTTCTATGTCCTCCACTTTCCCCTTCATCTTTTTTCAAGCATCTAAATCAAAATTTTAATATCCTTTCCAATATCTTTTCTTATTATTTTTCCTAATTATAGTAATGCTACTTCCCTTGGTGCTGATCTTGGTAATCCCAATAGTTCTTAGCAAAACATTCTGTAGCTCTGGTCTATTTTTCTGCTTAATTCAGACCCCCCCCCCCCCCCCAAATTTCAACTGCATATAGCATAGATGACTTACCTATAGTAAGTAGAGGAGGTATTACATTCCACCCAAAAATTTGATACCAGGATTTCACTGGAAACACATTTTGAGACTCTTACGAAAAGGTCCCTGTGTGTGTGTGTGAACTGCATAACTCCAAAATGGAAAGTCGGTTAAATCAAAAACTTGTTATTCAAGTTTAGGTTTTTCAAGGATGCGACAGGAACATTTTCAAGAAAATACCCCTATCCCAAATTACCCTTTACATGAAAAAATTTTCATTGTTTTTGATTTGTCAAAAATGATTCTAATGATTTTCATTAAAATTACATATGCTTAAGATATGAAAGTGATAATGAAAATTTTTAAAATGCCATGTTTCTAAAAACTAATTAAATTTCTTTATATTTGACATCTACTTTCTAATGTTTTGCGAGTGGTTTACTATGTTTGTCCAATTTGCTCTAATAGTTTGTTATTTATCATCATTTAAAGATTTTCTTTTCACCAAAAATGAATTTGATTAGAGAAAATTTCCAGGCTATGATTTTTTATGATTTTAAATCGTCATTAATGCCTAAACAATGTGAAGATCAGCTTAGAAATGTATTTGATGAGGAAGCCCCATCTAAGGCAACAATTTATAATTGGTAGAATGACTTCAGAAGAGATTGGTTTTTACTTTCTCTACTACGTATAGTAAGTAGGGGAAGTATTGTATTCCACCCAAAAATTCGTTACCGAGATTTCACCGGAAATACATGTTTTCAGACCCCCTGAATCCAAAAAAAAGCATTTTTGGAAAATGTCCGTGTATGTGTCTGTGAACAGCATAACTCAGAAACGAACAGTCGAATAAACACCAAACTTAGTATTTAGGTTCAGCATCTTCCAGAGATGCGACTTGAAGGTTTTCAAGAAAATCCCTCCATCCCAGATTACTCTTTACATGGAACATTTTTCGAAAATTTTAATTTTCTCAAAAATGGCTGTTACGATTTTGATTAAAATATCATATGTTTAAGATATTTTTATGACAAATGAATTGTATATCTCGAATTTTCTGGGAATGTCTCCAAAAGTATTCTTCATTGTGAACGACTTTTGCATAACTGGTAAACCATAAGAGATAAGACAGAATTTTACTACACAAAAAATGTAGATCGCGTTAAAATACACAATTTATTTCATATACATTTTTTTCATTCAGTTAACCATTTTCGAGATATTGCTTGTTATTCCCTTAAATTTTCCAATACTTATACTGTTTTCTGAAATTCGTTATTCATTTTTTTTGTCCTGGTAATGCAAAGAGAATGGAATACTCCACATAGCAACCAGCTCTTAAAATATTTGACTATAGCTTAAAGCCTAGCAATTCCCCTTGCATCTACAAGAAAATTAGCAATAAGATTAACATCTTGATTAACATGAAGCATATTGGAGAATAAGCATTTGTAAAAATAGTTTGTACAGGTGTGGAGAAAGTCATGTGAGTGTAGCACATCAGATTTTTTTCCTTAGTGATGAATTTCATGAAGGACACCCCAAGAACTGCTGTTAAATGAAAATATTGCTGCTGTTTAAGCAATCAATGTTTGAAGTAGTTTGATGGACATCTTATGAATTTATTTGTGCAACATTGGGTCTTTCCTGACCAAAAACAACAATGCATTGATTGGCGCAGAAAAACTGGAAAAATTACAAGGCAGCATTTTAAATTTGGTTTGGAAGATTGTTACTGGTGATGAATTGTTATGATCCTGAAAAGAAAAGTCATTCAGCTGAATGGGTCATTCAAACAGAACCTAAGCCTACAAAAGTCCAACGAATTCGCAGTGCAGGTAGAAGATGGTTGCTAGTTTTTTTTTCTAAAATGGGCCATATTGCTACTAAAGCATTAGAAGATAGACATACTGTTACTGCCAATTGCTACACAAATGTTGGTTTACTACAAATGTTTGAAAAATGTTGTTAAAAATGCCTGAAAGGAAAAATGATGTTACATCATGACAATACATTGTTGCATACAGTAAAACTAATAACTGAGCATCTGGATGATCTAAAGGCCAGCCCCATGGACCCTCCAACATACAGCCCTGACCTAGCACCTTGTGATTTCTTTTTGTTTCCAAAAATTAAAGAATCACTTTTTCGCCATTAGATGAAGTTACATTATAAAAGCCTGGTTTCTGAAAGGTCTCAGGAAGAGTGGCATCATTACTTTAAGGACTGGTTTCATTGAGTGCAAAAATGTATTGATGTTAAAGGGGAATATTTTGAAAAACAATAAAATCGTTTAAAATTTTATAAAACTAATCCTTGTTTGACTTTCTAAATCTTTTCAGTGCGCCCTTGTATTTGGATGACAAATAAAATGTATATTTTGAATTTTCTGGGAATATCCTGTGAAGTCCTCTTCATTCTGAGTGACCTTAGTAAAATTGGTAAACATTTAGAGGTAGACAAAATCTTACTACACAGAAAATGTAGATATTGTTTTGGCACACAATTTGTGCCAAGTAAAATTTGTTGTAGTGTTAACTATATCAGAGATACTCTTTTTTGTTTTGAATTGCCACATACTTATACTTTTTTCAAATGGTAAGTCATTTGTTTTTTCTCATGGTTATGCAAGGAGCACAAAATTTCAAAGCTATCATGCAGTAACCCACTTTTTAAAAATCTTACTATCGCTTTAGTCTACTGTATTCTTCTTATATCTACAATGAAATTTGTAAACGTGTAATGAAAGTTTATCTCGGTTAACAAGAAGTAGCTACAGTAATAGCTATTTGTAAGACTAGTTTTAGAAGAGCGAGTAGAGAAAGACATGTGAATGCAACACATTAAATTTTTTCCCTGATTATGGTGCTTTGAAATTGGTAGTATATACTATTTGCTTTTTATAATTCTGTTATTTATTTATCCATTCTTCTGTCTTTTGTTAATATTGACTCTAAGTAAGCTGTACACATTTTCCAGTTTCTCTCCTTCCCATTCAGTATTTATTTCTGTAATATAATTTTCTTTTGTTACACATTATTTTCTCTATTTTAAAATAACGTAAATGACAAAAAAACTGGATTAATGCTATGATGTTGGTTTGAGAATTCCATGTTACCTCTTGAACATCAAATCTCTTACATTTAGACCCAGTAACACTCAGTTTGTAGATTTTTACAGAACAAAACTTTGTTTGCTAAACAAGATGGATTGTTTTGGATATGTGGTCTACTTGTGATTAACTGTATTTTAACTTGAAAGTAATAATACCAAAGTATTTCTGCATATTTTTAAGGCAGGATAGAAATGAGAGAAAGAAATCAGGCTAATAATACCTGCAAAAAACAAGATAGAGGTTTGCAGTTTATTGTCACAACTGGCTGCCCTTTTTCCTTAGTTTAAACCTACCTTATTCAGCAGTAGTTCGGTCAACCTGTGTATGGACTTAGGAGCCCAGATAATTTAAGTATAAAATAAATAATTAAACATTTATAAGCCAATTAAAAGAAATATAAATTATTTTTGGGGGGTAGTGTTTAATGCTCATTCTTACATGTGGCAGCACAGGGACACTAGACACTGGTGATAAATGAAATGATATTGGGAAAGGAAACATTTTAGGCCTAAGTTTAACCCGGTATTTGCCAGTTATGAGGACTAAGAAAACCTGGAAAAACCTCAGTGAAGGAGGACAGTCCTAGTAACTAATTAGCCAATAATCTGCTGACAGTAAATGTTTGGATTCCCTATACATAATGAGGAGGACAGGACTACTTATTTCTAAAGTTCTACTTGGGACTCCTTTGTTTGAAATGCAGACCTTACAGGATTATTACCACCATACAGCTCTCAGCTTTACCTCACCAATGACTACCCTTGTTGTCTTTTACAAGCGTAAAACAAAATCATCAAATAAACTGGATTTTTAGGTCTAGCCAGTAACATAATTAGGTTCAAAAATAAATGTTACCAAAGTGCTGCATATTACAATAAAATCAAATAGCACAGAATACCCCATAAAAAGTGTAGTTTCAATTACTTTTGATAAATAGCAGAAAATAAATAGACTTCTGATCTAAATAGTTGTGGCATGTTTTATCTAACATGGAAATAATTTATCTGTTAACATGGACATTTGAAAGTACACGTAATCTTGAGTACATTATTTCATTTACAGAACTTGCAAAGAGGCAGAAGTGCAGACAGCTGAATGCATTTATAAAGAAGAAGAAACACAGTGTACTACTTCTGCAGCTATGGAGGTAATTATTTTATTGTATTAGTAAAGTGATACTGATAAACAGTATCTACTTTACAATCATATGGGTATACAATATTTTGTTCATTTAATGTCTTAGGACAGTTGTACCTAAACTATTTAAAGTGAATCTCATTCAGAGTGAGTGCAAATCCTTCCCTGGAGATGAAAGTTAATACTGCCCAAAATCTGTTAAACAAATAAATAAAAACGTAGCTTACATTAGTTTTTGTGAATTTCAAACTGATTGATGGGTATATAAAAACTGTTCCCTTTACAGACTGAACACCCATAGGATCTAATCTCTGTGGTAACAAGATAGTTAGAAAATTAGGGTAGTTAACTCAATGAGGAAGTGAGGGAAAAATGATGAAAGAAATAAAGATCTGAGTTATAAATTACTCCAAATTTAATACAAAATATTGATATTGTGATGTTTGTAACTAAATATATTTTGTTATTCTCACTTTTGAGCCAGAAACAAAAATAACACTTTGACTGCTGCTGTGGCTAAATGGCCAACATTGCATCTTCTCAATCCAGAGGTTTTGGATTGGATTGCAGGCTGGAATTTTTCTTTCTTTTCTTTCATTCCATACCGTCCACAGAGTCTGGAAGTGTGAATGTGTGTTTCACAATAAAAATGATTAAAACTTATAATTCAATAAGGAATAACCCTTATCACTTGTTTCTCCAGTCAAAGTCCTTATACACCCTTAGAAATTAAAGTGGGCTGTAAAAAAAAAAAAGTAAAGAAAGCAGCTGCAGCTGTTGCTTGTCCATGGGTATTGGCCAATGTGTATGCAAAACTTGTTGAGTTTTTTTCTGTGTTTCAATGACTGGACAACATCTCTGTTGAATTGCTTACCAAGCATTTGAGAAAAATGTATTGAAAGCATAAAAAACAGATAGGAACAAATGACAAGAAACTAATTGGTAACAAATGCTACTATTGTTTATCTCGTGTGGACATCCCTGTTCACAGGCATTTATAAAATGTGTATGCCACTGCCAAATAATTTGATGTCCATTTCATATATTACATATTGATAAATAGAACTTGTTTTAAAACTTTGATTGCCAAATATGAATTATTCGTTTAGTAAATGAAGCGATTAAAACTACCCCAGTGTTTGCTCTACAAATTTTAACAAGTAGGTAATTCAAGACTTAGTCTTGACAGTGAAAAAGTAGCTTTCATACGCTATGAAAGATTAATTAGACTACCCTATAACAACTGGGAATTGTAATATATCTTACTCTAAAGCAGCTATATAATCCATAGCATCTGATACAGTAGCCAAAAGCCTAAATATCATAGATTGCCATAAAAATTATAAAACAATTAATTTAAATAAAAGAGTAGTACTTAAATGGAAACCAGCATACTGTGGAATACAAGGTAAACAAACCTGATTTTCTGGCCAAGAAAGGTAGTAAAATTATATAAGAATCATCTGGTCCACTGTCTTATCACTCTATCAAAAGAATAATTATATCAACATACAATAACAAAATTAAAGAAGAATATGTATCATAAACAAAAGGAAAACGATGGGAAAACCTATATAACAACAAGACTAGAATTACTACACTACAAAGAAAATCCTGTGTAGCAGTACCTATTTAGATTACCTACTAACAGGCCATGACTGACTCAACAAACACAGGATTGGCACAGCAGAATCTCCTATATGCCCTTTCTGTGAACTTGAGGATATGGAGAGAAACCACCGACTCCACTGCCCAGCTTTCGATCAAATACCAACCTCTCGTCAAAATACTGGAGGACAAGAGAGCAAATGTCATCATTCCCAACTGTGTAACATTAGATACCAACCAACCATTTATTGAGTGAAATGGCTCAGGCAGAATGTCCTGCATTTGGGAGGTCCAGCAACTGCCCATTCTGACTCATGGGTTTTCCCCCAAGGTCGACAGGTGAATGCTGGGGTGGTTTCTTCTCTACCATTATTTCCTTTTTGCCATTTCCCTTTCATTCTGTTCATCTTCCAGGTGCGCTTCTAGGTCTTGTGTATGGCAGTGCTAGACAGATGGCATGGATGCATGCTCACTGTGAACAATACTCCCCATTGACACCAGAGGGCTGTAGACTGGTGGGCGTTCATCGCCCTCTCTTGGCAGCTTTGGTGGTAACACATGGATCTGCGAGCTTGGAAATGTTAGGGGCTTCTGTGCATCTCTGTGGCCTGTCTGTCTACGGCCTTTAGCCTCTTATGTGGTTCCTTCACTTCATCCCTTCTTCCTGGGGGGTGGTAGGCACAACAGATCTCTGTATGTCGCACTGCCGAAGTGTCCCCCTTGTTGAACAACCTATAACCAACCACGTAATACATATAAAAGGAGCAAGTATAATCCTAAATAGTAAAATTATACATCAGTATGATGTGCCTTGATCATACTATTCAAGTACAGATCTAGGATTTACCAATTAGAATGTCAGATACAAAGATATTTACATATCTATAGATATAAAACAGCATAATCCTAAACACATATGTTGTTCACCAATGGCACTGGGAATTAATTGATCTGCATTATTTTCCCTCTGGCTTCCCAATATAAAGTCTGTAAGTTATCACTTTTAAGGCCTTTGCATTTGGCGAGATGTTGTTTGTTCAGAATGGCATCTTCTTCACAGAGAGTGCACTTGGGTGTAGGTAGGCATCCTATCTTGTAGAGATGTTCTGCGAGGCAATCGTGGCCAGTTGCCATCCTAAATAAGGCCACTGCAGTCTTCCTTGGCATTTTTTGTATATCAACTTTATCTTTAATATTCTTATAACCTTTATCCTTTAATTTATCTTCTTCATCAAATCTCTGCTGTCTTTTGAAATGTTGTTTAATGTTATTTAATTGTTTATTTATTTCTATTTGTCCTATAGGTTTTATTTGTTGTATTGCACCTTTCTTTGCTAATTGATCTGCATGTTCATTGCCCAAAAGTTCAACATGAGTTGGGATCCATTGTAGAGTGACATGATTTCTAGTTTCAACTGCTTTAATTAGGCTTCTTATTTCTTTAATATTTCTTGTTATTTTATTATTGTAATTTACTATTCCATCTATGGCTGATTTTGAGTCTGATAAGATGACTATTTTTGTTTTATGTATGGACTATAAAAAATGTTCTGTAATGCTGCTTTTATAGCTGTTAATTCTCCTCTCCATCATAGTGGTTTGATGTTTCATCTAATGTTAGATACTGTGCAAAATGTTTACAGTATACTCCTGCACCAGCAGTTTTTTATTGATGAGGGATTCATCTGTATATATTCGGAGCCATTCTTTTTCTGGGTATCTTTCATTTTCTGTAGCTATTGCTATGGCTTCCATTTCATCTGGTATATTGTTTTGTTTGTGTATTGTATATATCAGGTCATTCTGATATTGTATATCAATATATTCTATTGGACTCATTACCTCTGTTGCAATTATATTTGTTGTAATTATATTCTTGTATTTTAAGTTATTAATATATGTTCTGAAGCTTATTTGAGTTTTTAAATTACTTAAAGTATCTGCTGTGTGGTACCATTTGTATCTGTTTCTATTGACTTGCAGTTTTTGTGCTAGAGTAATTGCTTTCAACTTATGTTCCAATTCTATAGCCATGTTTTTTGTGAAGCTTTGTAGTACTGTAATTGGTGTTTTTTACAGCTTGTTATTATTCTTAGTGAATTATTTTGTGAAATTTCTAGTTTACTTTTAAGTCTCTTGTTTATTGTTGCTAGTAGTTCTCCTGCATACAATAGGTTAGGTTTTATCCCAAATACATATTTACATAGATTGTCGGATTACATACAAAATGTATACATCAACTTGGTGTGTTACTATCCATATATTCATCAACAGATAATAAGGTTTTTTACACAGGTATTTTTTAAGAACATTTTTTAATTATTTAGCATTGTTAGTTAAGGCCTCCAGATTATGGAGAAGAGCCTTATAAATTAAAATGCATTCATAATATGTGTTGCATATATGATTCCTAGCCACAAGTAAAAGTACTAGTGCCTAAAGCAAAAAGCCTAATTACATCATAGATCACAAGCATATATGCATGGTGTTAAGAGAGCTGACTATCTTATTTACTATCAATCATGAAATCCAACGGAGATAGTTTATGCTTTAATAACTGTTCTTGTACAGTGTGGTCATTTTATGGTGAGGCCCGGATTGCAAGTATATGTGTGCCACACATTGTCTATTATGCTGGTGTTTTTTTGTTCCATAACTCCCGCATTACTTACAGTGATAGTAACATGCACTATAATGAGTACTAACCTTGCTATAAGTTGCATTGTCCATCTGCATTAAGATATCCCTGGCATCTTCAGATGAAATTTCCATTCACTCGCATAAGTTCTTCCATATTTCTGTTTTTATGTTGTCCTTAAATTCATCTATTATGTGGGGATTGTTCGTATATACTTTATTTTTTGTGGTTCCTCCCAAATAGATGCACCAATTTCATCAATTTTTTTCCTCCTTAAGAACATCTTGTTTTTGCTTCTTAGGTTTAGTGATCCCATTGCCCTAAACTTATTAACCAGACATCTAACAGTTTCTCTACTTGGAACTGGAATACCAGGAAATTTCTCCTGAAATTTTCTACACATCTGTCTACATGATTCCATTTTTACATATGTATCGTACATAAAAATCCTTGGTTCAAGCATGAATTTGTCGGTAGGCATTGCAGTGGACTAATAATAAAACATTAATGTTCTTAAACAAAATACTCACAACACAGATGTCTTGAATAAACTTTCATCTTTGCGATACATACAACTCTCTTTACAGAACAAATACAAAACATCTACCGAAGCACAGCCGATAAAGATAATCTTGAATGTGTCATGTGCCACCAGTTGCGCATTGGGAAAATACCGAGGTCACTGCAGTGCAGCATGCTACACATATAGCCAGTCTGTGGCAACACACTGTACTTTGGACATGTGTTGGTAAAGTTGGAAAGTTTGTAAGTTTAGTGCCATGGCTGGGACTTTAACTGCAGACCTTCAGCTTTCTGTTCCAATGTTCTACCCTTAACCACGTGCATTAAACATTCTCATCTGATTCATACATCCTGGTAAACCCCTTACACAATCTCTATTACTCTGAGACAGGAGCATCATTTCAGTTTGTGCTTGGGGGGGAGGGGCAAGATTGCCTGAAGCAGTTTAGGAATTTTCATGTGAATTTAACGACACATTTAGCCTGAAAGAAAATCTTCATTTCTTAAATGTGAGATAAATAATTATATTATCATTACAGTATGCAGAGAAAGTACTGTATTCCATTAAAAAATTGGTATTAAGATCACGCCATGGAAAATGTGAGTTTTTAGTAATAGTCTGTGTGTGTCTATGAAGAGCATAACTCAAAAATGAAATATCAAATAAACACCAAAATTTCAGTATCTTCTGAATATGCAACACAGAGATTTTCAGGAAAATCTCCCCATCCTAATCTATCCTTTATATGTACAATTTTCGTTATTTTGGATTTTCTCAAAAAATGGCCATCATGATTTTGGTTAAAATACTATATTATTAAGATGTTTATGTGAGAAATAAAATGTATATCTTGAAATTTCTGCAAATAGCCTCTAAAGTTCTCATTATTCTGAATACATTTTGTGTAATTTTAAATACTGGTAAACTATAAGAAACATGTACATGCAAAAAAGTAGAGCTTGTTAAAACACAATTTATATCAAATAATCTATTATTGTTTTGGCATGTTCCATTTCTGAGATATTCTTTGTTTCTCAGAATGTCACAGAAAGAGTATGGAGTTCAGGGCCAGCATATAGCAACTGATTTTTAAACACTTGACTACCACTACAGCCTCTTGTAACAAAATGTGCAATGAAAGTATTTCTATAAATGTTTATCTTGATTAACTTGAAGCAGACAGAAAAATATGCTATTGTATTTATTTTTATTATTATTTCATTAGCTCCCGTTAACTCCTATGGTCATATCAAGGGCTTTGATTTAGAACAATTTATAGTGTCATAACTCATTGTACTGTAGGTTTTTCACATTGAATTTATCATTTTTGCCATAAAACACATTCACATTCACTCCCACATTTGTACTTCCAGACTCTGCAGGGTAGGGAATAATTTTAATTAAAGGAAAAATTCCCCCACTCCAACCAGGAATCAAACGTGGAACATCTGGATTTAGAAGCTGGAATGCTGACCATTTGAGAGACAGTCAATAAGATTTTATGAGTGCTTTGGAAATAATAATAATAATAATAATAATAATAATAATAATAATAATAATAATAATAATAATAATAATAATAATAATAAACAATTGTGGCTAGAGAGTCATGTGAATAACATATCAGATTTCTTTTGTTCTAGGTTCAAACAGATGACATGCAGTCAGAGCTGGTAATGGCTCAAGATGTGGATTATGATAAACTAGCTACCTTTTTACGACACATCTCTCCAAAAGTAATAAAAGTATTAGATGAAATGCATAGAAGCCGCGCTTTTCAAGGTTATGAACCTATAGAAGACTTTCAACATGGAAATGCTAAGAAACTGCATACATTAATGGTTCCAAATTTCCGATCTGAGAATAAGGTTGGTAAACTATATGAGATGTTTCTAAATTAAGTAGTCAGTTAAGGTATGGAGGCAGTAAAACCAAATAAACCAATGCAAATTAATAGTGGTATCGACTCAAAGGTGAAAAATTATTTCTACTTTGACTTCTCAAGTCACCATGTTGAAGTAGGGGTAACAGTTTTGTCCTTCATTCCGCTTGACCTGGTTTGTAGGGTTAAGTTGACTTAAACATTCACATGCTTCTTTTCAGTAAAAAAAATGTCTTAGAACATGTTTTGTGGAACATTGTCCAAAGCATTAACTAATCATGATTACTGGTTTTTGGATGGTTCTGCAGGATAGGGACTCCAATGCATCCCTAGCAAAGACTTTATGAATTTAAAGATCATGTTGTATTCTGTAAAGCCAAAATTTGTAAGGTGGTCTTCATATATATTTTATTTTCTGTGAATGCCAGTGAAGTCCTATTCATTCTGAATGAATTTTGTATCACTGATAAACCTAGGGTTGCATCTATATCAAAATATGTAATTATCTATTTCTGCAAAGGTTTATTTGGATTAAATTATGGTAGAAAAATAAGCTTTAGTAAGAATATTTTGTATACTCATTAATAAAGATAGAGTGTAGAGAAAGTATGTGAATGTATTACATCAAGTGCTGTCACCGTTCAGTGTTTCTTGCAATATTGTGGAAAGAGGCATGGAGTTTCAGAGCCAACATATAGGGTGAAGGTGACCTATGATCGCGTGTAGTTTTTGAGAAAAAAACAAAAATTGCTTATTATTAAAATCTATTTTAAATGAAGATTTTATGAATCTTAAATAGTTTTGCAGATATTTCTTAGAGGAGATAGAAAGATAAATAGTTTCTGCATGTTTAAATATATTTTGAATTAAAACAATTCACACTCTTACTATTATTATAAGCTTTCGAAATTTATTCAGTTGAATCTACATTGTTAGCCATGAGACTACACGACATGACAATACTGTAAGATAAAAAGAGATGCATTTCAGCTGTTGTTGTATTGTGCTTATGGCTTGCTTTTGAAGCAGCGGATTATCAGTTAAAAAAAGCCTCACTTTACTAATGCCAAGTATTTTGAAATGCTAGTCATTTACGGTGAAGCACATTGTAATGCGGCAGCTGTGGCAAGAATTTATCGAGAAAGATTTCCAAATAGATGAGCATCAATCACATCATGACATTTGTTTTTATCTGTCAAAGAGTTCTAGATACCCTTATGTTAAAGGAATAGGTCAAAGAAACGTTGCAAAGATGAATAAATTCTTCAATTGGTGTAAGAAGATCCTGAAAGTAGCAGCCATGTTATAGCTCGCATTATTGGACTGTTTTGAGAACTTTAAAAGAAGAATTGCTATGTCATTATTCTCAGTGCATCCAGTATCTCTCTGAAACAGAATTATGTGCCTAGGGTAGCATTTGCGAAATGGTTTCTTCAACAAGGAGCGGACTTTCCCCTTAAAATTCTTGCAATGGATGAAGCAATGTTTACCAGAACTGGAGTAACTAATTATCATAATGCACACACCTGGGCTTACAGCAGCCCACAGAATAAGACAAGACAGCTTTCAGCACAGATTTTCTGTAAATGTTTGGGCAGTAATCATAGGAAACACATTAATCATTCTGTGGATTCTTTCTTGGGTAGGAGCCATCTATCTCCAGTTTCTTCAAGAAACGTTACCAGGTCTGCTTGATGTTCTCCTGGCAGTAAGAAATTATATGCGGCTATTAATGATGGCAAACCTCCACACATAAGTAGAGCTGTGTGTGGGCATCTTCGCAACACCTACATAGAACACTGGATCACTTGGAATAGGCCAGTAAGATGGCCACCAAAATCGCCAGATCTATTTCTTTGGGGTGATATGAAAACTTGCGTATACATTACAGAAGTCCTGATGTGGAAACATTGTAAGAAAGAACACTTTGAGCAGTAGAGGAAATAAAAAACAACCCGGGCGTACTTTGCAGAGTGCAGTAGAATTGGAGAAAACATTGTGAAGTATGTGTGTTGGTCAAGGGTGCACATTTTGAACAATTTCTCTAAACATTAAAAAGAAGTTCTCATTAACTTTCTGCTCTTGTCTTGCTTTAATTATTCACAGAGTTTTATAATTCACAAAGGAAGGAAGGAAAGGGTATTGCATAGACTTAAGACCATTTTCCTGGTTTGTCTTTGACCAGGACAGATTTGCCACCTGAATTGGTGTTTTTCCCTAATCCATTGCTTTTACTAAGGTTTTAGCAGTAGATGTATTGATTCCAACCACAGATTCAGGCCAATTTCGGGTATCTTTTTCCCTTTAGGCCAGCTGATCAGCGTTGTCATTTCCATAGATGATTCCCTGCACCCACCGTATTTCAAGCTTGTTGTAAGACGACAGGCCAATCAGGATATTTAGGCATTCCCGTACAGTTTTGATTTTACCTGGTCTGAGGAGAGTGCTGCAAAGTTGAGAATTTGTTTGTCATGGTAATAACCTTTCTCTAGTCCTCTTAGAGCACAGCTCAGGATAGCAAATACTTCTGCCTGAAAAACTGTGCAATATTACCCAAGGCTTATGCTAATATTTATCCTTGGAGATAGGCCATATATGCCTGTGCTTGACTGTGTCCCTTTACAGGATCCATCTATGAACCACACAAGTTGGTCACATTCTTTATCAAGCATAATTCCTTCCATTCAGTATTCTTGAGATCCAAGAATTACCTTAAATGGAGGGAAAAAACAATGCTGAGTATTCATTAGACTCAATACTGGAATATCCAGGAAATTTAGGCGAGAGGTATTTCCTATGCATTTGGATGTAACTCATCAGATTGTTTCTTAAAGTTTTAAGAAATATTCCAATTCCAATATAATAACATTGTACAATAGAAAAAGAAAATTATAGAGATCATATGCCTGTGTTTTAATTTCTCTACCAAGGTAGGTAGAGAAGGTATTGCATTCCACCAAAAAAGTTGATACTTAGATTTCATCATAATGCATGTTTCGAGGCACCTTGAATAAAAAAACAAAATAATAAATTAAAAAAAAGAAAAAAGCATTTTTAGAAAAAGGTCCACGTCTGTGAACAGTATAAGTCATAAATGAAAATTTGGATGAATACCAAACTTTATATTTAAGTTCAATATCTTCCAAAGATGCAGCATGAACATTTTCAAGAAAATCCTCCACTCCAACTACCCTTTACATGGAACTCTTTGTGAAATATTTTATTTTCTCAAAAATGGGGCTAGCGATTTTAATTAAAATATTATATATTAAACATATTTATTTGACAAATAAAATGTATATCTTGAATTTTCTGGGTAAAGTCCTCTTCATTTGAAACAATTTTGTATAATCTTGATAACTGGTATATATTGAGCAATACATGAAAATGTACTGCAAAAAATGAAGATATTTTTAAAACACACAATTTACTTAAAATAACCTTTTTGGTGGTATAAGCCATTTCCGAGATATCCGTTATTAATGGTTTGGATTGCTCCATACTTTGTCATTCTTTTCAAGTCATGTCAATTTTTAGTTTTTTCTTGTGATTGCATGGAAAGAGTATGGAATTTTAAGACCAGCATATAGTGTCCAGTTCTTAAGTGTTTGACCCTTGCTCTTCCCTTGTATCTATAACAAAATGTGTAATGCAGCTATTTTTGCAAAGATTTATCTCTACTAAAATGACGTATACAGAAAAATAAGCTTTCAGAAGAATAGTTTGTTTGCCCACTAATAAAGATGGAGGGTAGAGAAAGTAATGTGAATGTAACACATCATAATAGAACTAGGACTAACGGTGGAGGAGGACTTAGCACCTTGATCTATATAAGATCTTTTGTGGTTGAAGCCCCTGACAGGGTGCCCCCAGGAGGTAGAGGGTGGGTAGATCAAGAGGCATGACAGGGCAGGGTCCCTACCTTTTACAGATTGAAACTCCTGGGATGGCGGCTGGTACAACCAGCTTCCCCCCCCCCCCTGCATGCTTGCACATCCCCTGGGGGGCCTGAGACTCGGAGACTCTCCCCATTCCAGGGAATGAAGAGTTACATAGAGCATCCTTTTCCCCTGACATGCAACTCTGAGACTTCTGCCGATTTTTTTTCAACCCTGAAACAGACCAAGCAGATGAAAGATGAAGTGAAATGAGAATGTAGGTGAAATGGAGGGACAGGAAATTTGGGGGATGCAATGTACCTTCTCAGCATTTGCCTAGCAATCTGAGGAAACACCCGAAAAAACTCATGGGTCAGGAAGATCAGCCGCGGGAATTGAACCCATTGACCTCTCGAATGCGGACCACAGTCCTTACCACCTTAGCCATCCTGCTCAGTAATGTAACAAACACACCATAATTTTTTTTAGTGCTCAGTCTTTGTTTTTATATGCTGCAGTATTGTTATGATTGATAAACATTTTTTTATTCTGTTTAAGGTAAAAGTAAGCAGCATGTCATGGAGTTGTACAGGAGCTGTTATAGCATTTTCTAACAGTTATTTAGAACATGATGATTGGTGTGATCATAACAGCAACATCTACCTCTTCAATACTAACAGGTAACACACACAAGATTGTTTAAATTTTAAAGGATAGGTAAGGAGCACTAATATTGGAAGTTGAAAGAATTATATTGGATTAATTATTTAGAGAGACTGAAATTCAGCACACATCAGACAACCCAAAGCATGGAAAAATGCTTTGAGAATATTGAATGAAAGAAAATATTGCACCAGAGTTCCAATTTTGGGTATGTTTTTCGTTGATTTGTTTTATAAAATAGAAATATAGAGATTCCAAGCAAGTACACATATGTTCTCATCATGCTTATTTCCTATCCCTTTTATGTATTTGGAACCTCTGATCTCATTGTGACCTATTATGCAGATACTCATCCATGGTGCACAGCCAAGGTGCTCACTTGCTCAGATCTGTCTGTGAAAATGAAAAGGATGGAACAACAGTGGCTTCTTGCTGGGCGTCCAACTGAATTGTCATTATAATCTCTACAAGAGAGTTTTCATTTCAAGGAAAGAAAGTAAAAGCAAGAAATTATTTTTCAGTTTGACAATGGGATCACAGTAGTCAAAGCTTTGTGCTTTCATTCTTATTGAATAGCTATATTTTTTAAGTAATTATGAACATGTCATTATGTCATTAAATAAATGGGGGAGGAGGACATATTTGGGTCACATTCTTATGTAACACATAGCCAAATAAAAATTCTGCATTTTTATTATTTGTACATAAAATAAATAATTATTCTTACTTTTAACAACACTAGTTCAAAATGTTGCCAAACTATGATAACAATAAACCATAATTGATTATAATTTTTGTTTTATGAATTAACTGCAACAACATTTTGGCTATAAGAAGTTGCAATAAACATGAATTTTGTTTTTAAAGTTGTATTCACATAAATTTTCTAATTTCAATAAGATTAATAATGATCTAAACTAATAATACATATTTTCCTACCATTATTTGTAACACATAATTTTTAAATAAAAGATACTTCATTTGCCATGGTTGTCAGTGAACCTTTCACTGTGAGGAAATGCTAAACAACTTGCTGGTCGGCATTGGTGCACAAGCATGAATAATGTGCTCAAAACTGAACTGCTGGTCAGTCAATTGTACCTGTTATAACATACGTTTTGTTAGCAAAATTGTGTGAAAATATTCAATTTCCCAGAAAATACTAAAGGATAGGTAACTTCTAATATTGGAAGTTGACACAATTTGCATGTATGTGTAGTCTGGTGGGTTTTCATTTGTCAGTTTAGTCAAGCCATGATGCTATGTTAAACACAGGCACCAACTCAGATTTATTTATATAAACAATTAAAAGGCCTTCTAGAGTTTTTACTCATCTTAGTGATCTCTCTTACCAACTTTGTTTATGGCAGTGAGTTCCATTCTCACCTGTATTTACAGTGTGTGCTGTTTTATTGTTGCAGACCAGAAGTAGATCCAACAAAACCTACTAGAGTGCTGGAAACAAGATGCTGTGTTACCAATATTGCTGCCCATCCAATAGAGCCCTCAGTTATAGCTGCTGGTACTGTCAGTGGTATGTAGATGAAATATTGCCCATTGTTGGTGACAAATCATGAATAAAACTACTATACTTAAAACTGAATATATACCACACTACTGAAAAATTATGCCCCTAGTTTTCGTCATGTGAACAGTTATTTAAATATAAGTATATGGATTTTAATAATAATAATAATAATAATAATAATAATAATAATAATAATAATAATAATAATAATAATAATGCATTATTAGAAATTTGGAGAAGAGAAAATAATTATAATGGTTTTTGGAAAGATGCAAGGAGGAGATGTAAGGAAATAGAAATTAACAAAACTTTTCAGTGAATAACAAAAACAAACTCTGATATTTTATATTTCAATGAAGAACACTCGAGAAAGGGAAATATGTATTGATAAAGCAAATAATGAATAAAGAGAGGGTACTGCATAGGTAAGAGCAGGTGCATGGAGATTAAAAGGGCTAAGAAAGGGTGTTCCACAGAATCAGTTCCCTATTTGTGGAGGGAATGAAGACATTACACACATGTTGTTTCAGTGTAAAGGGGGAGAATGGAGCTAATAAATCTGAAATGGAAAGGTAGAATCAGATGACTGAAAAATTCAATGCCATAGCCGGGATTTGAACCACGGATCTCCTGGTCTCTGTCCGGTTGCTCTAATCACTGAGCTACCATGGCAACATGCCAGCACGCCATTAAATTCTCCAGCTGACTCGCATTTTTCCCGGTAAACCACAAGGAGATCTCAAATTGTATTGAGATGTCATACCCCAATGGCGACTTACATTCTTTGTACGTACTTAAGTCCCGGGCTTTTAGTTTCAACCACTATTAGGTCAAATCCGTGGTTCAAATCCCGGCTATGGCATTGAATTTTTCAGTCAACTGATTCTACCTTTCCAACCCTGTCCAACACACGGCTTGTGTGAAAGAACAATTAATTCCACAAATCTGAAATGGTTTAGATCGTCATCCAGGCAAGTGTTAGGTCATATGGCCTGTTATGATCTCATAAAATGGGAATTTTCTTTTCACTTCTTCTTGGGTTGTCCCAAAGATCTATAGCTTTGATTGAAATCTTCAGAAAGGATAGTAAAAAATCTGATGTGTTACACTCACATGGCTTTCTCTACTTTTGTACAAACTATTTTTACAAATGCTTATTCTCCATATGCTTTGTGTTAATCGAGATGTTAATCTTATTGCTAATTTTATTGTAGATGCAAGGGGAATTGCTAGGCTTCAAGCTATAGTCAAATATTTTAAGAGCTGTTTGCTATGTGGAGTATTCCATTCTCTTTGCATTACCAGGGCAAAAAAAAACGAATAACAATTTGAGAAAAAGTAGAAGTATTGGAAAATTTAAGGGAATAACAAGCAATATCTCAAAAATAGTTCACTCAACAAAAAGAATGTATATAACATAAATTGTGTATTTTAACGCGATCTACATTTTTTGTGTAGTAACATTTTCTCTCTCTCTTATGGGTTACCAGTTATGCAAAAGTCGTTAACAATGAAGAATACTTTTGGAGACATTCCCAGAAAATTCGAGATATACATTTCATTTGTCATGAAAATATCTTAAACATATGATATTTTAATCAAAATCGTTAGAGCCATTTTTGAGAAAATTAAAATTTTCGAAAAATGTTCCATGTAAAGCGTAATCTGGGGTGGGGGGATTTTCTTGAAAACCTTCGTGTCGCATCTCTGGAAGATACTGAACCTAAATACCAAGTTTGGTGTTTATCCGACTGTTCGTTTCTGAGTTATGCTGTTCGCAGACAAACACACACACACACACACACACACAGACATGTTTCCAAAAATGCTTTTTTTGGATTCAGGGGGCCTCAAAACATATATTTCCGGTGAAATCTCGGTATCAAATTTTTGGGTGGAATATAATACTTCCCCTACTTATTATACGTAGTGGAGAAAGTAAATATAGGACAGTTCTTAAGCAAAGTGAAAGAAATAGTGGAATTGGTTTATTAAAATAGAAGTAGCACAAACATAACTACGTGGTAGATTTTAATACCTATGTAATTTTTAAGAAGCCATTACAAATTCTATATAGAAATTATATTATGTAATTAAATATGATTGGCTAAGAGCCTGGGTCTAATTGCCTTGTCACATTCACGTGCATTAGCTTAGCATAAATAAATAATAATATTATTCAGCAGTTGTATTCTTCAAAAGTCTCATTATGTTATTGCTAAGAAACACTAAATATTTTAAAAGCATTATTTCTGCACAGGAGAGATTTTGGTCTGGAATCTTCAAAATGATGATGATGGCCTCATAGCTTCTTCTGCAACTATACCTGGAGCACATAAGGAAGCCATCACTCAGTTGTCTTGGGTTCGCAACCCAGATCCCACACAGCAAAGGCCTCTGCTTGTGTCAGCAGGAAGTGATGGGCGTATCTTGATGTGGCGTGTAGGGTCGCACTCACACAACTTGCACCTCAATGCTGGGTAAGTGATTCTTGAACAAAATGCACAATCCATTTACCACATAAAGATATTACTTATTCACCTGCTACAGAGTGAGCCAAAAGACTCCGAACCGCCTGCACAGTGTTTTTCCTGTCCGCATCCTCGGCACTTGTTGCTGTCTGCTGCTATCATAGAAAGGTGCAGATGAAACCATACAACATTTTTAAAGCTGCTTTTAAAGGCTTTACTTTCCAGCTTCACGACAGGAGATGCTGAAACTGGCAACTGTCGTCGTCCATACATTTTTTGTCACCTCTTTAGGAAATTATCCATCGTGACTGATGTCGTCTAATGTTTCATCGGTAAGAACCAAACGCCGTCTTTTAGATTTCTTAACCTGAACATTTCCTGTGGCCTGAAATTTACTGTAAAGTTCATGGGCTGTTGTATGGCCTGGAACTTTTACACCTGGAAATCTTTCTGCAAATTGTAATTTCACTTGGCGAGCTGACCAAGTTAACACATACGAATCATAAAGAAATACACGCTGTGCAGTAGAAAACATACACTGAGCCACAATATACTTTGTGACTAAGTACAGGACAAAATAATAAATAACTCGTAATAACTGAACTACATCACATTACTCTCAACTCAATACTGCACTTCACACATCACAGCAAAATCACAACAGCGTGACTTTGCTTATAGCAGCAGTGCGGTATCATGTTTTTATCATATTTCCACATGCCCATTGGAAAAACACAGTGCAGCCGGTAATATTGTTTATAAAATACCACTCCGGGGTAACTTAAAACATAAAGTATACAAGACAAACCCACACACCCTGGAAGAATTAAAACAAAGTATCCGCCAGGAAATTTCTCAACGTGAACTACGGCGAGTGATGGATAATTTCCTAAAGACGTGCCAAAAATGTATGGACAACGATGGTGGCCAGTTTCTGCTTCTCCTTTCGTAAAGCTGGTAAGTGAAGCCTTTAAAAGTAGTTTTAAAAATGCTGTATGGTTTCATCCGCGCCTTTTTATGATAGTGGCAGATGGCAACGAGCGCCGAGAATGCGGACAGGAAAAACACCATGCAGGCATTTCAGAGTCTTTTGGCTCACTCTGTATAAGCCAAAATGTAATCCACCAATTGTATTTGGTGATAACAGTGAAGAAAATTATAATAAGGGTAAGGGCTATAATAGTAACATAAATGCGATTATCTTCAGTAAGGAAACGCAGTACATACACAAATTTAATTTTTAATTACTCCAGCTTCACTTTCTATACCAAAACTTATTGGAACATGTTTTGGGAACTGTCTCCATCATCAGCCTAGACTCACATACACAGACAACAGTCTCTAAAATATGTTACGTAAGCTTTGGTGTAGAAAGTGAAGCTGGAGTAATTAAAAATTCAATTTGTGTACGTAAATGTCAAAAAGTTTCACTGTATTTCTTGCAATATCATGGAAAGTACAGAATTTCAAAGGCAGCATATAGTGACCTGCCTTTTAAGATTTGACTATCATTTCAGCCGCCTGTATCCCTCTTCTACCTACAACAAAGAGTGTAATGTAACTATTTCTGAAAATGTTTATCTTGATTAACATGAAGTAGATAGAAAAATAAGCCTTTTGAAAGACAATCTGTAGAAGAGAGATATAAACTTAAATGATAGTATGTAGAGAAAGTCATATGAGTATCACACATACAATTTTTTTAAAATGTAAACATTTGATTGCAGTTTTGCTATTTCCATGGAGCATAATCGATATAGTGGATCACGCAAGGCATTACCCTCTCCAATTAGTGGAGCAGGAATGGATCTTGAGCTTGGGGCTAATTGTTTTAGCTTTGCTGTACGCGACTTAACAACATTCATCGTAGGCACTGATGGAGGAGGAATACTACACTGTTCAACTTTAACTACAAAACCATCCACAGGTTATAATTACTTTCATCTTTTTATTTGTTACGGAGCTAGTTGACTAAGTGTGGGTTACGAGATATCTGAAATCAAAGTAAAGGACGGATAAGTATTCTCCCCTCCTTCATATGCAACTGAGAAACACTTATGACAACATTTACAAAATGCCTTGTACTTATCATTGCCATAGCATACTACCCAATTGCTAAATTCAGTTTAGTTTTTGAATCCTTAAGAAAAACACACAGCATTTTATCTTTTTATAACATCGCCACTTTTGCATTTCAAATTCCTATCCATTTCCAATATTAATTTACTTCCTGTTTTCCAACAAAATAACCACATGTTCATGTTCACTTCACAAAATTCTAACAAACATCCTTCATTGTTGATGGATATCAATCTAAGGAAAGTAAGTGGCACAACAGTTGTTATTTATTAGGCATCATATCTGTCAGGTTTAGCAACCCTCCAAAATTGCCAAATTTGTAGACAACGAACCAATTGTAAGTGGGTCAATACAACACTGCCAACTGTTATGACATGGTTAAACTTACCAGGAATTACTTTTTGCTGTATAAAGAAATATAGCAGTTGGTTTTACTAACTCCAGAGGTGAAAACAATACTTTTTTTTCTCCAAAATACAGGACAATTACTGTCTTGGATAGGAACTGTCTGGGATGCGGGACATTTTGCACAAATCCGAGTAGCAAGAACATAGTTATTGCTTTGTTAAAACACTATTGGTCCTATAAATGCATCCACAGAGTGTACTAACATTGCAAAAATAACCTATCAGTCTATGGGTTTGATAAAGTGTATTTTAAGTTATACATTGAAAACTGGACCCATAAACTACTAATCATTTGCTAACTCACATTGCAGGGATTTTTTCAACCTATCAAAGGCATTTGATGTATTAAATCATAAGGTACTTTTTAATAAACTGGAAAGAATGGACTTAAGGGCACATGCACTAAACTTTACCTTTACAGAAAATGGGTACATTAAACAGTGTCAGTCTAACTTGCAAAACATAAAACACAGAGTAACACAAGGTTCCATCTTGGGTCCTTTGTTGTTATTATATGCCAATGATTTTAAAATGAACGTTTCATCAAAAACCATTATTCAATATACCGATAACAAATATATCACAGTAGAAAGTAGGTCTCTTGAAAATTTGAGGTCATTAATGAATAAAACTACTACTGAAATCCTTGACTGAATTCAACCAAAATTACCTAAGAGAATAAATTTTCATCTCACACAGCACAATAATATAGATGAACCAGTAGTAATTTTATAAACAAATTTTAAAAGCAAACCAAATATGATTTCTGGGCATATGGATCAATGAAAATTTAAAATGGGATAGGTGCATCGAGCACCTAACAAATAAAATTAATAGAATCTGCCACACTTTTTTACTATTAAGTACCATTGTAAATATAAACACATTTATGTACATTCGTGGCTAAATTATGGCAATCTGTTATGCAGGAACTCTCCAAATTCCAAAAAATTGGTTTTACTACAAAAGTAAGTAATATTAGTAATGGTTGGAGCAATCCAAAGAGACTCCTGTAAACCATATTTTAAAAAATTGCAAATTTTGACCTTACCATGCAGGTACATTTATAAATGCATAGTTCAACTCAGAAACAGCTGCAGCTCTGAAAGTAAACTCTTTATAGCTAACAATGGTATATGTAATTACAAAACAATCTTTTCACAGATATACATGTACAAAGAGCAAACACAAAAATATATCAGATCAGTCAATTGGTCTGGTAGCTCAGTTGGTTAGGCGCTGGCCTTCTGTTCTCAAGGTTGTGGGTTCAAACCCGGCAGATCGATGGTTATTAAGTGTGTTTAAAAGCAATAGCTCCATGTCAGTAAATTTACTAGCATGTAAAGAACTCCTATGGGATGAAATTGTGGTACACTAGTGGCAGTGATATGATCCTGGCAGTTCACAGCATCGTTACAAACAAAAATTTTTTTTTAAACATTAGAACAGTGTTAACTACATTTCATTTGTTTATTTATGCTAGCAATCTTCCTTAGAATAATACATCAGCCCAAGCTGTTATCTTGCCATATTCTACCCATATTACACTCTTATTATAACATAAAAAAAATTAATAAAAATAATAGTAATGATACCAAAATAATAATCTTATAATAATAATATATTATTATTATTATTATTATTATTATTATTATTATTATTATTATTATTATTATTATTATTATTATTATTATTATTATTATTATTATTATTATTATTATTATTATTATTACATAACTTCACATCACATGATGAAATTAATTTACATCTATTTTTATTGTCCATAACCATTTCTTTTTTACTTTGGACAAGTACTCTCCTACCTTTTTACTATCCTTGTTAAAAATCTTGCTTAAAGCTACTTTCCTGTCCAGTTTGAACCATTTCCCATTTATAGCTTCCTTTCTCCAATGCTGTGTACCTTTACAGTCAAAAATGATATGTTCTAAATCTTCTCTTTCTCCACATATTGGACACTGGTTTTGTGGGAACCCATTTCTCATTCCTATTAGTCTCCATACACCTGCTCGTACCCAGGCTATACTTTCTCTTTGTTCCTTATTTGAGTTATCCACATATTGTTCTCTAGCCCATACATTTTTTATTAATATATATGATTCCAAGGAACTTTTCTTCCCAATGTTACTAAATAAATTTTGTATCTCTATATCTTCAAACCTCTGTCTAGCTTCTTTCCAAAAACCCTTAACATTATTTTCCCTCCTTCTCCAAATTTCCCCCAGACCACTATTTTCCAAATTAGTTTGTATACTATAACTCCACCTATTTTTCTTTAAGCTCCTTTCTTGGAATTCCAAACACTGCCTCAACAAGTTCTTCTCTTCTAAATTTAATAGTCTGTACCAATATTTAAGAGCTCTCTCCATTATTACCCCTTTCCCCCCACTCTCTGCATTTCAATTAGAGCAAATTCCTTAACTGTGGCATTTGGCAGGCCTAAAACTTCTCTACAAAAACTCCTATGTACCATATATATCTCTTCCCAGCCTCGTTCTACTCCTCCTATTTCACTTCCATATAACATTTTTGGTTAACTACATGGTAGTCAAATTTTTATAATAAATTATCAGAAAAGATTAAAGCTGAAACAAAACAGACATTTATATCAGCAGTAATAGCACACCAGCTGTTGGATCACCAGTTGTCTACAATAAATGAATTTATGAGGATGTAATTTGAGTTTCAAGACCCTGAAATACTCTGTTTATAATTTGTCTGTTATACTTTGTCCTTGATGGTAACCTGTAAATACAGAAAGTTGTTATTGTTTCAATTTCAATAAATAAATACACTTTTCTAATGTTAGCTTGTTTTTGGTTCTAAGATTTCTTTTTTCGCCTTTTTATGAGCACTGCTCAATTATGTAAACATAATGTGATAATAAAGCCTTTCTATTCTAACCTGCAGCATTGCATCATATCCAAGCAATTTTACAAATGTATTATCATTAGATACTGTTGATAAGGAATGTATCAAGTACATATACATACCCCTCTTACACTGTTGTATTGCAATAAATTTGATGTTGGGTGTATTCGTGCACATAAAACCATGGCATTATTCAGAATCTTGTGACAAGAAAATGTGTCATGCAAAGTTATTAGAAGTGATTACAAGCAGTGAAACTTTTTAACATAACTGAACTTGCGAATGGATTGGTGACACTTTCACTTACTAATTTTTCACTCAAAACATGTTTCAAAGACGTTTGTATCCATTGTCAGGTGTATGTCCACTGGCATCTGGAAGAGAATCCCTTAATTCAGTGTACTACCATCTAACCGTTTAGTGGAAAACTTCACTACGTCATCTACCAGGGGAATTTAAAAATTCATACTGTGCATGCATTTTTGGTGATGTGAAATTTTTTCCCATACTGTGAGATCTGCTGGTGTTTTGGCATGTTTTAAAAGCTTTATTTGTTGTTTAATGTTATGTTTTGTTGATAAAAGATGTGAGCTACTGCAGATTTGTCTAATTGCTTGAGTTTTAAATTTCTTAGGTGTTCCATTCTCTTGGTTTTTCCTGATATTTTAGGCAGACTTCACAATCAATCTGGTAAATCCCTGTTTTCTTAGTGTTCAATATAGTGTCCTTTAATGGATGATGAAGTAAGTCTCTGTGGTTGTGTTTATTGCCATATTCTAGAAACAGTTTTATACGAGAAATAAAGCTTTAAAAACATGCCAAAACACAGCAGAACTCACAGTGGAAAAAATCCGCATCACCAGAAATTCACACAGAGAAATGAATTTTGAAATTCCCCCTGTAGTATGACACAGAAGTTCTCCACTAAACAGTTAGGTGGCAGTACACTGATTTAGGTCCAGACACCATTGGACATACAGCTGAACGACGGAGACAAATATTTCTGAAACATGTTTTGAGTGAAAAGTTAGTAAGTGATACTAAAGTGTCGTCAATCCACTCAGAATTTTAATCTGTCTCTGTGATGTTGGGGTAGCATGTCTTCCTCACATTCAAGATGTCCCAAGTTTGGTTAGGGTGAGTTACTCGGATAAGGTTTTCTCCGGGATTTTCCCTTATTCTGAGAAGATGAATGTCGGTAACTTTAAGCTCTATGGACCCCTGACTCGTTTGTGCATAATTTCACCCATTTCATTCATTCATTGTCCAATATGACCTACTAGGTTAAAGGATGTTAAACTTAAAAAAAAGTCAATTAAGGAAATATGTGTTTATTCTGTATGCATATTTAGCATTGTTCTTGTAACACAATGGTCTTCCTGTATTGCAAGCTAGTTCAATTCTGAACTGTGATTGCATTTTGTGTGTGTGTGTGTGTAGAGTAGATAAATGTTTTTATGTGCATGCTGTATATGCTGAACATTGAACTTAAATAAATAACAAAATGGGTTTCAGAATGTTGATGCTTTTATGTTATTGATGACCACAACCAGATCTGTATTTCACTAAAATACATCCAAAACAAAATTGTGCCCCCTTCCTCAATGAATCAATTTTAGGTTTTGCAATAACAATTCACTTTCCTTTTTCTTCTTTTCTGCAGCTAATTTGTAATATTTTGCACTATTAATATGTTTCCTGCCATCCATTTTTTTATGGAAAACGCATAAACTAAATGAAAATACATACCTTCTTCAACAAACAATGACAGTAAATGCCATTCATAAAGGTGAAACCAGCAGAAAAATATACATGCAGAGTATGCAAAATAGATAAACTAAACAGTATAGCAATTGAACTACAAGTTAAAACTTCTCTCACCTATTACTAAAAATAATAAATCTCTCTTTGTTGTTAAAAGTCCACAAACTGCCTCTTTTCTCCAAAATTATATATAAAAAAACTAGTTTTAGCTCAGATGTTTTGCTGCCCCCCTAAATTTACCACCGTGATCCCGAGTCTCTTTGGCTTTTGTCTAAACAAGGCTCTGACCACAATAATAATTCTATTTTCAGCTGTACCTTTATGCTCTGCAATTAAATTCAGCAAATTTGCTTTCTCTCTTTTAAAGAAATATTAGCCCTACAACTCTTCCAAATTCAAATCTATGTATTGCTTTCTGTTATGAACATAGATCCCAAATGATAATGCTACTGTTTGCTGTACAGTGTTTCAAGAAGGAATTGTTGGAGCAGGCTATGCTCACTCAATTGTTTTGTAGTTACTCCTGCTTAAAGAAGGGATCATTAAATATGACACTGCAACACTGTATAATTTAAAGACAGAATAATGTTAAATATCTGATAACCAAAGAAATCCTAGGAATTTATGGAACATTTTTCTTGCAACTCAACATTTTTTTTGTTCTTACAAAAAGGTGATGAATATTTCTCTTATTCTGCAAGTATTTGAGTGTATATTATTCCTGACCTAATTAAAATTGTTTTTATGTATATTTTATAATATAAGATTTTTATGAAATGATTTGTAGTCAGATCAGAAGTGCCACTGAAGGACCCTGTGTTAAGTGCATTTGAACGGCATCAAGGACCTGTAACATGTGTTCAATTTTCTCCTCATCATGATGGAACCTTCTTAACATGTGCTTCTGACAATGAGATTAGAGTTTACCACATGAAACAGGTATGTCGTGTCTTTTCTTTAATTCATTATTAATAGTAAGATACTTATACAACTTTTATCTTTATACCACATACCTAAGAGGTGGGGGAAGTATTACATTTCACCCAAAAATTCAATACAGAGATTTTACCAGAAATACATATTTAGAGGCCCTGAATAAAAAAAAAAAATTTAGAAAGAGGTCTGCATGGATGTGTCTGTCAACAGCATAACTGCAAAACAACAAGTTGGATAAATATCACAAACTTGGTATTTAAGTTCAGTATCCTCCAAAGTTGTAGCACAAAATTTTCAAGTAAACCCTCCCATCCCAAACTTCCCTTTGCATAGAAGAGGTTTTGATATTTTTCATTCTCTCTAAAATGGCCCAACTTTGAAGCAAATAACAGTAAAGGGTACAATCAAATAAATTTAAGTAACTTTTGTAATATAGTAGACTTGTGATTATCTCAGCTAATTAGTTCCAAGATTACCTTGGATACAGAAAATCTCAGATAATGTGCTGATGCATTGTAAATTAAAAATACACAGTTTAAATAAAATATACATGGGTTACTTTTTAAAAAAGTCTTTCATATTTTATTTATTTAAAGGTGAGTCGGAATTGTTACACTAACATCACTTAAGTTTACTCACTTAACATGTTTCGGGAAACCGTTAAGTGAGTAAACTTAAGTGATGTTAGTGTAACAATTCCGACTCACCTTTAAATAAATTCAATACACATCACTGTTTCTAGCTTCTTTTCATTACAATATCAACGTAAGTCTTTCATAGTTTTCAAGTTAACCTCTGCCTCTCGGATCCTGCAATGTAATAGCAACACTGTAGAGACAGTAGTTCAAATAGTGTAGACTCTTCTTGCTGTTTAATGTAGGCTATAGCAGCTTCTATCACCTTCAATCCCTCAGCATGTGATATCTTCAGGTTGTTCTTGTTGGTGTTGTGATCCTCTTCAGGAATGATGACCACATCGACAGTAGCATTGTCAGTCAGCTCCATTTGTTGATCTTGATTACACCACTCGAGGATTTCTTCATTTTTGATTGGAATTTCCACTGGTAGCTTATCAGCTCATGCTGACACACACTGCCCAGCACTGCACTGATGCAAAAAATATGTACCTATGTTTATTTTCTATCAACTTCCTTAGTTAACAGAACCTGGGTTAATCATAAGTCTACAATACTTACATCACTAACTTTATAATGCTAATTTGAGGACCATATTTATTGGATTTGTTATTTTCACCTCTTAAAATATTGGACAGCTTTCTTTACCATCTCTCCAAAGCATTTTTACACCACATTTGCACATCCACCTTCTGTTTGTTGATGATATTTGTGTTTTGCTTCCAGACAGCTCCAGTTAAGACAGTGCATGTGGAAAGTGGTGTGCTTGGTGTGGAGTGGAACCCATTACAAGTATCATTTTTTGCTGCCTGGGGTGCCACTGGTAAGGTCAACCTGTATAAACTCAGCACCGGGGAAGTCATGAGCTTCCTTCAACTTTCCGAGACTGAGAAATCTGCACCCATCTCTGCAATGCGTTTTAACCCCAAGAGGTATGTAGCAAAAATGCATCCGGCAAGGCATAGCAACTGTAGAAAACAGAAAAGCATAACCTCTTACGTTCTTTCAGCTTGAAAAAATAATTAGCAGAAGGGAAATAAAGTGAAGTCAGAAACTTGACTTAATGTTAAGCGAGAGGGGCTGAGATAAAATATATATATATTTCCGACTCACCTTTAAATAAATATATATTTATACACAATGAATTTCATGATTAATTCAAAACATGAATTATTGTTATTATTGTTCAATAATAATAATAATAATAATAATAATAATAATAATAATAATAATAATAATAATAATAATAATAATAATGATGATGATGATGATGATGATGATGATGATGCTACACTAATAGATATTTACATTTCTTTATACCTAATTTACAATCATTATGGTCTTGATATAAAAACATATAAAAAGCATTACACTACACTAAACCTTTTTCACTATAAGCTGGAGAAGGAAACAAAACCACATGACAAGACAACACCTCATTGGCTGGTGGGCAAACTACAACCTCCCCGCTTAGCATGTCGTCTCTTCCTCTATAAAAAACAGTTCACTTCAGATCATAACATTTTGTGGCGATTCTCGTGCAGAGAAATTTAAAAAAACTCATTATTGTAACAGTTCAATTTATGAAACTAAATGTGTTTGTTCAGATTCACCTATAACTAAATGAACCATTACAGCAGAGGGTTTAAGAGGCTATGCGCAGGCACTGTAGTTTGTTTCCGGTTTCCAGCTGAGAATCTTTTGCCACTGTGGAAAACATAAATGCGGGAAATAGAAAGAAGACAGTTGTGTTAAATGCTTTTAACAAATTCTGTGAAAAGTACCCACCTTTAATCGATAATGAATATGGTTGGCCATTGTTTAGCAATAATAAACTTCTTTGTTAGTGATGCAGAATTGTTGCTCGGATAGCTTGGGTCGCATTTGTTTTCAGTTGTGTTTTAAATAGTGCTAATCGTTATTTAACTTGTTGACTCATAAAAGGTTAAAGCAAATGTGGTGTACTGATATTAGTCTTTAAATGAATGATTTCTAAAGCCTGAAGTTAAGAACAGTTTGCTTCAGTACCTTTAATCACAGAAGCCGAACTGTTCAGGTACAAACTTTTATTTGTCTACTTTTAGCATTATGTGTTAGAAATTTAGGATGTAAGGAAAAATATAGGAATAAGACATACAATTGACTAGTTTTGAAGATTTAGAAGCTAGTAACAGTGATGTGACATAATTTAAAATAAAGAGAGTTGAGGGTTGTTACACTACATCACTAAAATATTCTTACTTGAATGCGTTTCGGGAGACGGCTTAATGAATTTCAAACTGCCGCCAGCCAACAGCCTTTGGAGGTTCATCAGCCCAGCACCAGAGAACACCACTAGCCACACACATCCCCCAGACAATGACCGGAAAAATCAGTCGAGAACATGCTGACGATGGGAACAAGCCGTCTCCCGAAACGCGTTCAAGTAAGAATATTTTAGTGATGTAGTGTAACAACCCTCAACTCTCTTTATTAAAAAAAAAAAAAAAAAGACATACAATGTTTAAAAGCTAATGATCCCTAAGGTGCACAATATACTGTATTCGCATTCTGTCTGAAGTAATTTCCTCTCACAGGTCTTAGTCCCCGCCATCCTCCACGTGTTGCTGCCATATGTGGCGGAGTGATACATTTAAGTTTTGTTTACTTCTCCTTTCAGCTTATAGTGAAAAAGGTATAGTAGGTATTTACATTAACATTTTTCAGTCAATGTTACATAGTTCACTCTCATTTTCAAGGTAATCTTCAATGGAGTAAAAGCAGTGATTAATTAGATGTGCCTTGAGACATGATTTCAAATGGTTTATTTGTTTTATTGCCTTAATGTAACTTGGTAAGTTATTATGTAACTTAATGTCAAAGTGTAAAATACTTTTTTGATAGAGTGAGTAGTGAGGTATTGTGACTGGTTACATGCAGATGTGTATTTTTCCTGGTGTTGTGTTTATGCACAGTATTATTCACCGTAAATGGTGCATCACTGGCATTAATGTTCTTAAGTACAAGCATAATTGCTTTGTATATATAAATGCAGGGAAGTGGAAGAATGCCCAGTTTTTTAAAGAGAGGTTTGCGAGATGATTTTGGGCTAACACTTTCCATGATTCTAATAATTTTTTTCTGTGCTATGTAGGTTGTATTGCTTACTGGGGAATCCTGCCAGAAAACTATGCCATATCTTAGTAGTGAAGTTGAATTTACTGCAAAGACTCGAGATGCTTTTAAGATTATTTTAAAGATTTGTACTGCTGTGAAATTTACTGACATTGTATATTTCAAAAGGATGTGATTGATTAAATCTCAGAACTTCTTCATTCTGAAATTAAAACTTGCTTTAGTTGCTCTTTCTTGCAGTTCATTTTTAAATGTGAGATCAACATTCAAACTTGGTCAGAATGAATCAAAGTTATCAACATCAGGACACTCTGTGATTGAAGAAAATAAATGAAAGAAATTTGATGGGTAAAATCATGTGAATTCCTTTGCTATTTAAGAAGTATTCATACAAAAGCCTTATTTTTCTATTTGCTCCTTGTTATAATTACCATCACAAATTATTATTATCTAACTGGTTGTGTTAAATAATAATAGTGTCATTTCAAACTGTAATGCTAAAAATGTGGAAAAATTCAGATAAAATAATAGCACATATTTAAAAAATGCTTAAGACCGCAAAAAGTTTGATTTGACATAAACTGTTTATCTTATGAGATACACAATTTTTCCTACAGCAAGTTTTTGAATTTTTATCTCTTACTACACAGAACATGTAGATCTTGTTAAAACACAAAATTTATGTAGATAACCCTTTTTAGGAGGGGGGGCTTTAACCACTATCAAGATATTCATTGCTGTTGCTTTGAATTTTCCAGTACTTTAATTTTTTTCTAAATTACCATTATTTTGTTTCTTATCATATCAAGCCAATAATAGCAACAACTTTTAAAGATTTCACAAAAGATGTAACAAAACCACTTTTGCAAATTTTTTCCTTAATTAACATGAAGCAGGTAGAAAAATAAGCTCCAATAAGAATAGTTTGTGGAAGAGAAATAAATATAAATAATATTGGGAGAAAAAGGCAGTTTTTTTACACTGATTCCTTGTAATCAATGAATACTGTAAATGAAGGTTGTGTTAATTAATATGAGAATTGTTTATTTATAATGATATCAATAGTTATGTTATCATTTAGTGTTTAAGCGACTTAAACAAAAATAAATTTAAAAAAAATGTTTTAATATTATTAAGTTTGCTTAAATGTTTAAAAACATAATGAAACAAGTTTACTTTAAGTAAACATCATGATCCAGTTTAAAATTCTGCTATACAAAGGTTGTTCAGAAAGTTCTTGGCCTGAGAAAGAAAATATGGTATTTGTAATCAAGAGCCATATCTGATGAGTATGGTGCATAATGGCAGCAGTTCAAAGTGCAAATGAAGCAACTTTGTGATCGCATTGTTTTGACGGAAAAGAACTTTCCTCTTTAAAAAGTGCTGATGTTTGGCTTTCATAGCATCTTTCAACTGCTCCATTGAAACTGTTTAGTGCTTCTCCATGATGGTTTTGTGCTTTACCAAGTAGTCCACCAACATTACACCCTGAACACTCCAGAAAACAGTGTCCAGCACCTTTCCTGCTGAACGAACACACTTGGCCTTCTTTGGAGCACTTTCACCTTCTTGTACCCATTGTTTAGACTGCTGCTTTATCTCTGGTGTGTTTGGTGAATCCATGAAGTGTTAAAGCATAAATCACAAAAAGTCAGTTGAGTTGCTGCTGAACATATCTGAGCACTCCTGTGAGATGTTCACTCAAATGCACTTTTGATCAGTGGGTAACAAACGCCATCCATTGTGCTGCGAGCTTTCTCATGTGTAAATGCTCCTGCAAAATGTTCCAGGCACGATCTAATGAGATCTTGGCAACATCAGCATGCTAATGAATCTTTATTTGCCTGTCATTTAACACAGCATTGTGGATTTTGTTTTCTTCAGTAGTAGTAATAACTGGATGTCTTGGAAGTTTGCCATAAAAAATGGAAGAATGGCCATGCAGCCCATTTCTTCACACTATAAAATGATGGTGAAGAATCTTCTAAAGTAGAATTTAATTTCTTTTATTACTTTGGTTGGTATTAACCCTTTAACACAAAGTATTTAATCACCGCATGACATTCCATTTTATCCATTTTCAGATGGAATCTCAACTTGTTTATTTTGCAACACTATAACACCATGTTGCTGTTGCACCATTTTATACTTGAGAACAATCATTGCTATTTGACATTGCCAAGACCATCTCTGTGTCAGTCTAAGAACTTTCAGAACCACTCTCATAGAACTTAAGGAATTCCAACTTACATATGTTTCTTTCTCACACAGTCCCCTGGTGGCAGCAGTAGGAGATGTGCTTGGAAGAGTGGTAATATGGCAGCTAAACAAAGGAACTGAAGAAACATAGACATTTATCATTTCAGATTTGTAATGGATTATCTGTTTATTTTTTTAAAATGTCAGATTTTGCTGTGTATAATAAAACATCCTATATGTGTTTAAATATGCCCAAATAAATGGAATCAATTTACTGTCCATTACATTATTTTCCCCTAGCTTTCCTTGTCTTTATGCAAACATAAATAGTTAATGAGTGAGGTTAAATGAGTGTTGGAGTCTTGTCATGGTAGCTCAATGATAGAACATCAAGCCTGCCTAAACTGTTCAATCCAGACTACACAGAGCCTGTGGGGAAAGAACTAGTAGATATAAATTGACATTATTGTGTGGTTAGGTGAAACACAGAATTAAAAGTATTTTCAATATTACTCAGCTTTTAAGTATGATATCTTGGAGTAATCAAGAAGGATGAACAGGATATTATATAAATCAGATTCAGCAGTACATTATCTGCATGGAAAGTTGATTTATGTTGTGTCTGTCATGGATATTCAAATAAATTTTTCAAATCTGACTCAACTTGCCAAGTAAAACTATTGGATTATTTCTTATAGTCATCTTGGCGATGTACAACCATGGACAAAAGAAAAGAGTTATGTCTTGAATGCCAAATTTTTCTAAGTTCTACACAGCACAGGCCTTGTTTACACCATATACAATACAGTTGTGTAACCACTGCAGCAAGATACTGTATGGCATTATTAAACATGCTACCTTCCATGTGTCTTCTCTGTAATGTTGTGGCAAAGCATAGGGTACTTCTGTGGTTAAGACTGCAGGTTCGCTTCTCGCATGTAGCAAACACTTTTTTTTTCTTCTGTTAATAATGTTTAATCAACACATAGTGACTACTTATTTTCGATATGTTGCATTTCATACATAGCATTTGGTAAAGTTCATAACAGAGTAGTTATTATGATGCAAAGTACGTGACTTCACAATTTCATCATGGTCGCATATCTGTATCTTGTTGGATATCAAGGGACGGTCTAGGTGTGTTGTGGCAGCTACATGATACACTGGACAGTACACAATGCATGGTAATACTTGAGAATATTTTGATTCCCTCTGTAGGATGAAATATCCTGATGGAATTGTTGAATTGGTACAGGATAATCATCCTGTCCACACATGTTGAAAGGCTTCAAATTGGTTCTCAGAGAGGCAGGATATCAGAGTGATAGACTGGCCTCCCTGTTCACCAGATTTGAACCCTATTGAAAATGTGTGGAATGAGGTGAAAAGGGAGCTGTACATGAATTTTCCTGGCTTCTGGGAACAAATTCAAAAGCCTGGGATGTTGCAGCTTCTTGTCCACTTTACTACAGGGATTTAATGTCATCTATAACCCGAAAATTGAGGGCAGTTATGCATGCTCAGGGTTCATATACCCAATATTAATTTTGATTACTTTTTATGCGTTTAGTGGAATTGTTTTTGTGTGCATAGCTATGCTTAAAACTTAAAATGCTAAAGTTACATTAATGCAATATGTTCTACATGTTCAGCCATAAAATTAACAATAACTAATGCAAGATTTGAACCGAGGAGCTTGTGAGTGCAAACAGTGCCTTCTTAACCTCTCAGCCAATGAAACATTCCGTGCTCTGTTTTAGTAGCTTATAAGCGTCACCATTGTGAAACAGTTATAACGTGACCATTGCACTCACAGGCACAGACCATTCTACAGTTCCTGCATGTGTACTGTAAAAGCAGCTGTTACGAACGTACATGAAGCCCTCCGATCATCACATGGAATATGGGGATGACTCCTTTTTTTTTGTCCACGGGTGTATAATGGTATTGGAATAGTTTATTTATTTTATTACATTTATCCACAATAGAACATATCTTGGTGATCTCATATATATGCAGGGTAAAAAAGTTTATTAGTTTCTCTACTACGTACTTACGGTAAGCCGAGGTATTGCATTGCACCCAAAGATTTGATGCCGATATTTCACCAGATATACTTGATTTGAAGCCCCCTGAACCCAAAACAAAAATGCATTTTTAGAAAAAGGTTGTGTCTGTGAATAGCATTACTCTAAAATAAAAAAGTCCGATAAATAACAAATTTGGTAATTATGTTCATTATCTTCCAAGGATACAAAATTTTCAAATAAATCCCCTATCCCAAACTACCTTAAATTGAAAAACTTTATTTTTGATTTTCTCAAAAATGGCCCTTTATGATTTCGATTAAAATATTTAAGATATTTACATGACAAATAGAATGTATATCCTGAATTTTCTCGGAATGGCCTGTCAATTCTCTTCATTCGGAAAGAATTTTCTATAATTTTGTTTAGCTGGTATAATGCAAGACAGGGGCCATATTAACTGTCAGACAGAGTTAGAGCAACCACATGGGCAGCGCGAGAACCATGTTCAAATCCCAGATGTGGCATCAAATTTTTCAGTTGACTCTATATTAAAAGCTTGTCAAGACCAGGTTATGATCTAAAGTATAATTAATTATATATATAATAAAAACAAAATAAAACCTTAAGAAACCCATAAACACCCAGCACTGAAGTACTTGCGATTGCAGGTTGCCTCTGAGATTGTCATCTCTAGTGAGATGCCTTGGTGGTCTGTCTGGGAAACAACTTGAGTCAATTGGGGAATTCAATGTTCCACCAGAAAATTGTCACAGTAGCTCAATGGTAAGAGCAACTGCATGGAGAGCAGGAGAACTGTGTTCAAATCCTGGCTGTGGCATTAAATTTTTCAGTTGACTCTATATTAAAAGCTTACCAAGATCAAGCTAAGGTCTCTAAAAAGTATAATTAATTTCAATTAATTATATATATAATAATAAATAAAAAAACCACAAGGTGTTCTCAAATTCATTTTGAGATAACTAATCCCAATGGCAACTTACAATTTTGTAAGTACTTCAAGTCCTAGGCTTAAAAGTTAACTACTATTAGGTCAATCAATGATGATTAATTGTTCTTCCACACATACTGTAGATAGAAATAGAGTGAAAAATTCAATGCCATGGCCGGGATTTAAACTATGGATCTTTGGCTTACCATATAACTGCTCTAACCAACTAATCTACCATGAAAATGTACTGCATGACACTAAAGGTGGATTTCTACATGGCCTGCTGTGCATCGGTCATGTGCTGTGTTTAGGAATAGCCACAGAGTACCTTCCATATAATTAACAAAGAGAGATTTTTGTTCATTTCCACATGATCTACTGTGCACCGACCATGCTGTTGGTGATCAGCCATGAGATTGATTTTATGAAAGTGATTGGCACACAGTCGTGACACAGTAGGCTATGGAAAAGACCAAGTGATGACCTACCGTCACGTTTGGCAGCCTCTTGTACTTCGGCTATTTCCAACATTTTCCATAATGATAATGAATACATTTCACGTGCATTGTTCTTGGAAGCCATTCGTTGGTTCGCAGTATTTGGAGCTATACGATCTATCACATAAAGATTATGACAACACACTGATTAAAGATAACATCTGCAAGGTTATAGGCAAAAGCTGAAAATATCTTCTCTTCTGTAAAACTAAATAAGCACTACAAAGTATAACGATGTCTCATTTGTGATCCATTCCTTATTGAAACAGAGATGACAAAACGATCAGATCAAATCAGAGGCTGATCAGGAGTCCTTTAGGGAGGAGCTAACATATTATGCCATACCAATGAGCAAAATTTTCAAAAATTACATAAGTGATCCACAAATTATTCTTTGGATGCAAGATTTAATTTCAATTTTGAGCAAAAATATGAAATTGTTTATTAAATAAAGATGCCTTTTAAATGTAACATTAAGTAGTTTATCAGTTTTATTGTAAGCCATTCTCATTGTAATGAGACCTTAATTCATATTCAGAAGTTATTTAGTAATAAATGTAAATCATATTTGATTCAGCCTGTTTCTTTTCTTTCTTTCGTTGAATGAATTTATTTGTACAAATTCTTTTATATAGCTTTTACAATTTTTTCATTTGTCTAACATAAACTATGTATAAATTAAATTAACCTTGTTCCTACCTCAGCTTGCATGGCACCCAGGCCGTTTGGCCCGCCTGGTAGCTCATGTTGTCCCTTCTGCATTATTTTAATTATCCCCCTCCTTTCCTGTCTTCTTTTCTTGTACTCCTTACTTTCCTTGCCCATTTTTCTTATACTTTCTGTAAAACTCGCCCACAGTTCTAATCTTCCCTCCTTCTTTCCCCGTTAACATTTTTATAGCTGCAATTTTCCCCTCTATTTTTTCCCAAACCTTTTTCCTCCATAATGCTAACTCCTTACATTCCGTCATGTAATGTGTTATATTTTCTTTCTCACCGCACATTTCACATATTACTTTATCTTTAACTCTTTTCCCTCTTAGAAATATTGTTCTTGTTCTCATCCAAGCCATCCCTTCTTTTTCTTGTCTGTTACAGTAATCTACATATGGTTCTCATCCCGTTTCTTTTTGTTTATAAAATTCTAATGATCTCTTGTTTTCTAACTTGCCCATCTCTCCTGCCTTTCTGTCTTCTACTCTGCTTTTTACCAGTTTACCTACATCACTTTCATTCCTTTCTTCTAGTTTCCGCACATCTTCAATTCCTATTTTCCCCATAATTCTTCCTATCCCTGCCCACCAACTGTTTGTGCTCTCTAAGCTTTTTTTGCTGCTTTATGCATAACTTTAAGATTTCTCCCTCTTCATTAACTAAACATCTATACCAAAATGTTATTATTCTCTCCATTATTATTCCTTTCCTTGTTTTTCCTAGTTCTACTAAAGCTACTTCTCTTGGTAACCCTAGTAGTTCTTTACAGAACATGCACATATGATTTAGCTTTTCGCTTACATCTGTGCTCCCCCAGATCTCTACTGCATAAAGCATTCTTGATTCCACTAGAGCCTCGTACATTCTTTCCAGACACTTGGTTGTCATTTCTAGCTTGTATTTACACATTCTTATTCCTATCATTGCAGCCATCCCTTTTGCTTCTATTTTTCTACTATGTGCCTCCCATTCTCCTTTGTTATTCAGCCTCACTCCTAAATATTCAAATTCTTTGACCACTCTAATCCTTCCCTATTTAGTATCCACCTTTCTTCTTTTCTCAGTTTAGTTCCTCTTTTGAAAACCATAACTTTTGATTCCCCATTCTTCACAGAATTCCTGGTCTTGAATTATTGCCCTTTGTAATTGCTACTGTTATAGATTCTACCATTACGTCATCCATGTATAATCCAGGAATTTGTTTTATTTAATATTACTAGGCAGTGCTGATTTCCTTTTTGGATTTTGTCTATGAATAAATTAAATAAAACTGGACTCAATTTACATTCTTGTCTCAATCCTATTTTTTGTTCTGTCATCTCCATGATGTTTTCTTTTTCCCCCATCTTACACAAAACTACTCCTTTATAGATTTTTTTCTACTTCCTTTATGTAGTTTTCACTTACCCCCTTTCTCCTTAATTTCCACACTAGAGTTTTTCTGTTTATCGTATCAAATGCTTTTTTAAAATCTGCAAAGAACATGCATACCCTTCCTCTCTTCTTACCAAGGTATTTGTTTATTACTGTCTTTGCTATGAACACATCTATTGTTTGTTTCCCTTTCCTGAAACCTACCTGAAATTCTGACAGCTTTTTTTCTTGTTCTACCCAATTTTCCAAACTTTCTGCTAATACCCCTGTGTAAATTTTTCCTAAAATAGATAACAAACTTATTCCTCTGTAATTTTCTAGTTCATTTGGTCTTCTCTTCCTCTTATATATATGCACTATCAAGGTTATTTTCCAACTTTCTGGGATGTCAACATTTTCTTTTATTTTGTTTAATACCTTTGTCATCATTTCTAAGTCCTTTCTTGTTTCACCATATACTTTCCAAAATTCTCCTGGTATTCCATCATATCCTGCTGCCTTTTCTTTTCTTTTTACCCTTTAGTTGCTGGTAGACCTCTTGCATTGTGAATTGCCCATCTAATTCGTCATTTGCTACTTCTATTGTTCCTACCTCTCTTATTTCTAATATAGTCCTTTTTCCCCTCCCAAATCATTTCTCTGAAATATCCCCTGCCTTTCATTTGGTGTGATCTCATTTTTTGCCTCCCCCTTCTTGTTTACCCTTCTTACTACCTCCCATATTTTTGTTACTACTTTCCCTCTAAAGGTTCTTTTATCTTTTCCGCTGTATTTTCCTGCCATTTTTTTTCCTCTTCATCTCTAATAGACATTCCGTTCTCCTCCATCTCATACGATCTTTAAATATTCCTTTTTTCTCTGCTCTACACTCATCAAACCACCCTTTAGTTTCCTGTTTGCTACTCTGTCTTGTTTCCACTCCTCTCCCTGCTCTTGTTACTAGTAATTCCTGTAGCTGTAATGTTTTTCCTGAATTTTCTTCTCTAATATTTACCATTATTCCTCTTTCTATAATTTGTTCTACCTTTGAATTTATGTCTTGTATAAAACCCTCTCTTTGTTCCTTCCTCCATTTGAATGTCTATTTTTCTTGTCTACATTTTTTTCCCCTCTTTCTACCTGTTGCTCTCCTACCTTTGCTTTCCAATTCATGCTTGTTATTAATGACCACTTATACATAAGTTTGTGACTTAAAATTGTTTACCATGTATTTGATATTACTTGACTATAATACGTAGTCAATTACACTTTGACTGTTTATATTTATATAGGTATATTCCCCGTGTTCATCCTCTCCATATTTCCTCTTATCCATTAAACAGTTTATATCTTTCTTTAAAAGATGGTATAATTATGGATTATGGAACTGTGAGTTAGCTGGCGGGTTATGCCTATGCATATTTTACTGTCATCTGTTTATCTTGAATTATGACCCATAATACTTCCTTTGACGTGGACCAAATTTCTTTAATTGTTGTACTAAGGGTCTTCTTAATAAAAAATCCCAGTCCTGATACTCTCCCTTTTTTTACTAGCATTTCTTCCCTTCTTCCCACATAATTATAATCCTTGATTTCTATATCGCCCACCCTGCCAGATAGTTTAACTTCTCCAGAAAATGCTGTAAAGTTCCTGTGCAGATTTTGTTATTCAAATCTTCACAGTTCCAGAAAACAAATCGTCTCACTGTCTGCTATTGCAATCCCATTCTGCCCTTAAAAGATGTGAACTTTTCAAGATTTTGTTTACTTCTCAACTTGTAACCTTCCAAAGTTTTTTGTTTTTCTTTCTGCAGCACCAAAATGCTCCTGTGAGGAGATAACATGATATTTTCTTCGCCTTCCTTCTCCAACTGCTCCCCACTTCTTCCTCACTGCACACTTCACTACACTGTCGCAATGCCTCTTTCCCCATCTCTGCTAAAACACATGCTGCTTCACACTCCTCCCTCCTAGGTGACACTACCTTCTTTGGAGATGGGTGACGTCTCCATTGTCACCATATCTGCTCTCTCCTTCATGACAGCTGTTGGTTCATATGAATGCTGTGCCATTCCTTCACCTGTTGAAATTACATCATTTTCCTTTTGTGCTGGGTTTGACATCCATCAGTTCTTACCTCTATGTTGGATTTTGTGCTTCCTCTGCCTGCCGCGGATGTTCATTTACCTTGTTCACTGCTTTTGTGCTGACTTGTTTCCTTCCATTCCATTTCTTTCTTCCATACACCCTTCTTGCCCACATACGTTACATCCACTCCGTCTATCCAGAGATGCTTATTTGCCTTCTGATCTTGCTTCCATCGTCTTCTTAATTAAATTTCTTTTTACATCTCTCTGAGCTATTGTCAGGTCTTCTTTCCTAAGTTAGTGGAACATCTTTTGAGATATAGTCCACCGTTATGGTAAATTCACTCACTGACTGAACGAGTAGATGTTATCTGGTTTAAGTAAATTTAATACAAATAAAAGTGTTGAATTGGACTTTACTAAAGCAACACAATTTGTGTGTTTTTTTTAATGTATTTAAGATGGAGCTATAGACCTTCTTAGCCCCTCCCTGGGTTCATCTAAATATTGAATCAAGCATGAAAATAGCTGGTGCATAGTTGGGACATGGAAAATTATATGGAAATCAAAACAACATAACATGGTAGGGACATGGTCTCTGTATAGTCAGAACACTATAGGCTAGTGGAAATCTATCTTAAATTCTCCAAATGACTTGCATTTTTCTGGGTAAACCACAAGGTATTCTCTTGTAGTGTTTATTTTATTTGTTTCACAGTTCTTTGACATCTATATTATTTCTGATGTATACAAATTTCAATAACATAAATTTGCACTGTTTCTTAAACAGATGATGTAACAGCAAGTATTCAAATACACATGTGTTTACAAAATCTCTGCTCCATCAGCTCATCATAGAAAATGAAGGGTACTTAGGAAGAAGGGGGAATGTGAAGAAAAATATTTTTGCAGGAAATGCTACTAAAACTTTGAGTACTCAAGTTTATAATCTGTATATCAAAACTAAGAATAGTAATTTATTGGATATACACCATATTTATCTGAATAAAAGACAATGTTTTTTTTCCCAAAGTTTTAGTTTTGAAAATCAAGGTCCTCTTACATTTGCAATACACACTTTTTGATTATTGTGCAGGAAAATGTTTCAAATTTTGCAGATATGGGATGTGTGTTGGCAGGGGAGAAGCATACAGGAAATGCGAAAGATTACTACACAGGCATGGCATATAAAGCGTGATTTTGTGTGTTTCATTTTGCGTGTAAAATTAGTGAATTACTAGCAGGCCTAGAGGAATTATAAGGTTTAATGTTAGTAAAAAGCTTTCCTTTTGGGCTAAAATTGAAATTCAAGGATTTCCTTCCTGCATCCGTGATTATAGTATTGTATTGGCAGCTGATGATCACACAGTAAGAGACACATACATTTCTATGCTCCCTCCCTGCCAGCTTTCTACATCATGTGCATTTCAATGCAAACTTGAAGCATAACAGTTTACACTGAATCAGATAGCAAATCACATTTATCACCATTGCCGTCATCACTGTTGTTGTCATAGTGTGTGATAATGATAATTAGAAAAGATTTAGTAAAACACTGAAATACTCACCACTGCCAAATTCCAAATTGATATTCTGGAAAATGGGGGTCATCTTGTGTTTGAATAAATATGGTATGTCTTCACTGCCTGTCTGAATTATGCTTTTAAAAGTTGGTCATGTAAAGTAACAGTTTTGATTCTTTACTAACATCCCCCTTCTCTCCCTGTACCTTTCAACTCTAATTGAAAGTAAAATGCACCACAAATTCCAAAGAGCACTTCAGCAACATGTTGAACCAATAATTTGTGGAATGAATTAGAGCGTACTACAATAATACTTATCAGTAAAATATATAAATTACATGAATATTTTTACTGCATTGTTTTTAATAATATGTTTCTTAGAAACTCTTCTTTTTATATTCAGAAAATTTCTGAATTCAGTATTATTTACAAACATCTATAAAGGCATTAATATATCACAGAAGGAAATTTCATCTTTACACAATTATCATACAGCTGGTGGCCCTAAATATGGTATAGATACACAAACTTTAATTGGAGCACAGCTTGAGTCTGATATTTTAAACCATACTCAACTGTTTAATCATCTGTCTGGATGTTTACTGCGATATTGTTTCAGTTTCTCTTGCAGTTCTTGTATCTGAATGTCCAGTTGTTCTGTAATCAACCTCTGCTGATTCTCGTCGGCTGCTAGTGCAGCATCTATCTTATCACGAAGTATTTCTAAAGATCTCTGGAAGCCCGCACTTATTCGCTGCCATTCCTGAGACATGTGTTCCTGTTTGCCCTTGGCCCACTCTTTGTAACGTCGTGCTGTCTTTTTAGCATTCTCGTACTTTTCCTGAAGCTCTCCAATCTTCTTCTGACTCTCCTGGTGCTGTATTTGAAGCCCTTGTAGTTCCTCCGCCCAACCTATCATTTAAAATAATTATACATCACACAAAAACCATAGTTGTATTTTACATTCGAATCTGATATAAACATTGCATGCATATCTAAAGGAGCAATGTATTTTCAGGTTTTTGAGCTCCATTAAGTATTACTAATAGATTCACTTATTGACCAATTCTAGGTAGATCTTTACCCTTGAGTACACCCACACTTCTATTTACCCTCCATAGAGTTTGGTGACACAGCAACTTCAGCATAATATTTAACCCTGCAGTAGTCAGAGGTAGACTGCATGAAAGTATTTTTTTTTGTTCCCTTTAAGCTCTTTAAACTTAGGAATCTCATGACCTGAGTACCTTCCTATAATCAGTGGTATTACATTATTCCTTTGTTGCACTTGGACTTGTGCAGCGGTTATGGAATGGTCAGCAACTGCAGACTGACAGTCCCGCGTGAGCAACCATGATAGAAATTATCTGCATTGTCGCTGTTAGCAGAAATTCTAAAAGTGAGCTATTGTAGTCATACAATAGTTTATTTTATAAAGCCTATGTACCTAGAAAATTAAAATTCAAACATAGTAAATTGCATATTCTGTGTTACTTTGTTGTTATTTAGTTATAAATCCATATTTTTCCTCATGCAGACTCAGAGTCCGCAGCGACTACTAATGGTATAAAAAATTGCACGACTACTGCAGGGTTAAGTAAACACAAAATAAATATTCTGCCACTGTCTCCTCACACCTACCTATAGTAATTAGAGGAATTATCACATTCCACCCAAAAGTGTACCCACCGAATCAAGATTCAATTCAATTATTATTTCGCTTCACTGTCTGTAACTTCTGAATAACACTTTCTATTTGATACCAAGATTTCACAAAAAAATCTGATGTGTTACACTCACATGACTTTCTCTACTCTTGTACAATCTAATTTTACAAACGCCTATTCTCCATATGCTTCATGTTAATCGAGATATCGAAATGTCAATCTTATTGGTAATTTTCTTGTAGATGCAAGGGGAATATGGTAGCTTTTAAGCGATAGTCAAATATTTTAACGCTGGTTGCTATGTGGCGCATTCCATTCTCTTTGCATGTCCAGGACATAAAAAAATGAATAACGAATTTGAGAAAAAGTATAAGTATTGCAAAATTTAAGGAAATAACAAGCAATATCTCGAAAACGGTTCACTCAACAAAAGAAATGTATATGACATAAGTTGTGTATTTTAACGCGATCTATATTTTTTGTGTAGTAAAATTTTGTCTATCTTTTATAGTTTACCAGTTATGCAAAAGTCGTTCAGAATGAAGAATACTTTTGGAGACATTCCCAGAAAATTCGAGATATACATTTCATTTCTCATGATATTATCTTAAACATATGATATTTTCATCAAAATCGTTAGAGCCATTTTTGAGAAAATTAAAATTTTCGAAAAATGTTCCATGTAAAGGGTAGTCTGGGGTGGGGGGATTTTCTTGAAAACCTTCGTGTCGCATCTCTGGAAGATACTGAACCTAAATACCAAGTTTGGTGTTTATCCGACTGTTCGTTTTTGAGTTATGCTGTTCACACACACACAGACACACAGACACACACACACACAGACACACACACACACACAGACACACACACGGACATGTTTCCAAAAATGCTTTTTTTGGATTCAGGAGGTCTCAAAACATGTATTTCCGGTGAAATCTCGGTATCGAATTTTTGGGTGGAATGCAATACTTCCCCTACTTACTGTACGTGGTAGAGAAAGTAAAAATACAAGTTCTGAGGTTTCATAGATAACAAAGCATATTTAAAGAGAGAGAAAGAGAGTGTATGTGTATGTTTTTTTTTTTAACTAAAAATAAAATGTTGGTTAAATACCAAACTTGATATTTAAATTCAGCAGCTTCCCAGGATGTGACATGAATATTTTTAAGAAAATCCTCCAACTCAAACTACCCTTTGTATGAATAATTCTTCATTATCTTTTATTTTCTCAAAAATGGCACTAATAATTTTTATTAAACATATAATACGTTTAAGATATTTTCATTACAAATAAAATGTATACCTTGAATTTTCTGTGAATAGCCTGTGTTAACCTGTTCGTTCTGAATGACTTTTGCATGATTATTAAAGTAAGAGATAGACAAAATGTTACTGCACAAAAAATGTAGATCATCTTAAAGCACCCAATTTAAGTTAAATAAAAATGTTTGTGGTGTTAACCATTCTGAGATATTAATTGTTGTTGGTTTGAATTTTCAAATACTTATACTTTTTTCGAGTGGTAAATTACTATTTCTTTATTCTCAGGTCATGCAAAGAGCATGTAATTTCAAAGCCATCCCATAGCAACCTGCTTTTTTAAAACTCTAACTATTGAATTCATATTCATGTCACCCAATTTAATTACCATTTTGTTGAATATATCAGAGAATAGTGTTTAATGACTTCCAGCTCAAAGGGATGAATGGGGAGACTTAAAATCTTTCAAAATTTAGTTATTTGATGGGAGAGGGCCTGCAAATCATGTTTACATCACCAAATTTGCTTCTGGACTGAGCTTTGCTACCAAGGATAATTTTTGGTATGATTTTATCAAAACTTGGTACATTTGGGTTTTATAATTTGGGAAAAACAATAAGCTACTATTCAACTTTTAAAAACTTCTGCTACTTTTACTTTTACTTTTAATCCATATTTTAAACCCCTAACATACAAATCAACACTCTTTGGACTTCCTAGACATAACATTGTACGATTATACTATATGATCCAATACAATCGTCAAAATCTTATAATAATTTTAACCCTTATCTGGTCAAAATGTTGCACAATTATACTACAGAACCTGGCAGAAATCTTAGGGAACTTTACAACTTCCAAAAACTACTCTACCGTATTTTATATTATATAGTAGGTTATTAAAAATTTTTACAAACTACCCTTACCCTTTATTCTCAACCCTGCTTGGCCAATCATCAGGACACAAATTTGTGCATTTGAGCTACAGTATTGATGGAAATTATGGGATACCTTACCACTTAAAAAGAAAGTTATCCTTACTCATATTTTTAACCCTTATGTACAAATTTGCACCATTTGATCATTTCTGGACAAAATGTTAGACACTCTTTAGGTACGAGAAAACCCGTTACTTACAGAAGCATCCACCTAAGCTAAGATAATAAAAAACAGCAGAAACTCATTATCTTCTAATAGATAGTGAAACTTTAGTGGCTAATAGTTATAGTTTAAAACAACAGAAAACCACTCCCCTATAACAAAAGACGAAGTAAACAATACAATAATAACAGCGAGAAATGGCAAGGCCCTGGGTCCAGACAGTATCTACACAGAGCATCTCAAAGACTCCATGCATGTATTGCAAGATTACTGGGCAGAAGTCTTCAACAAATGCCTGAATACAGGAAAAATCCCAGAGCAATGGCGGGCATCAACAATAAAAATTATGTACAAAGGCAAAGGTGAAATTGATAACCCCAACTCATACCTGGACATAGCGCTTGAAAACACCACCTTCAAGATCTTCATGAAAATCCTAACGAACAGGCTTATATCATTAACAGACTCCCAAATACCTGAAAACCAACATGGTTTCAGAAAGGGGAGAAGCACATTACAGGCCATAAACTACCTAATAAACCAAGCCCAAGATACACTTAGACATGCAGGGAAGAATATTTTGTGATCTTTGTAGATTACAGCAAGGCCTCTGATCTCATCAACAGAGAAACACTCATTCAAAAACTCACTCATATAATAGGAGACAATCACCCACTCACAATCATACTCTCAAACATCTTAATATATAATCACATTCAAACATCCAACAGTACAGTTAAATCCAGGGGAATAACTCAAACAGAGTCCTACAAGACAACCCAATAAGTCCAATAATGTTCAACATCATGACAGCAGACATCACAGAGATTACCAGAGACACTTCAGCATCACTTATACCAAGGGTGGCGAAAACGACTTCCTTCCGCGAGTCACCAAATATGCAACACGCACTGCAACACTCTACAGCATGTGAAAATCAAACGGACGGTTGCAGAGGGGAAACGTGCGCCTGCGAGTCAAAATGACCCGCACGTCACGTTTTCGCCACCTCTGACTTATACTATACGCGGACGACATGGTAATAGGCTTGGAGAACAAGGAAGAACTTCAAGATGTCCTAAATAGACTCGCCACATGGGCAGAAAGAAATGATCTACAAATAAATCACAGTAAAACCAAACAAATGACCTTTAGGAAAGGAGGGAAACATGGTTCTAGAACACAATGACACTGCACAACAAACCCCTAGAAGTAGATCCCAAGTTTAAATACCTCGGAGTTACTTTACAAACAACACTAAATCATGTCACAGAGAGAGCAACTGCAGCAATAAAAGCCATATATAACATCCAACAACACAACAAATTTCACTAGCCACTGCAATAACACTATTCAAGATGGCTATAGCACCAATAGCAACCTACAGGATCAACATCATCTGGGACAATCTTACAATCATCAACCTATAACAATTGAGAAAGTCAAAGCCTGCTACCTAAAATGGATTCTAGGAATAGGGAAATCAGCACCATCCAAGTTAACATACGTAACTAGCAAAAGAAACCTTCTTCATCGAGGACATCAGAGCACAATTCTGGCTACCAAATACCAAGGCCCATGAGAAGACACTACGGCTACTAAATGAGAAGAATAACGCTATATGGTCGGACTTCTACACAACAGACGCAATAACGACAGCAGATTGGAAGCAGCCAAATTACCAACTCATCACAAACTATGCCGAAACCAAAGATTCCACCAACCAGAAGAAGAATGTGTGTGCAAAATGTGCAACAAACACTGTGAAAGATACCATGTGCAAAACTGCAAAGAAAGGGCAACATCAATAATAAGACTACGACAAGAATAAACTATATATCACTATGCACATTGTGCGCTTTTCTCTTATAATAGTTATAGTTTACATACTGGTATTTACTTATAAGTATTACAGAGCCATATGCAGCTTTTATCTCATCTTTTAATTAATAATTGCTGTAAATATTTAAAATACATGAGCAACAAATATAAAGCAATGTAATTCAGTAAAGCTGATCAACACAGCTAATTATGTATGTCTTTTAAAATGACTACTTGAATTATTTTCAAGATAAAGGATGATTACATTTTCTGAAAATGTTACATCGAAATTTGAAGATGATGTAAAAGGAAAGAATTGATTAAATTTAAGGTATTAATTCATAAAATATGATTAACAGATTAAACAGTAAAATGTTTTACTTTTATATTTGTAGAGTCAGTCATAACCCTACATCACTTAACTTTAATTACGAGGAACTAGTTTTGGGAGCCCTTGCTTCCATTTTGAACATCAGGGCTCTGAATGCTGTTGCTAGTTATAGTTGCCTGCAGCCTTCTCTCTGGTGGTGGAATGGTGAACTTCTTCACGAGATGTTACTCAGTGGGATTCCAACTTTATAGGATGATCCTTGTGTTTCCATATTAAAATATTTTCCCACATTGTGAGTTCACTGTGGTCTGTTATGCTTTTGAGTAATTTTGGATTTGGATTCAAGTAATGGTTTTCATTCCAAAACTGAGATGCCACTGCTTATTTGTTTTCTTGCTTTAACTTAACATTTCTAGTGTTTTTTGGTTCTGGTTTTTAGACTTCTCTTGGTTTTTCCAAACACAAAACTTTTCACAATCCATACAGTTAATTTGATATAATCTGGATCTATTGTCTGGTGGAATCTCATCTTTATTTTTAATTTTAATCTTTTTTATAGTCACTTTAATCTAAAGTCATATTGTGACTTTACGATTATTTGTACATGAACATTGGAATTAGAACACAACATTATATATTTTAATACATATTTATATTTTTGAAGAATTGGGAGAGAAGTTGAAGTTCACTGGTATTTGGTAGTGCTGTTGCTTTCGGTTATAAAGTTGGTACTCGGTGATAATGTGCTTGATGGTCAGTTGTACATTACACTGTTGGCAGATCTGAGATTGGTCCTGTTTTAGAGGATACTGAGTGTAATCTTGGAGTGGCCTATTCTTAGTTGGGCTATTAAAAATAGATTTTTCAGAGGCAGTTGGGTTACAGTACTGGACACTATATTTTGCAGTTGCATTGCGAAGTGTCAAGCCATCTCGTCTTCCACTCTTGAAGTATCTTTCTTTTCACATATGTGATGTCACTGTATGGGTAGCAATTGCTGGCCTGCTTAAGGGAATTTTATAGCTTCTTTTGCTACCTGGTAGGCCGATTCATTACCCCCAATTCCGGAATGTGAGGGTATTCACATTAAGGTTACATGTTTACCCTCATTGTTAACTTTGTGAAGAAGCAGCTGGATTTCCTTTGCGAGAATATTGGATGATGATAAATTGTAAATTGCAAGCAGTGAACTTTTGTAGCTGGAAAAGATCAAGAATGACTTTGGAGAATTGGTTTCCAAGATGTACAACACAGCTTGTTTAATTGCATAAAGTTTATTTGAAAAAACAGTGTAGAAATCAGGCAGTCTGAATAGCATATAGTGATTCTACAGCACAACCAGTGTTACCATTGCATACTGAACCATCAAAAAATGAGTATGAGTTGTGGATATTTGTTACATACTTCACTGAATAATTGATGATAAAATTGTTCTATGTGCATGCTCTTTGTGACAATATTTAGTTCAACTTTTGTTTTTTAATTTAACATACTTTTTATGGAGTATCTAACTGTAGGAGCCAAGATATTATGTTCTCTCTCGAAATTAAAGTCTAAGTGATGTAATGTTACAACTGACGGTACAAAAGTATAAATTGAACATCATTGTTACTGAATTCCTCTAAACATTAATTTATAAAATGTTGTTGTTGTTGTTCACCAATGGCACTGGGGATTAATTGATCTGCATCATTTTCTCTCTGGCTTCCCAATATAAAGTCTGTAAGTTATCACTTTTAAGGCCTTTGCATTTGGCGAGATGTTGTTTGTTCAGGATGACATCTTCTTCACAGAGAGTGCACTTAGGTGTAGGTAGGCATCCTATCTTGTAGAGGTGTTCTGCGAGGCAATCGTGGCCGTTGCCATCCTAAATAAGGCCACTGGAGGCATTTTTTTGTATATCAACTCTATCTTTAATAGTCTTATAATCTTTATCCTTTAATTTATCTTCTTCATCAAGTCTCTGCTGTCTTTTGAAATGTTGTTTAATGTTATTTAATTGTTTATTTATTTCTATTTGTCCTATAGGTTTTATTTGTTGTGTTGCACCTTTCTTTGCTAATTGATCCGCATGTTCATTGCACAAAAGTCCAACATGAGCTGGGATCCATTGTAGAGTGACATGATTTCTAGTTTCAACTGCTTTAATTAGGCTTCTTATTTCTTTAATATTTCTTGTTGTTTTATTATTGTAAATTACTATTTCATCTATGGCTGATTTTGAGTCTGATAAGATGACTGTTTTTAGTTTTATGTATGGTCTATATAAAATGTTCTGTAATGCTGCTTTTATAGCTGTTAATTCTCCTCTCCATCATAGTGGTTTGATGTTTCATCTAATGTTAGATACTGTGCAAAATGTTTACAGTATACTCCTGCACCGGCATTTTTTTTATTGATGAGGGATCCATCTGTATATATTCGGAGCCATTCTTTTTCTAGGTATCTTTCATTTTCCGTAGCTATTGCTATGGCTCCCATTTCATCTGGTATATTGTTTTGTTTGTGTATTGTATATATCAGGTCATTCTGATATTGTATATCAATATATTCTATTGGACTCGTTACCTCTGTTGCAATTATATTTATTGTAATTATATTCTTGTATTTTAAGTTATTAATATATGTTCTGAAGCTTATTTGAGTTTTTAAATTACTTATAGTATCTGCTTTGTGGTACCATTTGTATCTGTTTCTATTGACTTGCAGTTTTTGTGCTAGAGTAATTGCTTTCAACTCATGTTCCAATTCTATAGCCATGTTTTTTGTGAAGCTTTGTAGTACTGTAATTAGTGTTGTTTTTACTGCTCCTGTTATTATTCTTGGTGAATTATTTTGTGAAATTTCTAGTTTACTTTTAAGCCTCTTGTTTACTGTTGCTAGTAGTTCTCCTCCATACAATAGGTTAAGTTTTATGTATGTTTTATATGTATTATTAAGGAGGTCCATATTTCCACCCCATTTTATTCCTGTTAAATGTTTTAAAATGTTGTTCTTTTTATTGATTTTATTCGTTACATTGTTTGCATGTGCTTTCATTGATCTAATTCTATCCCTAGATACGTTGCTGTAGTTCCTTCTTGTAGTTTTTTGTTGTTGATTTGCAGGCATATATTTTCTGTTTTATGCTGCATTGTGAATAGTTGATATTGAGTTTTTCCTGTATTTATTTCCATATTGTTATTATTAGTCCACTGTTCTAGGGTTGTGATTGTATTCTCCATTGTTGTTTGTAGTTTTTTGTAGTGTTTCCCAGATCTTATGTTCTTTTCTGAAGTCCATATTACCACGTTGTCAGCAAACATTCCTACTTGTATGTTACCTATTTTCTTAAGTACATCTACTAGGTAGTTTATATATATATATATATATATATATATATATATATATATTGAACAGAATAGCACTTGTAACAGACCCTTGAGGTAGTCCAACTCTCGTTTGTTTCCATTTAGATGTGGCTGTTTTGTATTGTACTGCAAACCATCTTTGGGATAGGAAGGTTTGAAACCAGTTTAGCATGTGGCCTGATATGCCCTATGCCATATGTCTTCATTTTGTATAGTAGATTTATAAACTGTTTGACTACTTCTTTAGTCTGGTGGTTAGCAAGCTAGCATCTAAATCCAGAGTTTCCGAGTTATAATCTTGGTTGGAGGAGGGGATGGATTCCTTTAACTGGAATTATTTCCTATCCTCCCTGGAGTCCGGAAATATGATTTACAGTGTGAATGTATGTGCGATTTAATGTTTAAAAGAAACTCAAACCTGTTACAAAATTTAACGACCTGAAAGAGAGCAAACCTCTTTGCTGATGAGTAGCTATTGCAAAGTCAAAGCCACTGATATGACCTTAGATGTTAAAGGCAGCATATAAAATGGAACAAATAAATAGTTTGCCAACTGTGCCATCAGATCTCTATTAAAATTGATTAATTTTTGGGAGTTATCCTGCTATTATCTTTATAAACCATTTGGTATTACAGCTTATGGGGGTAAGTACTGCCTACCTTGACAATGTTAATTTGCCTAAGTTTAAGTACACTTTTCTTAGAAACCATTCAATATAAAAGCATGAAAGTTCTTAACGGATTTATTTAACTCTTCTTCTTTAGGTTAATCTAAATTTTACATAATTTATATTTTCTGTTAAGTTTTTACTCTAAAAATCTGGGAATTAAAGCTTTTATTTTCGATTTAAATCATTTGAACATTAACATTTTTATATTAAATTGAAGAACATGCTAGGTTTTATAAACCACATTAATTTGAAGCCATTATCTTTGACAGCTTCCAAGTATATTTCACCACAGCTTTTATACAATGAATATTGCAGAAAAAAACAAATTAATTGGCACACTACTATATGTGTAACTTTTATAAAACTAAGCAATTTCTTCAATTTAAACTAAGAATGCTAATGATAAAAATTACTGAAATCCAAAATAAAAGCTTTAATTTCACACATTTTTAGCCAAAAAATTATAACTGTTAAAAAATTACTTTTGTGATAGTTAAAACTAAAATGATATAAATTTAGTTCAACCAAGAAGAGTTAATTAAATCTTCAAAAAAAGTTTCATGCTATTACACTGAATGGTTTCTAAGAAAAATGCATGTGAAACAGGTAAATTAACATTGTAAAGATAGCCAGTACCTCCTCTCTTTCAGAATGACAGACAAAGTTTCATTCTTTACCAGATCAAACCAAGTACATAGAGACTGATCTATACATAGTGGAAATACCAAGAGAATTGAAGTAACATACTTGTGATCATTTCTGCCATTTTTTGTCGCTCTTGTTCAACTTCCTCTTCCCTGGTTGTTAGTTTCTTTTGCCATTCCTCTGTCAATGTCATTAGATTGAAGTTCTTTTCCTTTGAAACAGTCAGTTCCTGCTGACATATTGCCAATTTTTCTGTCAAGTCAGCAATTAACCTTGCAGTATTTTCTCGTTCAGCTCGCAGCTTTTCTTGATCTTTCAACATTGCCTGTTTTACCAGCTCCATCTTTAATAGAAAAGTGAAGATAAAATGTTAAGAAGTTTTAGAATTTAAGGTAAATGCATCAAATCTCTACTCTGAAATACAAATTTTACAAGTAAAACTACCAGTCACCTTGTGTTGAAAGCCAGACACACCAAAGAGTTACAGAACAATTTATAAGTGTGCTGGTGCATATTGCCACAAAAACCACAAAGTACAGAAGGGAAAGTAGAAGATAAAAAGCACTAAGATGCTTCATTTATGCTGTTATTCTAGGAAGCTAACGTGGCTACTTTTGTATAAAGCTACGATAAATTTCCTACACTATGCTATATTATTGTGTTCAATTGCTAGGACTTTCAAATGCACCTCTCTACTTTATCCACAAGTAGGGAAATTGTTTATTAAGTTTTACTTTAAAGGAAGGCCGTATCCCTCCAGGAAAAAATTTAGATGAATGCAAAAACTCCAATGTGCCATGTTGTAACTGTGAATGTAAGGAATACATAAAATTTTTACTTTCTCTACTACTTACCTATAGTAAGTAGTGGAAGTACTGCATTCCACCTAAAAATTTGATACCAAGATTTCACTGGAAATACAAGTTTTGAGGCTCCCTGAACTGTGCATGTGAGTATTTGTCTGTGAATAGCATAATTCAAAAATGAGATGTCATTGCATACCAAACTTGGTACTTAAGTTCAACATCTTCCAACGAAGCGACTCTAAGGTTATCAGAAAATCCTCCCCAATTCAAACTACCCTTTAAATGGAAAATTTGTTATTAGTTTTGGTTTTCTTAAAAACAACAATTTTGATTAAAATAACACATGTTTAAGATATTTGCGTTAGAGATAAAATGTTGGTTGACAGTTTGGAATGAAGCCAATGAAGCACTCCTGTATTTTGATAAGCAAGTAAAATGTATATCTTGAATTTTCTGTGAATAGCCCATGAAGACCTCTTCAATCTGAATAACAGTTGGTAAACTGTAAGAGATATATAACATTTTACTACATAAATAAATATAGACCTTGTTAAAGCACACAGTTTATATTCAAATAAATTTTTTTTTGTGCTGTTAATCATTCTGACATATTCTTTGTTATTGATTTAAATGTTCAAATAAATTATTATATCCAAAATGTTGGAATCAAACACACTGAATCAATTCATAAGAGACAATAGGCAGCTGATGATGTGAGCTCCTGCTCATAATACATGTAAATAGGTGAATGAAGCTATTAAGAGTGTTCAAGTTGACTCCACCTTTCATTAAGTTTCTTTTTAAATTATACTTTTTCCAAGTGGTAATGATAGATAATAATTCTCTATTGAGTGTTGAGGTTTTACAATTTATTTGGGCATAATCGGCATCGAGCCCTGACTCCTTTCCTGATCGTACTTAAGCTTACAGTATTTAACAAGCATTAGTTTTCCTTTTCGCTAACAGATTCTATAATTGTCCGCCTTACCATCTTGCTACTTATCGTATTGTTGAATGTATTCTTAAATGTGACGATTCTATCTCTAAACTTTCCAGTTCCTTTATATTGTGGCATTTGGTTGTGGCAACACTGTAAGAACATATGCGGTTATGGCAACATTTGTTTAGTGACTATCTTAAGTTGGTAGTACAGACTGGTAATGATGCAATAGGAGTGGGGGTAAACCGGTTGTATCTTGAGTTAGCCTCTCTTCTAATGTAACCAGCGAGCAGTGTAGGTATGTGAGGGATGGGACACTTCGTCAAGCAGGAGGTAACATGTATCTTTATTTATTGTGAATATAACTTTCCATCTAAATTTCTGTCATGTAGTGATTTAATGTAGATTGTTCCTTCCTTCCTTCCCCATAATGATTTAGGAATATTTAAGTAGTTTTCAGGTGTTTTAGGAACTTTGTTTAGCTCGCCCTGTCGTACCTTGTGTTAGTTTGATATGATTTAAACTCCGGTACCATGCTCTACCCCCGTGATATGTGAAAATATAAGAGGTTACGACAATATTGACATTCTCGCTAGGTTATGTCCGCTTTGATATATTCCACTACTTCAGCCCTTGTGTCCAATTTACAAACTAATCACTCTCTCCTTCTATTCCTACTGGCATCACGACACTTACATCATTTACTTCTGTGATGTGAGCTGCTTCTTGCCCTGTTCAACTCTTTACATCATTTCCCCCTATTCTTACATTGAAATCACCCATTATTACTATCTCAATATGTGTATACTTATCCTTTAGCCTCACTATATCTTTCTCTAAAAAATTATATAAATCTGGGTTGTGGGAATGTGAGGTAACTGGCAGGTTATAAACTATACCTATACACATATGTTTCCATCATCTAGCTATTTATCTTGGATTATAACCCATAGTACTACTTTTTCTCTGGACCCCTGTTCTGTCCCTGAAAGCTCTAAACTTTTCTAAGTTTTGTTTACTTCTCAGTCTGTAACCTTCCATTGATTTTTGGCTTCCTATATCTGTGAATCTGAACTTTGCTCTAACAATATTATTTATTTATGTTCAGTAAGGATATCTTAAGGCTGGTTCACAATAACTGAGAACGGTAACCAGAATGAGGATGACAGTTGAAATACATGTATTTCAATGGGAGAGTTCACAATTATAGGGAAGCTTTCCTGGCCCCCGGGAAATGGGAAAGAAGACTTGGCCAAGTTTTAACTTTCTTGTTCCTGGGCATGGCATATTTGATCCATATTGTCATATTAGACACTTTACTGTAGAGATTATTTTAGGCAGCTGTGACATGAAACAGCTGCCAGTGTTCTCTACAGTTACAAGCTAGAAACATGAAACTGAAAGAAATAAGTAGCATATGTGCGTTCTAAACTCAGATCCTGACATCACAGCTCCATTAAGCATTGCTTCTTCTAGTGAAAGGATCATCTGTAGTTTGTTTATATGCAACTCAAAACTGCCTATTGTCTCAAAAACAATAGCAAAAACTACAAAAACAGCAAATACTGGCAGAAATTAACAAAGAACAAACAACTTTATGTATGCTGTTAAATAATGGAATAAAAGCTTGGTGCCACTGGAGGAATTGGAAATGTAATGGATCTGCATTTAAATAATGTTTGCTCTATTGAATTTTGACGTTGGCTAACCCACATTACGTTGGCTGAATTGGAAGCAGGTAAAAAAATATTAGTCAACTAAAAATAAATGAAATCCCAATGCGCAAAATTGACTTTCCACTCTGTGATCAATATAATTATCAATATGCATTCCTGTTCTCATTACTGGGCTGTTGTGAACCAAAATCTTGTATGTTGCATTGCTTCCTGTTCACATTTCCATTTTGGTTACCGCTCTCGGGCTATTGTGAACCAGTCTTTTGGTTTAGTATTTATTTATGCAATGGTCATGTCTGACCATTCATGATATGGCTGTGATATAATTGACATAATAATTTTTTAATTGCATCTATACCCACAGCCAAACATTGTACATAACGATTGCTATAAAGAAACAAAAAAAAGCTTAGCATAAAATAGTTAAAGAGGGAGGATCAAGAGCTGTTTGTCTTCAAGTTGCACTAATTGTTGTATATTAAGTTTCATAACGATCGAGCAAAAAGCTATTTTAAAAAGTATCCAAACAAATTTTAAAAATGTAATATTTTACCTCATAGTTAGTTGCCTGTTATAAATATTAGTATCAATTATTTATCCAAAATGGAAAATTATCCCCCAAAAAGTTTGGTTACAGTTCTATTACATTGTGACTTTGTCCAGTTTTCACTGTCACTTCACTTAGGTCACTCTTACTGCACTAATGTGATCTAGTTCAATTTTCCTTGTCACTTAACTTTTCTTTGTGAAGGAATGAAATATGTGCAAAGCAGCCTCTTCTTCCTCACACTTCAGTCACTGGGGAGTCGAACACAAGACCTATTTAATCTGTTGCTCCGCAGCACTCACTTGGAAAATAGCAATGTTTGTTGCATCAGAAACACAATCACATACATAGCCAATGGAAATTTCCAGAGACTTCTAGAATGTTCTGGAGCCGGGGAGAGGGGATACTTCCAGAAGATTCTGGTTGTCTCTCAAAGCATTTCTGGTGCTAACATTGGGTGAAAGTGGGTTATTTCTTCCCTATCTCTTACCGGCCGTCACCAGCCAACTGATAGTTCAGCATGTAGCTGCGTCACATATGCATGCACTACAGAATGTTGAATATTACAGTTCCTTGCTATTTAAAGGGCAAACATCCAACAATTATTTACTGTTAATTACCCTTAGTAATTACTAAGTTATAGTATATTTTAGTTGAGCATTTAAATACTGCTTCAAGATAATTTTTTAAATTACCTCATGAGCCTTGCTGTCGATATGAACCTTGAATGCAGATAGATGACGAGAATATTCCTCTTGCAGTTGTTGTAGTTGTGCTTGATGTTTTGCTTCAACTGCTCCCAGTTCATCAGCCAGACATTTCACGCTTTCCTGCTTTACCTATATATGGTAATACAGACAGTGTTAATTGTAGCAATACAAACATGCAGAAAGACCTTTTATGTGCATTATACTTACGTTTCAAATGCAGAACAACTGGCAAACTCTTTGCAACCAGAACAATGCATTAGGAACACAAATATTTGCACTTTGAAACAGTCCCTCATCATGAGAATGAAAATACACTCTGTGAGCAAAAGTATCCAGACACTTCTGAAAACATTATTTTAGACGTTGGAAATACTTAACTACTGTACACGCGATTGTTGGATAAAACATCAGCTCATTACTGAACCATAACAGTATCAGTATGTAGTGTAACAAGTAAGCTACACGTCATCCATCCCATTATTCATCAATTCTGGAGAAATTACGAAATTCTACTACTTCAACATCCATTTCAGTTTCTATTACCAAAAACCAGCAGATTCCTTCAACTTTCAAAATTGTGTTTTTAATCAATGCACATTCAAATTGTGTCAATTCCCAAATAAATGATGTTTTTAAAAAAAATGTTTTTATTGTGTTCTGATTTTGGCTTATTTTAATTTTGAGGTTAAATATTTTCTCACTCTCTCTGTCGGTAGCACTGGTTGGCATTCCATAACACATGCAATTGTTTATTTATTTAGTATACAGTGATTTGACAGCTGGTACAACCATGATTTGATTTTAAACAACATAATAAGAAATTAATTATTTATATAATCTGTTACATTTTATTCAAGGCATAGTCTTAATAAATCTCACTCGAGGTTACAAGTTTCATCAGCTAATTCCACCTGTGCTTTGTGCAGGTGAACAATCTATCAATGAATTCATAACCTCTCATGGGATTACCTATGACGAAATACTGTATACATTGTGGCATTCCAATGGAAGTATGTGGGTTTGGAAAACAGTTCATGAACAGCATTTATTGACCTGTGTAGTGCCGCCTACAGTGATGTTACTCCCTGATGTGCTTCTCTTTAAGGACAACTTGCACCTCTTGCTTTTCATGACAATGTCACAGCAACCAATTAAAGAACATTCTTAGCACTTACACTGCCAGCCAAATGTTTCCGAGCACTCAGCATAGTAAGTGTAATACAGAGATAATTCAAAGAAACTAATAGGATAGTAAACATAAAGAAGCAAATATCTTGAAATGTTTTATTCTCATTAAAGTTTAATGTGATAATAATCAATGCTTTCTTTTTATTTATTTATGGACGCTCTTTTAACTGCTGTGGTCCTTAGTGTCCCATTCTATATTGGGTGTGAAAGACCAGTAATTTTGCTCAGAGGCCTCTTTATCAGGCTTGAGGTTCTTTTATGTGCTATAAATCTATGACAAGGGACCACCGGCTTTTCTTCCCTTTTGAAGGAAGCTATGCTAAGGATTTTTATGCCCGAAAAAACCCATCACCCTCCGCCGGGTTCGAACCCGCAACCTCGGGAATTAGGGACTAGCATGGTAACCACTATACCATGGAGGACATCACTGCTTTCATTTTGTTTTCATTTTATTCCAACAGTATTTATTCTAAGAAATAAATGATCAAGTTACACTATTGTTTTTGGCATAAGCCATTTCTGAGATAAGTGTTATTATTTGTTTGAATTTTTTTTATACTTTGTTAAAGATGCTGTCGCTATTTTGTTATATTTTTATTCTGTAATTTTAACACCTAAATAACTGAGTTACACATTTCATTGAATTTTTTCCCCATAACTTTAGCACATGATTTTTTCATATCAATATTTGTAATTTTATGCTAACATAGATGTTTGTTTCTTCTTTCTGAAAGTAGCAGATTATTTTTAATTTGATTATTACTGAAGATTCTCGCAGACTGATTTTGCTCCTCCTAAACCATATAATATACCACTTGAAATATGCAAGTCATTTGGTGCAAGTCGAACTGTTCTCTGCTGTTAAGACAGCCTCTATTTCACAACCGGAAATATGCTGTTGGTGGAGAGTGGCTAGACCTGCTGGGTGCTCTATCTCGCTTGTGGATTAGAATGGGGCGGGCATAGGTTAAATAATCGGTGGTATGGCATGTCTGGATAATGACAGGGCAGGTAGAAGGACACCCAGTGCGAGACCTATTTTGTAAACTTCCAAAACATATTACTATACTCGCTTTTTTAACTAATATTGCATTCTAAACAGTGATTTTTGGGTTGCTTGTACTTACGTGGAATAAATAACAATTCAAGCTAAATGCTGAATTGCATTACTTTCACTGGGTGTCTGGAAACTTTTGACCAGTAGTGTACATGTTGCTTGCCTTCGATGATTAGTTTGGGAAAGAGAAACACATATCATTTTAAAGAACACTATTTGAATCGAATTTACACTTAACTAGCTTCACTAACAGTTGTTGTTATAGTACATGGTTCGCAGAAAGTTGTTTGCATCCTGAGCTATGGTCAACTGCTGGCAACGCTGTTGGCTCCTGTTTGGATCTTGGATTTCCTCTGATAGACCACTGATGAACTTGTTAAGTATGTTGTCCTGACAGGAATTTAAAAATTCATCAAATCAGCTTCGTGTTTCTTTATGAACATCTGGATAAATGGGAGAAAATTCAAACAGAAACATGAAGCAGATTTGGTGAATTTTGAAATTCCTGCTCAGGACAACATGCTCTAAAAGTATTTTTATTGTTCCCCATTTATATGCAGCCTTTAACATCTCAGATATTCATTTGTTTTACAAGAGTTGGGTTGTATAACTTTGGATAATTACATTAAATTTACACACATATTCACACTTACTTACTATTCATACTTTAAGACTCTAGGGAGGATGGGATTAATTCTGGCTAAAGAAAAATGGCACTCTCCAGCTGGGAATCAAACCTAGGACCTCTGGATTTGAAGGCTAGCATGACAGCCACCAGACCACAGAACTCTACAAGTTCATCAGCAATCCAGCAGAAGAAATCCAAATTCCAAAAACAGGGCCAATAACATTTCAGCAGGTGGCCAGAACTGAGGATGCAGACGACATGTCTGCAAAACATGTTCTAGAGCAACAAAGTTAATGAAGCTAGTTAAGTGTAAATTGTGTTCTATAAAATCATCATTCACTTCGCTGTGTGCTACTTCCAGATTTAATTCATATTCTAAGCGACATGTATATCAACAGGCCAAAAAGCTACGAACTGCCTGCTCAGTGTTTTTCTTGTCCGCGTCCTCAGCACTCATTGCCATCTGCCACTATCATAGAAAGGCGCAGAGGAAACCATACAACATTTTTAAAACTACTTTTAAAGCCTTTACTTACCAACTTTATGAATGGAAATGCTGAAACTGGCCACCGTTGTTGTCCATACATTTTTGGCACCTCTTTAGGAAACTATCCATCATGGAATTTTTGGGGGGAATTTTTCAAACGATGACCGATGTCGTCTAATGTTTCTTCGGTAAGAACCGAGCCCATCTTTTAGACTTCTTAGCCTGAACACTTCCTGTGGCCTAAAAGTTACTGTAAAGTTCATGGATTGTTGTACGGCTTGCAACTTTTACACCTGGAAATCTTTCTGCAAATTGTACTTTCACTTGGCGAGCTGACTGAGTTAACATACATAATCGAATCACAAATAAATACACGCTGTGCAGTAGAAAACATATACTGAGCCATAATATACTTTGTGACTAAGTACAGGACAAAATAATAAATAACTCGTAATAACTGAACTACATCACATCACCATCAACTCAATAGCGCACTTCACACTGCACAGCAAAACCACAACGGCATAAGTTTGTTTATAGCAGCAGTGCGTTATGTTTTTATCATATTTCCACGCGCCCAGTGGAAAAAATCAGCGCAGTCCGTAATATTGTTCATAAAATACCCCTCCGGGATAACTTAAAACATAAAGTGTACAAGAAAAACCCACATACCCTGGAAGAATTAAAACAAAATATCTGTCAGGAAATTTCTCAATGTGAACTACGGTGAGTGATGGATAGTTTCCTAAAGAGGTGCCAAAAATGTATGGACAACAACGGTGGCCAGTTTCAGCATCTCCTTTCGTAAAGTTGGTAAGTAAAGCCTTTAAAAGTAGTTTTAAAAATGTATGGTTTCATCCGCGCCTTTCTATGATAGCGGCAGACGGCAACGAGCACCGAGGATGCAGACAGGAAAAACACCGTGCAGCCGGTTCGGAGTCTTTTGGCTCACTCTGTACTTCATGATCTACAGAACATACCAAGTACAAGTGTTTGATGGGTTTACTCAGAGTTCTGATAGGTGTTGAACAGAGCATTCACTAACTTGTGCCAGACGAAAAAATCCACATACCTGTTCCCAGCTCACAGAAAAGAATGGGCTACCATTAGTTGGCAAACCTTCTAATCTGAATGCAGATATACTTGCCAAAATGAATATTTTCTTAATAGCAAACAATGAGCCAATCTCATATAGACTATTACATTTAGCTGGATTCAAGACCAAACATAGACTGCAGATTCAGTTGGGTATCAAAATAGTTTTAATCAGAGTGTATACAAGCTAATGACATTTGTTTAAGCTTTTCCACAAAATAATTTGAATACATCATAGAAGAGTTAGTTGGAGCATCTTTGCTTTTAATGCTGCGGTAATTAAACACCTTGTTATTTTGTACATTGCCAGCAACATGTAAATAACTGAGTACCGTGTTTTTCAATGGTTGAAAATTATTTTGGCCTTGAAGAACAATGCAGAAATTCTTGTATCTCATTCATATGCATGTTGCAGTATACTTGAATATGTATTTTTTTGTTTTGAAATTTTCCTACACAACTGTAGGCTACCAAGGACAAAGAATATCAATTCAACATAATTATAAAAAACAATAGCAGAAATTAAAAAAAAAATGTTACAACAATGCATTAAAATTAAAAAGATATATTCAACAACTGAAATATAAAATATTATCAATATCTGAGCAAAAATGAGTCTAAAAATAGAAAACATAAAATAAAATTATATAAGTAAGCGAATCCACAGATTTACAAAATTATGGGCTAAATGCATGATTTCTAAATATAGATATTGAACCTCTGAGTGCTGCAATAGCATATAATATATAATTTCTCTGAATGTTTTAAGGAAGACAATCAACAGGCATGGGAGGGTACCTTGGGCACCAATCATCAATGCTTTGACCTCAATTGACTTCAGTTGGCATTTATCTTTGAAGAAATCTACTGTTGGTCTGTAGATGTTCTTCTCTTCATCCACTTCTAAAGGCTGGTTTTCATGCTTCTCAAATCTGATGATGGGATCTATGATGTAACCATGAGAATAAGTAGGTTTAAAGGCTATGATGTCTATTCTATGGTTACTGCCTTTGTTGGAGAGACCATGTACTTCCTCAAAGCCAGTATAGCCTTTTCCTCTTAAGGCATTCGCCAATATAGACCTTATACTGTGGTGATGTGCATTGCATAGTAGTTCACAATAAGGGCCGGCTCCTAGCACGTGTCCTAGGAAACATGTCCACGTTTCAAACTCTCTGGTAATACTGACAGAGGCTGTTGTTCCTGAGACCTACCTGGTGTACAATGCACAGCTGATACATTCGCTGTCATCTTAATGCCTTCTCTCTATTCTCCGCAAGTCAGAACCCTGTGATTTCTAATCCATCTATTGTTTGGAGTATATTGTTTGTAAAGAGTCTTTCAACAAGAGTGTCCTATCTTTAACATGTGATAGCTGTCGTTGTTATTGAGTCACAGCACTCATTTTTTTCATGTGGTTTCAGTTGTTATTGACAAATAGACATGGAACGTTACAGCATTCAGCAACGCGTAGAAATGGTGAAAATTTATTATCAAAATGGATCATCTGTTCGCCAAACCTTCTGTGTACTGCGTGAAGTTTATGGTGTGCATAATCGTCCCTGCGGGAGAATGATTCGGCATTTGATTGATAAATTTGAAAGAAGTGGTTCTGTAAGCGACAAAGAATGCCTGCACGTAATCGACGTAAGCGCTCCAACGAAAACATAGGTGCCGTTCGTGAGAGTGTACGAGAGAACGGAAACAAATCAATTGCTTGTCGAGCGCAAGAATCGGGGCTTTCGCCAACCACAACTTGGCGAATTCTGCATCTGGATTTGAAATTTGACGCTTACAAAATGGTGTTAACTCAAGAACTAAAGCCCAACGACCATAGGTTGCGCCGTGTATTCGCTTACTGGGCTATGGAGCAATTGGAAGCTGACCCGGATTTTTGTCGAAAAATCATCTTCAGCGACGAAGCACACTTTTGGATGGATGGTTGTGTTAACAAACAAAATTGCCGCTATTGGAGCAATTGCAATCCAATGCAGATTCAAGAACGACCACTTTATCCCCAAAAGGTTACTGTGTGTTGTGGATTTTGGTATGTTGTAATCATTGGTCCATATATTTTCCAAGATGAAGATAGAGAAGCTCTAACTGTCAATGGAGAAAGATACCAGGGTCTTATAAGGGACTATTTTTGGTCTCAATTGGATGGTATGGATCTCAGAAACATCTGGTTCCAGCAAGATGGTGCCACATGTCATACTGCTCTCGAAACAATCGATCTTTTGAAGGAGAAGTTCAGAGGTTTCATAATTTCCCGTGGTGGTGATGTTAACTGGCCCCCGAGGTCATGTGATTTAACACCGTTGGATTACTTCTTGTGGGGTTATGTTAAATCTTGAGTTTATGTCAACAAGCCAGAAACAGTAAATGATCTTATGAATAACATCACCTGTGTTATTTGTGAAGTTGGACCTAATTTACGTTCTTCTGTCATTCAAAATTGGGTCAACCGTATACACGCAACCCAACGAAGTCGCGGTGGTCACTTAACTGATGTTCTCTTCCACATGTAATGGCATTAATTATGTCCCAAAATATAAAAAGAAATAAACCTCTATCATTTATAGAACATGTTTTATTTAAGTTCAAAGATAGGACACTCTTGTTGAAAGACCCTATATAATAAAATACCTTTGCCTTTATGGTCCTGTTTGCTCCAGCTGTCGAATGATTTTATTTTTAACTGCACGCAATTTTCTTTTCTAGTTTATGGCCTTGACCATTGACTCTGATCAGAAAGCAAGCTATAATAACTAGTTCACACTTAGAAAGCATAGCCATCTACAGCTTTAGCAATATCCTTGGATGTGCACACACTACCTAACACCTCATAAATATTTTCTAAATGAGTACTTGAATATTTCTTTTCTACAAATTATTTGCCATAAATGCTTTAACCTGTTGTACACATTAAATTCATAACAACTTTGTAGTTGCTAGTTAATATTACTAGAGATGCAAATAACTTCCATTTAATTCTGTAAAAAAACTTTTTAAGGCTGGTTCACAATAACAGAAAACAGAACAAGAACAACAAAGTTAAAATACATATATTCTGAGAGTGTGCACAATTATTGGAAAACCTTCCCAGGAACAGGATATTACATTCATATTCATATTCGACGTTTCACTGTAGAAATTATTCAAGGTGACTGCGACATGAATAGCTGCTACAGCGCTCACTAGTCACAAGCTGGGAAAATTAAACCAGAAGAAATTCCAGCAAATGTACAGTCTGAGTCCCTCGGATCTATTGCACGTTAGTTTTTCTAGTGAAAGTGTTCATTTGTAGTTTGTTTATATGCAACTCAAAACTGGCTGTTGCCTCAAAAAACAATAGCAAAAACTACAAAGAACAGCAAAAACCTATAGAAATGAACAAAGAGCAATAAAGAACAACAAATATCTTAAATGTATGCTATTAATGAAGGAATGAAATGATTACTGGAATCAAAAATAGTAATGGATCTGCATTTACAAAATGTTTACAGAATTTTGACATTTGCTAACCTGCATTATGTTGGCTGAGTTGGAAGCAGGTGAAAAAAAATATTATTGGTCAGGTGCAAACAAATGACACCCCAATGTCCAAAATTGACTTTCTACTTTGCTATCAATATGGCCATCAATAGGCGTTCCCATTCTTGTTCCCAGGGTATAGTGAATGAAAATGTTGTATGCTGTTTTGCTTCCCATTCTGGTTTCTGTTCTTGAGTTATTGTGAACTAGCCTTTATCATCCAAGTGCTCACCTGTTCCAGTTTTTCATTAAACTGCTGAACAAAAGCTTTCTCCATTTCTTCTCTCTCGTTTTTTTCCTGGTTTCCTTTCTGTATAGGTGAAGTAGCAACAGCTATGGTTACAGGTTGCCTTCTCTTTAGGAAAATAAATAATGCATTAAATGACAGTTCCTGATAGATTAGCATGCTTTATTGTCTAGCATTTTCCTAACCTATCAATGAGAAATTCTATGACTTAGGCTAAGTCATAAACACTAAGTGTTTATATGGCATGTTCAAATTTAAATGGAGTCTTAAGCTTCTCTCAGTAGATATAAATGTCAAACATAGAAATGACACCTTGAACTAAAAAGAAATGCCAGAAGCTCCCATTTAAATTTCAATGCCTGTAAAAATATATTTAGTTTATCAATGCACATCTCTCTAAAATGTGCATAAAAAATCACATTATTGTTTTAAAACTTACATGTTGAAATGAAAACTGAACCAAGAATGCCCAGAACAATATCAAAACATCAAAAAGAGAAATAATTAAATTCAATATTGTTCTTATTAAATATTTCTTAGCGTAATTATATTTATTTTAGCACTATACAAAAAAAACATCAAAGGTAAAATTACATGATTATTAATGTTCATGTACAGAGACATTAAGAGAACGCAAGAAAATTAATGCTTTTGTAATCCTTGGAATGTATAGCATTTAAATGTAGCATATGTGACTTGTGGTAAAGCAAGGGAGATCTAAATAATTAGACAAATGAGAATTGATTGCAACCTATTGCTAGCAAAGCAAATAAAAGGAAATGTAGGCTGAAAATAACCTAATACTGGAATAAAACAATGGAAAGACAATGCAATTTGTTTGCTAAACTTAAGAAATAACACGAGAGGATGAAAAGGAGATGCTATTAGTTCTCAGTAGCATCAAGATCGTTGAAGCTATTATTAGACTGTCACAGAAGGAAGATGCCAAGAAGGGTAGACAGTAACATATTGCATAGAAAACGTCATTGATAGTGGGATAAGTACCGAAGCAAATTATTTTGAATACAACTGTTTGTAGGAAGCATTACACTAGAAAAGTATCGAGTGATAGTTTTAGCTTCATGGAAGTGTACCTGTAGCATCCAAAAGATGAAGAAATATTTATTCCATCCTCTGCTAAAGTATTTACATGTCGAAAATAGTAAAGGTTGATGAGATTCTTAAATATTGGTATCCACGAAAGATAGCATCACAACTCACATAATGCACATACTGTGTATTCTTTAAATGTCTCATGCCAAATAGTTGAAAACAATAAAAAGAAGTTTTTCAAAATAATTATTTTAGTTATATTAATTTTCTCTTTTCTCCCGCTTATGGACCCTCATAGGAAAATCCTACTTCAATGTTTATATTTTAAATTGCATATTTATAAAATATTTTGCTTGCTTGATTTTCTTCTTTATATGTACATAGCAATACACAGTGTTAAAGTTAAATGTTGTAAATGTATATAATGAATGAATCTTGTCTGCACATATGTTTGTTTCAGAAAGTTTAGTTAAACTTTTGTTCTGCTAAAAAGAGATAATTATTCTGTCAAAGGAAATCATAGTAAACAATGTTGTAATCAGCATAATTTTTTTTTCTTTCTTTCTTTCTTTCTTTCTTTCTTTCTTTCTTTCTTTCTTTCTTTCTTTCTTTTCTTTTGCAAAAATGGAGCAAAGTTTTTAACATATTAAATACTCAAAATGACTAAAATATATGGATAAGCTAGTAACAGTGATGTGAATTTGAAATTATTTAGAAAAATTGAGTCAGAGTTGAAACATTTAACATCACTTACATGATTTTTGTCTTGAAATTGGTCAAGACGAAAAACATGTAAGTGATGTTAGTGTTTCAACTCTGACTTAATTTTTCTGAATAATTTAATGCTCAAAATGAATTTTTAATCATTCTAGCCTTATCACACAGTATGTCAAGCCAAGAAATGCCATCTATAAGCCACAGGAGGAAGTGTGGCAATAAATCCAGGCTGATGATAGAGACAACAATCTCTGAAATATGTTCCAGTAAGTTTTTGATAAATAAGTGAAGCTAGAGTGATTAAAAATTCATTCTGATTATTTAATTCATTTGTATCATAATAGGAGCAGTACTTGTATAAGTTAACATGACAGTTTAGATCATATGATGAGTATAGCTCACAAGTGTGTGCTGGCCAGTAAAAGTAAAAATTTACATTTTAATACGTGGCATTCAAAGGATCTCGATATCCCTTTAAAAGACTAAGAAAGAGAAAAACTAATGCTCACGGTATCATGAGAGCAAATGAGGATATGTTGCCTGATATATCTCATAAATAAAGTGAAATGTGATGAGTATAAATCATGGTCTGCAATGAATGTGCTGTGGGATGGAAGGATAACAAAGATTGTATAATATTTGAATAAGCTAGTAATGGTGATGGGAATTTAAATTGATGGAAAAATTGATTATTACAAAAGTTCTCATTTTACCCATATTCACTATAAATTCCATCACATCTTAAAAAAAGTAGGAGTTTATCAAATCAGTTATCCTGAATGTGACCAAATTTACATAAGCAAAACTAAATGAAATTTAGAAGCCAGATTGAAAAAGCATATGAGATACATCAAATACAAACAGCTTGATAAATCCACAGTTTCACACACTTTTGGACATTTAACCACAATATATCACCAAACATAACATTCCCTAAAACTTACAAAATACACACTAGATTTGGATACTTGGGAGGTTTTAATCATAAAACACAAACATGTTTAGTGAATTTTGAATTGCTGCCATCAAATCCACTATGAAAGTTCATCACTCCATTGCTAGATGTCATCACAAACAATCACACAGCGGACAACACCACCAGGAACCTGTCTATCACTTCCGATGATGAGAGCAAGTAGCTCAATTTTTCCATAAATAACAAAGACATTTATTTTTTCCTATCAATGAAACATGAAGCTGCTGACATTAAAGCAGGCAAGCTGAGAAGAAGGAAAGGTCAGGCACAAAAAGAGGAAGAGAGGAGGTAAAGAAACCTAAATGTGCCCTTGAGTACCAGAAGCGAATGGGAGGTGTCAGTTTGTAAGATCAGGTGACAGCCTTGTTTCCTATAATGCGACACACAGTTAAAGGTTACAGGGAACTGTTTTTCTATGTGGTAGACATGTGTGTATCCAGTTGTTTCATTATGTTTCACAAAATGACTGCTAAGAAAATGACCAACTACATGTAGAACCAATGTTGCTCTTCAGTTGATTCAAACTATAACACTACCCGAGTTCAATGTTAGAGATGGGGATAACCTATTATAATTGAGACTGCATGCTAAAGTATGAGCCCCTTTTTCAATGCACAGTCCACTCATAGACAAAAAAGAAAACAAATGGAACAAAAGAATGTGTTGTATGCTATAGTAGGGTGGAAAACAGCACAAACAGCAGATAGTGTTACGTTACTGTTCATTTGGAGGATAGTTTTGAGATCAGTCATACCCAACAATCATATTTGGCCATTAAAATCCATAGTCAATGCCTCCAGTATTACACATGCAAAATTTCAAGAAAGAAATTATATTGTTTTATTTTATTTATTTGTTTACAAAGAATGTCCCAATGAGCATACTGTTCTAGGTAGGGGTTGCCCTTTACAATTGAGGTGGTAAGCATATACATTTTAACTTATTTAGAGTGGGTGTGGGTAACATTTATTAATATTTCAACAAGCACCACAAAGGTTTTCGGTTGCCAAGTTATTAGGAATTACAGTATTGCTCGAGTAGGTATTTGAAGAGTTTGTTTTTGAACTGAGAAAAGTTAAGCGATGCTTTTATGTAAAATGGGACATTGTTGTATCTTTTTGGCACCACTATGTAATATACCCTTTAATTCAAATTTGGTAAAGTTAACTGATTCTATGGAGATGTGATTGGCTGACCTTGTTTTGTAGGAGTGGATGTCTTTTTTGTGTTTGATAAAACTGAGTTGGTACTTAAAATTTACGATGCACTTGTGCAGCTGTACAGGGATTTAAATCAGATTTTAAGAAATGGAGCAATAGATGAAGCTAACATGATGTGTTAAGAAAATAAGAAATTGAGATGATATGCTGTACTAAAGAGGTCACATTTTCAGCAGAGAATGAGGGTAGCAGTCAGAAAGTACATGCATATCAGCAAGTAAATATTTAACATGAAACTTTCTACTGAAAAAAGTAAAATCAGTAGTTATATCCAAATATCTTTAACCATATTTTTCATTATGGTTGTCAGGAAAATTAGAAGTATATTTTCTCAGATACACCATTCAACAGTCAAGACTAGTCAGCATTGGAAGCTAAGAAGGAAATAAATCTGAATGTGAATTACATTATTACTCTACATCATTTCTGCATAATAACAGGGTTCATGTGAATGTCTTCAAGAAAGATTAAAGGTGCAACATAAAATCTATATCATTAGTGAAAATTGAATTAATCCTTACTTGTCTCTCTCTCATATCCTTCTCCATTTCTCTCAGAGCCTCTGCCTTTGCTGTAAATAGAGAAATTCTTTATTGTTAACTTTGACAACTAAATAACAACATAGATATTAGTGCTTATAAAGTAGTAAGTAAAATCATATACCTTAAACCATTATTCTTCTAAACTTATTGAGTGTGTAACCATATCTGTGCTAACTCTAAATTTTCTTGGGCTTCTAGCCAGGTAAGTATGAGGTGCATTCAAGTTATAACACCTCCAATTTTTTTTTTACTAACTAATTACATGAAAATTATGAAATTTGTGTCACTTCTCGATGTAATCTCCCTGCAGCCATATACATTTTTCGCAATGTCGACGCCATGATTCATGGCCACTGCGAACGCTTCTTTAGGAGTCTGTTTTGACCACTGGAAAATCGCTGATGCAATAGCGGCACGCCTGGTGAATGTGCAGCTGCAGAGAGTCTTTCACCATCGGAAACAGCCAAAAGTTGCTAGGAGCCATGTCGGGTGAGTAGGGAGCATGAGGAATGACTTCAAAGTTGTTTGCACGAAGAAACTTCTGTGTAACGTTCGCCTGATGCGCTGGTGCATTGTCTTGGTGAAAGAGCACACCTGTAGTCTTTTACGGCCATTTTTCGCGCAATGCCGGAAGGAATTTCTTCTTCAAAACATCTTCATGGGATGCACCTGTCACCGCAGTTCCCTTTGGAACGCAATGAGTAAGGATTATGCCATCGCTGTCCCAGAACATGGCCACCATCATTTTTTCAGCACTGGCGCTTACCTGAAATTTTTTTGGTGGCGGTGAATCGTGTGCTTTCATTCAGCAGATTGGCGCTTTGTTTCTGGATTGAAAAATGGCATCCACGTCTCATCCATTGTCACAATTGACGAAAAGAAAGTGCCATTCATGCCTTCATCTCATGTCCACATTGCCTGGCAACATGCCACGCGCATAGCCTTGTGATCATCCGTCACCATTCGTGGCACCCACCTGGAGGACACTTTTCACATTTTCAGGTCGTCATGCAGGATTATGTGCACAGATCCCACAGAAATGCCAACTGTGTAGGCGATCTGTTCCACAGTCATTTGGCGATCCACCAAAACATGTTTCTCCACTCGCTTGATCATGTCATCAGACCGGCTTGTCCGAGGCCAAGATTCTCTTGGTTTGTTGTCACACGACGTTCTGCCTTCTTTGAACTGTCGCACCCACAAACACACATTAGACACATCCATGACACCATCACCACATGTCCTACTTAACTGGCAATGAATTTCAATTGGTGTCACACTACGCAAATGGAGATAACGAATGATTACACGCTGATCATGTAATGAAAACGTCGCCATTTTAAGTATACAAAACAATCCTCACTCTCGCCGTTGCCAGAGAGGTTCTGCATGACATACAGTGCTGCCATCTCTGTCACACATTAGCAAAGAGTGCCCACTTACTTTAAAACAAACCGCATGCTTCTATATTTTCCAGTTCTGAGAAAAAAATTGGAGGTGTTATAACTTGAATGCACCTCGTAGATGGCTTGAAACCGACATTTTGAAGGTGTCCTTCATTGTCTTCAGGACTGATGTTTATCCTGTAGATGAAGATGATGAACATTTTGAGATGCCAGTTTTAAACATCTACTTACCTGGCTAGAAACCCTAGAAAATTTAGAGTTATTATGCCGTCAGGAAACATTTCAGCTCTTATTTTATATCTGTGTTATTCTCTGTCCACTTTCTGATTTGTTAAAGCTGTTCACACCATAAAGTGCACATTTCCTACCACATGGAGACTATGGGACCAACAGGTGACATAGCCACAAGTGAATTGTAACAACACACTCATATAAATGAAGCATTGGAAGCACTCATATAATATTTAAGTTACACAGTTATGGAGTGGCCGCAGGTGGTTTAATTACTTTCCTGTTGGAGTCTGATTCTGTGATATTAGGTTTGCTATCAGAAGAATTTTCCAGTTGTTTTAATTTCCTGCTAGCACTTTCACCCATAAATTCAGATACAAGCTCCTCAATTCGCTGTATTGGTACAATTGGGATTGTTTCCAAAAGGACATTAAAAATGTGCAACATGATGTTTTTATCGCCACTATGCAAGTGTTTCCCCTTATGATGTTTGGCTCAAAGGTACCCTCGAGTTCTGCCATTATGCAGCATTCACATACAATATACAGAAAACTTAAGCAATTTCAGTCATCATGAATAACAGTCAATGTTAATGAGATGTTAATCTTCAGTCAAGCAATAAACAAAGTGCAGTAATGTAATCGAAGTGCAATGACTTCTGCTACACGACTAAAGTTTAAACTCCAGAACACATTTCACAATACTGTGGCTTTAATATACAAATGAGTCAATGCTTCCATGTACTAATTTCATGCATATGCTTGCATTTTCTTACGATTCTTTGAATATATGAAGGCAAACTACTGTTTTAAACACGGAACTAATATCTACTGAAAGCATTTATACATCCAATAACCAATAAGAGAAGACAGGATGCACATGCTTTTGTTTACATGTGAATTAAAGTAAGGGGAAACTAGGCATAGTGATTTTACTGTGTTAAAAAATTAATTACACAAGGGCCAATAGTGGCACCTATGATTTTAATGCATTGAATTCAATATTCTTGCTATGTTTATACCCAACCTTGTGCTGTAGAACACCATCATTCCAGCAAGAAAAATATTTATGGAGGTTTTAGGCGTTATTTTCCCTACTTTGAATTCTGTACTTGATATGTACTGTTTAATCTGTTTTAATATATTTAGTAATTTAATTTTTTAAATTAACATCCTCAAGACGCTGCTTTTGTTCCATTGTAAGTACATGCGGCACCCATCTTGTGCATAGCTTTCTCATGTCTAAATTTTCAGTTAGTATGCAATGTACAGCACCTTTGAAATGCCTACAATGTCTGCTAGCTCGTGCGCTTTCAGCCGACAGTCATCCAATGCCATTTTGTGGATTTTCTTCACAATTTCTGGCGTGGTCACCTCATTTGGTCAACCACTGTGATGTTCGTCTTGGAAGCTCGTACAGCCTCGCTTAAACTTTGCCACCCAATATTTTACTGTTGTAAATGAAGGAGCAGACTCCTTTAGAGTAGAATCTAGCTCAACTTTAATATTAGTCGGACTAAAACCTTTCAAATGAAAGTATTGTATCACATAACGATGGCCAGTTTTATCCATGTTTACAAATTCGCTGGGAGAGTTCACTATTAATGGCTAACAAACAATTACTAAACAACGTAGCACCGTCAAACTTAAGCTTTATAAGGTTGGTACTTTCAACCATAGTCATTTGCTTGAAACAACAACCGCTATATATACGTCAGGTCGGGTACTTCTGGGACTGCCCTCGTACCATGATATCTGAGTCTCTATGGATTTTGGCAAATTTATTGTGTGTCCAACCACATTCGAAAACAAACAGAAGAAATATTCAAGAAACATACTTTCCAGCCTTGGGTATACAGTAAACTCAAACAATTCTTAAAGATTCAGATATTGCAGTAAACAGATGCAGCCTGAAAAAGTCCTAGCTAGAAATACAAAGGATAAACTCTAAAAAGAGACAGCCAGGGATATATGAAATAAAATGTGGAGATTGTGATAAATCATATACAGGAAAAACCTGATATACATTCACATGACTTCCTTTAGCTACTATAGTTTATTTTTATATCTCTTCTGCAAACTATTCTTATAAAAAGTATTTTTGTATCTATTTCATGTTAAGTGAGACAAACTTTTACAGAAAGGCTTTCATTATACACTTTCTTGTAGGCACAAGGTTGATACAGGAGGTTTGAAGCAATATTCAAGTCTTTATATGCTGGTGCCATACTATTTCCATGATATTGCAATAAACAAGTGAACGGTGAGATGTTAAAACACTGGTCAGCAAATTAAAAACACTTGTTGCTCCACTTACTTAAAATTCTATTCGAGCATGTTTCAAAGAAACGTGCTCTTCATCCTCAGCGAGCTGGCCAACTGATGTACGCGTCAGGTAACTTCTTCCACTTCCTTGTTGCCCGGTGTGCCTCTCTTTTATTAGTCAGTCATAAGATGTCGTCCATCACTGGTGTTTCAAAATTCATGGTTCGATTTATGTTTTTAATGAGATATATATTTTCCCATACCGTTAATTTACTATGGTTCTTGGCTGGTTTTAAAAGTTTGATTTTGTGACTAATATTATGATTATGTGACCAAAAATGTTGGGATACGGCTGATTTATCTGTCTGTTTATATTTCAAAAATGTTCTTTTAATCTGATTTCCAAATTTCTCTTTGTCTTCCCAATATATATTTTATGACAATCTTCACAGTTGATGCTGTAAATTTCTGATAATTTAACATCTTATTGACATGCTCTACTGTTTTTAACACTTCATTTTAATCATTAGTTTTATAAGTGAACGTTGACCACTTCAGAAAATGACAAAAGTGTTGACAAATTGAAACCAATAACAACAAATATCTCAGAAATGGCTGATACCACAAAATAAGCTTTTTGAAATAGATTGTGTGTTTTAAAGAGATCTCTATTTTTTGTGTTGTAAGTTTTTGTCTACCTCTTATGGTTTACCACTTATATAAAAAAATTAAACAAACTTAATTCTGAATGAAGAGATGTTTATAGGCTGCGATAGTTTTAATGCTTACGTAATATGTCTTTACGTAAATTATTAGAACTTGAAGATCTTCTGTTGTGTTGCTTTTGTTTTGTTTGGTTACATAATTTTAACTGCCCCACGTATGGGAGTCAATTTGCGACGGTATTAATGTTGTATTTATTTAACATTATTGTAGCCCCACGTTGTGGTAGCCAATTTGCGAGTGTATTACTTATAATGTTTGTTTACATCAGTGTTGAAGCCATCTTGTGACGTCATTCATTTGTTCGGTTTGTAGCTCCATCTGGTGTTAGCAATTTGCATCAGTGTTAGTGTTCGAAAGAATTTTAAGTTTTGTTTATTGTCCTCCGGCTAGCTATTATCTTATCTTGGGTCGAACATGTGTCTTGATCAGGGTTGTGTAAACGGAAAGGAATCTTTTATCCAAAAAGAACACTGATGAAGAAATTTGTTTTATAATTTTTATTGTCGAACACGTTCACTATCACTTTTACATATTGATCTAGATACTCGCCAAACTGAAACTGTTATAATAACTTCTTACTGAACACTTTTAATCAACGTACTTCAACCTTTTGTATAATTAACTTTACCATATTTTAGATCTTTCATAATTCTGCTGCGCGTAACTTGTGAATCTATATCCGATGTATGCCGTACTAATACTTTCGACGAACTGACTGACTGAAGACGACGTGTAGTGTACACAGATTTTCGATGAACTGAGCAACTGAATACGACGTGTAATGTATGAATGCTTTCGGCGAACTGAAGGACTGACTGACTTTACCTCCAACCTACCCTATTTATACGCCTTCATCCAGATACGCCTAAAGATTATAACTGAACTGCAATTGGCTAATAAAACGCGCCAACATTAGCGTCTATTTTTATATCCAATGAAAATTATGAATACATATGCTCTAGGGAAATATTCCAGAAGGTTCTAAACGGAAAAACGCGCCAACATTACGCAACTTCCTCGTTTCCAATAATGATAAACAGCTCACCCCCCCTCGCTGCATTATTGCGCGCTATTATTGACAGTTTCAGTAAGGCCGTATAAACTTATTTCCCAATAATAATTACAATTAATAAACATCTGAAATCAATGTCACATAAAAATGCATATTCATATTACAATCATTATTTACATTTAAGTAATTTGTGATACAAATTACTGCATCATATGCCCCACTAGAAACATAATTATAAATATTTACAACTTGTTTGGAAATCTTATAATTGGGTTTTTAGTCTCCTAAATCTTGTAACACACGCTATCACTTTCACTTGACACTTCACACGCATTTAACACACGACATGTTTTTCCTCTATCTTGCCACTACTTACTGGCTCTGGTTTAATTTGTTTAGACATTAATCTGACATTACAATTTTTTTTTTTTTATAGCAAATACTGTACCCTGAATTATTTAATGACTGTTTCAAAATGGTTTACTCTCTTATATTGTTGACAAAATTTAGGCATTCAAGAATTTTTGTAATTATTAAACATATTTATCAAAATATTCACCCTCTACACAAATATATTTTCATCTCTTAAATCTAGTCACTGTTTCACATTTTCTGTTTGCTACATAAGTATTTGTTTTTAATTATTTTTACCCATTTTTGTTATTTTGTACTTTATTTTAACAATACTCTTGGAATTGTATTTACGTACTTTTAATTTAATATCATATTAAGTTTCAATCTTTGCATTCTTAATTTTCAAATACTGTTATAGTTACAAAAAAAAATGTTATTTTCTTTTTTTTTTTTTTAAAAAATTAATTATGTCCAAAATTTTATTTCTCCTTTCACATGACATATATAAATAGTTAACCCTCTTACGATCCAATACATTTCTCTGCAAGTCATCTTTAACTATCCAGCATTTATTTTACAACTCATTACTATTCACCCTCCTGGATCAAATTGTGTGTGGCTAAACATTACTCGTAGCCGTAACCTAACCTTAAAATTTTTGTTCATGGATAACCTCTTGTATTCATATGATATTTCGTTCTCTGATAACATTTGAAAACAATCTAAAGTTTTCTGAACAATACATCTTTTACCAACTTTCATTTTCAATTCTTCTGCTATCTTTTTAATCTGAGAATACTCTGACAAATCTGTACTAAACTGTACTGGATTGGAGTTTTCATTGTGAACATCTTGGTACAATTTATTTCTTTGCATTACTGTCTCATTCTGTATTTCTGATATCTTCCCTCTGAAATTAACTTGCGCCTGATTCACATCTACATTCATAACCTCTTTCATCTCTCTTATCTCACTTGAAATGTTAATCATTCTACTACCTAACTCTGTACATTCTACATCAACATGTTCATTTTTAGTATTAACCTCACTTTCTTTGTTATCTCTTTCCCTGCTCATGTCTAGCATTTTCTTTGAAACTTCTCCTATCTCACTTGCTATTACTTCCTCATTTTCATCTCTCATTTTTGGCATACTACTATCTAGCTTCATAACTTTCTTTTCAATTTCTTCCTTGCTTTGATCTACTTTTTGCTCTAATATCTCATTACTCCTACCAATACTTTCCATTAATTTCCTATGATCTTTGTTTATAGCTTCTCTCAATTTCTCATAACTCTGATCTACTTTTTGTTCTACACTCTTAATAATATCTTCTCTTAATTCCCTATTATTCTTTTGCATATCTTCCCTGTTTTGATCTATTTTCTTTTCTAATTTCTCATTATTCTTACAAATTTCTTCCCTTAATTCTCTATTATTTTGACTTAGGTCTTCTAATTTCTCATTAGTCTTACCAATATCTTCCCTCATACTCTTAACAATATCTTTCAGCATTTCCATCATCATACTAGCATCAAAATTAACATTTCCTGCTATTCTATTCTCACTTTCTGCACTAACATTTTCACCCTCAAATTCTACAGTGTTTGAGCTATTTTCTGTAACCTGTATTGAATTACAGCTAACTGTTACATTATCTCCCTCCATAATTATTTCTTCAATATTATTAGTAGCCATTATTTTCTTTATCCTACCACTCCTTAAGTACATTTGAAGGTTACAATTTTGTTTTCTAAAAAAAAATTACGATACTCTGACCTTTGTGATGCTGTCTGTTGCTGTTACATTGATGTCCAGCTTCCTGCCCCTCTCTCCTAGATTTGTATGTCGCTTCGATGAATCTTCGTCGTTTTGTTGTCCTGTAGTTTGAATTTCCCTGTTGCCTTGTAATCTCGGAATTACGATCGTAGTCTGTCGTCCCTGTTGTTTCTGGAATCTGCGTCTTGTAGATCATTTCACTGCTGCATTCGTTCCACGTCCTGGTTCCTTTCCTGGTCACTATGCCCCACGTTGGGCGCCAATTTGCGATAGTTTTAATGCTTACGTAATATGTCTTTACGTAAATTATTAGAACTTGAAGATCTTCTGTTGTGTTGCTTTTGTTTTGTTTGGTTACATAATTTTAACTGCCCCACGTATGGGAGCCAATTTGCGACAGTATTAATGTTGTATTTATTTAACATTATTGTAGCCCCACGTTTTGGTAGCCAATTTGCGAGTGTATTACTTATAATGTTTGTTTACATCAGTGTTGAAGCCATCTTGTGACGTCATTCATTTGTTCGGTTTGTAGCTCCATCTGGTTAGCAATTTGCATCAGTGTTAGTGTTCGAAAGAATTTTAAGTTTTGTTTATTGTCCTCCGGCTAGCTATTATCTTATCTTGGGTCGAACATGTGTCTTGATCAGGGTTGTGTAAACGGAAAGGAATCTTTTATCCAAAAAGAACACTGATGAAGAAATTTGTTTTATAATTTTTATTGTCGAACACGTTCACTATCACTTTTACATATTGATCTAGATACTCGCCAAACTGAAACTGTTATAATAACTTCTTACTGATCACTTTTAATCAACGTACTTCAACCTTTTGTATAATTAACTTTACCATATTTTAGATCTTTCATAATTCTGCTGCGCGTAACTTGTGAATCTATATCCGATGTATGCCGTACTAATACTTTCGACGAACTGACTGACTGAAGACGACGTGTAGTGTACACAGATTTTCGATGAACTGAGCAACTGAATACGACGTGTAATGTATGAATGCTTTCGGCGAACTGAAGGACTGACTGACTTTACCTCCAACCTACCCTATTTATACGCCTTCATCCAGATACGCCTAAAGATTATAACTGAACTGCAATTGGCTAATAAAACGCGCCAACATTAGCGTCTATTTTTATATCCAATGAAAATTATGAATACATATGCTCTAGGGAAATATTCCAGAAGGTTCTAAACGGAAAAACGCGCCAACATTACGCAACTTCCTCGTTTCCAATAATGATAAACAGCTCACCCCCCCTCGCTGCATTATTGCGCGCTATTATTGACAGTTTCAGTAAGGCCGTATAAACTTATTTCCCAATAATAATTACAATTAATAAACATCTGAAATCAATGTCACATAAAAATGCATATTCATATTACAATCATTATTTACATTTAAGTAATTTGTGATACAAATTACTGCATCAAGGCTATTCCCAAAAAATTCAAGATATACATTTTATTAATCACATAAATATCTTAAACATATGTTGCTTTAATCAAAATTGTTAAAGACATTTTTAAGAAAACCAAAAATAACCAAATGTTTTCCCTGTAAAGGGTAGTTTGAGGTGGGGGGAGGTTTCTTGAAAGTCTTCAAGTTGTATCTTTGGAAGATGCTGAATTTAAATATGAAGTCCGGTATTTAACCAACTTTTCAGTTTTGAGTTATGCTGTTCTCTCTCTCACACGTATGTGCACACTCACTCACACACCCACACCTTGTTTTCGTAAAAATGTTTTTTGTTGTTATTGTTTCACAGAGCTTCAAAATATGTATTTCCGATGAAATCTTGGTATCAAATTTTTGGATGAAATGCAATACTTCCTCTTTTTACTGTAGGAAGTAGTAGAGACAGTAAAAACAAGCAGAGGTTATTAAATGCTGAGATATTGCAGGACACTGACCTTATTTCCAGGTGCAATTCACCAACAGACATCTATAGGCAAAGTTAAACAATGCTGCAGTTGATCACAGCTGACTATGGAGACAGACTGCCTCGGAAGCATGTTCTGTATAGGTAAATTCAATAGTCAGGGCCAGGTTTTTATGGTTTTTATTTTTAAAACACTTCGAAAAATATATAAAATGTGTTTATAGTTTAAAATATGGTAGAAATTTCATGGTAATGTTTAATATCATAGGCAATGGATCTCATTGTCACAGCTGTGGCGTGATGTTTTTTAAATTTGGCTGGAGATAAACTTTCAGTATTGTTGATCACGTGCACTGGTTATTATTGTATTTCTGTCAGTTTATTTCTATTGTTAGTTTCCACGTGGTCATTCCACTGCAGCAATTATTTCAAGAACTTCAAAACAAAAGTATTTCTAATGGAATGTTCCACAAAATCAGGAAAATCCTGTCAGCTGTCATGTATGGTCCTGCAAGTCATAAAACAGAGTAACAGGATAGTCTACATTTTTGGTTTAATGTACCTTCCCAAATGATTCCTCATTCCTTTACAGCCAAAACCTTCAAAACAAATACATTTTTTAAAAATGCAGTTTTTCGTTTTTATCATAAAAATGAAGATTTTCGCAGAAACTATCAACTTTTGTGAAAATTTGCAACAAGCCATAAATCAGTCACATTTGTCATAAATTGTGCATATACTTCTTGCTTTATCTCTCTGCTACATTTCATGTTTATCGCTAATAACAAAACAAAAGAAAAGAAAACCTGGCCTTGCTAATACTGAAGTCCGAGTGAAAAGTACCGTACAGGTCAGTCTAAGGTTTGTGAAAATATTAATCAGCATTGTGGTGAAGAGGTTAAGATTTTATAAGGATAAGACCAATATACAATACCTTTTTCAATTTCTAAGACAACAGTTTGTTTGTAACGTGCTTCGTGCTGCTGAGCTTCATCTAAGGCATTCTGTAATGCAACCATTTTTTGTTGTTCTACCACTAACAACTTCTGAGCTTCCTCTGCTTCTGATGCTGCAATCTTTAACCTTAGCATCTCTTCCTCCATGAGAGCGACCTTGCATAAGAGCAACATAGAGAGAAGCATTGTGAAAAACCATTTATGAATGAAACATTCAGTACAATAAGATAAAACTGTAATGTGAAGTTGATGTTTGAGATACAACAAAATGCATGTCAGTTGCATATTCTGAGGTTCAATATTGAATCTCAAGCGTGAACTTCATGTTGCAGTTAATTGCGATGCGATTGACAGATTACAATGCGACAAAACCTGTTCTTAATATTTATGCATGGATTTCAGTGATGGCACGTTACTGCAGATGCACCAATCATGGCCTAAGCTAATAAATTGTGAAGAGTTGGCCGCCTTGTTGGCAGTCATTGTTAAGCTACCCAGGATCTTATCCTTTGATGATGGCAACCAAAGAGTCGACTGAAATGTCAGGTGTGAACAATTTTACATATAGACCATGGCCTTCCAAGCTTTTAACAATTTATCCACTAAACATATCCATTAGTACATTTTAAAAATAGTTACATAAAGAAAAAATGGGATCTATTTTCTACTCTTAGGCTGAATGTTGTGGGCAGGGGCCAATGAAAACATTCACTGCTGATGTGCTTGGAGCTGCCTCTTGCTTTTGTTTACCTCAAGTGTGCTCCTTATTTTGGGAAGAGTATAATGTGCACTAACATGGCATGCATAGTGCATGTTCTCTTCTCTATCTATTTTATGCCCCTTTTTGTGGTTTAAAGCACTCATTTAACATTCTATTGTTTGATCAGACTCTACTGGGAAGCAAGAAAGCAAATGGAATATATTCAAGCAATCTGGCTCAGATTACTACTACATTCTATTGTTGTAGTTCACATTACAGATCCTTGATTATATTACAGTAGCACGGATTATAGTAGTAGATACAACAATCTTGTATTTTTGGGATGGACATAGCTACTGTTGCTAAGTCTGTTATCATTTAAACAGAAGGCTAGATTTACATGGTTATCTACCATGGGTAGATAGGCAGAGTAATACCGACCTGACCACAGAACATTGCAATGCTACTTATATAAGGAATTATAATAGGAGACTGTTGGACAAATAATATGATGAGAAGAGAGAAATTAAGCTTAAAAAATATTTTTTAAGGACATTACATTAAATTTATTTAAAGGTGAGTCAGAATTGTTACACTAACATCACTTAAGTTTACTCACTTAACATGTTTCAGGAAACGGTTGTTCCCATCCTCAGAAGGTTAATTCGACTGGCCCGTGTTGTTGGTGTTTCCGTTTTTTGGACTGGATCCTGTGGTGGCATCTTGTGGTGGAGAAATGTACTTCCAGAGAGGATTTGGTGGCGGCAAATCAAAATTCATTAGATGTGTGTTGTGTTTTAGAATGGTGATCTTCTCCCATGCATCTAATTCGGCTGCAAATTTGGCTGGTTTGACTAATGTAATATTGGGTTTGATGTTGTGATTAGTGATCCAAAAATGGTGTGAAACTGCAGATTTGTCCATTTGTTTGTATTTAATACATCTCATGTGCTCCTTTAGCCTAGTTTCTAGGTTTCTTTTTGTCTTACCTATGTATACTTTATTGCAATCTGAACAATTGATTTTATAGATTCCAGCTTTTTTGTCTTGTGGAATGGGGTCTTTTAACTTGTTACAAAGTAATTTCTCTATGTTAAATTTGTTCTGTGGAGCTAGGCTGATGTTATGTTTCATGAAAATCTTCTTAAATTTGTGAAATGTTCCTGGGTGGTATGTGAATTTCTTGAACTTTAGCTCTTTATCTTGCTGGCTGAGATTTGTTGTGTTTCTGATGTGCATCTGTCGTTTGAATTTTGCAATTTTTTTGAAAATAGTTGTTTTGTTGTACCCATTATGTATTGCTGTGTCTACTATATGCTGGTATTCTAACTGGTATTCTTTTTTATTTAAGGGGGTATATACCAGTCTATGTGTTAGGCTGTTTAGTACTGCATGTTTGTGTGTGGTTGGATTGAAACTCTTATTTTTTATGTAATTAGTAGAGTGTGTTGGCTTCCTGTATATGCCAAAGGTTAGGTTCTTTTGTTCTCTGATGATTTTTAGGTCTAAAAATGGTAGCATGCCTTCTTTTTCTATTTCTATGGTGAATTTTATTGATTGGTTCTGTAGGTTTAGTAAGGCTAAGGAGTCTTGTATGAACCTGTTAGGGACAACAGCGAAGATGTCGTCAACATATCTGTGCCAAACTTTAAACATGTATGGAAAGGAAGTTGTTATGTGTGTTTCTAAGTAGCTCATAAATAAATCTGCCAAGAAGGGTGAAAGTGGGTTGCCCATGGTTAGACCAGTTGGTTGTTGATAGAACTTCTTATTGAAACTAAAACAATTTTGTGCAATGCATAAATTGGTAAGTTGTATGAGGTCTTCTATTTCTTCTTCAAGTAGGTTAGTCTGCTGTAGCCATTTCTTTAATTGACGCAGGAGTTGATCTGTAGGGACACTTGGAAATAGTGCAGTGACATCAAAGGAAACTAATCTGTCTTCTGGTTCGAGTTCCAGGGATTTTATCTTCTGTATTAAATCTTCTGAATTCATTATGTTTTTGCTATTGAATTTTGGGAGTGAAGAGAATCTCTGTACTAACCATTTTGCCAGTTTGTAGGTAGGAGAATCAATATTGCTGACGATTGGTCTCATCTTATTACCCGGTTTGTGTATTTTAGGTAGAGCGTACATTCTTGGTAAAGTGGGGTGGTCTGGTTTTAATCTAGATTTATCAGTGTCTGTTATAGTTTTGCTTTCCTGGATGGTTTGATTGAAGGCTTTTAAATGTAATTTTAATGGGTCTTCTTGAATTTGTATGTAATTTTCTTGTTGCAGCATATTTTCTACTCTGGCAATATAATCATCTTTTTGCAGTACAACTAGTTTATTTCCCTTGTCAGCTTTTGTGTATACTACTGGTTTTGATTTTAATGTTTTGATCACATGTTTGGTTGGGAAATTGTTATGTTTATCTGCTTGTATTTCTTGGAGAACCATTTCACATTCTTTTTTTATAGTGGTTTTACTATTTTCATTTAGGTTGTAAGTAGCAATCTCAATGTCTGCGACTATTTCATCGGTTGTTTTTGTGTAGCCAACACATGTTTTTAGGCCAAGGTTTAATACCGCTAATTCTGCTTTGGTGAAAGTTACATTTGAAAGATTAATTACGTCTGGGTATGACGTCGTTTTTTCATTTTTTAGGTTAGGTTTATATGAATGTTGCTTCCGGCGTAGTATGTCTAGTTTTTTCTTTAATTTCAGCGTTTTTGTTTTCATCCTGTAGCTAAGAATAGTGAGGAATTTTGATTGCATGTTTTGCCAAAGTGGGTAGCCGAGTGTGTCCGTTAATTTAAGGTGAAGAGCATATAATTCCAGTTCCAATTTTTGTAATTTTGCGTAGTGGTTGTTTCTCTCAATTATTATTACTTTTTTATCGGCTGATGTTTGGTGTTTGCTGTTTTTGTCATATTTTACAATTCTCCTTACAAACTTTGGTGTGACTTTGCTTTGTATGCATAGGTTTAAAAAACGGATGTCCGCAAATGTGTTTTTTCTCTTTTCTTCAATTTTTTGGTATCTTTTGATGTCACTTTTTATTCCACTGAAATCTGTATTGAAATTTAGGGTTTCTAATCTTACCTTGTTTTCTGCCATGACTTGTATCTTTTCCACGTGGTGGAAATTACATTACATTAATATTTTTTTAAATCAGAACTACACAGTAATATGAGAAAAACTTAAGAAATTGCTGTAAAAAACATTAAAGTAAAGAGTTGCAAATAATTAGTTATGCATCTTCTGAAAAATTTTACAGTGGACACAATTACTACACCAAATGATGAAGAGACTATTTGGTTCACAGATACAAGGAAATGGATAAATTTAAACAGCTGCAGTTTAAAGCCACAGTACTATGAAAGTTGATCTGCAAGTTAAGTAACATCAACCTTTTCTACTAATAAAGCAAGAAATTTCCACTCCTCCCACCCCTAAGGCTTCCATTTCTAACAAAGGAATTAGGTATTGTTAATATATTCACTGGTGACATACAATTTAACAGTCTGAATGTGTACACATATATCTGGGCAAATATTTTCAAGTTTATATAAGGTACCTTTTTCTCTTCTGCTTCTAATCTTGCTTGGATTTCCTTTAATTTTGCTTCACTCTCCTTCATTTTCCCTGTCACTTCTTCATTGATTTTCTGTTCAGACTTCAGAGCTGTTATCAGTTTCTCTTTTGAACTGCATACTTCAATATACCGCTTCTTCACTTCATCACATTCCTTGCAGGCTTCTTCCAGCTGAACACTATGATTGAAAATACTGTGTTGTATGAATCAAACCAAGTTAAAAGAGATTTCTAATTTAATATTTAATAGAAAAAGTACTAATGGACAGATCAGGAACCATATCCATAAGGGAACTGTAAAACAACTGCAGAACTTAGATACACTGAAGTATAATCATCATATTTAACATGTTGGTACACACTATGAACTTCGCTTACTTTATGATTACTAAGACTAGTTTCAGGAACTGTTGTTCCCACCATCAGCTATGGATCAACTGGAGTCTGAGTGTCAAATGTTGCTAATCATGAGATGAAAGTTACCAAATACAATAAATATATAATGAATTTTGAAATCCCACTGATGAACAATCTAAGCAAATTCATGAAGTTACCACCAGAAAGCTCCACTTTCACTTTGTCAGTCCAGGAGTTGCAAACATTTTGCACTCAGACTTGGACATAACTAGTTGTAAAAATAAAAGTTAACAAGTTTATAGTGCTCCAATCACTTAATCACTACTATTACAATATTTTTGAATTCCTTTTTATTTTTAGTCATATAGCCAGAAAATCCTGCTATAAACATCACATCCATCTTGAAATTAAACATCACACTAATGGATGAAATTAATGAGTCATATGTGGAATGCATTGCGCTCCAACTGTATACAAAATTATGACAGCGCAATTTAAAATGCACATCTGTAGTTACACTAAGACACAAACTAGTGAACTTATCAACAACAATAACCCACTGTTCTTTTCACAATCTGCTTAAAAGCTGATATTAATGGCTCCTATAGGTACTCATTTTATAGATAAAAAATTGAGAAATTTAAATATCAGAAAGAGGTTAAAATATTTCTATATTTAAAAAATAACAGATGACTATAAATTAAAGCAATATGTGTTGCATTTACATCACTTTCTCTACTCTTGTACAAACTATTTTTACAACGCTTATTATCCATCTACTTCATGTTAATCAAGAAAAACATTTGCAGAATCTTATTGCTAATTTTCTTGTAGGTGCATGCAAGGGGAATATGGTAGACTTTAAGTGAAAACAACAACAAGAAAAAGAAGAAAGAAAGAAAGAAAGAAAGAAAAAAAGATAGAAAAGAATAATGGATTTCCATTGGAGAAAAAGAATAAGTATTGGAAAATTCAAACAAATAACAAGGAATATCTTGGATATTGTTCACTCAACAATAAATAAATAAATAAATAAATAAATATATGCATGTGACATAAATCATGTGTTTTAACGAGATCTACATTTTTTGTGTAGTAATATTTTGTCTATCTCTTAGGTTTACCAGTTACGAAAAGTCATTCAGAATGAAGAGGGTTTTTGGAGACATTTCCAGAAAATTCAAGATATACATTTCATTTGCCATAAAAATATCTTAAACATATTGTATTTTAATCAAAATTGTTAAGAGCCATTTTTGAGAAAATAAACATTTTCATAAATGCTATATGTAAAGATAGTTTGGGGTGGGGGATTTTATTGAAACCTTCATGTCACATCTTTTGAAGATAAGGAACCTAAATACCATGTTTGATATTTATCTGACTTTTCGTTTTTGAGTTCTCGTATTCACAGACACACATACAGAATGTTTCCAAAAATGCTATTTCGATTCAGGGGACCCCAAAACATGTATTTCCAGTGAAATCTCGGTATCAAATTTTTGGGTGGAATGCAATACTTCCCCTACTTACTATATGTAGCATAGAAAGTAAAAATTTACTTATCTTTGGACATATAAAATAATTCATAAAAAGCTTTAAAGAGCATGACATAATCTTAAGTTTCTCAAAATAAATGCAATATAAAAATATGTTAGGCTTTTCTAAAAAACATACAATTCCAAATAGTAAAACATCTGGCATTTATCAATTAAAGTGTTTAGATTGTGACCAAGTTTACATTGGGAAGACTAAATATAATTTGGAAACCAGAATAAAGGAGCATTTTGAATGAACTTATTTGTACAACTTCCTTTACATAACTTTTACATTTCATTTATCTAACCTAAACTGTGTACAAATTATTGATTGACCTTGTTGCCACCTTGGCTTGCCTGGCACCCAGGCCATTTGCCCTATCTGGTAGTTCTTGTCGCCCCTTCCCCTTTATCTTAATTATCTCCCTCCTTTCCTTTGTCTTCTTCTCTTGTACTTATTTTCCTTGCCCCTTTTTGCTTTTGCTTTCTGTAAAAACTCACCCGTACTTCTAATCTTCCTTTCCTCTTTCCCTGTTAACATTTTTATAACTACAATTTTCCACTCTATTTTTGTCCCATTTTTTCTCCCAAACCTTTTCTCTCCATAACGCTAACTCTTTACATTCTGTCATGTAATGTGCTATACTTTCTTTCTCATTGCACATTTCACATATTCCTTTATTGCTAGCTCTTATCCCTCTTAGAAATATTGATCCTGTTCTCATCCAAGCTTTCCTTTCTTTTTCTTGTCTGTTATAGTAATATACATATGGTTCTCATCCCCAGTTTCTTTTTGTTTATAAAATTGTAATGATTTCTTGTTTTCTATACTCTCCCATATCTACTGCTCTTTTATGCTTTCTATTCTGTTTTTTACCGGTTTACCTACATCACTTTCATTCCTTTCTTCTAGCTTTCACACGTCTTCAATTCCTATTTTCCTCATAATTCTTTCTATCCCTCCCCACAAACTGTTTGTGCTCTCTAAACTTTTTTTTTTTTTTGCTGCTTCATGCATAACTTTATGATGTCTCCCTCTTCTTTAACCAAACATTCATACCAAAATGTTATTATTCCTTTCCTTCTTGTTTTTCTAGTTCTACTACAGCTACTTGTCTTGGCGCTGATTTTGATAACCCTAATAGTTCTTTACAGAACATTCTGTACATCTAATCTACCTTTTCGCTTACATCTGTGCCCCCCAGATCTCTATTGCATAAAGCATTCTTGATTCCAATAGAGCTTCGTACATTCTTTTCAGCCACTTAATTGTCATTACTAGCTTGTATTTACATGTTCTTTTTCCTGTCATTGCAGGCATCCCTTTTGCTTCTATTTTCCTACTGTGTGCCTCCCATTCCCCTTTGTTATTCAGCCTCACTCCTAAATATTAAAATTATTTGACCACTTCTAATCCTTTCCTGTTTAATACCCACTTTTCTTCTTTTCTCAGTTTAGTTCCTTTTATGAAAACCATAACATTTGACTTGTTTTTACTCATTCTGATTCCCCATCCTTCACAGAATTTCTCAACTTCATTTATTGCCTAACAGAGCATTTTAGCACTGATAAATCAGCTGTAGTCACTTTTGGTTATTTAATCATGAAATGAATCCAAAAGTTAAATTATTAAAGCATTTAAATCGTCACATATGTAGATTTAATGATTTGGGAGAAAATATTTGTTTTAAAGGATAGATACTGTGTAATGAATTTTGAAATACTGTCAGTTGAATCCTGCAGCAAATCTGTTTTACTTCCAGCAGATGGCAATACAATGAACAATCCATCACGTAGCAGCAGTAACCTTAACCATGCAAATAAATGAGTAAATGAAGAAAATGAAGCTGACAATGTAATCAAATGATTGCAAAACATGTTCTGCCGAATTTATATTTTAAAAAATATAAGTTAAAATTAAATTGAGTTTTATTTATGGATAGTCTTTAACTACCATTGTTCTTAGCATCAAATTCTATTTTGGACATGAAAGACGGGAAAGTTTGCTCAGAGGTATCTTTATCAGGCTTGAGGTTATTTTACCTGCCATAAATCTACGACATGGGACCACTGGCTTTACTTCCCTTCTGAAGGAAGCCATGCTAAGGATTTCTATGCCTGAAAAAAAATCCACCATCCTCTGCCGGGTTTGAACCCGTGACCTCAGGAACTAAACACTAGCATGGTAACCCCCCACCAAAGATAAGTGAAGCTAAGTATATATAATAAAGTATATTTAAATGTTCATAATTTTTCCTTATAAAATAATTAGTTTTAAAGCACACAAAAAGTGAAAATGCATTAAGTGGTAATGTTACACAACTAATTGTTTAAATAGGGGTTATACTTTAAGTCAATGATTATCAGCTTTCAATGCATTCAAAAAATTTCTCTTCAGATTATCTTCCATTGGGATCATGGAGCACTGGTGATCACCCAAGCAATTTTATCAGCATGAAATTCTAATTCTGATATTAATGTATCATCCCAGATAGGTATTTTCAACTTGTGTTAAATTAAAACTCTTATCTATCATTATCGACATCTTAGGCATGTCACTGAGGCCAACAGATTCTATACTTATTATGTTTCCATCAGCAGTAAGTCAGTTTATCGCTAAATGGAATCTAAGACACCCAATAGTAAGTAGCAAATGAAGCAGAACACAAATCAACAAATTATAAACAAAGTGTAAGCAGTTCAAGATGCAAAACTTTCTCTACTCACTCTTCTACAAACTAGCTTATTCCTCTGTCCAGTTCTTGTTAATCGAGATAAGCTTTCATTACACACTTCGTTGGAGGTATAAGAAGGATACAGTAGGTAAGGTGATAGTCAAGATTTTTAAAAAGTGTGTCACTATGTGTTAGCTTTGAAATTTCATGCTCTTTGCGTGACGACAAAAACAAATAGCAACTTTCCACTTCAGCAAAAAATATCTTGGAAGTGATTAATGCCACAAAAGATTTTATATGAGATAATTTGTATGCTTTAGAGATCTTGTTTAGTAAGATTTTTTCTCTTATGGTTTACCAATTATGCAAACATTATTCAGAATGAAGAGGACTTCTTCCGTGTTGCATCATTGGAAGATGTTGAGCTTAAATACTAAGTTTAGTCAAAACCCCAAAAAACTGGAGGTGGTATATAGTCAAGAACAAATTATAGTAATAAATTGCAACGTGAGCCAAATTTACATTTGAGCAGATTTAATCTGTTGATGATATAGGCGACACATGTTCAGGTAACTAACTGTTAGTGAAGCAACTCAAGTGGATATTTGACTCACATTGTAATTTATTAAGTTTAGTGTTGAACTGACATTTTGTTTTTGAGCTATGATGTTCACAGACATACAAAAATTTGCAAATTTGAATGAGATTGCAAGTATCATTCTGTTTGCTGATGACACGAATGTTCTGGTGATGAGTAAGAACTTGAATGAGTGTGTAATTAAATTGAATTATGTTTGAACTGTATGTTACACTAGTTTAAAGCTAACAAATTATCTGTAAATCTAGGCAAAACAAAAGTTTTTAAATTTATAGCCCATCGATCACCACACACTCCAATAGAAATTGGGATTAACGACATGTTACTAGAACAAATAGACAACATTAAATTTCTGGGTCTCCAAGTAGACAGATATTTAGATTGGAAAGTTCACATTACGTATGTCTTACCCAAACTCAGTTCTGCCTGTTATGCTATCTGAGCACTGGTAAGTGTCAGTTCTATAGATACACTTAAATTAGTATACTATGCATATTTTAACTCTATCATTGAATATGGAATATTATTTTGGGGAAACGAATATTTCTCATGCAAAAGAAGGTTATAAGAATCATTTCCAGCACTCACAGCAGACACTCTTGCAAACATCTTTTTAGAAGATTGAAGATATTAACCCTACTTTGGATGTACATATTTTCAATCTTAAAATTCTATGTATGCAATCAAACCACATTACAAACATGGAAATTCATGAGATAAACACTAGACAAAAGGGTAACATCCATCATCCATGTGCAAAGCTTTCTTGCTTCCAGAAAGGTGTATATTATGGACCATAAAGATATTTAATACTCTCCCTAAAGATCTTAAGGGGAAAGCTGACAATTTCAATGTCTTTAAAACTGCTGTTAAAGAGTACCAATGCTCAAAAGCATACGAGGGCTGATCAACAAAGACTGAGACTGATTTTTTTTTCACAGATGTTTATTACTCCAATTAAATGTTTACATGATCTTTTTCAAAGTAGTCCCCTCCTACTTCAATGCACGTTTTATACCGTCTCTGCCAGTCCTTGAACACGTGCTGCAGACCATTCTTTGTCAGGTCCTTGAGAATCGCCTCACTTTTCTTGACCACTGCTTCAGAGTTCTCAAATCGAATACCCCTAAGCTTTGCCTTTAGTGATGGGAATAAAAAAACAGTCACAGGGTGCAAGATCGGGGCTATAAGGTGGAGATACACAGGTAATGTTGAATCGAGCCAGAAACTGCATGACTTGATTTGCGACGCGAGGCCGTGCATTGTCATGATGAAGTCGCCACCCAGTCCGAGAAAGCTCTGGTCGTTTCTTTGCCATGTGCTTCCTCAGTGTAGCCAATACTGGCGTGTAGTATGCTGCTGTAACAGTAGTGTGAGGGGGAACTGCATGCTGGTAAATCATTCCATTACAGTCAAAAAATGTGATCACCATCACTTTCCCTGCAGATGGAACAACTTTTGCCTTTTTTGGTGTTGGAGAACCTGGCGATTTCCACATTGTACTGGCTTGTTTTCCTTCAGGATCATAATGATGCAGCCATGACTCATCACCGGTGATAATCGATTTAAAAAATCCATCACTTCCATTGTCTGGTATGCGAAATGCACGTAGGGTCTACAAAATAGAGCATTACTACCAACCTACCAATATTAGAGTGCTGCCGCCTACCAACATTATACATAAAAACCTGCTCTTTTCAAATATTTATGTTACGGATACGAAACTATCACGGAAGCTACGGGAAAAAATCAGTCTGTCTTTGTTGATCAGCCCTCGTATTATTCTGTGCAAGAATGTCTGAATGATAAATTATCCTGATCATAATACATAGTATTAAGTAGTATTAGTAAATATTAATGACAATTGCCAGTTTTCCAATTGCCTGCTCTAGAATTAATGAAGCTATTTAAATCCATGTATATTAAGAACTGACAATAAATCTATGCATTACAAATCAAATAGAACAAAATGATGAGATGAACAAAGGTACAAGCCTAGTGAAAGTTAAAATAACTGTTCTTGACTATAAATATAATGTTAACCTTATAACGGTAGGGAGGTATTCGATTTTGTACAAAATTACACCTGATTTGTTTCATTTTGTATATAATAGTCTTTATTTTATTTTGAATGTTCTGTATTCTATGTAATATTTATGTATGTATGTAACTTTATTGTACATTTCCTTGACACGCATATAGTATGTCTCTATTTTATTTCAAATGTTCTATATTCTGTGTAATATTTTTTGTTTATAAGTAATTTTTGTACATTTCCTTGACATGTTCTATGTTCACAAGCCTTTATGGCTGCTAGTGAACTCACAGAATGCAATCCAATCTAATCTAATCAAACCTTTTTCTAAAACTGCTTTTTTTGGATTCAGGTAACTGAAAACATGCATTTACAGTGAAATCTCCATATCAAATTTTTGGGTGGAATTAGTTCCCCTACTTACTGGAGGTAAGTAGTAGAGAAAGTACTACGTGAAGCGTCTATCACTAATTTATACAGACATTTCTATATTTAAGATGTCCGTTGTTGCAGTTCAACAATGGAGATACGATTAACATTTTTAATTTTATGTTTCTAGTTCCAGGAGTTGCAGTAAACTCACAAAGTCATCATTGATTTTGTGTATGTCATGTGAATTTCATTTTCATAAAAAAAGAGTTAGGCAATTTGTAGTTTTGCAACAAAATAAAGTTGTGAAGAATGTTAGTGTACTTTTTATATTTTATATAATCTATAATAAGCCATAAAAACATTATATATAAATGTTTCAAGGAAACCTATATGAAGGACAGTACATACTATATATAACTACAGAAACACATGGAAATTTACCTTAGTTTTCTAGTAACTATTTCAAGCTCTTGTTTGTTCTGCTCCATAATATGAGCAACTTTTGCATCATGCCATCTCAAATATTCCTCACTTATTTGATCTTTGGCCAATATCCTCTCCTCAGCATTTCTCTGCCTGTTTGCCTGGATTTCGTCCAACAGTTTCTCTTTATCGGTGTTGAGCTTCAGTAGTTCTGACTACAAAAATAAAACATAGCATATCTAAATTGAATATATCTGAACATTCAATCACTTTTTGGGCATATTTATGAACATGAGATTACAGAGTAATAAACACTGATGTGGTATTGTAAGAAGGAACTATTATCTGTACAAAACGAGAAGGAATCTGAGGCACAGCCAGATAATGCTGGTAAAAGTCGCTCAGCCAATAGCACTAGAGCGAGGTTGCTAGTTCAAGCACTGCGCAGTCTCGCTGTAGGCTACGGTTTCTACTTTTCAATTGCGCTGTTAAAAGTTGTTAAGCACTCATCATTTATAGTATTATAGCTGAGCAGGGCTGAAATTTTTGAATCAGATTCTCCAAAAACCATGTCTCTATGATGTTTGGTTCTTCAGTTATGTGTCAAAGCAGATATTTATAAGGGTTGCTGAAAGACCTTGACCATTGTACATCACTATCAGCAATGTTGTGTTTATGTTCGGTTGTTTGCAAGAGCTTAGAGCAGTGGAGTTCCGAGATTAGCAAAGTGAAGACGTGTCAACCTCAGTTCTTAATTTGTTACTTGTAATTTACCTTTTAGACAGTGTATTTACACACGAAAGCACTCCTTATATAAGCCTAAAGTTTCAAAGTTAGTGTTATAAGTGTAGTGGTTTTAATTAAGTGATAATGAAAGCATGCCTGCTGGACTCCATGCCGAGTGATCAGAGTGAATGCTACACTGGACGTATCTTGCTTAATGCTGTGTGTCTTATCTCCCTCTATCTCTTGTCGCACTACCAAACCATCTGCCAATGCCGCGCTCCATTGGCTTGCTTCAGATTCCTTCTCATTTTGTACGGATTACTAACTCCAAAAGGCTGTTCCATGGCACAGACATGCTTGCGTGCTCACTCAACAACAGTACATTATGATCACTACTATTGTCTGATTGCATGAAATGTGATTAGAAACTAAAGCTTAATACACAGCTGAAGACAACAAAATCACCTTTTGACCAGAGTGCATACATATTCATTTTGTATTCGATTCGTAAGTATGGGGAATTGAAATTGATTTGAGTTACATATTCTCTCTTGAATACTGCATAGAAACGCGGACTCAGATTGAAATGAATCTTAGATTTGATCCTCTTAGTAACTACTGTACTCATTGTAATACGTTGATCATTCTTATTTTCTTTTCTTGTCATTGAAACTGCTAAAAACCTTTTGCTGTGCTGTGCCATTTCAAAATTTTCTAGTCTTCCTCCTTAAAATGGATGTTCACACCAATCTTTGCTTCTTTCTTTAACCTAACATACTGACCTACGTTTCACCCATTTTTTCTGAAATACAAATTTTGGGTCTGTAATTTTTGCAAGGAAATGACAGTTTTTTTGTTGTTGTTGTGGCCATCGTTCATGCTAAACTTTTCATGAAGAAATAATAAATCTGTCAGAAAATGGTTAATAATAGACACAACAGGGCTGCTATTACCATTCTCATATTAACGTGCATTTGTTATAAAAGCAGAGTACCTAACCTCAAAACCTTTGCCTAACACATAGAATAAAAAAACTAATATTTATGTTTAACAGGTTTGCCCGTTACCAAAGTTAAGTCCAGTCTGCATATTCAAATTGATCTCATTACGCAGCGAATCTAGCATGGAAATGCAGATCATAATCAGTACAAAATGTGTACTCAAAATATTTCAATTCCCCATTGAAACATAGTAATTGAATCCGTCCTTGCAGGAAAGTGATGACATGCACGCGCGCACACACAAACAAACAAAAAATGATGATAGTTAATGAGCCAAATGTTTAAACAAGTGATAGATAAAGTTTAAAAACAGAAGCATTATTAACAGTGAAGTATTCATCATGATGTAGATTAAGTCACACTTTTTTACACTCACCTTCACTAATTAAAACTTATATAAAACAGAAACGTTTTCGAGGGCATTCGTGCTCATCGTCAGCGACTGGGTGACTAAGGGTCGCTTTCTCCTGTGTCCTCTTCTTCCTCATCCTGCGGATTCTGACCCTGTTGCCATATGGTGTTGGGGGCACAATGTTTTAACACATTGCTTACAGCGGGATTTCAAAATTAATGGCGTTGTTGCTGTTTTTGACGATGTGTATTTTTTCCCAGATGTTCAATTTTATTGGTGTGGTGAGGGGTTTTAACAACTTTATACTTTGGCCAATGTTGTGGTTTTCTGTCCAAAAATGGTGTGATACAGCGGATTTTTCTATTTGTTTTAGTTTTATGTTTCTTTGGTGTTCCTTAAGTCTGGTTTCCAAGCTTCGGAGAAAGCGACCCTTAGTCACCCAATCGCTGATGATGAGGATGAATGCCCTCGAAAACGTTTGTTTTATATAACTTTTAATTAGTGAAGGTGAATGTAAAAAAGTGTGACTCAATCTACATCACAAAGTGATAGATAATTGACTTTCTACGTATGTAAGCAAGCCTTTATTCACCTCTAGAAACATTTTACAATTTCATAGTTTCATCAAAATTTATATCCATATATGTATATAATAGGAAATATGGTAACAAAGTCTAAAACGAATAAGGTACTAACACAGCAAAAATGAAGTTAAAACAGAATACAATAAGAATCTATGTATCCTACATAGTGTACTAGACAAAATGGATTAATTAATAAAATAATACAAAAAGTATAACGTAAAAACCAAAAAAGAAAATTGCAGGAAAAATACAATCATAATGGTCGCTATAGTACGTAACAAATACAATTAAAAAGTGAAATCTGTATATATTATTATTCATATAAATATGCATATAACAACAAAGGGCTAAATATGAGTCTGCAATCTTACAGCTAACAATGATATCTGGAATATTGAAAAAGTTCTTGCGAACTATAGAAACTATGATTTATTAGAAATCTTTTTACATCTCTTCTAAATTTTTGCTTATCCTTACATTTTATTTTCTCACTGATTAAGTTGTACATGTGAATACCTTTGTGCAAAATGGAGTTAACTCTTTTAGTAAATCTGGAACCTTGTAAATGTATTTTATTGCTGTTCCTTGTTTTATGAACATGTATTGTATTACTCATCTGGAAATTTTGAATGTTGTTATTTACGAAACAAACAGTTTCCAAAATATACAAGCAGGGTAAGGTTAGTATGTTGTTTTCCTTACAATAAGTTTTACAGTGAGTCATCCTATTTATACTAAACGTCTTTCTTATTATTTTCTTTTATGCTACAAGAAAAGTTTTTTATTTCTGTGCCAGAACCCCATATGAAAATTCCATAAGCAAGAGCAGATTCTACATAACAAAAATATAGAAATTTTAGTGTCTATATATTACAAATATTTTAATACAGATATTATATATTGTACTTTATTAATTTTTGTAGTAATGTTCTGAATATGAGGTTTCCAGGTTAAGAATTTGTCAATTGTTACTCCCCCCAAAATGTATGTATTATTACAGCCAAAAGAGAATTTATCTCTCAATTGAAAACACTAATATAGTTACAATTTTATGCTCTTCTAAATAGTGTTTTTGCGTAAAATTATATTACTAAAATCAATAAACGTTGCATGTAAGACTAACTTGGTCAGATCTAAAGATTGTGTTTACCTGGAGCTCATAAACCTGATGCTGTAAGGAAGCTATGTCAATTTCTCCTGAAGTTGAAGTCTTTATGGAGTCAACAGCCTTTTGTTTGTCCAATTCCTCAAGCAATTTTTTTGCATTGTCCTATTAAAACACAAATGTGATAATATACATCTCCATTTTCTATATCTTGTTACCCTCAAACGATAGAAATGCATTGCTTTCATGAGCACAGCTGCCTTAAGATGTTTGGATTTTAAAATTTTATATCACCTTTAATTTGTCTGCTTCCACAACATATGTATCCATTTTATCCTTCAGCGTTTTAATTGTTTTATCCTTCATTTCAACCTGTGTTCTCAATTTCTTATTCTCATCCCTTTTCAGCTTCACATCTGAAACAGAATACAATCAAACATTAACATTTAAGAACAATTTTTGTCTTATCACTTTAAGTCGGCCACTTCCAATGATGGGAGCAATTAGCTCCTGAAACCAGTCAAGTTGTAAAACATGTAAGTGATGTTAAGTGTTTCAACTCTGACTCAAATTTTCTATATAATACTTTCATTGTTGCTCTGTAAATAAAACTTAACAATCAATTGTTACTTCCAGCAAGGTCAAGAATCATTTACTGCTATTTGTCAAAGTATCATGTTTCAGTAATACGTGCAAAGGCTGAAAACTCATGCTACATTAGTTTATTTACAATACTGTGCTTTTCTGTATTAACACAGCATGGAGACTTCTGAAAGATGAGAAAATATTGTCATACGTTGAAATCATTGCCTTATTTTGAATCAGAAGGGGAAGATACTTTCCATTATTATGTGCAGAAATGAGCTGCAATTGAAAATGAGAATGATGATACATATTACTCGTGTTTGCAACAGGATAAAGATGATGAGAGTAAAAAGCATTAAAAAAACCTGTTAACTCTAAAATGATGATTAAAGATAAAGATGCGATTAACAGCATGAACAGTCAAGGATCACAATTTATGGTAGTATTCTTGATAAAACTAATTCTATTACATAATTTGTGGTAGATAAATGTAACAGGAACAAATTTAAAATTATCAAGAAATTATTACCAGACAAAATGACCGGTGCTGGTCTCATTAGGTAATACAAAACTATGGTCCCCCTAATGTAATATACTGAATTCTTGAAACAATTTCACTACGAGATGTGGTGTATTGCATGGAAGAAGCATGGTATAAAGTGAAACCAGTAACTTTGCCATGGTCTCGTACGAAAATTCTTCCCAAACTTGAAATTGATTGTGAAAATGGTGTTGAATGGGAGGACAGCTGCTGCACCTTCTTCCATTGCTTAAAACAAACTGGGGGGTTTGAAAATGTTGATGCAGAAAATTTGAATACTGGATTTAAAAGTGACAAGTGTGAACCATGCTTCCAACAGCTGACTGAACCAGGATATTATTGATACCATCACTAAGGAGGATTGTGAAGAAGATGCAGAGAAAGAAATGAAGTGGAAGGAATAAAAGGTTATGAACGTACTTCTCACAATGAGGCTTTGCAATGTGTCAATACTTTGTTGGATTATTTAAGACAAGATTTTGACCACTGTGACTTACCGCAGTGCGCTATATATGACTGCAACAAGGAAACAAATTATTGATCAGAAGCAAAAGAGTATCAAAGACTACTTCAGAGCATAATTATGTAAGTAGGTATTATAAACAAATATATGTACTTTTATTTTTTTACAATTTTAAATAATTTTCTTCTCTTCTTTATGGCTTAGGCCCACTGAGCTGTTCCATTTCCAAACAATATTAAAGTTGAAAGAAATATATGTTTATATAACAAATATTTTTACAATCTTAAATTGTGAGTGGATTTTAATTGTATGTATAAAATGATACTTGCATACTAAACACTTGCTGATGTCACAGTAAATACAGGTGAAATTCAATAGAGTTAAAAGTAGGTCTATATACTACATGGTTGATATAGTCCATAGAATGTTTTGTAAAGAAGTTTTGGGTTTACCCAAGAGTTCACCAAGGGGCGTGGCACTGGCAGAGCTAGGAAGGGTAGGGAGAAAAGGTATAATAGTGGAAAGAATTTTGTATATTGGTATAGATGTTTAAATTTAGAATATAATAATATATTAAAAGAATGTATACAGTTTCAAAAAGCTATCCTAGGAGAAGAGTGTTGGTTAGGGGAGATGGGAAATGTCCTAAAAGAAATTGGCATGAGGAATATTTTCCTATTAGATAAATATAATAACAGTGGGTTTTGGAAAGAAGTGAGATTGAGGGTGGAAGATATCGAGAAACAAGAGATATGGGCTAGTTTTGAGGATAAAAGGTCATTGATGTTATATAAATCAGTTAAAAGAGATTGGGGAAGGGAGAAGTTATGTAGATATATGTAATCAATTTGATAGAATAGGTCTTGCGTGGATGCGCACAGGAGTAATATTTTTAAAAAGGAATGGATATAATTGTTCGGGGAGATGTATTGTGTGATGAATTGGGTAGTACTTTTCATTGTCTAATAGAATGTGATAAGGTTAAAAGGTGGAGAGAGGTTATATGGAATAAAAAATGGGACAAGTTAAACAAAGAAGCAGTAGCATTAAGAATGTTGGGAAGCACAAAAGTAGAAACAATTAAAATGATGGGGACATTTTTAGGCAACACAAGGGATAAGTGGATAAGGAGCTTAAGAAAGGTACAGCTGAACGAGCATAGTTTGTAAAGTGGAGAGATGGTATAGTAGCTTTATCCCATATATACAGCCTAGGGGCTAAATATGGGGGAGCTAGAAAACTGGTGCACTAGACATAAGTTTTAGTTTTAGATGTAAGCTTTATTTGTATTATTGTAATAATGATGAAATAAATATTACATTACATTACTACATGATACAAGCAAAATAATAAACTTTCACGTTATCCGTTTCCTTGCATTATTGAGGCACCTATGCCAGTGATTGCCCTTGATAATCAGGAGTATACTGTATGTTTAAGTGCCAGCTATATACCTTTCAATGGAAGACCTCTTGTGTTTTGCTGTATGAAGAAACAAATTATTATGGACAAAGCTGAAAATGAAGTGATAGAAATAGTTTATTTATTTATTTCAGCTTAGAAATGCTGCTAATAAACATCTAAACTGATAATATATCTCACTTGCTTGGCATCGTTGAAGTTGGTCACGCAGTTTCACATTTTCATCAGCTTTAGGGTTATTTTTGGACCCTGTCATGAATGTATCTGAATCATCCACTCTCAGAAGTCCTAACTGTGCCATGGCTTCATAATCCTTTATATCTGCTTTTGCTCTCTCCAACTCTGCCTGCAAAAGCAAGTGTTTTATTTCAGTAGTTTCCCAATACTGCATAACTTCATGAAATTGAATTTGAACAGCAAGAATAATAAAACACTGTGTCACTCTAGGATTTTTAAAGCTAATATCTCATTATACTGTGAACGACTCTATGGATAATTAGTAAGTCCAATATTCAACTTACAAATTCTGATAAGTCATCGAGTATGAATAAATGGCATATAAACCTCAAACACACGAGAATGAGGATGTAAAATAATACAAACTAAATGTAAACACATCATCCAGTTACTGTTTCAGTAATACAAAACCACTAAGTATTGCATATATTAGAGAAACAAATAATTTACATAGACAATACTGCATCAAAATTCATACCAGCAAATACATCTAAATATAAACAAGAGGATAAATAAAGGCTGGCTCATAATAACACGAGAATGGGAATGAGAATGCGTATCAATGACAATGCCGACAGCAAAGTGGAAAGTCAATTTTGCACTTTGGGATATAATTTGTTTGTAACTGACTAATGATATTGTTTTATCTGCTTCCAATGGAGCCAACATAATGCAGACTAGCCAACATTAAAATTTGAAAGAGATGGGATCTTTTAAATGCGGATTCATTACTATTTCCCATTCCTGTAGTCATACCAAGAGTCATTCTTTATTAATAGCGCACATTTAAGTTATTTGTTGTTCTTTATTGCTCTCTGTTAATTTCAACCGGTTTGTGCTGTTCTTTTTTGAGACAATAGCCACTTTTGAGTAGTATATGAGTAAACTCATGTGAAGTTTTCCCTAAAACAACCAACATTCAATGGATCTGAGGGAGTCAGACACACATTTGCTGGAATTTCTTTTGGTTTTAGTATCCCAGATTGCTACTAGAGAGAGCTCTAGTGGCTGTTTCATGTTGCAGTTGCCTCAGATAAATTTCTACAGTGTAGTCTAATATGCACAATATGGATCTAATATGGTGTCCCCGTGATCTAGGATGACAAAGCTAAAACTTGGTCAAGTCTCTTTCCTGTCCCTGGGACCCTGTCAATCGTGAACAGTTACATTATAATACATGTATTTTAACATGAGCTCTCCCTAGTTGCAAGCTGGGAAAATGAAACTGGAAGAAACTCCGACAAACGTGTGTCCTGACTCCCTCAGATCCATTCAACATTGATTCCTCTAGCGAAAGCATCATCTGTAGTTGGTTTATATGCCAATCATAACTGACTATTGCTTCAAAAAACTATAATGAATAGCAAAAAGTGATAGAAATTAACAAAACAATATAGAACAACAAATAACTTTAATGTATACTATTAATAAAAGAATGATGGTTGATGCGGTTGGGCAAATTGGAAACAGTAAAGGATCTGCATTTAGAAAATGTTTAACCCACTGAATTGGAAACAGAGAAAAAATATTGGTTGGCTACAAACAAATGACAACCCAATGTGCAAAATCAACTTTCCACTTTGCACTATAAATACATTCCCGTTCTAGTTCCTGGGGTATCGTAAACCAAAATGCTGTTGTTTCCAACGCTCCCATATCGTCTATGACATTTGGGGGATACCTTATTCCACCAAGCCATGACTGAACCCATTTCTGAGGTGGAGGCATCCAGAGGGTGGCATCTGTTGCCTTGATGGTTGGGTGATGGTGAGGATGGTGGTGGAATGAGAGGACCTACAGCTTTTACCGTGGTCTCTGAACCACGTTGGGGCCTGGTGATACTTCACATGAGCAAGTTAAGAGTTGAAGGCGTGGATAGGGCCGACTTAAAATGCCACCAGAGCTGGGAATCGAACCCCAGACCCACAATACAAAAGCTGGAAATGAAACCACTGCAGTACCCTGGCGCCTGTGAAACAAATTCTTGTAAGCTGCTTTGCTTCTTGTTTCCAATCTCAGGTTATTTTGAACCAGGCTTAATTCCTATTAGAATAAACAATGTGCAAATAAATCGTTATAAGGCCTACTTAGAAATTGCTAAATTAAATCACCTTCAACATGCTATCTGCTTTTCTGAGCCACTTCTCGCTTTTGCTTGGTGTCACCAGTAATTATATTATCTTTAGTTACAAATGATTGCTTGTATTTAGCTAAATAAAGTACTAAAGTACTCATCTTACAACTTCTAATTCAGTTTTCTAAGTTTCACTGCTACTTGGTTTTAGAATTAAAGTTACAATACCTCAAGCAGCTGATACTGCTTCCTTAACTGCTCATTCTCGGACTGAAGAGTTGTCAGATGTGCAGTGTTCTGAGTGGTTACAAGCTGCTGACATCGCTTCTGACTCTCTTCTAGACTTGCCACCAGATGATTTATTGTTTCAGATTTCTCAATCAACATAGTCTCATGGGATCGCGTCAAGTCCGACAAACGGCGCTGCAGTGACTCACAGTCTGATTCCTATTCAAATAAAACATATTAATGTGTATTTTTATTTTGTAAGACTTGAAGCTTCCACAGGGATGATTACTGACACTTACATACTGGTTAAATATGAAGTGTGGAACGTATAGTACTTACAAGATTGTAAGTTGCCATTGAAGTAGGTTATCTCAAAATGAGTTTGAGAATACCTTGTGGTTTACAAAAAATGTGAGTCAGTTGGGAAAATCAATGTCGCCCTGGCATGCCGCCACGGTAGCTCAGTTGGTTAGAGCAGCAGCATGGAAAGCTTAAGATCCATGGTTCAAATTCTGGCTATGGTATTGAATTTTTCAGTCCGATTCTACCTTTCCAACTTTAGTCTACACACGCTAGTGTGGAGGGACAATTAATTAGGATAGAATATTTTGAAAATGGCCAAAGTTACTAAAATAAATTGACACAATTTGTGTGGTTTACATGAGCTCTACATTTTTTTCATAGTTAGACTTTGTCTATACTTTAAGGTGTCCCAGTTATACACAATTCAATCTGAATGAAGAGGGTGAAGTTAATTGAAACATACCAGGTTAAATACAAAATTTGGTACATATCCAACTTTTTCTTATGTTGCTCTCTCCCTAACAAAAACACCTGTACTTTTGCAAAATATCAACAATGATTTTTTTTACTTAATTTTGCTTAAGTGAAGAGTGTAAATGAGTTTTCCTACTCCTCGTTCATTTTCACTATCAACTGCTTCTACATTATTAGTTATAATTATCAACAACAAATTTTGGATGGAATAAAATACTTTCTCCCGACCATAAGTAAGGTGTTAGAGAAAGTAAACTGTGGCTATTTGGTCATTAGATGAAATCTGGCAGATCATGATGGTGAATTTGTGGTATGTTTTCAAGAATGATACATAAAAGTGCCATATTCCAATAAATCAATGCTGGTAATGACTTGTTAGTGAGATTCATTAGACTGGTGTTACTGAGAAAGCTGGACTTAATTAATGGTTAAAATAGGAGTAGTCTACTTTTTCCACTGGCATATCCTATACTAAATTCATGAACACTGATGAAATTAATTGAAGGAAGAAAGAGAGTACGGTGGATTTTCTGCCCCCCTACCTATAGTAATCCATTTCCTTCAAAATACGTACAACCCCAAATCACACCAACATGAAATATTCCACAGCTTGATAAACTTACCACTTCAAGAAGATGAGTACCACGGAGAACATCAACATATTCTAAAAATAGCCACAAAATGGAATCACCACACACTTAGTGGACAAACACAAAAGACAAAAAAAAGTTGAAAGTACATCACCACTCTCAACAGCGGAGATATCTCATGAAAAAGATGTAATAGATTCATGTTCTACTCAAAAATTCATAACAAATTCAATAAAGTGTTTCTAGAACAAGGCACCTCAGAAACTTATTTCATATCCACTACAGGACACTATACAGAACACTAAGAAATCAGGCTTTACCAGACTGTGAAGACTGCCTTGAAACATACATAGGAAAAACCATGAGAAACTTACAAACCAGACTAAAGGAACACCCAAAGAAATTAAAACTTATGCAAATACACAAATTTGCAGTAGCTCACCATTTTTGGTAGACAGAACACAATATTAAACCAGAAATAAAAGCAAAACATGCCAAAACACCAGCAGAACTCACAGTATGGTAATGACCCATCACAAATGCGCATAGAGTAATGAATTTTGAAATTTCCCTGGTAGAATGACATAGTAAAGTTCTCCACTAGATAGCAGCACAACCCATATTCAATAGGGGATTTCCTTTAAGACACCAGTGAACATACAGCTAATGATGGAGACAAACGTCTTCGAAACATGTTCTTAGTAAGTGAAACATTGGTTTGAAATACATTATTGACACCATATGAACTGGCTCAGGGTCTGGCTATCGTCACTTTCATTCTGCACTGATGCTTCTTTAACCTTCTGTTATTCAAGTATTTCATCTATTGTCATTTTTCAGTTGCTGGAATATCATCTTCAATGTTTGCATACATTTTAAAACACACATTTCCTGCTATTTGACACCAACCTCAAACTCAGAAAATTCATCTTCTAATGTGATTGCAAGCTAAAACATTCTCTATCTCACACAATTTGAGCCACTGTAATACATTTTGTTATTGGCTGCTGGTCCAACTGGACTGACAAATTTGCAGGATTGGTCGAAATATTGAATAAGTGTCATTAAAACTGAAACATATTAAGCAGGAGTGGGTAAATGTGCTACATTTTTATAGTATTTAGTGCATTTGGGACTAAAGAAAGAACTGGAGTTGTTGTTCTTATTGAAGAAACGACTAACAGGATTCCACAATACTTGCTAAAACTAAACCATATTATTTCTGTGTACTATAATACTGACATGACTTTGGTCACTGACAGAGGGAGAGAACATTGTAGATCAGGATTAGCAGAGAGAGAGAAGCGAAGCAATCACTGCATTTATTGACTTTAATTACCATAGTGGCACAAATATAAGACGGGCTCACGCATAAGATAACTCAAATTTTTGGAACTTTTTTAAGGAAAAATTACCTAAATAATGATTGCAATTAGAAAATATTAATGACCATTGGAAACCCCTGGTTTCATTTCTCCTCTGAATGCTTTCATGACATGCTAGCATTCATAAACTTTTTTTCATCTTTCAGCCAGCATTGTATATTACACTCAGAAACAACGAACTTCATCGCAGCCTGTACATTATTATGTTTAGTCTTGTACGAAATCCATAAATAAAAGTTCATATCATAACTATTTCTCTCTCTTTAATTCAACTGTTGCGATGAAGACATTCTCATTTCTGCACTATCTACCATGACTGGAACATTGACCAAAATGTATCAACAGCACCAAGTCAATTAACAAAGTTCACATCAGGAGTAATCATCAAAGCTTGAGTAATTCCAGTTTATATGTGACCTTGAGCTCAGATGCAATGTGCGTCTTGATTCCCACTGCTCAAACCAGCACAGTACTTGATGAAAGCGGATTGCTTTAAATATTAGGGTGCACATATAAAATGATTACGGATTTTAAAAGCACACACATTTTAAGGTAAAAAAATTTTATATTTGGGCCAACATTTCAAAAGACAGCAGAGACTTTAAGATAAATTAAAGGATAAAGATTATAAGAATATTAAAGATAGAGTTGCTATACAAAAAATACCAAGGAAGACTGCAGTGGCCTTATTTAGGATGGCAACTGGCCACGATTGTCTCGCAGAACACTGTACAAGATAGGATGCCTACCTATACCCAGGTGCACTCTCTGTGAGAAGATGTCATCCTGAACAAACATCTCGCCAAATGCAAAGGTCTTAAAAGTGATAACTTACAGACTTTATATTGGGAAGCCAGAGGGAAAATGATGCAGATCAATTAATCCCCAGTGCCATTGGTGAACAAAAACAACATATTTGGGCCAATATAGCAATTTAAAATGATCCTCACTTTACCTTCAGGACTGTCACAATGCTAAGCCAACAATAAAGCTTTGAGAAAACTGTCCCCATCCTCTGCAACCCAACAATGGCAATGTCTGACTGAATCAGGAGTATTAATACATGCCTCACCTTGGTAGTTAGTTTCACAGCATAGGTATCTATCTGTCTTTGCAAGTTAGACACCTCCTTCTCATGGCGCTCTTGAACACCTCGTAGAAACACGTCTGTAGTATTGAAATTCTCACGATCAAACATTGCTATCTTCTGCTCCAAATCCTTCACAGAGCTTCTGGCTGCTTCCAGGTCTTGCTTTAACTGAAAAGTCACACAAAAATAGATTGTCATTAAGAGATAAAACATATTCCTATCATAGCTTCTGAAACATGTAAGGAAACTCAGAAGGTCAGTTACAGGAATCTATGTCCGGAAATTTATTCAATGCTACAGGCACAATAATTGCAGATTGAGTATTTAAATCTCCTGCTTTTGTTCAAAAAGGTATCATTGAATATTTGATGACAAACTGGTTACATGTCGATACACCACCTCGTTCGCATGCATCATTCAAAATCTCCTCAATCAACAATTCAAAGATGGATAGGTAAAAGGAAGAATATCCAGGCTTGAAGACCATGGTCTATTACAACTGCTTTTTCTAAATGTTTTGTCCAAAACTGGGTCAGGCATCATCAGTAGCCGGGACAAAGTGCTACTGACAACTGGTGTAGAACTGCTATGGACAGCCATTTATGTACCCAAGTGGCACCGGAAGATGATGCTTGATTAGCCTGAGTGCTACTTGGTTCAGAGGCTAAATGGGCTGGATCAGTTTGAGGACTGCTCCTAGTGACTACAGATGTAGTGGGAGAGATGCTATTCACTGCCTTAGGCGCCTGCCATGTGGTAGGACCTCTGTTATCTTCGCAAATAGATTTATATCCAGAGGTGCACTTCTTCCCTTCCACTACGATGTCTGATGCAGTTTCGGATGAAATATTTGGAAAGAACAGTTCCAATAGACCACGGCCTTCAAGCCTCGATGTTCTTCCTTTTATGTATGACTCTGGCAGTGAAACTTCTGTTGCATGGCCTCTATGATAACTAAATTTAAATCCATCTGACTTTTTTCCCAGGGCTGCATGCAGGTTCTCAAAATTCAAAAGACATAAGGTCAAACTGTCATCCTCTATAGTGTACTATTACTATGCTAGTCTCCAGTTCCCAAGCTTGTGGGTTCAAACCTGGCAAAGAGAGAAAGGCTTTCTGCGTAAAATTTGTTGGTCATTTCATATGCAACGCATACTTGCTTTTGTCTAGCACCATCTTGTGTGCATTGAACTAATTACTCATCGTTGTGGCCTTTAGAGCCAGACAGCAGGTACTGCTAGAAAGCAGACTGATTGCAGAAAACCTTGCTAGAGGTCTCTATGCTCTAAAGTTAGGTGATGGGATTGCCGACAGGGATGATGTGTCAAATGAATAATTGCTTTAATGAAATCGGATGCTAACCACTGTTTAAGCATGGGAATATACTATAAGTTTACAAACATATAACCCATCACAATTATGGAGTTATTCACAATGAAGCTTAGACATAAGCACAAATGCTTTCATGTTATTTTAATGCATGCATTCACATTGCTGACAACATAATCATGGCCAACAAACTTATAATACAAAAGTAGAAGTTAGCAAGCTCCATGTTTATGTCTACATCAAATATTAGAAACTAGCCAATCAGAGAGCGATTCCCATACACCTCATCTCATAATAATTCTGCCATCGCAAATCACATTTTCTGTTGCCATGATACTCTAGTGAGTAATCAAAAGAGAGAAAAGGCTACTTCACGTGTGGTTTATTGCAATGTTATGCACAAGGAAAATCTACACAAAGTTGCAATAGTTTTCATGTAATGAATTTTGAAATCCCCAAGGAGAGTGTCTAACACAGGACTGCGCTTCTCTCTTCTGCAATTGCTCACTTCAGTATTGCCAATGGTTTGCAAGATTGGAGTCACTACTTCCACACAAGTAGCTCTCCTAAGTCTGAGTGAACCCCCATACAAAAGACAACATATACTCCAGATGAAGTGCAGAAGCTGGATACAGTGAAGTGTAATCATAATATTTAATGAGTCAGTGTACACTTTCAACTTTGCTAATTTATTGTAAGGCAAAGACTAGTTTCGAGAACCGTTGCTCCCATCATAAGTGCTCAAAACCAATTTTTTTTATAACAATAAGTGAAGCTGAAAGTATATACCAAATCATTAAATATAATTAATACATACACTGATAATATCTATAATCAAATAACTTCATAAAATTTACTACAAAGAATATAACTTAGTCTAAAAAGTATTTCCAGAGACAGAAATAGCTAAATTTTTAAATTAGAAAACTTAAAGAATCATGGATACAGCACTGCATTTTGCTCCTATACTAGTGTTCCATTCTTGCATTAATAATGACAGGATACTGATCAAAACGAAATCAACTCCAGTAAAAATAAGCATTATTTTAAAGAAATGACAATTAAAATATATAACACTTTCAAAATTATGTAAACCAGAATGGTATCTGAAATAACATATATTTGGTACCTCTGTATTAGATGCCTCTAAGTTGGCAAGATTCATCTTCATGGTCTGAACTTCTTGCTCCAGTTCATTTATTCTTGCTTTACCAGCAACTATAACACAAAGAAATGAAGAACATCAGCTGCCAAAACCATTTCTGGTATACTATGATATTCATGATATTTATGGTAAATTAGTTTTAAAATTATATAAATGTAATTAATATACTAAATATAATAATAGTGTATGCAATTTACTTTCAATCTTTACTTTCTCTGCAACATACTAGTAGGCAGAGGAAGTATAACATTTCACCCAAAAAAACTTGATATTAAGATTTCACTGTAAATACATATTTTGAGGTGACCTGAATCCAAAAAAAGGCATTTATATCTGAAAAATGAAATGTTAAATAAAACCAAACTTAATATTTGTGTTCAGTTTTGTTTTTCTCAAAAATGGCTCTTGTCTGTCTGGTAGTTAGCATGCTAACCTCCAAATCCAGAGGTCCCAGGTTCAATTCTCCGCTGGAGGGTGGGAATTTTTCTTTAGACAGGATTATTCCCCATCCTCCCCAGAGTCTGGAAGTATGAATGAGAGTGTGAATGTGTGTGTGTGTGTGACTTAATGTAAAACCAACACAAACATTAACACCACTGTAAATGGTCAAAATCATTGCTGAGGAGCAATTGTTTCAAATGTAAAAGCATTGCTATGACAGGGTTAAGGGCGGCATATAAATGGATCATAAGAAAGGGAAAAAAAATATGTGTTACACTCACATGACTTTCTCTACTCTTGTACAAACTATTTTTACAAACGCTTATTCTCCATATGCTTCATGTTAATCGAGATGTCAATCTTATTGCTAATTTTCTTGCAGATGCAAGGGGAATATGGTAGGTTTTAAGCGATAGTCAAATATTTTAAGCGCTGGTTGCTACGTGGCACATTCCATTCTCTTTGCATGTCCAGGACATAAAAAAAAATGAATAACGAATATGAGAAAAAGTATAAGTATTGGAAAATTTAAGGGAATAACAAGCAATATCTCGAAAACGGTTCACTCAACAAAAAAACTGTATATGACATAAATTGCATATTTTAACACGATCTACATTTTTTGTGTAGTAAAAGTTTGTCTATCTCTTATGGTTTACCAGTTATGCAAAAGTCGTTCACAATGAAGAATACTTTTGGAGACATTCCCAGAAAATTCGAGATAAACATTTCATTTGTCATGACAATATCTTAAACATATGATATTTTAATCAAAATCGTTAGAGCCATTTTTGAGAAAATTAAAATTTTCGAAAAATGTTCCATGTAAAGGGTAGTCTGGGGTGGGGGGATTTTCTTGAAAACCTTCGTGTCGCATCTCTGGAAGATACTGAAGCTAAATACCAAGTTTGGTGTTTATCCGACTGTTCGTTTCTAAGTTATGCTGTTCACAGACACACACACGCGGACATGTTTCCAAAAATGCTTTTTTTGGAATCAGGGGGTCTCAAAACATGTATTTCCGGTGAAATCTCGGTATCGAATTTTTGGGTGGAATACAATACTTCCCCTACTTTATGTAGTAGAGAAAGTAAAAATAATTACAATAATACATAATGTTTAAGATATTTACATTACAAATAAAATGTATATATTAAATTTTCTAGGAATAACCTGTGAAGTCCTTTTGATTCTGAATGTGTTTCGTGTAGCACATAATTTATGCCAAATAACCAAACCAAATAACAGTGCATTAACCATTTCCAACATATTGGTTTGAAATGTTAACTACATAGATTTTTCTTCTGCTAAGTCACTATTCTTTTTTTCTCTCATGGTTATGCAAAGAGAACAGAATTTCAAAGCCATTATATAGTGACCCACTTTTAAAATATTTTACTATCGCTTAAGCTGTATTCCCCCTGCACCTAAAATGAAATGTGTAATAAAATCATTTCTACACATTTTCATTTTAATTTACATGAAGCAGGTAGAAGAACAAGCTTTTTAAAGTATAGTTTATAGAACATTGGGTAGAGAAAGACATGTGAATGTAATGCATCAGAAGTTCCCCTTACTTTTTTTCAAATAACCCTTATTAATACAATCCAGAAGTAGTTGAAACAAATTGAGAGCCCTTACAGAGCATTTACTTACCAAGAAGCTGATTGGCCTGAGTATTCTGTAACACAGCACGTTCTTTCTCAGCTTGTAGAAGTGAAAGTTTTCTGAACATCTGTTCCTTCTCCACAGCTGCAACTGCTTTTAGTTCTTCAATCTGTTGAGCAAGCCGTTCTACTTCACGAACTCGAACCTCATACAATATCTTCAACTGTTCTTTGCTGTCATACTCTGAAACAGGATTTTAGAGATGATTCAGGTGGAAGCATTTATGGCTTGCATATGTCCGAGATTCAAACTTCATGCAATGATCGATCTGATTTGGGTTTTTTCTTTTTACTTTCTCTGCCACCTTCCTTTAGTAGATAAGATTGTGTTCCACCCAAAAATTTGATGTCAAGATTTTACCCCAAATACATAGTTTTGAGACCCTGCAAATTAAAAAAAAAAATTATATATATACAGGATGGTGTAAAAGTCACTACACACTTATTTAACTTATGTTAATTTTTATTAATTTGAGCATTATAAGGCCTACCAACAAATTACAGTACACATCACTTCTTTTTATGTTCAAACCATCTCACTTCTTTATCAACAGACCACTGAAGTTTACATGGAATACTCTGACACACAGCTGAATGTTGTCCAGATTGTGGAAGGCGTTCTCAATGTAACCAGTCAGCTCTTCAAGAGTTCGTGGTTTCCTTCCATTGACTTCGTCTTTAACCATACCCCAAAGGAAAGTCCATTGGGGTAATATCAGGAGATCGTAGTGGGAATTCAATTGCAGCACGACGTCCAAGCACCCTTCCTTTGAAAAACGTTATTGAGGTACGTTCTACAAGCTAATGCATAATGTGCAGGAGAGCTATATCATGCTGGAAGTAGAGCTGATCATAGTTGTCCATATGTATGATGATTCCTGGTGCAACCTCTTGAAGGAGAGCCAAGTACTTGTCTCTAGTAAGATTTCTGTCAATAAAGTACGGCCCAATTTCACCACGTACCAATATAACAACCCACACATTTACACCGGGTTGATTTAGGGGTTGCTCCAAAACAACACGGTAGTTTTCCATGTACCAATAAGTACAGTTATGTCGGTTTACATGTCCAGACAACTTGAATGTGGTCTTATCAGACCACAAAATGTTGTTGTTCACCAATGGCACTGGGGATTAACTGATCTGCATCATTTTCCCTCTGGCTTCCCAATATAAAGTCTGTAAGTTATCACTTTTAAGGCCTTTGCATTTGGCGAGATGTTGTTTGTTCAGGATGACATCTTCTTCACAGAGAGTGCACTTGGGTATAGGTAGGCATCCTATCTTGTAGAGATGTTCTGCGAGGCAATCGTGGCCAGTTGCCATCCTAAATAAGGCCACTGCAGTCTTCCTTGGCATTTTTTGCATATCAACTCTATCTTTAATAGTCTTATAATCTTTATCTTTTAATTTATCTTCTTCATCAAGTCTCTGCTGTCTTTTGAAATGTTGTTTAATGTTATTTAATTGTTTATTTATTTCTATTTGTCCTATCGCTTTTATTTGTTGTATTGCACCTTTCTTTGCTAATTTATCTGCATGTTCATTGCCCAAAAGTCCGACATGAGCTGTGATCCACTGTAGAATGACACGATTTCTAGTTTCAACTGTTTTAATTAGGCTTCTTATTTCTTTAATATTTCTTGTTGTTTTATTATTGTAATTTACTATTCCATCTATGGCTGATTTTGAGTCTGATAAGATGACTACTTTTTGTTTTATGTATGGTCTGTATAAAATGTTCTGTAATGCTGCTTTTATAGCTGTTAATTCTCCATCATAGTGGTTTGACGTTTCATCTAATGTTAGATACTGTGCAAAATGTTTACAGTATACTCCTACACTGGCATTTTTTTTATTAATGAGGGATCCATCTGTATATATTCGGAGCCATTCTTTTTCTGGGTATCTTTCATTTTCTGTAGCTATTGCTATGGCTCTCATTTCATCTGCCAATGGCCATACCATGCTGAAAACACCAGTTCTCGTCCGAACACTGAAGTTAAGCAGCATTGGGCGTGGTCAGTACTTGGATGGGTGACTGCTTGGGAACACCACGTGCCGTTGGCATCAGCCACCCTTTTTGGGGAACAACGTAGTCCGCCTCCACATGGTGTTCCCTGGGTAACGCTAAATGGACTACAACACAGGCATGCTTCCCAAATTATATTAATAACTTAAAATACAAGAATATAATTACAACAAATATAATTGCAACAGAGGTAACAAGTCCAAGAAGAAGTTAAGAAAGAAATTCTGTTCAACTCGATACTGATTTAGCATATGTTCGTAAAATTATAGCGCCTGTCTGGATCATCTTCCAGCAACCCATATATCCGGCATGGAATGTACACTTTGAAGTTCTGCTGATGTAATAACCTTTTAATTGACTGACATGATAGTTCTGGGAACTCTACTCCAATCGTCTTGTGGACTTCTCTGGACTAATCATAACAGCCAAACAGATATTGTGTTCATTGTCGTCAGTTGCTGTCCTAGGTTGCCCACTGCGAAGTATATCCAAAACAGAATCCCCAGTTTCAAATTTACGAATTAAATTGTAGACAGCCTTACTTGTTGGTGGATTTGACTCAAAATGTTCTCTCCTCAGTACAACACTTAAACCCTTTGGTAAACAGTCTTCACAGCGAAAATTCTTTCTTCTTTCCTTAACATTTTATGAAAACTGTTATTTATGTTGTCATGATGATGTTACTTATGGTTATGATTAATTTGTTAATACTATATGTCATTTGCTGTTTCCTACCAAGCACAATGATGTGTGTAGAACACCCTACCAACCTAATACATACATTTCCCCAAGTGTGTAGTGACCTTTTTACCACCCTGTATATATAAAAAACTCATAAAAAGGTCAGCATGTGCATGTTTCTCTTAACATCATAACTCTTATACAAAACGTTTGATAAATATCAAACATGCATTTAAGTTCAGTTTGTTCGACATGAAGATTTTCAAGAAAATCCTGTCTCCACCCCATTCCAATCTATCCTTTATGTGGGAAAATATTCAAATTTTTTGATTTTCTCAAAAATAGCTGTAACAATTTTGATTACAATGCCATATATTTAAGATGCTTACATTGCAAATAAAATGTGTATCCTGAGTTTTCTGGGAATAGCCTTTGAAGTTCTCTTCATTTGGAAGGAATTTTGTATAGTTGGTAAATGCAAGACTTAATAGGAGCCTCTTCACGTTCGTTAAACAAGTGCTGCCTCATACCTCAATGGCACATTCTAGATGTGGATGTATTATTCCATAATAAGTTAATTTCAGGTGTTCTGCATTTAGGTATTTTCTAAATTCCTTAATAAATAAAGATTTAAACATATCTTTTAGCATATTAAATCATGTGATATCTGAAAGATTTTCATCAATGATAATTCATAGAAGTTTTATTTTAGCTTATTGCTGGATTAGCTTACCATTAATTTATATTTACAAAACTTTTATTACTATATCTATATTGCTATGTTGGAACATGACTGCTTTTGTTTTTTGAAGATCTAATAGTTTATTATTTGTAAGATAATTATAGACCACTTGCATTTCTGTAGTTAATTAATTTTCCTAAACAGTTTAGATCTTTGTTATCAAGATGTCATCTGCATATGATACTGTTTTGGAATGTGTAGTATTTGGAAGGTCTCTGACGTAATGTAAGAAGAGGAATAGGCCCCAGTACTGAATCCTTGCGGTACATTTTCATAGTTGGGAGGAAAAAGATTTTAGTGTATGTCTATGTTTAGTTCTCACTACTGTACCCTGTTTCCTAGATAAGTTTTTAATACTGCATGGCATTTCCCCCTTATACTAAATTTCTGCAATTTGTTCAGTAGTGTTTCACGTGACACACTGTTAAGGAATACCCCTGTAATCTTCTCATCATTATCAAGCCCTAGAAGGATTATGTGGTAAAGCTCTGCAATAGCTGTGGTTGTGAGTGGTTTTTCCTGAAGCCATGCTATGATTCGCTTAACACATTGAATTTATTAAGAAAGCTTACTGGTCTGTTATTTAGTACCTTTTCAAATATCTTGGCAAATATTGAGGTTAGTGTAACAGGTCTGCAGTTTTGTGTGCTTTTGCCATTTTTATAGATAGGTCGAACTATACTTAATTTTAAACAACCATCAGGGAATGATTCCTCTGTTAGTGATGCATTTATTAGATGTACAAGTATCTCTAACAAGGCATATTTACAGTCTTTTAGAATTTTTGTTGATATTTTGTCCGACCCTTTTGATGTATTGCTATGAACTTCCACAGTTGGTTTTTGGAGGCAAATCAAAATTAATAAGCATTTGTTTTATGTGCTAAGAAACAAGGATCACTTAATTAATTTTGATTTACCTCTGGAAGTTCATAATGTCACCACTTTGGACAATTCCACAACGAACTTTTCCACTGGAAACCAGTTGGAGACCTGCTGAGGATGATTATAAACAGCTCCCAAAACATGTTCAAGGTATTTATTTTAAGTGATGTTTAGTGTTTCAAATTTCCGCTCTTAGTCATATACGAGTAACACATCACTGTCCATAAGCTTCTACTTAATAACTAAAACTATGTTTACTTGTTTGCTAAGTCTAACTTACAGCATGAAGATTAATAAATATACCTGCTTGTCGAAATCTTTCATTGTCATCATAAGTAAGCGTATTGTAGCTTTTGCTGTATGAGTTGGTGTAGTGCAGAGGAGGATCCAAATTGTTACCAGCATTGTCCGTTAATGTATCTGTGAAGAACTGGACAGATTTGACAAGTTTCCCATTACTTGAAACCTGCTGCTGTTGCATGCGCTTCCCATAACTAGTGTGACTGTCACCTGCTCCCTTTTCTTCAAATGTCTGAATTCCACTGTCTTGAACTTCGTTTGAATTATGATTTGGATTGGAAGCAGAATCACCATGGCCAAGGTGCTTACCATTTTCTGAAAATGAGGAAAACAGAAAAAAAATTCTGCTTAGTACATCTTCTCTTTTATTAAAATTACAGCTTCACTCCAAGACGGACAAAACTGACAAGAAATGTCTCCTGGTGTAACCATTCAGAAACAGATGAAACCTGACTCACATTACTAGCTCTGGGTGCTGAGTTTAGGAGCCCACATAACAAACGCATTAAGAGCAATAGTTACAGAAGTCCATAAGTACCCCATCTTCAACAGTTATACCTATAGAATAATATATTCCCCTAAGGGCGGGTTATATTAATTTAGAATAGTAAACTTGAAATATCCTAACCAGAGTATAAATGAGGTGATGAGCTGTGAGACACACTTCTATTCCTTAGACAGCTATATAGCTATTCATTGTTAGCAGATTTAAAACTAATATTGGCAAAATTGCAAGTACTTCTTATTTGAATTGTTTACTATATGAGAAATAATTATGGATGCTCCCAAGCATGTTCGAATGCAAAATTATAATTCTGCAGGTATGTTATACAAACATACAAGCATGTGGTAGAAAATACAAAGACAGGCACCATGACTTCTTGCAGTTGTTAAAAATATGGAGCAATAAGTATATTTTTAATGCTCAGACAACTACCAACAGAACTGCTGAGGAGCTATAGCAGAAGTATGATTACTAGAAGAAGTAGATGATTAACCGCAACACTCAATGATTTTGTAGAAGAAAACAAAAACAGATGTATCTTCACGTTTTGTGCAAAGTTGTGTCTAATGCTGATATTTACTTTATAAGTATTTTGTGTTTTGTTAATAACTTACCCTCATTACCCATCATACTAGTGAATTAATTGAAGATAGACAGGCAAGAAATTTGGGATAGTTTTAGAGATAAGAGTGCTTTAAAATTATACAGAATAATTAAAAAGGATTGGGGGAGGGAGAAATGTGTGGATTGTTGTGATAAATTTCCAAGGGAGGAATTTACATGGATGCTATCAGGAGCACTGTTTTTAAAGGATTTGAGAGGAGATAATGGGGAAGGGTGCATTATGTATGGGAAACCAGAACAAATGTTTTATTGTATATTAGAATGTGATGGGGTGAAGAGATGGAGGGAGGGTATATGGGAGATAAAATTGGACAAATTACAGAAAGAAATTATAGAACTTCCGGTATGCTGAAAATAATAAAATGATGGGAGAATATTTGGTAAAAGTAAAGGAGAAATGGATTAAAGCAGTTAAGAAAGATGAGAGAATTGAGATATAAATGGATAATGCGACGTAAAATGTTGCTTACGTAATATTTATAGCGTAAGTTATTAAAACTTGTAGATCATATGTTGTGCTGCTTTACTTCACGCGTTGCCATCTTGTGACGTCACTCCTTGTTTGGTTCGTAGCTCCCTCTGGCGTAGCAATTTGCATCAGTTTTGAAATAATTCACTTTAAATGTTCTCCGGCTAGCTATTTAGGTCGAGAATGTATCTCTTGCAGGGTGTGAATCGGAAAGGAATCTTTTATCCAGAAATTATACTGACGAAGAAATTGGTTTTATAAATTTTATTGTCGAACACGTTCACAAACACTTTTACAAATTGATTTAGATACTCGCCAAACTGAAACTGTTTGTAATAACTTCTTACTTATCACTTTTAACTCGTATACTTCAACTTTGTGTATTTTTTAACTGTATAATACTTTATAATAATTCTCGTAATTCTGCTGCGTATAACTTGGCGAAATAAATGAGCTGAGAGACCGACGTGTAGAGTACGGAGAATTCTGTTGAACTGGGGGAATGCTACCTCGAACCTACACTATTTATAGGCCTGCATCAAGATACGCCTAAAGATTATAAATGAACTGCTATTGGCTAATAAAACGCGCCAACATTAGCGTCTATTTTAATATCCAATGAAAACCACTAATACATATTGCTTTAGGAAATGTTCTAGAAGCTTCTAAACGGAAAAAACGTGCGAAACATTATGCAACTTCCTTGTTCCCGGTAATGATAAACAACTCACCCCATCGCTGCATTATTGCGTTATTGTTGACAGTTTCAGTAAAGCTGTATATTATTATTTACCAATAATAATTACAATTAATAAACCTCTAAAATCAATGTCACATAAAAATACATATTCATATTACTATCATTAATTACATCTGAGTAATTTGTGATACAAATTACCGTATCATATGCCCCACTAGAAACATAATTATAAATATTTATAACTTGTTTAGAAATTTTAAAATTGTGTTTTTAGTCTCCTAAATCTTGGAACACACGCTATCACTTTCACTTAACACTTCACACGCATTTAACACACGACATATGTTTTATCTCGCCACTACTTACTGGCTCTGTTTTAATTAATTTAGATATTCATCTGACATCACAAATTTTTTATAGCAAAAACTTTACCCTAAATTATTTAATCACTGTTTCAAAATTGTTTACTCTCTTACATTGTTGACAAAAATTTATACATTTAAGATTTTTGTAATTATTACACATATTTACCAAAATATTCACCCTCTACACAAATATTTACATCTCTTAAATCTAGGCACTGTTTCACATATTCTATTTGCTGCATAAATATTTGTTTTTAATTAGTTTTAACAATTTTTTTGTTCTGAATTTATTATTATTTTAACAATACTTTTGGAATTGTATTTACGTACTTTTAATTTAATATCATATTAAGTTTCAATCTGTGCATTCTTAATTTTTAAATGTTGTTACAGTTACTAAAAATTTAATTTTTTTTTTTTTATATATATAATTTATTTCTCTTTTCAAATGACATATATAAATAGTTAACCCTCTTACGTTCCAATACATTTCTCTGCAATTCATCTTTATCTATCCAGCATTTACTTTACATCTCATTGCTATTTACCCTCCTGGATCAAATTGTGTGTGGCTAAATATTACTCGTAACCGTATCCTAACCTTCAAATTTTTGTTCATGAATAACCTCTTGTATTCATTTGAAATTTCATCACATGATAACGTTTGAAAACAATCTAAAGTTTCCTGAACAATACATCTTTTGACAACTTTCATTTTCAATTCATCTGCTATCTTTATAACTTGAGAATACTCTGACAAATCTGTACTAAACTGTACTGGACTGGAGTTTTCATTTTGAACATTTTGGTACAATTTATTTCTTTGTATTACTGACTCCTGTATTTCTGATATTTCCCCTCTGAAATTGACTTGCGCCTCATTTACATCTACATTCATAACCTCTTTTATATCTCTTAGCTCACTTGTAATACTACTCACTTGATTTCCTAACTCTGTGCATTCTACATTAACCTCACTTTCTTTGTTACCTATTTCCCTGCTCATGTCTAGCATTTTCTTTGAAACTTCTCCTATCTCACTTACTATTACTTCCTCATTTTCATCTCTCATTTCTGGCATACTACTATCTAGCTTCGTAACTTTCTTTTCAATTTCTTCACTGCTTTGATCTACTTTTTGCTCTAATATCTCATTCCTCCTACCAATACTTTCTCTAAATTCCCTATGATCTTTGTTTATAGCTTCTCTCAATTCCCTATGATCTTTGTTTATAGCTTCTCTCAATTCCCTATGACTCTTCTGCATATCTTCCCTAATATTTCTCAAAATTTCCATCATTTCCATCATCATACCAGCATCAATAGTAATATTTCCTGCTATTCTATTCTTACTTTCTGTACTAACATTTTCATCCTCAAATCCTAAAAAGTCTGGGCTATTTCCTGTAATTTGTATTGGATCACAGCTAACTGTTACACTATCTCCCTCCATAATTATTTCTTCTGTATTACTAGCAGCCATTGTTTTTATTATCCTACCACTCCTAAGGTACATTTAAAGTTGTTTACCTTTCTGATGCTGTATGTTGCTGTTACTTTGATGTCTCAGCTTTCTGCCCAATTCTCCTAGATTTGTATGTCGCTTCTGCGTTGTGTTGTGATGAATCTACGTCGTCTCGATGTTTTTGTTGTTGAATTACCCTGTTGTCTCGGAATCTGCGTCTTGTAGATCATTTCACTGCTCCATTCATTTCTTCCTGGTTATGTTGATTCATTCCTGGTCGTGTTCCTTTCCTGGTCACTTCGCCTTCCTTTCCTGGTTATCGCGCCCCACGTTCTGGGTGCCAATTATGCGACGTAAAATGTTGCTTACGTAATATTTATAGCGTAAGTTATTAAAACTTGTAGATCATATGTTGTGCTGCTTTACTTCACGCGTTGCCATCTTGTGACGTCACTCCTTGTTTGGTTCGTAGCTCCCTCTGGCGTAGCAATTTGCATCAGTTTTGAAATAATTCACTTTAAATGTTCTCCGGCTAGCTATTTAGGTCGAGAATGTATCTCTTGCAGGGTGTGAATCGGAAAGGAATCTTTTATCCAGAAATTATACTGACGAAGAAATTGGTTTTATAAATTTTATTGTCGAACACGTTCACAAACACTTTTACAAATTGATTTAGATACTTGCCAAACTGAAACTGTTTGTAATAACTTCTTACTTATCACTTTTAACTTGTATACTTCAACTTTGTGTATTTTTTAACTGTATAATACTTTATAATAATTCTCGTAATTCTGCTGCGTATAACTTGGCGAAATAAATGAACTGAGAGACCGACGTGTAGAGTACGGAGAATTCTGTTGAACTGGGGGAATGCTACCTCGAACCTACACTATTTATAGGCCTGCATCAAGATACGCCTAAAGATTATAAATGAACTGCTATTGGCTAATAAAACGCGCCAACATTAGCGTCTATTTTAATATCCAATGAAAACCACTAATACATATTGCTTTAGGAAATGTTCTAGAAGCTTCTAAACGGAAAAAACGCGCGAAACATTACGCAACTTCCTTGTTCCCGGTAATGATAAACAACTCACCCCATCGCTGCATTATTGCGTTATTGTTGACAGTTTCAGTAAAGCCGTATATTATTATTTACCAATAATAATTACAATTAATAAACCTCTAAAATCAATGTCACATAAAAATACATATTCATATTACTATCATTAATTACATCTGAGTAATTTGTGATACAAATTACCGTATCAATAAAATAGTTAAATAGTGGAATATTAATAGTAACATACAGATGGATATTAGCCTTATTAGATTGCAAATTTAGATTTAACACTTTAGTTGTAATAATAAAAATGTTTCTGTAGTTGTGGTTCTATTTGTATATTTATGAAATTGTACCAAGGGTTACAGTAAATATTCAATTCAATACTAGTGAATTTTGGGTTTATTTTAGGTAGTATTCAGCTTCACTGTTTCCATAAAACTAAGTATTGAGCTGATAATATACTAGATACATTATTCTGTTTTAAATAGCAACTTTATTTTATCTCAGTTTTATCTCTCTGCCTGTCATATGTTCAAAGTAATCATCTTAGAGTGGTATCCTTTCTCAACTTGAATCTCAATGTTGTATTTATTTATTGGATTACCTCTACAGTGGTCTCTACAGTCTTAAGCTTTCTGGTTCTCAAATAGTACAGAGTGAGCCAAAAGGCTCCGAACTGGCTGTGCAGTGTCCTTCCTGTCCATGTCCTCGGCGCTCCTTGCCATCTGCCGCTATCATAGAAAGGTGCAGATAAAACCTTACAAGATTTTTAAAACTACTTTTAAAGGCTTTACTTACTGACTTTATGAAAGGAGATGCTGAAACTGGCCACCGTCGTTGTCCATACATTTTTGGCACCTCTTTAGGAAACTATCCATCACTTGCCATAGTTCACACTGAGAAATTTCCTGGCGGATATTTTGTTTTAATTCTTCCAGGGTGTGTGGGTTTGTCTTGTACACTTTATGTTTTAAGTTACCCCGGATGGGTATTTTATGCACAATATTACTGGTTACGCTGTGTTTTTCCATTGGGTGTGTGGAAATATGATAAAAACATTATAACGGGCTGCTGCTATAAACAAAGTCATGCTGTTGTGATTTGCTGTGCAGTGTGAAGTGCAGTATTGAATTGACGGTGATGTGATGTAGTTCAGTTATTACGAGTTATTTATTCCTGTACTTAGTCACAAAGTATATTATGGCTCAGAATATGTTTTCTACTGCACAGCGTGTATTTATTTATAATTCGTATGCGTTAACTCGGTCAGCTTGCCAAGTGAAAGTACAATTTGCAGAAAGATTTCCAGGTGTAAAAGTCCCAGGACGTACAACAATCCATGAACTTTACAGTAAATTTCAGGCCGCAGGAAGTGTTCAGGCTAAAAAGTCTAAAAGATGGCATTCGGTTCTTACTGAAGAAACATTAGATGACATCAGTCATGATGGACAGTTTCCTAAAGAGGTGCCAAAAAAATATGGACAATGGCGGTGGCCAGTTTCAGCATCTCCTTTCGTAAAGTTGGTAAGTAAAGGCTTTAAAAGTAGTTTTTGGCTCACTCTCTAGATTATGATACAAGGGGTAAAAGTAGGATGTTATTTTGCAAGTACAAATGTTCCTATGAGCAAAATAAAACCACTTTTAACATGTGTGACATATACTATTTATTAGAAAGTGCTCTAATTTGTAAACTATCAACAATATTATACTGATTCCTGAAAGTAACAGAGATCACGTTTAGAATGCGATTCAAGAGAAATTATGTAAACAAAGCGATGTGTCAGATGTTTTGTTGATTTGCTAGCAGTCATTTTCGGTGAAATTATTTTCAACATGTTTTGCTTTACAACAGCCAACGAAGCAATTAAATGCTATATCATATTGCTTTCTGGATTTTTTTTGGGAAGTACTTCTAGTGTTATTCTTTCTACTGTTTCTGTAATTTCACCTGGTTCTTCCATTTCAGTTTCTTCTGAATTCATAATTCCCGCAATTTAATCTTTATGTAGGTTAAATAGATAAAAGAATAATGTTTTAGATCAGCAGAAGGCTACCAAATTAACGTATAGGTTAACTCTGTAATGAATAGTGATAAATTGAAGTATGACAATTTGTATTGTGAACAAATAATGCGAGCGCCATGAGCAATTAATCATGTAAAAAGACATAATGAAAAGTAAAAGCTTATTAAACCAAGTCGAGTTATTAAACATGTGCAAATACAAAGAGTAATTGTCATGTGATTGAACTTTAAACCAAAATTGGTCACGATGAAGGTTATCTCACTAGTGCAATGATCTAAAGCTTTTAGCTCATGTGTTCTGTGTTAGACATTCTACTTTTAGGCCATGCTGTCTAAAAATATATTATAAAGAAATTCATTGCTTAAGATGTCAGACAAATTTGTGTCTGGTACCCAAGCAGTCACTTTCCTTCTATACTTGGAATAATAGTTATCGCTGCATTAAAGCATAGAATGACTTGTTCCTTGGCTGTATCCTTGATAAGGCCCTATTCTTATATTGTACAACACAATTTCATGATTAACCATGGAATAACGTGGGGAAAAAAAAAATTAATGCAATTATTGCATGCAACCTCTGCATGATCATGTGGTCTTACTGAACACACATGCATGCACTAGATGCTGAGAAAAATATTCATCTCAACTTTTAATTGTGAAACTTCAGTTAACAACTACTAATGTTATGTTACAATTTTCTGCCTTTATGTAATTATTTATTCTGCAATGAAAATGAACTTAAATGCAATGTACGGAGGAAATATAGCACAACTTTCTAAAGGTTATTAATAGATTCTGGTTCATGTATCGCATACATATTGTAGCGTTATAAGCAGATTTGACTGGTTTCTGTTTTCCAGTTGCTAAACCATGACCATCTCCTATATTGCTTGTGATGAAATATCAGTGGTGTTTGTATTTTTCTTGTATGCATTTTCTGTGGAGTAACAACTATTTTCTACTTCATGGCACTCTCAATGAAGTCAAAGCTTTCTTTGCCAGTATGTTGTTTTATGACTCCAATGTGTTTGCATTCAGGTACATGGGCTTTGTAAATCCCTTTTTCGAGGTTAAAATAGGGTGTCTTATAGCCTTTGTCTGTCAGGAGGACACAGCTTTTCAATGGTCTCTCTCTAATAGAAATGTAGAGTTTCAAAAGTTATTGTGAGGTGTTATACAGAATCTCAGTAACAATCGAGCTCCTTACTTTTTACTTTCTCTACTGCTTACTAGTAAGCAGAGGAAGTATTGTATCTCAACCAAAAATTCAATATCAAGATTTCGCTAGAAATACTTGTTTTGAGGCCCCCTGATTTTTAAAAACGGGTATTTTTAGAAAAACATTCATGTGAGTGCCTGTGGACAGCAAACTACCCTTTACATGAAAAATTTTTCATTATTTTTTATTTTCTCCAAAATTGCTCTAATAATTTTGAATAAACTACCATATGTTTAAGATATTCACTGGCAAATAAAGTGTTTATCTTGAATTTTGCGATAGTATTACTTACAAATGTTTGTTTACATCACGTGTGTTGAAGCCATCTTGTGACGTCATTCATTTGTCTGGTTTGTAGCTCCATCTGGCGTAGCAATTTGCATTAGTTTTGAAATAATTCACTTTAAATGTCCTCCAGCTAGCTATTTGGGTCGAACATGTATCTCTTTTGCAGGTTGTGAAGCGGAAAGGAATCTTTTATCCAGAAATTATACTGATGAAGAAAATTTGTTTTATAATTTTTATTGCCGAACACGTTCACTAACACTTTTACATATTGATTTAGATACTCGCCAAACTGAAACTGTTTGTAATAACTTCTTACTTATCACTTTTAACTCACGTACTTCAACTTTGTGTATATTTAACTGTATAATACTTTAGATTCTCGTAATTCTGCTACGCGTAACTTATGACGAACTGACTAACTGAAGACAACGTGTAACGTGCTAGAAAATTTGATGAACTGGGCGACCGACATGTAAGGAATTGAGAATTTTGTTGAACTGCGGGGCGATTTACCTCGGACCTGGATTTATATACTCCCACTCCTCGACATGCCTAAAGATTATAAATGAACTACTATTGGCTAATAAAACGCGCCAACATTAGCGTCTATTTTAATATCCAATGAAAACCACGAATACATATGCTTTAGGAACTATTCTAGAAGGTTCTCAACGGAAAAAACGCGCGAAACATTACGTAACTTCCTTGTTCCCAGTAATGATAAACAACTCACCCCCTCGCTGCATTATTGCGTTATTATTGACAGTTTCAGTAAAGCCTTATAAAATTACTTTCCAATAATAATTACAATTAATAAACATCTGAAATCAATGTCACATAAAAATACACATTCATACTACAATCATTATTTACATTTAAGTAATTTGTGATACAAATTACCGCATCATATGCCCCACTAGAAACATAATTATAAATATTTATAACTTGTTTGGAAATTTTATAATTGTGTTTTTAGTCTCCTAAATCTTGGAACACACGCTATCACTTTCACTTAACACTTCACACGCATTTAACACACGACATATTTTTTTTTTTTTTTTTTATCTCGCCATTACTTACTGGCTCTGGTTTAATTAATTTAGATATTAATCTGACATCACAAATTTTTTTTATAGCAAATACTTTACCCTAAATTATTTAATCACTGCTACCAAATTGTTTACTTTCTTAAGTTGTTGACAAAAATTTATACATTTAAGATTTTTGTAATTATTATACATATTTACCAAAATATTCACCCTCTACATAAATATATTTACATCTCTTAAATCTAGGCACTGTTTCACCTTTTCTGTTTGCTACATAAGTATTTGTTTTTAATTATATTTACCAATTTTTGTTATTTTGTACTTTATCTTAACAATACTCTTGGAATAATATTTATATACTTTTACTTTAATATAACATCATGCTTTATTTCACATGTTCAGTTACTAATAAAATGTTATTTTCCTCTCAAACATTTATTTCTTTTTATTTTTCTATTTTTTTTTTTTTTTGAATTTATTTCTGTTTTCTCATGACATATATATATTTCGTTAACCCTCTTACGTTCCAATACATTTCTCTGCAAGTCATCTTTAACTATCCAGCATTTACTTTACATCTCATTGCTATTTACCCTCCTGGATCAAATTGTGTGTGGCTAAACATTACTCGTAGCCGTAACCTAATCTTCAAATTTTTGTTCATGAATAACCTCTTGTATTCATATGACATTTCGTTCCCTGATAACATTTGAAAACAATCTACAGTTTCTTGAACAACACATCTTTTAACAACTTTCATTTTCAATTCTTTTACTATCTCTTTAATCTGAGAATACTCTGACAAATCTGTACTAAACTGTACTGGACTGGAGTTTTCATTTTGAATATCTTGGTACAATTTATTTCTTTGCATTACTGACTCATTTTGTATTTCTGATATTTCCCCTCTGAAATTAACTTGCGCCTCATTCACAACTACATTCATAACCTCTCTTATCTCACTTGAAATATTACTCACTTGATTTCCTAACTCTGTGCATTCTACATTAACCTCACTTTTAGTATTAACCTCACTTTCTTTGTTACCTATTTCCATGCTCATGTCTAGCATTTTCTTTGAAACTTCTCCTATCTCACTTGCTATTATTTCCTTTTCATCACTCATTTTTGGCATACTACTATCTAGCTTCATAACTTTCTTTTCAATTTCTTCACTGCTTTGATCTACTTTTTGCTTTAATATCTCATTACTCCTACCAATATCTTCCCTTAATTCCCTATTATTCTTTTCCATATCTTCCAATATTTCCCTGCTTTTTTTTATCTCTTCCCTTTCTTGATCTAATTTCTTACTAAGATATTCCCTGTTTTGATCTATTTTCTTACTAAAATCTTTCCACATTTCCCTATTATTCTTTTCCATATTCTTCAGCATTTCAATAATCATACTAGTATCAAGATTAACATTTCCTGCTATTCTATTCTGACTTTCTGCACTAACATTTCCACCCTCAAATATTACATTGTTTAAGCTATTTTCTGTAATCTGTATTGAATTACAGCTAACTGTTACACTATCCCCCTCCATAATTGTTTCTTGTTTTACACTTTTTTTTTTTTTAGAATTAAAATCACACTTTTCTAACCTTTCTGATGCAATCTGCTGATGTTGCTTAGATGTCTAGCTGTCTGCCCCTTTCTCCTAGGTTTGTATGTCGCTTCTGCGTTGTGTTATGATGAGTCCACGTTGTCTCGATGTTTTTGTAGTTGAATTACCCTGTTGCCTTGTAATCTCGGAATTACGATGTCCAATCATCCATGTAGTCTGTCGTTCCTTTTGTTGTTTCTGGAATCTGCGTCTTGTAGTTCAGTTCACTTCTCCATTCGCCCCTTTGGTCATCTCACTTCTTCCTGGTTAATTCTGATCTTTTCCTGGTCATCATGTTCCTTTCCTGGTCACTCGAGCTCCTTTCCTGGTCATCTTGTTCCTTTCGTGGTCACTTTGCTTCTTTCCTGGTCATCGTGTTCCTTTCCTGGTCACTTCGCCCCACGTTCTGGGTGCCAATTTGCGACGGATGTTGCTTATGTAATATTTGTGTTTGTATTTGTTAGCCCCACGTTGTGGAGCCAATTTGCGAGAGAAATTGCTTTACGTAATGTTGTTTACATCAGTGTTGAAGCCATCTTGTGACGTCATTCATTTGTCTGGTTTGTAGCTCCATCTGGCGTAGCAATTTGCATTAGTTTTGAAATAATTCACTTTAAATGTCCTCCAGCTAGCTATTTGGGTCGAACATGTATCTCTTTTGCAGGTTGTGAAGCGGAAAGGAATCTTTTATCCAGAAATTATACTGATGAAGAAAATTTGTTTTATAATTTTTATTGCCGAACACGTTCACTAACACTTTTACATATTGATTTAGATACTCGCCAAACTGAAACTGTTTGTAATAACTTCTTACTTATCACTTTTAACTCACGTACTTCAACTTTGTGTATATTTAACTGTATAATACTTTAGATTCTCGTAATTCTGCTGCGCGTAACTTATGACGAACTGACTAACTGAAGACAACGTGTAACGTGCTAGAAAATTTGATGAACTGGGCGACCGACGTGTAAGGCATTGAGAATTTTGTTGAACTGCGGGGCGATTTACCTCGGACCTGGATTTATATACTCCCACTCCTCGACATGCCTAAAGATTATAAATGAACTACTATTGGCTAATAAAATACGCCAACATTAGCGTCTATTTTAATATCCAATGAAAACCACGAATACATATGCTTTAGGAACTATTCTAGAAGGTTCTCAAAGGAAAAAACGCGCGAAACATTACGTAACTTCCTTGTTCCCAGTAATGATAAACAACTCACCCCCTCACTGCATTATTGCGTTATTATTGACAGTTTCAGTAAAGCCTTATAAAATTACTTTCCAATAATAATTACAATTAATAAACATCTGAAATCAATGTCACATAAAAATACACATTCATACTACAATCATTATTTACATTTAAGTAATTTGTGATACAAATTACCGCATCAATTTTCTGCAAATATCCTGTGAAGTCTTCTTCATTCTGAATTACTTTTCTATAATTGGTAAACTGTAAGAATAGACAAAATTTTACTACACAAAAGTTTTTGATCCTGCTAAAGCACACAATTTATGTAAAACAAATTTTTTTGTGTTGTTAAATGTTTACAAGTTATTCTTTGTTACTCATTTAAATTTTCAAATACTTATACTCTGATGCAGTAATTTGTATCACAAATTACTTAAATGTAAATAATGATTGTAATATGAGTATGCATTTTTATGTGACATTGATTTGAGATGTATATTGATTGTAATTATTGTTGAGAAGTAAGTTTATACGGCCTTGCTGAAACTGACAATAATAGCGTGCAATAATGCAGCGAGGGGGTGAGCTGTTTATCATTATTGGAAACGAGGAAGTTACGTAATGTTGGCGCGTTTTCTTTTAGAATCTTCTGGAACATTTCCCTAGGGCATATGTATTCATAATTTTCATTGGATATAAAAATAGACGCTAATGTTGGCGCGTTTTATTAGCCAATTGCCGCTCAGTTATAATCTTTAGGCATATCGGGGTGTATGAGTATAAAAAGAGTAGGTTAGAGGTAGAGCCCGTCAGTTCATCAAAATTCTTTGTACACTACACGTCGCATCCCCGTCAGTTCATCGAAAATATTTGTAAAGTACACGTCGCCTTCAGTCAGTCAGTTCGTCGACAGTATTTGTACGGCACATGTCAGATATCAATTTGCAGGTTATGCGTAACAGAGTTATGAAAAATCTCAAGTGTTATAAAGTTAATTATACAAAAAGTTGAAGTACGCGAATTAAGAATTATCAGTAATGAAGTTATTATAACAGTTTCAGTTTGGCGAGTGTCAAGATCAATGTGTAAATGTGATAGTTAATGTGTTCGACAATAAAAGTGTAAAATAAATTTCTTCATCAGTGTTATTTTTGGATAAGAGACTCCCTTCCGTTTACACAACCTGTATAAAGAGAAGTGCTTGACCAAAAGATAATAGCTAGCCGGAGGACAGTGAACAAAAATTAAATAAAATAACAGTAGCAGTCTTTCAAACGAACACTAACACTGCCGCAAATTGCTAACAAGCCTAACAAATGAATCACGTCACAAGATGGCTTCAACACGTGGAGTAAAAACACATATACAAATACATTAATAAAACCACCACAAATTGGCTCCCAAACGTGGGGCTAACAAATACAAACATATACAAATAATGTTACTTCAAATTGGCTTCCAAACGTGGGGCTCAACAAATTAAATAAATAACAATAAAACACCCGCAAATTGGCTTCCCATACGTGGGGCAGTTAAAATTATGTAACCAAACAAAACAAAACCAGCACAACATAAGATCTTCAAGTTCTAATAATTTACGTAAAAACATATTACGTAAGCATTAAACCACCTTCAACTTCCCTCAAGTGGAAATTTGTTACTCATTTTTTCTCTTGGTCATGCAAAGAGCATGGAATTTCAAAGACATTACATATCAACATGCTTTTTAAAAACATGACCAATACTTTAGCCTACTGTATCCTTCTTATACCTACAACGGAATGTGTAATGAAAGCTCTTCTTGATTAACAAGAAGTGCTTAGAAAGAAGAATATACTTTTAAAAAATAGCTTCTAGATGAGTGAGTAGAGAAAATCACATGAACATAACACATCAAATTCTTTTTAAACTTTTCCTTGATACTGTAAAACTGCTTTCCAAAGTCATTGTGTAATATAGCTTGAAGGTGTTTAATTGTTGTTGCAGTTACACCACATTTTAGGTATCAATTTGCAAGAGATTGTTTCTAGGAGTGTTCGCCCCACATACAGTACAAACTTACCAGTGGCCTTCGCCCCACATTTTAAAATCAACTTTTTTTTATTTTTAATGTTTCTTTATTATACATATGTATACCTCAGCTGCGTCATTAGTATTTTATAGAGCACGTATCTCTTAACAGGGCTGGTACGGCTAAACAACAAGGCTTGCACAGATTATAATTGTACTCTTTTTTTTTTTTATTAATCCTTCACACGATTAAATAGCACTTCACTGATGTATCCTACTATAGAGCTGTGAGAATATTGTTAATTGCACTTTTTAACACGTAATCTTTATATTATTCTCACCACAATGAATTTTTATGTCTCACACTGAACCTGTACCAAACTGTAACTGCTTGTTTATGCTTCCTTGTAGCGTCTACTGCCTGAATTTGTACATTTCTCCTATTTCTAGTCTTGATTGGCTAATCCTACTCCAATAGAATACCTTTTATTAACTTAAAGCTTTTCTAGGTTTTGATTGGCTATTTATAAACTGTTTTAAATATTACATTATTATTGTTCCAAGAACTATTAGTAGCCTTATTAAGCTTTCTAATTTATTGTTGTCTCAAGGTTATTTCATTATTAGCAACTTTCGGCTTCTACTTTATAATTCTATTTGCTACAAAAGGCAGCTTGCTTCTATTCTCACAGCTCCTACATTGATAAACTATGTAATACATTCACATAACATTTTTATACATTTACATAATATAAACATAATACAATGACTGTAATATACACTTTATATATATTATATTATACATATATTGCTTTAAGGCGGGCTGTTATTTTTTTTATATTATATAATTAGACTGATATCATTTAAATGATAAAAATACTGCCTTAAGCTTTACTTTGCATTCCGTAAGACTTCCATGACATTTGTGCAACTGTCATTTTCAATTAATACTTCTAAGCAACAACTGCAATATATAGATATAAAGACTCACCATCCTGAAACCTCACTACAGGTATGTGTTGGCTGCTGCTCAAGGAGCATGCGTCATCATCGTCAATGTCCCAGTGTAAAACATTTGAGATTATACTTTGCAGCTAAAACACAAAGAAAGGCAATTAAGGTGCTGAAAGTGACATGTAAAATGTAATTTCTGTTCATGAATCACTAATTGAAATCCAAAGCCAATATTAAGACTGTTACTACAAACTATCCTTTTCTTGCAACCAATTTCAATCAAATTTGAAATCATTGATTTATTTATTTCATGCATCAAACAGAAGCAGCAACCCTAAAAATAAGACTCTACACAAAAGTAAATAAAAGATCATTAATTACAACTGGCAATAGAAATATGAAAGAAATATAACTTATTCAATTGCGCTTGTCATTTGACAAACACCTGTGCATAATTTTACATTATTTCCACTTTCTGAAGACATTACAAAAATGCACCAAACTGTTAGCAGGAAAAGAAAATACACATACAGGAAATTCACATACTACCCCAAAGACCATGACCAGATCCAGAAAATATTCGGAGCTTAACATCGTTCTAGCACTCAAAAACCCATATTACACCCAAAACCTACTACAGTCAGAACTTAAGAATACCATTCCAACAATAGAAAAATCAGGAATATACCAATTTAACTGCAAAGACTTCAACAAAATCTGTATTGGAAAAACAAAAAGGAAATTAAAAACAAGGCCAAAGGAACATCTCAGGAATCTGAAATATAAACAGGAAGAAAAACCTGAGTAGCAGCTCACTTTTGGCTAGAAAACCATGAAGTTATTTAATAACCAGTTAGTCTAAATCAGGACTGTTGCTTTGCAGATGTCTGAATACATGTTCTACGTCATTCTATATGACACATTTATCATCAAAATGAGCAAAGCTTAAGTAGTAACTAAATGTAATCCTATGTTACATGCTTAAATGTTTAAAAGATACACTGAAATTTTTAGGACTGAAAAACATATATATTGCTCATTTTCAAAGTCGTCTGTAATATGGAATAACATTTTGGGGAGAAAAATGTGAGAAAATATCCAAAATCCAGAAGAGCATTGCAAGTAATACGCAAAATAGTTAACATGAAGTTATAGACATGAAACCATATTTTAAGGATCTTAATTTACTACCATTGCCTTGTCTCTTTATAGCAGAAGTTGTAAATAAAAAAAACAAAAACAAAATATATATACATATATCAAGGAGAACTACATACGAGGGTGATTCAAACATATACGTAATTTTTTATACATTTATTGATTAATCATATACACAAATGACACCTACGATTTGGAAGCTTGAACATTCCTTGTCCAAAAAAAGTTTGAGGATGTGTCATCAACCAGTTGCACACATGCTCAACGTCTTCATTGTTTTCAAATCACTGCCCTTCAGCCGACTCTTTCATGGGCCCAAACAAAAAATAGCCAGGGGGGACAAATCTGGACTTTAGGGAGAGTGGTCGAGAGTTTCACTAAGCATGTCCTTCAACGTGTCCCTTGTCAAATTTGTGGTGTGAGGCTTAAGACTGGTTCACAACCACCCAGTAACGGTAACCAGAACGGAAAGCAAGAAATTTTGATTCACAACAGCCCGGTAACGAGAACAGGAATGCATATCGATCACAAAGTGAAAGTCGATTTTGCGCATTGGGATTTCATTTGTTTTTAACTGACCAATGACATTTTTTCACCTGCTTCCAATTTAGCCAAGCCAACATCAAAATTCGATGGAGTAAACATTATCTAAATGCATATCCATTACATTTCCGATCCCTCTGCTTATGCCAAACTTTCATTCCTTTATTTAATGGCATACATCAAAATTGTTTATTGTTCTTTTTTCATTTCCACCGGTTTTAGCTGTTCTTTGTAGCTTTTGCCATTGTTTTTTTAGGTAATAGCCAGTTTTGAGTTGCATATAAACAAATTACAAATGATCCCTTCACCAGAGGAACCAACGCTGATTGGAATTGCGGGTGTCGGGATGAGGTTAGGAAGCACATTTACTACTAATTCCTTCCAGTTTCATGTTTACAGCTTGCGACTATAGAGAACACTAGTGGCTGTTTCATGTCACGACCACTTAGAATAACCTCTAGAGTGAAGAGTCTAATATGCACAATAGGGATCTAATATGCCGTGCCCGGGAATGAGAAAGTTAAAAGTTGAGCAACTCTTCTTTCCCATTCCCGGGGCCCGGGAAGCTTCCTGTCGGTTGTGAACATTCCCATTTGAATACATGTATTTCAATTTTCTTTCTCGTTGGTTGTGAACCAGCCTTTAGTGTTGCCATGCAGAAGGATGACATCTCATGGGCATATGTCTTTTGTTTTGGTAGGCAGATTTTGCTGACTTTAACAACTGCAATAGTAAGCTGCAGTCATTGTACATCGATCATGAAGAAAATATTGTAGTCAAAAAACCACTGTGAGAACTTTTCCAGCTGAGAGGTGGGTTTTGGCTTTCACTGGGCAGGCTTCATCCTTTCTTCACCACTCCTTACTTGCTATTTTGGATTTTGAAGTGTAATGATGGACCCATGTTTCATCACATGCGACGATGCACCTAAAAAAATCCTGCCCTTCTTGCTGGAATTGATTCAAAAGACTCTCACATTTCTACAACCTGACTGTTTTTGCTTTTCAGTTAACAACTTTGGAACCCATCAAGCACTAATTTTTTCTAAAGCCAAGATGTTCACTGATGTTATGAGTGCTCCCAATGCTGATACTGATGCGATGTGATTTCTTCAACACTGCACCAGTGATCACCTTCGACAAGCTCTTGAACGGCATGGATGTTATCATCTGTGAGAATTGGCCTCGGGCATTGAGCATGACCTTAATTTTCTACAATTTCTCAGCTGCCCTTAAATTCTCTGGACCCAGTAAACACTCAGCTCTGGGACAGCATAACATCCGCAAACTGTGCCTTCAAACAAGTTGAAATTTCAGGGAGTTTAACCCCTTCATTGGTCAAAAACTTTATAATAATGCATTGCACAACAGACAAGGAAGCTCTTTTCACTCATGGCTGTACTGATGCCAGAACAGAGGAAAGCAGCTAACCAAGCTGGTTCCACCTCGCTAACACACTCACTTCAACCCCCCAATTCCACCATCTCGCTCCAAACTGCTCACTCTGCATACTGGCTCAATTACCATTTATGTTTGAATCACCCTCGTACAAACTCAGATATCCACTTCCATACACACAAAGTAAAAAGACCTTGTTTGTTCAGTTATGCTGGACAAATATTCTGAAAAAATAATCTTATAAATATAGGTATGAAATTATATTCTAAACTACCAGTAAATATACAGATATAAATAATATAAAACAATTTAAGAATAAGTCAAAGTTTTTCTAATACAACATATCTTTTATTCAGTAAATCAATATATGAATCATTGTAAATAACGTATATTGTATATCATGTAATGGAAAATGCTATTTTATGGCATTTATACGAGAATATTGTATATAATCATACTTTATTACAAAGCCCCATATCATGTAATATATACAAAAATGTTTATGACTTTGGATGTACAATGACAATGTTAAGCTCATTAGAAATCTTCCAGCCAATTAGGTTTAATTACACTATTGCATATGTGCAATACAGTTTTCTTCTTTGCTGTTATTGTTAAGGTTCTCACAGTTCTTGTTAACAGTTTCAGAGCTAAAATAGTTTGGAGTTGGGAATTATAGAGAGACATGATACATTTTATTTACAAAATTATGGATTCTGAATTTTAATACTGCATTAAGCAACATATCAGGCCTGTCTTCAAAAACAAAAAGTTGCATTTCATTTAAAAATTGTGAGATCTATCTTCCCTCTAATTTGGATAATTCTAAATGGAGTAGCCTATATGCAATTGGCCTTATAGTTTATACATAATTTCAAACTGTTTTAATGCTTGAATTACAGAAGTCATCACATTATTAATTTCTGAAACACAGTAGTCCAATGCTAAACAGTAGAAAACAAGCAACTTACCAAGGGAAAGTGCCATTAAATCACAGACCTGCACACATCAACATACTCATTTAAATAATGTCAACATTTGCTGCGAATGTTACCTACACAACTAAAGTAAGTGAGAACTGTTTATATGTAATTACCTCCTTAGTTCTACGTTTACGTTCTTGCTCATCTTCTTCTTCTTCCTGTCTTTGCAGTTGCGTACCAACTGCTTGAAAAGAGCTCACATCTGTTCCCTCCATTCTGAAATTTAATAGATTATCAGTCTGAAAACAAATACTTGAGATCAATAAAATGAACTGACTATGAATTTATTGTACTAAACTTGTCCTTAATTTCTAATTTCTGTTTCATATATATGCCAAACTTATTTGGAAAAACTTCACAAAAACTACCAAACCTCAGAATAGAATCTCAAGCCAAAAATGTAACCAAGATGGAGATAATGATACAATTTCTCAATTTATTTATATACTTACCTTCACTATGTAATTAGTTTATGGTTTGGTCCGTAATGTGTGCTTTATGGCTATCATAATAGGGCCACCAATGTTTGAACAAACAACACCATGAGATAGAAATGACACAAAATGAAAATGAGGCAGCAAGCCGCAGTGAAAGTACAGGGTCCTGTGGCTTTGAGATTTACCCGAGGTTAGGTTAGGGTTAGTTGTGCATATGAACTGGATTCAAATAAGTATGATTAAACTGAGCATTTGTCACCTCTGACATCGCTATTCTCATGGATTACATTAATATGGTTGGGTTGGAAGTTTTTCTACCACATGCGCAGCATTAACAAAATGCAGTAATTTGTTGACATATTGCAATGATTTTACTTTTAAGTAGTAGATGTCTTAAAATGGGTGAGTTATAGCTCTTTTAAGTATTCACATCTCCTCTTAAAGCCACTATTATGTACATTTTCCTTCCCTAAGTTAGTTTTTTACCAAATAAACCGGAAGGTAAATATAAAACTATTACCCAATTTTTAAAATATGAAGTTAGCTAACTTGACGTAGCTTGACCCCATTTATTGTAACTAAGTAAATGGCTTTAATGTAAAAGCATACTGTGACTCACAGACAGAAAACGGAGTTATGACTTCTAAAATACCACACAATCTTAAAGTTGAAACCACCACTGTCCGAACAAAAACAAGCTCATTCCATGAATTTAAAGCTACAAAGTCCTATATATTTCATAGAGTGCTTCCAGCATCAAAATTGTTGATATAACTGCAAATGACGTGAGTGAATCAGAGTTAGCAAATAACCTCGAAGTTATATTACATTAAACTTTCTTCTTGTGGATCTCATCTATGTTCAGCCCATGCTGACAGAAGCTACATTGCTAATGTATCCTCTGAACTCTAAACTAGTTTCGTACTCTTTCAGAAGTAATTTTCTTATTTTTCTGGTGTTTCTTTCACTTCTTGTTACTGATACCTTAACCTGTGATTTGGCATCCTAATTCTTGCTTTCATCTTATTAGATTTTTCCTGCAACTTGAGAACGCAGGTGTGAATGCTAAAACTATAACTTAATTATCGCAATATCGTGCAGACGCTATTTTCAGAATCTCTAAATGCTGTATTCTGTTCTCATTTACCCTACAAAGCTATGTTTTGTAAAATTATGCTTACTTATAGTATCCTTTTCCAAAACATTGTTCTTTCACAATATGCTGGAACTTAGAATACGTTAACTAAATGAAATTTAGTGTCTCTTAACTTGCAAGAAATCACCTAACGAAGCACTATTTGCCCACTCACTAGATTACATCTCAATATGTTGTAAAACATTCTTGAGACAATCATTTGCACATGTTATTTTGAACCGCTTGTAAACAGTACTACTTCAGCGCTATCTGGTAGCGTGGAAATCTCACGTTTCTATAACAACAGAATGGTAAATTGCGCGTGGATATAGTGACACTGACATACAGTGACATCTTCTGATCAACTTGCACTGTACGTCAAAATGACACACCACGCTTAGACATGCTATCTAGCAAAACCTAATTTGGCGCATAAACATATTTTTGATGTGAAAGGCCAAAAATGAAAGTAATGAGAGTAAATAGAAAACGAATACTTCATTCAGTATAAGAATTCCACCTTCTTTAAAATTTAAGTATGACAAAGATCATAAGCCTGCAAGAAAATGCTAATTTGGAAATAAAATGTTCCCTTTAAAGTACCTAGTTATTTAGTCAAATGATTATTATTATTATTATTATTATTATTATTATTATTGTTCATAATCATTATCATAATCATCATCCGACACTACACATCTTTTCACAGCAGAGTGACACTGACGACACGACATACCTCCTCAAAATCTAGTGTTTACATTAGGCCACAATTTAATATTGTCTCCCGAAGCTCGGACGAAAGCACACATCTTCTCGTGATATTTTTGTATACATTTGAACTTAATTCAATTAACTAGGGGTAACTGAATATTTTTCTGGAAAAATAATGAATTTCCTTGGAGGTTGATGCCTCTTCAGGGGTGTACATTCCCACCAAAGTTATGGCGCCCTCCCCTTTCAGGAGCTCAATTTTAACTATTTTCTATGTTGCTGGAAAGCTCCACAAAGGGGGCTGTCTTATAGGTATTATAGTAGCTATTGTGATACCTACCGGTACATAATAAAAGCTTAAACAATAAAAGCTTGGAAAGTTAAAATCAATAAAAAGTCAATATTTACAGCAAAAACTACAAACAAAAATATTTGCAGATGGAGTATTTTACTACTTTGTGCTTCATTGTATCCAATTGTGTCGTTCTAAATAGGCCAATAAAGTAAGTGTATAACATAGTTCAGAGCAACTATATGTTATAGTTCCTTTTATACATTTCCAAAAATTATAATCTGATAAGCCACATTATACCATGCAGTATGAATTGTACCTAACATTACTTTTTGGGGGATACAGCACATTTAGATAAACTTAAAGATACAAACTGAGTTATTAATTACAGTACTCTCTACTCAGTACTCTACACTTAAAAAGTGTAATAAATGTGTTTATATTGCCTGCGTTAATTTGAGTCAATATTTTTGTATTCCGCAAACCTTTTAATTTCCCCAAAAATGCTCCTAATGGCGCAACTTGCACCATGATCCCCCCACCCCATGGGCGGCCCTAGCTATCTTAAGAACCTATTCTGTGGATGGCGTCATGCCGCGCGATAAAAGTCAACTCCAATTCGATTTCATCGCATGGATCTTGTTGCGTTCATGCTGATTTCCCATTGGTCAATTGCCTTGTCGTTCCAATATGTATTAGTATTAGTCCCAAATAGTGAAAGGTTTATAGGTACTCTCATTTCATGTGATCCCCTTTCATTCTCCAAAGATACTTTTGCAATTAAGTCTTTACTCTTCTTCATTTATATGAAGTCCTTAGCTGGAGTTTTAAGTTGTTCTCCTGTCGTCTATCCCTCCAGTTCTGCTTCCAAATCCTTTAACTACTCTATCATCTGCCATTCTCAGTTCGCACGCACGTATATATTATTTTTACTTTATCCACCAGTACTAGTAGGAAGAGAAGATATTGCACTTCTACCAAAAATTCCATACCGAGATATCACCGGGAACACATGTTTTTTTCGGCCCCCGGAATCCAAAAATCGGTCCGTTTATGTGTGTGCGCGTGTGTCTGTAAACAGCATAACTCAGAGACGAAAGGTGGGATAAATACCAAAACTTGGTATTGAGGTTAAGAAGGTACCTTTTTCTTTTTTTGTTAAATGTTTCATTTTTGTGCCGCTTTTAACATCTAAGAGCATATCGGCGGTTTTTTACCTTTGGAACAAATTGCTCATCAGCAATGATGTTCACTCGCTTAAAGTGGCGTTAATCTTTGGGGTGGTACGACCAGACTCTAGGGAGGATGGGGAATAATCCTGGCTAAAGAAAAATTCCCACCCTCCAGGCGGAGATCGAACCCGGGAACTCTGAATTTGGAGTTATTATCTTCCAAAGATGTGATACGAAGGTTTTCAAGAAAATCCCCCCGTCCCAAACTACCTTTGACCGGGAACATATTTCGGAACGTTTGATTTTCTAAAACTGACTAACGATTTTGATTAAAATACCGTATATTAAAGATATTTACATGACAAACAAAATGTATATCTAGAATTTTCTGGGAATAGCCTGTGAAGACCGCTTCATTCAGAAGGAATTTTATATAACCTTTTATAACTGGTAAACGTTAAGCGATAAATGACAACGTACTGCGCAAAAAAGTAGATCTCCTTAAAACAACAATTTATTTCAAATAACGTTTATGTGGCATCAGCCATTTCCAAGATATCCGTTATTAATCGTTCGAATTGTTCAATACTTTAGCGATTAAGTAGTGCCGATTTTCAGTTGTTTCTCGCGTTATGGAAAGAATGGAAATTTAAGACCAGCGTATAGCGTCCATTCTAAAACATTTGACTATCGCTATTTCCTTTGTATCTATGACGAAATGTGCAATGCAGCTATTTCGGAAAGCTTTATCTCGATTTAAACGAGATAAATAGGAAAATACTGGTTCGAAATCCAATTTGTATACCCACTAATAAGCGATTGAGGGTAGAGAGAGTCATATGAACGTAACACATCAAATTTTTTGTTTTATAATTGTCTTGTCTAACTCTTAACCCTTTCGGTTTAATGTGAAAATCCATGGTTTTGAGACTTAACAACACCAGTAGTAGAATTACTGTTTTGAATGCATTGAAACCGTCCAAATCGGACACTGAATAACCTGGAATCCTGTCTATTGCGGAAAAAAGTTTGGCTTCCAATGAAAATCATATATTTTGGTAATCTTTCTTGAATAATACGAAACTGCTCAACGTGGAAACGGTAACAATTTGCAACTGCTTAAAATGGAAATATGCAGTATTAAAACACATTTATTGTTGGATGTGCTGCATTTCGAAGGAAACTGCACATGCTTTATATATATATATATATATATATATATTTATATATATATAAATATTATATTTTGGGACATACTGTACTTCCAAGGAAATTTCAAATTAGGTTACGAAGGTAAATTAGATTGTAAATTATGTTTGTAAACATGAGCGGAAACCACGTTAAGGACGAAAGAAAGAGCTTACAATTGCAAATGTGTGTGGTGAAGTGAAGGAATGCTTAGAGGAGAGTGTACTGAGCGTATTAAAAGGGGTTAGAGCAAAGTTGTGTTTATAGTAATTTTAGTGTTGTGATACATGCGTTATTTCAAGGCAAAGCGACTCAAATATATGGCGTAAAATTTCTTAATTAGTGTTGTAATGAATGTGTTGGTGAAAGAACAGGGAGATTGAAACGTATTTGTAACATACATAACAGTAACTGGATTATGCTGTGGATATAAAACTACATGTGCACCAAGATGAGTGCTTTTTAATAAAATACATAATAATGAAACTATTGGCATGGTTTTTGCAATCAATTAAAAAAACTATGCATAGGAAAAAATTTCGGAATATCTGAATAATGCAGAAACCTCGCCAAAACACAAAAGTTTTGGACCATGTCACCTCCGTCTTGTTTTACGGTTTTGAGTATACATTCTCTTCAGTATACAGTGATCAAGGTAACTCGAGTATAGTACAGTGATATTTATTTTCGACGACGACGAAGTTGTTGGCAGGCTGAGGGCAGCCCGAAGAAGTGTTATGTAGTGTACCTACCCTTGCTAGGGTTTAACCACTGGTAGGTAGGAAAGGGTTTTGCAGGATGGCGGTTGAATTAAATTGAGGTTTATTTATGGACGCTCTTTAACTACTATGGTTCTTAGCGTCCCATTCTATATTGGGCGTGAAACACCTGTAATTTTGCTCAGAGGCCTCTTTATCAGGCTTGAGGTTCTTTTACGTGCCGTAAATCTACGACACGGGACCACCGGCTTTACTTCCCTTCCGAAGGAAGCCGTGCTAACGATTTTTACGCCCGAAAAAATCCATCGCCCTCCGCCGGGTTTGAACCCGCGACCTTGGGAACTAGAGGCTAGCACGGTACCACTAGTCCACGGAGGACGACTATGGCGGTTGAGACTGAGGTTGTGGGAATATTTATTTTCGATGCTCGTTGGCTTTGTAATGTCCCAGAATCACCGCCCATTAGATAACTAATTCGAAACATACGGAATTGGTAAAAACCAGAGAGTATAGAGAATATACTCTCTGGTAAAAGCTTTGCTCTAACGCCTTTTAATACTTTCTTTTTGTTTCAGATGGATCCAAAAAGACACTTGAGTGATGCGGATTAGGAAATTGTTAATGCATATAATCTGAAAAAGGGGGTAACTCTGAGAAATTCTGCATTTCACTACTTCAGAGCTTTTTTTACCTCTGCCAGTTCATAAGTCATAACCTGAATCCAACTTGAAATATGAAAGGAAACTGCTTAAGTGTAAGTGTAACATTCACCAGAATAATCATTCAGAAACCCTTACGTTTAATTTATCACAAAAAAATCGGGTTTGTAACATACCATTTTGATTTCCGCACTCCACATATAAAAAAGTTCAGCCGTCTATCCACTTTGCATTAGGTAACCAGGACAAATATGTATCCAGAAGTTAATTCAGATTACTCTGTATTCACTCTTTGGTTGATCCGCGGCAAAACAAACCCACGTGGTCAGTGCACCGTGGTGCAACACGGTAGCAATGCCCCCAGGGAAGTAGTCCCATGCTAATCTCTGAATTTTGGAACGAATTTATCCTTAAATAGTACAATATTCTATACAAATACCAAGGTTTTGTTTAACGCTGATTTATACCGTAAAACAGTGCTACAAGTCCCATGATGCAATTCGTATGAGTCACCTGACATCCGGGTAGACGCAGAATATTGTTTACAGCCGGAAATCAGCAGTTGTGTTCATCATGGCGGACGGTGAATTCGCTCTTGTGTTTTCGTCGAATTACATAAAGCATTAGCCGCGCAAACCATTGACTAGTGGTGAAAAAACAATAGTGTTGAATCTTCATTATAAGTTATGTGAGAAATATCCAACACTTTCCGCGAAAGAAATGGTGAAATTAACTTCTGAGTTCACCGGTGTTCGAGTACAAGTATAAACAGTGCTTGTGCAGAAAAATCTGAAACGAGAAAAGGAAAAAAAAAGAAATCATATGAAATACGCGAAGCAAGAATGTAGTGATTTTAAAAAGAATGCAATTCGCGTAACCGTGCACAATTTCTTTTTTAAAATGAGCCGCCAACAGTTAATAAAGAGCCGCTTCCAGAGAGCGAATAAATTAGGTTATGGCATACCTGTTACTTTATTTTTCGCTCATTTATTTTAGAATTAACGATTATTATATGTGCAACTTTGTTGCAACTATAGATCTTATCACATTTAATCCTTAACAGAATATGCTAGTCACCGTTTCTGTTGTCGAAATGACTGTTTCTTTTTGCACTACTTGCCGCTTGTACCTGCCACATGGTCTGAAAGTGTGACAGTATTCCTAGTGCGAATGGCGTAAGGATACATTATAGCGGTGCCCTGGTCACCTGGGGTTTGTTTTGACGCGGATCAACCTAAGAGTGAATACAGAGGTGATATATCTTTATTATATGAAAGACGTGGAGACAACACTCAACTATTTATACAAGTCTACTTTTCTTTATGACAAACTCACGTGAGAAAGAAACAAAAAAGAAAAGAAGGAAAAAAGGAAAGATAAAAGTTATATAGAGCACCAAAGCAAACTTTAGCCAAGAACAGCGAATATTTCGGAAACTGCTAACGCTATGAAAATAAATTGTGTTTTGACTGCATGCCTCCTGCATTAAGCTTCTTTCTCCGTCATAATTTGTTTTACGTTTGTAAACAATTAATAATTGAGAAGGAAGAGAATTTTATAAAATGTGTCTCAAAATATATCTACGTAAATAAAAATCGTTAGAGCTATTTTTGAGAAGAAAAAAATAGAAAACGTTCCTTATAAGAATTCTGTATTGGGGTAATTCAATTAATATTTTCGTTTTGCTTACTTAAAATGTACTGATATTCAGTACAAACCGTATACTTACCGGTATTTCAAAATGATGAATGCCAGAAGTTTATTCCCAATGATGTGATCGTATTTGGGGATAAAAATCTGGTGTTCATCGCTGTGAAATTGAGACATCCGTCATTTTAAGTGGAGTTGAGTTCAGGGTACTTAAGATAGCTTCCTGTCGATGATAACATCGCGATGTTAATCAAGAATTAGTGGAATCCAATTCGCCGTGATTGTGGTGGCTAGTAGGTTTCCTTTACACGCGGCAAGCAGAAAGCCTCGAACAAACGCACATCACTTCCGCTACAGGGATCACGGCCACGGGCTTTACCATTCATGATGTTAACGACCAATGTTTAACTGTTGTCGCCGCCAGACTGCATGGCGCAGCATTGTCGGAGGTCGCGTGACCTCCCCGTGGCCACGTGCCCGTCAATTAACAACCAAACAATGTTTTATTGTCCGTGTCACTGCTTGTATAATCCCGCAGGCGCATGGGAAAAGGACCGAGCTAATGTTCAAGTGTGCTTCACCCTGTTCCGATTTCTATTGACGTGACCACCGCAAGCATATAATTAATTTATTGCACAATACTTATGGCTTTGTTTAGTGTCGTTATGATGTATAATATGCATTTCAAATTCCGCTACATTTCTTAAAGGTTGCAGTAATAAATAGTAGTCCTGCCAGTTTTACCTTGCTGGAAATTTCTATTGGGAAAAATGGAATATTATGTAGATTTGTAGAAGAGAGATTTAAACACTGGACTTTACACAAGATCCGCATTTTGGAAACATCTTTTTATCCGCTATTGCCAAATAAACCATCGACGTTTCGTCGTTCCTAGGATCCTAAATACTGGTTTAATCACAGTAGTGAATTAAAACATTGTAATCCATTCCTACAATATTTGTACTTAACAGAAATAAACAATGACTTGTCTTTATCACACAGAAAATCAGAGCTTTTAGGGATCAATGAATTCACTGTTCTCTGAGCGTCTTCAGGAATAAATATATCCATTATTTTGAAGTTTACCAGCATTAGTGCCACCATGTTTCCATCCAGCAACGATAAATACAATACTTAATTAAAATAGACCACTCCGTGGTGTGGGTAGCATACAATCTACCTCACATTCAAAGGTCCCGGGTTCGATCTCGGTTAGGATGAGGGTGAGTTACGCGAATAAGATTTTCTTCGGGGGTTTCCCATGTCCTGAAAATATGAATGTGAGGTAACTTTAAGCTCTATGGACCTCGGGCTTATTTGGGCATTATTTCACCCATTTCATTCATTCTCGTCCGATATGACGTACCCAGAAGAGCGTTACACTAAAAGAAAGAAAAGAAAAAAATAAGAGTTGTTGATAAACATGTTACACCACACGAGATGAAAATTTCGTGAAAGCTATCACACTCACAAGCCTTGCGCTTTAAAATTTTCACTCAATATTAAAATATTATTTTAATCTCTTATAATATAAACTCCTATAAAAATACTATCCATTCTTAATTATGTAAAGCAAAATCTAATGTGTTAAATTTTACACGATTTTCTTTACCCATTCCTACAAAACCTTATTCATCTATCTCTTTTTTGTTAATCGATATAAACGTTTGCAGAAAGCTTTTATTACTCATTTCGTGTTAGTTACAATGGGAATACAATAGGATCAAGCTATAGTGAAATCCTTAAAAAGGGGGTCGCCATATGGTAAATTTGAATTTCCATTCTTTGTACGACCAAGAAAAAAAACTTCATGCGATACATTCACATTACTTTCTCGAAACTTATTTTTACGTCTCTTCGAAAACTTGTGCTTATAAAAAGCTTTTTTTTTTATCTATTTCGTGTTAATCCAAATAATCATTTGCAAAAATGCTTTTATTGCACATTTTGTTGTAGCCTACATACAAGAGGGATACAGGAAACAACTGAAGCGATAGTCAACTGTTTAAAAAGTGGGCCACTATATGCTGGCTTTGAAATTCCATACTCTTTGCATGACCATGAGGGAAAAAATTGATGAGTGATGCCTAGTGCTTCAAAAATGTAGAAGCATTGGAAAATTCAAACAGAAAGCGAATATCTCGTAAATGGTTAACGCCACAGAAAAATGTATTATTATTATTATTATTATTATTATTATTATCATCATCATCATCATATAAATGATATCTTTTAACAAGATCTACATAAATCTATAATCTTATATAAAATTATAAAACATTTATATCGAATGAAGCGGACTTAACAGGCTATTTCTAAAATTCAACATATGCATCTTATTAATCATAATAACCACAAAAACGACATTAGTCAGAAATATCTCAAACTTGTGGTATTTTAATCAAAATCGTTAGAGACATTTTTGAGAAAATAAAAACAAATAACGAAAAATGCTCCACGTAGTTTGGTGTGGGTGGGACTTACTTGAAAATCTTCGTGTTGCATCCTTAGAACATGTCTTTTCTAATTTTTTTTGTTTAGTTATAGGGGGATGCAGGCTTAAAACATATAATTCCGAGGAAATATCGATATCGATTTTTTTGGGTTAAATACAATGGATATTTCCTTTACCTACTAGAGGGTGAGCCAAAAAACTACGAACCGCCTGCGCGGTGTTTTTTTTCTGTCCGCGTCCTCGACGCTCGCCCTCTGCCGCTATCAAGAAAGGGCGGATGAAACCATACAACATTTTTAGAACTACTTTTAAAGGCTTTACTTACCAACTTTATGAAAGGAGATGCTGAAACTGGCCACCGTCGTTGTCCATACATTTTTGGCACCTCTTTAGGAAATTATCCATGAGCCTGATAAAGAGGCCTCTGAGCAAAATTACCGGTCTTTCACGCCCAATATACAAAGGGACGCTAAGGGCCACAGTAGTCCTATGTATTTATAAAGACTGGATGAATTTTCATATTGCAGTGCTTCTGCACTGTTATGCTCCCTTGTATATCAGTATAGGTAAACATGTTTCTTCTCATGAGTTTCCATGGGGTTTAGGAGGAAGGAGAAACTCTTCTATAAATACCAGAATAATAAACATCATGTTGTCTATAAGAATATATAAGTATAAGCGTGGCTGAAGCTTAAGTCTTTATGAACAGTTTTAAAGCCGTTTGAGAATGAATTAATTCGTTTATGTTGCGATGATGATAGGTTTATTTTAAAAGAATGTGATAAACGTTATTTTAGGAAGTTCGGGATAGTCGGGACAAACTTTATTTAAGTAAATCCTTGAAATTAGATTTAGATTTCTGGCGAGTCATTTCCCGCATGCTGAAGTAAGCAGGGGTTTGGTGGGACGATGTTTAGGGGAAAGATCACATCATTTCTGACACATGGGTAAGTTATGTAATTTCTGCTGACATACGCTTACGTCAGTTACACCCTAGGCACTAGTTAGCATTCTGTGGGAGTTTTTTGACGGCTGTCGCTCCGCCGATCACTTGCATAGCAGGACCCTGTGCTGGTCAGTTCTTTAAATTTATTTTGTGCAACCTTGTAACATCCACGTAGACCCCAGGCACGACGAAGATGTAACCCGGACTTCCTCTGTCCACGAGGTAAACCCACAAGGTGTTTAACTCCCTCTCCCTCATGAAATGTAGTTTAGTTTGCTATTAGAAAAATTAAAGTTTCTCTTGGGAACATACTTATATGTCTGATAGTGTCACCTTTTCACCACCCTTCCACCTACCGCACTGTAACCCTCTCGATGTTATCCGTGCTACGTCCCCATCGTTTCCATGACATTGGTTGAAGGCGCTGATGGCGCCACCCTTACGTCACAATATGAATCGCTAACACTACATATATTAATGAGAAATTATCAAACTTCGTGAAACTTTATTTGCAACGGTTAATTTTTTTATTAAATCTGTAGACAAAATTTTAAGTTGTATCAAAATATTCCTTGCGGTGAACTACTGGATATTTCTGACTCAAAGCGTAGGTAATTGAAAATTTTTAAGAACTAAATAATCTGATGCCTATGATTTTGTACATATAAAGGATATGCCTGTATAACCTTCAACTTTACCGTTTAATTTTAGTGTAGAAAATATTGAATTACTCAGTCATTACTTAATTTATACATAAATATCCAAACCGGATTTTTATTTCACCATTAATATAGGTGATAAAATTTCGGCAAAATTGCATATGATGATAAGAATTTCATTCCTAAGTGCTTTCTCAGTACAAGTTATAAAGCTTAATGTAACCTACAAAACAACTAAAAAGAATTTCGAAATATATTTGGAATAACTTACATTTAGTCTTTTTCAGCAAATTACTCAACTACCTCCATGGTCTATGGGTCAGATTCCCAGTTTCGTAATCCAAAAAGTCAAAAGTTCAAATCTAAGGAAAAAGTGAGTATGTCTTAAGGAAGGATCAAGCGCATTTTGTTATTATTTTAACGATTTCTGATACATTTTATTGCTAAAGAAAATGTTAATCGCATCTTTAATTCTGATACTGTTTGCACTAGAATTACAATTCCGGAGGTATCATTGACATCTATATTATTATTATTATTATTATTATTATTGTAATAGATAAAACCTTAGGGTTGAGAAGCCAGAAGCTGACCACTCGACTACAAGGCAGCTGAGTAACATTTATGTTCAGAATCTTCTTACTTAATAACTTGATTAATTGATTGAGTGATGATTAATATGATTTATTAATTTATTTTTGTAGATTTTAATATCCTTTAACCAGGCATGCATGACACGAAGCTAAAATGGCCCCGGGATCCACAAAGCTTTTTTACCCGACATTTGTCTTATGAGGATAACGGGAAAACCCGGAGAAAATCCAGGTAACTCATTCCAATTAAGATGGAACTCGGAACCCTCTGAATGTGAGGCAAACACGTTACCTCCACACTTAGATCTTCATGCTGTTTATGTATCTCCTCAAGCGCAGGAATATAATTCATTTATATAAAGTAGATACTATAATAGCTACTTATGTATCAAGTACGCAAAATAAGGCTTCAGTGGAAAGCTTTGCGTACGTGGTGCATACAATAGTTTTTAGTAAAAGCTATCTAAACTATGTTAAATAAAATAGATAAATGTAATATAAGTACTGTATAAATATAAAATACATAGTCAGTAATTTGTTGACACATTCTCACAGCCGCCTGAATCCTACGCTATGAACCGTACCAACGCCTCCTAAGAAGCGCTGACCGTAACAGTAGGAGATATATGGCAGTGCTTATTCTAAGCGCTCGTTTCTAAATAACAAACTTGTGACTGAAAATATAGTGAAAATCTCGAGGAAATTTCAATCCGAGTCAGAAACATTGAATCAGAACTGCCAGAAAAATCTCGGCATTAGTATGAGAAGGCATATATCGCATTTAAAGACTGGTACAAAAGCTTATGATTAACATAAAAACAAAGGTGGCTTATATTTCTTGTTTTATGATCAAGTATTTTATATAAAACCCTGTTAAAGTTGGTATGGCTGGTCACTGTCAACTAGATTTTGTTTATTAAGCCGCTGAAGTATTATTGCAGTGGCCTAGGCCGTTATAAAACACTATTTTTCGGCGTGTTAACAATCCAAGTAGCTATTTTAGAGAGTGTGTACTAAAACATTTATTTTGGGATTTCATTAATGTTGTAAAATTTGTTTTAATTTTAAGCTATTATACTTTGATGTTATTTCCATGAAGCGTAATAAGGGCCCATCCTCGAAACCCTCATTTTGGCTTTGGCAAAGAAATTTTGTAAACTCATCCTAACGTTATTAAACGGAACAAAGGAATCTTCTTTTATAAACTTTAATAGGCATATTGAAGAGAAAACTAAACGTTTTGATTACAAACTTGTAATTATTAAAAAGAAAAGAAAAACAAAAACAAACTCCACTGGGTAATTTGTGAACTGGACCGTAAATTTTAAAATCTGAGTCCTTCCTATATTCCCCAACATATTTTTCAAGGGACAAAAGACTTTTTAAAATATTACTATAAAAAGGTAGTAAATAAATTGACATTTGATTTATACATTTATTTTAAAATAAGTATTACATTACATTCAAATAAATTTACAAGAAATATTACAGACATTTATATTACACAAGGAATAAACTGACTAGAATCGCATACCACATATTTAACGAAATTACAACAATAATTTTTATTATCGCTACACTTCGAATTTTCACACATATAACAGTCTAGAATGGGAAATTATATGTATTCGCCTGAAGAAGGCTTGAAGAACTGGTGCACAGTTGTGTGCTTACGTCAGACGTTAAATACGTCATCTATCCCTTTCCGTATGGTTCTGTGTCATTCACAGAGTTTGTAATTCGCTTCTCGTTTCTTTAATGGCGTTATGGTAAGGAGAACCACATCCGTTTTCTGCTGTCTAAATGCTTCACCCCTGGATTACTTTTAAACCAATCATGTAATCATTTGCTGCAATGTGCTCGTATTCTGTTTGTGACGTTATATTTCTGTGTGTCTCCTAAATGTATGAAAATTCTAGTGTAAACTGTCACACTGCATTGAAATGAACCTTAAATAGACAACGAGATACAAACGTTCATCAAATGTAAAGCGAAAGACAATACTTAAAACTTGAGGTTGATGTGTTTTATTCAACACCACTTTTGGAAAATTATTTATATGGTTAGTCTTAGAATGAAAGTTTGCATTCATATGTGTACCTTTGAGTTTTAGGTTTATATTTTCTAAACATATACTAACATTTATGTGCTGGAACATTTAATGACTAGAATAACAATATTCTTGAATTAATTTTTTAACAAACTCTATTCTCTTCCCTAGTGGGTTATGGCTTCATTGAGTTTTTTTGACAGTATTAGGACTGCGCCAAACGTTAAACACTAGCTATACAGAGTCCGATTTATAAGAGTAGTAGGAACCTATAACGTTTTCACTACTGACAAGGTTACTGCTCTAGTTAAAAGAGCTCCAGTGTTATAAAACATTGACAACAGCTCAATTCTAGGTCTTCTGTAAACATGGTTATAGGAAAAAGTCATGTGAGAACGATCATGTCCCGCTCCTTTCTCCTTATGTCGTTCTGCAACCGTATTCCAATGGTTTAGGATTTGCAATGGTTCATTTGCAATATTTTTCAGTAATGCCAGGAGTGCTGGTAGCGTTTCGGTCATTTAATCGAGGTTGAAGAATACTTGTTGTCATGATAATTATTTTGAGACAGAAAATGACAACAAGCATGGGTTTGAAAGCTCAATTATATTACCTAAGAAAAATTATAAGCAATAGGAGGATTCGGTAAGATAATTACAACGCGAGAACCTTGCCAGTTTTTCCTACTTTTAGTATAATCACTGAAGAAACTCTGAAAATTGATTCCACACCACCTTTTTGTTTTTGTTTAGTATTATACGGCGCTTTTTTAATATTTCACAGATCATCAAATCTCGCCATTTTTACAGTTTGTACCAACCGCCAATAATGAACAGGAAAATATATGAGAATAGGCTTCATAGATTCCCAGTCGAATCGAAGCAGAGATTATAGGAATAAAAAAAATGAATGCAAGAGAAAAACACTATCGTATTTTAGTTTTGGAGTAGCATTCTTTAAAACTATCGATTAAGTTTCATTCTAATTGGTGGAAATAAATATGTCATATGTGTATAAATTTCGCTTTCATCTTGGTATACGTGGTAACATGGATTTAGAACTAAATGATGCAGGCAAAGAATTGTTGTACAGTAAAACCACCTGTACATCCTTCCTCGCTACATAACATGCAGAGAGTAGTTAAAGAACCTCATATCTTGTAGCGGATGTAAGATGACAAGCGCAATTTTATGTTAAATTTTAACACACTCTTGGACATGGTTGCTGTAATTTTGAATCAACAAGCTGACATTTATTACAGAGACGTGTTTGCAAGTGTAAGGAGTGGTTCTCCGCGTCCGAATCGCGTCCTGAAGCAAATGTAGAGCAAGAACAAAACACAGAATTACGTCCATAGCCTCATAAGTGACTTGAAAGCAAAACAAATAACAATCAACATGTTCTCTAGGCTGCTGTTAACCTTTATAACGTGGAGCTCTCCATCTTGGGGCAGTTTCCTTCTAAGATTTGTGTTACAAATATTCCACCTTAATAACGAGTAGTACTTCTACAAAGATGATATTTCTGTAAAGCACATCGATGAAGATAGGAATATCTCTTGACGTGAATCAACAACTCTCCTTCTATATCATGGCGTACAAAGTTGTGCCAACAATGTCATTCGCGAGCTTCACAGTTACATATCACCGTTTTATCCTTCACAGTTTTAATAATCACTGACATACTTTTGTAACCTTGTAAATGCAAGTTAACATTTCTCATCAGTGGATAGTTCTGATACTTATTGATTAATGATGATGACGATAATGATATCTGTATTCAGGCATCCTGAACAAACCCTGTTTCTTATAACCTTGCTCCGCTGACATGTATTCCTCCGCGCTGCCTTTTCTTCCTCTTTACCCTGATTGGCTAATGAACACCCTTGGCGAAGTTTGACAAACAAGCCCTGTACAATGCAAGGTCAGGCGATGAAAGCATAAAAACACCCTATTATGATAGACCCACATGCTCTCTTCATCCTGAGAGGCAGGTTTAAACCTAAGGATCCTTCTATCATTTGTTGATAAGAATTTACATGCCCTCTAGATGCATTAACTCCGTTATATAATATATTTAATTCATTTGGTTATGAATATACAAGTAGGTAAGTTCGAAAATTCTCTTCGAATATGTTAAGAAAATCATCATACTAAACAAGGAACTAGTTTGTATCGCACAACAGCCTATTCCACGGCAGCAGCCAATGAAAAGTGACTAGTGCACGTTGTAATTAAGAGATAGGGGCAAAGTTATATGAAACAGGGTTCAGAAACTTACATCTTAACAATGGTTACGAAGTCCATCGTAATACCATAAGTGTTTCATTTTCATTATTTTATAAGACGCAAATACAGAAACAGACACTCAGGATGATTAATGAAACGAAGGACAGTGTTGCAGCTCATCGTTCAGAGTCGAGTCCCGTAGGTCTACTTATTGCAGCTGCCAGTTGTAGGATCCTGAGATACAACAAGCTTTGGGCTAGTTGTTCATGTTCTCTGCCGTGAGAGTTAGGGTAGTGAGAACACTACGTCTGTTGGGATTCACACCAAGGTTCTCCCAGTTGATCCACGACAGCCTCGCCGTCAAATCTGTTAACGTAACAAGTTTGCAAAAATTAAAAATAACACTTGGGAAACGTGTTAATCCGAGACAAACCAAGATTTCAACAACTTCCTCAGGATTTCAATAATATCAACAGTAGACTAATGACATTTTTCTAAAGTAGTTGCGATATTACTTTACAGTTGAAGCGACAATAAAGAATCTTAACAAAACAATCGCCATTGTAGAGACCTCACAATACATTCATAGCTTCACAAGAGTAAATTAATCTTTCAATCCAATAACATCGCCTCCATTAAATTATAAAGGTTGATAATATACCCGCTTGAAATAAATGTCAAATCCGAGAAGTAGCTGCAGCTCCTCAAGGATGCTATCCCCCAATATGGGACGTTGTAATTAAAATGAAAGGGAGGGAACGACCTGGGACATTTTTATTTTCTCTAGTACCTACTTATAGTAGGTAGAGGAAGTATTGCATTCCATCAACAAATTCAACATGGAAATTTCACTGGGAATTCACGTTTTGAGTCCCCTGTTTGTCCCTCACTCAAAAACGAAAATTCCGATAAACAAAAAATTTTGTACTTAAGTTAAATATCTTCCGAAGATGCAACACACATGCGCAAACACACCTTTTTCTGACATGCTTTTTGGGTTTATAGGAGCTCAAAATATTTATTTTCGGTGAAGTCTCGATGTCAAATTTGTGGACGGAATGCAGTACTTCCTATACCTATGACAGTAATAAAACAGCGTTTTACCTACCTGTAAATCAAAGTAAAGCATGCTTTAAGTGCTCGAAATGAAGCTTTTATAAATATAAAGGCTTGAAGTGGTGCATTTAATGTAAATACAACACGAGAGAAGAAATAACTGAGAAATCGATATTAAAATTAGGTCAGGGAGGGCAAATGAAGTATGGAATGTTATTAGAAGATGGTCAAGGTCCGGAGGATTTGTAATCAAACCCGAATAATAGAATGTCATTTTAAGAAACGGTTTGAATTTAAAGTTGGGGAAATGGGAAACTGGAGTCTCATATTGGAAGAGCGACGGGATGAAGTCATGGATAGAGAATTTTCAAACGAAGAGGTTCTGAAAAAGCTAAGTATTTCAAAAACAAAGCGATGAATATTGATGGATTACGCTGAATTTCTCAAAGCGTGGTGTGAGTATAGGGGGAGATTGCTGTGCTTAGATAAATTGCTTAATTTAATAAAATGCAAAAGGTATATACCTAAACTTGGAGGACTGCTGTCATTCATCCGATTTATAAGGGCAAGAACATGACTGAAAACCCGGGCAATTATAGGGGAATTGGAGCTTTGTCGAACTTTGGAAAGATTTTCACTGAATATTAACAGACAGTATTAATGAATGGGTCAGAGAAGTTAACTAATACTTTCATTTCAGAGCGGTAGAGGAGAGACTGGAGAATAAGTGATAATATATTAATAATTAAAACATTAAATGATAAATATCTTTTAAAGAAACGAGGTAGACTATATGCAGTATTTATAGATTTAGGGTTTATAACAGGATAAATAGAGACGAATGATGGTACAGCCTATGGAGCAAAGGAATGAGTAATGGCATGATCAGATTACTTCAAGCAATGGACAACGTCAGATGTGGGGAGGGTAAAGTGTCAAAGGAAGTGGCGCAGAGCCGTGGTTTGAGACAGAGATGCAAACTATCTTGTTTAATTGCTTACTTTAATAGTGTATTAACAGAAGTTAATAAACATATTCTGGTAATAAATAAGTAAGAAATTCCTGGATTACTATACGTAGAATAACCAGGAATGTTGTATTACTGGAAGTACTGTTGTAAGGGTTAATCTTTGTTATTTCGGTAGATTTTCATGACCTGGGAAAGAGCCAGAGCTAAATTCAAGCCATGAAGATTGTAATTTTGTAATGGCTTAGTGTCTTGAATGTATATAATACAAATGCAATACATGTAATTACAAAACCATGATATTCTGATTTATGAACCATTCCATAAAGCAGTGTGTCACATTAATACAAAAAGTTCCGTTTTGCTGAAAAAATATAGGGGCAGTTTTCCTTGTATTACATCTCAAACACATAGTTCATTAAATGCGTATATAGATTGCGCTAAAAAAATCGCCCTCGGCATGTATAGCTGACACGGTTGTCTAGGCGGAAGATGCTGCACTTAGCTCTATGGGGTTGTAAGTGACGAACCTATGAAGGGGGGGGGGGTGTTATCGTGGTCTGTACTCACCACTAGTGTTCCACTCAGCCCGTTCAGCAGCCTTGATCTCGCCCCGCAAACACTTCTCCACGTAGGTGAGTGGATCATAGTCGGCGGTGAGAACCTCCCGGAGCAGGGCGATGTAGGCGATGGCCAGACGCAGGGTGTCGATCTTGGAGAGACGTTTCTCGTAAGGAAACGTGGGCACGTGCACCCTCAGCTCGTCGAAGGCCGAGTTGATGCTGCTGAAACGATAACCACCCGCCAACACGCGATACCCACGTTAACAACGGCGTTCTATGCCAACAACTATCTTTTGTATTGTAGCTAACTACCACTAAAATTGTATAAGGGATAAGCAAAATATGAGGGTAGTCCAAGAAGTAACAACCATTTGGGCATTTCCGCTGTGCAGATCGCTATTGGGCTTGTATCCAACATCGAATGGCTCCCTCGACTTCTTTTCACAGTGTTGTGTAAGAGCCAGTCAAAACAAATGGTGCATCCTGTGATTGTTCAAAATGACCTGTGCGATATAGAGACTATGAGATGAGAGGTGTTATTCAATTTTTGAATGCTCGGAAGTTAAAACCTGCAGAAATTTACCGTCAATGAAGGAAGTGAATGATGATACAGTAATGAACGAAACAAATGTAGGGAAGTGGTACGAAATATTCAACAACGGACGGATAAATGCGCGTGACGAAACTCGACCCGATGTCCGTCACAGATGATTTGAAGAATCAAGTGGACTAAATAAGGAGCAAGACAAATGCATAATCCTAGACGAGTTACAGATTTCTTTCGCAAACATTTCTCGTTCTTTGCTTGGTGAAATTGTCTCCGAGCATCTTGGTTTAACGGATTGGTAGCACCGACTACAACACGGGAATGTCAAAGCTCGTGGGCAGATATGACAAATGCTTAAACAACGGCGGTGAATATGTGGAGAAATAAAGTAAGCTTCAATTTTGTGACATTTTTTTAAAATAAAATATGTGTTATCTTTTATTTATTAAAGCCAAACGGTCATTATTTCCTGTATTACCCTAGTACACAGAAACGGCTTGTCGTTTAGAAGAGGATGAAAGGGGGATATTCTAAATGTGTCTTCAAAACGTTACTTAGGCTCAGCTTTCTAAATGTACTAAAACTATGCATTACTACATGGGACAAAGAGCGTAATTTTTTTCAATTCCTCAGACATCAAAGTTTACAAAAGTTTTGCAATTTATAAAACCATATTTTGTACAAATAGTCTTCTAATCAAAATGTTTTCAAATATGAAGTATTGAATAATGAAGAAAAGGACATGGTTCCATTTCAAAATAAACATATTTTTCAATTATATTCAAAAAGTGAAGGAATTTTAGCGCCAGAATTGAGATATTCCTAAAAGATCTGTTGTTTCAAATCTAAGAAGCTTTACAGAAATATACATAAGATTAAATTGTAATCAATATTGTGCTAAAGGCAACGTAGATAATTATTATAATTATGGGTTACCATTAATACGTATCCCTTTAAATCAGATATATAGAGAATTTTCAAACAGCACATACGTTAGAAGCTTCTCGAATATTCATTCGTGTGCACGACAGCACGCTGCGCATGTGCAGGACGGTCGCTGAAGCTCTCAACGGTTGAGTGGCGTTGATTGCGGACGTAGCACTACCAAATGTGACATGCTCGACAATTTTTAGTTACCCTCCAGCAGAGAGTGGTACAGTAAAGAACAGGCAACACATTATAACCCAGCGTGCTTAAATAAATATGTAGAAGATATTCAACAACCATTATTTATAATTTTGTTGTTTAACTTCCTGTTGTTACGCCCAGATCTCTCGCAATCCTAGTAGAACTTCCTTAAGTAGCGTATATATAAAAAACGGAGTACGTTGCAATATAAATGCGTTACAGAAACTAAATTACAAATTTCCGAATGTCACAATAAATACCCTTTGGTTATATTCAATAGCACAGGATAAAGGCATGTGTAGGTTATTACAGTTTGAAGAAGTTGCAATTAATACTTTGAAAAAAACATTGTGTTAAATTGGGCGTCCGCTAGGTCAGTGGTTCGACAGGAAGTGGTTCTCAGTAATGTGCACGCAAACAAAAAGAAACATATCCATTTGGTCGGAAATCGGAGTAGAGTTAGTCAGAATCGCTCTGACCAATAAAATCTTCTAACTGCCTGAGGCTGACGCTCCGTTGCGCCGCTCCAACCTAATGTAAAATTGAAATTCTTAACGTACGAGGGGTGATCAGAAACTAAGGTTACAAGGCCGATATTCCTGGAGTTTTGCTCGTTATAGAGAAATTAGTAGTGTGAAGTAATTCTAATACATGCGGTTGGCAACGTGCAAAGTTTCAGCCACCCGCCACCTACAGCGCTAGTTGTAGGTAAACACAAATGGAGACTCGTTTGGAAAACGAGTCTCGAGAAGAAATCTGCTCCGTTATTCGATTTCTGTGGGCGAAACATGTAACCGCGGCTGAAATTCACCGGCAGCTGGTAGAGGTTTACGGATACATGTCGCAGCATGTCGCAGAATGGTGTGGAAAGTTTGCGGCCGGTAGAGAAAACGACATCGACGAGGATCGCAGTGGCCGACCCAGCACGGTATCAACAGATTTGAACTCAGCTTGCGTGGAGAAGCTGACTCAGGACAACAAGAGGATTACGGTAGAATTGGGAATGTCGTTTGGAAGCATTCGTCACACTGTTCACGATATTTCTTCTCCGGAAAGTTTGTTCCCGATAAGTTCCACGAAATCTGCCCAACGAACACAAGGTGAAACAAATGGGGGCAAGTCTCCAAATTTTTCAACGGTTCTCCACTGAAGGGAACAGTTTTCTTTACCACATTGTCACGGGTGACGAAACATGGATCCACCACTGCACCCCCCAGCAGTAAGCTGTCGTCATTGGAGTGGAAACACCCCTCCTTTCCAAAGACAAAGAAGTTTAAGGTGACGCCAACTACCGGGAAGGTGATGGCCACAGTGTTTTGGGACAGCGCAGGTGTTATGATGCAAAGAGGGCATACGGTGACCGCTGACCGATACTGCGAGGCCTTAACACGATTGCGCGAACGGAGGACTTCTCACCGAGGGCGTCATCTTCCTTCACGACAACGCGTGACCTCATACAGCTCAGAAGAACATCACGCTGTTGAAGCAGTTTCGCTAGATCATCGACCACCCTCCCTACAGCCCGGACCTCGCTCCAAGTGATTTTCACCTTTTTCCTCAACTGAAGGAGCAACCTCTAGAGTGAAGAGTCTAATATGCACAATAGGGATCTGATACGCCCTGCCCGGGAACGAGAAGTTAAAAGTTGGGCAACTCTTCTTTCCCGTTCCCGGGGTCCGGGAAGGCTTCCCGTCGGTTGTGAACATTCCCATTTGAATACATGTATTTCAACTTTCTCGTTCTGGTTACCGTTCTCGTTGTTTGTGAACCAGCCTTTATTGTGTGCGTTTTTGACATAGACGCTTTATGTTTGAGAATCAGAATTTTATTAAGGAGGTAACACTTAGCATCTTAATAATTTCATATTGGGGTTTGAGTATGAAATGGAGAGGCTCGCGTACCTTAAAATAAGTTTAAAAGTTTGCTTAATCCAATGTTTCATTACTTCATTTCAGTTAGGCGTTAAGTTGTACGTATTTTGTAGAAAATAAATTCTAATTAGAGAACTACTGTACAACCATGTAAGTTTCTGGTTTATTATAGGTATCAACTTAAACATTCTTGCTTTAAGCATTAAACTGAGCTTTTATAAGAAGGGAAAGTATAATGATGCTTCTTTTATTATTTAAAAGTTTGATTGTTTTCATGCACTACGCTAAGTGATATGCATGCTTTTCAAGTATTAGTTACCTCTGCATTTCAGTTCTAAGATGTCATTCCTAAGATATATAGGGAGCTAAATAAACTGTATAGATACTTCTAAAATAAAACTGCAGACAACAAGAATGGCTTTTTTTACTTTCTCTACCACGTACATTCCACCCAAAAATTTGATTCCAAGATTTCACCGGAAACACATGTTTTGAGATCCCCTCTATAAATCTATAAAAGGGCATTTTTGGAAAAAGGTCCGTGTGTGTGTGCCTATGAACAGTATAACTCAAAAACGAAAAGTTGGATAAATACCAAACTTGGATTTAGGTTCAGCACTTTCCAAAGATACGAAGATTCTTCAAGAAAATCCCTCATACTAGGCTACCCTTTACAAGGAAGATTTTTCGAATTTTTTTACTTTCTAAAAACCGGCTGTAACGATTTTGATTAAAATAGCATATATTAAAGATATTTACATTATAAATAAAATGTTTATCTTGAATTTTCTGGGAATAGCCTGTGAAGTCCACTTCATTTGGAAGAAATTTTGTACAATCTTGTATAACTGGCAAACGTTAAGCGATAGACGAAAATGTACTGCAAAAAAATGTAGATCTCTTTAAAACACGCAATTTATTTCCAATAAGTTTTTTGTGGGATAAGTCATTTCTGAGATATCCGATATTAAAGGTTCGAATTGTTCATTTCTTGGTTATTCTCTTCCCGCCAACATTCACTTGTTTCTCGCGATTGCATGGAAACACTATGGAATTTTAAGGCCAGGTATAGCGTCCAGTTCTTAAACATTTGACTATCGCTGTTCCCTTTGTATCTATAACGAAATGTGTAATGTAACTATTTCTGCAAAGGCTTATTTGGATTAAAATGTAGTAGACAGAAAAATAAGCTTTAGTAAGAATAGTATGTATACTCACTAATAAACGATAGAGGGCAGAGAAAGTCATATGTATGTGTCATATCAGAGTTTTGGAAACATGTCCGTGCTTGTGTGTGTGTGTGTGTGTGTGTGTGTGTGTGTGAACAGAATGACTAAAAATCGTGGAGTCGGATAAATGCCAAACTTTGTATTTCAGTTCATTTTCTCTCAAGGATGCGACACAGAGATTTTCAAGAAAACCCCCCACCCCAACTACTCTTTACATGGAACATTTTTCGAAAATTTCGATTTTCTAAAAGATGTCTCTAACGATTTTGATTAGAATACCTACCATATATGAGAGATATTTACATGGCAAATAAAATGTATATCTTGAATTTTCTAGGAATAGCCTAGGAAGTCCTCTTCATTCAGAAGGAATTTTGTATAATCTTGTATAACTGGTAAACGTTAAGCGATAGACGAAAACATACTTACACCAAACACGTAGATCTGTTTAAAACACACAATTTATTTCAAATATTTTTTTCCGCTTAAGCCGTTTCTGAGATGTCTGTTATTAAAGGTTCAAATTGTTCAGTACTTTTCATTCTTTCAAGTCCCATCGATTTTCAGTTTCTCGCGATTGCATGGAAACCGTATGTAATTTTAAGGCCAGTTTATAGCGTCCAGTTTTTAAACTTTTGACTGTCGCTGTTCTCTTTGAGTCTATCACGAAATGTGTAATGTAGCTATTTTTGCAAAAGCTTATTTGGATTAAAATGTAGTAGATAGAAAAATAAGCTTTAGTAAGAATAGCTTGTATAGCTACTAATAAAGATATAGGGTAGAGAAAGTCATGCGAATGTATCACATCTGATTCTTTCTTTATTAGTTTTATTGTAATTACTCAAAGGGCTTAACTGTTTCATTTTCCTGGAAACATACGCTAATGTTATTAGCTTTTATTTCAAGCAGAATCGCGTGTTAAAATAAATAAATTTACTATGAGCTGTTTTTAATTATAAAATAAATGAAAATAGGCTTCCTATAACCTTAGTCGAATCGAAGCAGAGATTATAGGAATAAACACATCAATGTAGAAAAAAAAGCTATAATCTATCAATTTTTGAGCATTATGCCTTAAAACTATCGATTAAGTTCGATTCTAATTGGCGAATAAGGCATCAGTGAGGCCGTACATTGTCTGAAAGGAGCTCGGGTGTATTATAATCTCACTTAACTGCCTGCCGACGTTCAGCTCTTTGCGTACGCGTTAAATAGTTTTAGCTCAAAGCAAATATTTCTGTTCAATGCTTTTCTTTAGTTTTGTGTAAGTGTCTATGCCATTGTGAGAACGGATATTAAACTACAATTTATTATTATTGTTATTACTATTATTATCATCATCATCATCCACGTTTACCCCTGCTGATTTGACACCAGAACATTTCATTAGATGTCATTGAAAACGTGGATTTTGTCCCCCACAGAATTTTGACAACAGTTGAAGGTCTCTGGTACATCTTAGAACAGAAATGCAGAATAAGATAGGAATGAAATGCCTTGCCCCGCGCCCCCGGGGCCTCCTCACATTTTGACAGGCGGTCGCTCCGGGGGGCGTGCGGGGGCAGACTGTGCGGACCTCAGCATCCTCTTCCTCTCCCGTATGTTGGCGGCATGGCGCTGGATCCGGTAAGGACTGCCGCTGGGGTAGAACTCGCTGCCGTCCCCAGAACTGCCGCCACCACCGCCCAAGTCGCCGCCCCCATTGCCACCGCACTGCTCATCTGCAACAAACCACAGTCAACTTCAATACGGCAGTAGCTACGCCAAGGATAGAACCAACCATGACTGGGAAATGAAGACACCTAGACGCACTCTTGGTAAGCACCTTTGTCCTCCTAGGAGTCTACAAGATGTCAAATTCCCACCCTAGCTCTTCAGTAATGCATTTTATACATAAATTGGACATAAACATGTTCAAGAAATGAGCTGCAACGTTAGCTATAAAAAGCACCAACGCTGTTGCACTTTCATGCCACCAGTCCCTTATCTGCTGTCTAATGTTTTCATCCAGCCACACAAAGCGGAAAGAACTCGAAGATCATTGTACAACAAAGTTAGTGATTACAAGGAAAGTGTATGAACAATAATGCAATAAACCTAGCTTAAACGGTATCACAATTATTCAGGACATTTCCAGCATAGGTAAGTAAGATATCCGGTTAATGAACATGCACTAAAAGCACGGACATACCCATATGGAATGGAATGGGAAGCAGAGGGGATTCGGCACCGATCCAGGAATGAGGGCATGTACCGATGCTCCCCCGGGAGGGGGGATGAGGTAAAGGGAGACATCGGGCGCCATAACCAGGAGTGACGGCACAGCAATAACAGGGTCCTACAGTTTCCAGATTGAGACGTCCCGACAGTCGGACAGGCAGACCGGACACCCCGGCCCACAAAGGATCCAACGGCCCCCCCCAGGTGGTAGTCCTTAGACCCCGGCAACCAACCGAAGGCCAAAGGATGGAGAAAGCTCACAGAGAGCAACCTTTTTCCCTACCACGCTGCACCGAGACACCATCGCCGACACTTCCAACCCTGAAACAGATCAAACGGGGTGGACGATTGAAATGATTAATGGAACGAAATTAGCGACAGGAAATTCGGGGAATGAAAGAAACCACTCCAGCATTCGCCTGACGACCCGGGAAAATCCCCGAAAAAACCCATAGGTAAGAGTAAGCGGTCGCTGGGGATCGAACCCGGGACCTACCGAAGTCGAGCCACAGACGTTACCGCCTGAGTCATTCTAGTATACACTGAGGCAAAATATCATATTTAATGGTACAACTTCATGTATTTATTCACGCTATAACTGAACACAAGCAGAGATTAAACTGAAATGGAAAAAAATTACTAATTTTGTTTTGTTTTGCTTCTCTATCTTATATCTACAGCAAGCAGAGAAAGTATTATATCTGAGTTCCCCCGTATAATAATAATAATAATAATAATAATAATAATAATAATAATAATAATAATAATAATAATACGGAAAATGTCAGCACGTGAGTGCTTAAGATGTATGTCTACATGTGTTTAAACAGCATACGACACGAAGATTTTCAAGAAAACCCCCGCACACTACCCTTAGCAAGGCAAAATTCATTATTCTTCATTTTCTCAAACATGGTTCGAACGGTTTTGATTTAAATACCATATGTTTTAGATATGCACAGGAATATTAAAATAAACATCTTGATACAGACACGAAAGAGAAAAGAAATATAGCTAACTTCATACTTTATGGTAGTTTCTCTTATTTAAAGCAATGCAAGGTTTAGAGAAAACAAATTTGTTTAGAATGTGTCGCTTGCCTAAAACGTTTAGGTACATTCCAGAATAAGGGTTTATTTTAATTTCTGTTTCCGCGTTGGACAGTTTCCATTTAATCATAGGTAATCCCACGAGAGGTTACGAATTCATCTGATGAAACTCGTAACCTAGAATGGGATTTATTAAGACTATTCAGTGAATAAAATTCGACAACACCTGTGTTTTTTAAAACCAAATTAGCACTGAGTCAATCAGCTGTCAGATATAGTAAATAAGTGAATGAACAATCGAATATGTCCCAGAACCATAACCAGCGCTACCAACAGTGGGTATGAGAAAATAGTCAACCTCAAAATTAAGATAAACTGAAATCAGAACACAGTAAAGACACTTTATATTAAGAACACATTTGATGTGAAAATTGATACTATTTAATTGCGCATTGATTAAACACACAATTTTTAATTCCGAAAGTTGAAGGAATTTGTTTGTTACTTTCTCTACCATGCATCTAGTAGGTAGGGAAGGTGTTGCATTTCACCTCAAATTTGATATCGGGATTGCACCGGAAGTATATGTTGTAAGGCTCCCTGAATCCAAGTAAAGCATTTTTAGAAAAACGCCCGATGTGTGTGTGTGTGTGTGTGTGTGTGTGTGTGTGTGTGTGTAGCATAACTCATAAACGAAAAGTCTGATAAATAACAAACTTTGTATTTAAGCTCAGTATCTTCCAAAGACGCGACACGAAGATTTTAAAGGAAATCTCCCACCCCAAACTACCCTTTATATTGAAAATGTTTCAAATGTTTTGATTTTATTAAAATGGCTCTAACGATTTTGATTAAAATATGCAAGATATTTACGTGACAAACAAAATGTATATCTTGAATTTTCTGGGAATAGCTATAAAGTCCTCTTCATTCGGAAGGAGTTTTGTATAATCTTGTATAACTGGTAAACGTTAAGTGATAGACAAAAAAGTACTAGACAAAAAATGTAAATCTCTTTAAAACACACAATTTATTTCAAATAAATTTGTGTGGCATAAGCTATTTCAAGATATCCGTTATTAAAGGTTCGAATTGTTCATTTCTTGGTCATTCTCTTAAAGTCCTTTCAACATTCAGTTGTTTCTTGCGATTGCATGGAAAGTATGGAAGTTTAAGTTCTGGCGTATAGTGCCCAGGGCGGCGCCTTTCGATCCCAGGGACCCGCATATGGGATTTGTGGCGGATAAAATGGCGTCTGGTTGGGTTTTCTCCGGGTTCTCCGGTTTACCCAGCCATTCATCATTCCACCGGTACTCCATCTTCACCTTTCCTGTCATTCATCTCTCGCATCTCATGTATTATCTCCTTCGCTCTCATCCCGGGCGTAGGGCTGATCCCCCACCCTGGTTGTTACTCTCTGATCCACAGACCCTCAGCCCCCCGACAGGCATTGGCTTGCAAGTCCTGGGGGGTGTAAGTCCTACGAAGGGGACGGTAATCAGAGATTGCTTTGCTTTTGCGTATGGGTCCAGCTCTTAAAGTCCTGTCGATATTCGGTGTTTCTCGTGATTGCATGGAAACAATATGGAATTTCAAGGACAGGCGTATAGCGTCCAGTTCTTAAAGTCCTGTCGACATTCGGTGTTTCTCGTGATTGCATGGAAACAATATGGAATTTTAAGGACAATCGTACAGCGTCCAGTTCTTAAAGTCCTGTCGACATTCAGTGTTTCTCGTGATTGCATGGAAACAGTATGAAATTTTTAGGCCAGCATGTAGCGCAGTTCTTAAACATTTGACTATCGCTGTTCTCATTGTATGCAAAACGAAATGTGTAATGTAGCTATTTCTGCAAAGCTTTATTTGAAGATATAAAATGAAGCAGATGTAAAAGTCAGCGTTCGTAAGACTAGGGAACTAGGGAAACACACACAGATACTTTTTTAGTAACGAATACCGAAGTGGATGTTGAGGTCGTAACAATCGAGATGGATGACGTAGTCGTTAACCACTGTATACTGATACTACTCGTTAATGGTTCAGTAACAAACTGGCCGCTTACAACCATATTATAAGATAAATGACCGATTGTGAATAGCCGAGGCAATGCCAAACATTATTGATCAGTATTAAATATGCAGCGCATGAATGAAATATTCCAGGTTATTATGAGTTTAGCTCTAAAATCAAGATGGAACAATGTTTACGTTTAACAAAAGAACTTTTAAAATCAAATCCTTATGTAATAAATCTTTGCGTGACGTTACCTCACACAAAAACAAAGCGTTAGGAAGATTGCAAGCTGTGTCTAACAGCCTGTTAGCGTATTCATTTCGAGGGCATGGATTTATACACTCTACCAAACTACCTCCTACAACCGCCCCGTCAAGGTGTGCTACACAAAGACTAAGCCATCTGTGGGTTGTAATGAGATACTAATCGACCTGCCCTCATGTTAATTCTAAATGAAGACCCTAAATTCGTCTGCGCAAGCCAAAACAATGGATTAGGCGCAGCTGCAGCCATCATGGTGGTAGGAGACAGGAAAGGACTTTTTACTTTCTCTACAATTTACCTACAGCTGGTAGAGGATGTATTGCATCCCACCCAAAATTCAATACCGAAATTTCAGAAATACACCTTTTGAGATTCACTGAATTTATAAAAAAGTATTTTTTTTAAAAAAAAAAAAAGGTCCTTGGAAGTGTGCATCATACATAAAAAGCGTAAAGTCAGACCAAACTTGATATTTAAGTTCAGCTTCTTACAAGCATGTGCGAGACGAAGATTTTCAAGAAAATCTCCTCAATCCGTGCTACCTTTTAAATGGAAGATCATTCGTTATTTTTGTTTTTATCAGAATGGCGCTAACGATATAATTAAAATATTATGTTTGACCCACACATGTAAGGCTTAAAATGTATATCTTGAGTTAATGTAAAGATCCCTACATTCGAGTGAATTTTGTATAGCTATGAAACCACAGGAGATAGAGAGAAACTTACTTCAGAAAAACTGCACGTTTTAAAACATGCAGTTTGTGTTAAATCACTTCTTTTATAGCTATAGATATTTAGATATTTCCTGTTGGTCGAAATTGTAGAGTATTTTAAGGATGCCCAAGTGTGAAAAAAGCCAAAAACTGGCAAAGATTCTAGTGTTATTAAATACTATTGAACTTCTACTTGAATTCTGTGTAGCTTTTGCAGCTGTACAACCTTTTAAAGCATGTCATATAGCGATTTATGTGTCTAAATGTAAGCTTAGCTTCATATAAAGTTGTAAATGTTGCCTGAATTGAAGTTAAAAGCTATTCCAACCTTAGGAATCCTCAAATACTAAATTAACCACAGAGGAGCAGAAAAAGATGGAGACCTTTTTATGCACTACCTTTTAAGCAGCATAAAGACAGAAACGGTGTTAGCGTTATAATTTTTAAACTCTCTTTTCTGGGGTTTTCATTTGTCAGCACATTCTCATTTTCAAATTGTTCCACACTATGTACTTTTTGGCATAAATCAATGCATTTTGTACATTTTCTCATAAATAGAAGATAAAATAATGAGGAGATGAATTTTACTTAACATGCTTCATTGTGATGCGATTAAACTAAACTTACATTGTGTAAATTTTAAGCAAAGAAACTGGTGTGATACATTCACATGACTTTCTCTACCGTCTACCTGTATTAGTAGGTATACATACTACTTTTACTAAAGTTTATTTTTCTATCTACTACATTTTAATCCAAATAGACGTTTGCAGAAATAGCCACATTACGCATTTTGTTATAGATATCAAGAGAACAGCGATAGTCAAATGTTTAACTGGTCGCTATATGCTGGCCTTAAAATCCTATACTGTTTCCATGCAATCGCGAGAAGCATGTGTATGTTGACAGGGTTTTAAGAGAAGACCAACAAATGAACAATCCGAACCTTTAATAACGGATATCTCAGAAATGGCTTATGCCACAAAAAAACTTATTTGAAATGTACTGCGTGTTTTAAACAGATCTACATTTTTTGTGTAGAGCGTTTTTTCCATCGCTTAGCTTTTAACAGTCACCTATACAAGGTTATACTTTTATTTATAATGTAAATGTCTTTAATATATGGTATTTTAATAAAACTCTTTAGAGAAATTTTTAGAAGATAAAAAAGTTCGAAAAATCTTCCATTAAAGGGTGGTCTGGGGTGGGGGATTTCACTGAAAATCTTCGTGTTGCGTCTTTGGAAGGCATTGAAACTAAATACCAAGTTTGGTATTTCCCCAACTTTTGGTTCTTGAGTTATGCTGTTCACACACACACGCACACACACACACGACCTTTTTCTGAAATGCTTTTTTTTTTTGGATTCAGGGAGCCTCAAACGTGTATTTCTGTTGCATCTCGATATGAAATTTTTGGGTGGAATGCAATATTTCCCCTACTTACGTAGTAGAGAAAGTAAGAAGAGTGGATCTTCTTCAGCAAGTTTTTTCAGCTTCCGAATTGGCTTCTATTTCTTTCTCTCAGGTTTCTCCTATCATATTGAGTATTCCCTGTTCTCTTTCTGTTCTTCTATTTACGCATTTTTGGGGGAGGGGAGTGTTCTGTTTTACATTTTCGAAATTTTCAATGCTATTTACTTTCTTCTCGTTTCCTTTATATATTTTCTTTCCTCCTTCTTTGTGCTCTTCTCTTCTCCCATTCCCTTGCCAAGACTATACTATTAAACACACTCACCGGACAGACCCAGATAGTGGAGTTGCTGCGATGCCGCCGAGGTGGCCGAGCGGCTAGCGTATGCGCAGGAAGGAAGATCACTAAGTTCGTCATCACTGAGATCGTTGCCCAGGTAACTGCTGGCAGGACCTGAGCTGAGAGTTTGTTGTTGCGATAGAGCACCAGCTCCTTGCTGCAGATGATGGTGATGGTGATGATGGTGGTGATGATGCAGGCTGCAGGACGAGGAGTCCGCTCTGGAAGTCGTCACGCGGTTGTTGCTGTTATTGCTCGACCTGCAACACAAACCTCGTACCTTTAGATGCACAGCAAACAGACACAAATTATCAAATCTCATATTCTAGACTAAGGCTAGAGCTTTGGAAAACTTTGGAAAATATTTCTACTGTGTTGGATTCAGTTTGCGTTTAAAATGTTTTTTATTTAATATTACTTTAGTAAAATGATTATAGTTTATGAAAATCTCTATATTAGTTTAAATTTAATAAGATACACAACCTTTATGTTCATAGTTCATGATGTAATTAATATTTGCATGGTATCTAATAATTCGAGCTTTTCAGATGCTGTACTTGGCAGTTTTCTTAAAAAAAACTGAAATGGCGAAGTTCCGGGGACGTTTGGAAAAGCCGTTTCCTACAAACTGATTCGGAATGTTTCTCATAACGTCACGCACTGGGGAAGCGTGCTACTGTCTAACACGGGGCCATTGTTACACTGATGTCGCAGATTGAGCTGCGGTGTTTTATAGGTAAACTACATCCAACACAAAAGTACCTGTCTCGGCTTTCTCCCCCATAGGCTCCCTATGGAAAAACAATTATAAAAGCTTTAAGTTGTGACGTCTGTCCTCCGCTCAACGACCACCTGCCTGGTACTATGCCAGAAGCTGCAGAAATGTATGTAAGGTTACCACAAGGGGAAAAAACGTCGTATTTCTCAAGACTCGGCATACTGAATTCGGAACTGATAAGTGAAATACGCAATACGAGAACATAGCCATAATTTGAACATAAGAGACTTTGTTACAAATATTTTTCATATTGCTCCAAACTTAAAAAGATGTTAGTTTAAACATAGTTTATATCACAAAAAACCTAGACGCATATTTATAATATGTCCTTATAAAAAATCTGATGTGTTACACTCACATGACTTTCTCTACTCTTGTACAAACTATTTTTACAAACTCTTATTCTCCATCTATTTCATATTAATCGAGATAAACATTTGCAGAAACGATCTTCTGACATGCAAAGAGAATTACATTTTAAACATAGTGGCCAAATCTAAAAATATTTGACTATGGCTTAAGGCCTACTTAGTTCTCCTTGTTTTGTATTTGCAAGGGCAATATAGAAATACAGTAGCCTTTAAGCATCGACATATAAATTAATAGCTGGTTGCTAGGTGCAGCACCATTCTCTTTGCCACAGATTAATACTCTTTACATATCCAAGACAAAAAACTGAATAACGAATTCCCATTTGAGAAAATAAGTATTGACAAATTTAAGGGAATAACAAGCAATATCTCGAAAATGGTTCACTCAACAAAAAATGTATATGACATAAATTTTGTATTTTAACGCGATCTACATTTTTTGTGTAGTAAAATTTTGTCTATCTCTTATGGTTTACCAGTTATGCAAAAGTCGTTCACAATGAAGAATACTTTTGGAGACATTCCCAGAAAATTCCAGATATACATTTTATTTGTCATAAAATTAATATTTTAATCAAAATCGTTAAAGCCATTTTTGAGGAAATTTAAATTTTCGAAAAATGTTCCATGTAAAGGGTAGTCTGGGGTGGGGAGATTTTCTTGAAAACCTTCGTGTCGCATCTCTGGAAGATACTGAACCTAAATATCAAGTTTGGTGTTTATCCGACTGTTCGTTTCTGAGTTATGCTGTTCACAGACACACACACACACACACACAGACACACATACACACAGCCACACACACGGACATGTTTCCAAAAATGCTTTTTTTTGGATTCAGGGGGTCTCAAAACATATATTTCGGTGAAATCTCGGTATCGAATTTTTGGGTGGAATACAATACTTCCCCTACTTACTATACATAGTAGAGAAAGTAAAAATATAGTGTTACTGAATTGACGTAAACATACATACACATTCAGAAGTTCCACAAGTTCGATCATTCATTATTAATTACTGATGCATTTATTCCCCAATTCATGCTTAGGGAGAATTAACACATACCATGCTAATGGGGATATGGAACTAATGGAAAGAAAATACTGCATTCCTTCGTCAATGTATCAACACAACCGCGGATGGGACGGGATAATAAACTTTGCCTCGCACCGAGGCTACAAGTATTTGCGCGTAAGACCACACTAAAGATAACTTACAACCAAGATTCATGTAGCGAAGAGAAAATCGGCCGCAGTTATTTTCCTTATCTTTGTTTTTTTTCCAGCGAAAAAAAAAAAAGAAAACTGAAACCTTCCAAGAAAGAAAAATGAAGAGATAAAAATTGCACAGTTTTGTAAGTTCTCTCGTTTAATACTTTTTAAACACCGACATTATGCAAGGAATTAGATATTATTAGTCAATGATTCTAATTTGTAAATAACCTGTTTACCGTGTTAAACCTGGGCCTATGGGAGAGAAGCTGAGATATGGGTATTTTCATTTTCGATCTATTAAAAAAAATTATAAAAATGTCCAGCTCGATCTGTAACATCAATGTGACAATGGCCCCTTGTAAGCGTGACGCAGAGTGATAATGAGGAGGCAGGAGGTCAGCACCAGCACAATATTCCTACATACTTTCTTCCTTTATTACTTTCTCTACCACTTCCTGGGGTAGGCTAGAGGAAGTACATAATATATCCTACCCAAAAATTTTATATGAACATTTCACCATCTTTCGAGGCCCCTAAATTCAAGAAAAGCATTTTTAGAAAAAATTCCGTGTGTGTGTCTGTGAACAACATAACTCCAAAACGAAATGTTCGACAAATACCAAACTTGGAACTTAAGTTCAGTATTTTCCAAATATGTGATACGAAGATTTACAAGAAAATCCCCCACCAACACAGATTATTTTTTACATGGGAAAATCTTTGGTATTTTTTATTTTTTCAAAAATGGCTGGTACGATTTTATTAGAGTAGGTACTGTATATTTAAGAAGTTTAGATAGATGACAAATAAAATTCATATCTTGGGAATGGCCTGTGAAGTCCCTTTTATTCAGAAGAAATTTGTATAACGGGTAAACCTTAAAGTGTAAACCAAAAACTGAGTCCTCTTTAAAATACACAATTTATTTCAAATAACTGATTTTGTGGCATCAGTCATTCCGAATATCCTTTATTATTGGTTTGAATTCTTCAATACGTTTGTCACTTTTGTAAAACGCTGTAGCTATTTGCTTGTTTCTCGCTATGTAATAGAAAGGGTATGACATTTTTAAGCCAGCATATAGCGAGCCGCTTTTAATCTTCTGACTGTCGCTTCGGTTTCCTGTATTCCTCTTGTACTCACAACGAAATGCATAATGAAACTATTGCTGCAATGTTTATCCCGATTAACATGAAGTAGATAGAAAATAAGCTTTTATAAGAATAGTTGTAGAAGCAATATAAAAATAAACGATAATGGGCGAGAAAGTCATGAATGTAGCACCTACGAATTTTTAATTTTAATCTTTTTGAACATTTAATGCATCTTTAGTCTCCATCATGAACAAAGTCGGTTGCGCAGTAGCAAAATCTCTGCGCCGTCATAATCAAGCCATAGTCAAGTCTTCTTAGCCAATCAGCAGTTGTCTGTCTTAGGTTTGTGTGAAGTAACATGCTGTTTAACAGCGAAATTTGATAATTCCGAGCAATAAATCGGCTGCATTGTGCGAACATTTTCACAATGGAGTATAAGCTAAGAGATGTAATTATGTAGCTAGTTCTATAATATTTAACAACAAAATAATGTGTCGCATAGTTCGCGCCAAACCACCACGTGTTTGCGGCCACTCCTCTTTCCTCTCCTTACAACTGTCTGCGTGGCAACTGTCATTTACTGCCTTCGTTCGTGACTATAGCTTGGGTTGACTTAAAACGGCAGATTCAGATTATCACATCAGTTTTACCACTGTCCAAAACTGCAGTAAACCAGATTTGTCTGAAAACTGCACAAATTATGTTCTATTCACACAATATTTACTTAAACGTGTCAGTAATTTGTATAACCACAGTGATGCTTGTTTAGACACGTTTAAAGATGTCATATAGGTATTAAAAACTGCGTTTTAAAAGCCTATCTTCTGTTTTATATGTCAATGTTTGAGAACGGTTTAATTTTATTTTGTGTTTATTTTGTAGATATTAGGAAAACATTCTATTTTTGTCATGATACAAGCAAAATTTTAACAATGGCAAGTTTCGTCACTCTCGAACTATTCACACTTAAGAAAATACATTAATTCTGAATACCTGTCATATAGAGGAATTTACAAGCTAACTAAAATTCATTGTTGGTTATACATAAGAACTTAACGTTATTTCCCTTTTTTGTATAAGCAGGTATTATCAATGTATCCGGCTACGCGGATCTAAACATGGTTTTATCCGTAAAGGTATGAATTCTTCGACAGAGTTTTGTATGTTTACTTATTAATCACATTCCTCGTAGGCAGAGGAGGTATTGTATTCCACGCAAGAATTCGACATGAAGCCTCCATTGAATGAAAACTTGTCACAAAATATTATTAGAAAACGGTCCAATGTGTGTCTGTGTGTGTGAAGAGCATGGCAAAAATGAAATGTTGGATAAATACCAAACTTAGCATTTAAGTTCAGTCGCTTCCAAGAATGCGATACGAAGATTTTCAAGAGAATACACCTCCCCAAATGTTTAGGTACTCTTTTATTTTCCCCAAATTGGCTCTAAAGGTTTTCATTATAACAACCACATGTTTAAGGTATTTGCATGACTCAGGAAATGCGTATTTTAACATTTCTGTGAACAGCCTGTGAAATTTCTTCATTCTGGATCAAGTTTCTGTAATTTTCAGTCACTGATGAAACCATAAGACAGACAAAAAATTACTTTTATTAAAACATGCAGTTTATGCCAAAGAATTATTTGTGGCAGTAACCATTTCGAGATGGTTATTAGCGGTTGTTAATATTACCTATAAAGATAGAAAATTTTTATGAATGAATGTGTGTGTGATTTAATTGTACAATTTGGTATTGAAGCTTTCTGAATTATGCTACACTCACAAACACACACACTCTTCGCGCTGTATTAGTAGGACTTCAAAACCCCAAAACTAATATTTCCGGTAAAGTCTTGATACAAAATGTTTGGGCCAAATATAGTAACACTTACTCCACCATAGGTTAGCAGTAGAGTTAGCAAACAAAGAATATATCCATTTTTGTTTTCTCTACTGTATTGTATTCCACCCAACAATTCGATGTCTATGTTTTGAGGCTCCCTGAACCCCCCCAAAAGCATTTTTAGAAAAAACGTCCGTGTATGTGCTTGTGAACAGTGTAACTCAGAAACGAAAAGTAGGTTAAATAGCTAAGAAACTGGATGTGACAACTAGTTTTTTAAGAAAATTCTCCCACTCCAATTTATCCTTTACGTGGAAAAGTTGATAAATATATCATTATCTTGAATTTTCTGGGAATAGCCTCTGAAGTCCTCTTTATTCTGAACTATCTTTGTATGATTGTTAAACCGTAAGAGACAGACAGAATTTACCTGTACACAAAATGTAGATCTTGTTAAAGCACTAACGTTAACCATTCCCGAGATATTCTTCGTTATTGGTTTGAATTTTCAGACACTTTATACTTTTCTCAGCTGCAAATGCTATTATTTTTCTTTCTTTCTTTTGTTGAAATCGCTACAAAAGGAAGGGTAGTTTAGTTGAAGAGCCTTCGAATCGAGGTTGCAGCTATTTCCGAAACGAAACTAAATGCTCTGAAACATTGTTTGTAAAAGAAATAATGCAATGAAATATATCTACACATATTTGGTTGCAAACTGTGGAGAGAAGATACTCTATTTCTTACTTTTATTTAATTTTTTAGTCAGAAGTGGAATACAACTATAGCGAAATCTGAAACGCTTATAACATGTTTATGGATAACAAAGACAGTTACTGTGTAGTGTAATGATTTGTGCTTTTCCGTGTCACGTGGCAGACCGAGGTTTGCCCAAAACTGGTCAATTAAAACCTAAATCCACTTTATTAAGCCTTAAATGGATTTAACTCGTTTTTAATTATCTGCCACTTGATTGTAGGACATAACTTTGCTTTTTTATTTTAAGTTTATTGTCGTGAACTGAGACTTTTTAAAACATCCCAGGTCAATGGGCATATACCTTGAAATGCCAAGTGTTGTCTGGGTACCCCTAAAATATCTTCACAAATTAAAATAATAGAAAAGCTATCCTTAAGAGACACTGTCACCGAATGTTCACACTTTTTTTACTTTTACAGCTATTCACTTGAAAATTGGCACACTTAATATGAATAAATAAAGAAATGCCTGTGCAGAAGCTCCACTTCAAATAGTTTCCCATATACTACAATTAAATGCTTTTAATTAACGAAAACATACAAATTTTCCAAAACTGCCTTGCGCATTCATATTTATCAGAGAAGTGTATAGTAAAGTTTTCTAATGCATTAGTACAGTGAAAATAAATTTAAGAATTTGGTTGAATTTGATGTTATTAGTTGTAGAGAAATAAATTTTTGTTTTTATGAAGCTGTTGGTGTTTAAACTTTTCTTGCTTTTCAGTTTAAATTAATTTTTTTGTGGGCCAATGAATAAGGGAATCATAAAATGTATGCTTGAAACTTTATATAGCACATTTTAGATTACGTAAGCAAATGTTCATACAAATCAGAGCAAAACTGAAACATAAGGAATAAATTTCATGCGCAAAAATGCAAAACGGTGAAAAAATAGATACAGAAAGGATCCAGTAGGGTCGAAAGATAGCTCACAGGTGATTTAAATATGCCATTGGGCTTTTAAAAATGATGGATCGTGGAAAATGTTTAGTCAAAATGATGTAAGGTGTCTATGGAATATTTATATGATAGGTATAATTCAACAAATTGAAAATGTTGTCATTTCCACGTAAACACTCAGTCCCAGTGTCCCTTAAAAGCAAATAAAACCTTGTATAATCTCATAGAATTACAAAGCATTCATCAGCATAACAGTAGCCCGCCTTTGTGATGTGGGGTAGCATGTCTGCCTCACATCAAGTTTCCGGTTCAAATCTCGGTTAGGGTGAATTACCCGGATAAGGGTTTCTCCGGGGTTTTCCCTTATACTGAAAAGATGAATGTCGGTAACTTTAAGCTCTATGGATCCTGGGCTCATTTGAGCATTATTTCACCTATTTCATTCATTTATCGTCCAATATGATCTAGCCGGTTAAAGGACGCTAAACTAAAAAGGGGGGGAACCCCATTCATGCAGGAATGCTTGCAAAATGCAAACTACTCTCTGATGGTATTATTTAAAATGTGATGAGAGAATAAGTGAAAGTGTAAAACAAAAGCTAAACGAATGCTCATAGATGCATTTTATTTGAATTCAACAGAAATGTAACAGTAGTTTATACATGAAGTCTGCTGAAAATGTGAACATACGAGTACTTTTTGGTATAGCAGAACTCAAGATACAAAATGTTGCGAATGTACCAACACTGTGTGTACACTTACTTTAAGTTCCTCTCTCAAACCTTGAATAGGTGAACATGAAATGTTTATGCTAGTCAGAAGCAATTTTCACAAGAATGGCCCTGTGTCGTAGATTTACTGCGCCTAAAAGAACCTCAAGCCTGATAAAGAGGCCTCTAAGCAAAATTTCCGGTCTTTCACACCCAATATAGAATGGGACGCTAAGAACCATAGCAGTTAAAGAGCGTCCATAAATAAAACTCAATTTAAGTCTACAAATTTTAAATTTTTTGTCTAGTTTCTGTTACCCGTTATAAGTATTCACAAGAAATGGTATCAAGTAGTTAATAGCATGGCTTCTCCACTAAAAAGTAAGTAAAAGTAAGTCGATGTAATTGTGTTAGCCGTGATGTTACAAACACTAATGAGAAACAAAGGAAGTAAACACCAACAGCTGCCCTGCGACCCTCCAGTACGACAGTGGTACTCCAGAACATTTGAATGCAGAAAGTGGGCAAAAGTAGTTATACGATACTTATATGGTAATAAAATATGAAGTATGCAAAGAAACCCTAATATAGTATGATGCAGATTAATGAAGTCACGCATAACATTTGAATGTTCTCTTGTTAATATTCAAACTGTTGGTCATTCGCAGATGATTTCCTTCATTAATATTCACCTGTTTTGAAATTCTGCAGGTAAAAGATCTCGTACAATTCATGCTTAGTGAGCAGGAGCTCCATCTTGCTGAAAGTATAACTCATTGTTATTGCCCACACATAATATTCTACTGTAAGTTTTGGTAAACCCTGTATATTAACTACATGGCAAAAATCACCGATGATGTTTACGCTACTCCCACTTACTGACACCACTGAACCCTCAACGTCAGTTACATCATTACCTGCAGGGCAAGTGTGATAAGAAGTTCACAATAAGCTTTAGCTAAACATCTGTTTTGCATTTACATGGCTTTCTTTACCCACTGTTTTATAAAGTATTCTTAAACAAATTCATTGTTCCATCTGTTTTGTGTTAATGGAGATAAACATTTGCAGGAATGGTTTTATTACACATTTCGTTGTACGTATATCGGAATTGGATTGGATGGACCTCGGAGGGGACTCGGCACCGATCCAGAATGGATATTGTACCTTCCCCCCGCGAGGAGGCGTCCCCGTGAGGAAGGGTATAGTGAGAGGAGACACCGGGTGGCGGGAAGCAGGAGTGACTGCACAGCAATGACAGGGTCCCTAAGTTTCCAGATAAGACACCCCGGCAGACAGACAGGCAGACCGGGGTCCCCACGCCACAGAAAGGGGCACAATGCCCTCAAGGGGGTTCGGATATCCCAGAAGCCAGCCTAAAGCCGTGGGACAGAGAGAAAGTCCCAAAGAGCATCCTTTTCCCCTGCCACGCTGCACCGAAACACCATCACCGACTCTTCCGACTCTGAAAGGTCGGAGACCAAAGGGGTGAAACATGAATGAAATGAAGAATGGAACGAAAAGGAGGAACAGGAAATTCTGGGGATGAAAGAAACTACTCCAGCATTCGCATGACGACCCGGGAAAACCCGAAAAAAACCTATGGGTCAGAGTGGGCCGTCGCCGGGGATCGATGCCGGGACCTCCCGAATGCGTACATTAGGCTTAAGCGATATGATGGGGTTGAAATTCCGTTCTCTTTGCATGACCATAAGAAAAATAAACGAATAGCGACTTAGCATAAAGTATTTGATAAGTATTGAAATCAATAATAAAGAATATCTCGGAGGTGGTCAATACCATAAGGAATTTACTTGACAAAAATGTGCTTTCTAACAGTACTTGTACAGTACTTTTTTACGCATTTTTTAATAGGTAATAGAGAAAGTTATAGAACATTTGTTTTGAATGAAGAGTACTTCACAGGCACATTTTATTTGTAATGGAGATATCTTAAACATATAGTATTTTCATCAAAATTGTTAAGAGCCATTTTTAAAATAATCGAAAATAACGAAAAATGTTCCACGTAAAGGGTAGTTTGGGTGGGGAAATTCTCTTGAAAATCTTCATGCTGCATACTTGCAAGTCACTGAAGTTAAATATCTATCTGAGATTTTATTTTTGAGTTATGTTGTTCAAAAACATACATAGACACAGACATACACACGTACGTTTTCTAAAAATTAGTATTTTCAATTCGGGGTCCTCAAAATATGTATTTCCAGTGAAATCTCTATGCCTAATTAATTTCTCTACTACGTATAGTAAGTAGGGGAAGTATTGTATTTCACTCAAAATTTCGATGTCAAAATTTCACCGGAAATACATATTTTGAGGGCCCTTAATAAAAACAAATTAAAAAGATCCTTGTATGTGTGTGTCTGTCTGTGTATCTGTGGACAGCACTCAAAAACGAGAAGTCGGATGAATATCAAACTTGATATTTAGGTTCAATGCCTTCCAAAGATGTGACACGAAGACTTTTAAAAAAATCCTCCCATCCCAACTATGCTTTACATGGAAAGCTTTTCGAAATATTTGATTTTCTAAAAAGTAACTCTAACGATTTTGATTAAAATAACATATAGTATTAAAGATATTTACATTACAAATAAAATGTATATCTTGACTTTTCTGGGAATAGTCTGTGAAGTCCAGTTCGTTTTGAAGAAATTATGTATAATCTTATATAACTGGTAATAGTCAAGCGATAGAGAAAATGTTCTACACCAAAAAATGTAGATCTGTTTAAAACACGAATTGTTTTCCAAATAAGTTTTTTTTGGTAGCATAAACCATTTCTGAGATATCCGTTATTAATGATTCAAATTGTTCACTTCTTGGTCATTCTTATAAGCCCTATCAACATTTGGTTGTTTTTCGCAATTGCATGGAAAGAGTATAGAGTTTTAAGGCCAGCATATAGTGACCAGTTCTTAAACATTTGACTATCGCTTCCCTAGTATCTATAACGAAATGTGTAATGCAGCTATTTCTGCAAAGGTTTATTTATATTAAAATAATGTAGATAGAAAAATAAGCTTTAGTAAGAATAGATTGTATACCCGCTAATAAACGATGAAGGGTAGAGAAAGTCAAGTGAATGTGTCACATCAGAATTTTTTGGGGTGGAATGTAATACTTCCTCTACTTACTATAGATAACTAGCAAGGAAAATAAAAACTCTCACCGACGCTGGTAACTGACATCGTTAAGGAACGAACTCGAGACGGGAGGTCTGCGGTTCAAATCCCTCCAAGACCGCCCTCCCTGACAGATTTTTTCGGGTTTTCCTCAGCCCCCATAACTGGTAAATGCCGGGGAGGTATCGTAAACTTAGGCCTGGAATGCTTCCTTCCCAAAATACCTTTCCCAATTACCATTTAAATTCATGCATCGCCAGTGTCCACGCCTGTGGTGCTGTACGTTGTAAGAACGGGCGTTAAACACTACTAAAAACTGCTCTATAAATTTAAATACAAAACACACTACATATTTTTGCTTAAAGTAACTCAAAGCGTTGCTAAGTTGGAAATGTTGAGGGATGCCGTGATAGATCTCTTACCTGACCGAGGTAGCGTTGCCCAGATCATCGGCCGCGCCGCCTCCACCACCACCTCCGCCGCCTCCTGCGGTACTGTTGTGGAAGCTGTACACCAGATCGCCTCCGCCGTTGGTGCCGGAACCCTCGTTAGTCGAGCTGGCCGACATCCCTCTGTAGGGTGCGGCGGAGAAGTTAGCAGTCAGCACCACCACGATCGCTTGTTACGGCCTCTAGTTGCAGGGGAGATGTGTCGGTGGCAAGTGGCGGCCGTGGGGTGCTGCGGCTGTAGATATAGTCTCGCCCCAGTAACAGGTAGGGTCCGGGACACGTGCCGGCAACAAGGGGATATAGCTTCTGCAGTTCGGGAGTTGTACGTCTAGCACGTAATGCAGCGCTATACCTACATCAAGACGTTCTAAAGCTAGCAATATGAGCATTTTGTGGATATTAAGAACACTTTATTATAGAAGCGCTGCACTTAGAAAGTTTCTTAAAACTTTTAAACAAAAATAATATCGTATTAAAGGCTGAAAACCTCTGACATAATCATGCACCTTTCTATACACTGGTAGAGTTGGAATGAGTGCTTGTTTTACGTAAACTACATACAATATCAACCCTATGAACTAGAATGATGTTTCTGTCTTAGTTGCTTGAAAAAAAAATTGATTTTAAAATTAAAAAAACAGAGGCATATTATACCTTTTTTTAGCCTCTTATTGGTATGGATTTATGAAGTAACGGTGATATTTAAATAATTCCAATTCCCAAGATGTATATTTTGTGCAGGTAAGTTTATGTAAGAAAAACACCATTTCAATTCCACCAATAGTTTTTAAGAAAAACGCATGATTATAGCACAGTGTTTTCAGTCTTTACAGAATTTTATTTTTGTTTTAAAACTTTTAAAATATTTTCTATGTGCTTTAGCAGTTAAAATTTTCAAGGCTCTTTAATAAATTGTTATTCTTAAGATGTTACAACAATTTCACATTGATAGTTTTAGGACTTCTTGAGATACAGTGCAAAATACACCTATGTATATTGCTGCATTGTTTGGCTGATGTACGTTACCGAGCCGGATGGCTCAGGCGATAACGTCTGTGGCTCGCATTTGGGAGGTCGTGGGTTTGATTGCCGTGACCGACCTTCCTGACCCATTGGTTTTTCGGGGTTTCCGCGGATCGCCAGGCGAATTCTGGGAAGAGTCATTACATCCCCCGAATTTCATCTCCATTCTCATTGCACTTCACCTCTCATCTGCTTAGTCTCTTTCAGGGTTGCAAGTGTCGGCGGGAGGTCCCGGCGTGTACATGGCAGGAGAAATGGATGCTCTGAGCAAACCTCCGTCCCCCGGACTGCGAACGGTCTCCGGGTCCCGGACCCCGCAAGGGATGTGTAAGCCCACAGGGGAGCCTACTGCACCAGCCATCACCTGGGGAATTTAAATCTGTAAATGGTAGGGGCCCTAGTCCGGCCGCCCTCTGTCTCCTCTCACCTCCTTGGAATATACTTAACTTGAAGACACACACATGCCCATGCACACATACAGGTACATATACACACACGGATCTTTTTCTAAAAATACTTTTTTTCTTTTTTTTTTGATTCAGGTGACCTCAAAACATTTTCACAGTATACCCGGTGCAATCTCGGTATAGATTTTCTTTCTTTTTGGGGGGAGGGGGATGGCGGAATGCAACACTTCCTCTGTCAACTAGGTACGTGGTAGAGAAAGTAAAAATTTCGTACTTTAGGCACAGGCCCTTTAAAATGCCATTCAAAGATTTTCAAGAAAATCTCCCCACCCCCACCCCCCAAAAAGTTAGTTTGGAAAAACTTCCCTTATTTTTTATTGCAACAAAAATCTGATGCGTCACATTCACACAACTTCTCTGCCCATTACAACTTCACACAATCCCTTATATATTATAGTATTCATATATCTATAAAATAATTCTTTTATTCATGTTACGTAATTAACGATGCATTTTGTGGCTTATAAACCACTTATCCAAATTAAGCAATATAAACTTAGTTTCATGCACAATAAGAAAAACAAAACAACTGTTCTCATATCGTAAGTCAGCATTTGTTACTAATGAACCCATGCGGGAAAGAGGAAGAATCGCGTAAGATACTTTATAGATGCCGTAGTTTAAAATATAAATAATAAATGTACATAAATGTAGATAAATGTATATTAAAAATGCATCAACGAGTATTTCCAAAACGATAGTGCTACAAAACGTGTTTGCATTAAGTGTATACCTCAGTGTTTTTCTGTGGTAATTTTTTCTCTATCTGTTATGGTTTACCGGTTGTAAAAAGTTATATAAAATGAAATCAGAATGAAGATTACTTCACGTAAAATTCATGCAAGTACCTTAAATATGAAGTATTTGAAACAAATCGTTAGAGACTGTATTGACAATATAAAAGGCAATAAAAAAATGTTACGTAAACAGCAGTTTGGAGTGGGGGTGTTTTCTTGAAAATCCTCGCTTGGCAGACTTAAAGAGTGTATGACTCAAATATGAAATTTAGTGTTTATACCATTACCGTTTATGAGTCATGTTGTTCTCTCTCCCTACCTCTCTCTCACTCTCTTTTTCTACATTCTATAGGTAAGTGGTAGAGAAAGTACAAATGCCTCTAATGGTTTTGATTAAAGTAACACAATGTTTAAAATATTGCCACGACGAATAAAATTAATTATCTGTGAATAGTATTTGAAGGAAATCCTCTTCGTTCTCATTGAAAAAGCACTGAAAAATCAGAGAAAAAAGCTTACAGTAAGAAAAATTTAGGAACTACAGTTTTGTGTCAAATATTTTCCATATCATTAGCCGTTTCTGAAATACTCTTCGTTTTAGTTTTAGAACACGAGATGTTTCTTTTTCCGTATGAACTAACTAATAACAAACACTGACATTGTTAAGTTGAGTGTGGTTTCCGCATTTTTCATGTCAGCAAGTCCGTATTGCCTAATTTGAAACAATTACTTGACAATGTTTAGCATAATTACGCAAAGTACTCAGAAGAATCAGTTTTTATTGTAAGAGTTGCGGATGGAGAAAGTGTTGTGTTAAATGTCAGAACTATTATTCTCGAAATCACGTAAAGTAATAACGTAAACAATTTGAAATAAGTATGTCGAAAACAGGACTTCAAATTCTTGTTCATAATTAGGTATATAAAATATCTACTCTTATGTACACTAATTAGCCTAAAACTTGCTGGGGGCCCTTTATAAACCACACTTATTTTTACGCTGATATCAATCAAATTTAAAAAAAATTTCTGATGTATTACACTCACATGACTTTCTCTACTCTTGTACAAATTATTTTACAAACGCTTATTCTCCATATGCTTCATGTTAATCGAGATATCGAGACGTTAATCTTATTGCTAATTTTCTTGTAGATGCAAGGGGAATTGATAGGCTTTAAGCGACAGTAAAATATTTTAAGAGCTGGTTGCTATGTGGAGTATTCCATTCTCTTTGCATGTCCAGGACATAAAAAAAATTAATAACGAATTTGAGAAAAAGTATAAGTATTGGAAGATTTAAGGGAATAACAAGCAATATGGTTCAGTCAATAACAACAAAAATGTATATGACATAAGTTGTGTATTTTAACGCGATCTACATTTTTTGTCTATCTCTTATGGTTTACCAGTTATGCAAAAGTCGTTCATAATGAAGAATACTTTTGGAGACATTCCCAGAAAATTCGAGATATACATTTCATTTGTCATGAAAATATCTTAAACATATGATATTTTAATCAAAATCGTTAGAGCCATTTTTGAGAAGATTAAAATTTTCGAAAAATGTTCCATGTAAAGGGTAATCTGGGGTGGGGGGATTTTTTTGAAAACCTTCGTGTCGCATCTCTGGAAGATGCTGAACCTAAATACCAAGTTTGGTGTTATCCGACTGTTCGTTTCTGAGTTATGCTGTTCACAGACACACACACACACACACACACACACACACACACACACACACACACACACACACACACACACACGCAGACACAAACACGGACATGTTTCTAAAAATACTTTTTTGGATTCAGGGATCTCAAAACATGTATTTCTGGTGAAATCTCGGTATCGAATTTTTGGGTAGAATACAATACTTCCCCTACTTACTATACGTAGTAGAGAAAGTAAAAAGGACAAGATTCATGCTCCCTATACAACATTTCATCTACGTATATCTAGGTATATTTACGGGCGGCAGTTCGCTTAAAATCATAACATGTTTAAGGATCTTTACAAAAGTTAATGTTTCTGTTTTACAGATTTCACCCACATTAGAAATGTGTCCACTTTTATGTTTTCTTTATATGCCGCCTTTAACATGTAAGGTCATATCGGCGGCTTTTCCTTTGGAACAATTGCTCATCAGCAATGCTGTTCACTCGCTTACAATGGTGTTAATATTTGGGTTGGTCTTACTTTTGGTTACTACATAAAGTCCGCACACATTCACACTCTCATTCATACTTCCAGACTCTAGGGAGAATGGGGAATAATCCTGTCTAAAGAAAACTTCCCATCCTCCAGCCGGGAATCGATCCCGTGGCCTCTGGATTTGGAGGTTAGCATGCTAACAGCAAATTTTGTTTCAAACTGTTGGATACAATTTCAGCTGCATATATGAAGCTATTCTTGAAATGTTTAATACACACATATCGACATGCTGTAGCTACAGAAACTACAGTTACATTAAACTTTAATATTTTAACATCAAAAGCTACTATTTTCACTTATTCTACCACTTACCTATGATAAATACAGCAAACATAGCATTCTCCAAAAATTCGATAACAAGAATTCACGGGAAGTACACGTTTTGAGGGCCACTGGACCACAAAAAGTTTTTTAGAAAAATGTCCGCGTGTGTATGCTTGTGTCTGTGAACTCTATAGTCTAAAAACTAAAAGTTGTATAAATATCAAATTTCATATTTGAGTCAGACGTTGTTTAAGCATAACAGGCGAAGATTTTTAGCAAACCCCCCACCCCATCAAAACCCAACGACATGTTTTGTTGTTTTTTATTTTAATGTATTTAAGCATTTTCATTAAAAACCATATGTTTAAGATATTTGTGTTATTAACAGGATATACATCTTGCATTTTATATGAATAGCCTTTCTTATAACTTTGTATAGTAACTGGTAAACCCAAGAGATACTAGACCTACATACAATTTATCAGAAATAGCGTTTATTGTAGCATCAGCCATTTCGGAGATATTCGTTGTTATTGCCTTAAAATGTTCATTACTTTTGTCATTCTTTTGTAAGTGTTCACGATTCAGTTGTTTCTCGCGATGTCATGGAAAGAGTGTGGCATTTCAACGTCAGCATGTAAAGATCTGACTATCGCTGTAGCCTCCTGTATTCCTCTTGCAGGTACTTACAATTAAATGTATAAATAATAAAAGTACTTCTGCAAACGTTTATCTCAGTTAACATTAAGTAAATAGACGAATAAGCTTTTGTAAGAACAGTTTGTAGTAGAGAAATAAGAATAAAAGATAGTGCCTGGAGAAAGACATGTGAATGTAATATATAAAATGTCTTCCCTGTATACGTTCATTAATGACAAGAGCTTATTGCGAGTAACGTAGCGTGAGTAGAAGAATCGCTGTTTTTATTCCTGTAATGTATAGTTAATTAGGTATGTGAAGAGAAAGTCCTGTGAATGCGAAATATATTTTATTTTAATCCTTGCTTACAACTCTAAAGGAGTTTAGCTTATAAAATCAAAACGTATTTTCATATTTGGAGACCATGCAAGACGAAAACTGGGTAGCGGTTAACCAAAAACCACGTAAGTCCCTGTTGCATGGGCTTGAAGTGCTCCGCTCTCTCATTGGTTATCTTCCTTATTGACCGCGTGAGTGACGATCCAATAGCGCTCCACAAGGGAGGATCCTCTTGCAGAATTTGTCATGAGCAGTACATATTTGGTTATCAACATGGCGGCTTTATTTCTTACCTTTTATGCATTGCGCAGGGCAATAGTTGCTACATAAACTACTGCAGGCAAGCAGCAGAATTTGACTCTTGGATGTTACATATTACTACAGTCATACTGAACGCCTTATTTATCTATATTAATTTTATAAAGAGAGAAAATTTGTGTGTGTGTGTGTGTGTGTGTGTGTGTGTGTGTGTGTGTGTGTGTGTGATAATCTCAAAAACAACTCAACTGATTTTGGCCATTCTTTCACCGTTGAAAAGCTCGTATTTCTGACGGACATGGTGCAATACGCACCATCCTATTTAATTTTATAAATGACCAAAAGATTAAAAAAGATTTACAAAGCCCTTCTACTAATACACTAATGCATGGGAGTTATAAAAGTACAACTGCGAACAAGGCCTTTTAATTGAAAATGCCGGTAAAAATAGCTGTTTTACTCCACAAAATAAACATGCAAAATAAAACAAATGAAGCAGATATTTCATTTCAAGCAATATATAGGTATGTAGATGGTCACGATTTGACAATTACGACACAGCAAAACAAAAGAGAATCGAATCTGTTAATAATGCTAAGTACGTCGATATCAATGTCAAAATATTTTAATAATCCTCATGCATGAAAGTTTTGCTTCATTTCATTTGTACTTTTGTTATAATCAACTTCTTTAGCAGGGCATCTTAAAAAGTTGTAAAAAAAATGCTAACATTAGAAATCAGCGAACCAATGAATATTTACTTCCTCTACTACGTATACTAAGTAGAGGAAGTATTGTATTCCACTCAAAAATTCGATACCGAGATTTCACCGGAAATATATGTTTTGAGACCGCCTAATCCAAAAATAGCATTTTTGGAAACATGTCCGTGTGTGTGTGTCTGTGAACAGCATAACTCAGAAACGAACAGTAGGATAAACACCAAACTTGGTATTTAGGTTCAGTATTTTCCAGAGATGCGACACGAAGGTTTTCAAGAAAATCCCCCACCCCAGATTACCCTTTACATGGAACATTTTTCGAAAATTTTAATTTTCTCAAAAATGGCTCTAACGATTTTGATAAAAATATCATATGTTTAAGATATTTTCACGACAAATAAAATTTATATTTGAATCTTCTGGGATTATTTCCAAAAGTATTCTTCATTGTGAACGACTTTTGCATAACTGGTAAACCATAAGAGATAGACAAAATTTTACTGCACAAAAAATGTAGACCGCGTTAAAATATACAACTTATGTCATATACATTTTTTTGTTGAGTGAACCATTTTCGAGATATTACTTGTTATTTCCTTAAATTTTTCAATAATTTTCTCAAATGGGAATTCGTTATTCATTTTTTTTTTGTCTTGGATATGCAAAGAGTATTAATCTGTGGAAAAGGGAATGGTGCTGCACCTAGCAACCAGCTATTAAGAGATATGTATGTGCTTAAAGGCTACTGTATTTCTATATTGCCATTGTAAATATATATTCCCTTTACATCTATAAGAAAATTAGCAATAAGATAGAGTCTGCAAATGTTTATCTCGATTAACATGAAGCATATGGAGAATAAGCGTTTGTAAAAATAGTTTGTACAAGAGTAGAGAAAGTCATGTGAGTGTAACACATCAGATTTTTTAATTAACAACTGAGAAGGTTGTCTTTCTCCATGGTCGCAGACTCTGTCTTCTTGGAGTGCGGAATCCACATATTTACCAGCTTCACCTCTATTTCGTTGTATCTGTGCTGTGTGAAAACTATGTACAATTATTTTATTAAATATCTACTGGACTAAAAAGAAGGTACAGATTTTAGCTACTGTAATCAAAGAGTAGATATGACAGGCTATACAGCACTTTAAGAACTTGGAAGACTGTCGTGGGGAGGTTATGGAAGTCAGATGTTCCGCCGAGTATCACATTGCTTTGTGTGAATATCAAGGGATTTTTCATCCATTATTGGCAATAGTCTTAATTACAATTATAAGGGGTAAAGGGGAGGATACACACAAAACTCTTACAGATCATTCTACAATAATTTCATAAAGAACGGGGGGAAGTAAATGAAATTAATTGGCCATTTGCTACCGGTGCAACATCGAGCAACCAGCTAGTGTTTTATATATTATGTACTTATCGAAATTTATTTATTTGTATTTAATTTATCTATTATCTATATACCTATACAGGCTGGACCATTTAAGTTGAGACTACAGTATCTCCAAAACTAAGAGTCGTAGAAAGAAATATCTTAAATAAATGTTGTTTGATGTTATGGGTGGAAGTAAATGCCATTAGTCGTGTTTTATTTGGAGCACGTTTTGATGGTCATTTTAAGGTCAATTTAAATTGACCCTAATTGTAGGTTACCATTTAAAGAATTAAATTGACACTAAAATGACCATCAGAACATGCTCCAAACAAAACACGACTAACGGCATTTATTTTCCTCCATAATATCAAGCAACTTTTATTCAAGACATTTCTTTCTACAACGCTTAGTTTTGGAGATACTGTATAGTCTCAACTTAAATAATCCACCCTGTATGTTACCTAGTCATACTTCCAGTTTATTTTCATACAAAAATTCTTAAAGTATGTGTTTATAACAACGCTTATGTCCTATGGGATGTATGTTCAAAACTTTCAATTTTCTTAGCACGAAAAAAAAAAATTCACGACTATTCCACTCTAAGCTCTACATAACACTTTCGACTAACAAAAGGGAACGACATTTTGAATTTCAGTAACCAAGACAGTTTATAGCTACCAATTCGTCACGTTGTGATTATCACCACCCTAACGTTTGTCTTTGGATATCCAACGAAACAGCTTTAGCCTCTGTAAAGGTTTTAATAACATCAAAATGCTAGGATAGTACAAACTGAAAAATCCACAATTTCTGTCCGATTCACTTGAAATTTAACGCAGAAGAGATAGTTATAAGTTGAATAAAATATCAATGTATTATCTGCTATTCTCTATTTAGGAATTCAATTAGTACAATCAGATGAGTTAATTATTGCTATTAAGAAATTAAAAAAACCATTTATATAAACTAAAGAAAAAACTAAATAATTTAAATTATTATAACATATATAATTCTATACAATAATCAGAGTTAAATGTAGGCATGTATACTACATTTCATGGATATGTTTAAATTAGTTTCCGAGATACCAAGATTTTATTACTGAATTTGCTGATTGAAAAGTTGCTCTCAGAATGCAATTATTTTATAATAAATTAATATGTTATAATTAAACTCATTAATATAATCTATTCCAATAAAGTGTAGAGGCTAATTATTAATTATGTTACTATTTTGGTAGAAAATAAATGTGAAATATGAGACATTAACTTTTTGCTTAAAATTTACGCAATATGAATATTATTGTTTAATAACTTCACAAATAAACAAGTTAACATAATTTCATCTCATAATTTTTATCTTGTTATTTACTCGGAGGAATACAAAATTTTATTGATTTATACCGAAAAGTGACTACATCGTGTGAAACAATTTGAAAATGAGAATTTCCCTACAAATAAATACTCGAGGAAAGAGAGTTTAAAAATTATAACCCTAAAATTTCTAATTTTATGCTATTTAAAAAGTATTAAGTGCATATTCAGGCCCTCCTTTGTCTTTTTCTGCTCCTCTGCATCCAATTTAGCGCAAGATTCCTAAGGCCTCTCTCGAATTATTTGTTCATTTTAATATAGGAAAAACTTCGTACTTTGCCACAATTTTGCCTATAGGAAGCTAGGCTTACACCTAAACGTTTAAATTACTATATGATATGCTTTAAAAGGTGCTACAGATATGAAAGCTACATAGAACTAATGTAAGAGGTTTGTAGTGTTTAATAACACTAAAAAATATTTTTATGAAATTTGGCAATTGTTGGCCGTTTTCACAGATGAAAAGGTGTCCTTAAGAGCAATCAAACTTGATCACAAAAGCTTTATCCAAAATTTTTAAAAACGTTTCCAGAAAGCAATCGAATTGCAGTGACTGGTCATAACTTTGCTTAGAGATTATATTATTTTAATTATCATTTGTATTATAATGGCAACTTGTCTTCTAATGTTTACTTTATCTACTAAATACCTAGCAGGTAGAAAAGTTATTGTATTCCACCAAAAAATTCGATATCCTGATTTCACCGATAAAACATATCTTGAATAAAAAATAAAGAAAAAGAAAGAGCATTTTTAGAAAAAGTTCCGTATGCATGTGTCCATGTGGCTATGAACAGCATACTCAAAAACTAAAGGGACAGGCAAATACCAAACTTGATATTCTTCCAAAGATGTGACACAGAGATTTTCTATAAAACCCCCACCCCATATTACCTTTACATAGAAAATTTTCGAAGTTTTTTATTTTATTTAGCTCTAACAATTTTGATTACATTACCATGCCTACATTTAATATATTTATATGACAAATAAAATGCGTATTTCTAATTTTCTGGGAATAGCTTGATAAGTCCTCCTTATTCGGTAGAAATTTCGTAAGAGATAGACAAAAACATACAACACAATAGATGTACATCTCTTCAAAACTCATAATTTATTTCAAGTAACTTTTTTGTGGCATCAGCCATTTCCGAGATACCGTTTATATTGGTTTGCAATTCTCGGTACTTCTTTCATTTTTAAGGACCTGTTGCTATTCACTTACTTCTCGCGGAGTCATGGAAAGATATGGGATTCCAAGGCCAGCATATAGTCATTCGATTTTAAACATCTGACTATCGATTCCGTTTCCTTTATCCCTCTTGTAGGTCCCTACAATGAAATGTATATTTATTTTTGCAGAGGTTTATCTGACTAACATGAAGTAGAGGGAAAAATATCCCTTCGTAAGAATAGTTTGTAGAAACTATATAAATGAATGATACTGGGTAGAGAAAGATATTTGAATGTAACACTCCTATGATTTTTTCATACATATTTTGTTCCTTAGCTCACTCAATTTCTGACTTTCTCCATATACCTACATTTATTTGTGGCTTCATAGCTGAAAATTGTCTTCCGTGGTCTAAGAGTGCCATACTAGCCTCTACTTCCCGAGGTCGCGAGTTAAAACCTGCGGAGGGCGATGGGTTTTTTTCGGGCGTTAAAATCCTTAGCATGGCTTCCTTCGGAAGGAAAGTAAAGCCGGTGATCCCGTGTAGTAGATTTACGGCACGTAAAAGAACCTCAAGATGATAAAGATGCCTCTGAACAAAATTGCCGTTCTTTCACGCCCAATATAGAATGGGACGCTAAAGCTCTTAGCAGTTAAAAAACATCCATAAAAAAACTCACTCGTAGCTGTAAATAGTAAAATCAAATCGCCTGATAAGATTACTGCAGGCAGCTTACAGCATGGGTATTATGTCTCTATATTCCAGGAGGAAAAATAAATATTAACCAAAGTGTTCCGCAGTAGATAATGGTAAGGGAAATGCAAAATGTTTGAAGAAATGAGAAGAATTTACTACTGGAAAATCTGAAAACTATTTATGGAGACATCCTATACAAAGAGAAATATATTTATTCTTTGTTCAGGCAGTAGATTTTTGAGAAAGTGTATGAGGAGAGGTAGATAACCAGTTGCTCGTACCCAAGTCGGCTACGTGTGGCGGCTCTTTGTGATAGTTACTGCATCGGCCGCGCGACGTCCTTATCTCCCCCTTCCAATGTCTCAAAAGACTCTGAACAAACAATATAAAAATGTGATGCCAACACTCATACCAATGACTTTCTTTAACCACGACAACTGCACATATATCTGTTACATATTATATCATTCATATAAAAGTGAATCTTCTATGCACGTTATATACAGTTTTGCCCAGGAATGATTTCAAATTAAGCAATAAGTGCTTAGTTACTTACAACATCGGAATTAGCATTCAAATGTTTAGCTGTTGTTTCGGGACTGGCTCATGAGATGGGAAGAAAAAAGAATAATAACATGCATCTTCATATAATGCATAAGAAAAAATATAAACATGCAACATGGAGTATTTCGAAAGGGGCTAATGCTAAGAAAAAGTTACAGAAATTGTGTACTTTAATGAGCTCGGCATTTTATCTGTAGTAAACGTTTGCCTGTTTGCTATCATTTCCATCTATGTCAAATTATAAAACATTCATTCAGTCAAACATATCGAAAATTCTCCATGTGAAGGGTAGATTGGTGTGGGTGAGTTATGCTGTTCATACACACACACACACACACACACACACACACACAAACGGAACTTTTTCTAAACATGCTTTTTTTATTCATGGGTCTCAAAACATGTATTTCTAATGAAATCTTGACATAGAAGTTTTGGGTGGAACACTAGAGATAGGTGGCAGATACAGCAATTATGCAGTTTTCAAGGATACAGGTCAGTTTAATGAATATGATGCCACGATTATATAAATCATTCACAGCAACCTTTTAGCAATGAGAGAACTCGGCAGGGAGGACCATCAAAGACACAATATTCCCTGCTGTGATGTCATTATCAGGAACTCAACAATGAAAGGAGTCCTCCTGTGCCCCCAGCTGTGATACCAGTCCTTGTCTGTGATTGGTTGCTTACAGATCTGCACTTGACGTGCTGTGTTATGAGGCAGACGACCACTGGATCAATATCACAGTCTTACCTTGGATATCCAAGTTACATTAAAATGCAAACCGAGAGCATTCTGCGTTAAAAATACATTGCATAAGGTCTCTTCTTAAATTTTACGTAATTGGGAAACAAATATTAGTAAAACTCACACAGGAAAGCATAGAACTATTTGTCTAACTTTTTTCCGTAGCATTAGCGGTTTTTTTTAAATATTCCTGCTTTTAGGTTAAGTCTTTCCAAGTTGAAGTTTATTTGCTGTGGCATGTATTTTTACGCCAAAAGTGTTATTTGCAATTTTTCTTTTATCCCATGAGCTGATTGCTATAAAAGTGACTACTGATGTAAACAGCTGAATGTTGTTTCCATATTTTGCATGTAACCAAATCCATATGCCTAATTTGAAAACATTTTAGGCAAAATGTATTGTGATTTACGTAAAGTGGATAGTAGACATAATATATATTTGTGAACTGGTAATGAATTGAGAAAGTCATATGAGTGTTACGATTAAGAACTGTATTATACAGAGAAAGCCAAAACAACTACGAACCGGCTGCGCGGTGTTTTTCGTGTCCGCGTCCTCAGCGCTCGTTGCCGTCTGCTGCTATCATAGAAAGGCGCGGATGAAACCATACAACATTTTTAAAACTACTTTTAAAGGTTTTACTTACCAACTTTATAAAACGAGCTGATGAAACTGGCCACCGTCGTTGTCCATACATTTCTGGCACCTCTTTAGGAAACTATCCATCACTCGCCATAGTTCACGTTGAGAAATGCTGGCAATTTACTGGCAGATATTTTGTTTTAATTCTTCCAGGGTGTGTGGGTTTGTCTTGTGCACTTTATGTTGTAAGTTACCCCAGAGATAGAAATCGCAGGGGTTAGGTCGGGGGACCGAGGGGGCACAAATCTCTACTAATAATTCTATCCTCAAACACTCATTCATAAAGTTGTAAAGTAAAATCTTTAAAAGTAGTTTTAAAAACGTTGTATGGTTTCATCCGCGCCTTTCTATCATACCGGCAGACGGCAACGAGCGCCGAGGGTGTGGACAGGAAAAACACCGCGCAGCCGGTTCGTAGTCTTTTGGCTCTCTCTGTATTTAGTAACCGTTTTTGTTAATAAAACATAACAGATAATAAACAGAACAAAATATGATACAGGTGTGTTAAGATTTCTTCCTGCTGAAAGTTATTTGAAATTCGTATTTTTAGGATGAAAAAAATTACATACTATGATGTGTAATCATTCACATTACCTTCTCTACTCACTCCTCTAAACCTATTCTTTAAAAAACCTATGCTTCTGTCCACTTCCTGTTAATTGAGATAAACTTTCATTACACATTTCGTCGCCGTCGTTTCTAACGCTCCCTATAATGTGACCTGTGACCTGCGAGGGACACCTCATTCCACCAAACGATGAGAGGACCTATTTCTGAAGTGGAGACACCCAGCGGGCGGAATCCATTGCCTCCGATGGTAGAATGAGAGACCTACAGCTTTTACCGTGGACTCCGAACTACTTTGGGCCTTGGATATAGGTACTTCACATAAGCAAGTCATAGGTGGAGGCGCGAATAGGGCCGAATTAAAATCGCGGGAATCGAACACGGACCCTCAGCGCGAGAGCCGGAAACGAAACCACTGCGCTATCCCGACACTCTTTTACACATTTCATTGTAAGTATAAGAATAATACAGCAGGCTAAAGCGACAGTCGAATCCTTTAAAAGCCGGTGGCTATGTGATGGCTTTGAAATTTGGTCCTCTTTGCATGAACACACACACACATAAAAAGCTATTTGAATTGAGAAAAGTACAAAGTATCTGAAAATTCAAATCAATAACAAAGAATATCTCGAAAATGGCTCACGCACCCCCCCCCTAAATATAGGTATATATACACATACAAAAGTCATTCAGAACGAAGACTTCCGAGGTTATTCCCAAAAAATTCAAGATAGGTGTGCTGTTTTATGTCATGCATATATAAGATATTTGCTTGTCATATTGGCGCACTATATATGTCATTTTAATCAAACTCGTTTAAATATTTTTGAGAAGATTTTTTCCTGTAAAGGGCAATTTGGGGAGGGGGAGGGATTGTCTTGAAATTCTTCGTGTCGCATCCTTGGAAGATGCCGAACGTAAACACCAAGTTTGGAAATTATCCAAAATTTCTTTTTTGAGTTATGCTCACAGACACATACACACATATACACAAAACACACACACGGACCTACGGACCTTTTCCTAAAACTGCTTTTTTGATTCAGGACACATCGAAACATGTATTCCGATGAAATCTCGATTTGGGTGGAACAGAATACCTACTTCGTCTACCTACTAGGGTACATGGTAGAGAATTTAAAATGAGGCTTTTAACGCAGTTCTGTTTTTATTGTTGTAAAAATGGTGAACTTGGGTCTTCAAACACAAACCTAAGGCCGGGAAAGTCTTCGACAGATGGACATAAAACAAGTGAAAGAAAGCGGACTTAACAGTTTTGTAAATGCTCAGGAGACAGGAAAAAGGAGAGAATCCTTAAAAAGTACACCAAAAATGAGGATAATCCTGATTATATATAGTGCTGGAAAGTTCTAAATAAGCAGCAAGTACGGTTGATTATATGTAAAACCCTAGAGCTAATCTGTTTTATTTAGTTTTTGTCATATTGCTGCACTTTTCTCAGAAACTACACAAATAGAGAAATAATGTTTATATGATAACTTACATATTTTAAACTGATATTTAATATACATTTTTCAGTAGTATTCTAGAAAAAATGTTAAAGCATATAAAACTTTAGACCTATATAACTTAAAAAAGAAGAAATACTCTTAAAAATTGTGAGGATTTGGGAGATTCATTTCAATTTAATATATTCACAAGGGATTATAACATATTGTGTAGAAAACAATGGCTTTCATTTAAAGTTTCAGGAGAAAAATGTAGATAGACAAGAAGAGCCCCTTTCATTTTGAAGCCGCAGTTCTATAGGAAGAGAGATTCGCCGCGATCGGTAGGCAAAGTGCCGAACACTCTTGTATTGCACACTGCATAAGTTCAGTTCCGTGTTGGATGGTTTTAGTTTGTCTTCTCCTTCTTCTACTTCACGGTTTTAAGCCATTTAGTCTGTTCCGGCTCCAAAATCTTGTTGTGCCCAGCTCTGTTTTGGTTGTCCTGGGTTTCTGTATCCTTGGGGTCTGTAGTTATATGTTGCTCGGGGTATCCTATTTAATGTCATTCTTTCTAAGAGTTCCAGTTAGTTCTATATTCTATTATTACTTTATTTGACTCTTCTATTTTTAACTTTTGCCTTATTTCGTTGTTTGACTTTTTATCCAGTCTTGTGTATCTTGCTATAGGTCTGAGAAATTTCATTTCAGCTGTCTGTATCCTGCTTTTATTTTCTGCTCTCACTGTCCATGTTTCAGACCCACAAGTTACTGTGGGGATGGCCATTGCTTCATACAATTTTATTATTGAATCTTTTCTAATTTTATTTTTTAGTGTTCTCTTTATGGTTCCCGTTATGTAATTGAATTTATTTAGCTTTTTAAAAATGCCTATTTCAGACCCATATGATATTTCACATCCTAGAAAGTTAAATATTGACACTTGTTCTATACTTTTATTTTCTATAATTATTTTAGACCGGACCGAGTGAGTACCTTTAAATGCCATAGCTTTAGTTTTTTCAGTTGCAATTTCCATGCTGTGTGTTTTTGATATTAAATTTAGTTTGTGTGTCATCCTTTGAAGTTCCTCTTCACTTTTCGCTATTAATATCCGGTCATCTGCTGTGCTTGACCCCAAATTATCCCTCCTATTGTTTGTTGCTTCCATGATCTAATCATGTCAAAATATAGATTAAAAAGAGTGGCTGACATTGGGCAACCTTGTCTAACACCTTTTAGAATTATTATGGGTTCTCGATTATCTATTACAATTTTAGTTTTCACGTATAAATTTGTAATTACATTTATTAAGTGTATTGGTACTCATTTATTTTCTAATATATCCCATAATTTTTTCTGCATACCTTGTCAAAGGCTTTCTTATAATCTATAAAGAGAATACGTGATTCTAAGTTGAACTCTCTACGTTTTTCGATTATTTGCTTGAGGGAGAAGACGTTATCTATACAACTTCTATCTTTCCTGAAGCCTGTCAATTCTTCTGTTAATAATACATCTGTTATTTTTGATAACTTATTGTTTATCATTTCTGTATAAATTTTATAGGTAAAGCTCAGCAATGTAATACCTCTATAATTTTCTGGCCTTGTTCTATTACCTTTTTTAAATACTGAAATGATTCTTCCTATTTTCCATTCTTCCGGAATTGTTGCTTGTATCCAATATTTATTATAAAAATCCAGTAATATTTCCCTAAAGCTCTTTGGAGTGTATTTTAATAGTTCTGTGTTGATTTTATCGATACCACATGCTTTATTATTTCTGCTATATTTAGTTTGTTGGATGCCAATTTTTATGGCAATGTTAGTTCATTGTTTTAACTTCATTTTAAGTTAAACCAATTTGAAAACCACGTCACATGAGCATTCGTAGTGGCTGATACACAATAGAGAATGGAAACGAGAACGGGAAGCAAAACAACATACAACATTTTGGTTCACAATAAATCAGGAACAAGAACGGGAATGATAACGATGACCATATCGATAGCAAAGTGGAATATGGATTTTACGAATTGGGACGTCATTTGTTTGTAACTGACTGGAGATAGTTTCTGAACTTGCTTCTGCTTCAGGTAATAATTATAACGGTGGTTAGCCAACGTCAAAATCCGATAGAGTAAACATTTTCTAAATGCAGATCTATTGCTATTTCCGATTCCTTTACACGTACCAAGCATCATTCCTTTATTAAAAGCGTACATTAAAGTTGTTTGTTGTTCTTTGTTAATGTCCCTCAGCTTTACTGTTCTTTGTAGTTTTTGCTATGTATTTTTAGGCAATAGCTCGTTTTGAGTTGCATGTCAACAAACCGAGGTAGCGCGGTAACGTGCAAAGATCGAATTTGGGAGGTCCTGAGTTCGATTCCTGGGGCTGGCAATTCTGACTGTAGGTTTCTTGTGGTTTTACCTGATTAGCTGGGTGAATGGTGGTTTGCTTTCTCTTGTACCGTGCATTTCCTATTATTTCGCTTCCCCTTTCATGTTTCAGGTAGGCTTAGGAGCTGTGCAGTGTCGGACAGATGTCCCCGATGCTTGCGTTTGGAAAGCTCTTCTCGGCTCTGTGAGATGGCAGCCTTCTCTGAGCCACATAACGTGGGTCGAGTTCTCCCCGGTTCCGGCGGAGGGAAGCCTTCTCTGAGCAGACCGCGGTGTGGCCGGGACATCAAGCTTGGAATCGTTAGGTCTATATCCTACTGCGGTTCCTTCACTTTATCCGTTCCTCCTGGGGGTGGTAAGCACAAACGATTCACGTTGGATCGAGGTGCGAGGTGTCTCCTCCGTTTCCTGGTCATTCATTCACTCATGCATAGGCAAGGATGTAAGTTACACCCAGTTTTATTTAATTTATACGTAGATGATGTCTTACTAGAAATTGGAAGGAATAATAACTGTGCACCAGTAATTAACAACATCCAAATCCCAGGACTTCTTTTTGCAGATGATCTAGTGGCAGGATCTATTACAGTAAGTGGTTTAAAAAAATCATTACAAGCAATTGATGTATATTGTAAAGAATGGAGGTTAAAAGTGAATCAAGAGAAAACACAGATTGTGGTATTCAAAAAGGGGGGAAAATTAAGCAAACATGAAAAGTGGAAGGGAGAAAATAAAGATTACAGGGTGGTGCGTGACTGTATTTATTTAGGAATAAAAATATATGGAGGTAATGAATGGGAAAAACAAAAGAAGTTTGCGTTGGCAAAAGATAAAGGGGCGATGGCAGCAATTAGAAGCTGCAAATATAGAGTACCTAATATAAATGTTAAATGGCTGGAAAAAGTTTATGAGATGATTGTGGAGACCAAAATGATGTATGGTAAAGAAATATAGGGATTCGATAGAGGAAGGAAAAGTATAGATGAGGTGCACAGGATGTTTTGTAGAGACGTGCTAGGGTTACCGAAGGCAATTGTAACACAGGTAGCGCAATTAGAAATGGGCAGGGTGGCAACTAAGGGGATGATAATGGAAACAGCTTTGAAATTTTGGTTTAGAACTTTAAATTTAGGAAAAAGTAATGTGATAAGACAATGTATAGAATACCAAGAGAGTAGTTTAATGAATGATGGATGGGTAAGTAATTTAAGGAACAAAAAAGGGTTAGGAGACATGTGGAGGAGAGAAAATCACGTGAAAATATTTTGGAAAAAGGCAAGGAAAGACTGGAAGATATAGAAATACAATATATATATATATATTTATATATTTTATTTGTCATATAAATACCTATCTTAAATATAGGTATGACATTTCAATCAAAATTGTTTGAGCAATTTTTGATAAAATAAAAAATATCGAAACTTTTTACATATAAAGTGTAGTTTGGAGTGGGGAATTTTCTTGGAAATCACCGTGTTACATCTTTGGAAGATGTTGAACTTAAATACGAATTTTGCTATTTATTGAATATTTCGTTTTAGAGTTATGCTGTTCACACATACACGCACGCACACACAAAGACACACATAGGCTTATTCTAGAAATGCTTTTTTTATTCAGGGAATCTGAAAATGTGTATTTTCGGTGAAATCGTTGTATCGAATTTTGGGGTAAATGCAATATTTCCTCTACTTAGTACGTAAGTAGCAGAGAAAGTAAAATGTTAATTTTCTGAGCAATTTTTGTCCCTTTAATCTCCCTTTAAAGGGAGCTACTCAAATGAAACAATAAACAAATAAATAAATAGACAAAGGCCTTCAGTTCGATCATTTTAAGTAGATGATAATGACAATTTTTTTGTCCAAAATCGTCAAAATAAAAACAGTTTGCAGTGTTCTAGTACGTATACATTGGCTGATGTGACGTTGAGATGAAAGTGAATACTTCAATAAAATTGATGATGTGCGATGAGACATTAGTTGCAGACTCCGAGCCACTCCAAGTAGCAAACCGGAGCAGAACAAACAAATTGCCTTCCCCGAGGGACGAGTTGTGTGGCACGTGCCAGCAAACTCGCTCTGTACTCTGTGTTCCACCACAATGGGAACCGACCGACTGTGGGGTCCCCTAGCTATGATTCGTTTCTTACTTCGTATCTGTTTACTTTTTCCACTACGTAAGTGGAGGAAGTATTGTATTCTAGCCAAAAATTCGATGTCGGAATTTCACTGGAAATACACTCCCTGAATACAAAGAAAAAAAAAGTAAACCAAAAAAAAGCATTTTTAAAAATGCTTTGTGTTTGTGTGTGGGTGTTAGTAAGTGAAGAACATAACTTAAAAAGAAAAGTCGGTTAAATACCAAACTTGAAGTCCCCCCATCCCAAACTATTCTTTACATGAAAAAAACTTCTCATCCTCCGTGGTCTAGGGGTATCATAGTAACATGTTAGCTTCTAGTTCCCGAGGTCACAGATTCAAACCCGGCGAAGGGGGAGGGATTTTTTCGTGTGTAAAAATCCTTAGCATGGCTTCCTTCGGAAGGGAGGTAAAGCCGGTGGTCCCGTGTCGTAGATTTACGACACGTAAAAAAACCTCAAGCCTGATAAAGAGACCTCTGAGCAAAATTTCCATTCTTTCACGCCCAATATAAAATGGGACACTAAAACTATAGCAGTTAAAGAGCGTCCATAAATAAAACTCAATTTTTTCTTTCAATGGAAAAATTTCGTTATTGTTTATTTACTCAAAAACGGCTGTATTTGATTAAAACGCCGTAGGTAGATATGTTTAAGATATTTGCATGACAAATAAAGTTTATATCTTGAATTTTCCGTGAAGACTTCTTCATTCTGATTGAGTTTTGTATAATTTATTGTTTGTATTTTTAAATACTTATACTTATTCAAGTATGTCGTTATTCGTTTTTTCTTCTCACGCAAAGAGCATGGAATTTCAAAGCCATCACATAGTGACACGCTTTTAAAAAACCAACTATCGCTTTAGCCTACTGTATTCTTCTTATAGCTACAACACTTGTGTAAACGCTGACTATGCTGTAATGATAGTTTATCTCGGTTAACAAGAACTATATAGAAGAATAAGCTTTTGTAGGAGTAGTTTGGTGAAGAGTGAGTAGAAAAGTTCATGTGAATGCAACACATCAAGTTTTTTGAAGTTGTCTTTCAAAAACTCCTCAGACATTTTAGAATCAGGAACAAATTGTGGTTTTGCATTTCTGGCCAAAATAACCAAAAGAGCGTTTAAATGGAGGTGCGCAGATCTTATTTACTTGCATTTTTGCCGCTTTAAAATGTTCTCCATGATTCAGTTTATCTTCAGTTTCTTTCAGATTTTCAGTGTGTGTTCTTTGGAGGTGGATAAAAAGATCTAAGGAGCATTTTCTTGATATGAAGCATAGAAGCATAGTTTTGGCTTTAGAGTTTTTATAAGTTAATACACGATTGATTTTAGAAAATATAAAGTGTTATCACTATATTTTTCAGGAAAAAATTTTATTTGTTGCAGAGTTTAATATCTTATTATAATGAACCGTATTCAAGATACAACATACAGCATTTAAAGTTTAAAATCCTCAAATTTCATCACATGTGGCATTTTGTAAATGACTCAGTTTTTAAATTAATTCTAACCTTAACATGAAAATACCTACAAGTAAGACCAAATCATTGACACTCATTGGCCACTAGCCAATCTGAGTGAAGTTAGCGATAGATAATGAAACAAAATAAGAACTTAACGCATTAGAATGTTTGGGTTTTCAATACCCACAAAACAAACAATTCGATAAAAAAGTAGTGAATATATTAGAAACGAACTGAAAGTAGAAAATATTCTACAAATAATAAAAGAATATCAAAATAATTGGAAAGATCGTGTAAACGGAATGCCAATCACAAGGATAAATTACGAGAAGTAATTGTGCTATTGATTGTTATTGCTCTACCAAGATAAAAATTATGATGTACAACTGTACTTTTAATACAAATGTTTCTTATTTATGAAATAAAATATTACTTTCTCTACTACGCACAGTAAGTAGGGGAAGTATTGTATTCCACCCAAAAATTCGATACCGAGATTTCACCGGAAATGCATGTTTTGAGACCCCCTGAGTTCAAAAAAGCATTTTTGGAAACATGTCCGTGTGTGTGTTTGTGTGTGTGTCTGTCTGTGTGTCTGTTTGTCTGTCTGTGTGTCTGTTTGTCTGTCTGTGTGTCTGTGTGCCTGTCTGTGAACAGCATAACTCAGAAAGGAACAGTCGGATAAACACTAAACTTGGTATTTACGTTCAGAATGTTCCAGAGATGAGACACGAAGGTTTTTAACAAAATCCCCCCACCCCAGAGTACCCTTTACATGGAAGATTTTTCGAAAATTTTAATTTTCTCAAAAATCGCTCTAACGATTTTGATTAAAATATATGTTCAAGATATTTTCATGACAAGTAAAATGTATATCTTGAATTTTCTGGGAATGTCTCCAAAAGTATTCTTCACTGTGAAAGACTTTTGCATAACTGGTAAACCATAAGAGATTGAAGAAATTTTACTACACAAAAAATGTAGATCGCGCTAAAATACACAATTTATGTCATATACATTTTTTTGTTGAGTGAACCATTTTCGAGATATTGTTTGTTATTCCCTTAAATTTTTCAATAATTTTCTCAAATGGGAATTCGTTATTCATTTTTACTTTCTCTACTACGTATAGTAAAGTAGGGGAAGTATTGTATTCCACCCAAAAATTCGATACCGAGATTTCACCGGAAATGCATGTTTTGAGACCCCTGAGTCCAAAAAAAGCATTTTTGGAAACATGTCCGTGTGTGTGTGTGTGTGTCTTTGTGTCTGTGTGCCTGTATGTGAACACATAACTCAGAAACGAACAGTCGGATAAACACTAAACTTGGTATTTACGTTCAGAATCTTCCAGAGATGAGACACGAAGGTTTTCAAGAAAATCACTCCACCCCAGATTACCCTTTACATGGAAGATTTTAATTTTCTCAAAAATGGCTATAACGATTTTGATTAAAATATCATATCATGACAAGTAAAATGTATATCTTGAATTTTCTGGGAATGTCTCCAAAAGTATTCTTCACTGTGAACGACTTTTGCATAACTGGTAAACCATAAGAGATTTAAAAAAATGTTACTACACAAAAAATGTAGATCGCGTTAAAATACACAATTTATGTAATATACATTTCTTTGTTGAGTGAACCATTTTCGAGATATTGTTTGTTATTCCCTTAAATTTTTCAATAATTTTCTCAAATGGGAATTCGTTATTCATTTTTTTTGTCTTGGATATGCAAAGAGTATTAATCTGTGGCAAAGGGAATGGTGCTGCACCTAGCAACCAGCTATTAAGAGATATGTATGTGTTTAAAGACTACTGTATTACTATATTGCCCTTATAAATATATATTCCCCTTACATCTACAAGAAAATTAGCAATAAGATAGAGTCTGCAAATGTTTATCTCGATTAACATGAAGTAGATGGAGAATAAGCGTTTGTAAAAATAGTTTGTACAAGAGTAGAGAAAGTCATGTGAGTGTAACACATCAGATTTTTGTAGGCTGTGTCGTTAGGAATTCATATGAAAATTTGAGAAACTGCTTCAGGAAATATTAGCCCCCCCCCACCAGCAGAAATCGAATTGATGCTCCTGGCGGCAATGAAGCTCAACCCAAAAGGAAGAAGATCAATTGGAAGGCCAAGATCAATTAAATGGAGGCGGAACAGACCAATAAGTCTGTACCTTGAAGCACATGATTATGACTGAGCATTTATTTTTGGTAAGTTAGGTACATGGGAACAAGAACGTTAATTGTCTAGTGTAACTGTAAGGAACAAATCTGTGATAAACGTTTCAATTTAAGTACCGAGTGCCCTTAATTCTCATTTATACTTGGACATTATCTTTTTTTCTTTCACTTTCTCTTTTCTTATTATTACTGGATCTTTATTTTTTCTCTAACGTGTTTGTTCTGCTTTCTTTCCGTTCCCTTTATTACTCTCTTGGTCTTCTTTACGACGGTTCATCTTGCACTTCCTTCTATCACCCCATGGTTATGATGAGAACTATCCGCGTGTACGAGATCTCCCCAAAGTTTGAAGTTCCCCAGACGTTACCAGAGCAGGGGGCGGATTGCACACGACAGCGACTGTCAGAGACACACTCTCGCCACTTCAGCACATCCACAATTGAGATTTCACGGCCGCCTGTGTGTTTGCTGTAAATAGCAGGTCATGTCAGTGACGTAACGCCCCTTTATGGATAAGCTCATTCTGGTGATCCTGCACAATGCTACAAATTTACAAAAACGCTTCCACGCACAAAAAATGGAGTTTTATTTATGGACGCTCTTTAACTGCTGTGGTCCTCAACGCTCCTTTCTATACTGGGCGTGAAAGACCAGTAGTTTTGCTCAGAAGCCTCTTTGTAGGGCTTGAGGTTTTTTTACGTGCCGTAAATCTACGACACGGGACCACCGGCTTTACTTCCCTTCCGAGGGAAGCCGTGCTAAGGATTTTTACGCCCGAAAAAATCCATCGCCCTCCGCAGGGTTTGAACCCGCGACCTCGGGAAGCTTCGACGCACAAATAGCTCACTTTCCCGCCACTGAGTTTTGCTTTTACATTACTTTTAACCTCAAATGTTGCTGCCCAATATATCGAGAGAGATGGCTCCGCGGTAACGTGTGAAACTCGCATTCGGGAGGCCCTGGGTTCGATTTCCGTCGACCGCCCACTCTGACTGTGTTTTTTCTGGTTTTCCCTGGTCGGTAGGCGTATGCTCATCTCATCTTCCAAGCAAAGAGTTAAAATTGAGTTTTATTTATGGACGGCTCTTTAACTGTTGTGGCCCTTAGCATCCCATTCTATATTGGACGTGAAAGAACGGTAATTTTGCTCAGAGGCCTCTTTATCAGGCTTGAGGTTCTTTTACGTGCCGTAAATCTACGACACGGGACCACCGGCTTTACTTCCTTCCGTAGGAAGCCATGCTAAGGATTTTTACGCCTGAAAAAATCCATCACCCTCCGCCGGGCTTGAACCCGCGACCTCGGGAACCAGAGGCTTGCATGGTAACCACTAAACCACGGAGGACGACCCAAGAAAGAGTAGGTACTCCATGTGGACACTAGAGGGCTTCCTGGTTGGACGGGTCCTTCATCGCTGTTTCTCTCTGGGCAGCTCCAGTAGTAGCCGGGTCTTCCAGCCTGGAACTGTTGTGGACTTCCGCGCGTCTCTGTGTCCTGTCTGCCTGCGGCTCCTTTACTTCATCCCTGCCTCCTGAGGATAGTAGCCGTAATGCAGCCGTGATGCAGGTCGCAGTGCGCGAGGTGCCTCCCTCCGCTGCCTACATACCAAGAGGAGTGGTCTTCTTGTCCTATGCGCTATAGTATCCAATATGTGGCCTGAAACTATGCGATTTAGTTTTATATAGACCGCAGCTGTTATCTTCGCTAACACCATGGATACTGATAATTTAATTGAGGTTGACGAGTGCTTGTTGTCATGATAATTATTTTATAATCACAAACACGAGTTTCAAAGCCCATGCTTTTCTTATTATCTAGGAAAAATTAGAAGCAAGAGGGGGATCCTGTAAGTTAATTAAAATGCGAGAACGATGTCATTGTTCGCACATGCAGTATAATTACTGAAGAAGCTTACCTGTTTCACCTTCCTGAAAACATACACTAATTTTATTAGCTTTTATTCCAAGCAGAACTGCGTATTAAAAATAAGTAGACTATGAATCGTTATAACCTCAGATGTTCATTTGCTTTTAATCATAAATACGTAAGCATACGCTTCCTAGATCCCTAGTGGAATCGAAGCAGAGATTACCTATAGGAATAAAACATGAATGTAAGTGGAAAAATATGAGTTATTAGTTTCGGAGCACCATGCTGTAAAACTATACCTTAAGTTTGATTCTGATAGCTGAATAATCAATGAGACCGTACACTGACCGAAAGGCGCTCGTATGTAATTATCTGTATAATATTTTATATAAATTAGTCAGTGTGTGCTGGACAGATGCATTAGTTATGTAGTCGCCTTCCTGTATCATTTAGTTTGTTGCTGTTAATGTAAATAATGTATTTACACTTTTTGTGAGCGTATGGTTGCTGTTCTATAGGTATATACACACGTAGTCAGTGCAATGCCAGTCAGATAGCCTTAATTGCGTAGTCATCTTCCTGTACCACCTATTGTATTTCTATTTATTTTGCTCTGTCGATGGAACTTTGTGTCATGGTATTGAATCAACAATCCGGCATTAACCGGGCAGCTAAGGGATTAATTGTCAAGTGAATAACCGAACTGTCTCCCTATAGCTAACGGCTAGACTGTCTCATAAGTAGACCTCGGATTTTTAAGCCCTTAAAAACAAATTTTTAGGCATCTAAAATAGGCTATCAAATTAATAAAAATTTTAGACACCAAAAATGCTTTTTCATGAGCTAGATATTAGAATTTATGTTTCTAAAATATATTTTCAGTTTCTAAAAGTTTAAAATATAATTAGTGAGCATTAAAAAAATACATAGTAACAAAAACAGTAAATGTACTAAATTATTACGCCTAGGAACATTGTATTATGTCTTAAATCATGATATTACGATTGCTCATATCTACATAATACGAGATTATAAATTTGAGAAACAACCTCTCAAAAGTAATTGAATAGATCGCAATGGAAATGCATCGTACGCTACAGATCTATCATTGTAACCTAAATACTCTAGTGCTGATATGGAGCCACCCCCAAAATGTTGTTTGCGAAACAGAATATATAGATAAGAACAACAATGTAAAAGAAATGTTTGACATTTAAAAAGCAACAGAGAAAACACAGGAAAATCTTACAACGTGTGCATATCAACAGTTAAAATACGCCATTTGAAAGGGATTTCTGTCGTACTGCAGTCACTGATAAAGGACTTATAAGGTGCAAGTATTATGTTTCTCTTTCTACAAAACCAATGAATTCACCAGCTAAAGCATTGAAAAGGACCAGTCTTTACACCAGAATGTCTCATTCCTACAACCATTGTTGTGAACTTTGTCCAGTTTTTAACGGTCACTTCACTACGTCCTCATTGTCTCTTAATAACTTGATGTAGTTAAACTTTTCATTGTCACCTCGCTTATTTTCACTATCACTTTACTCTCTTCGTGACATAGCGGCGTAATTAAGTAAACACGACTTAGTCTCTTTTTCCAGACAGTTTTTATTCACTGGGGAGTTGAACATAAGACTTCTCCAATATTTTTCAGAAGCAGCACTGTACGTCACAGCAGTCATCATAACTAGCTAGGAGAACAGCACTTTTTGTCGCTCCGAAACGCACTCGCTAATAACTTGCGAGAGCGCTCGCTTATATAGCGTTGGAAATTTCCACAAAGTTCCACAACGTGAAACATCCAGAAGATTCTGGTTATCTGACGATAGCGCTTCCGGTGTTTACACTGGCGAGAGCGCTATTTATCTTTGTTTATATCCGACTGCCCGGCGCCGTTCTTCAGATAACCTTGGGCCATAGTCACTGCGTCACACTATTACAAAGTCTTTGAATGAAACCAGTTCCATGATATGAGTGCTTCATTTTTCAATGCTGCGTGAAAAAAAAATGAAACAGCACAAATGCTAAAACAGGCACTTTTATGTTCTGAAACCTTAAAATAGGTTTCAATTGTCGAAATAGTCATTTTAGGCTCCACGAAACCCCTTCCATAGATTTACATTTCATATGAAACATGATGATATTTAACTAGTTTTAGTGTATTTGTACAAATAAAAAAATAGGCATTTAGCCCATAATCTGAGGTCTACTCATAAGAAACAATCAAGCCACTATTACCGTTTTCCCTATGTATAGGTCTATGGGCTTGGAGTGCAGTATCCAAGGGCTTCATTACCGCTCCAGAAAAACAAATATGTAATTGAAATTAAAGAATAAGAAACTAAAAGTATAATAAGAAAGTAAGAAAATTATAAAATACATTCAGAAATTTGCAAAATTAAATTTCCTGCCCCCTCTAACAGAAGAAGCTTAATAATACGACTATACTTCAGTCCCGGAGTCTTGATAGCGGAAGAAATTGAAAACATTTCTAAGGTAGCTCTAAGCTCTAAACTTATCGTAGCATGAGACAGTCAGACAAGGAGGTTGCACAAGGAGCTGGCTGAACAAACATGTGAATGTAGTGATTAAAGTAGACTGCGTTTTTGTATGGAATATTTTGCTGCTCTGTCAATCATGTAACATTTATTTTGAAACAAATGGTTCGCTTTATGGAGCTTTGCATAAACTTTTATATATATGGCCAAGTTTTGACATAACATGCGTATTGTGATAGTACTTGATAATAAACTGAGATGCCGTTTCAAGCTTTTAAGAAAACATTAAATCGTGCTGTTATCTATTAGTTTACATTTCCCTTTTTCACCCTCCGCTAAGAGGCTCCGTCATAGGAGTTGGTTGACTTTAAGAAAGATTCTGCGAATCAAAAAGGTTGGGAATGCCTGCCACGGATGTATTCTATAACCGCAGACAGTTCTCATATCAGGAGACGAAAAGTAACATAAATGTATGGAATGTCTGTATGAACTCCTCGTTTGGAAGTGAACGACTGAGTCTACAAGAATATGTTCACCACCACTATGACCTATTTGCCCAGATATCACGCGTACCTTCTCTGAAGTGGATAGTTGAAGAGATCCCACGGCGGCACACGTTAATATGTTTACATTGCACGCACGCGGCCAGCAGACTGAGGGGATTACCTGGCAAATATTGACACCGGTTACATGTGTGGTCATCCACAATACCGTGGTCTTTTTTTATGTAAACCCGTCTCACCGAGCTCATAGCCCAGCTAGAGGATTACAAGCCTCAGTGTTTTGTGGAAACATCAAACAAAGCTGACCAAGACCTACGTACCTCAGTAAACACTGCTCAAGCGCGTTGCTGGGAACATTTGCACCTTAATTCATTAACATAAAAATGATTTCTAATACCGATCCGTTTCTAGGTGCATTTGCTATTAGCGTCACTTTGTCCGTCTGCATGTACGAAGCAACTTATGTATCACTGACTATGGAGCTGAATCTGGCTTAGCAGAGTTTGAGGAAGATACCTAAGTCGATTATATTTTGTCTCAAATTGGTACAAAAGTAGTGCTTTGTGTACCAAGTGTTTAAAGAAAATATTTTTATGCATTTCAGATTTTGCTGAAATTAATTAGAGAGGCTCCTTAAAGTTACAAATTTTTGCATATCCTAAAATATCTAGAAAAATACATTTTACAAACGTTATCACATTATTTCCGAAAAGGTTAACAGACTGCCTCTGTATTAGAGTGATTAGCGTTTTGGTCTCTGAACCCAGAGGTCCCGAGTTCGATTCCTGGCTGGAGTGGGGATATTTTTCTTAACCGGGATCATTTCCTACCCTCCTCAGAGTCTGGAAGTGTGAATATGAGCGTATTTCAAAGAAAAAAGGAAGTAAAAAACCACAATAACATTTAAAAATACATACAGATGTTAAAATGCATAACACCATTAGCTGTTTCTCAAGTCTAAGCCCCCAATATGACTGGAAGTTCAAGGGGACCAAGCGTAGCTACATTTACGACACTCCTTGCTTTATCTACCCAAACCCTACGTTAGATAAAGTATTCTATTGGGCCCAAAATTCGATAATGTAGCAGAAGTAAGTTTTCGAGGCCGTTTTACAGAGTGCAAGGGGTTTATGCGTTCATTTTATGAGAAGATTTCTGTTAGGGTATAGATAGCGAAAAGGTCCGATGCAATTTTCTCCAATTGTTTTAGACATGAGGGGGGGGGGAAGGAGTAGATATCCTTGAATGGAATTTATGCGCGAGTCTTTGGGTCAGGATTAGAAGCGGAGGAGAATTTCATTATTGTGGTCAAGGCTAAGTCTATTGCGACCACTAAATCTCCGGGAAGAAGGGATGGGGCAAAAGAGTACGAGGGGTGTGGTGGCAAGAACAGCATAGCCGGATCCCTAACGTTTCTAGATTGAGTCCCTCCATTTAACGGGCAGAAGGTTTCGTGCCGAGAAGAAACAGTTTCCTCAAATCATATTCACCGCACACCACCAGCCGTTGCGCCTGACCGTGCAACCTTGAGATATGAAATGAAGTGTGAGGGAAGGAAACTTCATGTCGAGTATAATCCACCCCGGCATTCGCCTACTGACGGGAAAAGCACGGAAAAACTCAAGGCCATGGTGGCCGGTCCAACGGGAATCGAATCCTGAACCTCCGGATTGCGAGCCTGCCATTCCGCTTGGTCAAGTCTTTGTGTACTTTGAAGCTTACATTATATATGGTGTTTGACAAGTAATATTTAATGTCAATAAAAATAAAATTAAGTGATTTTGAAAAAATGCCCCTTCTCGGAGGCTCCAGCAGAACAAAATTTCCGGTCTTTCACGTCCAATATAGAATGGAATGTCAAGAACTATGGTGGTTAACGAGCGTTCATAAACAAAAGAACTTATATCTACAACGAAATGTGTAATGAACATTTTCCTCGATTAACAAGAAGCACATAGAACAATAAGCTTTTGTGACAATAGTTTGTAGAAGAGTGAGTAGAGAAAGTCATCTGAATGCAGCGCATCAGATTTTTTTTTAACATTTTAAACGTGCAATTCTCGTTGCTAATAATAAGCTGCAGGCACTGTTGTTGCTATTCTTAAGTAGCTGTTGCAGAAAATTGAAATCGCTACTCGTGGCATAGAGACTACCTACATTGATTTAGATTCATGCGTGGTTACAATTGCCTGCCACGTGACCTGTTGGCAGCCCTGTAATAAGCCCCGAGGCGAGGCGAAGATGTGTTCCAAATACCATATATTTTATACCCTCCTTATCTCATTCAACAACCGCCCAACGCTCGGGGCATCGGCACAAATTTGCATTCGCACGCTCTCACTTCCTCCCCCCTTCCTCTTTGTTTGTAGCAAGGGCAGAACTCTTGTTTGTTTCCGTGGCCCGCTTCAAATATAAATACCTCAGCGAGTTTCAAGTTCGCAGATTTCATTATTCAATACCTTCTTTGTATCAGAATGGAAAGGCTTTTAAAATTAGAATGGAAAGAAACATTTTAGGAGCGTTCATTTCTTGAAACAAATTATGCTGTATATTAAAAAACATTACGAAGTGTACAATGTCTGGATATTAAAGTTATATACATACTGGGGAAGAGAGTTATCAAAATGGCGTGGATGAGCATAAAAGGAAAAACAAAGCAATGTTATCCAAAATCACTGCGTGCAAAGACTGCTGGAATATTACTCCGAGTTCCAAATTGAAAAACCTTCTGTCCTTCTGAGAAAACTTCATCCCATCCATTCATGAGAGCCTTTTACCCCATCCATTAATTTGGAGGTATCACAAATACCAAACTACACAACAATGTCCGAATCAGTAATCCTGCCAATGATCTCTTTGCTTCACCAGAAATACCACAATCATCACAAAGTGTATACTAATAGATCAAAACGTAACTCAAAATTTGGATGTTCCAAAGTCACCACTAACTCATTGCTTACCGGATTAGTTCTCTATCTTTCCATACGAAGCCTGGGCCGTCCTCAAAGCAATAGAATAATATTCAAAGGCATAAAAAATCTGCTAACTGTGACCTCTCAGATTCCATGTCAACATTTACTGCTGTTGCTAACAGATTTTCTAAGAATCCGCTCATTCAAAGTATTCAAGAATGTTTATTTTATCACTACAAGAACGGCTGCCAAATCTCATTCACATGGCTTCTGTCGCATAAGGGCATTACTGGAAATGAAAAAACAGATGTTGCAGCTAAATCTGCTACGAGGCTGCAACAAGGTGAAGTTGATGTAGATGGTACTTACACTCCACGATATTAAAAAGATGTTTAAAACCTATATTGTGGACCATTAGGGCAAACAATGGAAATCTACACCCTCACAACTGCAAATTATTAGGAAATCTAATACAGAACCGGCTGTATCAAACTTTAATTTCCGAAGAAAACAACAAGTCCTACTTACCAGGTTGCACATCGGTCACTTCAACCTCTGTCATGGTTATCTGATGAAAACAACCAAAGATCCACGCCCTAAATGTTCAGCTCAATGATGTATCAACATCTCATCTTATCCTCGAGTTCCCTGCTTTACTGAACGAAAGAAGGGACTCATGCGTGACCTGTATTCCATATTTTATACCCCGAAGGATGCAGAAAGGTTATTAAGTTAATGGAGATATCACAATGGTTGTCTAATTTTATTTATTTAGCGGGATATTGATACTAATATAAATTGTTTATCGATGTACAGAGAGAGCCAAAAAACTACGAACCGGCTGCGCGGTGTTTTTCCTGTCCGCGTCCTCGCGCTCGTTGCCGTCTGCCGCTACCATAGAAAGGGTGGACGACTAAACCATACATTTTTTTAAAGGCCTTTCTTACCAACTTTATGAAAGGAGAAGCTGAAACTGGCCACCGTTGTTCATACATTTTTGGCCCCTCTTTAGGAAACTATCCATCACTCGCTGTAGTTCACATTGAGAAATGCTGGCAATTTCCTCGCGGATATTCTATTTTAATTCTTCCAGTGTGTATGGGTTTGTCTTGTACACTTTATGTTTTAAGTTACCCCAGAGATAGAAATCGCAAGAGGTTAGGTCGGGGAACCGAGGGGGCCACAAATCCCTACTAATAATTCTGACCTCAAACACACTTTCAAATTGTTCTCATCGAAATATTGGCCGTATGAGCTGTTGCAGAGTCTTGTTGAAAAAAAGGCAAAATCGCGTTCTGTCTGTTAATTCTCTAAAAACAGGGGGCAAAATTGTATTCACGTATGCACGGGCTTCAACTAATGACTCGAGAAAAAAATTGCAATTTCTTTTCTGCTTACTAACAATAAAGCTGGTAAGTAAAGCCTTTAAAAGTAGTTTTAAAAATGTTGTATGGTTTCATCCGCGCCTTTCTATGATAGCGGCAGACGGCAATAAACGCCGAGGACGCGACAGGAAAAACACCACGTAGCCGGTTCGTAGTCTTTTGGCTCTTCCTTTACTATACTGTTAAAAGTACAAATTGTTGTGTTTTATGACCACCACAGCTCTAATACACGTGTATTAAATTTTGTATATACGTTGATCTTTGTTATGTAATAATATTTTGTGGTCGTTGTGGACTTGCGTTGTTTAAAGCGACCTAAAAATTAAAAAAAAAAAAAAAAAACAAAAGGAAAGAAAGAAAGCAACGTAGATGGTGACGAAGAAAAAGCTGACAAACGAAATTCCAGTCATGGTTATAATGGCACAATAAGCACGGAATAAGGTTTATTTTTATTTATTTACATTTTATTCGAATACTGAAGGCGTTTGCAGTAGTTCACTTATATCAGAACCTCTGAACAACGTGTTGTAACACTAGATGTATGTAGTGAAGTTGTTGGATGCTGTTAACTTGCCTTTATGTAGTTAAGTAATATTTCCTTCGTTTTCTGTCTTTAGTGCAATCAGTCTATTACAAATGGAATTGTTTATACTAAACAAAATTAGTGCAGGAAATTCTCAGAAACGATTTATTTGGCACCTTACACCAGGGAGTGGGGTTGTTAATGCACCTTAGCGGTTATAGGCTATATGCCACTTCTAAACTTTCAAATTGATCGCTTATGAGGATTTTAAGTCCCCCAGGATACTGAACGTGGATCTGCAGGTGCGCCACTTCCAGGTCAAGAGATAGCTTAAAGAAGTATCTTACTTGTTTTTCTTTGTGTCTGATTGCCTAAGTGTTCACTGTTTTATCTTTTGCTAAAACTGTAACTAAATGTTTTTAATTTTCGATGTTTGGTAAATAGTGATGTTAAGTGAGTACATAGTGGATAATGAGCTATCCTAACGCCAAACATGGCATTTTAAAAATGTGTGTGAAAGAGGGAGGAGGAGGGGGAGAGGGCTGAAACAGTAGCTATGGAACTTGGTAATATAACAAACGTAGGTAATTTATATTAGGTGAAGGGGAGATTTCTGCAGTACAAACTGAAATTAATCGAAATCTCACGGTACATTTTTAGTTGTGCGAAAAATGTTACATACCTACAGAAGTCCGACATGGCACCTACCCAGTGCCGACATGGCTATGACGGTTAAAAGCGGATATATAAATGAAACAATAAATTTGTATCACTGTATTACCTATTTGTGTACATAAGCTAGCTACACACATTGTAATCCAGGCCTTTTATTGCAGTTTTCTAATTATTACCACCGGAAACAGAGCTGAGAGACCCAAGGTTTAGTTCTTATTAATATAAAGAAAATCACGTTTATTACCGATTTTTAAGACACCGCTTAACGCAAACGCTGCGCAAATAGGTGGATGGATAAGTAGATAGAGCACCGAGTGAGTTGGCTCCGCGGTAACGTGTGAGGCTCACATTCGTGAGGCCCCGGGTTTCTATTCTCGTCCACCGCCCACTCTGGCTTTGGGTTTTTCGTGGTTTTCTCTGATCGGTAGGCGAATGTTGGGGTGGTTTCTCATCTACCACGACTTCCTTTTCCTCATTTCTCTTTCATCCCGTTTCCTTTTCATGTTTCGATGTGCCTCTAGGTTTCGTGACGTGAGGTGGTGCCGGAAAGATGGTGCGGATGCTTGCTCCAAGGAAAGAGTATTCCCCTTGGACACTAGATTGCTGCCCGGTTCAAAGAGTAATTCATCGCCCTCTCTGAGTAGCTCTAGTAGTGGGACCGGACTTGGAGCCAGGAAATTTTAGGGACTTCCGCGCGTCTCTGGACCTGTCTACCTGCGGCCTGTAGCCTCCTGTAGTTCCTTCACTTCATCATAGGTTGCGGTTCGCGAGGTGTCCTCCTTCGTTGTGTACCCTATAAGTAGGCAGAGCGGAGCTCTAGTTGTACTAGTGGGTTAAATAAATCCGTTCAGATAACTGTTAAATTCTAAAGGTGGTTCACAACCGCCCGAGAACGGTAACCAGAACGGAAACGAGAACGGGAAGCAATGCACCATGCAAGATATTGGTTCACAACAGCCCGGTAACGAGAACGGGAATGCATATCGACGATCATGTCGATCACAAAGTGAAAGTCGATTTTTCGCATTGGGATTTCATTTGTTTTTAACTGACCAATAATATTTTTTCGCCTACTTCCAATTTAGCCAACAAAATGCGGGTTAGCCAACTCAAAATTCGATAGAGTAAACATTATCTAAATGCATATCCATTACATTTCTGATCCCTCAAGTTGTGCCAAGCTTTCCTTTATTTAATGACATACATTAGAGTTGTTTATTATTCTCTTTTAATTTCCACCCGTTTCTGCTGTTCTTTGTAGCTTTTGCCATTGTTTTTGAGATAATAGCCAGTTTTGAGTTGTATATAAATGAGCTACTAATGACTCTTTCACCAGAGGAACCAACGCTCATTCGATTTGCAGTTGTCGGGATGAGGTTAGGAAGCGTATTTACTACTAATTTCTTCCAGTTTCATGTTTCCAGCTTGCGACTATAGAGAGCACTAGCGGCTGATTCATCTCACGGCAGGCTAGAAAAATCTCTTAGAGTGAAGAGTCTAATATGCACAATATGGATCTATATGCCGTGCCGGGAACAGAACAAGAAAGTTAAAAGTCAGGTAACTCTTCTTTCCCGTTCCCGGGGCCCGGGAAGGCTTCCCGTCGATTGTGAACCCTCCCATTTCAATACATGTATTTCAACTTTCTCGTTCTCGTTCTGGTTACCGTTCTCGTTGGTTGTGAGCCAGCCTTAAATCTAGGTATATATGAAGCAATCATCAGGATCCTTTCACAAAAAGCGTACGGATCTTAGAGCGGGTTATTCTCAAGGTACATTTTCCGCTTTACTTAACGTTAGTGCAACAAATTGACGTAACCAAAGAAGTCGTCCGAGTGGTCTAGGGGTACCATGCTAGCCTCTGGTTCACGAGGTCGCGAGCGTAAAAATCCTTGGAATGTAAAGCCGGTAAGTAGCAATAGAATAGCGACTTGAGCCCACAGAGAGATGCCGACAAGCGATAAAGTTCTTTGATCTATGCCGCTAGCCCCGCCCCCTCCCTTTGTGCGCTACTATTTGCCGCCCGGTCGCGTGGCGCTAGCTCCGCCCCCTTCCCTTTGTGTGCTCACCTAATGCCGACAGTATCTGTGCCGGCAGGTTCTACCCCCTCCCCCATGCGTTCTACTGTGGCGTCATGACTTGATGGAATTGTTTTCTCGAGTCCTGCCGCCCCTCGGCAAATTAATTAGGTAATGTTCGTCAAACATTTTTTTTATGACTACTAAGCCCTGCACATTGCATCCTCGAGCAATTAAGTTTTTTGATTAATGAATTGTTGACTGGAGCTTGAGTATAAGTAGTCTGCTCACGGGAACAGTCTGTCATGTAATGAAACACTGCAGCCTTCTTCTTCTATCCGGGGAAGGCGCTTGTCCATTAGCTGAACATGTTAGACGCTTTCAACACATTAATAGGCTTTTAAGTTTACATTCTGGATCTGTTTACATACATTAGCGATCAACGACATACTTCCGTCTGGAGGTAACGGTGACCCACATTAGCTAACCCGTTAGACGCTTTCACCACATTAGCGAACATTGTCAGTAATTGTTTTCCTAAGTGCTCTGCCCAACACTCAACACTTTAGATTTTAGCGATGGAAATGATATAAAAAGCAGCACCTTCTCCAACGAGTTCCAAGTTGACCAGGATGGCCGGGTTCGAATTACAAATTCAGCTTCTAATAACTCAGAGACTAATTACGATAAAGACATCAAATAAAGTTTATTACATTAATGTCATTAGATAGTTTCTTGTGAATGTATATTTGGGTAAATGGTGTCCAGGGTTCGAATACCGATAAAATGTAATTTAATTATAAATTTAATAACTCCTAAACTAATTAAGATAAAGACGCCAAATAAACTTTATTGTCTTTATGTTATTAGGTAGTATCTTGTGGAGGTGTAATTAGATACCTGACGTTCTGGGTTCGATCCTAATGTTTAAATCCTCATTATCTCAGAAACTAAGAGAGGTAGAGGAATTGACCAAAGCATGATTGATAGCTCCTATGATGGGTAATTAATACGGTATATAATTTTCAATCAGTTGTCCTTACTTCGAATCCCGATCTTTCAATCACTTACTTATTTTTTCTCTATACTCTAGAATATGTCACTTAGATTGATGCTGTAACTGCATACACAACCTTTAAACATATCAAACTAATATTGTAAATAATTTTGTTTCTGGTGTCCAGGGTTCGAATACCGATAAAATGTAATTTAATTATAAATTTAATAACTTCTAAACTAATTAAGATAAAGACGCCAAATAAACTTTATATTATTAGGTACTATCTTGTGGATGTGTAATTAGATACCTGACGTTCTGGGTTCGATCCTAATTTTAAATCGTCATTATCTCAGAAACTAAGAGAGGTAGACGAGTGAACCAAAGCATGATTGATAGCTCCTATAAGGGGTAATTAATACTGTATATAATTTTCAATCAGTTGTCCTTACTTCGAATCCCGATCTTTCAATCACATACTTATTTTTCTCTATACTCTAGAATATATCACTTAGATTGATGCTGTAACTGTATACAGCACCTTTAAACATATCAAACTAATATTGTAAATAATTTTGTTTCTGGTGTCCAGGGTTCGAATACCGATAAAATGTAGTTTAATTATAAATTTAATAACTTCTAAACTAATTAAGATAAAGACGCCAAATAAACTTTATTGCCTTTATGTTATTAGGTATTATCTTGTGGATGTGTAATTAGATACCTGACGTTCTGGGTTCGAGCCTAATTTTAAATCGTCATTATCTCAGAAACTAAGAGAGGTAGACGAGTGAACTAAAGCATGATTGATAGCTCCTATGAGGGGTAATTAATACTGTATATAATTTTCAATCAGTTGTCCTTACTTCGAATCCCGATCTTTCAATCACTTACTTATTTTTCTCTATACTCTAGAATATATCACTTAGATTGATGCTGTAACTGCATACAGCACCTTTAAACATATCAAACTAATATTGTAAATAATTTTGTTTCTGGTGTCCAGGGTTCGAATACCGATAAAATATAGTTTAATTATAAATTTAATAACTTCTAAACTAATTAAGATAAAGACGCCAAATAAACTTTATTGCGTTTATGTTACTAGGTAGTATCTTGTGGATGTGTAATTAGATACCTGACGTTCTGGGTTCGAGCCTAATTTTAAATCATCATTATCTCAGAAACTAAGAGAGGTAGACGAGTGAACCAAAGCATGATTGATAGCTCCTATGAGGGGTAATTAATACTGTATATAATTTTCAATCAGTTGTCCTTACTTCGAATCCCGATCTTTCAATCACTTACTTATTTTTCTCTATACTCTAGAATATATCACTTAGATTGATGCTGTAACTGCATACAGCACCTTTAAACATATCAAACTAATATTGTAAATAATTTTGTTTCTGGTGTCCAGGGTTCGAATACCGATAAAATGTAATTTAATTATAAATTTAATAACTCCTAAACTAATTAAGATAAAGACGCCAAATAAACTTTATTGCGTTTATGTTACTAGGTAGTATCTTGTGGATGTGTAATTAGATACCTGACGTTCTGGGTTCGAGCCTAATGTTTAAATCGTCATTATCTCAGAAACTAAGAGAGGTAGAGGAATTGACCAAAGCATGATTGATAGCTCCTATGAGGGGCAATTAATACTGTATATAATTTTCAATCAGCTGTCCTTACTTCGAATCCCGATCTTTCAATCACTTACTTATTTTTCTCTATACTCTAGAATATATCACTTAGATTGATGCTGTAAATGCATACAGCACCCTTAAACATATCAAACTAATATTGTAAATAATATTGGTTCTGGTGTCCAGGGTTCGAATACCGATAAAATGTAATTTAATTATAAATTTAATAACTCCTAAACTAATTAAGATAAAGACACCAAATAAACTTTTATAGGGGAAAGGATGCTCTCCTGAAACATTAGGTCTCTAGATAGAAGTATTTATAGGGGAGAGATAGGGAATACCAGGGCTGATGCTAGGCTAGTCAGATGCTAAAGGAGGGAGGGATATGCTTTATACGAGAGAGATAGGGAACACAAGGAAAGATGCTATACTAAACAGGTCTTGAAGGGTAGAATATGAGCGATATAGCAAACCGAGGAGAGGTATTAGGATAGGAGTTTTGAATGATGGAGTAGGCGTTTATATGCGAGAGATAGGGAATACGAGGGTCGATGCTAGGCTAGACGGTGTTGAATGAGGGAATGCATCTTATATGAGAGAGGTAGGGGAATATGAGGAGAAGTGCTAGGCTAGTCGGGAAGGTCTGAATGAGAGAGTATACGTCTATATGGGAAAATATAGGGAAAACGAAGGTAGGTGCTAGATTGAGAGAGTCTTCAAGGAGGAAAATGCATTTATATGAGAGCGGTAGGGCATACGAGAGGTGCTAGTCTAGACATGGTTTGAGGATTAGAGTATACGTTTATATGGGAGAAATGGAAAACGGGAGAGATACAAGGATAGACAGAGATTGAAGGAGGAGGAATGTAGGTTTATACTGTAATATAGAGAGTAATTCGATTATAAAACTTTCCTCATCCAGCGTTACAATACTTTTATATACTTATTTTCTAAACCTTACACACTTTATATTTGTTAAACAGTAGTGCGCGAGACGGAGAGGGACAAACAGTATATCGGTTTACAGTGAAGTATACGTCCTAACCTATTCCCACCTTGTTTGTTCTGGATCTTCTCATTGTCTATCATCATCTAACGTAACCACGTAACAAGACGTAACACAGGAAATCATACATATGGCACATTAATAAAAAAAATAAATAAATAAAGGTATATATAATGAAACATAAACAAGTAGACAGAGGGTCATTGATACACAGAAAACCAGGAGTTGTATGTACTGAGACCATAGATTAGTATAGGCAAACAACAAAGAAGTGAATTTATAGTGTAAATAACCTAATATTTTCAAATATTATTATAGTCTAAAAGTATATAACTTAATTATGTACAGAGTATTGAGAAATAAACGTTATTCATGATTCACTAATCTAAGATCACTGCAATTGTATTGAATCAATTCACGATTGTTAATGCCATTCAACTTTCATTTGTCTCTGATACATAAACAAATTGCAAAATGGAGAAGGACGAAAGTAATAAAAAGACTCAGGCAGCAAATTTTAAGAAAGAAGAGAAAGATATATGCCCGACATTGTTTTAGAACACAAATTAGTGTTGAAAATAAAATGACTGATAGCTCTGCTAAGCGTAAGGAAGAGACAAGGAAATAAATTGCAAATGAGTACAATTCTAGGAAGATCATCCTATGTGAATGAAAATCCCTGAAATGATATTATGAGAACATAAAGAAAAGAATGAAGCAAGCAAATACCATTGACAAGGTACGATTGTACAAAACTGGAGGCGCATGTATGTACCGCCTTTCTTAGACAATAGTAGCCAAATAACAATTGTTGCTCTTCTATTCAATCACCAATGAGTTTGATGATGAAGTTGGATTCCATTCAGAAGTAATCATCACAGTGAAGGACATTGAAATAGTAAATCCAGGTCCAACATGTCCTTCAGCAATTTTAATAACAGGTAAGGAATTTGAAGAAAGAGAAAGTGTAAAGGTGGCGTCTGCAGTTCCCATACAGAACTTTCAACTCCATTGCCTGAAAAGAACAAAGATGGCATAAGGGAGGGTTTTTATGAGAGGAGACTTGAGTGTTTGGAAGAAGAGTACACAGTGAAAATGAAGATCTTGAAATTGGATCTAGAAATGAAAGAATCTCAGAAAAATTAAGCGTTGTTAATAACTTATACAACCATAAATATATTACAAAAAAGTAATGAAACAGGCAAGGAATAATATGGATAAAGAAACTGTTAAGCAGATCTACTACGCTTTCATTTATTTGCACATACTCAAAGTATGGAATTACACTTTCGGGAAATATTGAAGAAATAGACATGAAAAAGATATTTACGCAAAAAAAATAAAAAGGACTTAGAATATTAGAAAAAGAAGATAAACAACATTCATGTAAACCAATTTTTAAAAATCAGTTTACCTGAATACATGTAAAAAAACATATCACTTTACAAAAAGTAATGCAGACATCATTTATTTTTTATAAACATTATCCTATTACATTCCTTTACAAAACAACCATACATATTTCCTAAAGGCAAAGGTGATAGTCTAGACATTCTAAACACTCAATTATATAATCATATACATCACACAGAAAGAGACATGCATTATCACTAAAAAAACTAAACATCTCAACAATGTCTGAATGATGTATTTTTATAAGTACAAGTTTTTGATATTTCAAAGTTCCTGTTAACCATGGCCGTAATTGATTAACACAATTTCTCGATCCTGTCATGCTATAACTTTAGAAGCTTTCAGCTTACTTATAATTTCTTCAATCTCTTGTGTGTGACTATTATTACCAGCACCCCTCGATGCAATTAGTAACCTCAATATATTTACTAGTCTATTCGGATTTTCAAGCGTTGATATCACTGAATCATCATCATATGAAGATTTCATATTCTCGCAACTTCCGATGTATCCAGATTTTTCACCAACAGTAGTCTCCAGTGAAGGACAGAGGCCTGATCCGGTATAACATTCCCCTCTATTCATCTTCGGATCTTCAAGTGCAGAAGAGAGAGTCGATTCAGCATAACATGTTGCTCTATGAAACTTAAATTTTGACAAAGAACGATTCTTAAAAATCCGCCCGCATACACAGCATCTAATAACGCGTTTTCCTCCATGTGTAATGTATGAAAAATCGAGTTTCTCATTCGTCAGTTGCACAGATTTTCTCGGGCAGTAGCTCATGCTAAAACTAAAAGAAATTAAATGAATACGTGAATGCTAACGCTCGAAGGAATTAAAAGCGAATGAATGAATTCATAACACGCACCTATGTATATATCCAGGATGAGGACGACGGAGGGAATTGCGATCAATGCATAGCAGGGAGAAAGGATACTCTCTTGAAACATTAGTCATCTAGACAACTATTGTTCACGGAGCCTGTAGACGTCAGGTTGAATGGGACAGACCTCAGGTTCAAATCTTTAAGGGCACGGACCCAGCCTTTTGCCTGTCATGTATACTAAACCATCCTAACAGCGTAACATTACGTTACAACGACACGTAACCAGAACATGGCGAGTGCGAGCATGGAAAAAGGATGCTCTCTGGGAACATTACTGGAAAAGGATGCTCTCTGGAAACACTAGTCATCCACACAACGGGTTGTCCCTAACATTTCCAGATTTCGGGTCGTTCAACATCGTGACGCGCCCCTGTCATCTACATTTCGACGAAATTTTACCTCCTGAATTAAAGTTTGGTGATCTGTATAGACCTGTACAACATGCATTACGCTATGTAACAGACTCATCACGTTATGTAACAACACGATCACGCTAGGTAACAACATGTTCACGCTATGTAACAACATGATCACGCTATGTAACAACATGATCACGCTATGTAACAACATGATCACGCCATGTAACAACATGATCACGCTATGTAACAACATGATCACGCTATGTAACAACATGATCACGCTATGTAACAACATGACCACGCTATGTAACAAAACGATCAAGCTATGTAACAACTGATCACGCTATGTAACAACATGATCATGCTATGTAACAACCTGAGCACGCTATGTAACAACATGATCACGCTATGTAACAAACTGAGTACGCTATGTAACAACATGATCACGCCATGTAACAACTGATCACGCTATGTAACAACATGATCACGCCATGTAACAACTGATCACGCTATGTAACAACATGCTCAAGCTATGTAACAACTGATCACGCTATGTAACAACACGATCACGCTATGTAACAACCTGATCAAGCTATGTAACAACAGGATCACGCTATGTAACAACCTGAGTACGCTATGTAACAACATGATCACGCCATGTAACAACTGATAACGCTATGTAACAACATGCTCAAGCTATGTAACAACATGTTCACGCTATGTAACAACATGATCACGCTATGTAACAACATGTTCACGCTATGTAACAACATGATCACGCTATGTAACAACATGACCACACTATGTAACAACATGATCACGCTATGTAACAAAACGATCAAGCTATGTAACAACACGATCACGCTATGTAACAACCTGATCAAGCTATGTAACAACTGATCACGCTATGTAACAACCTGAGCACGCTATGTAACAACCTGATCACGCTATGTAACAACTGATCACGCTATGTAACAACATGCTCAAGCTATGTAACAACATGATCACGCTATGTAACAACATGTTCACGCTATGTAACAACATGTTCACGCTATGTAACAACATGATCACGCTATGTAACAACATGACCACACTATGTAACAACATGATCATGCTATGTAACAAAACGATCACGCTATGTAACAACATGATCACGCTATGTAACAAAACGATCAAGCTATGTAACAACCTGAGCACGCTATGTAACAACATGTTCACGCTATGTAACAACATGATCACGTTATGTAACAACATGATCAAGCTATGTAACAACCTGAGCACGCTATGTAACAACATGATCACGCTATGTAACAAAACGATCAAGCTATGTAACAACCTGAGCACGCTATGTAACAACATGTTCACGCTATGTAACAACATGAACACGCTATGTAACAATACGATCACGTATGTAACAATCTGATTACGCTATGTAACAACTGATCACGCTATGTAACAACATGATCACGCTATGTAACAACCTGAGCACGTTATGTAACAACATGACTACGCTATGTAACAAAACGATCACGCTATGTAACAACTGATCACGCTATGTAACAACCTGAGCACGCTATGTAACAACATGACCACGCTATGTAACAAAACGATCACGCTATGTAACAACTGATCACGCTATGTAACAACCTGAGCACGCTATGTAACAACCTGAGCACGCTATGTAACAATACGATCATGCTATGTAACAACCTGATCACACTATGTAACAACCTGATTACGCTATGTAACAAATGATCACGCTATGTAACATGATCACGCCATGTAACAACCTGAGCACGCTATGTAACAACATGATCACGCTATGTAACAACATGAACACGCTATGTAACAATACGATCACGCTATGTAACAATCTGATTACTATGTAACAACGGATCACGCTATGTAACAACATGATCACGGTATGTAACAACCTGAGCACGCTATGTAACATCATGATCACGCTATGTAACAACCTGATCACGCTATGTAACAACATGCTCACGCTATGTAACAACATGCTCACGCTATGTAACAACTGATCACGCTATGTAACAACATGATCACGCTATGTAACAACCTGAGCACGCTATGTAACAACATGATCACGCTATGTAACAACATGTTCACGCTATGTAACAACACGATCACGCTATGTAACAACACGATCACGCTATGTAACAACATGGACACGCTATGTAACAACATGAACACGCTATGTAACAATACGATCAAGCTATGTAACAACCTGAGCACGCTATGTAACAACATGATCACGCTATGTAACAACATGATCACGCTATGTAACAACCTGAGCATGCTATGTAACAACATGAACACTCTATGTAACAACCTGAGCATGCTATGTAACAACATGATCACGCTATGTAACAACATGATCACGCTATGTAAATAGGGTGGACCATTTAAGTTGATGCTATACAATATATCCAAAACTAAGCGTTGTAGAAAGAAATGTCTTTAATAAAACTTGATTGATATTATGGCGAAAGTAAATGCTGCTAGTCGTGTTTCGTTTGGAGGCCGTTATGAGGGTCATTTTGGGTCAATTTATTATTTTAAATGGGAACCTACAATTAGGGTCCCATTTAAAAAGACCCTGAAATGACCCTCACTACGTCCTCCAAACGAAATACGGCTAGCAGCATTTACTTTCGCCATAATATCAATCAAGTTTATTAAAGACATTTCTTTCTACAACGCTTAGTTTTGGATATATTGTATAGCCTCAACTTAAATGGTCCACCCTATTTACATAGCGTGATCATGTTGTTACATAGCGTGATCATGTTACATAGCGTGATTAGGTTGTTACATAGCGTGATCATGTTGTTACATAGCATGCTCAGGTTGTTACATAGAGTGTTCATGTTGTTACATAGCGTGATCATGTTGTTACATAGCGTGCTCAGGTTGTTACATAGCTTGATCGTATTGTTACATAGCGTGTTCATGTTGTTACATAGCGTGTCCATGTTGTTACATAGCGTGATCGTGTTGTTACATAGCGTGATCGTGTTGTTACATAGCGTGAACATGTTGCTACATAGCGTGATCATGTTGTTACATAGCGTGCTCAGGTTGTTACATAGCGTGATCATGTTGTTACATAGCGTGATCAGTTGTTACATAGCGTGAGCATGTTGTTACATAGCGTGAGCATGTTGTTACATAGCGTGATCAGGTTGTTACATAGCGTGATCATGATGTTACATAGCGTGCTCAGGTTGTTACATACCGTGATCATGTTGTTACATAGCGTGATCCGTTGTTACATAGTAATCAGATTGTTACATAGCGTGATAGTATTGTTACATAGCGTGTTCATGTTGTTACATAGCGTGATCATGTTGTTACATAGCGTGCTCAGGTTGTTACATGGCGTGATCATGTTGTTACATTGCGTGATCAGTTGTTACATAGCGTAATCAGGTTGTTACATAGTGTGATCAGGTTGTTACATAGCATGATCGTATTGTTACATAGCGTGCTCAGGTTGTTACATAGCGTGCTCAGGTTGTTACATAGCGTGATCGTTTTGTTACATAGCGTGGTCATGTTGTTACATAGCGTGCTCAGGTTGTTACATAGCGTGATCAGTTGTTACATAGCGTGATCGTTTTGTTACATAGCGTAGTCATGTTGTTACATAACGTGCTCAGGTTGTTACATAGCGTGATCATGTTGTTACATAGCGTGATTAGTTGTTACATAGCGTAATCAGATTGTTACATACGTGATCGTATTGTTACATAGCGTGTTCATGTTGTTACATAGCGTGAACATGTTGTTACATAGCGTGCTCAGGTTGTTACATAGCTTGATCGTTTTGTTACATAGCGTGATCATGTTGTTACATAGCGTGCTCAGGTTGTTACATAGCTTGATCATGTTGTTACATAACGTGATCATGTTGTTACATAGCGTGAACATGTTGTTACATAGCGTGCTCAGGTTGTTACATAGCTTGATCGTTTTGTTACATAGCGTGATCATGTTGTTACATAGCGTGATCGTTTTGTTACATACCATGATCATGTTGTTACATAGTGTGGTCATGTTGTTACATAGCGTGATCATGTTGTTACATAGCGTGAACATGTTGTTACATAGCGTGAACATGTTGTTACATAGCGTGATCATGTTGTTACATAGCTTGAGCATGTTGTTACATAGCGTGATCAGTTGTTACATAGCGTGATCAGGTTGTTACATAGCGTGCTCAGGTTGTTACATAGCGTGATCAGTTGTTACATAGCTTGATCAGGTTGTTACATAGCGTGATCGTGTTGTTACATAGCTTGATCGTTTTGTTACATAGCGTGATCATGTTGTTACATAGTGTGGTCATGTTGTTACATAGCGTGATCATGTTGTTACATAGCGTGAACATGTTGTTACATAGCGTGATCATGTTGTTACATAGCGTGAACATGTTGTTACATAGCTTGAGCATGTTGTTACATAGCGTGATCAGTTGTTACATGGCGTGATCATGTTGTTACATAGCGTACTCAGGTTGTTACATAGCGTGATCCTGTTGTTACATAGCTTGATCAGGTTGTTACATAGCGTGATCGTGTTGTTACATAGCGTGATCAGTTGTTACATAGCTTGAGCATGTTGTTACATAGCGTGATCAGTTGTTACATGGCGTGATCATGTTGTTACATAGCGTGATCAGTTGTTACATGGCGTGATCATGTTGTTACATAGCGTACTCAGTTTGTTACATAGCGTGATCATGTTGTTACATAGCGTGCTCAGGTTGTTACATAGCATGATCATGTTGTTACATAGCGTGATCAGTTGTTACATAGCTTGATCGTTTTGTTACATAGCGTGGTCATGTTGTTACATAGCGTGATCATGTTGTTACATAGCGTGATCATGTTGTTACATAGCGTGATCATGTTGTTACATGGCGTGATCATGTTGTTACATAGCGTGATCATGTTGTTACATAGCGTGATCATGTTGTTACATAGCGTGAACATGTTGTTACCTAGCGTGATCGTGTTGTTACATAACGTGATGAGTCTGTTACATAGCGTAATGCATGTTGTACAGGTCTATACAGATCACCAAACTTTAATTCAGGAGGTAAAATTTCGTCGAAATGTAGATGACAGGGGCGCGTCACGATGTTGAACGACCCGAAATCTGGAAATGTTAGGGACAACCCGTTGTGTGGATGACTAGTGTTTCCAGAGAGCATCCTTTTCCAGTAATGTTCCCAGAGAGCATCCTTTTTTCCATGCTCGCACTCGCCATGTTCTGGTTACGTGTCGTTGTAACGTAATGTTACGCTGTTAGGATGGTTTAGTATACATGACAGGCAAAAGGCTGGGTCCGTGCCCTTAAAGATTTGAACCTGAGGTCTGTCCCATTCAACCTGACGTCTACAGGCTCCGTGAACAATAGTTGTCTAGATGACTAATGTTTCAAGAGAGTATCCTTTCTCCCTGCTATGCATTGATCGCAATTCCCTCCGTCGTCCTCATCCTGGATATATACATAGGTGCGTGTTATGAATTCATTCATTCGCTTTTAATTCCTTCGAGCGTTAGCATTCACGTATTCATTTAATTTCTTTTAGTTTTAGCATGAGCTACTGCCCGAGAAAATCTGTGCAACTGACGAATGAGAAACTCGATTTTTCATACATTACACATGGAGGAAAACGCGTTATTAGATGCTGTGTATGCGGGCGGATTTTTAAGAATCGTTCTTTGTCAAGATTTAAGTTTCATAGAGCAACATGTTATGCTGAATCGACTCTCTCTCCTGCACTTGAAGATCCGAAGATGAATAGAGGGGAATGTTATACCGGATCAGGCCTCTGTCCTTCACTGGAGACTACTGTTGGTGAAAAATCTGGATACATCGGAAGTTGCGAGAATATGAAATCTTCATATGATGATGATTCAGTGATATCAACGCTTGAAAATCCGAATAGACTAGTAAATATATTGAGGTTACTAATTGCATCGAGGGGTGCTGGTAATAATAGTCACACACAAGAGATTGAAGAAATTATAAGTAAGCTGAAAGCTTCTAAAGTTATAGCATGACAGGATCGAGAAATTGTGTTAATCAATTACGGCCATGGTTAACAGGAACTTTGAAATATCAAAAACTTGTACTTATAAAAATACATCATTCAGACATTGTTGAGATGTTTAGTTTTTTTAGTGATAATGCATGTCTCTTTCTGTGTGATGTATATGATTATATAATTGAGTGTTTAGAATGTCTAGACTATCACCTTTGCCTTTAGGAAATATGTATGGTTGTTTTGTAAAGGAATGTAATAGGATAATGTTTATAAAAAATAAATGATGTCTGCATTACTTTTTGTAAAGTGATATGTTTTTTTACATGTATTCAGGTAAACTGATTTTTAAAAATTGGTTTACATGAATGTTGTTTATCTTCTTTTTCTAATATTCTAAGTCCTTTTTATTTTTTTTTGCGTAAATATCTTTTTCATGTCTATTTCTGCAATATTTCCCGAAAGTGTAATTCCATACTTTGAGTATGTGCAAATAAATGAAAGCGTAGTAGATCTGCTTAACAGTTTCTTTATCCATATTATTCCTTGCCTGTTTCATTACTTTTTTGTAATATATTTATGGTTGTATAAGTTATTAACAACGCTTAATTTTTCTGAGATTCTTTCATTTCTAGATCCAATTTCAAGATCTTCATTTTCACTGTGTACTCTTCTTCCAAACACTCAAGTCTCCTCTCATAAAAACCCTCCCTTATGCCATCTTTGTTCTTTTCAGGCAATGGAGTTGAAAGTTCTGTATGGGAACTGCAGACGCCACCTTTACACTTTCTCTTTCTTCAAATTCCTTACCTGTTATTAAAATTGCTGAAGGACATGTTGGACCTGGATTTACTATTTCAATGTCCTTCACTGTGATGATTACTTCTGAATGGAATCCAACTTCATCATCAAACTCATTGGTGATTGAATAGAAGAGCAACAATTGTTATTTGGCTACTATTGTCTAAGAAAGGCGGTACATACATGCGCCTCCAGTTTTGTACAATCGTACCTTGTCAATGGTATTTGCTTGCTTCATTCTTTTCTTTATGTTCTCATAATATCATTTCAGGGATTTTCATTCACATAGGATGATCTTCCTAGAATTGTACTCATTTGCAATTTATTTCCTTGTCTCTTCCTTACGCTTAGCAGAGCTATCAGTCATTTTATTTTCAACACTAATTTGTGTTCTAAAACAATGTCGGGCATATATCTTTCTCTTCTTTCTTAAAATTTGCTGCCTGAGTCTTTTTATTACTTTCGTCCTTCTCCATTTTGCAATTTGTTTATGTATCAGAGACAAATGAAAGTTGAATGGCATTAACAATCGTGAATTGATTCAATACAATTGCAGTGATCTTAGATTAGTGAATCATGAATAACGTTTATTTCTCAATACTCTGTACATAATTAAGTTATATACTTTTAGACTATAATAATATTTGAAAATATTAGGTTATTTACACTATAAATTCACTTCTTTGTTGTTTGCCTATACTAATCTATGGTCTCAGTACATACAACTCCTGGTTTTCTGTGTATCAATGACCCTCTGTCTACTTGTTTATGTTTCATTATATATACCTTTATTTATTTATTTTTTTTATTAATGTGCCATATGTATGATTTCCTGTGTTACGTCTTGTTACGTGGTTACGTTAGATGATGATAGACAATGAGAAGATCCAGAACAAACAAGGTGGGAATAGGTTAGGACGTATACTTCACTGTAAACCGATATACTGTTTGTCCCTCTCCGTCTCGCGCACTACTGTTTAACAAATATAAAGTGTGTAAGGTTTAGAAAATAAGTATATAAAAGTATTGTAACGCTGGATGAGGAAAGTTTTATAATCGAATTACTCTCTATATTACAGTATAAACCTACATTCCTCCTCCTTCAATCTCTGTCTATCCTTGTATCTCTCCCGTTTTCCATTTCTCCCATATAAACGTATACTCTAATCCTCAAACCATGTCTAGACTAGCACCTCTCGTATGCCCTACCGCTCTCATATAAATGCATTTTCCTCCTTGAAGACTCTCTCAATCTAGCACCTACCTTCGTTTTCCCTATATTTTCCCATATAGACGTATACTCTCTCATTCAGACCTTCCCGACTAGCCTAGCACTTCTCCTCATATTCCCCTACCTCTCTCATATAAGATGCATTCCCTCATTCAACACCGTCTAGCCTAGCATCGACCCTCGTATTCCCTATCTCTCGCATATAAACGCCTACTCCATCATTCAAAACTCCTATCCTAATACCTCTCCTCGGTTTGCTATATCGCTCATATTCTACCCTTCAAGACCTGTTTAGTATAGCATCTTTCCTTGTGTTCCCTATCTCTCTCGTATAAAGCATATCCCTCCCTCCTTTAGCATCTGACTAGCCTAGCATCAGCCCTGGTATTCCCTATCTCTCCCCTATAAATACTTCTATCTAGAGACCTAATGTTTCAGGAGAGCATCCTTTCCCCTATAAAAGTTTATTTGGTGTCTTTATCTTAATTAGTTTAGGAGTTATTAAATTTATAATTAAATTACATTTTATCGGTATTCGAACCCTGGACACCAGAACCAATATTATTTACAATATTAGTTTGATATGTTTAAGGGTGCTGTATGCATTTACAGCATCAATCTAAGTGATATATTCTAGAGTATAGAGAAAAATAAGTAAGTGATTGAAAGATCGGGATTCGAAGTAAGGACAGCTGATTGAAAATTATATACAGTATTAATTGCCCCTCATAGGAGCTATCAATCATGCTTTGGTCAATTCCTCTACCTCTCTTAGTTTCTGAGATAATGACGATTTAAACATTAGGCTCGAACCCAGAACGTCAGGTATCTAATTACACATCCACAAGATACTACCTAGTAACATAAACGCAATAAAGTTTATTTGGCGTCTTTATCTTAATTAGTTTAGGAGTTATTAAATTTATAATTAAATTACATTTTATCGGTATTCGAACCCTGGACACCAGAAACAAAATTATTTACAATATTAGTTTGATATGTTTAAAGGTGCTGTATGCAGTTACAGCATCAATCTAAGTGATATATTCTAGAGTATAGAGAAAAATAAGTAAGTGATTGAAAGATCGGGATTCGAAGTAAGGACAACTGATTGAAAATTATATACAGTATTAATTACCCCTCATAGGAGCTATCAATCATGCTTTGGTTCACTCGTCTACCTCTCTTAGTTTCTGAGATAATGATGATTTAAAATTAGGCTCGAACCCAGAACGTCAGGTATCTAATTACACATCCACAAGATACTACCTAGTAACATAAACGCAATAAAGTTTATTTGGCGTCTTTATCTTAATTAGTTTAGAAGTTATTAAATTTATAATTAAACTATATTTTATCGGTATTCGAACCCTGGACACCAGAAACAAAATTATTTACAATATTAGTTTGATATGTTTAAAGGTGCTGTATGCAGTTACAGCATCAATCTAAGTGATATATTCTAGAGTATAGAGAAAAATAAGTAAGTGATTGAAAGATCGGGATTCGAAGTAAGGACAACTGATTGAAAATTATATACAGTATTAATTACCCCTCATAGGAGCTATCAATCATGCTTTAGTTCACTCGTCTACCTCTCTTAGTTTCTGAGATAATGACGATTTAAAATTAGGCTCGAACCCAGAACGTCAGGTATCTAATTACACATCCACAAGATAATACCTAATAACATAAAGGCAATAAAGTTTATTTGGCGTCTTTATCTTAATTAGTTTAGAAGTTATTAAATTTATAATTAAACTACATTTTATCGGTATTCGAACCCTGGACACCAGAAACAAAATTATTTACAATATTAGTTTGATATGTTTAAAGGTGCTGTATACAGTTACAGCATCAATCTAAGTGATATATTCTAGAGTATAGAGAAAAATAAGTATGTGATTGAAAGATCGGGATTCGAAGTAAGGACAACTGATTGAAAATTATATACAGTATTAATTACCCCTTATAGGAGCTATCAATCATGCTTTGGTTCACTCGTCTACCTCTCTTAGTTTCTGAGATAATGACGATTTAAAATTAGGATCGAACCCAGAACGTCAGGTATCTAATTACACATCCACAAGATAGTACCTAATAATATAAAGTTTATTTGGCGTCTTTATCTTAATTAGTTTAGAAGTTATTAAATTTATAATTAAATTACATTTTATCGGTATTCGAACCCTGGACACCAGAAACAAAATTATTTACAATATTAGTTTGATATGTTTAAAGGTTGTGTATGCAGTTACAGCATCAATCTAAGTGACATATTCTAGAGTATAGAGAAAAAATAAGTAAGTGATTGAAAGATCGGGATTCGAAGTAAGGACAACTGATTGAAAATTATATACCGTATTAATTACCCATCATAGGAGCTATCAATCATGCTTTGGTCAATTCCTCTACCTCTCTTAGTTTCTGAGATAATGAGGATTTAAACATTAGGATCGAACCCAGAACGTCAGGTATCTAATTACACCTCCACAAGATACTACCTAATAACATAAAGACAATAAAGTTTATTTGGCGTCTTTATCTTAATTAGTTTAGGAGTTATTAAATTTATAATTAAATTACATTTTATCGGTATTCGAACCCTGGACACCATGTACCCAAATATACATTCACAAGAAACTATCTAATGACATTAATGTAATAAACTTTATTTGATGTCTTTATCGTAATTAGTCTCTGAGTTATTAGAAGCTGAATTTGTAATTCGAACCCGGCCATCCTGGTCAACTTGGAACTCGTTGGAGAAGGTGCTGCTTTTTATATCATTTCCATCGCTAAAATCTAAAGTGTTGAGTGTTGGGCAGAGCACTTAGGAAAACAATTACTGACAATGTTCGCTAATGTGGTGAAAGCGTCTAACGGGTTAGCTAATGTGGGTCACCGTTACCTCCAGACGGAAGTATGTCGTTGATCGCTAATGTATGTAAACAGATCCAGAATGTAAACTTAAAAGCCTATTAATGTGTTGAAAGCGTCTAACATGTTCAGCTAATGGACAAGCGCCTTCCCCGGATAGAAGAAGAAGGCTGCAGTGTTTCATTACATGACAGACTGTTCCCGTGAGCAGACTACTTATACTCAAGCTCCAGTCAACAATTCATTAATCAAAAAACTTAATTGCTCGAGGATGCAATGTGCAGGGCTTAGTAGTCATAAAAAAATGTTTGACGAACATTACCTAATTAATTTGCCGAGGGGCGGCAGGACTCGAGAAAACAATTCCATCAAGTCATGACGCCACAGTAGAACGCATGGGGGAGGGGGTAGAACCTGCCGGCACAGATACTGTCGGCATTAGGTGAGCACACAAAGGGAAGGGGGCGGAGCTAGCGCCACGCGACCGGGCGGCAAATAGTAGCGCACAAAGGGAGGGGGCGGGGCTAGCGGCATAGATCAAAGAACTTTATCGCTTGTCGGCATCTCTCTGTGGGCTCAAGTCGCTATTCTATTGCTACTCCGGTAGTCCCATGGCGTAGATTTATGGTATGTAAAAGAACCTCAAGCCTGATAAAGAGGCCTCTGAGCAGAATTTCCGGTCTTTCACGCTCAATATAGATTGGGACGCTAAGGACCGCAGCAGTTAAAGAGCGTCCACAAATAAAACTCAATTTTATTTCACTTTAGTCACTAAAAGCAAGTTGTGTTCCAATCTAAATATTTTAACAATATCGTGGTTTTATAAGTTTGAAAACAAGTCACCAAATTTGTCACGCGCTATCCCAACTTTTTACTTTCTCTACCGCATGCCAGTTGGTGGAGAAAGTATTATATTCCACCGAAACATTGTTTGTCGACCTGGTATTTAAGCTCTGTATCTTGCATCGAAAACACCCCTACCCCAAACTATCCTTTACATGGAAAAGTTTTCGAAATGTTTGATTTTCTAAAAAATGACTAACGATTTTGATAAAAATACAATATATTTAAAACATCTGAAAAAAGAAAGAAAATCTACATTCTGAATTTTCTGGGAATAGCCTGTGAAGTAATCTTCATTCTGGATGACTTTGTTATACTTATCAGACCGTAAGAGATAGACAAAGTATTGCCACACAGAACATGTATAACTTGTTAAAGCATCCAATTTACGTCAAATAAACTAAAATTGAGGCCTAGATATTCTTTGGTATTGCTTTTAATTTTCAAATACTTATTCTTTTCAAAACTGGTAAGTGGCTTCGTTTTTTCTCGTGGCCATGCATTCAAAGCCATCACATAGTGGCATTGTTCTTTAAAATTCCGACTGTATCTTATAAATGTATAAATGTTTAATGAAGTTTTATCTGGATTAACACAAGAAATAGACAGAATTATAAACTTCATTAGAATGGTGAATAGAGAAAGTCATGTGGATACAATGTATCACATTTTTCTAGTGGTCACGTAAAGAAATTGGAATTTCAAAACCATCACATATCGCTAGAACCTATTACAGTGTTCCCTTCATACCTACAACGAAATGTTGAGGCAGTATTTTTAACACTTAAATGATATCAGTCTAATTATATAATAGATATAAAATATAATAACAGCCCGCCTTAAAGCAAAATGTGTATAATAGGTATATAAAATATATGTTCCAGTCATTATATTATGTTTATATTATTATGTACATGTATAATAATGTTATGTGAATGTATTACGTAGTTTTAACAATGTAGGAGCTGCGAAAACAGAAGCAAGCTGTTTTCCGTAGCAAACAGATTTATAAAGTAAAAGCCGAAAGTTGCTAACAATGAGGTAACCTTGAGGCAATAATAAATTAGAAAGTTTAATAAGGGCTACTAATAATTCTTGGAACAATAATGTAACATTTAAAACAGTTTATAAATAGCCAATCAAAAACTATAAAAAGCTTAAGTTAAATAAAAGTATTTTATTGGAGTAGACTTAGCCATTCAGAGACTTTAAATAGAGGAAATATACAAATTCAGGCGGTAGACGCTACAAGATTGCATACCCTAGCAGTTAGATTTGGTACAGGTTCAGTGTGAGACATAAAAATTCGTTGTGGAGAGAATAATATAAAGTTTACCTGTTTAAAAGTGCAAATAACAATAATCTCACAGCTCTATAGTAGGATATATCAGTGAAGTGTTATTTAATCGTGTGAAGGATTAATAAACAAAGTACAAAACAATTATAATTTGTGTAAGCCTTCATTCTTTAGCCGTACCAGTCCTGCTAAGAGATACCTGTTCTGAAAATTACTACTGACGCAGCAGAGGCATACATATATAATATTTAAATAAACATAAAAATACAAAGTTAGTTTTAAACGTGAGGGCGAAGGCCACCGGAAAGTTTGTATCGTAAGTGGGGAGAACACTCCTAGAAACAATCTCCCGCAATACGTGTGTGGTGCAACAACAACAACAACAATTAAACCCCTTCAAGTTTGGCTCCCATATGTGGGGCAGTAAACTGTTTCAATGAATAGTTAATAGAACCGCTTCTGCAAAAATGTTTGTCTCGATTAAGATGAGGCAGATAGAAGAACAAGCTTCTGTAAGGATAGAGCGAAAGTTATGTGAATTTAACTCCTCAGATTTTGTTAACTGTTTAATAGTTTTGTTCGGAGAGAAAGATGACGGCGAGCTCACTACTCAGTGACTTTCCCACAGAGAATAGGGAGGAGCTCGTTAGTTTGTAATTGGTTCCAGGCAGTTGAACTTGTGTGGTGTTGACACCATTCATTCTCCACGCTTGTGGTTTCAATAACACGCACACTTCCCGCAAGCAGATGGGTGATGGCCATGTAAGCGTACATGATTTATGATTACTGCGTAAATAAATAAAGTGGTCCTCATTACACGCTCTCAGCCTACAGCAGCCCACTAGAGGCTAAACTTTCACTTACATTAGCAATTGCGTAACTTAGGAGGGGGGAGGCTTTGCCCGCAAACAATATTTCCAAATTAGCACTTTATTTTGAGTTACTTTAAGTATATACAGTGAAACCTGTTCAAATCGGACACTGAGTAAGCCGGAATCCTATTTCGGTCCCGGTTAAAATCATACACTTTACGAGGGCAGTCCCAAAAGTACCCGACCTGACGTATAGGTAGCGGTTGTTGTTTTAAATAAATGACTATGGTAGAAAGTACCAACCTTATAAAGATTAAGTTTGAAGTTTGACGATGCTACGTCATTTAGCAATTGTTTGGCAGTCATCAATAGTGAACGCTCTCAACAAATTTGTAAACATGGATAAAACTAGGCATCATTATGTGATACAATACTTTCATTTGAAAGGTCTTAGTCCAACTAATATTAAAGCTGAGCTAGATTCTACTCTGGGGGAGTCTGCTCCTTCGTTTACAACAGTAAAATATTGGGTGGCAGAGTTTAAGCGAGGCCGTACGAGCTGCCAAGACGAACATCGAAGTGGTCGACCAAATGAGGTGACCACGCCAGAAATTGTGAAGAAAATCCACAAAATGGTATTGGATGACCGTCGGCTGAAAGTTCGCGAGCTAGCAGACATCGTAGGCATTTCAAAAAGTGCTGTACATCGTACATTAACTGAAAATTTAGGCATGAGAAAGCTGTGCGCAAGATGGGTGCCGCATTTACTCACAATGGAACAAAATCAGCGTCGTGAGGATGTTTCAATCGAGTGTTTCGCTGCAATAAAGCCGAGTTTTTGCGTCGATTTATAACCATGGATGAAACATGGGTCCATCACTTCACACCTGAGACGAAGGAACAGTCAAAACAGTGGATTGAAAGGGGAGAATCGGCTCCAAAGTAGGCGAAGACAGTTCCATCTGCAGGCAAGGTCATGGCGTCAGTTTTTTGGGATGCGGTGGGATAATTTTCATTGATTATCTTCAAAAAGGAAAAGGAATCAATGACGAGTATTATGCAAACTTATTGCAGCATTTGAATGATGAAATCAAGCAAAAACAGCCGCATTTAGAGAAAAAAGAAAGTTCTGTTTCATCAAGACAATGCACCAGTTCACACATCCATAATCGCATGGCCAAAATCAAGGAGTTAAAGTTCGAATTGATTCCTTATGCACCATATTCGCCAGATTTAGGTCTCTCTGATTATTTTCTGTTTCCAAAGTTGAAAAAATGCTTGGTGGTAAAAGATTTGCCAACATTGAGGAGGTGGAGTTTGCAGTTGATAGCTATTTTGCAGAACTGGACAGTTCTCACTATAATCAGGGCATTGAAGCTATTGAACATCGCTGGGAAAAGTGTATCGAGCATAAAGGAGACTATGTAGAAAAATAAAGATGTTTGTTTCGCAACTTTTTGTGTGTTCTTTATTAGGTCGGGTACTTCTGGGACAGCCCTCGTTCTACCCATCCTAGTGCCCATGCTTCACTACCGGAACACAGTACGGCCTTGCTAACGTTTCATATAGACGTAACCTTGTACTTTTCTAGACTACGGAAGGTTTCGTTACTTTGTTGATTACTCCCATAGTTTTGGAATACCTTTGTGTTTTCTTTGTTAGGTCGGGTACTTCTGGGACAGCCCTCGTACGTGCAATTTTACTGAATAATACAGAAACTGCTCGACGTGGAAACGGAAACCGTCTGCAACTCTTAAACCGGAAAGATGTAGTATTAAAACACATTTGTTTTGGGATTTGCTGTTCTTCCAAGGAAACTGCAAATATAGGTCATTAAGGTAAATGAGATTTCTTTGTAAATGTACTTACCTGAGTGGAGACCACGTCAAGAACGAAATAAAAGGATTACTGTTGCAAATGTGTGTGGTGAAGTGAGGGAATCCTTAGAGAAGAGTGCTACTGAGCGCAATACAAAGCAGTTGAGGCTGACAGAACCGAGCGAGATAGCTCCGCAGTAACGTGTGAGGGTTGCATTCTGGAGGTCCAGGGTTCGATTCCCCCCATGGTCGCTCACTTTGACTATGGGTTTTTGGTAGTTTTCCTGCTTGGTGAAGGTGAATGCTAGAGTGGTGTAATCTACCACGGAGACCCTCTCTCCCCCATTTCCTCTCATTTCACTTCCCTCTTTGATATTTCAGGTTGACTTCGGGACTGCGGTTCGGTCGGTGTCGGGAAGACAGCGCAGAGGCTTGCGAATTGGAACTTTTTCTCGGGCCTGCTAGAGGGAAGCTTGTCGAGCCTACATTGCTGGGTCGTGTTTCCCCGGTCCTGCTAGAGGGACGTCTCCGAGCGATCCTCCCGTGGGCGGGTGGTCAAGTCTGGGGCTATTAGGTAAGTCTGCGCACTTCTGTCGCTTTGCGCCGGCTTGCTCTGAAATCCATACATCTCCTGCGGTTCCCTCAACTTATCCGTTTCTCCCAGGGTGTATGCACAAAATATCCATTGTCCATTGGGGGTCGAGATGCTAGGTGTACCCTCCTTCAATTGGCCCTTGTCCTTGAGGCTGGCAGACGTATGGAGCTCTAAGAAATATAACATGCGAAAGGACAAGAGACTCAGATATGTGTATAGCGTTAAGATTCATAGTTTAGTGTAGTGTTCAAGGAAAAAGCAACTCAAATGTGTAGTGTAAAATGTCTTAATTAGTGTTGTGATTAATGTATTGGTGAAAACCAGAGAGACTGAAATAATGAATGCAAGTACACACAGGTACTGGATTATGCGGCGGATATAAAACTACATATGTAGTGCACTGAATGCTTTTTGGATAAAATGCATGATAATCAAACTATTGGCATGGTTATATGAAAAACCAGAAGTATTATTTATAGTGATGTTATGTAGTATTTAAGTTTTTGATGTGAATCTACAATTTCCAACTCAAAAACTTAAATATTGGCATGGTGTTTGCGATCTTAATTAATCATAGGATAATCTGAAAAATACGGAAACCTCACCAAAGCGGAGAAAAATTTAGGTTCATGTCACTTCTGTCTTGAACAGGTTTCACTGTATATGAGGATGTAGTGACTGTTGTTATAGGGATATAGGTTATACAACGGAGGGGAATACTTCGCGCACTGCGACCTACGGGATATCTATTGCGATGAAGTGAAGGAACCACAGGAGGATACAAAACGCAGACACACAGGCCACAGAGACGCGCGGAAGTCCATAACATTAGCTCGAAGACCCATCGCACTACTGGAGCTGCCCAGATGGGGCGACGGTGGATCTGTCCAAGGGAAGTATTTTTTCTTTGGAGCAAGCATCCACGCCATTTGTCCGGCACCGCCACACATCACGAAACTTATAGGCTCACCCGAAGCTTGAGAAGGAAACAGAATGAAAGGGAAACAAAGGTAAAGAAGCAGTGGTAGATCATAAACCGCCTCAGCTTTCCCTATCGGCACGAAAATCCCAAGGTCAGAGTGGGCGGTCGACGGGAATCGAACCCGGGACCTCCCGAATACGAACCTCACACGTTACCGCGGAGCTATCTCTTCGGTAATGTCTGTTGCTGTTTATCTGTGGGTGCCTTTTGTATATGGAAATTTGCGGCGTGGCGACATTTGATGGTTAAGGGTAGCTACATATTATTACTTAACATATCGTGGCGCCCCCTTTCTTCTCTAATAATCACTTGTTTTCCCGCCATTGTACTTTAGCTTCCATACCTATTTCTCCTTTTAAAGATCATCTTTTTCCTTCCGAACAACAACTTACCTTCCCTGCCTTTTTCGAATTGTAATGTAGTACAGTAGCATACATACAGTTTTTTTACTTTCGGCGTTATATGTTAATTTTGTCTTGAAGCTTCCTGGTGTGACTATTGAATACTATCATTTTCAATTTAAAGTATGAGTGGCTCTGTTAAAAGCTCTATTTTAGTACCAGCTGTCCAAAAAAAATTCATTTTTTTACATCTGTATTCGACGAGTCTTGGACGCAGCAGCGCCGCTCCAAATTGGATAGGCATGGGCAAGTAGGCAATGGACGAAGTAAAGACTTGTACAAAAGAGAACTACAGTGCACTCACAGATATGATTTCGGTTGAGAAAACCTATAGTTTGAGTAATCTGGAGTAAGGCAGGCTTAACTTGTAATTGATATGAAAGTGCAAGGTCAAGCGATTATGGTAGTAGACACCCAGGTATTTAATAGTGTTATCTGCACGCTTCCAGGATATGAGAACTGATTACAAAGTTTAGGAGGCAGAACAGTGTGACGACGTAAAGTGAAAATCATAGTTTCATAATTCTTGTGATTTAAATAAATCTTCCAGTTTTGAATCCAAGACACCAGAGTATTGACGGACGTTTTAAACTAGGAATTGTAATAACGAAGTCATGATGAGTAAGAAAGCTGCCTATGCCACCAGCATACATTGCGATTCGAATATGTGGTAAACGCGGTATATAGCTGGTGAAGATACTGAATAGAACTGGTGCTAAAATGGAACCTTGAGGCACTCAAGAAATTGCCGGCCACAATGGACAACGTAGAACCAACTCGCACCTGAGGAAGCTTGCGATCACTCGATAAAGATAATCCGGCAATCCAAGTAGCGATACCAAATTAGCTCTTTTATGGCTAAGCATTTCTGAAAAGAAATTAGCCAGTAGTTTGCAAAAAAAAAAAAAAAAATAAAATAAAAAAATAATAAAAAAAAACCGCTAAGAGCATTCTCAACCATCTTCTATAACGACGGCCAAATTTAGCAATTTTTCAAAATTTTCGATCATTTCTAACCATTTTCAATTTTAAGGCTAGTTCACACCAACCGAGAAGGGTAACCAGAACGAGAACGACAAAGTTGAAATACGTGTATTTTAATGGGAGAGTTCACAATCTTTCTAGGAACGGGAAAGGAGACTTGGCCAAGTTTTAACGTACTCGTTCCCAGGCACTGCATATTAAATCCATATTAAGCACATTAGACTCTTCACTGTAGAGATTATTCTAGGCAGCCGTGACATGAACAGCCACTAGTGCTCTGTCAAGTCGCAAGCTGTAAATATGAAAATGGAAGAAATTCTAGCATATGTGCGTCCTAACATTGAGAGTCTGATTCTAACACCCGTAGATCTAGTGAAAGTGTCATCTTAGCTTGTTTATATGCAACTCAAAACTAGTAATTGTCTCAAAACAATGCAAAAACTACACCAAAAATACAGCAAAAACCTGTAGAAATCAACAACAAACGAATTTAATGTATACCATTAAATAAAGGGATGAAAGCTTGGTACGATTAGAGGAATCGTAAGTATATCTACATTTAGATATTTTGACGTTGGCTAAACCGCAATATGTTGGCTGAATTGGAAGCAGGAGAAGAAATATCATTGGTCAGTTAAAAACAAACGAAATCCCAGTGTGCAAAATCGACTTTCGACATTGGAGTCGATATGCTCATCGATATGCATTCCCGTTCTCGCTACCCGGCTATTGTGAGCCAAAAATTTTGTATGCTGCATTGCTTCCCGTTCTCGTTTCCGTTTGGTAACCGTTCCGGGGTTATTATGAACAACCTTTTCTGTCTACTTTTTAAATTAAAATCCGTAAAATATCAATGTAAAGAAAAAAAGTGAAATAAATGAAAAATGGATCGATTGGGTGAAAAATGCAAGTTAGCAATCAATCACTTCTAAATGTTCAGATTTTAGTGTCTGCACAGAGGAGAGAGGTTCCGCAGTAAAGACTTGCTACTGAGATGCAACCTAAAGTTAGAATTTGGTGAATGAATGCTTATGTGAGGTATGTCACACAAAATCTGTATGGCCGGTGAACGCTGAATCCCCATGTGTATTCTCCCTTTAAATGTTATTTCCATAACCATCTACTCATGAGCATTTCGTGATGAAAATGCAGAATATTATTCCTGAATGAAAGAAATTTATTTGAAAAGTCAGGAAAATGACCTTACAAGGTTGAGAAAACCCTGCCATCTCTCTCATAAATGTGAAACCCAATTTTCACCCATATAATGACAATAAACGGCTCAATAGTTAGCCATTTGAACTCTCCGACTGTCAGTTTTAGATACTTTTCATCACCAAGAGTTGTCCACACTGAATACAATGGCTCAAAGTTTGTTATAGTCACCTCCACACACATAGTTAGCGCAATCATTCGACCCAGGACCCGCTCCAGGAGTTTTGCCGTCCCGTGCAATAATTGCAAGTGTCGCCCCCCTCAAGCTTGAGAAAGCTAATTTTTATCCGCATTAATAGTCCCCCATGACTACTCATTCTCACACAAAGTAAATATATATATTTGCAGGGTAATCAATAAATAAAAGATCACGAGACTGAAGCAACGAGAAACAACGAGATTGTTCTGAATGAAAGATAAATCACTCAATGTCACACATTAAAAATGTTAAATATTTTGGGTTAAACTCTTCATTAGGAGATTAAAGACTAAAAGCACGCTAAAAATAAAAAAACTCACTTAACGATCGACTGCATTGGATAATAATCTACAACATATTTGGACCTGGGCATGTTTTCATTTACATACGCATAATATATGTTACTAAATTCTCCTTATTTCATCATAATGTTACATGCTGCAGTATGCGAGTGAGGCTCTACCATTTGTACTTCAATGTTACTGTAAGTGCGCGCTTATCTATTAGACCGTGTGCTAGGGGCATTGTCCTTAACAGTAACACGGGATGTTAAGGAGTAACTGATCCTTAAGCCATCTGTAGAAATGGTCAAGGTTAATGTCTTCATGGTAAACCCCAGATCTCGAATTGAAGAGCAGCAGGTGGCCATAAAAAATGAGACATTTCAGTACGGGCAATAATAAAAGTTCTGCGGGTGACTTCACGGAGCTTTCAATTGTCATCCGTCCACTTTGATACCGTATGGCCGGGGTTTAACCATGTTTCAGCCAACCATGCTATTTCCCTTAAATTATTTTGTATTTAACTTAAAAATAATGTTCTTTGGTCTTGAATATCGGATCTTACGAGTATAGTTTTTCTCTTATTTACTGTCTTGAACTCAAATCGAGATAAAGGAGGACCTTGTTCAAAGAGTTAAAGCTTTCCTGAAATAGCTCTGTTTCTTGGAGTGAAGAAAGAAGTTTGCGTACGGTAAAATGCTCACTTCGGGTGTAATAGCCGTAGATTACCTTCCTATTGTCTTGAATTCCAAGTTGTCCAATTGAGTTTCTCTGGAGTTAAAGGCGGTAGGTTTAACAAAGTAGGCCAACAACACAAGAAGTAACTGAACATAGAAACAGCTACTTTCAGGATATCACTAGGGCGATAACTGACCTGAGAGGTTAATGAGCCATCAGTGTAAGCGAATAAACTAAAGCTAGTGGCCAAATGAAACACTCCTGTTTATAAATGTGATATTTATTGTTGAATATCTGACGCGCACGGAATGTTTTGACGACGATCATTAATGAGGTTGCATCCAAATCACTCTGGAGGTTCATTCGTCACAGTTTCATAACTAACAATCTCAAGAAAGTCGCTAGATTTTAAGCACGATTTTTAACTCGCGTCATATTTTCACATATTTTGTTCATGTTTTAAGATTTTGCCGCCCTGGGTGGTAGCACGGCTAGACCCCCATTGCGCCGGCCCCATTTGGGCCACGCCATCTTTGTTCGCGCTATGCTGCATGCTTACTGAGATTGTATAATCTTTATCTAGAGAGCCAATAAACTAAGAAACGGCTGCGCGGTGTTTCTTCACTGGGCGTGTACACACATTAATCCACGCTACTTCTGCAATCAAGGTCAGGCTACTGACGCGACTTTGCTCAGCTCTGGCTCTGCAGTACTGAGTTGACAGTGATATGCTGTAGTTCAGTTATTATGAGTTATTTATTATTTTATCCTATATTCAGTCACAAAATATATTATGGCTTAACACACGTTTTCTACTGCTCAGCGTGTATTTATTTATGATTCGTATGCATTAACTCAGTCAGCTCGTCAAGTGAAAATACGGTTTGTAGAAAGACTTTCAGGCATAAAAGTTCCAGATCGTACAACATTCCATACACTTTATAATAAATTTCAAGTCACAGGAAGTGTTCAGTCTAAGAAACCTAAAAGACAGCGTAGGGTTCTTACCGGGGAAACATTAGACGACATCGCTGATTGTTTGGAGACTTCCCCCTCAAAGAAAAGAAAGGGGAAAAAATCGCTTAGGCGTCTTTCACAACAGGCAGGCATTTCTTATGGCTGTGCGCGAAGAGTTACTAAATTGTCGATGTTAAAACCATATAAAATAACTGCGGCACATGCCCTTAAACCAGGTGATGCTGTAATTAGGTGCACATTTCGTGAGTGGAGTCTCATTTCTTACTACTCTCTTACTGTCATCTATTTTTCCAAGACTTGGACACACTGACTGACGGACCACGAGACAGCGGGTTCGCAAGACCACAGCCAAGGGTCAGGACCTCTGGTCCAGCACCCAGGGCCGATATGGCTCGTACAGGCGCCTCCCTCGCGGAGGTCCGGTCCTCTGCGAACAGCCGAAGGGCAACCGCGCCGACCCTTGACCCCAACGACGGGCAAGTACCAGGACCCAGCTCCTTCTCCTCTCCCATACTGGGAGTCTCATTCAAAGGTAGGTCCAAGGGATCTAAGAGGAAGGCTACGGCCCCTCAGAAGATCACTGCCGGTGTAACACCAGCAATCCCCTCTCACCCCTCCTTCACCCCTCTGCCTGATTCGGAGGAGGAGGAGTCCGACCTCGACGGCTTCACTGTCGTCGAGGGAAGGAAAAGGGCACCCCCGGGTTCCAAACCTAACTCGGGCGCGAGCAAGCAGACACCACCACAGGTTACAGTACAACCCCCATCCAAAAGGGGGGCCAAGCTACCGCCAATCATAGCGGACTCCTTCAGGGATCATATAGGAGTCATGCGGCGGCTGGCGGCAAAGATAACGGGCGGCTTTGAAGCAAAGCGCAAGCCCTACAAGGTCCATATACAGACCTTCACGCCCGAAGATTTCGAGGCAGCCAAGCAGGTACTGAGAGACCTGCACATTCCCTTCTATTCCTACTCGCCGCAACGCCCACATGTGGAGCGCCGGGTGATCAGGGACCTAGACTCGGAGTGCCAGCCGGACGACGTCAGGGCAGCACTCTTAGAGGAGCACAACATTTCTGTCTCGGCTGTGGCACAGCTAAGAAATAATATCATTACCGAGGAAGGTCCGGTCAAGGTTCCGATGCCTCTCTACCTCGTCGTTGTGGACAAGGTCCCTGGCGAGGAGAACCAGCCCATTGACGCTGTTCGGGTGCTGTTCCACACGGTCGTAAAGGTTGAACGCTTTTACGGCCAAGGTGGACCAGTGTAATGCCACAGATGCATGGGCTTCCATCACTCCAGCCTGGCGTGTGAGCGCAAGCTTGCATGCCTGCGCTGTGCTGGACCCCATCTTCTGCGGGATTGCGAAAAGGCACCCGAGGAGAAGACATGTGCTAACTGCCGCCAGGACCACGTCAGTGTCTACAAGGGCTGCGTGGCGAGGCAGCGGATCATTGAGAGCCGCCGACAAGGAGCACCGGCACCGGCTACAGTCCGACCGGGAGTTTCCTTTGCGGCCGCTCTCAAGAAGGCCGAGACGACGCTCCAAGGAGCGGGAGGAGCTTCGGCTTCTAAGGAGGGTCCAACAGAGACGCCGATTACCACTGCGGCGACAACATCGCCCGACGAAGTGCCACAGCAGGAACAGCCATCAGAACATCGAACAAAACGTCAGAAGAAGAACAAGAAGAAGAAACAGAACAAAGGTACTGCACCTACAACCATGCCGGGCCAATCACAGGCCCCGGCTACTCAGCAACCCCAAGCCCCGCCCACAGTGGCGGCACCTAAACCACCAGCGACCGCGGCAGTGCCCAAGACACCGCCCACTTCCGTGCCAGATACGCCGGCGCTCCCGGCAACAACACCGGCCTCCATGGCAGATTTTGGGGGCACCATCTCCCAAACAGATTTGGAAGAATTCCGGGCCCTATCCCTGTGGTTTGGTGACCTCATCAAAAAGGCCCTACCTGCGCTACGACACTGCAAGCTGCAACTCGCTAACCCGCAGTTAAGCCCCATTCAAAAGCACCAAGTCATGCTCGAAACGCTGGAGCAACTGTTCCCTAACTCCGCTTCGTAATGGCTGCCAGACTCGTCCGGAGGCCATTACGAGCTGCGTTCTGGAACGCAAACGGATTAAGGGGCATTATCCCAGCGTACTTGAGTTTGTCAACTCCTACGGAATTGATATTCTAATGGTCTGTGAAACACACTTGATTGCTGGTACTAACTTTTCGCTGCCAAGTTACGTCACCCATCGGCAAGATCGGGTCGGCCGACCGGGGGGCGGTACAGCTATATTCATAAAAAATCATATCACGCATACACCCTTCCCTCTCCCTCCACTACAGCATGTGGAAGCCTGTGCCATTCGGCTTGCCATTGGCGGGCTAGACACTTTGCTGATAGCGGTTTATGATCCCCCAGACCATCGCTTCCTTGAAGCAGATTACCGGACCCTACTCAACCTACACCCAGTGGTATGCATTGCAGGAGACCTCAACGCGAAGCACGGGCTCTGGCACAGCCGCACGGCTAACCAGAAAGGCCGCGGACTCTACCGCCTCATCAGCGGAGACCCAAGCCTAATTGCGCACGGACCGAGAGGGCCTACGTTTTATCCGGCCCGCGGCAGGCCGGATATTCTCGACATCATGCTCACCAAAAACGTTCCATTCCATCTAGAGCTCTCGGCGGTAAACGAGCTGGATTCCGACCATGACCCTGTCCTGGTGGATTCCAACGTTTCAATGCCAGCTCTGGTCAGCCCAGACTGGGTAAACGAGGTCGACTGGGACGCAGCCGTCCAAGAATTGAACCGGTCTGTCGACCCGCGGCCACGTATCGACTCCATCGATGCGCTGGAAGCGGCGGCGGCAGACTTCTCCCAACAGATCCTGACTGCGGTACGTGCACACACTCACCGCATCCCGTCTGACATACCCAACCCGAGAACCATACCTAATGAACTCCGGCAGCTGCTAAAAGCCAAGGCAACTGTACGGAAGCTATGGCAGCGTTTCCGCCATCCCAGGATAGGGGCAGTATACCAGCGGTTCAAAACCCTGGCAAGGCGACTGCTCCGTGTGCACAGAAAGGAGGCCTGGGAAAGAACAATGGAGACTGTAAACCTACAGGAAAAGAAACCATGGCGGATAATCAAATCCTTGAGGAAGGATAAGACGCAGTACCAGCATCCTCTGCACGGCACTCGCGGGAGACTCGCTTTCGAGCCCCGCGAGAAAGCCACAGTGTTTGCAGACCATTTAGAACTCCAATTCGAACCTCGGGAGGACCCCCAGGACGAAGACTTTACTGAGCTCGTGGAAGCGACTGTGGACTACCTCTATGAGGAACCACAACCGCGCCACGAGGAGGTCCATCTTCCCATAGTCACCCCTAAACAGGTGGCTTCCGAAATCCGAAAACTCAATCCGAATAAATCCCCTGGACATGACGGCGTCACGGCGCCCATGCTCCAGCACCTACCCAAGAAGGCCGTCATCCATTTGACGCGGATTTTCAATGCATGCCTTCACCTCCGTCACTTTCCAACTAGTTGGAAGGAGGCGCGGGTGGTATGCATTTTAAAGCCCGGCAAGGATCCGGTCTTTCCATGCAGTTACCGCTCCATCAGCTTGTTCCCAACCGTCTCAAAAGTCTTTGAGCGGTTGCTCCTTGCCCGCCTTACACCTCTTTTTGAGGAAAGGCAGCTCCTCCCGGACCATCAGTTTGGTTTTCGCCATGGGCACTCCACAACCCTGCAGTTACTGCGACTGGCCGAGAAGGCCTCCCTGGGCTTCCAGGAGAACTTCAAGACCATAGCAGTGCTGCTGGACGTAGAGAAGGCCTTTGCCACGACGTGGCACCAAGGCCTTTTGTACAAACTCAAGGAGTCAGACATCCCTCCCGCCTATCTCGCCCTGATAAGCAGTTTCCTCCGGGATCGCACATTCAGGGTGAGAGTGGAGGGGAAGGTTTCCTCAGTCAGTCCCATAGCCGCTGGAGTCCCGGAAGGCAGTGTACTGTCCCCGCTTCTCTTCGCGGCCTACATGTCGGACTTCCCCACGGAACCCAGGACTGTTACGTGCCAATATGCCGACGATGTCCTCATAATGGCACAGAACAAGAATGCCCGATTCTGTTTCCCTCCACTACAGCGACAGCTCCGAGCCATTGGCAGGTGGAGCGAAAAGTGGAGGATGGCCATCAGCCCGGGGAAGAGCTCTGCGCTTCTCCTGGCGAAGGTCCGTCGGTGGCGGCCCGAGCGGCCTCTGAGGTTGCGGCGGAGGAGAATCCCCTGGGTTACCTCAGCCAAATACCTCGGAGTCACGCTCGACCGCGGCCTCACTTTCGCGCCACATGTCAGGGCAAAGGTCGGTCTCGGCCACTCCGCGCTGAGGCAGCTGTACCCTGTATTCCGCTCCACAATGCCCATACGCCTCAAACTACGCCTATATCAGGCGATTATCCCGCCCCTAATTCTGTACGGCTGCGAGGTCTGGGGATCGGCGGCAGCGACCACCATCCGCAGACTGTAAACCGTTCAGAACAGGGCGCTTCGGATGATCTATGATACCGGGCGTAGATTCCCATCACATATCCTACATACCCATTCCGGTCTCCCATACATCGTGGACGTGGTGCAGGAGAGAACCCGCACCATGTACACGAAACTCGCCTACCATACCAACCAGCTGGTTAACTCTTTGGGCCGCTATGACCACAAGGCGCCGCGGCGGAGGAAGAGCTACCGGTTGCCGAAAGACGGCTTGGGCCCCCGAGGCTGAGGTCTGCCAATCCCTCATTTCACAAACTTCCCCAAGTTAAGCAGCATTGGGCCCGGTCGCTAGCTGGATGAGTGACCATTTAGCAACGATCCGCCCTGCCGCCAACTTGAGTACCCCCATCCCATTACCTACATTCCCATCATGCTTTGCTGCCATGCCGGCCTGCTTAACTTGACGACCACACAAGCGGTCGCCCAAGTTAAGCAGCATTGGGCTTGGTCACCACGTGGTCGCTAGTCCGCCCATGAGGGGACACCGAGACCCAGCCAATGGTAGCGCAGCAAGCTAAACTCCGCCCAAGACAGACAAAAATCAAAAGCTTGTGTACATTCTTTTTATCCTTCTATATCGCACAGGTAAAGCCGCATACGCGGCTAGGTACTGTGGCGATTATAATCCGCCCAGGTGAACCTGGGCGACCTGTTCTCGATTGCTGGATTGCTGGAGTGGAGTCTCAATAGTGTATACAATGGCGAAATAGACCCATGTGTAATGTTTTTCGCGGATGAGGCCTGGTTCCACCTTCATGAATATGCGTGCACACAAAATAATCGTTATTGGAGCTCCGAAAAACCGAATATTGTTCATGAAGTGCTCCTCCATAACGAAAAAAATTGGTGTATTGTACGCCTTGAGCGGCGAAACAATTATAGGGCCAATTATTTTCGAGTCAACAGTTGACTCTTCTACATACGTGTATACAATTTTCTCCCTTTTTACTTTCTCTACTACGTATAGTAAGTAGGGGAAGTATTGCATTCCACCCAAAAATTCGATACCGAGATTTCACCGGAAATACATGTTTTGAGACCCACTGAATCCAAAAAAAGCATTTTTGGAAACATGTCCGTGTGTGTGTCTGTGTGTGTGTGTGTGTGTGTGTTGTGTGTGTGTCTGTGAACAGCATAACTCAAAAACGAACAGTCGGATAAACACCAAACTTGGTATTTAGGTTCAGTATCTTTCAGAGATGCGACACGAAGGTTTTCAAGAAAATCCCCCCAACCCAGACTACCCTTTACATGGAACATTTTTCGAAAATTTTAATTTTCTCAAAAATGGCTCTAACGATTTTGATGAAAATATCATATGTTTAAGATAATGTCATGAGAAATGAAATGTATATCTCGAATTTTCTGGGAATGTCTCCAAAAGTATTCTTTATTGTGAACGACTTTTGCATAACTGGTAAACCGTAAGAGATAGACAGAATTTTACTACACAAAAAATGTAGATCGCGTTAAAATACACAACTTATGTCATATACATTTCTTTTGTTGAGTGAACCGTTTTCGAGATATTGCTTGTTATTTCCTTAAATGTTTCAATACTTATACTTTTTCTCAAATTCGTTATTCATTTTTTTATGTCCTGGACATGCAAAGAGAATGAAATGCGCCACATAGCAACCAGCGTTAAAATATTTGACTATCGCTTATAACCTACCATATTCCCCTTGCATCTACAAGAAAATTACCAATAAGATTGACATCTCGATATCTCGATTAACATGAAGCATATGGAGAATAGGCGTTTGTAAAAATAGATTGTACAAGAGTAGAGAAAGTCATGTGAGTGTAACACATCAGATTTTTTTATGTCTTGGACATACAAAGAGAATGGAATGCGCCACATAGCAACCAGCGCTTAAAAGATTTGACTATCGCTTATAACCTACCAATTCCCCTTGCATCTACAAGAAAATTGGTAATAAGAGTAACATCTCGATATCTCGATTAACATGAAGCATGTGGAGAATAAGCATTTGTAAAAATAGTTTGTACAAGAGCAGAGAAAGTCATGTGAGTGTAACACATCAGATTTTTTAGAGAAGTAACAGACAGAAAGTGTGATTTTGCCTTTTCTGATCAAGACTCTGCCAGAGCTCAGACGGCCAGTATTTCGATGAGAATAATTAAAAGTGTGTGATTTGAGATTTCTATCTCTGGGGTAAATTAAAACATAAGGTGTACAAGACAAATCCAACACCCTGGATGAAATAAAACAAAATATAATATCCACCAGGAAATTGCCAGCATTTCTCAATGTGAACTACGGCGAGTGATGGATAGTTTCCTAAAGAGGTTCCAAAAATGACGGTAGCCAATTTCAGTACCTCCTTTCATAAAGTTGGCAAGTAAAGCCTTTAAAGGTAGTTTTTAAAATGTTGTATGGTTGCATCCGTGGCTTTCTGTGATAGCGGCAGACGGCAACGAGCGCCGATAACGCGAACAAGAAAAGCCGAAGGAAGCAATGCTAAGGATTTTTACGTCCGAAAAAATCCATCGTCCTTCGCCGGGTTTGAACCCCGTGACCACGGAAACTATAGGCTAGCATGGTAACCACTACACCACTAGGACGACTTTGTGGCACCTGCATTAGCATTTCTTGTGTACTGGCTTCTCCTAAGTCATGCACAGTTCCTTCGTGCCACTGACAAGTAGATTAGCAGTAGTCGCCATTGTCATATTCTTTCCACTAAAAGTCATTTCACCTAAGTTTTACACAGGAAATTGTCATTTCAGTTAAAATATTTTAGTGAAAAGATATTTGTAGATTTTTACTTTCTCTACTACGTATAGTAAGTAGGGGAAGTATTGTATTCCACCCAAAATTTCGATACCGAGATTTCACCGGAAATACATGTTTTGAGACTCACTGAATCCAAAAAAAGCATTTTTGGAAACATGTCCGTGTGTGTGTCTGTCTGTGTGTCTGTGTGTCTGTCTGTGTGTCTGTGAGCAGCATAACTAAAAAACGAAGAGTCGGATAAACACCAAACTTGGTATTTAGGTTCAGTATCTTCCAGAGATGCGACACGAAGGTTTTCAAGAAAATCCCCCCACCCCAGACTACCCTTTACATGGAACATTTTTCGAAAATTTTAATTTTCTCAAAAACGGCTCTAACGATTTTGATTAAAATATCATATGTTTAAGATATTGTCATGACAAATAAAATGTATATCTCGAATTTTCTGGGAATGTCTCCAAAAGTATTCTTCGTTATGAACGACTTTTTCATAACTGGTAAACCATAAGAGATAGACAAAATTTTACTACACGAAAAATGTAGATCGCGTTAAAATACACAATTTATGTCATATACATTTCTTTTGTTGAGTGAACCGTTTTCGAGATATTGCTTGTTATTCCCTTAAATTTTCCAATACATATACTTTTTCTCAAATTCGTTATTCATTTTTTTGTCCTGGACATGCAAAGAGAATGGAATGCGCCACATAGCAACCAGCGTTAAAATATTTGACTATCGCTTAAAACCTACCATATTCCCCTTGCATCTACAAGAAAATTATCAATAAGATTGACATCTCCATATCTCCATTAACATGAAGCATATGGAGAATAAGCGTTTGTAAAAATAGTTTGTACAAGAGTAGAGAAAGTCATGTGAGTGTAACACATCAGATTTTTTATTTAAAAGTGTACTTTATACCGTGACACTAATTTCTGACTTGTAAATTCTCAAATTTTAGTTTTCTGGTAATATAAACGAAAAGTCGAATTATTTATTTTCTTAGCTCGTTTTATTCCAGAAAATAAATTTAAGACATAACATTAGACATGCTGCATTTGCTAACCAAAAAAAGGGGGGGCTTACCAACTGAAGCCACATTGACGCTGAGTTCACTATCTGTGTATATTGTCAAGGAAAATAATGAAATCCAGAGGTTGAGTATTTCAGCTCTAAACTCCCCAAGTGCATGTCTGCACTCCCCAATGAGGGAGGTGAGCTAGAACCAGCTATAGAGATGTCAAAAACAGACACCAGCAGGGCTGTATTGATTAGAATTCTGCCACACCCAGTTTTGCAGGGAAACAAATACAATTTCTGTTCAAACTGTTCACAGCAGATTTGTTGAATACATAACCATCTTATACAGGTGCAAAATACTCTTTTATGCACGCTGCATTACTTTGATTGTCTGCTTTATCATGCTCTGGCAAGCGATCATACGTTACATTCGATGACAACTCTCTTCAACGATGTTCAAGAACTTGTGTGCGAAAGCTAATACCATTTTTTAATCACCTCGCACCAACATTTTATTTGCTTAGGCAGTAGTAACTAAAGTTAATACAAGCTTACACACACGCCAATTAAGGCAGAATGTTGGATTCATTTAAACAAATAATAAAACCTGTTTTAGGTATAAGAATAGTATAGTGAAAATTAACTTACTCTTTAAACATATTTCTAAAATGAATAAAACAGAACAACAATTCCTAAATTAGTATTATTATCATCGTTATAATTTTTCTTTACGACTTTGTTTTTGAATAATCATAAAGTAAATGTGCACTTTTTAAACTCCAGAAAAAGGCAACAGGCAAACTCAAGCTTATAGGCATTAATATGTTTCTGTTAAGCAAGTATACCATCAACTCTATGTTAAAACCTAAGTCATAGCACCACAGAAGTACAGAGTGAGCCAAAAACTCCGAACCCCCTGCGCGGTGTTTTTCCTGTCCGCGTTCTTGGCGCTCGTTGCCGTCTGCCGCTATCATAGAAAGGCGCGGATGAAACCATAAACATTTTTAAAACTACTTTTAAAAGGCTTTACTTACCAACTTTACGAAAGGAGATGCTGAAACTGGCCACCGTCGTTGTCCATACATTTTTAGCACCTCTTTAGGAAACGATCCATCACTCGCCGTAGTTCACGTTGAGAAATTTCCTGGCGGATATTTTGTTTTAATTCTTCCAGGGTGCGTGGGTTGGTATTTTAAAATTTATGTTTTAAGTTACCCCGGAGGGGTATTTTATGAACAATATTACCGGCTGCGCGGTGTTTTTCCACTGGGCGTGTGATAAAAACATGATAACGCACTGCCGCTATAAACAAAGTCACGCTGTTGCGGTTTTGCTGTGCAGCGTGAAGTGCAGTTTTGAGTTGACGATGATGTGATGTAGTTCAGTTATTGCGAGTTATTTATTATTTTGTCCTGTACTTAGTCACAAAGTATATTATGGCTCAGTATATGTTTTCTACTGCACAGCGTGTATTTATGATTCGTATGTGTTAACTCGGTCAGCTCGCCAAGTGAAAGTACGATTTGCAGAAAGATTTCCAGATGTAAAAGTTCCAGGCACTACAATAGTCCATGAACTTTACAGTAAATTTCTGGCACAGGAAGTGTTCAGGCTAAGAAATCTAAAAGATGGCATTCGGTTCTTAAGAAACATTAGACGACATCGGTGATCATTTGGAAAATTCCTCCCAAAAATTTCATGATGGATAGTTTCCTAAGGAGGTGCCAAAAATGTATGAGTCTAGTGACTCAGATTGTTGACCGCACTCCCATGCGGCATCAGCCATCTTTGTTTTTAGTAATCTGAGTTAGGCTGCGTTCGCTATATTTTGTTAACATTTTTGACAATGAAGACTCTCTGAGCCGACGTCATAACTTTGTGGTATCTTTATAAATAGGTGAGAAAGTTAAAAAATAAACTGGGGGTAAAAGGTTTAAGAGTATATAGTTAATATAGTGTATATATATATATATATATATATATATATATATATATAATTAAATGATTTCGTCGTCTCGTGATGAAGTCGTTACTGTCTCCATGGCCAGCCATCAATAAAATTAGAATCCTTCCTTTTCCTTCAACATAAGATAGAATATTAGTTAACACACTAAATGTCAGAATCAAATCAGTAAATCAATGTAAATAAACGTGCTTCCATGGATATAAACAAAGGAAAATCAAACATGCTTTCATGGGTATTAAAAATAAAAAGAATAGTCAAATAAGCATGCTTTAATGCAGGTGCATCATTTCAGGGTATGGGTGGGTCAATTGCCCCCCACTACAAGTTATGAGAAGTAATTAGACTACTGATTATTATTGTTCTACCAAAAGAAAAATCACTAAAACTACACTTTTTATACAAATATTTAACATTTAAAAGATAAAAGATGATTTTATCTTAGGCTAAATGCAATTATCGTTAAAATTCACATGGAAATTCGGACAACTGCTTCAGGCAACTTTGCCTTCGCCTTAAGCAGAAACTGAAATGACCTTCGTTTTCATGCATATAAACAAAGGACAGTCAAATCACAGATAAAAAAAAAGTTAGCATACACTTTTTATTTCTTTTTCTGTCTTTCTTTCTTTCTTTGTTTTATTTAGCAGCAATTGCACAGAAATATCTACTATGGGTACTTGTTGAAAAGCTAATGAAGAATACTATCCAAATCTGTAAAAAATATATAGGTTGTTCAATTTAAAATACAAAAGTTGCAGTCTCTTCTGGCTAAACCGGAAGTAGTGAAAACTCATTAGTATGATTTTTGAGCTTCCTGTACATGACTGCCTCCGTACAACGAGTTTCAGGTTAATCAGCCACATGCTTAAAAAGTTATTTAGCCAGTGCGGGACTTTTAACTAAACCTTGTATAGCAGGGGAAAAAGGAAAAGTTGTTTTTGGTGTGCATCTCTGTATGTATGTATTTACGTAGTATTTTATAACAGAAGTGTCAACCATTTATCTGTTTTTTGTATAATTCGAATTTGGAATCAATGGAGTCGAACTTATTGCTATGAGCATCACGAACATAAAATATATAAACAATATTTGAAAGAAATCGTCAAAACTTCATTGTCATAACTTTCTGCTAGAAGTTTATGGAGTAGTTGAGCGCCTCTATCGGTGAAAATTTGTGTTGGAACCTGTTTTATTGTCATTTCTTGCACCAATGCGCCAGTTTGTAATATCTAGTAAGCGATGATTACAACTGTCCACCAGTTATTAGCTTTCCTTTGGTCAATGTTTGAATGTTACGCAAACAATTAGTAAAATATATTTCACTTCTGGACTCTGTGTTCTGCTTATGCTCATCTTCTGTTTTATGGCCAGTTGTATTGCATGCTATTGTAAAGAGAAGCATTGCTGAAATATTGGTTTTGAAAGCTTCTTTACTTCATACCTAGCTGTTGCATTATAAATGCCCTACTTAAGAACAATATAATCATCTGAATTCTTCTCGTTTGGCAAAACACAGTGAAGTTTTTTCACATACCTGTTGCACAGATACTCAAAATGACTGTTGTCTTCTAGGCAGGTGATGCAGACAGCAATCACTGAGATATGTTCCAGTAAATTGTGATATGGACGTGAAGTGATTGAAAACCTACTTTGAGTGTGTAATAACGAAAATCAAGTTTTGTCATTTATGAAACAAACAGGTAAGCAACAATTGTGGCAGCTAATATTTAAAGGTATTAAAGTATGCTGGGATTAGGTAAATTAAGAAGCAAATGCTGAAAGAAAGTGAAAAAAAAGGCCAAGAAATTTCCTGTATTATTACTTTTAAAACTAATTTCGTGTACTAGCCTTCCAAAATATCTTAATTTATTTTCCCTCCAATTTTTGAAAAGGCTTTGAATGGGCAATTACATGTCTAGGTGGATGGAGAAAAAGTAACAAAATTTTACACTTATAACATCAGTGACCTTTCCATTTTAGAATGGCTTTAGCAGAGAAAATAATATCTAATTGGGAGAAATTTCATGTAACACTGCCCCTGTGGTCGAATGGTCAGAGTTCTGGCTTCCCAACCTAGAAATCCTAGGTTCGATTCCCGGCTGTGGCGGGAAATGTTTCTTTAATCAAGTAATTCTCTATTCTCTGCAGATTTGGAAGTATGAACATGGGAGTGAATGTGAGTGTGTTTAAGAGTGAAAATAACAAAAGCTGACTGTAAGAAATCTACAGTTCATCTTGTAAAAGCACCTACACCATCACTCGCTTTCCAAAGGCCCCCCCCCCCATATGAACGCAGAAATTAAAGGGGATATACAAATGAAATTGAAAAAGAAAAGGTAAAAAATATATTTCATGTACCTACATCTTGTAATTTACTGTGAGGCCTATTATAATTAAGATGCTATGATTTTAAGATTCATACTCAAATGTAAAAGTATGTTACGTGTAATAAAATATAGTGCTATTTAATCACTTTATCACATGTTTTAGATGCTCTACACAAAAATGTAGATCCGCTAAAGCAAACAATTTATGTTTAATAAATTCTTCTGTGACATTAACCATTTTCAAGATATTTCTTACTATTGGATTGAATTTTCCAACAGTTTGTCACATATTTCTTGTAGTAAGTCACCTTCTTTTTTTTTTTCTGTCTTTCTTCTTGTGAAAGGGTTCAAATTTCAAAGCTGCTGAAGTATGGTGAACTGCTTCCTTAAATGGTACTATTGCTTCGCATCCTTTTTAACTGCAAAAAAAAAGTGTATAATTAAAACATGTCTGCAAACACCAATCTTGAGTAATACGAAGCAGAGAGGGGGGGGAAGAAGGTTTATGATGCTGCATTCACATGGCTTTCTCTACTCATTGTTCTACAAACTATTCTTACAGAAGCTTATTCTTCCATCTACTTCTTGTTAATAGAGATAAACTTCCATTACTCATTTTGTTGTAGGTATAAGGATACAGTAAGCTAAAAATAGTTAGATATTTAAAAATCAGGTTGCTGTGTAATAGCTGTAAAATTCCATGCTCTTTTTATGATCATAAGAAAATATGAATAGTGACTTACCACTTGTAAAAAGTATGAATATTCGAAAATTCAAACCAATAACAAAGAATATATTGGAAATGGTTAATACCACAACAAATTTTATTTGACATTTTATTTGAACCGGCGTTTGGGGTAGTACGGACATCAATGGGATGGGGAGAAGTTGCTAGAGTATTTGTGTACATATATCGAGATTGTGAATCAAGGGGACATTCCGACATTTGTGAATTATCAAAGGAAGGAGGTCCTAGACTTGTCAATAATGTTCTTCGAGATACTAGAGGAGATTAGGGATTGGAAGATTTGTTTGGAACCTTCCATGTCCAATCATAGATATATACACTTTGGTCTTGAGGGAAAAGAACAGGAACCCTAGGAGGGCCAACTGGGACTCCTTTAGAAGGGACCTGGAAGGCGGGCCGAAGAATGGGCTCCAGATCAAGCTAAAAAATGCGGAGGATCTGGAGGAGTACGTGGGGCTTTTCACGAACACCCTGGTTCTTTCTATGAAGGAGACTGCATCCTCGTACATGAGGTTCGGGCTAGAGATAAATTCAGATGGATTTCTTTTTTAAAACCCAACAAGAAAAAGTCATGAAGGCTATACAATGCGTATAATGCCAATAATGCAAACTTGGAATTCCTATAAGGAGTCAAAAGAATTTATAAAAAGGAAATTACGAAGGCCTACGAGGGTGATAAAATACCGTAGCAGTCGAACGCTGCTCGCTTGCAGAATTGCTGATCTCCGGAGCTAAGACCAGGCTGGCCTCATTGGAGGACCCCGCCCGGTGCTATGATGCAGTCCGAGGGGGAGACTTTGAGACCTAATTTCTCGAGACTTGCATTACAAATCGTAACCAAACTTGGTTAGGGCACGCCGGCCTTAGAGAGAAGCTGGTTAGTGACCACCGAGATTGTTACTTTTAAAAAACGTAAATGAGTCATGAGACCTATGAAAGCGCAGGTGTAGGTGTGATCTTCCCGGCTCTCCTACAGGAGGGCTGGGAGATCGTTTTGTCCTACTTAGTGAGAATGTTCAGGGCCTGCCTGGCTATGAGGAATGTTTCTCGCCTCTGGCGGCAGGCCAAAGAGGTATTTATACCTAAGCCGGGAGGTAATCCTACCGCAGGCCTAGGAATTTTCGCCCTATCAGCCTAACATCTCTTTTGTTGCAGGCTCTGGAAAGACTGGTAGGTAGATACTTGAGGGATAGGGTACTGGTATGATTAGTAGCCGGGTAAATCCACGGAAGCGTCGCTCCATCAGCTTGTAGTGAGACTGAAGAGGGCGTTGGACTGTGGAGAACTCGCCATCGCAGTTTTCCTGAACATTGAAGGTGCTTTAATAATATGACTTTAGGCACCATTCGGAAATGTCTGGAGAGCAGGCGAGCCAGTCCGGTAGTCATGGACTGGAGTATGACTTCCTTGGAAGACCGGCAGGCAGTGACAACACCTAGGGAATAACGTGAGGGCAACAGTTCCCCGGTTATAACACCATCAATATCTTATGCGGCACTGGTTTGGTGACCTGCCTCTTGTAAAGGTAGTGGCTGCCAAGCTGGATTCGCTGCAAAGATTGGCAGTCCGCCTTAAAGATTCTGGTGGACCCTCCTCTTTTGCACTTGTTAGCGAAGGTTACCAGGATGAGTGCGCACCGCCTCTGGACTGTAGGGGGTGGTGTTTTAAGCTACCCCACAGAGAGCACTCACAGATCCTTTCTGGATTACAGGAGAGGCGTCCTATAACCCAGATGATCGGGAGTTTGGTGGGGATTAGGTATAACCATATCCATCCTATATTGTGGTAATACTTTCCAGGGAATAGTGGGGCCAGATAAAGGGTCTTTGCCGAAGGCAGGTGCCAGGAAGTGGTTCACGGCCGTTCCCGCCTTGGTGCAGGACGGGGTATGGGCCCCTACAACCAGGCTTGTCATTCCCCTTGGTCGAGTTACCACGGATTTCCAGGCTGAGATCTATGCGATCATAGCCTGCGCTATGCATATTTACACTATGTCATGCGGACGAGCGGATGTGAACATCTCCTTGGATAGTGTGGCAGCTTTGAATGCCTTTAGGGCAGTTAAAACCACATCCTGATTGGTGTGGCAATGCCGAGGGTGTTGGATAGACTTTGTACAGCTGCCCGGTTACACTTCTTTGGGTTCCTGAGCATGCTGTATTAAAGGACATGAGATGGCACTCTTGCAAAGAGGGGATTGGGGGTCAATTTCATTGGGCCTGAGCCCTTCTGCAGGGTATCGGCTATTAATGTTAAGTATGAGATAATCCAATTCATAGTGAGGGCTCATCTTGAGATCTGGAGTAAACAAACCACTAATAGGCAGGTCCACGGGTCTGACCAGAAAGTGAGCGAGTTTCTCCTGAATTTGACTTGAGTTAAGCTCAGAGGAGTTGTGGACTAACTTACAGGCCACAACACTGCACAGACATCTATGCATAATGGACCTTACACAAGACCCTTTATGTCGGAATGTGTGAGGGACTTTGGGACCTCACAGCATATACTATGTGAATACAAAGGCTTCGCAATGCATAGGTATGTATCCTTAGGTTCCTTCTTTTTGGAACCTGAGGAGATAAGAAGGGTAGATGTAAGGACGTGGTCCGTTTCATTCAGACTATTGAACTTTAGTAATGCCTTAAATATGAGGCATAATGGGCCCTAGAGCTTGCATGCATGGCCTCTTTAAGGGGCCACTCAGTTCTCATCATCATCATCTACTTGTTGAGATGAACTTTCATTACACACTTTGTTGTATCAGAAGGATATACTATGTTAAAGCAGTTTTTAAAAAGTGGGTCACTATGTGATGGCTCTGAAATTCCCTGCTCTTTGTATGACCACCAGAAAAAATGAATAGTGACTTGCCACTTGAACTATTTAAAAATTCAAACCAACAACAAAGAATATCTCAGAAATGCTTAACGCTACAAACATTTTTATTTGACATAAATTGTGTGCTTTAATGAGATCTACATCTTTTGTGTAGTAAGATTTTGTCTATCTCTTATGGTTTACCAATTATACAAAAGTCATTCAGAATAAAGAGGACTTCACAGACTATTCGCAGAAAATTTAATACATATTCCAACAAAAAATTCAGTCAAGATTTCACCAGAGATAGATGTTTCGAAAACCCCTGAATCCAAAAAAGGCACCTCTAGGGAAAGATCTATGCATGTATATTTGTCTGTAAATAACATAACTGTAAAGCAAAATATTCAATAAATACCAAGCTTGATATTTAAATTCATATCTTCCAAAGAAGTAACACAAATTTTCAAGAAAACCCCCCACCCAAACTACCATTTACTTGGAAAATATTTCAATATTTTTTATTAAAATATTTATATATTAACATGACAAATACAATGTATATATTGAATTTTCTGGGATGAAGTCCTCTTCATACAGAAGGGCTTTTGTATAATGTTGCATAACAGGTAAATCATAAAAGTTAATAAAAACATACTACACAAAACATATGTATCTCTCTAAAGCACACAATTTATTCTGAATAGCTTTCATTATGCCATCAGCCATTTCCGAGATATTCTTTATTATTGATTTGAATTTTTCAATACTTTGTCATTTTGTTAAGATAATGTTGCTATTCAGTTGTTTCTCACAATATTGCGGAAGGACTATAGAATTTTAAGCCCACCATATACTGTCATGCCTTCAAACATCTGACTATCGTTTTGATTTCCTGTATCCCCCTTATACTTACAACAAAATGTGCAATAAAACTATTTCAGCAAAGGTTTATTTGGATTAACATTAAGTACATAGAAAAATAAGCTTTCACAAGAATAGTTTGAAGAAGCTACATAAAAATAAACAATTGTATTGTCCTCCGTGGACTAGTGGTACCATGCTAGCCTCTTGTTCCCAAGGTAGCGGGTTCAAACCTGGCGGAGGGCGATGGATTTTTTCGGGCATACAAATTCTTAGCACAGCTTCCTTCGGAAGGGAAGTAAAGCCGGTGTCGTAGATTTATGGCACATAAAAGAACCTCAAGCCTGATAAAGAGGCTTCTGAGCAAAATTATCGTTCTTTGATGCTAAGGACCATAGTAGTTGCAGAGCGTCCATAATTAAAACTCAATTTAATTTATAAACAATTGTGGGCAGAGAAAGACATGTGAATGAAATAAAGCTGGTGTTTAAAATCAATTGTACATTTCCATGAAATTATTTTAATTACTTTACTACCATATTTTAAATAGGTATAGTATGCTCAACAGCTCCCTAAAATTTCATTTCTGTAACACAAATATTTTCAGAGAACATGGGTCAAACAGAAAAAATATGTAATTTTTCCAAAAATTGGATTTAAATTAAGAATTACAGGGTTAGCATGAATAGCTGGCCCAACTCATTTCACTTGATCTCAAACCAAATGTGATAAAATGAATAATGGAAGTAATCTGAACTAACCTTCATAATAAATGTTGGTAATGCCCTCCAACAGCATCCAAAAATTTCTGGGCACATCTGAACAGGTCATACATATGATCAACAGACCACTTATAACGTGAATGATTTTGAAAAATACAGCATTAAAATTTTCAAGACAAATATATTTATAATAAAAGCACATGCAAACTTTCACTTGAGCTTGATTTCATCTATCAGCTATAACAGGTAGTGGGGATCAGTAAACACATTATTTTAAAATTTCAAATGGGAGTGGGGGTCAATTAGGGTACCATTAGATAGATCTCTTGGAAACAAATTATTTTGTAGAAAACTTTTTATTAATTTATTCTCTTTCAAGGAAGAAAGCATAAAAAAAGACAATGCCTCCAAATCCTAAATATGCAGACAGCACTGTATATTGAAATATGTGATTGGAATATATCAGCGAGACCACAATGGCCATGTCATATCCAGCGATAAACAGCGATCTTACTGAAAGAAGTAGTAATTATACTCTTCTGTAAGTTGAGGATAAAATATATCAAAAAGGGCCTAATATTCATCTGTGCTGATGTTCAGTCAAAGAATTTTAGGCTTATAATGCATTTTACACACATAGTGCACCATACACTGAACTTTTGATCCATAGGGGTTGTTTGTACACTAGGTTTTGATGTTCTATTACCCAATACCTGCAGTTCTGGGAGTTTACATATCCTGATAGATGAAATCATGCCTTGTCACTCATGACAAACAGTGAGTCCACTTATAACCTTTACTAAGTCCTTGCTCTTGTGAAATTTCCTATGTAGCTGCATCTTCACCCCAGTTGATACAAAATTGATTTCCTAGTAAATTTACTACACAATCTCAAATGTATTTTTACTTTCTCTACTACTTATCTGTATTAAGCAGAGGAAGATTTGCATTTAACCCAAAAATTGCATACTGAGATTTCACTGGAAATACACATTTTGAAACTCTTGAATCCAAAATATATATTTTTAGAAAAAGGTCTGTGTATAGCATAACTCATGAATGAAAAGGCAGTTAAACACCAAACTTGGTATTTAAGTTCAGTGTCTTGTAAGATGTGACACAAAGATTTTCATGATGATCCCCCACCTCAAACTACTCTTTACATGGAAAAACTTTTGTTATTTTTGATCTTCTCAAAAATTGCTCTGACAATTTTGATTAAAGCACCATGTGTTTAAGTTATTTGCATGACAAATAAAATGCATACCTATCTTAAGTTTTCTGTAAATAACCTGTGAAGTTCTCTTTATTCTGAAAGACTGTATAACTGGTAAACTGTAAGAGATAGAAAAAAATGTAGATTTTGTTAAGCACAAAATTTATGCCAAATAACATTTTTTATGGTGTTACTCATTTTCAAAATATTCTTTGTTATTGCTTAAATTTTCAAATACCGTACTTAACTTTTTTCAAGCTATAAGTCGTTGTTTGATTTTACTCATGGTCATGCAAAAAATGTGGAATTTCAAAGCCATTCACACACTGATCTGCTTTTTAAAAATCTGACTATTGCTTTAGCCTACTGTATTCTTCCTATACCTGCAATAGATATGTAAATGCATATTGAAAGTTTATATCAATTAACAAGAATTAGACAGAAGAATAAGGTTTTGTAAGAACAGTTTGTAGAAGCATTAGTAGAGAAAGTTATGTAAATGCAACAAAATGACTTTCCAGTATTTTTTTTTCCATAAATCCAAATTTAGTTTATTCCATTTGATGGGAAAAACCTTATGTGTTACATTCGCAAGAATTTCTACCCACTATCACAACTTCTACAACTATTCTTATAAAACCTTATTTTTCTATCTTCTTCATATTATCAAGATACATAGTTCAATAACAAATTTAACTTATCATAAAGGAATTAACTATAAACACATAATAGTTATTTAGGGTACAAATTATAAATTAAAGCTTTGGTAATGAGTGCAGTCAGTTTAAAACACAACTGAAGGGAGCTATTTTGTAACATGTATACTACAATATTTTATCCACATTCTGTAGAAAAGCGTAGTTTCATCAAATGATGTGCCTCTTATAAATAAATGCTCAGAATTGCAATTCAGTCTATTTATTCATCATTTCCAGGGGAAAAAAACAATCATATTTTTATAGAGTGCAAAATAAAATATGCATAAAATGCAACATATGCCTTTATAAAACGTAAAACATCCTTGAAGACAAGCAACATAATGATTAGCTTTTTGTTACCTGGACACAATCAATTAATTGTGCACTTTCATAACAGTGATAGATAAAACTATAATACATTACTGAACACATTTAAGCAAATGTTAAGACAAAAATAAATTCTTACCTGTTCATAAAAATGCATCTACATAAAAAGACCTGTTACTGTACTACAAGCTACAATAATTGTGACTGTGACTCTATCTGAATGAAAGATCAGAATTATGTTCAGCCCAATTACATATAAGGGAAATTGCTCATGTATTTGTCATGCTGATTAAAATACACAATAATCCATTTAGTATAACTCATTGTTCTGCATTCATCATTATGAAAAACTAGAAAGTGCTTTCTGCATAAATCTTCATCATTGTTTTTTATTCATTTTCTATATAAATGGTTATAAAATCTGCATTGCATGTTCTGTAAATGGTGGGGGTGTGGAAATTCAACTGACATTGTATATAGTGTTGACATTTGGGGACAATATTCAGTAAAAAAATTGCATAACATGCCCCTTAATATTGTGATGGTATAGTGGTGAGGGATATGAAAAATGTGTATATTACTTCAAGTCTTATTCTTGATTTATAATGATTAGTAAAGCTGTGTGTAATATGTTCAATATCCCAGAGATGAAAACATTTGTGTTATCTTTTCTTTGCTGCATTAATGTTTTGAACTGTGATACTTGTATACAACAGCACATGTCTTTCCAACACAAAAGGAATTTTTATCACCTTATGGTAGCAGTCTAAAATGAAGCTCCATTGCTGCCACACGATAAGCTGCAGTATTGTTCTATATTAATCTCCTTCGACTTACAATAAATACCTTTAGTATAATCATATTATATGCCCTTTTCAAGTAGGCTAGGAAGTAAACGTATATTTAAACCTTTTGGTTTAAAACTGTGAATATAGGTGTGCTGAAATCAGTCCTGTAGTTCCAACATTTCCATAACATATACTTGAAGACATGGTAAGACAAAGTCTGGTGCAATATTGTCAAGGATTCGTGAACCTAAAATAAATGGTAGTGTCCTGCGTGCAACAAAGTTCCCATAATTTGGTATACAGAAGAAGGTAAACAGAAGGCATTTTAAGGTGCAAAATAATAATAAAATTGAACCTTACTTATATGTTGCTCAGTTTTGTATTCTTCATATAATTTAATTTTTTTAGGTATTAAGATTTATCCATTAATATTTAGCTTTGCATTTTTTAAACATCAAGCTTTATCCATTAATATTTAGCTCAATTATATATTTTCATATTAATATGTCATTTTTAATATCCCCATGTATGAAAGGTATTAATTTACTTACTCATTTATATATTATGTTTATGCTATGTTAAGATATATTATAAATGGTTTCAGTATACTGTACCCTTGCTATCACAGCACAAAACAGAATCCATATTGGGTGACACATCAATATTTTTGGAATGTATTATTGATGGGCACATATTAACAAGATGATTCTTCCCCAGTTGTATCTGATAATAATGATGAAGACGCCGGCTTAAATAATGAGTGTTTCCAGTGTGCATGAGGCAATTCAAGCTCTCAACAATTTCTATCATTGCAAAGCCCAAGTGATGATAGCATTTCATGATTGATTATATAACTAATTAATGTATGACTGCATGGTGAAATCAAAGAAGCAAATAAAACTGATGATTTGTTTAAACCAGTTTAAAGCACTAGAACTCTGAAACTTTTTTGTTTGTTTTTCTTTCTTTTAGTTTGAATTATGAATAGCGGTACTGGCATGTATGTGTGTACTCTAAATAGTGTATTCTGTTTATTATTTATGAGTTTGTTTCATTTATTGCTTTCTTATATTAAATGATACGTAATTAATTTTGAGTAATAATCTAACAAAACACTTTCAGATCCATAAGAAAATTCACTTTTACATTTTCTCATTTATAATTATTTTAGGTATCTCCTTTTGAAATGTATAACTGATGTAACACTGTTCACAAACATAGGGCTAAACATAAAGGCTATAACATTATTTGGAAAATATAGTATTTTGACTGTGCAGATGTCTTATAACTGAGACAGCTCTTATGGTGTACAAGCATACCTCTCATTAAAACAAACTCTTGAATTAATGTCTGCTGCAGCATGGTGTAATATGTATTATTGGTGCAGCATGTAATATTGCAGTAACATCTTAACGCTGAAGATTTAGTAATCTAATGAGTAATGTAAACCTTAAATAAATGATTATGTTGTCCTGCTACTCGCTCACAAATGGCTAAACAAAAATGCAAAAGGGCAAACCTCCATATGTGAGATTAGGCAGAGGGTATGTGCTACATATTCGCATGCACCCTCAACTGCAGCACTGATTAAGTCCAAAAACACTCTGAATATATTATCTGAATAATATTATCATAAAAATTTGTGAAAACATATTGATGAGGATAAAATTGGGACACACGGAAGGAGTTACGTTCTGATTTTGCTTCTCTTAGAAAACTATGCAAGTGGTGCAATATATTTATTCTATCCCCTATTGCACCCTCAAACCTGAATTCATTTGACATTGGAATTTTGTGCGTCTTCTTCCAATGTTTCACAGGGTCATATTAATATAATTAAGGACAGTTGTCAGTATTTATTAGAAGATGGAGTACACATTTTATATCATCCAGCAGAGTGAACTCAGGTACTTTTAATGTGCACTGTATGTAAATTACTGATTACACCTGCAACAGTAAGTAGCATATATTAGATGGAATAAGTAATAATTTAGGGCAGGTGGTATATGATGAGCTCTTATGTTCCCACATATTTAATTTAACATTTTCTCTTGATGTTCTTTGTGCTCCTGCTCTATAGGAATTTTATCATTTGTTGTGAACTTAATATGTAGATCTGATTTTGGAACTTCTGCTTTTAGCCATCGTGATTTAGCATGGTTTCCTATTATTTCACCAACAATAGCCAGAACATTCATTTTAGCACTAAGCACTTTAAAGGCACCCTCCAATGCTTTAGTTAGGTAGGTACTTAATTCAGAGAAAATAAAAAAGGGGACTTCAAGTTCATACCTATCAGACTATCACAAAGTACTCTATAATTTATAAAGAAACTTGGTATTAAAAAAATTGAAATATAATATAAGTTTAGTACCAGTTTCATGCTGATTTGATATTCTATCAACTTCTCAACTGTGCCTCTTGCTGTTTCAGTATCTGCACAATGTACTTGAGAAAACCAGAATACAGATTTGAATCACAATGTTTCTCCTCTCTCCCGTTACCATTTATAGGTATACCAATTTTTACTTTCTCTACTACGTATAGTAAGTAGGGGAAGTATTGTATTCCACCCAAAATTTCGATACCGAGATTTCACCGGAAATACACGTTTTGAGACCCCCTGAATCCAAAAAAAAGCATTTTTGGAAACATGTCCGTGTGTGTGTCTGTGTGTCTCTGTGTGTCTGTGTGTGTGTCTGTGAACAGCATAACTCAGAAACGAACAGTCGGATAAACACCAAACTTGGTATTTGGGTTCAGTATCTTCCAAGGATGCGACACGAAGGTTTTCAAGAAAATCCCCTCACCCCAGAGTACCCTTTACATTGAAGATTTTTCGAAAATTTTAATTTTCTCAAAAATGGCTCTAACGATTTTGATTAAAATATCATATATTTAAGATATTTTTATGACAAATAAAATGTATATCTTGAATTTCCTGGGAATGTCTCCAAAAGTATTATTTATTGTGAACGACTTTTGCATAACTGGTAAACCATAAGAGATAGACAAAATTTTACTACACAAAAAATGTAGATCGCGTTAAAATACACAATTTATGTCATATACATTTTTTTAGTTGAGTGAACCATTTTCGAGATATTGCTTGTTATTCCCTTAAATTTTCCAATACTTATACTTTTTCTCAAATTCGTTATTCAATTTTTGTCCTGGATATGCAAACAGAATAGAATGCGCCACATAGCAACCAGCGCTTAAAATATTTGACTATCGCTTATAACCTACCATGTTCCCCTTGCATCTACAAGAAAATTAGCAATAAGATTGACATCTCGATATCTCGAGTAACATGAAGCATATGGAGAATAAACGTTTGTAAAAATAGTTTGTACAAGAGTAGAGAAAGTCATGTGAGTGTAACACATCAGATTTTTAACTCTAAGTCATATTAAAATCACTGATATTGAAACAAATTGTTCATCAGCAATGATGTGTACTTATTTACAGCTTGCGGTTGGCTGGAGTTTTGTATTTCTGTCTTTCTTTCTTACTTTTTTGGTTTGTTTGCTTTTAAATATCAAATCTCTCTCTCTCTCTCTCTCTCTCTCTCTCTCTCTCTCTCTCTCATTCACTAATCCAGACTCTTAGGAGAATATGGAATAATCTTAACTAACGCAAAATGTTCAGCCCGCATTCCAGCCAATGACAAGATCAACATGTTAACTGCCAGATCACAGAAGTACTTGCATCAAATTACATTATGTGAGAACTGCCAAATCTAATAAACGTTCACGCTGATGCTGTAGATATTAAAAGCAGTGATGTGTCTAATTTTCAGAGTTAAGTGCTTTCCATAGTTCAGAATTTCTTAATCATTGTTACTGTTTAGAATTTATTTAATTATTCAATTCTGCAAGGTTCTGTAAAACTGTCTTGGGTTTGGGGATGCTTTGCCTTTGCCAAGTTTGCCTATTCTTCATCCAAAGACAGGTAACTGCCTCCTGAAGGCCTCATTTGCCTGTTATGGTTGTTTCTTCTTACCAAACTTGAGGGGTAATTCTTGCAAATAATTTTGCTAAATCTAATACAAATCCCATTGACCTTATCTTCCTGCATATGTACATACATGCCGGTTTCTCTTCCATTCCTGAGTAATGAGTCCTTTGAAGAAATCTGAAAATGAACCTGTGCTTCATAACCTTCCCATATTGACAAAACAATGAAATAATCAGAAGCAATGCAGAATGGGCTGAGGATTCTGCTAGTTTCAAATAGTTGCATATCTAGGCAAACTAGCACAAGGTTGAAAATGTCTGGAATTTGGGGGGGGGTAGCTGGAGATTGATACAGAAAATTCAGTTTGACACGAATGACTTGGAACTGTTAAGTCCTATCACTTCATTTACTGAAAGTTCAAGTCTGTTGTTTGCACCACGTTACCAGAATAAAATAATTGTTCAGTGTGGTTATCCGTATAAATTATGAAACTTTTCTACCTCTGGTAATTATTTACTTTAGCACCCAGCGAGTTTCAAACCCTTTTACTAAATAATACATTAACTTTAACACCCCCTCTGCAGCAGAAATGTATAAACGTTCTATTCATTACGCGCTGAAAGTTAGTGCAAACACAAATTTTCGCTTGTTTTAAACAAGGAAGACAGCAACGGTTCCTTGGCTGCTCCTTTACCTGAAACTAAATAATGAATACAGTAATAATTTGTTTCAGCATCCATAATCCATTTCTAAAACCTCCATTTTCTTTTAACTACACAAAAGGACCAATAATAACGCACATTTTCACAGCCTTCTTGATCCTGTATGCTCTTCCGCTTTCACGGCAAGACAGGACAAGAGTTAAGGATACCAACACCAGATTCAGTTAATCCGCTAAATGTCCGGCTTTGTGTCCATCCTCACCCATGTCATTGTGTAGTCTAATAAGTAACTATGGGAGATATTTCAGTGTCTTATGAGAGCACGGAACTATAATGTCATATTATATGTTCAAATATTACCTATATATAAAACAGCAGGTGAGCACAATTCTTTATGAACAGGAACATTCTGAGCGTGAATGAAAATCTACCGAGAAGCTGCCAGAAATCTGTGGATAGAGGAAGACAACATTTACAAAATCTCTTATGATAAGGCATGTGCTTATTATCATTATTATTGTAAAACGTGAAGCGATTGCGGGGTTATACCTTTTTTGGTGATAGATTGAGCCGAGGCGGCCGGTGTGTGGGAGAAAAGTACTGTATTATAAACATTACGCTCCCTATTTTAATTGCAAAATTTGAGAACACGTTAGGAATAAAATTGACTTGTTTATGCGCTGAACAAGTTGCATTTTAGTTTACGATCCTACTTCTAACCGTTAAGGACTCGTTAAATGCTAAAGCTATGCAAGTTGTTTGTTATTCAGCGCGATATTAGCTGGCAGGTGCTATAATACAAATTGACAACGTAGCTCTCCCACTTCTCCATTTCGAGTGAACTGTCACTATTGCATGTTATTTAAATTGCACTGTAGCAAGCAATCAGAGTTGCGCAGGAGACGAGTAAAATCTCAGGTGTACCTATAGATTTTACAAGATTACTATGTAAACGCAAAGGGGAAAAAATGGGGAAAATACGCGAATATTTCAACTATCCTGGCAACAAAAGTTGCTGCTAGAATTTAATATAATTTATATTTTATACAATCTTTTACTGGATCATTCAGGGATATAGAAATATTTTAAGATATTAAATATAAGTTTTATCCTAATGGATATTTATACAGCCAATATTATAAATCAGGTGGGGCCAAAAAAAAGGCGGGGGAGAAGTTCATAGTACGACTTTTGATCCCATATCTCAAAATTAAAATTAGTATAAAAGCTTGCATTTTTTACTGCTACTTCCTTAAGGATGACAGTTCTATAGAGTAGACCCGTATCGTTAGCGTTCCTATGGTTACATTTGTGAAACAAAACAAAAAAACCAATTAGTTTCATTATAAACATTTCCTCTAATTATAATCAATAATTTCATAAAAATGTATGAAATGTTTGCACCAATGTCATTATAGAGGTCTAATGTTTAAGCATGTGTGTGTGTGTGTGTGTGTGTGTGTGTGTGTGTGTGTAAACAGTACACTAAGTTTCGGTCGTCTAACCTAAATAGCTTTTGAGTTATGGGTACCGGAACGAAATAATAATAATAATAATAATAATAATAATAATAATAATAATAATAATAAGCTTTCGGGAAATTGAAGTTAAACTTAAAATTTGGTATTTGTCTGATCTGCAGTGAAAGTAATGAATCCCTGGACCATATTCATCTTGAATGAGATGTTCTTCCTCCTTTTTTCTTAGCCCTTATTCTTATTCCTGCTTCTTTAGCGGTCTCCAACACAGCTTTCTCTGTTTCAGTGACTTCCTTGATCAATGTCCATTAGTGTTCTCTCCATATTTACGCCCCCAGTTATTCCCAGCAAACCCATAACTTTACACCTTGGCACAGTTCCCTCATTAAAACACATTACTGCACCCAGCAGTCCTATTTTCAATGTGTTTAGCATAACCAGAACTGTTTTGAATTCGCTTTCATAAGCAGTATTAAAACCTTCATTGGGATTCTGAGATCTTCCACGCAGGCACTTCTCTAGTGATCTTGAATCACTTCAATCCCTATATATAGGCTTTATAGCCTCCATTACATCACAGGGCAGTGAATGTTCAGAGTGTAGGTTTTACCTTCAATTAGAGTCCTTTGATGGCCACACCATGAGCCGCTTCCAGGTGGACAGAGTTGATGGCGTGGTTTTCGTTTGTAGATGACTTATGGAAAAAGCTAGCCCAAATTGTCTATCTCACTGCAGTCAGGTTGTTTTTGTTCTGACTTATGGCTTGTCCATAATAAAACTGCAGCCTATCTATTTCATGTATAAGGCGTCCATACCCACCAAGACATTTGTAACATCGGCCAGCTTTTGCCCTTCAATTTTCTAAAACGTGTGCCTAATCTCTTTTGTGCATGCCCCATATATTTATTTTGTTCTATTTTAAATCCCCATAGAGCCTAGCTTCACATACACTGGTGTACAAATCGTAAGGACGAGATAGGTAAAGTAACATAACAAATGAACTACTTGGTGGAAGTAGATGAAGGTGCGGGAGCATGTTGCCAGAGGTCTCTCACACGTCACAGAAAGCTAGACGTCACTTGGCGTGAGTGTAGCGAGCCTATAGCGTCAAATGGGTCTGGCCCCGCAACACGGGGCAGTTGACGAAACAAGACAAGACGGTGTGTGGCAATTAGCGAACTGTTCAGGTGCACTGTAGTGGTGTTCTTCATTGCAACATGGCCCGTAGACACATTTGGATGACTTCACACGGGGAAGAATCATCGGGAAACTGGAAGAAGGGCGAAGTGTGACGAGTGTTGCTCAGGAGTTTGGAATTGCTCACAGCATTGTTTTACGTGCATGGGGAACCTTCCAAACCACAGGCACTGCTGTCACAAGAATAGGTGGTGGTCGACCACGCTCAACTACAGCAGCAGATGACCGCTACATTGTGCAATAGGCAAGGGGTGCAATTGCAACCACATTTAACAGGACAGCTAGGAGCGCAATCTCACGATACACAGTGGCACGGCAACTACACAGAGGTGGTCTCTTTGCCTGACGGCCAGTACGTTGTGTTGCATTGACATCTGCACATCGGCGGCACCGTTTGCGATGGTCCCAAGAGCATAAAAATTGGACCAACGAGGAATGGTATCGCGTGCTCTTGTCGGATGAGAGCAGATTCAGTCTAAGTAGTGATTCTCGACGTACCTTCCTATGGCGAGAGGTGGGAACACAAAATGAACCCAGGAACACCCTTGAACATGATTGTTTGGTGGTCCGGGTGTTATGGTTTGGGGAGGCATGTTGCATGGGCGCACCGACCTCAAAATCTTTGAACACAGTACGCTCACTGGTCAACTTTATTGTGATACTGTACTCCTTCCCCATGTGCGTCTTTTCAGGGGTGCAGCGGCCCTGGCTTCATTTTTATGGATGGCAATGCGCGACCGCATCGAACAGCGCAGGTGGAGGATCTCTTGGAACGAGAGGATATTCGGCGAATGGACTGGCCTGCCCGTTCCCCCGATGTAAATCCCATCGAACGAACACATGTGGGATGCTTTGGGGAGACGCATTGCAGTACATCCACATGCACCAACGACCATCCAATAGTTGGAGGAATGGAACGCCTTACCACAAGAACTGCTTACCAACCTTGTGGCTAGCATGGGAGCACGATGCAGAGCATGCATTGCTGTCCGTGATGATCATACACCCTTTTAAGCACCATGTATCTGTTTCTGTAAATCTAGAGAGCCAGCATATGTCGTATTGACTTTAGTGTAGCTTATGGTCTATGAATAAAAGTGACATTTCCGTTCCTTTCATTGCATATTTCGTTTAGTTGCCTACTGTAGCATACCGTAGCAGTTCCCTCTATGTATGATTCAAGTTTCATCGAGCTATGTTACTTGGCAGTGTCACAGCATGCGAAGATTACTTTCGTCCTTGGCTTTTGCACACCAGTGTACTTTCTGGTATCCTTTTGAGTCTCCATTCCCAAGGTAATGACTAACCTCTGGAATATCATACCTTCCTTTGATATCTCGGAAATGGCTAATGTCACACACACGCACGTACACACATGAAATAAACTGTTTTAAAGAGATCTAAATTTTTTTGTAAAGTAGGCACGTGTTCATCTCTTAACGTTACCAGTTATACAAAATTCCTACCGAACGAAGAGGGCTTCACAGCCTATTCATGGAAAATTCAATTTTAATCAAAATTGTTAAAGCGATTTTTGAGAAAATCGAACATTTCGAAACATTTTTATATGTAAAATGTAGTTCTAGGTGGCTCATTTTCTTGAAAATCTTTGTGTCTTATCTTTGGAAGATGTGCAACTCAAATAGCAACGTTGGTAGTTATACAACATGTCGCTCTTGAGTTATGCTGCTCACACACGCACATGCGTGCTCAACTTTTTCGAATGATGTTTTTTTTTAATTCAGCGACCTCAAAAACATGTATTTCCGGTGAAATCTCCATATCAATTTTTGGGTGGAGCGTAATATCTCCTCTAATTACCTAGTACGTGGAGAAAGTAAAACAGGAAGAAAAATTAATTGTTCGTCTAACAAACGAATAACAAGACAGTAGCAAACATATTTAAATTGTTATAAGATTTCTTCTTTTCTGAACCTAGAAGTCTCAAATTTAATAGATAATCAATAGATTTCCTATTGGAGTGGGGAATTTTTCTTTACTCAGAATCATTCTCTATCCTCCGCAAAGTCTGAAGTATGAATAAGATAGTGAAAGTGATGTCCAATTCACAATGTAGTGACACAGGCGACACACATCATACCGCTCTTGAAAATCTTATGGTTCATAAGGCGACAGAATTTCACTACCCGCGTGAACCTGGGGCGAAAGGACACACATTTTTGTTGGATTTTAATGTGTATCTGAACTCAGTTCATACAAATCGGGTAATACAACATTTCTTCCGAGAGAGAGAGAGAGAGAGAGAGAGAGAGAGAGAGAGAGAATGCATTTCCGTAGAGGTAGATGCCATCTGAATAAAAACACACAAATCAATTCTGTGAATGCCGCCATGCCGCGCGGTAAAAGCTAACTCCAATCACACGGATTTAGTCGCGTTCATGATGAATTCCTATTGGTCAATCGTCTCGTCGCTCACCTCGCGTCACCAATGTCGCTCCATTGTGAACTGGGCACGAGCATATTTAATACTAAAAGCTAAACAAACTTCCAGTTCAGTGAATAATAGCATAATTCAGTTGTTTCTCAAGCCAAAACCCCCAATATGACGACAGAAGTTAAAGGAAGCTATGGAAGCAAGAGTGGTTCACCTCAATCAAAACAAAGAAATAGATAAGCAGGTATGAGCAATTTATTGTTAATTTATGCTTTGTTATACTAGGTACATCCCTACAAGTTTTTAAAGCGTAACTGCATGTAGGTATTATATATTTCATTTTTAATTACTTGTATCGTCAACAGGCTGACATGCATTTTAATTTGAACAAAACACCAATATTTGGTGTAATGTATGCGTAATATTACTGACATAACACAAAGCTCATATGGACTGAAACGAAACGGAATGCCGTTTTGCTAATCATGGATTGAAGTTTAATTTGATGAGTTTTCTAGGATAAACTTTGCTCGTTATATAATAAATCACAAAAATCAATACTAACTGAGGTAGGCCAGACCAGAAAAACATTTTGAAAGTTGGGAAAAAATAATTTAGTGCATTATTGAATATCTTAGATGAATTAGAACAGTTATTAAATGTTTTGTAAAGGTGTGACATTATATTCATAGAAGCTGATGCAGGTAGGGTTTGAAATAACAGAGCATTAGGTAAATACTAGACCATTGGACCCAAAATCTACACTAACAAGAGCATGTTCAGGGTTGCACAGAAAGAATAGCCTGATTTGAGTCGTGTAGTGCGGAGGCATTGTATGCGACTGCGCGATGTGCTTGTATATGCAACGAAGTGTGAAAGGCCTGCCATTTGCAATTATGGTTGCGAAAACTGCAGAGCACCTTTCTTTTGCTGTGGAAACTTAGTTAACAAATAAAAACTCTCCCATTACTGTTACACGAATATTTCGTCGTCATTTCGGCTGAGTCGTCACGATGAAGTTCCTGATCATTGAACAATCGTAAGGTAGGTAAACCAATCGTACCACTGCATCTAGCCTTAAGATGAAAAGACCAGGACACCTAAAGTCACAACGAATTCCTGAGCGAGTGCAGGAAGCCCGCCAAACTCTCCATCTGTAGTCCTCGGCGTTCCTCTGTCAGGCATGCTTTAGCGCTACCAATATCATGTCGTTCCCTGCAGTGTATCTCCATGGTGATCTACACTTCCACCCCTACAAGATACATGTTATGCAACAACTGAACGAACGTGACAAAGTTTCTCGAAGAAAGTTTGCAGTGGGCTTCCTTGGTCCTTAGCAGCTGAACCGCAGATCTTGAGCAACTTAGTGATGTCTGACAATGCCCATTCTGAACGTACCGGGGGTATGAACAAGCAAAATTTCCGGTACTGTGCACCAGGTAACCCACGTGCGTTACATGAGAAACCGCTCCAGCGAGCGTGTGACAGTGTGATGTGCCGCTACTTCATTTGGCACCATAGGCCCTTATTGGCCGTACTGTTACAGTTACTAGTGATCGCTATATGGATATAGTTAACGTCGTTCTTCTTCCAGCTCTGGCCAACCACAACTTACCTCAGATATGGCTCCAACAAGACGGGACAAGAGCTCATACGGCTCGACGATCCATGGATGTCTTGCGGTCTGCATTTCGAAGCCGATTAATTTCCAGATGGAGATTTCCACTGGCCTATGCGGTCGCCAGATTTGACTGCCCTGATTTCTTCTTATGGGGGTATTTGAAGAGTGAAGTCTACGCTATACGCCCTCAAACATTGGCAGCCCTTAAGGACCGAATATGAGACGCCATGCAGGATATTCCCGTAGAAATGCTACATCGTGTGATGCAGGCTTTCGTTCGCAGATTGGAGGAATGTATAAAATGTAATAGTGGTCATTTGCCAGGTGTCATATTCAAGAAACAGTAACTTGTTCTAATGACTAAATGGTGCACTTTTACCTATGTTTTCATGTGTTAAAATAAATTGCTGTACTAACAATATTCTAATCTGTTTACATCCTACTATCCTTTCTGCCTCACCCTATACTTCATGTGGTAAAAAGTACTACGAAAAACCAATTCATTAGGGGCGGTGTAGTGTTGACGTTATTGATATTATTCAGTTTTTAAGTAACTTGGAAAATAATTTAAAACGTCGTGTGATTACACATATCATAATCTAAATTATAAAAAAGTTCTGACGCTACATTCACGTGACTTTATCTATCCATTATTTATTACTTTCTCTGCTGCTTACCTATAGTAAATAGAGGAACTATTGCACTCCACCCAAAAACTTTTATGCAGAGATTTATCCGGATACACAGGTTTTGAGACTCCCTGAATAAAAACAAAGCATTTTTACAGAAAAAAGTCCGTTGCGTGAGAGGTTAAATACCAAACTGGCATTTAAGTTTGGCATCTTCAAAGGATGCGACACGAAGATTTTGAAGAAAATCCCCCCACCCCACACTACCGTTTATTGGAAAACTATTTGAAAATGTTGATTTTCAAAAATAGCATTAATGATTTTGATTAAAATACCATGTTTATTATATTTTCATAACAAATGAGATGTATATATCTAATTTTCTGGGAATAGCCTCTGGTGATTTTCATTCTTAATGACACTTGTATAATTTGTAAACCGTGAGAGATAGACAAAATCTTACTAGCTACACAAAAAATCTAGGTTTCATTAAAGCACATAATTTATTGCTTTTTCGCCTTTCTTGTCTGTTTTGTGTGAGGTTAACTGCATATTCCTCGTTATTGGTTTGAATTTTAAAATACTTATACTTTTCTCAACTGGGAAGTCGTTATTTATTTCAAAGGCAGAGTTCACATAGTGACACACTTTCTAAAAAACTGGCTATCGCTTTACCTACTGTATCCTACAACGAAATATATGTACACTGTAGGTTTGTCTGGATTGACAGGCAGTATATACAATAATAAGCTTTTATAAGGATAGCCTGTAAAAAGTGAGTACAGAATGTCTTGAGAGTTCAACACATCAGCTTTCTTTCATGCAGCTTTTATAAACTATTCTTGCAAAATCTTATTTTTCTGATTAGTGTTAATCGAGGTAAACTTTTGCAGAAATGGTTTCATTACACATTTCCAGAAGTACGTTTTCGAGATGTTTAAGTAAAGTTCCACCAATTACCTATAGATGGGAGAAGTACGCAGGGTAAATGGTTAATGATCTGTCCGAAAAGATTATTTATGGTTTGTTATAGTATATCATTTTTAGAGTCTTGAGTAGACTTGAGTTTACTGTTCATGTGTGTATACCAGTTTTATTGTTTCGATTAAGAGACCCAAGTGCTTTGCTCTGTTTACGAAAGTCAGGGTAATAACAAGCGTACAATGCATCTCTTTAGCTGATATTTGTTAAATGCTTATAGAGGACTGAATAATGGTCATAGGTGTATCTATTCAATGATGATATGTATAGCTCATGATATTGTCTGCGAAAAGCACTGCGTATAGAAAAGGTAAGTTAGGCTCATCTGAAGTGTAAGCATTAAAACCTGTCGGGCCAAAACTGCTACCTTGCGGAACTTCCGCAAGCAAAGGATGTACAGAAATGATGCGATTTTGGGGAAAGGTTGATAGAAGTGTATCAAGTCATGCGGAAGACCAATGCCAAATAGCTGAATTACAATTCTCTCGTGCCACACTCGACTAAATGAATATGTAATATCGTAAACTCCTGCAATAGTATGTTCACTTGCTTCAAAACCACGGAAAATACGTTCAAACGATCGCATTATCTGATAGTCTGTTGAATAATATTATCTGAAACTTAAATGAGGAATTGTTGAATTTTTCAGACAGCAAACGAAGAAGTCGGAGGTGGAATGTTTTCCCTGGAAAGCGTTGGCAAGAGATTAATTCGTTGATAACTTTTTGGGGTAGAGAGTGGTTTATTGGATTTACTATAGCAATAATATCATCACATTTGTATGAATTAGGAAAGCAACCAATGGGAATACTGGCATAATATTATGATGCAAGAAAGGCAAAGGATTTCTGAGAGAAATCTTTCAGGACTATATTAGAGATGAGCTCATGCCTAGGAACACTTTTTCTAGATTATTGTTTAATAAATGAACACATTTCACGTGAAAATGCACATAAAGAGATTGGCGACGAAAGAGTGGTCCGTGAAGCTCTAAACGTTTTGTTGAACATGTGAAGTAGGTAAATGTTCTTTAGGTTGTGAAAAGGAAGTCATGTTACTAAAAAGCAACAAATACACATTCGTTCTTTGAAACCAATCCTGTTGTAGATTTGGTGAACTTCTGATGGCACTTCATTTGTTGATTGAAAAACTATTAATTCTAGTCCGCCCTCAAGTCTTCTCGAAAAAAGTTGGATGCAAGGAAAGTGGGAGCACGTGTTAAACAAAATCATAGGTGCTACATTCATACACCCAAAACTGCTGCGTTAAAAAGAAGAAGGCCCTTCAGAGCCGTCGGGTAGAGTGTTTAACAGCGCGATTGGTCTTTGTTGCCTTACCCACCAACTAGCATCATAATGCAGCTCTGTGACATTGGCGTCAACTGAATTGTGAGCACTCCAGTCATTGCAACACATCTCCACACCGGCGAAGAATGCAAACTAAGTACCCACCCGCAACGCCCGTATTTAGTCATATTGATGATGGATTCGAAAGGATTAGTTATCGCCCATCTCTACTGGAGAGCACATGAACTAATGACAAACATGTAGAAGTTGCCATTTAGCGGATTTTCTGAGTATATAGGTAGAGTTGGTAACTTTTGAGGTAGTTTATCCTGCGGACTGGCTTGTTAACGGCCATTCGTTCCGGGTGTTTCATTCTAGGAAACGCGGTTGCTACAGTTTGGATATCGCGGTAGTAGTGACCGATAAGTGATAATTACCGCGCAGATATTTATGAATTGTTATAACAGTCACTCGTGTTGGATTGTTGGTGCTAAAGTGCATATTGCTTAGAAGGTATTGCTGCTGGTGTGGTGAAACCAAAGGAAACCAAGTTTCATCATGGCAAAAAGGCGCACAAATCGCAGACAAACGTCAGATCTACATAATAAGTTCACTGCAGCAGGTAAAAGTTTAGCAGAAGTTAATAAAGAGGAAGAGGAGCTGGAAGAACAGCAAAAGAAAATGCTTCGTGAAATACGGTGTACCATAAGATCTCTATGTACTCCATCTGCAATTTATAACCACCAGTTTCACCTAATACATGTGAATTATTACTGCAAAACCATCCAAGGACTTTATATACCATGTGAGTTAGCAGTGTCCGAGTTTACTCTTCTGGATGGTGTCAAACGGCTCATCCATGTTTTGATAGACCCTGGCGACCCTCCACTGGGATACAAATATGAGTCTATGAAACATTCACAGGAAACTCATAAAATTCCAATACCAAACAAACACAAGCTAGAAGGTGCAGTAGAGGATTATGCACAAATATTTCATCGGCTATATACATTTCTACAACAAGGGAAATCAGACTGCAAAGTTCCTCCATTATATACTGTAGCATCTCAACTTGACCCTTGTCAAAGTCTTATGACAACTTTGTGTAATAGTGTTGATGCTGACAATGTGTTCAGGGTTTACCCTGCAAAAGAATTATTCTTTGAACTTCATCGTATGTGTGTTGATGTATTTAAACCAACAGATGTAACCATTGTGAAAATACCATTTACTTCCCTGGCTGAAAGAGAACTTGAAAAAGACATATTTGATTACTGTGGAGGATTAGCCTGTAATTTTCATAAAGAAGATGATGCAGTACCATATTGCAGCTTATCTTATGTACAGAGGCAGTGTTATCTAATTTTAGCCTACTGCCACCAGGTGACAGAGATGCCACTTATTCCAGGAAAACACATGCCAATGCCTACAAATACCTCACAGTTCAGTACATTAAAAACACCAGTGCAGCAAAGAAAAAGTGATGACATACAAACTCTCAGCACTGCCATGCAGAACTTACGCACTGTGGGCAATCAAAATATGGCTCAATCAGCTGTGCAAGAAGCTGCCATGAAAATTGGAAGACAGGATACAAAACAAACAGCAGGATGTACAAGAAAACTTCGTGCACACAAGAAGACATCGGAAGCTATAAATCTGCTTTTGCCTGGTGGTAATGATGATATGTTTCCTCCACTTGGTTCTTAAGATTATTGCAGAATGAGTTAAAATCATATCAGAAAAGGTAAGCTTTTCCTTTTAAGTTCTAAATGTAGATTTATTTTTTAGACATTTCCAGTACGTTAAACCTTGAAGTCCAGGATATTCTGTTGCAGAGTTTAGAAACAGCAGGATTAAAAGTAGTATTCAAATGTTTAATCAGATAACAGATATATTATTGAATATACCACAGGGATTAGTCCTTGCACCAAAAGTTGTTATAATTAAATTAATGATTATTTCAAACTGTTTCGTAAGCTAACAATTTTGCATATTATGCAATCATATTTTACCAAGATCCAGAGTATCAATATTTAACTATATAAAATATATATATATATATATTTAAAAAAACTCAGCTTGTGCTTTTAAATAATTTACAAATAATAAACTAATTTTAAAAAATTATCATAGTATTTTATCATTTATAACCTTACAGTAGCAGTCATTCATTATAGATTTTATAACTTGAACAATTTTAAGTTACATGACAGTTATAGGAAAATTGGATAGCATACTGAAGGAGACAGTTTACATGCAGTCTTATAACATGCTGTACCAAAACTTTTATGTTTTGCAGCTTTTCATAACATTATTTCTAAATTATGACATTATTCCTAAACAGGTTCATTTCCATAACAGTGTACATATGTGTTGCATTTTTGTACATCCTTTTAAGGCAATTTTTTTACTTTCTCTACCATGTACCTGATAAGTAGAAAAGGTATTGCATTCTACTAAACAATTTGATATCAAAATTTCACCACTAATACTGAGACCCTCTGTATCCAAAAGAAGCATTTTTATAAGGTCTATGTGTATGTATGCATGCACATGTCTCTCTGTCATCCTCCATAGTCTAGGGGTACCATGCTAGCCTCCAGATGCCGACGTTGCGGGTTCAAACCCAGTGGAGGGGCAATGGATCTTTTGGGCATAAAAATCCTTAGCATGGCTTCCTTAGAAGGGAAGTAATAAAGCTGGTGGTACCGTGTCGTAGATTTACAAGAGTAAAAGAACCTCAGGCCTGATAGAGGCCTCTCAGCAAAATTTCTGGTATTTCATGCCCAATAAAGAATGGGATGCTAAGCACTATAGTAGTCAAAGAGAGTCCATAAATAAATAAAAACAAAAACACATGTGTCTGTGAACAATTTAACTCAAAAATGGAAAGTCAATTGAATACAAAATTTGGTATTTAAGCTTAGCATCTTCCAATGATGCAACATAAATATTTTCAAGAACATTTCCCCATCCCAAACTATGGTTTACATGGACAATTTTTTTTTCTCAAAAATGGATCCAATAATTTTTATTAAAATGGCATAAGTTTACAACATTAGGATGATTAATATAACATATATCTTGAATTTTCTGGAAATAGTCTGCAAGTGCTTTTCATGCTGTGAGTTTTATATAACTGGTAAACTGTAAGAAACAGACAAAATCTAAGCTCAATTTTTGAAGATTTAGAAGCTTGTAACAGTGATGTGTCATAATTTAAAATAGAGAGTTGAGGGTTGTTACACTACATCACTATGATAATCTTACTTGATTATCATAGTGATGTAGTGTAACAACCCTCAACTCTCTATTTTAAAAAAGACAAAATCTACTTAAATATTAGCATATATTGAAATCATTGGATGAACATAATATGTTGAGGCAATGTTTAATAATACAAGAAAAATCCAGTGATGGGATGAACTGGGCTCAAGGAATAAGAAGAATTTTGCAGGAAATAGGAATGGGTAACTTATGGGAGAGAGAGGGGTTAGTTAAAGGTTTCTGGAAAGAAGTGAGGAACAGAGTAGAAGATATAGAGAAACAAGAACTATTTCAAAGTTTGGAAGTATATAGACAATTAAAGGTGGACTGGGGAAGGGAGAAGTATGTGGATGTAGGTAATAGGTTAATGAGAGAAGGGTGGGCCTGGTCTAGATTAAGTGCATAAAGGCTAAGGGAAGATAGGAAGTGAGCGAATTTGAATAGGTGCCCTCTTTGTGGAGAGGCAGATAATGATTTGCATTATATAATTGAATGCGAAGAAACTAAGTTGTGGAGAGACCAGTTTTTACCTAAAGAATGGGAGAATGTTAACAAAGAAGTATTAAAAGTTAGGATAATGAAAATAAAAAAGGAGAGAGATATAAAAAGAATAGGAGAATATATGGGGAGAGTAAGAGAAAAATGGTTTAGCAAAATAAAGCAATATGAATTTGTTATGACCCACCATGCATAAATAACCACCGTGTTAAAAGGCATGATGGACAAAAGAAAAGAAAAGAAAAAAAAATAGCAACTCAAAGTAATGTATTAAAAATTGTAAGAATTTTGTATACCATTATGGAAATAAATATATATACTACACAAAAAATAGAGCTCTCATTAAAGCACGTAGTTTATGTCAAATAAAGTTTTTGTCACATTAACCATTTGGGATATATTCTTTGTTATTACTGGCATATGCCAATATTATAATTATGCATTTCAGTCAAATAGGGGGGGAGGCTTGACATACTATCCACAGAAAATTTAAGATAAACATTTTATTAGTCACATAGATATTTTTAAAATTATAGTATTTTAATCAAAACTATTATAGGTATTTTTGAGAAAATGAAAAATAATCAAATTTTTATATGTAAAGTACAGAGAATTTTTTTTTGACAAACTTTGTGTTGCAACCTTAGAAGCTATTGAACAACTTAAATACAAAGTTGGTATTTAGCCAAATTTTCATTTTTTGGCACGTGTGCATGCAGACCTTTTTCTAAACATGCTCTTTTGGATTCAGAGACCTCAAAACAAGTATAGTAAAATCACATTTTGCAAATAAGTTATGGAATACAACACTTCTCTACCTCATGAGATAGGTGATAAAGTAAAATTGCTTTTCAACTGTTCTTCAAAGGAAAGAGCACATCCTCTTTTATCTTCAAATTCTGCTAAGAACTGCCAAGAAAAATATTAACATTTCCCTCTTCAAAATGAAGACTTATACAAAGGTTTGGATGGATCCAAGGCATACACAAAAGCTGGTTCATTTTCATTTGAACTATATAGAGTTGAGCTTATTACAAACCATGCTTCTTTTTCAAGAGTTCCTTATTGCATAAATCATATATTTTTATTCATATTCAGTTCCTAACCTCGAGGATTAGATCCCAGTAGAAACAGTTACTCATTCAAAGGTTTTGGTGTTTCAGCATGAGTTTCTGCTCACATTTGTTCCTAAATGCTTGGATGTGCTTCAAAAAGTAGTACTAAAAGCTTCTGCACATTTTATATGAACCAACACTTCTTAAGTTGCAGAATTTCCTCAAGCTTCGTAAACTTTCAATAGGTTTCACCATTATTCCCTTCAAGTAAGTTTGCCAAATTCTTCCTATGATAAACAACTTAATCAGAAAGACCTATAAAAATAGTGAACACGTAGACAAGCCAATATGTCACATTTACATACAGTAAACTTCTGATTAACCATATCCCGGTTAACTGAGGTTCTGGGTTAATCAAGGGAGCTGTTGGAAAATAAACATTCATATTTTCTAAATCAGTGTGGTGCTAGGTAGCATGTCTCAACAAAGTTGAATGGTACAATTATGTAATGAACTGATGAGCTACCAGTAGAAATGCCAATTGAAAATTAAGATCTTCTTGAGTGGTGTAACAAGACCAACAAATGGAGGGTGACTGATGATGCTATCAATCCTGAAGAGGAGCACGACATGGTTATAGCTTATACTGAACAACAAGAAGAGTCTGTGTGAGGGGTCCCAGGTTCGATTTCTGGCTGGGGTGGAAATTTTTCTCTAGCCAAGATTATTCCTTATTCTCCCCAGAGTCAAAGTGTGAATGAGTGTGCAAATGTGTATATATAAAAAAAACCCAAAGACAATGAATCAAATGACGAGTTAACCAACACCATAAGGCAACATTTTCCAAGGAAAAGGCTGCCAATATGAACTATAAAAGACATTTTCAAAAAGTAATCTTCACATTTAATATTGTGATCTTTTTATCGACACTGTATAGAGTATTCAATGTACATTCTAAAGAATTACAATAAATAAATTATAAAATTTTGAGCAATTTTTACTTCATTTATACCTATTAGTACACTGTATTATCTGAGTTTTTCCATATTCAAGGTAGTTTCAGCCCCAATTAGCTTGGAAAATCATGTCTACTGTATTAAGTTTATATCTATTTGAAAAAGTAATGATTAAATGTACTTGAACACATATTTTGTCTACTTTTGCATATAGGTATAACTTGGGGGGGGGAGCAAAGGGAGGGAGGCTTATCCCCTGCAATATTTCCAAATGAACTACATTATATTTTGATTAAAAGTATAAAATTGTATGTTATATTTAAATTAATAGAATAGCTTTCAGCTAAAGTATCTATATGGGCAGAACCATTGGGCAGAACCTTGGAGGTTCAACACTAATATACAGTGTGGACCAAAAGTCATTCCCCAATTGCATGAAAAATGTAGTGCAATGGAAGTAACACTTTATTGAAGCTATAGGATATTATTTATAAAAGTATTTCTCTAATTGTTTTCCATGTATCAGTGCATTTCTGCAGACAATCTTGGATGCTTAGGCATACTTGTACACACAATGGTGTATTTGCACGAGTTCTTCAGAAACATTTGGAATAGCTTGTTTTAAGTCCTCAAGTGTGTGTCGTTTTGTAGCATAGACTTTATCTTTAATGTAGCCCCAAAAGAAATAAACCAATGCGTACAGTCTGGAGATCTAGGTGGTATTTCTATTGAACCTCGTCTTCCAATAACTTCATCATGAAAAGACTCATGGACATAGTTTTGCACAGGTAATGCCCCGCCACTCCCCTCCCAAAACACTGTAATTCAACAAATGTCAAATATCGGTTGTTTTATTGAACACATGTGTCCTCTGTTATTTACATTAAAAACTACCTGATACAAACAAAAGACACATACTTTTAATTGATACAAACATTTAATTTAAATAGATGGAAAGATCACAACCAAATACATCAATTTCTGTTCACAGTGGATAATGAGTTTCGGCCCATCCTGTATGTTTATATTTCCCTATCAGTAGATTGTGACTGACACAAAGATCATTGCTGTAGCTTTTTCCCTCTGTTTATTAATAGGTATACTCTTAATGTCCTATAGTGTCAATATTATTCCTTTTGTTTCTCTTTAGCTAACCCAAAGTGTTGGCAATTTCATGGTTAATATAATTAGATTGCTTGTAGTATTAGCCATTTTAAACCACTTCATTATCGTTTTTGTTATTATTATATTGATATTTTGAAACAATTAAAATTTCATTTCCCTGAAAAGTGACTAAAAACTATTTTATACTGTATTTCATTATGTAACTTTTGCATACTTTGCTCTCCCAAAGTTAGATCCCAAATTATGCTCATTACTTGCATGTTTCTCGCAGCTGGAACTCAGCTCAATTTTTCTCTTATGCTTCCATGGCTGTTGTCATAATCTAAGCCATCTGTTTGACATCATATTATGTGATGTTTAGCCAACATTTTGACCATCTTGTTAATGGTGACAACTGTGTGCTATTGCTGTATCTTGTCTCATTATAGTGGTGAGACAAGGTACAGTGGTAGTATTATATAGTGATCAGCTGATGAAAGTATTATATTAATTACCAAGGAAGATGAACAAATCATAAAGTCAGTAACACCCAAAGAACTTAAAAGAGAAATTCAAAGTAACTTAAATTTGAAGAAAGCTCCTGGATATGATTTAATCACTGGGCAAGTATTCACATAATTATCTGATAAAACAGTTACTAAACTCCAGTGGCATAGCCAGATTAATTATTTTGGGCGCGCCTAAATATGCGTGGTTTAGAAAGTACGTACCATGCCCATCTCCTGGCAACACCACTACTGCCAATTCTCTTGAAATTCATTCTTGGAAGTCTCACTTAATAACATGCAAAATTAGTATAAACAATCATGCCAGTCATGCCTTGATAAGATGAACAGGAGCCATCATGATTCCCTAGTAACAAATCTGTCAATCATTGATGATAGATCCTTCAACAAATCACAACTCTTCTCCCTCTTGATGGATAAAATTACCAGATTAAAAAGCCTTACACTTGACATGATTGTCCTGGCATAAGAATTTATTCATCGTAATACAGAAAAAGTCCTTTCTTGGATGCAGTTGTGATGAGATAGTGTAATACGTAAAACTTGTAGTAGGTCCTGGAATGCCAAACCCATGCTCATGTTTTGTAATTTAGAATATAGGTCATACACATATTTGATTCAATATTCACTGATTTTGCTGGAGAACACAGTTTCTCTAGAAGTTCCTTGTTCATGTTTAACACACAGCTTGAAGATCCATACAAGTCAGCCAGTTCCCACAAATTAAGTTCATGAAATCAGAAGACTTTGGATCACAAGGAAAATAGGATTTTTTTACAAGCCTTCTTTTAATTTCTAATATGACATTATCAAGTATATTATATAAGCTTGCTCTTAGCAAACCATATCTTGTTGCTCTTCAGTATAGCATCACCATCCTAAGTAATGAAATAGTCTGTTAACAGAGTTGAGACAGCTGAATCAGACACTGATTTTGAGAATGTCTGCCGTACAAACAGCACTAGAATAAAACTCTTAGAATTTTTCTTAATTTCAAAGCTTTGAAAAGTTTTCTGTGTTGCCTTAATGGGGATGGCATTTACAGTATCCATTTTTGGAGACTGAAATACTGCCGATAACAAATTTGGGAAGCAAGAATAATGTGTAAACATTCCAAATCAAATACGAAATAAGGTGTAAAATTCCCCTAGCTGATGTAGCATTCCAATACCCTCCATAACTGTTTTTTTTCCATCACTTTTGATCAATTTTTGTAGTCCAACCTAATACAGTTAAGTAGGCTCTTGAAGAAATAAACAGTCTTATACTTTGAAGCAATGTTCTGATATTTCAAAAAATCTTCAAACCTTCATAAGTTTGAACTTGATAAAGAAGTCATGTCTTATGGTGTCCTGTGATTGAAGTTACTAAATAGCTTCTAACAGTCCAAGTGACCATTCCCTGCAACAGTTTTACAAACATCTACTAATACCAAATTGAGTCTATGAATATAACAATAAACATAACAGCAAGGATTATTAGCCACCTCCCTTATTTTTATTTTCACTTCACTTAAATTACCCAACATCACTGTAGCACCATCTTAGGCTGAGAAATATATTTCTTAATATCAAGCAGAAGAGATTTTAGCTGATTCTCTATTGTACTAAAAAAAATGATGCAGCGTTGTCATTTTAACTCAATGAAGCCAATAAATTGCTCTTATATGTGCACACCATTTACCATTGCCATATCTAGTCATCTAGACTAGAGACATTACACATCATCATATCGGCGGCAATTGGAAAGCCATGCTTTCATCCCTTTGTCTCTAGCTTCATCTACAGTAATATATATAATCCATTTGAATTTTTAATTTCTGAGGCTATATCTTCAGCCATGCTGGCAGCAGCTATTTCTAATTATTTGTTTTGTATTAGAGTTGAAGTATATTTTGCATAATTTGCAAGACTGTTCATGTTGTAAATTAATGTTGCAATGTTCCAATACAACCATTTCTAATAGTTCGTTGAACTTTCCAGCATTACATCATGTGAGTGACATCTGACTATTATCATCATATTCGTCATTCCCTTGTTGTCATCATCATCATCATGAGTATTATTGTTAAATAATTCCCTATGAGCACACAAACCTTGCTCTTGATGTGCACAATAAAGTAATGATCTAACTGTTGCTGTTCTTAATTTCCTCTATAAGGTGTTTATCATTCTGAAAAACAATGAATCCCAGCTTTATAGCCAACCAGCAAGTTTCACTGCTGAGATTTTATTATAGTCACTTATGTTATGCTTATGGAGCAGTGTACTGTTGTACTTAAGTTAATACATTTATATCTCCCCTTTGAGTTGAGTTACAATTTACTATTGAAAAATGGCAACATGCAAAATAAAATATATTCACTCAGTAGAGAAAATTCAATACGTTTATATTTTTCATTCTACTGTTTTTGAAAACATATGCTCTGTCACTGATGGTTGTCTAGAATCAGTCAATATTTGGCTGCACTGTTGGCTTCTGTCGATGTAATGTAACATGGAGAGAAAATCTTTACTTACACTTTGGACTCTGCCACTCAATGATACTGTTGGATTTTCATAATCATATGTTTTTAATTTCTTTACTTTATTCAATTTACCTCCAGAGTTTCTTTAAATGCTTTAACATTATTTTGATAAATCACACAGAACAATATAAAATCTGACCAATCCTATAACAATGTCACCACCATACTGCAAAATAAACAATAAAATGATAATGGTCAGGTGAACAGCAAAATACAGTTAACTATTGTTAATTATTTTTGCCACATGCATTACTATACAACTGTTACAAATTTTATGAAGGTAGCCAAATTTTAAGTTTACATTTTGCTGCACACTACAAGAGAGAAAGAGAAATAATCAACTGTATTGATTTGACCATCTCATGTAAGGGATTGTTGACTGCATGCACCAAACCACATTAAATGATAAACTGGTAGAAGTCAGTGACTCATAGCTTACAACTTAAATAGAACAAGGTTTAACAGCAAATTACAGTCAATCAGATTCCTTGTATCAGTAGTTTGGGAACGACAATCTACAAAACAAAATTACATTCTTCAATGCAGTTTATCTTAATTCTATCAATTGTAACTATTGCTCAGGATCCATGGCTTATTTTTAAAGTTGCCTGTTTTCCCTAAAAATGCACAAATAAATTTAAAATACACATTTACATCTTTATTTGGAATGGTCATAATTTTTTTGGGTGATTTTGGCTGTGTGGGCTCACCTGTTGGCTATGCCACTGACTCCTATATCTTATGACATGCTGCCCTCAGGTTAAGATGTTGCCCTCTGTGGACTAGTGGTACTGTGCTAGCCTCTAGTTCCCGAGGTTGCGGGTTCAAAGCCGGCTGAGGGCGATGGATTTTTTTGGGAGTAAAAATCCTTAGCATGGTTTCTTTTGGAAGGGAAGTAAAGCCTGTGGTCCCATGTCGTAAATTTACGGCACGTAAAAGAACCTCAAGCCTGATGAAGAAGCCTCTGAGCAAAATTTTCGGTCTTTCACGCCCAATATAGATTGGGACGCTAAGGACCATAGTAGTTAAAGAGCGTCCATAAATAAAAAACTCAATTTAATTTTAGGTTTAGATATGTTACTAGGCAGTGCAAAGTGGTATAAGTTATGATGACCCATAAGCCAGGTAAGCATCCAAATGACAACACATCATACAGACCAATCTCTTTGCTACCAGTACCTAATAGCAAAGTTGACATGTTATTGGTGAAACACGTAAAACTGATTCTGGAGAGCCAGTACTAGTTCATCAATTTAGTTTTAGAACTAAATATCAATCTGTAACCCAAATTCTTAGAATAACTAGAATAATTAAAAATGCGCTGAAAAATAAAAAAGTTTGTTCAAGCAATATCCTTGACATTTTCTAAATATTGATAAAGTTCAAGAATGAAACATAAACTACACAGAGATCTTTCAAGGTAATATTGCAAATCCTAAAATCCAACTTGTTGTAAAGGCTCCTTCAGGTCAAATATGGAAACGAATACAGTGGAACCCTGCAAATCCAAAATTTTGGATAATCTGAACAAAATTCACAATGGACGGAAAAAATTAATATTTCATTTGCAATGTAAAGAAAGGATTTAATCATAGTATGGTACTTAAAAATGATTTTAAGCTAGTATTTAGTGTAATAGAATCCAAATGTAGTATAAAAAACTTACATTGTTAAGTAAATTCTAGTACAATATGCAGTAGCTGAAATAGAATTGAAGCCTATTAAAATGGAAATAACAAATACTGTATTGTAAGCCTATTCTGTACAGTAAGCCGTAAGACAAAACATAGCTTAATATTGTAATTCTACTCTCTATTGTATATACTTGTATATACAGTACTTTATTACATGTTTTTCTGATAATACAAACATTTCTGACTCCGAACAGACCATAGTCCCAATTAATTGAGTTTTCTGGGGTTCTACTATATTCAGGATTCAAGAATATAACAGCAGGAGTCCTAAAAGGTAATGTTCTTAGTCCTATACTATACTTGCCCTGTACAAGAGGTACACAAGATGATGAAACAACCACGTTTGCAGATGACACTGGCATTATAGGAATGGAGATACAGCTGAAGTAGCAACAGAAGAACTGCAAAAAACTGTGGATAAAGTTAGTAACTGGATCAAGAAATAGTACATTAAACTAAATGAAACAGTCAATACAGTTAACTTTACAAAAAAAAGGATAAAATGATTCAGATAGTAATTCATTGAAAAATAATACAGTGTGCTGGTAGATTTAGTATTTGGGGATAACATTGGATGCTAAATTGAAATGAAAATGTATTGGTTACTTGGGAGAAACTCTGAGTTACACATAACAAATTGCTTTTATATAAGCAACCCTTGAGGTTGTAATGCATGGCTAAGAGATGCACCAAGAAGTTGCATATAAACAATTGTTCAAATGTTTCAAAATAAGGAAGAATTGTCAATGCACCTGGTATGTTTGCAATGAAAACATTCATAAAGATCTCAAAGTGGCTACAGTGTATGATGAAATGAGAAATATAGCAGAGAAGCATGAACAGAACAGCAACAGAAATCCACAGACTTAAAGCAATAAATATGTGTAATGGAACCTGATCAGTGGAACAAATCTTTGAAGCTGTGATTTTATCTTATTAAACAAGAACTAATAGACAGGGTATACTTAGTTGTAATATTAAACATTTTGTTAAATAATTATGTATACTGACTTCAAAAAGTTCTCGGAATATATTATTTTCTTTTTAATGTATACGATACTAAAGGATATTATTTTATTAGTTACTGGTAATGTTCACGATGTCACTTCCATAGAATTTTTATAATCATAATGATTGTTGTCTTTGCATAACAATCAATTTTGTTGTGCATGTTCATTTATAACATTTGATATCAGTTACAGAGCAACATTTAAACAAAGTTTTGTGTTTCCTTACACAAATCTCCTTCAGAAGCATTAAAACTACTTGAAAAAGCTTATGGTGAAGCAGCAATGAAAAGGAAACCAGGTTTATACCTTGCATAAATATTTCAGTGAAGGCTGCAATAACTCCAAAGACAACCCATGGAGCAGTTGACAAACTAGTATAACAAATTAACCAAGATTGAATGTGTACGCATTGTCTCTTCCACTATGTGTTTATTTCATGTCATACTGTAATGAAGGAACTGTATATGCAAATCCTTTATTCCTTCAGGGATGAATTAAGAAGGAAGTGTGGGCACAGGTTTCTTTTGCATAACAATGCACCATCACACCAATCAGTATTGGTAAAAACTTGCCTTGCCAGGCACAACATCACTGCTTTAGAATCTTCCATACCCTCAGATCTGTCACTATCTGGCATCTTTCTCTTTTCATAGCTGAAAACTCATCTGAAGGGGCAAACATCAGTGAACATTAAGTTACTGTATATGCAATGAAGGAGCACTACAACTTGTCTTGCAAAATGGCTTCCAGCAATGCTTCTAGTTACTTTAAACATGCTTGGCAGCAGTGTGTCACTGCGAAAAGGAATTATTTTGCAAGAAATATTGCGTAATTTGCATTATGACAACTGATTTTGTGTTATTAGCCAAATCTGAGAACTTTTTGAACCTAGGGATGTTATATGTGTACATATAATGGCGAGACATTGGTGTAACAAACTACAGCATGGGGCACAATAACAAGATGATCAAAATGCCAACAGGACAGTTTAGATAATTAGCTACCCTCTATCATAAGAGCACTTACATGCTGAAATTTTTACAGATTCAAAACTGTTTTGGCTAGAAACCACTGCATCAATGATGTATAAAGAAAGAACAAATGCCATCACAATTTTAAGAAAACATCAGCAAAGAAATACATCCCATCGGATTGATATAACTCAAGAGTAAAGGATCGATAAACCATAAATATTGCTATCATTACCTTTTGCAAAAATGCATCTACTGGAAGATTCAACAATTGTGTAAAATATTACCACTGCTTTGTATGACTCAAACATGTTCTAGCAGAGTTCAACAATTTTGCTGCAGAAAATGTGTTTTTCAAATTAAGAAGCAAAGTTGTTAATACTCCATCTGCTTTCTTGAGCCTTGCTAAATGCAGGCATCCAACCTTGCAGACTAGTAACTACAAATTTTTTTCACTTATGCACAATGTGAGAGAGTTTTCAGCTATTGGTCTTGAGTTTATTCTCCTTCAAGAAACAGGCTGACATCTAACAACCCAAAAAATTGTATTATACACTAAAACTTGAAAGATATTTCACCTGATGAATATTGATAAATTAAGTGAAAAATGTGATAGACATTCTTCAGTGGCATTATTTCTGTATCATGCTGAGAAGTATGGACCGCACTGCACCCTTCAACAAGCTGTTGGCCAGTAAGGTTACTTGTAGAGGTGCACAAACTTCTCAAACCCAACATTAGTTAATTAATCTCCCACCTTTGTCACAGAAAACATTGAGAATAATACCTTGTATCACCACACATTTCTGGTATGCCCACCTCTGTGATGTAGTGTTAGTATGTCTGCCTTATATTCTAGAAGTCCCAAGTTTGAATCTTGGTTAAGGTGAGTTACCTGGTAATTCTAAGCTCCATTAACCCTGGCTCATTTTAGTATTTCACTACACATTATTCCTACGTAGCTGAAATTATAAAGTTAAAAGAAAAAAGAAAAGGTATGATGATTTCTGAAGTTGTTGGACCAAATTTACATTTACACATAACTTGCTCTTGCAAATTGTTACAGTTTCTTTTGTTATATTGTCTTTCAACTCTCCTAACATATTTGGAGTGCTATACTCCTTATTTCTTGTGACTACCATTCAGTTACTATAGGTCAGAGGAGGATATTATCAACACATGCTGAAAGTGCAAAAATAAAGGCACTATAATATTCCTTCAGATGAAATACTGATAAACATAAAGAAAACTGGGATATTAACTGTGATTTTTATAATTATATGGTAAACTAGCTGGCTGGCTACCTGACATTACAAAGGTAGCTTTATAAACTTGAAAGACAATTTAATTAATTTCATTTATCTCCCATGTTCTTTATGAAATTATTGACAATGATCTAGAAGCTTTTATAGTGAAACCTCCCTTTAGCCATTATAATTGTAATTTCATACAGCCCCAGCTATTCCTAATAACAGATGAAAAATACCCTGATATTTATCAAAAGGATGTAAAACATCCGTGGCCGAGTGGTTAGACCGCTCGCCTCCCACCGAGGCGGCCCGGGTTCAATCCCAGGGACCTGCATGTGGGATTTGTGGTGGACGAAGCGGCGTCTGGGCGGGTTTTCTCCGGTTTCCCCCGCCATTCATTCCACCAACCGCTCCATCATCACCTTTCCTTTCATCCATTTCACCAACATTTCGTTTCATCTACTTCCTTCATCCCATACCAGGCATCGGGCTGATCACCCATCCTGGATGCTCTGTCTGATCCATGAGTGTCTGCTCCTCGACGGGCCTCTGACCCCAGGCACCCGCTTGTAAGTCCTGGGGGGTGTAAGTCCTACATAAGAGGAGGGTAAACAGATAATGAATGAATGTAAAACATTGGTGGAATGTCTTGACTTCCTTAAACCCTCCCCATGACAGTCTTCCAAGTTCTGATATTCTGCATAGCCTGTAAGTTTGGCAGGGAACAATCATCCTTCAGAATGGTCAAGTAATTTTTAGATAGTCACATTTTAAACCTTTGTACCTTCTCTACCCCGTAGTTATTTAATAACATAGAAGCTACAATGTTTTCACATAATAAATAGCCTCATAACATATACAACAAAACAGAGGTGAAGCTGATAATACAAAGATTCCCCACTCCCAGGTCACCAAGTTAACCACTTTGGAAAAGAAGCATAATCTATAACCATTGAGAAAAATAATATTTTGAGTTGTTAATTACAAAATATCGGTTGACTGATTTTTAATGTTAGCTGGACACAATTTTCTCTCTTTATACAATTATTTAACTTACCCTGCTAATGATCTTGATTACAAGATACAAAGGAAATAAAGCAAAACTCTGTTACTTGAGGTATTAAAATATGTTGGTATTGTTATCACATGCATATTGTGCCATTACAAACACATTCAATTTTTTTTTTTTTTGCTGTGCCTTAGTTGGTAAATCTTGACCTTCTACATATACCGCTTGCAATGAAATATCCACAACATTTGTCTTTATTTTACATGCATATTCTGTGGAGTAGCAACAACTATTTTTTTATTCCATGCCATTTTCAACTTAAAAGTCAAAGCCTTCTTCGCAAGCACATTCTTTTACAACTCCCATGTATTCGTATACAAGTACAAGGGCTTTAATGTGTGTATGAATTTAATAGAAATGAGACATTGTGATGGCCAATTGATCCTTGATGATCAAAGGCACTGCTCCCAAAAAAAAAATTACATGGACATTGTAAATCCATTTTGATCTTTTAGTAATTTATGACATTAAATTAGGTGTTTTATATACCATTTCCATCAGAAAAAATTGGGCTTTCCAATAGAGAAATAATTATCAAAATTGGCTAAGTGGTTTTTCAGATTACACCACCACTTGTACGTACAAACACACACACCTGCATACAAATGTTCTGTCTTTATAATATAGATTAATATACAAGTGTCTGAATTATGTACTTACTATAAATTAAAATTAGTATTCTTTTCCCATAATCTTCTAATTTCTGTAACATAAATTTAATTTTCCACACATGGATTATATAAAAGTAAATAATATTCTACATTACATATTCTACAATAGAATATACATATATATTATGAATTTTCTGCGGTATATTTTCTACTGACCAAAACATGCCCACAACAATAGCATTTGTATGTTCTTAAACGTGATAATCTAATGTTGGCATTTAAGAATTTTTGCACATATTCTTAGCTGTTGTCTAGGAAGACATTAGTGTAATGACTCGTTTATATTACCCTTTTTGTTTCTTTTGTTCAGTATTTTCACCTTTATTTTTTCATCCTGTATTCGATACATCCACATACTTCTCTAAAATGGTTCGTATTTCATTTAAACAGCCAGTCCATACATCCACTGCACCCCTCCTAAATCTACTGCTCTAAGTGTGTAATGAGAAAGTACAGAGTGAGCCAAAAGACTCCGAACCACCTGTGCGGTGTTTTTTCTGTCTGCATCCTCGGTGCTCATTGCCGTCTGTCACTATCATAGAAAAGCGCGGATGAAACCATACAACATTTTTAAAACTACTTTTAAAGGCTTTACTTACCAATTTTACAAAAGGAGATGCTGAAACTGGCCACCGTCATTATTCATATATTTTTGGCACCTCTTTAGGAAACTATCCATCACTCGCCGTAGTTCACGTTGAGAAATTTCCAGGCAGATATTTTGTTTTAATTCTTCCAGGGTGTGTGGGTTTGTCTTGTACACTTTATGTCTTAAGTTACCCCGGAGGGGTATTTTATGAACAATATTACTAGCTGCACTGTGTTTTTCCACTGGGCGTGTGGAAATATGATAAAACATGATAATGCACTGTTGCTATAAACAAAGTCACGCTGTTGTGGTTTTGATGTGCAGTGTGAAGTGCAGTTTTGAGTTTATAGTGATGTGATGTGGTTCACTTATTACGAGTTATTTATTATTTTGTCCTGTACTTAGTCACATAGTATATTATGGCTCAGTATATGTTTTCTACTGCACAGCGTGTATTTATTTATGATTTGTATGTGTTAATTCGGTCAGCTCGCCAAGTGAAAGTACAATTTGCAGAAAGATTTCCAGGTGTAAAAGTTCCAGGCCATACAACAATCCATGAACTTTATAGTAAATTTCAGGCTACAGGAAGTGTTCAGGCTAAGAAATCTAAAAGACGGCATTCGGTTTTAACTGAAGAAACATTAGACGACATCGGTCATCATTTGGAAAATTCCCCCCAAAAATTCCATGATGGATAGTGGTGCCAAAAATATATGGACAAAGATGGTGGCCAGTTTCAGCATTTCCTTTCATAAAGTTGGTAAGTAAAGCCTTTAAAAGTAGTTTTAAAAATGTTGTATGGTTTCATCCATGCCTTTCTATGATAGTAGCAGACAGCAACGAATGCCAAGGATGCGGACAGAAAAAATGCCGCACAGGCAGTTTGGAGTCTTTTGGCTCACTCTGTACAAATGTATCCAAAATACTTTAAAGGAGAAAATATGCAATATTTACTTTACCAAGCTATTGTCTACTCATATGTACAGGTTGTCTCAGATAATGAGCAGTGGCCTACTCATGCATGATATTCGGTTACAATATACTGGAAAATCAAATAAGATGTTGAAAATAAATTTATACTGCTCTGCATACAATTGCATTTTTGATGATTATCTCTTCACACAACTTTCACAACAGTGCAACGATTTAGTTGCACCTACCGCTCAAATTCTATGAGGTCATTGTGTCAATCGGATAATCATGGTAAACACGATTTCCTATCTTAACACAATTAAAACAATTACAATAGACGTATTATCAGAGGAATGCAGAATAGTTATTCTGCATATTTCTCTACAAATTATAGTCAGCAAAAAAAATATTAGATCTCTATTTCCAAATGATAGAGCAAAGCGCTATTTAAAAAGCAGCTTTGATGCAGATGTACTACAAAATGATTATCACATTGTAAGTAAGTGGTCTAAGGGGTTTATATTACAGAGGAGAAACAAAATTCCTGGGTATATATGTGTATGAAAATATTAAATGGTAAACTCATATTCACTATCTAGCAATACAACTCAGCTCTATCTGTTACAAGCTTAAATGTCTAAAATGCACACTGAATTTACTAGGATTAAAAAATGTATATTTTCCTCATTTTCTTATTTGATTAAAATATGGAATAAAATTTTGGGGAGAAAAATGTGTGAGAATATTTAGGTAAAATCCAGAAATCGGCTTTAAGAATATTAAGCACAATATATAGCAGGAAACCCTGCAGACTTTATTTTAGGAAATATAATATATTACCATTAAGCATGTCTGTTTATTGCAGAAGTTGTAGAACATATTAAAGGATATCAAGGAGAACTATATGCAAATACAGATATCCATTCTCATAACACAAGAAGGAAGAATGACCTTCATGTTTAGATATGCAGGACAAATATTCTAAAAAACAATCTCACAAATTTAGGTATTAAGTTATACAATAAACTGCTAGAAAATATTAAAGATATACAATAAACTGCTAGAAAATATTAAAGATATCAACTAACTTAAAACAATTTAATAAAGAAGTTAAAACCTTTTTACTATAGCATACCTTTTTTTCAGTAAGGGAATATATGAATTTTTAGTTGTAATACTGCATATTGTAAAACTATTCATGTATATTGTATATACACATTTTATACTCTGGACAAAGCCCATTCAAGTAATGTGATCCAAATGGTGAATAAAGAATTATTATTACTATTATTATTATTATTATTCATAATTGTTTGCTCTATTCTTTGGTTATATTTCAGATGTTCCATGTGAGTATATAAATATAGATGAGAAAAATTAAACTCAAGGTGCAATATATTTGTACAAGAACATTAGAAAATGCTCAAACCACTTTCAACTATTGGACTTCAGTAATCCTAATTTGAACATTTAGCAATAGATAAAAACAGGATGGATTTTATAAGTTATTTTGAAAAATGAGCATTGTAAGTTCATATTTATAGCAGTGTTCAGTATATTAGGTTTTAAAATAGACTGGAAAAAATAGCAATATTGATATTCATTAGTGGATGCTTCATCCATAAATATGTGGTAAAACCTAAATAGAGGCCCTGTGGTATATATGAGTAGGCAACCTATTCTACTGTTCGTTCAATATCTATCCAAGACAGCATGTACATTCCCCATCTTGGAAACTTAGAGCTTTGTCCTGTATGATAAGAAATTAATTACTAAATTTTAATTATATTACTCTGTATCAGGGATGCTGAATGAAGCGGGTACTCCTGGTGGAAGTGAAACTTGTGAGTGCAGAGGAAAGTGGATGTAGTAACAATTGGCAAGCACCGTACTAGTCTTCATTGCATGCACGCAGTTCAGAATATGAAGTGCGTTCTTCATTTAAGAGTTTGCAGTATACACTCTTAAAACATGGTAATAAGACTGTGCTGGTTTCCTTTAGTGCTGCTCTTCTGATGTATAGAAATTTGACCTTAGAGAAAATGAGGCTGATTTTTGCCCAGAATTTTCTGGTGGAATCCTTTTCTTACAATGTATACTGTTAAATTAATTGTGAACCACTGTCCACATCTCCCTCTGCTTGTAGATATGGGGTGTAGCAAAGTAACCTTTGTCAATGGACTGATTGTCTGCAAAAATGAAGTGGGATGAGAAAATCTAAATGTGCTTTTAATGTAAATGTATCCTTTAGATATTCTACAAGTCTGAAGTTTCATTAAACAAAAGTTGCATATTATGGCAGGACAGTTAGGTTGTATCAATATATTCATAGCATTTTTTGAGAAGCTCATATATGTTAATTTTACATTAGTTTTTTGTGTTGTATTTATCCACTAGATTTTAATTATTTTATACCACCCGAATGCTGCATTTTTAGCATTTATAATATTAAGGCAATGTATCGGTAAAATTTCAGTCATTTTATGTCAAGCTTGCATTTAAATCTGTAGAAACTATGGATTTGGAAAAGTTTTATGAACAGGCATCATAGGCACTTTGAGGTTGAACTATTTGGCCATGTATTTGAATGATTCGTTTACTTTGTGAATGTCCATATATATAATACAGAGTGAGCCAAAAGCCTCCAAACTGCCTGAGCAGTGTTTTTCCTGTCTGTATTCTCGGCACACACACTAACCTAGTTTGTACATTAAAAGTACTAAAAAAAAATAAAATAAATAAAGCCCTTTAGCTGAGAGAAACTGCATTCCGGCCAAAAACTACTTTAAGCCTGTGTTTTAGATGTGAGGTGCTGAAACTGTACATGAAAATAAAAGTTATACGAAGCAAGATGATTCTTCATGTCGACTATGACATTATTAATATTTTTTTCTTCTATGAATAGCAACTAAGTAAGGCATAACTATACAAAGTTGATTATTTTAGTTTGTTATGATGCCTGAGACTTCCTGTATAAGCAAAATCCCAAGCATATGAGATATTAAAAAATGCTTCCATGCCTGAAACTTTAATACTCGCTTATGCAATAACTGACTTGAGTGGAGTTTATGAGTGTTAATTTATCCACTTATGTGTTCGCTTCACAATTTTAGTATTAACTATTTTGGTAAGTCAAAGTACTTGTTATAATGTAAAGTTTGGGTTTTTTAAGTGCAGTGGATGGTCAGTCTGCATTTGCACCAAATATTTTAAAAAATAACAAATAAAGGTATGAAATATATCAGCAGTCTGTAGCAGTAAGAACAATATGATGTTCTGGAGGTGAATGCAGAGAGCATATTTATGTAAATTTTATGTCTTTATGTTGAAATAATTATTAAAATATATTAGATCAGTTAGTAGAACATGACAGAGTGCAATAGAAAGTAAACCCTTATGATTTTAAGGTGGTTTGCAATTGCATCACCTCCCCAACATGTATTTGTTGTAACTTTTATTTCATGTACTTGGTTGATTCCAGATATTTGTATGGACCTTCTTAAATGCTTACCAATTTGCAACAAATTGTTGCATGAGTTTATATGGGCATAGCAGGCTGAGAATAGTAAGCTTGGCTAAAGAGTGTTACAGAGTTCCACATGTAAGCCATTTCACATTTCAAATGTTATACTGATAAAACAGGAATTCTGGATTTTTTTTTCTTTTTTTTCATATGAGGAGTATCACTGCAAACCATATTATATCCATCCCTGGACAAAATCAAATTTTACATGATTATGCATAGTTTCTAGCATGCTTGTTCATGTTGTAATTCCATTCGCATGAAATCATATTTTGTCCCTGTGTAATTAGCATATGAAAAGCGGCTGTTCTTGCAAACCATATTATGTCTACATTCATGATTGCTGCAAACCGTATTATGTCCATAACCATTTGTTTTCATGAAGGTTACCCTGAAAGTGATTAGCTGTTATTTTGGTTAAACTGATGTCTTAATCAGAGGATTCTGTTAGTTTGTGCTATGTTTTACAATGGATGAAAGTAAAATTGTGGGGGGAAAGTCCAGAGGAAGTCAAAGGAAACAGAGTATAGCAAAAATCAGCTGGGCAGTTGCAATCTGAGGAAGGGTATATGTTGAATAACTTAAGAACTAGTAATCTGTTTTGTCTTCATATTTTTGTAGAGTCACCTCTACTGTATTACAGAACAAACCTTGAATCACATCTTTTTACCAGAAATAAAGCTATGCAACTGTGCACTGTAGCAAGTAGCATACGTAACAAGTGTGAGGTGAAACCAGATTCTTGCAATCCACATCCCAATTTGTTGACATTTCTTCTTCTTATTATTAATTTCTTCTAAATATCCTTCTAATATTAGCTGGTTTTTCTTCAATTAAGTAAATCTGTTGTTCTTAAATATTGCAAGTAAATAGACTTTCTTCAAAAAGCATTTTTTTCTCCTAGTAAATACGTTACTAGTCATAAAGATCAACATAAATGTAACTTATTTTATGCATTCAAGAGTTAGTTGTGTTTTATGTAATACTAATGATATAAAGTTTTTCATTTTGAAATTCTTGCTTTCTTTATTTATACATCTGTTGATGACAGTAACAATCTGTATTAGGTCCAATACAAATTCTCTTATTTTGAAGGCTTTTTTGAAGAAATATTTCGTTTATCCTACAAATCCATTTGGGATATGTAAAGATAACTTTTAGTTTTGAAATATCTCCCATAGTTTAGGTGCAATTCATTTTTTGTTTCTCCTGTAAAATTTTGCTTTTTGGACATAATACGGTTTACAAAGATACCCTCATACAATGTCACCCTGTCTTGATGACCTGAAGGGATTCCCACCTGGCATAGTGAAATTACAATTTCTCCATTTGAAACATCTATAAGGTGCATCATTGACAACCTAGCAGAGACAAGAATTGAGATTAAGGAATTTCCAATAGAGGTTTTAAACTTAAAGATACCTAACACAATGAGTTATGGTTACCATGGGAATCTTCTTAATCAGGAAAATAACCTGGACGACAGTATGTCCAGGAATCAATCTTAGTACATCTGCAAACAGGCTGATCATCCAGCAATCAGTTTGGCTGGAGAAGTATTTATTAAATGATGAAAAGTTTTAAGAATATTCTTTTTGCTTTGTTAACATTATTTTATGATATTTCTAATACTAACATGTATGTAGTGTACTTTATTAACATATAATGAAAGAACAATAAACTTGTAACATAATTTAACAAGAAGGTATACTGCTAATGAATGCAATAGAATTGATTAGTGTTGATTAAATCTTGTCATTATGTTACTTCTTTTGTATATTTGATTTTATCCATCTATAATAAAACATGATTTAACCAGAAAGTATTAGGCTAAGGAATACAAACAAACTGATGGTGCTGATTACATCTTGTCATTATGTTACTCCTTTTGTATATTTGATTTTATCCATGTATAATAAAACAGCATGGCTAATGAAAAATAAAATCTTAAGGCATTGCATTCACATTACTTTCCCTACTCACTCTTTTACAAACTATTCTTATAAACACTTATTCTTCTGTCTTTTCTACTTACTTGAGATAAACTCTTTCATCACACATCTACTTACTCATTCGTTTTAGGTATAAGAATGATACAGTAGGCTAAAGCGATAGTCAGGCTTTTAAAAAGTGGATCACTATGAGATGGCTTTGAAATTCTATGCTGCTTGCATGACCACAAGAAAAATGAATAGTGATTTACGTGTAAAAAGCAAAAAGTATTTAAAAATTCAAACCAATAACGAAGAATAACCCAGAAATGCATAAAGCCATAAAATATACATATTTCACATAAATTGTATGCTTTAATGAGATCTGCATTTTTTGTGTATTGTGGTTTTGTCTATCGTTTACATTATTAACCAATTATACCGAAGTCATTTGGAATGAAGAGAACTTCACAGGCATTCCCAGAAAATTTAAGATATATGCATTCTATTTGTCATGCAAATATCAAACATGTGGCCTTCTAATCACAATCTTTATCTATTTTAGAAATAAAAAATATTGAAACATTTTCATGTAAACGTAATTTGAGATGGGTGGATTTTCTTGAGAATCGTCTATTGCATTCTTAAAGATGTCAACTTAAATATACCTACTAACTGACTTATCGGTTTTAGGTTATGCTGTTCACACACAGACCTTTTTCTAAAACTGATTCTTCTTGGACATTATTCCGTATGCGGGTAGGAAGTATGAAATGTTAGAAACATAGAATTGGGGTTTTCTAATACGCGAAGTTGATTGTGTAGTATCCTGGGTTCTCGTTCGAGTTTAGACGCGCAGATCCTACGGCTACAGCCTTCGGCCGCAGCTGCTCCACTCTTTTTCTAAAAAATATATCCTCGGCTACGCCTTGAGGCTGAGGGCCCTCGATGTTACAATGTTGAAACCCCGATTCCGTAAATTTCATACGTCATACCCGCATACGGAATAATGTCCTTTTTCTTTAATTCAAGAAGTCTCAAAAGTGTATTTATGGCGAAATCTCGGTATACAATTCTTGGGTGGAATGCAATACTTCTAGTAGGTTAATACCTCGCAGAGAAAGTAAACAGTTTCTTTTTTTAATCACGAAGACTTAAAGTGTACATTTAAGGTGAAATCTTACGTCGTTTTGGGCGAAATGCAATACTTTCTCTACGTAGTTGCGGTTTTGCAACATGGGATGTCCCGAGTTTTACAATAAAATCTGCATATAGTTTAAAGAGACTAACGATGTGTAACTTCAAGTTGGAAATTTTCAGTAGTGCCTAATTTTCAAATTATAAATCTGCGACATAAATACAAATAGGATTAAGATTTTACCAACTCTAGTCTATTATGATATCAATTATGCTCCCACGACGATATAACCACATTCATTCATAATTTTGCAAATTTAATATTCCTTTGCCCTTCATTTGCTTTTGGTTAGCCAAAAGCTAAGTTCCGGAGCGAGCCTTCTTCCTTACTTTCAAAACAGATATTAGGTACTTAAAAATACACTACACGCCGACTCTACAGTTAAGGTGTTCAAATGATTAAGAGATGTGAAAAGCAGACTCGTCTGCTGTTATTACCGTCAGGATTCATGTGGCACCACAGAACACCAAAGTACAGTGTGGCACTGCCTCCGATGTTGATATGTGCGCAGTAGACGGTCGGTATGCAAATAGCACAGAACACCAAAGTATAGCAAATAGGTATTATTCTCTTATGTAAAAGGATTTGCATATTGGCGGCAATTTAAGGGTTATTGATTCTGTGTTTAATATGAAAACACTTGCTATTCGAAATGATACTTTTTTCATCCATTCGTCATTATGCTACCACGCCCACTTCAGTTCCTGATCCTTTAGAACGTGGCAAAAGCCCCCCCCCCCACATCGTTCTTTATACATAAACACTAAAACAGTTAAACTTTGCCTCGTATGACTCAGGGACTGAATATCAGAAAATTTTACAGCAACCAACATATCTGGTACCTACTACCTTCGTGTTTCCATATTACTTACCACGAAGATATTAGGTACGTGACGACTCTTTTTCATAACACTGTAAGCAAAGCGTGATACGCATCCATGACTACGATTCAAGAAAATCTCTAAAAATACTTAAGGAAATATGTTAAAAAAATAAAACAAGGCATACATTTTTATAATATCTCTTTAAAGAGAATCCAGAGAGATTTAAAGAGAATGTTGCTTTTTCCTTCCTAAGGAGTCCCAAACCTTTACAGGTCCCCTATCGTTACCCCCCAAAATAGGTGCCTAAGCTATTCTTCCAGTTCTGATGATGTTTCTCCATTCCAGTGTTGACATGATTTTCTTGCAAAACGTTAAGCGGCTCATTGCTTTTATGGAGCATTTTGTTTACAATAGCAGTGCTGTTATGAAGATTACTATGACAATAGTGTTTCTGCAGATAATGTGGAGTGTTGGATTTAAGCATGACTGCCACAGAAACTGTGTTTGTATTATTTGGAAAAACACTGCATTATGTTCAGCACAAAATCTTTCAAGGTGAGCATATAAAACCACTACTATTTCTGTTTCAGATAGAAACATTTTTTTCTTGTTATAGTTTTTTTTTCTTTCTCTCTCATCATATACACCTTTTAGGATTATTTCTAAATAATTGAAATGGACCAAATATATTGAAAAGATCTGTAAAACAAATAAGGGTATTATATTCATCTCTCTTTTGACAGCCTTTTCTAAAGTTTATTTATTTGAATACAGGTCCCAAAGAGCCCTTGGACTCATATCAGGGACAATCACTTTATAATTATATGGCAGTGATAAGGAACTATACAATACTTAAATAAGGAAGATATAAATAAAATACATAAGGAAAATACATAACAAGAACTAAGAGACTAAGATAAAGACAATTCAATGAAAACATTCCAAAATTATTGAACAAACATATTGCAGACTAGAATGTTTACCATGCATTTTATTTATAATATTCTGTAAGTAGTTACTTTCTTGTCATATTCTTAAAAAGTGTAAATTTTGTAACTCCTTTAATATTCATTAGGAGTTCATTATAAGCTATGGTCATTAAGTGAATTATACCCTTTAATCCATATTTAGTTGTATCAACATTGTCATCACAATATTATTCATGCATCTTTAATGGTGGTGTATGTTGGTATGGAATTGCCCATTGAGGACCTTAAAAGCAAATAAGATAATGGATAGTTTGAGACGTATTGACAATGGAATCATTCCTGTATACCAGTATACTAGCTTAGTAGGAGTATTAAAATCCAGATTATAAATTATTTTCATCACTCAGTTTTGTAGAACTTCTAGTTGATGTAGCTGAGCTTTTGTGCATGATTGCCACACTACATCCATATAAGTAAAGTGGGAATGGATAAGTGCATAATAGACTTTTTTTTTTTAAAATAGCCCTAAGTAACCCAGTATTTCTCAATTGTACAACCATGCCAATTATTGAGCTAAACTTCGCTTTAATTTTATCAATGTGATAATTCCAGTTGAGGTTAGAGTCCAATGTAAGACCAAGAAATGTAAAACATTGAACCTTCTGTATAATCTCATTCTGAAGCACCAGGTGTGGATGTTGGCAAATTGAATATGAGGATTTATTAAAGAACATATATTCAGTTTTATTAGTATTAAGAATTAATTTGTTAGTGGATATCCATTGGTTTAGTAAATTTAGATCTGTTTGTATTTAGTTTTATTAGTATTAAGAATTAATTTGTTAGTGGATATCCATTGGTTTAGTAAATTTTGATCTGTTTGCATATCATTAATAAGTGATGTTTTATTTTTTCCAATATAAAAAGTGACATATCATCAGCGAATAGTGTAAGTTTTCCTTTCAAGTTAATGTTAATAATGTCATTAATAAATATAGGAAGAGAATGGGCCCTAGCACCGATCCTTGAGGGACACCACATCTTATTTTCTGTATGTCAGATTTGACATTTATTACCACATACTGGTTGCGATTCTTTAGGTAACTTTGAAACCATAAGTGTACAATAACCCTTATACCTATTCTTTCCATTTTATATAATAAGAGGTCATGGTCTACCATATCAAATGCCTGTTTTAGATCAATAAAGAGACCAGCCGCAATATTATTATCATCAAGTGCCTTTTGAATTGTTACTATACAGTCTACAGTGCCATGTACTAGAATTTTGTAAAAATCCATATTGAACCTTATTTAATAATCTATTATCAGGATCATTAATATAAGACAATCATTTTTTTCATTACTTTTTCAATTAACTTTGATAAAGTGGGTAGAAAACTAATCGGCCTGTAATTGTTTGGGTCAGTTTTGTTGCCACCCTTGTAAATAGGGACAAGTTTAGCAGTTATCAGGCATAACACCCTCAGCGAAGGATGGATTAAGAATGTCAACAATATGAGGTAGCAGTAGTTTATTACATTTCTTGACTGTAGTATGATCTATATTATAGTCAGTGGTAGAACATTGGTTTTTAAGTTAATTAATTATATCACTGACTTCTAGTGTATCAGTAGGATTTAGGAAAAAAGATTTATTATAAAGAGGCCTGTGAGTGTTGATTGTTGGTGTAACTAAACTAGATCTTAAAATAGTAGCAATATTAACATAGAAATGATTAAGTGCATTGCACACATTGTATGTCAGTATAGTCACTATCTTGTACATGTAATTTGATTGGACATATATTATTTGATGTATTATTATTATTATTATTATTATTATTATTATTATTAAGTATATTGTTAGCAATATTCCACATCTTTTTTTGATTAGTTGTATCATTAGTTATCCTTGCATAATATTGTTTTATTAGCTGCTGCTTCTTTCTTACTACCTGTCTTGACAGTTCTTTATAATCAGTATATGTGTATTAGATGCATTCATTTTATTAGTTTTAGCATAGAGTAAGTCCCTTATCTTTATTAATGCCACAAATTGATTATTTATCCAGGGCTTATGTAATTTGTGGCTGCGTTTGACTATTTTCTTATATGAACTATTAGCTTCTCCTGTTTTGATATAATTGACAAACCTATGAGCTAAAGTATTTACATCAACATTACGTTTTTCAAATGGCATGCTAGAAAGGTAGTTGTTTAATTTATTATAGTTAATTTTGGTAGTAAGTATGATGCTTTCAGATGGTAAAGGTGGTACACAGAGTAGATTTATATGAAGAATGAGTATGTTATGGTCACTGAAATCAGAGAAGATATTAGTTAAAAGTAGCTTGTCATCCATGGTTTCAGTCAATACATGATCTAATAGTGAGGAGGTTGTTCCTGTGATTCTAGCAGGTGATGAGTTAAGTAATGTAAGGTTGAAGCTCTTACAAAGATCCAAGTATGTGTTTACATAATTATTACAGTCAAGAGTATTAATATTAAAATCACCAAGTACAAATGTCTCACCTCTTGATTTCAGCATCAAGACATTCTCAAAATCGGGCAGAAATTCAATCATGTTAGTATATTTTGGATTATACATACCAATAATATTTACTTGGTTATTATATTTAATAATGGTAAATGCCAATATGCTATGGTATTTATTCACTAGCCTTTCTTTTTCAACCCAAAATAAGTTATGTGCAAATTTGGATACACCTCCACTTTCTTGACCATGCATTAAATGAATTGTATTGTACCCTTTCAGATTATAGTAGTGCGTTTCATTTTCCATTAACCATGTTTCAACAATTATGATATCAACATGACCTATTCTCATAAGTATTAATTCTAACTGTTCAAATTTGTTTCTAATACTCCTAGCATTTTGATATAATATTTTGAATTTACATCTATTTGTACACAAAAAGTTAGATGAATATTGAGCAATGCTATCAAACATCATTTCACTACTGGTTTGGTTTGGTGTGCTATAATCATTATTGTTAGCCATGTTGTTGTGTAAGCTTAGCCTTAAGGCTGTTTAAATCACTTTCACCTCTTATTTGTGTTGCCCTTTCCCCATATTTCACCCTCACAATTATTTTACAATTTCTTGTCCATGTAGCTTCAATGAGCCCTTGGTGTTTTAGATCTCTCGACCTTTTAGCAAGAGCATTGTTTAGCACTTTGCACCAACATAACCCAGATCAACAGTAGAGATCAATTTCCTCTTGAATCTTGCATCCAGAGCTCATCTTTTTTCCAATGGTTTAAAAACTTTACCACTATTAGCCTTGGTCCATCAGTTGTTCTGGTTGGCAATCTATGGGCCACGTTGATATGGCTATAATTAAGGTCAACATTCAGTGATGCTGGAGAAAGCTGTATATGATTAGTTTATAAAAATACATGGAGTTCAACAACATTCTCTCAGCATCACAGTTTGGGCTTAAGCAAAAACTGTCAATGGAAAATGCAACATACATGATCACTTCTGAAGCAGTAACAGCGTTGGATAAAAAGGAACTTTCATTAGGAATATTTTGTGACTTAGCTAAGGCATAGACAGTATGCTGCAAAAGTTGAAATTTTATGGCTTCAATGAGATCTCTATAAATTAGTTCAGACCTTACTTAACAAATAGAATCCAGGAAACCAGAATCAATGGTTGTGATTCTGAACCAGGTGTTATTACTAAAGGTGTTCCACAAAGTTCTATATTTGGCCCTTTGTAGTTTTTAATATTTAGGTATAAATGACCTGTCATATTATCTTGGCAAAGAGTCAATGGCTGTGCATTTTGTAGATGATACCATATATCTGAAAGGTCATTTCAGCAATTAAGACATCCTGTTAATAGAGTGTTTGAAAACTTAACATTTGGTTTGAAGCTAATAAGCTTTCATTAAACTATAATAAAACAACTTTATTCAATGTCAAAGGAAGAATACACAAGTAATGAACTAACAATCAGGTATAACAATTACAACATAAATAAAGTAGGTACCTATTTGACACAAAATTTTTTGGGCTTCAAGTAGATGAACAGCTCAGCTGGTAAAAACATATGAACATCATGTAAACACTTAGTTCAGCTTACTTTACCTTGAGAAACTTAAAGATCTCCTTAACTAAAATATCTTAAGAACAGCATATTTTTAACTATTTTCACTTCCTGTATCGATATGGAATCATCTTCTGGGGAAATTTGGCACACAACAAGGAAGTATTTGTATTACAAAAAAGAAAAAGACCATATGCATTATTTGTGGTGTTAGGTCCCATCATTCTGTAAGCCCTTATTTAAAACCCAAATAATTCTTACTCTTACAGATGAATAGATACAGCTATCTTACAGATAATTATGATAACCTCACAACAAATCTTGCTGTGCATGACCTCAATACGAAGCATGCAGGCGATTTGCATAAACCAGCAAATAACTTAAAACTGTTCCAAAAAGGATGTTACTATTCTGCAATAAAAATTGGTAATAACCTTCCATGTTAACAAAAACTATTAGGCAATCCTAATCAACATACCATAAAATCTTTAAGAAAGATTTAAAGTCTTTCTTTTATACTTACTCACTATATACTATGGAGGAATTTTTAAATATGTCATGCAACGGTGAACATTCAATACATAGGACGAATTGCATGTGATGGTGATTTACACTTATTTGGCCACTGTAATGTATGCTGAAAAGTTATCTCTTAAAATGGTGATGGTTTACAAATTTTTGTCTTTTCTTAGATAATGCATGATAGGGGAAAAAAGGTTATTCTTGGTGATGGGTATGTTATTAGTTATGCTGCATATTTCATAACTGTATGATGTGTTCAATGTCCCTGATCATTGCTCACAGGGGCCAAATGAACAAACACAAACAAAATCAGGTACTACAAATCATGGATGAAGATAGCGTGGTAAAGTATATATCACAGAAGGGCGCTCAAAACTGGAGCAGAGAACCACAAGTAGGATGTATGACTTCCAACGTGACCCCTGGGAGGGAGGGATGAGGGAGAGACCTGAGGAGTGACTAGATACGAGGTTTATTTTTATGGATGCTCTTTAACTGCTGTGGTTCTTAGCATCTCATTCTATACTGGGCGCGAAAGACTGATAATTTTGCTCAGAGACCTCTTTATTAGACTTGAGGTTCTTTTATGTGCATAAATCTACGACACGGGACCACCGGTTTTACTTCCCTTCCGAAGGAAGCCATGCTAAGGATTTTTATGGCCGAAAAAAAGTCCATCGCCCTCCTCCGGGTTTGAACTCAGGAACTAGAGGCTAGCATGGTAACCACTACACCATGGAGGATGACAACTAGATACAGATGCCGATGGGCGCAAGCATGGATGGGGTCCCTAACGTTTCCAGATTAAACGCATCCGGTGCCGCCTGGTCGTAACCACACCCACCGGACTCCCGGTAGTCCCCTATTGGATGGAGCCCACCCGGGGTAGAGACAAGTGAGTAATCCGCACAGCAACTCTCGGAAAAAAACTTCTACAGAGCGCAAGCCACCGTCACCTGATTCTAACCCCCTTAAACAAATGATAAGAAAGATTATGGGAACAGGAAATTAGGAGTAGGAAAGTCGCGGTAAAAGATGAACCACCTCAACATTTGCCTCCAACTCGGGGAAATCATGAAAAGCCTGTGGGTCAGAGTGGATGGTTGCCGGGATCGAACCTGAGACCTCCCGAATGCGTGCCACAGATGTTACCGCTGAGCCACCCTGCTCAGCAAAGAAAAAGATACTATGCATTTATACATTCACATCTGAATTATAGACTCATCTTATGCGGATTGTGGTAAAGAAATATATGCTAAAAAACTGATGTTATATTCACATGACTTTCTCTAACCACTATCCTTTACTTTTATGTCTTTAAAATAATGATGACTTAGGGCTTCAGAAAATGTATAAAGTATTGGAAAAGTCCAAGCAATGCCAACAAATACATATCTTGGAAACGGTTAACAATAACAATAATAAACAGTTGTGTGTTTAATAAGATTTATTTACATTTTTCATAGAGTAAAAGGTTATCTATGTAAAATATAGTTTGGGGTGGGAGGATTTTCTTGAAAATCTTTAAGTTGCATCCTTAGAATTTGCTAAACTTAAATACCCAGTACGCTATTTATCTGACATTCCTTTTTCTTAGCTCATGCATTCTCTCTCTCTCTCTCTCTCTCTCTCTCTCTCTCTCTCTCTCTCACTCACACACACACATGCACGCACGCAAACCCCCCCCCCCCCCTCACCCTCACCCCCACACCCACACACACACAAAAAACACACCTTTCTCTAAATATGTTTTTATTTTTTATTCAGTGGACCTGAAATCTTGATAGTGATTGCTGGAGGTGATTTAAAGAGGCACTAAAAATATAATATGGCTATAGAAAACAACAATAAGAATACACTTAGTAAGAGTTTGTAAATAAAATAAAAACAGGACTATTCATGATCATAATACTGGAAGAAAATAAATTTATTTTAGGAACAATTTAAGATGTTCAATAAAAACTAATGCATTCAAAACAATGTAACTAGATAGAGAGAACAGATAGATTACTAGAAATTATTACACTTGCAGAGAAGCAGAAGATGGGTTTTGAAATAATTTTTTAAAAATTTACAACTGGCACCCTGTTAATTGGTCTACTGACAGACGTTGTACACCATATGGCACATTGATAATCAATCATAACAATATCTTTGTCTGTTTGTATTGGATTCGCTCAGGCCAAAGGAAGGAAGAAACCTTTGATGTTGTTTTTACAGTACTTATTTCTGCAGGTTTTCCTTCACTCTTAGTTAAGATTATCTGGGCATATTATGTCCATCAAAAATGTATATTAATTAATCAATTAAAAATATCTTATTATTGTTTATTTTTTGTAGGTATTTAACACTCTTTCTTACTGCACACCACACTATAGGTGATGGACACTAATGATACATGAAATAAAATGACAACTGGGAAAGGAAATTTGGAGAGGAACACTCCAGGCCTAAGTTTAGGGTACTACCCTGGTATTTGCAAGTAATGAGGACTGAGAAAAACCTGGAGAAAACCTCAGTGGTCCTGGTGGGATTTGAATTGCAGACCTGCCATTCATGAGTCTGGTCCTACAAACTTGGTATTATTAGTTGTAGGCCTAATAATATAGTACTAGTGATACTAATTATAATAAGCAGAGCTTTTGTGTGGCAAAGTGATACAATTTTGTATGACACAGTATTTTACTAGATAAATATAAGGGCAAAGTTATCGGAAGGAGATGCCAAAACTTTCCTTGTCCAGGGTGCCAGTGTTTTAAACCTAAGGCGTGGCCGTTTCTTTGGATACACATTTTACATATCTTTTTATTTCCTAAGACCGACATGAAGTAGTTGAAGTGGTTAAGGCATGAATCATGAACAGGAAGTTCGTGGTTCAAATTCCTGCCAGGACCAACCTCCCCGACCAAGGATTTTGTCAGGTTTTTCCCAGTCCTCATTACTGGCAAATGCCGGTAAGATATCTTAAGCTTAGACCTGGAAAGTTTCCTTCTCAAAATTTTCTTTCCCAATTATCATTTCATTTCATGTATCACCAGTGTTCATCGTCTGTGGTGCCATATGTGATATGAATGGGTGCTAAATACAACCCTGCTAAAAAAAAAAGAAAGTAAGAGAGAAAGAAAGAAAACAAAAGTTGTATTTTCTAACACTTTCCTCATATGTTTCAGATTGCCAGATGACATTCCTACACATTACACAAGTATGAACTTGAGAAATAATAACATCTCAACACTTCTTTCTGGTGACTTTCAGAAAGCTGCATTGCTGCATTTGAAATCACTGGACTTGTCATTCTGCAATCTATGTACAATTCAAAGTGGAGCATTTCATGGGATGACCCATTTGGTGGAATTGAATATGAACAATAACTGCATAAAAACTTTAGATACCGATATGTTTTGTGGTGCTATTTCCCTCGCAGAGCTTTCTCTTGCATCCAACTTAATTCATACAGTTCAGCCTACCGCATTCTGTGGAATACGTGGCCTGAAAATGCTTAACTTAAAGAATAATAACATAAGTAAAATGGAAGAGTGCATGTTCAGTGGCCTTACTGGATTAACTGGACTTTCACTGAGCGGTAACAACATCATTCAAGTGCCTGATGAGATTTTTATGGATCTGAAAAACTTGACATTTCTTGATTTTAGTTACAACAGTATTTCCACAGTAACTAAGGCCTCTCTGATAGAGTTGGATAAATTGCTTGTACTGTATTTGCCCAACAATTCCTTCCATTGTGGTTGTGAATTAAGGACTACCTTTGTGTGGACTGTAGAACGCAATGTAAGTGTTATAGCAGCATGTTCAACTCCAACACAAGCTCATGGCCTACCTTGGCAAGTAATGTTGCATGCTGGTTGTAATGGTACAGAAATTATTCAAGACATTGCTACTGCTTTACCAGATACATCAATGTTCCAAGAAGCTGATACTTCATTTCTTGTGTATGCATTGACAGTGTTTGCAACATTAACAGTGCTCCTGGCAATCATGATAGGTATTTACAAAAGTTTTGTAGGGTATCAACAGAAAAAGCAACACCGGCCTTCTTCTCAAAGATACAGAGTTAGTACTCAGACAATTGAAAGTGAAAGTTAACCTTGTGTAGTCTATTTATTTACAATAAGTGTTGGGCAAAATGTAATATAGTACTGATTACTTTAGTACACAATGTAATCAGATTTTCAATGATAAGTATGGTTACAAAGTAATCGTAATTCATTTTAGTTTGTATATCATAACAATTACCTATTTAGAGTACATCAATCATGTGTTGTCTGATGCTTCTAACTGGTCCAGAATGCCTTTTAAATATGTTGTTGTTGTTCACCAATGGCACTGCGTGCGCGCGCACGCACGCACATACACACACACACACACATGGATATGTTTTCAAAAATACTTTAATTGCATTCAGGGCACCTCAAAACGTGTATTTCTACTGAAATCTCGGTATCAAATTTTTGGGTGGAATGCAATACTTCCCCTACTTACTGTACGTAGTAGAAAAAGTAAAAATGGAATTAAATTTGCTCCTACATGTTGCAAATATTGTATTTATTAATACAAATAATGGGCACTTGTGCTGTCAGCATTCATAATTTGCATTTAAGAAGTTTCAGTAAAGATTCCTTGTGGGATCTAAGACACACTTAACTCTGTTTTGGTGAAAAGCAGAATTATGTACTCTTGGTAGTAAGACAATGAAATACTGTAGTGGGCGATTTCTCACAGTCTTTGAACTGCTATATTTATGTGCATATTTGTACGAGGGCTGATCAACAAAGACTGAGACTTTTTTTTTTTTCACAGATGTTTATTACTCCAATTCAATGTTTACATGATCTTTTTCAAAGTAGTCCCCTCCTACTTCAATGCACTTTTTTTTAGCGTCTCTGCCAGTCCTTGAACATGTGCTGCAGACCATTCTTTGTCAGGTCCTTGAGAATCGCCTCACTTTTCTTGAGCACTGCTTCAGAGTTCTCAAATCGAATACCCCTAAGCTTTGCCTTTAGTGATGGGAATAAAAAAAAGTCACAGGGTGCAAGATCGGGGCTATAAGGTGGATGTGGTACACAGGTAATGTTGAATCGAGCCATAAACTGCATGACTTGATTTGCGACGCGAGGCCATGCATTGTCATGATGAAGTCGCCACCCAGTCCGAGAAAGCTCTGGTCGTTTCTTTGCAATGTGCTTCCTCAGTGTAGCCAATACTGACGTGTAGTATGCTGCTGTAACAGTAGTGTGAGGGGGAACTGCATGCTGGTAAATCATTCCATTACAGTCAAAAAATGTGATCACCATCACTTTCCCTGCAGATGGAACAACTTTTGCCTTTTTTGGTGTTGGAGAACCTGGCGATTTCCACATTGTGCTGGCTTGTTTTCCTTCAGGATCATAATGATGCAGCCATGACTCATCACTGGTGATAATCGATTTAAAAAATGCATCACCTCCATTGTCTGGTATGCGAAATGCACGTAGGGTCTACAAAATAGAGCATTACTACCAACCTGCCAATACAAGAGTGCTGCCGCCTACCAACATTATACATAAAAACCTGCTCTTTTCAAATATTTATGTTACAGATACGAAACTATCACGGAAGCTACAGGAAAAAATCAGTCTCAGTCTTTGTTGATCAGCCCTTGTATATACTCAGCTGTTGTATGCTCATACAGGGGAACATTTAAATAAGAACTGGGAATTGAGCTCTGAAACAAAGGAGAAAAAATTCTAGCACAAAAACCAGAAGGTTCAAGCACTTTTGATTTTTTTTTTTTTTTTTAATGTTTGTTGCTCACAGTATATAATCCTTGTTGAGTGTAAGTAAAAGGTTATAAAGTTAAAATTAAGTTTAAGAATTAACAGGTTATTACACAATAATAAAAGACTTTTATATTCTAAAAATATTTGTGCAAAATGAGGCTTGGTGCCTCTATTTTAATTCAGTGCTTTAAATTAAACAGTTCTTATTGTGGTGGCCCAATGGACAATTGCATAAAGTGAGAGGTTTATTTTGAAAGGAGTATACATGATCACCTAAAGACACTTAAGTGAATCCAACCTTGAGTGTAATGAAGATTTTAATTTTAAAAACATTATATTCTTTACATGTCTTATTTGTAAAAATAGCTCAACAAATTATATCTTTCTTAAAACTGCAGAAGTTCATGGGGTGTGTGTGTGTGTGTGTGTGTGTGTGTGTGTGTGCAGTATGTATTTTGGAATGGGCTTTCAAATTATTGTGTCTTTTCCTTTTTCTATTTATGAAGGAATGAATCCAACCATCTCATTTCCAATCTCTGCTTTGTAATTAATTTATTCCTCCATAATCAATAACTTCTGCTAATCATTTGTAACCATGGGGATAAAGTAAACAAAGTTGTGACATCTCTGTTGCTACCTGGTTTTTACCATGGTTCAAAATATATTTTCTGTATGAAAAAAAAGTTATAATTTTTACAAATGCATAAATTGTAGTGTTGTTTTAATATTTTTTATGAATGCTGTTGTAGAAAATCCAAAAACCAAACAGGCTATATTAACTGCAGTTAATCATTGTAAGTGTACATTATTTATTGTTTCTTTATATGATGTCAATAGATTTACTGAATGAATGAAAATTAGTGAGTTCTTTTTGTGGTGTCTGAAAATTAATAATTTTAACCTGATTAATCTGTTTTGACACTCTGCTAAGAAAACTAGAAATAAATAAACTTATTTGCTTTAATCATTCTTAGTAAAGTAAAGCTTCATGGTTAGTTAAAGGTAGGTATACTACAAATAGGTTTCAGCTTTTCTGCATTACATTGAATAAATTACCTTAGGAGTGGGGTTTAGGAGTAGTTGTCTGTTATATAGCTGGTGCCCATCTGTCTGCCCCTTTTAGGTGTTTTGCTTTTATAGAAAAATTACAATGTAAAGACAAAAAATAATGCAGCCATCTTGTTGCTATTGCACATGCACAATGGGAACTGCCAACCTAAATGAGAAATGAAATTCATGGAATAAGCGATATGTTCATTTTCTTTTGTAGCTGATATAAACGCAATTCATTGTTATTAACAGTACATTACAGGAAACAAAATGGCTTGCGGAGAATGTGAAAGTACAATATACATGGTAGTAAGAGAGCAATTAGGTGTGGAGAACTCACAGCTACTGCAAGTTTGTCTCATTGTTATAGCCAAATATATAAGATATACAAAATATTAATAAAGAAGTTGCTTTGCAGTAATCACTGGTAGATAATTAACATAAGTTTATATAAAAAGAAACCAACCATAACCTACCTCCCGTGAATCAGTACCCTAAGCTCATATAAAAAAACTAAACCTAACCTAACCTCCCATGAATCAGAAACCTAAGCTTATATAAAAAAAATTAAACTTAACCTAACCTCCCGTGAAACAGAAATCTAAGCTTAGGAAGGCACGCTTACTTCGCTCACATGCTTAGGTGTAATCACTGGTAGCTAATTAAGGTAAACTTATATAAAAAAATAAAATCCTAACCTAACTTCCCATGAAATGAAACTGAGTTTTATTTATGGACGCTCTTTAAATGCTGTGGTTCTTAGCGTCCCATTCTATATTGGGCGTGAAACATTGGTAATTTTGCTCAGAGGCCTCTTTATCAGGCTTGAGGTTCTTTTAATTGCCGTAAATCTACGACACGGGACAACCGGCTTTACTTCCCTTCCGAAGGAAGCCATGAATAAGCATCCTAAACTCATATATAAAAAAAAGAAAACCTAACCTCCCATGAATCAGAAACCTAAGCTTTTATATATATAAAAAGAAACCTAACCTTACCTCCTGTGAATCAGAAAGCTAACACATGCTTTGGCGTAACCACTGGTAATTAATTAAAGCAAGCTATATATATATAAAACTAACCCTAACTTAACCACCTGCAAATTAGTACCTAAGCTTATATATAAAAATAACTAACCCTAACCTAACCTCCTGTGAATCAGTAACCTAAGCTTATATTAAAAAAAGACTAAACTTAACCTAATCTCACATGAATCAGTAACCCCCCCCCAAAAAAAACTAAACCTAATGTAACCCTCCGTGAATCAGGAACCTAAGCTTACATTAAAGAGAAACCTAAAACCTAACTTCCCATAAGTCAGAAACGTAAAAAGCTAATAAATCTAAAATAAAAAGTAATTAGGAATACATGCTGCAAGCTTTGGTGGTATCTTACTGGCTTTGGCGGTGTTTGTTATTCATATTTGCCAGCATTGGAGCTAGAGGATGACATCTGTAGGAGATGTAGGACATCACTTTCATCGCTTTTGAAGACCAACGTAATGCAGATTATCCTAGGTTTCTGGCACAAAATATAAATAATTATGTAACATAACTTGCATGCAATCTTGAGACCATAACGTAAATATAGCATGGGTTAAAAATTAATAAGATTAAATTTAAAATGTACCATTTAAGCATTGTTTTATATTTTAAACAAATCACAGTGTTCTCGCAGCTTGACTTGTTTGAAAGGATTAATTGGTAATCTAAATAACTGGTTTCTAAACTTTTCCTGTTGGCATTCTCTTTATAAGCTCTCCTGTGCTCCCATCCCCTCTATAGTTATTAAACATACTTTTTCTCAAAATTGCTTATTTCTACTGACCAGACTGTGAACTAAAAACTGGAGTCAGGTAAGGAACAATATGCATATAATGAAACCAATTAATCCACCCATTTGCATGAAAAATGTTAAAAGGAATCTGAATACAAATGCACCGGAAAAAGGTTTCCCACTTTTAGTACCCCTTTGCTGCTGATATAAAAAATCACTATAAACTGATGGTGCAATTCATGCTTGTAATCAAAGAGAAAACTATTTCTGTACCGAAGCTTACCACCAGCGCAATGGTGTTACCGAGGTGCATCTCTGGTCAGTAAATTACAAACTGAACTGAAAACCAAACAAGGAAACATTTTTAGAGGAGAAATAAAAAATTCAAAGAAATACTCTAATAATTACACTACATGATCAAAAGTATCTGGACACCTGGCTGAAAATGACGTACAAGTTCGTGGCGCCCTCCATCGGTAATGTTGGAAGTCAATATGGTGTTGGCCCACCCTTAGCCTTGATGACAGCGTTCACTCTCGCAGGCATACTTTCAATCAGGTGCTGGAAGGTTTCTTGGGGAATGGCAGCCCATTCTTCACGGAGTGCGGAACTGATGAGAGGTATCGATATAGGTCGGTGAGGCCCGGCACGAAGTCGGCATTCCAAAACATCCCAAAGGTGTTCTATAGGATTCAAGTCAGGACTTCGTGGAGGCCAGGCCATTACAGGGATGTTATTGTCATGTAACCACTCCGCAGTATGAATAGGTGCTCGATTGTGTTGAAAGATGCAATCGTCATCCCTGAATTGCTCTTCAACAGTGGGAAGCATGAAGGTGCTTAAAATATCAATGTAGGTCTGTGCTGTGATCGTGCCAGGCAAAACAACAAGGGGTGCAAGCCCCCTCCAGGAAAAACCGTGATTTGTCACTCCACACAACATTTTGCCACTGTTCAATCGTGTAATTTGACGCTCCTTACACCAAGCGAGGCGTTATTTGACATTTTCCTGTGTGATGTGTGGCATATGAGCAGCCGCTCGACCATGGAATCCAAGGTTTCTCACCTCACGCCTAACTGTCATAGTACTTGGAGTGGATCCTGATGCAGTTTGGAGTTCCTGGTGATGGTCTGGATAGATGCCTGCCTATTACTCCTTATGACTCTCTTCAAATGTCGGCGGTCTGTGTCAGTCAACAGATGAGGTCGGCCTGTACGCTTTTGTGCTGTACATGTCCCTTCACGTTTCCACTTCACTATCACATCAGAAACAGTGGACCTGGGAATGTTTAGGAGTGTGGAAATCTTGCGTACAGACTTCTGACACAAGTGACACCCAATCACCTGACCATGTTCGAAGTCCATGAGTTCCACGGAGTGTCCCATTCTGCTGTTTCACAATGTCTAATGACTACTGAGATTGCGGATAATGAGTACCAGGCAGTAGGTGGCAGCACAATGCACCTAAGATGAAAAATGTATGTTTGTGGTGGTGTCCGTATACTTTTGATCACATAGTGTATAACAAGGAACATTATGACTATAATATCTAGATATACCATAAACACTGTTGCAAACTTTTGACAGGAGCTGTAAACATGTTTTCAAGATTGCTCTCCATCAGCTTAGCAGAGCATCAAGGGACCATTATAGTAGAGATAGCATGTATTCCAAAAGTTTTAGTATGGAGTGGGGTGGATATGAAGACTGTGTGGCACTAATATCCCTTCACAGAATGGGATATTCACCTTCTGAGATTTTCACAAGTCTGAAAAAGCTTAAGATCAGCAGGATGTTTGTCTGTAGGACCATCAATAGATTCACTGAAATAAGGACAATTGATGACCACCCCATGGGCGACCAAACAGCTAGTCAAAGCAGTGGTGGCTTGCACTCAATGAAAATCCAGTCAGGACGCAATCAGAGATGGCTCATGAGCTGAACATTTCAAAGATGTCTATGTCTCGTGTGCTCAGAAGTGACCTAGGAGTGAGGGCTTATACTGAAGTAATGGTCATCTCACTATACAGCTTAAGCTCCAGAGGGAACAAAAATGTAAATGGCTGCTTCAATATTACACGGATAATGGGACATGAAAATTCTGTTCACAGACGAAAAGATCTTCACAATTGAGAGTCTTTCAACTGCCAAAATGATAGGGTTTATGCCTCATCATCAGGGAAGCTCATGATAAATCTCCAAGCATCCTCAGGATCCATTATCCTGCTTCAGTGATGGATTGGTTGGGAGTGGCATACAACAGTGCAACTGAGCCGCACTTCTGTGAAAAGGGAGTGAAAACATCAGCCAAGTTGCATCAGGAGACAGTACTGGAGTCTACTGTGAAGCCTCTGGGTAACAGATTGTTTAAAAATGAACTGTGGAGCTTCCAGTAGGACTCATTGCCAGCTCACAAGGTAAGGACAACACAGGAGTGGCTTTAAAGCAATGTCCAGACTTAATTTCTCCAGCTGATTGGCACTCCAACAGTCCACACTTGAACCCACTGGATTAAAAGTTATGGTCAGTGCTTGAAGGCAAGGAAAAGGCACCCCAACATCGAGAGTCTAACAGCAGACTCCATGAAGGCAGTGGTGGATTTTCCTATGGAGACCCTGCATACAACTAATGTATGGCCCTAGAGACTTAAAGACTGTGTGAAGGCAAAAGCTGGTCATTTTGAGAAGTGATTGTTGCTTTGTGTTAGAAATATATGTGAAAAATTCTCATAAAAATAAAGTCAGGATATCTTGAAAACTTTGCCTGAATTTTAATAACCTTGTAGCAGTACTTATTATAAGACTAGGTACAAATGGAAAATCATTTTATAGATTGGTGTAAATTAGATCACTGATATGATCCACTAGCAATAATTGTATATAATAAATTAAAATAATAAGCACGGAAAATGATTTAAAACACAACTGACAAAATATTCAATTGCAAAAATCTTAATATCTGTGGCTTAATACAAGAACAACCAATGTTGACTTCTAATGGAAATGATTTAGGTTATGTAATTAGCTAAAAAAGATGCCAACTTTTATATGCAAGAACATCCAAAGTCTAACTTTAAAGGAAACGACAGAAAATGGCTTCTATCAGACCATTGTCATGTCTTAAACACAGAAGCACATATTGCAATAATAAACAATGTAGAAATTGGAGAACAATCTTCTACCCTTTACACTATTACAACAACCAATGTCAACTTCGGTTCATTTAACACAGAATGTATTATGTTCTATATGACTTTGGCTTGCCATTGCTTATTCTCAAAACATTTGAGCCTAGTAACACCTACATGGAAGCCGGAGCAATTTTGTACTTAATTATTGCCTAAAAAGAGCCAATGTCTAAAATCTGTTATTAACTATTTCAGTGCAAAAACAATTAAATTCAGTAAAATATTGGAGGGTGTAAGTGCTATAGAGTTAAATTAAATTGAGTTTAATTTATGAATGCTCTTTAACTACCATGGTTCTTAGCATCCCATACTATATTGAAACACCAGAAATTTTGCTAAGAGGCTTCTTTATCAGGCGGGTTCTTTTACGTGTCATAAATCTGCGACTCAGGACCACCACTTTACTTCACTTCTGAATGAAGCCATGCAAAGGATTTCTATGCCCAAAAAAAATCCATCGTCCTCCGCCAGGTTTGAACCTGTTACTCTGAGAACTAGAGGCTAACATGGTAACCCTAGACCACGTAGAACGACAAGTGCTACATAAGGCTTAGATAGCACAGTTAATGGTATTTATGATCACAATTATTTGTATAAAAAATAAACTCCAGAATAAAGCACTTTCAGTATTATTGGCACTGAAATTTTTTCATGTAATTTAAATCCTTAATTCCCAGCATTAAGAAATGCTAATATTGGTTGTTCTTGCATTAAGCCATAGATATATTATTTTATGAGTGAATCACTTTAGGTTATATTGTTTGAATCCTCTACAGAAAGCACCTAAAACCATTATCAAGTGTACAGGTCAATAAACAATCAAACTTTAAGACCACTAAACGTTCTTTTTGACTGTTTCATTTGTAACTTCTGTGGTCATATAGGGTGATTTGACTTGTAAAACAATCTTTATAATAACGTGAACTGCAGGTTTTTAACATTGGTGTTTATTAATTTTTACTTTCTCTGCAAGCTATCCGTAGTAGGTAAGAAGTATTGTATTCCATCCAAAACTTTGATATTGAGGACCCTGAATGCAAAAAATGCATTTCTACAAAAAGGTCTGTTTTTTTTTCTGTCAGTCTGTGAAAGTAAAACTCTAAAACAAAACTTTCAATTGATACGCAACTTTATATTTAAGTCAGTATGTTCCAATGATTCAACATTATATCTGTTAAGAAAATATACCCAACCCAAACTAGCGTTTACATAGAACAATTTTCAATATTTTTTATTTTCTAAAAATGTCTCCTAATGATTTTTTTTTAAATATAAGTAAAATTGTTGTATCTATGGCCTCATTAAGTAGTCTTAAAAAACATAAAATAATTACTAAGATCTTAGAACTGTGGTTTGTAGTAGATGTTGACACTTCCAGAACCTATGACCCACCCCTCCTTTTAAGGATCCTTTCTCTTATAATAAAATTCTTGGTTAACCACAACAAACTTACTTTGCCATTTTGTTGATAGTGCACATGAGCATAGGAAATTACCAATCTATCTTGGGCAAATCCACTAGATTGCCAATGTTTTGATTTTATTGTTCTTATTCTTATTGTTTGCTTCCCACTCACATAAACATAAATGCTAAGGCAGTGTATTGTTAATAATGCATTAAATCAAAGAAAATCGCTTGAGGAGTTAAGGAACCTACACTTGCATGCTTTAGTATAACCACTGATTACTAATTAACCTTATATAAAAAATCTGATGTGTTACACTCACATGACTTTCTCTACTCTTGTACAATCTATTTTTGCAAACGCCTATTCTCCATATGCTTCATGTTAATCGAGATATCGAGATGTCAATCTTATTGGTAATTTTCTTGTAGATGCAAGGGGAATATGGTAGCTTTTAAGCGATGGTCAAATATTTTAAGCGTTGGTTGCTATGTGGCGCATTCCATTCTCTTTGCATGTCCAGGACAAAAAAATGAATAACGAATTTGAGAAAAAGTATAAGTATTGGAAAATTTAAGGAAAAAACAAGCAATATCTCGAAAACGGTTCACTCAACAAAAGAAATGTATATAACATAAGTTGTGTATTTTAACGCGATCTACATTTTTTGTGTAGTAAAATTTTGTCTATCTCTTATGGTTTACCAGTTATGCAAAAGTCGTTCACAATGAAGAATACTTTTGGAGACATTCCCAGAAAATTCGAGATATACATTTCATTTCTCATGACATTATCTTAAACATATGATATTTTCATCAAAATCGTTAGAGCCATTTTTGAGAAAATTAAAATTTTCGAAAAATGTTCCATGTAAAGGGTAGTCTGGGGTGGGGGGATTTTCTTGAAAACCTTCGTGTCACATCTCTGGAAGATACTGAACCTAAATACTAAGTTTGGTGTTTATCCGACTGTTCGTTTTTGAGTTATGCTGTTCACAGACACACACACACACAGACACACACAGACACACACACGGACATGTTTCCAAAAATGCTTTTTTTGGATTCAGGAGGCCTCAAAACATGTATTTCCGGTGAAATCTCTGTATCGAATTTTTGGGTGGAATGCAATACTTCCCCTACTTACTATACGTAGTAGAGAAAGTAAAAAGTCTGATGTGTTACATTCACATGACTTTCTCTACCCTCTATCACTATTAGTGGATATACAAACTGTTCTTGCTAAAGCTTATTTTTCTATCTACTTCACTTTAATCCAAATAAACCGTTGCAGAAATAGCCACAGCGATAGTCAAATGTTTAAGAACTGGATGCTATATGCTGCCTTAAAATTTCATACTGTTTCCATGTAATCGCAAGAAACAACTGAATGTTGAAAAGACTTTAAAGAATGACCAAGTAATGAGCAATTCAAATCATTAATAGTGAATATCTCGAAAATGACTGATGCCACAAAAAAAGTTATTTGAAATAAATTGTATGTTTTAAAGAGATCTACATTTCTTGTGTAGTACATTTTCTTCTATGCTTAACATTTACTAGTTATACAAGATTATACAAAATTCCTTCTGAATAAGGAGAATTTCAAAGGCTATACCCAGAAAATTCAAGACATACATTTTATTTGTCATGTATATGTCATTTGTCATGTATATGTCATTTGTCATGTATATGATATTTTAATTAAAATTGTTAGAACCATTTTTTGAAAATCAAAATTTTGAAAAAAATGTTCCATGTAATGGGTAGTTTGGAGCAGGGATATTTTCTTGAAAATCTTCATGTCGCATTTTAAGAAGGCACTGAACCCAAATAGCAAGTTTGGTGTTTATCCAACTTTTTGTTTTTGAGTTATGCTACTCACAGACACACATACATGGACCTTTTTCTAAAAATGTTTTTTTTTTTTGGATTCAGGGAGCCTCGAAACATATTTCTGGTGAAATCTTGGTATCAAATTTTTTAATAGAATCCAATACCTTTACTACCTACTATACACATGGCAGAGAAAGTAAAACTAAACATAACCTAACCTCCCCTGAATCATTGGTTGCTAATTTATCTAAGTTTATATAAAACAATCTAAACCTAACCTAACCTCCTATGTATCAGAAACCTAAGCTTATATAAATATTGAATCATAAACATCTTTAAGGAATGCACACTTGCTTCACTTGTGTGCTGTGGTGTAACCACTGGTTGCTTATTAACCTAAGCAAGGAGCAGTATTATTAAGGCCACTGCTGTCAATAAAGAGATGCAAGGAGTATTTGTTATTCACAAAAGGATGGCACTGGTTGTTAGTCATATATTGGCAGCTCAGCAGTTCTAAAGACAACATGAAGCAAGCTCAGCAAGATGGAGGAAATGGCTCCTGTTGGGAAACTCTGTGTGTAATACAGGGACCATAGATGCAATAGTTTATTGAAAATATCATTTATTTAAAATATTTACACGACAAATAAAATGTATATCTTGAATTTTCTGGAAACAGCCTGTAAAGTCTTCATTTGGAAGGAATTTTGTATAATTTTCTATACATGGTAAACATTAATAAATACACAGAAAAGTACTGCAGAAAACACACAATTTATTTCAAATAATTTATTTTGTGGCATCAGCAATTTTCTGGAGTTCTGGTTTGAATTTTTCAATATATTATAATTTTTTAAAGTGCTATTGCCATTCAATTGTTTCTTGCAATGTCATTAAAACAGTGTGGAATTTCAGGTCTAGCATATAATGATTCACTTTTAAACATTCGATTACTGATTCAGTTTCCGCTATCCTTTTTGTACCTACAATGAAATGTGTAACAAAACTATTTCTGCAAAGGTTTATTTGATTAGCATGAAATAAAAAAATGAACTTTCATAGGAATAGTTTGTAGAAACTATATATAAATAAATGATAGTGGGTGGAGAAAATCATGGAATGTAACACATTAGATTTTTACCTATAAAAACACTCAATTGCACTCCCACATGCATTCTTCTGATCTGCAGAGAGTAAGGAATTATTCTAGTTAAAGAAAAATTCATCCATTCCAGCCAGGAATCAAACCTGGGACTTTTGGGTTGAGAAGCCAGAATGCTACCACAGAAGCAATCTGCCTCTGAACTTGTTTGTGAATTTATTTTAGTAAAATTTCTGCTCCGCTTTAAGGACTATTCATTAACCTTTGAATAGTGCAAAAGAATGTATACATATAATAATATTAGTGTCCAGAGCTCAACACTATAATCCAAGTTATCACAGCATATAATTTACATGTGGGTGAGCTAGCAATATTTGTATATTTTACAATGCATACATCATAAGTTATTATTCATATTATTGCAGATTTTGTAATATTGCAGCTCAATATATTTCTTGAGTTGCAGGTTTTGATTTTACTTTTGGTGACCACAGTGTATTTTGTATCCAAACCTCTCCCTGGATTTGATGCTGAGGTGTTTTCTCAAAACTAGGAAGAAATGCATGCATTACTTGAAATTTTGTTAAAAAGCAAGAATTAAGAATATAAAACCATAACTCTAAAAGCAGCAAAAAGAATTCTGTTACTCTCTTAACAATTGCAAAGCAAAATGCAAGAAAATCAATACATGAATCAGGTAGGAAGTAGAGAAGGAAGAACAAACGCAACACAATTCACTAGTGATGGAAAATACAATCCATCTCCAATGCACCAAAAGTGTGTTGTGATTGAAAAAGGTATGCCAGAGAGGTATCCAGAGTCAACTTGTCATGGTGTATTGAACGACAAGAATTTACCATCCAGTAATGGTGAAATGCAGAATTCAAATTGTGCAAATGAAACCACAGAGGAATCCAAGGTTTGTAATTTCACATACTTTGACATGCTTTATAAATTGCTTTAATATTTCTTATGCTGAGGGAAAAATGTAAATGAAAAATGATTAGTTATTATGAGAAGTGTTTTATTGCACAAAACATACAGAGAACCAGACCATCTGTAACAGTCATTTATTTCGGAAAATACAGCATTAACACTTTCAAGACAAAAATATTTATAACTAAAGCACATGTGATGAATATTGTAGCAAACCCTATTATTTCCACCACTGGAAAAAATCAAGTTTTACATGATTTGCATAGTTTCTAGCATGCGGTTTGCTGTACCTCTGTTCGCGTGAAATAATTTTTGTCCCTGTGTATTTAACATGTGAAAAGTGGCTGCTGTTGCAAACTATATTATGTCCACGTTCATGATTACTGCAAACTGTATTATGTTCACAACCATTTTCCTCATGATGGTTTATCCTGAAAGTGATTAGCTGTTATTTGGTTAAACTGATGTATTAATCAGTGCTAAATTTAAAGAAGGATTCTGTTAGTTTGTGCTGAGTTTTACAATGGATGAAAGCAAAATTGTGGGGGGAAAGCCCAGAGGAAGCTGAAAAAAACAAAATAGCAAAAAATCAGCTAAGTTGCAATCTGAGGAAAGGTATGTGTTGAATAACATAAGAATTAGTAATCTGATTTGTTTTCATATTATTGTCGAGCATCATCACCACTACTGTATTATGTCATTCTCCGTGGTCTAGTGGTACCATGCTAGCCTCTAGTTCCAGAGGTCGTGAGTTCAAATCCAGCAGGATGATGGATTTTTTTGGGCATAAAAACTTTAGCATAGTTTCCTTCAGAAAGGAAGTACAGCTGGTGGTCCCATGTCATGGATTTATGGCACGTAAAAGAACCTCAAGCCTGATAAAAAGACCTCTGAGCAAAATTTCCAGTCTTTCACACCCAATATAGAATGCGACGCTAAGAACCAAAGCAGTTAAAGAGTGTCCATAAACAAAATTAAAAAAAAAGGGCTACTGTGTTACAGAAGAATCTGGTAATCCATATGCCACAATTTTTTTGTCATTTCTTCTTCTACTTATTATTATTATTATTATTATTATTATTATTATTATTATTATTATTATTATTATTATTATTATTAATTTCTTCTAAATATCTTTAAATATTAGCAGCTTTTCTTCAATTAAGCAAATTTGATGTTCTTAGCTATTGCAATTAAATAAACTTTTTCAAGAAGCATATATTTTTACTTTCTCTACTACATATAGTGAGTAGGGGAAGTATTGCATTCCACCCAAAAATTCGATACCAAGATTTCACAGGAAATACATGTTTTGAGGTGCACTGAATCCATATAAAACATTTTTGGAAACATGTCCGTGTGTGTGTGTCTGTCTGTGAACAGCATAACTCAGAAATGAACAGTCGAATAAACACCAAACTTGGTATTTAGGTTCAGTATCTTCCAGAGATGCAACAGTCATAAAAACAGTCGTCTTTCCAGTCATAAAAAACGCCCATTTTAGCTACAAGTTGCATAAATAACTATAATAAACTTCTGTGTGCACCTTATGTCTGCATTTTACTAATTTTACAGAAGAGAAAATGCATATACTTTCACTGTTCAGATACCTATAATAACAATTGGCATATATGGTTATTTTATAAACATCTTATATTTAAATTGCAAAACCCAGCCCTGTGTACTTCAAATGGGGATTCTAAAAACCCTTTGTTAAGGTTTTACATTGAAACATATAGCAAGGCTTTTTACCTATTTTGAAAGCATTTGTGTTCTAAATGATTAAAAAAGAATCTAAAACATGTAAATTTTAACTCCTAAAATACTAAACGACTAAAAAGGATTTACAAGGCCTGGGCATTGGAATCTGAACATGCTGTAGAAGTTACCTAATAAGATGGTTTTTATTTTAATTGTTGTTGCTACAAGGAGAGTGTGTATACAACTGAAGTGGTCATATTTTTCCATGAAATATACATATAAGAGATTTCTAAAAGTTCTTGCCAAGAAAACACAAGATTTAAGAGAAATGTGAGAGTCAACAGTCAGTTGTAAATCAATACATTTAGTCCAATGACTTGACAACATTTTAATAAACTCAGTATAATAAGATTTGTTCAAATATGCAAATAAGCCTCGTCATTTGATATGAATCTTCATTCATCCAGGAATTTCTTCAGGTTTGAGAACAAAACGTAATTGCTGGCCAGTAATAATTTGAAAAGCTTTTGAAATAACTCACAGATTGCAGCAGCATTTCCAAAGAAGTTTTGTTTTCAAAATAAGCTATCTTTCATGGAAATATTTAAACAGCACCATAGAGAATGTTCAAATATCATAGTTGGCACAGATGTTACAGTGCAGATGTGTGATGTGGGAAACATGGCAAATATCAAACATTATTAAGTACTTTGTAGGGAAGGGTATGTATGCAACAAAAATTCATACCGATGTGGCACTCTAATGGGCTCTGCATCATCAGTTTCTTCTAGGCATAAAAATCCTCACGTGGTCTCCTTCGGAAGGGAAGCAAAGCTAGTGGTCCTGTGTCATAGATTTATTGCATGTAAAAGAACCTTAAGCCTGATAAAGAGGCCTCTGTTAAAAATTTCCAGTCTTTCACACCCAATATAGAATGGGATGCTAAGGATTTACAAGTGGACCACAGAGTTTAAAAGTGGACATGAAAGCTTGGAAGGTGATGCATGCAGCAGAAGATCAAAATCCGCCACATCTGATCCAGAAATCATCAATAAAATGCACAACATTGCTCTGCAGGATTGCTGAATGTAGATGTCCAAAATTTCTAAAGCTCTGGGCATTTCAGGAGGTTATGTGTTTCACATTTTGAGATAAAAATTGGACATGAAGAATTATCTCTAAGATGAGTACTGCAACTACTACTCTAAATCAAAATGGAGTCAGAATGCAAATTTCTGAGCAAAGTTTGGCTCATTTTCAGAGAGGTACCACTAACTTTATTTATCAATTTGGCAAATTATGAAACATGGGTGCACCTGAAACAAAATAGCAGTCTAAGCGATTGAAGCACCAAGATTGAAGGCAAAATGTGTGAAATCAACTGGGAAGATAATGGGTCAGTTTTCTAGAATGCCAAGGGTGTGTTGTTAACAGATTAACTTTCCCCTGGAAAATCTATCACCAGAGCATATTATGCTAATCTTCTGGATCAACTGAAGACCAAAATTAGCAAGAAAAGGCTAAGTTTGTGACTTGCTGCTACATTCACCTTAGTCCCCCGACTTAGCTCCATCAGACTTCCATTTTTTCTCCAAATTGAGAAGTTCCTTGATGGAAAGAAATTTTCATCCAATGAAAAACTTAAATTGTCAAAGCTCAGGTGTATTTTGCATGCCTAGAGGAATCTGATTCTGTGGCAGGATAAATACCATGGGACATCATTGCACCAAGTACATTGATGTCGAGAGAGACTATGCTGAAAAGCAAGAACAATTTCAGAAATCTGTAGCATAATTTTGTGCTTCGTTCCAAGAAGTTTTCAAATGACCCTTGTTGCAAAAGTAAGTACAAAATATGTTCTATGGCTTCACTTCATTCTTTATTCCTTATTTTGCAGAATGATTGTAGCTGCCCTCCACCAACTGAGCAAGCAATGGAGGGAACTCAGGAACCTCATCATATGCCAGAATATGACCCTAAACTTGCCCCACAGTTTCAGCAAGGAGACCGTCTTACAGACCAAGTTCCTTGCTTCTGTATAGGGGTAAGTAACAACAAAACAGCCATTATTCATGTTCAAACAGCTTGCATTCATAAAGTGTAGTTTTTTTTTTTTAAATTTGAATTGTTGTAGAAAGTATATGATAATAAAATAATAATAATTATTATTAGCCTGTTATTGAAATTAATGGTAAATATTAATGAAAATGATTGAGAAGATATTGGTAGCTAAATTATGGGTAATTTCCAAAAGGTATTCAATTCACTTTTTAAAGCTCTAACATAATTACAAAAAAGCTTTCTATTATATGTATGCTATTACTTGAGCAAATTAATTATTTGCTTGCATAAAGACTCTCAAGAAATTGGTCCAACCATTTTTTTATATCTCTTTTCTCTCTTTCCATTTTGGTTTACAATTTTACAATGAGTGATTATAGTATTTGTTTTAATAAGATTTGTTTTATTATCTCAATTGAGTATACTAAATTCTTCTTTTATTTCTTTTGCTGTTTTCTGCTAGTATATTCTTTAACACTCAACAAGAATTTCATTTTTAAAACCTCTATACATAGGTGTAACTTGAGAATGGGGGATGGATTAGCTCCACAATATTTTTCACTTAGGAAACATTTTACATTGAGTTATTTTAAGTAAAATCACAGTTTATACATGACAGTTGCGTTTAGCGAGCAATTAAAATTAGATTAGTTTTCTCCTATACAAGACATTGCCTTTGAAGATATGTTTACTGAATTGCAGGGCTCACCACGAGATGCACCATATGAGACTCCACCTCCCCCACAACCAGACACTCAATCAGTTGCAGTTAAGGCCGCAGTACATTCTACTCCTGAACCTTCTGATCGTAATGAAATGGAAAAGGTATTCCTCTCTTCTACTATTCTCCAGGAGCATTTTCGTAACTACACTTAAGAGCCATTTATGTAAAAAAAAATTTTTTGACCTTCATTTTTACTTTCTCTACTCATACTCTACAGTAAGTAGAGGAAATATTCTATTCCACCCAAAAATGTTATATTGAGATTTCACCAGAAATTCATATTCTGAGGCCCTCTGAAACAAACAAAAAATATTTAGAAAAAGGCATGTCTGTGAACAGCATAACATGTAAAACAAAAAGTCTGAAACACACTAAATTTAGTATTTTAAGTTCAGTATCTTCGAAAGATGCAATGTGAAAATTTTCAGAACCACTACCACCGCCACAACATTTGAAGTAACATTATATGACATTAACAGCAGCATATTAAAATAAAACTTAAGAACAAATATGTGGCATGCATATCATCTACTTAAAGAATTATATTTAGTAGATATGGGATATTTAAATTAGAACTTATAATTTTGAAAACTATTTTCGCTAATGACAAAAACAATAATATTCCCAGATCCTGAAAGTAGTAAGCCCCATGTTTTGATCATACAGAATGACCTTGCCTCCAAAGCAACACTCTCCCTTGCCTGTTACCTTATGCCTTTTTGGTGAATTGCTCAGGAATGTTCCATCATTACTTTCTCCACTACATACTTAGCACTAAGTAGAGAATTGTATTCCAGTGAAGAATTTGATGTCAAGATTTTACTAGAAAATCATGAACCCAAAACTGGTATTTATAGAAAAAGGTCCGTATGTTTGTGTGCTTGTGTACAGCATAACTCAAAAACAAGAAATCAAGTAAATACCAAATTTAAATTTAAGTTCACTATCTTCAAAGGATAGAACATGAAAAATTTCAAGAAAATCCTCCTACTCCAAACTACCCTTTACATGGAAAATTCTTCAATATTCTTTCAAAAATTGCTCTAATAATTTTGATTAAAATACCATATTGTGATGCAACGACTATAGCCCAAGTTATAGGGAGGTTGGCACTGGGCAGTGGGAGTAAACAATGATAACGGGTGCTCGCCAATGTAAACACTGGAGCATTATCGGCAGATAACCAGAGGGTTCTGAAAGCTTCTTCTCTCCCTCCTCCAGAAGTGTGTCGAAATAGTTCTAGAATGTTTGAGAACCTTCTGGAAAGATTCCGCTGACTATATAAGCGAGCGCTCTTGTGGGAGCAGGCAATCAAGTCAGCGCGAGGCAGTCGAGTTGAGTGTGAGTTAGCTGTGTTGGTCAGTCAGTGAGCGAGCAAGTTGGCTGATGAATCTCCTGTGTGACAAGAGCGAATCTCCAAGCAAGTTGGTGACAGCTGTTGTGACGAGCAGCGAGTGCTACTGCAGAGTGACAAGTTATGGAGGTCTTGTGTTCGACACCCGAGTGAAGTGAACTGTCCAGTGTGGAGAGGCTGCATCGCGAAGGAAGTGAAGGCACACAGAATTGAGCCAGTTCACCATAGTGAAGTATGTACGAAGTGAATTCCCAGTGAAGTTTAACTAGATAAGAGCTTAGAATAGTGACAGTGAGAACTGAGAGAAGTGACAGTTGAAAAAATGGAACAAAGTCACAATATATTTAAGAAATTTACATAAAAAATATAACGTATATCTAGAATTTTCTGTAAATAGCCTATGAAGTCCACTTTCTTTGGAAGGAACTTAATATAATCTTGCTTAATGTACAGCTCGTTAAAAAATACAATTTATTTCTAAACATTTTTTTATGGCATTAGTTATTTGCAAGATATTTGTTAATATTAGTTTGAATTTTTCAATACTTTGTCATATATTGTAAAGTGCTGTCTTTATTCATTTGTTTCTTGGGTCATGCAAAGAGCATGGGATTTCAAAGCCATCGCATAGTAATCCACTTTTTAAAACTCTTGTCACTTGAGCCTACTGTATTCTTCTAATATCTACAACAACATATGTACTGAATGTTTATCTCTATTAGAAAGAAGTAGATAGAAAAATCAGCTATTATAAGAATAGGTTGGAGAAAAGTGGTCATGCGAATACAACATATCACTTTTTTTTTTTTAAAATTTGTTTCACTATTCCTTTCCTCCTGATGATTACAAATGTGGACTTTTATAAATGTTGAAGGAACTTTTATTTTATTTTCAGCCAAGCAAACGAGTTGCTCCCTGTTACTTATCACAACTCCGTGATGCCTTTGCACCACCAGAAATAGAAGAACCTAGAATGGGTGTAATTGGTCCTTGGGCCACAGGAGTTGTTGAATGGGGACCAACTTCAGGAATCACTGGAGTGAGGCCTGTTGCAGATATGTACTCCGTAACCAGATACAGTGAGGCAGAATGGAAAAAACGCAATGCAGATATTCTCAAAGGCCTTAGAAATGAAGTTCAGCATGCTTGCAAGTAAGTCACTTACTATTGCTAATTCCAATAATTTATTAGACCCAAATTATAATTTCAGACAAACAAGAAAGCCAATTTTTTTACTTTCTCTACTACGTATAGTAAGTAGGGAAAGTATTTATTCCACCCAAAAATTTGATACCGAGATTTCAGCGGAAATATATGTTTTGAGGCCCCCTGAACCCAAAAAAAGCATTTTTGGAAACATGTCCGTGTGTGTGTCTGTAAACAGCATAACTCAGAAACGAACAGTCGGATAAACACCAAACATGGTATTTAGGTTCAGTATCTTCCAGAGATGCGACACGAAGGTTTTCAAGAAAATCCCCCCAGCCCAGATTACCCTTTACATGGAACATTTTTCGAAAATTTTAATTTTCTCAAAAATGACTTTAACGATTTTGATTAAAATATCATATGTTTAAGATATTTTCATGACAAATAAAATGTATATCTTGATTTTTCTGGGAATGTCTCCAAACATATTCTTCATTGTGAACGACTTTTGCATAACTGGTAAACCATAAGAGATAGACAAAATTTTACTACACAAAAAATGTAGATCGCGTTAAAATACACAATTTATGTCTTATACATTTTTTTTTGTTGAGTGAACCATTTTCAAGATATTGCTTGTTATTCCCTTAAAGTTTTCAATACTTATTTTCTCAAATGGGAATTTGTTATTCATTTTTTTGTCTTAGATATGCAAAGAGTATTAATCTGTGGCAAAGAGAATGGTGCTGCACCTAGCAACCAGCTATCAAGAGATATGTCTATGCTAAAGGCTACTGTATTTCTATATTGCCCTTGCAAATACAAAACAAGGGGAACATAATACGCCTTAAGCGATAGTCAAATATTTTTAGAACTGATCGCTATGTGTAAAATGTAATTCTCTTTGCATGTCAAAAGATTGTTTCTGCAAATGTTTATCTTGATTAATATGAAATAGATGGAGAATAAGAGTTTGTAAAAATAGTTTGTACAAGAGTAGAGAAAGTCATGTGAGTGTAACACATCAGATTTTTTACCCTGAGCTTGTGGCTGCATATATCAAATTATTTTATTAATGTCTGTTATCTCAGCCTTTTGTGTACTATAAATTTTGTATTACTGGGTATTATGTAATTGAAACCATTTATATTAGGTATTTATTGTAATTAGCATTAAAGAAATAAAAAAATGTTTTCTACCAATAATCTATGGAACTATTAAGAAATGATAATGGTTAGAGAATGTTGTTTATTTGTAATAAGTAAGACTTCTTTTAAAAAGTAATTTTAGTAAAAAAAAAATTGTTTATTTAAAACATTTTACCAAATAGTTGTTATAAAATATACCACAAAAAATAATAAATACTATTGAACAGAGGCGTAGCTAGCGAGGGGCTTTGGGGGTTGGGACCCCTCTTGCTAATATAATGTAAAAACAAATTCTGATGTGTTGCACTCACATGACTTTCTCTACTCTTATATAAACTATTTTTATAAATGCTTATTCTCCATCTACTTTATGTTAATCGAGATAAATATTTGCAGAAACAATCTTATTACTAATTTTCTTGTAGGTATAAGGGGAATATGGTAGGCTTTAAGCGATAGACAAACCTTTTAAAAGCTGGTTGCTATGTGTAGCATTTCATTCTCTTTGCATGTCCAGGACATAAAAAAATGAATAATGAATTCACATTTGAGAAAAAGTATAAGTATTGGAAAATATAAACAAATAACCTCAGAAATGGTTCAACCACAAAAAAGATGTATATGTCATAAATTGTGTGTTTTAACAAGCTCTACATTATTTGTGTACAAAAAATTTTGTCTGTCTCTTACAGTTTACCAGTTATCAAATGCCATTCAGAAAGAAGAGCACTTTTGGGGACATTTCCAAAATATTCAAGATATACATTTTATTTTTCATGAAAATATCTTAAATATGAGATATTTTAATCAAAATCGCTCGAGCTATTTTTGAGAAAATCAAAATTTTTGAAAAATGTTCCATTTAAAGGGTAGTTTGGGTTGGGAGGATTTTCTTGAAAATCTTTGTATCACATCTTTGAAAGATACTGAACCTAAGTACGAAGTCTGGTATTTATTTGGTTTTGAGTTATGCTGTTCAGAGACACACAGACACACATGGGACCTTTTTCTAAAAGTGCTTTATTTGGATTCAGGGGGTCTAAAAACATGTATTTCCGGTGAAATCGCACTATCAAATTTTTGGGTGGAATGCAATACTTCCCCTACTTACTATATGTAGCAGAGAAAATAATTAATAGCAAAAATAGCTTTATTAAAATAATAGCATCACTGGTAGCACTATATATATGCACATATCTTAGACAATATGACCAAAGGTGATGGCAACAGAAACTGTACTTTAGATGGCATGGGTACAACCATGTTAAGATATTGGGGGCATGTTTTTGGTTCCAATGCTAAATGTGAATGGTTTCCAAATGAGAGCAATATCTCCCAGTTTAGAATATAAGTTGAAACTGTATTTTGTAGTGAAATAAAATGGTAATATAAAAATGTCACAAGGTCATTAATTCTAACGTCACAACACCTTTGCAACTTAAAATATGTAAAACATCCTATCCTAATTTCAATTACAATTGCTGCAACCTTTTAGTGATGTAGTGTAGTAACCTCCAACTCTCTTTATTTTAAATTGCTGCAGCTTAATCTGTGAATATAAAATCTATTTGTTTAAACATTTCAACTCAGGATTAATTTATATTTATCATTTAAATTGATACAAATTGTTTAAAAATGGATCCCTATACATAACATCCCTTTAATATTTTTCTGGTATGCTACTGATATTGAATATTAAAACTATAAAAGGTTGTATCTTAGAATTCTTATGTTTCCCTTTAATATACTATTTTGGGAATGAAACGTAAGGGAAATAAAAATTAAGTAGTAGAACTTCTTATGTTTAGGGTGACCACACTATCCCAAATTTTGTGGGACATTCCCGCATTTTGAGACTTTTAAAATTGTCCTTTGCACAATAGCATTTGTTCTGACTTTTCATTAATCTTTGCAGCCTGGTTTTCAAATACTTTGACAATTGATAATTATGCTGTCCACCAACCAATGCATTTGTCAAACAAACTTTCAGCCAGGGGAAATGTCTTGGTCAGATATTAAAAATAGGTTTTGCAGAGATACACTTAAAGCAGAGCTTCAAGTAAAAGTTCATTTCAGTATGGCATCTAAATACTTTTTCTCTGTTGTACTCAGTAATAAAGTAATTATAGCATGCACAAGAAGTACACAACTTTGAAAAGAAATAATAAAATTCAGACTTGTTATGTACTTCCATAGCAAATAAGACAATTTTGATATGGTAGAAATAATCAGTATTTTACTAATATTTGTAAAATATTAGTAATTTTTGTCATTTATTATGATGTTATTACTATACAAGTATGTATAGTATATAATAATGCGTTATACAGCTGTGTAATAAAACAACCTGTTGATTTATAAAATATGAAAAACAGTTAATTTTCATGTTACGCTTGGTCCCTCATTCTTCTCTTATGGAGATGGTCACCTAATATACTAGATATGTTAAAACATTTTAACAACAAAACTTTTTTTTTTTCGCCTCAGTGTTGATTTTGGCGCAAGAGAATGTGCAAAGCTCACAGGAGTTGACAATGATAGAAACCAACATGACACAACAAAGAAGCTTGCTGTTAGAACTAAAGAAGTTCACCACTGGAAGATGGAACTAGAGCATTCCATAAATAAGATGGCGGAAGAAGTAAATTTAATGGAAACAATGCGGCAGAAGCTAAAAAATGCAATGGGAGTTTGTCGCATGCCAGAGTCCATTTCAAGTGAATGTCTTACTTTACGAGCAGCTCGTCTGGAACCTGATTTAATCAAGGATCAGGTTGAAATAGAACTTCAAAAGGTAAGATATGTTTTTTCTGTGATAGTAATTATGTGTATGTATTTATTCACTGCAAATGGATATTACCTGGTGTGAAGTTAAATACTGAATGAATGAATTTATTACCCACTTAGTAATACATACAATATATATTACCTTACAATCTTTTGACCACACAAAGAAAATTCTCAATACTAAATACTAGTGACTCTTTCTCGAGAGTTGCTGTGTAAAGAAGTAACCTGTCTTGTATCAACTTTGCAGTTGTTCTACTATTAGGCTCACCTATCTTTAAAGCTATACTCAGACTCCATCCTGTTTAAGTTGATGCAGTAATTTGTATCACAAATTACTTAAATGTAAATAATGATTGTAATATGAATATGCATTTTTATGTGACATTGATTTCAGATGTTTATTAATTCTAATTAATATTGGGAAATAAGTTTATAGGGCCTTACTGAAACTGTCAATAATAGCGCAATAATGCAGCGAGGGGGTGAGCTGTTTATCATTATTGGAAACGAGGAAGTTACGTAATGTTCACGCGTTTTTTCCGTTGAGAACCTTCTGGAATGTTTCCCTAAAAGCAATATGTATTCGTGGTTTTCATTGGATATTAAGATAGACGCTAATGTTGGCGCGTTTTATTAGCCAATTGCAGCTCAGTTATAATCTTTAGGCGTATCTTGATGCAGGCGTATAAATAGGCTAGGTTAGAGGTAACGTCTGTCAGTCCTTCAGTTCGCCGAAAGCATTCATACATTACACGTCGTATTCAGGCCAGTTCATCAAAATTCTTTGTGCAATACACGTCGTCTTAAGTTCGTCAGTTCGTCAAAAATATTTGTATGAGATACGTTGGCTATAGATTCACAAGTTACGAAAATCTAAAGTATTATAAAGTTAATTATACACAAATTTGAAATACGTGAATTAAAAGTGATCAGTAAGAAGTATTATAACAGTTTCAGTTTGGCGAGTATCCAGATCAATATGTAAAAGTGATAGTGAACGTGTTCGACAATAAAAATTATAAAACAAATTTCTTCATCAGTGTAATTTTTGGATAAAAGATTCCTTTCCGCTTCACAACCTGTATAGAGACACGTGTTCGACCCAAGATAAGATAATAGCTAGCCGGAGGACATTTGAAATGAATTATTTCAAAAACTGATACTAGGAACCGCAAATTGCTAACGCCAGATGGAGTTACAAACCAAACAAATGAATGACGTCACAAGATGGCTTCAACACTGATGTAAACAAACATTGTAAGTAATACTGTTACAAAGTTATAATTCTACAATTTCTGATTCTCCATGTTTGTTTATTTTCCTTCTCCATTTTCTATTAATCTTGCCTAGATACTTCCCAAACTCTAAGATTTCTTGCCTTATTTCAATTTCATCAACCTTTCCCCCTTTATCTTAGATAAAGTAGATTAGCCCATTTCTCTATCCTAAGTTTTCCACTCATTATTTTGGTTTCTTCACATTCCAGAGTCTCATTCCAATAATTATCTTTCATTCCATATATTGGACATTCCTCTATTTTCAGACCCCTCTTATTCCTTTCAATTCCACTGCCTCTGTTTCGGCCCATGCAGCTCCCTCCCTCGTCTGTGGTTGCCTTTCTCCACATAATTCTCTCTATCCCATCTTTCTTTATCTCCCTGCATATCCTCAATGACTTTTTGTTGCTAAAACTACTAAATATCTCCTGAATTTCAATGTCCTAAATTCTTTGTTTGACTTCTTTCCAAAAAACCCTCTCTTTAACCTATCACACCACATCATACCAATCCAATTTTTTCCATGAGTTAAATATTCAAAATAATGTTATGTAAACAATAACAATAATGTGAATAAAAATGTTCTATCAATCAATTATATTATTGTAGCTACCAGTTTATAGTTTTGTAACATAACAGCTAAAAGTTTTGAAATCATTAATTACTTTATTATTTACATTCACTAATTACCTATCCAGTCGGTATAGCCAATAAGTTTACCACTAGTATTGACAACAAGTTTATAACATTTCAAATCTACATCTAAGTAACCTTATAATTGATTATCCAATATTTATTCTATTCAATTTTTCCTAAATTTCCTCATGGACAGAGTACAGCCCTGAAAGGCTGCTACAGGCAATTCATTCCAGTCTTCAATGGTTCTATTAACAAAGGAAAATTTTCCTACGCCAGTACTGTGCCTTCTTCCCTTAATTTTAAACAAATGATCATTTCTTCCATAATATGCTGGGTTCTTCAATCTTTCACTAATGTCCATCCATTCATTTAAACCAGCATAAGTTTTAAATAACGCACATAACTGATGCCTCTTATGCCAAACTTTTTAAGGCTCCCATTTAATCTCTTCTCTTTTTGTAGGCCCAAAATATTTACCTTTTTTTATGAATTTTATTGCCCTTCTCTGTATCTTTTCTAACAAATCAATTTGATTAACTCTATGCAGGTTCCAACATACTACTCCATATTCTATAACTGGCCGCACTAAAGACTTATAACCAATTTCCCTGTACTTTGCACTCCCCTTTTTCAGTATCCTCATTAGGAAATATAATGTTTTCCATGCTATCCTAGACGCAGAATTTGCCTGATTGTCCCATCCAGCATTACTCGCCAAGTATAAACACACAAATATTTGCAGCTGTCCACCTCAGAATTTCTTCCCTGCCTATGTGATAGTTATGATGGATTTCCCCCCTTAGATCTACTAAATGCAATGGATTTACTTTTCCTAGCATTAATTGTCATTTTATTTGCAGCAGTCCAATTATTTATTTCATTTAAATCACCCTGAAGTGCATATTCATATTCATACAATATTCCAATTTTATTGTAAATGATGCAATCATCTGCAAACAATCTTATCTGGTTGGAAAGGTAGAATCAGACGACTGAAAAATTCAATGCCATAGCCTGGGATTTGAACCACGGATCTCCCGGTGTCTGTCCAGTTGCTCTAACCACTGAGCTACCATGGCAACATGCCGTAGGACATTAAATTCCCCAACTGATTCGCATGTTTCCAGGTAAACCACAAGGAGATTTCAAATTGTATTGAAATGACATACCCCAATGGCGACCTACAATGTTGTAAGTACTTTAAGTCCCGGGTCATAGTTTCAACCACTATCAGGTCAATTAATGGAATTAATTTTCTTCCACACAGGCCGTGTGTTGGACAAGGTAGGAAAGGTAGAATCAGACGACTGAAACATTACCGGAAAACATGCAAATCAGTTGGGGAATTTAATGTCCTACCGGCATGTTGCCATGGTAGCTCAGTGGTTAGAGCAACTGGACAGACACCGGGAGATCCGTGGTTCAAATCCCGGCTATGGCATTGAATTTTTCAGTCGTCTGATTCTACCTTTCCAACCTTGTCCAACACACGGCTTGTGTGGAAGAACAATTAATCCAATATTATCTGGCATTTAATATTTATAGTTCTATCATTAACAAAAATAATAAAAAGTAGCAGACCCAGGACTGAGCCTTGGGACACACCCGAGTTCATGGTGACCCTCTCAGACAGTTCTTTATCTACTTTTACCCTTTGTGTTCTCCATTCCAACAAAGTTTTTACCTGTAAAACTGTTTATCAATTCCTGTACTAGCTAACTTCTGGATAAGTAACTTATGCAGCACTACATCAAAAGCTTTAGAAAAATCTATCACCACTGCATCCAGCTCGTTCTACTAAGTCTTGAAATAATGAAGCTTTTAGCTTTCACACGAGTACCCAGGTCTAAATCCATGTTGCGCTTCCTTTACAATTCAGAGTATTAAAATATTCTGAACTACATTCAAAATGTACAGTTTTATCTTTTTACCCTCCAAACTAAAAAGATACAAGGGTGGATCCATAAGTAACGCATAGTAATTTTTTCTTGCATTGTTATTGTGACAAAGACGCTTAAATTTCACAGAGATATACTTTGAAGTTTGTGCTACAGATGGCAATTTTTCAATCAGATGTAGTTCCTGTGAGAGAACTGTGAACTACATAGCAAAAATGCTGCACATGTTACTGTCGACAACATTTTGTGTTTTTTGTGGGTGAAAGGACATAACCCAAGTGGAATTAACCCAGAAATGTGTGCCATATATGGGGAAGACTATCTAGACCAAAGCAACATCTCTAGATGGCTTCGAAGAAAGCCATGACAACCTTGCTGATTCACCACATTCTGGGTAACCAGCAACAGCTCCAACACAGTGGAATGTCAGCCATTGAGGTGGCAATTTTGAATGACTAGCAAATCTACTTGCGAGCCTTGTCTGAATGGTTCAGCATTTCTAATGGTACAGTGTACAATATTGTGCATAGCATACTAAAATTTCTTAAAGTTAGTGCCTGCTGGGTTCCTAAGAACCTGACAGATGACCACAAAGGCCAGCGAATGATGACATGCTTGGACTACTGTTACATTTCAGAAGGGAAGGACGTTTTGGAAGGAACTGTAACTGGTGAAAGTCCTGGACATATCACTACACGCTTGAAACAAAGCAGGCCTCTATGGAGTGGAAATACACTGACTCCCCAGTAAAGAAAGAATTCTTAGTGACACAATCTGTGAAGGAAGTGCTTATGACAGTGCTCTGGGATATGCATGGTGTTTTGCAGGTAGACTTTGCTGAACGAGGGGCCACTGTGTATGCTGCAAGTTACAGTAAAACATTGGTGAAGTTGCACCGTGCCCTTCATGACAAATGCTGTGACATTAATTTGAAAATGTCAAACTGCTTCATGACAATGCTCACCCCTGTGTTGCAGGTTCTGTTCATGAGAAAATCACAAAATTTGGTTGGGGGGTGCTCCAGCCCCCACTTTATAGTCCAGACCTTGCACTGTCAGACTTTCATCTGTTTGGTCCCATGAAAAAATTCCTGGGCGTTTGTTGCTATGATTCAAATGCAGAAGTGAAACTAGCAGTGCGAAGATGGCTACACACCAGGAAAATGGAGTTTTATGAACAGGGTATAATGAAACAGTTGTATGAATGGCAGAAATGTACTGAGAGACTAGGTACCTATGTAGAAAAGTAACCAAAGGATGTGGGTTCATTGTTATTTAGTTTATTATGTCTTACCTATTAAACTTTTTTTTAAAAAAAATTACTGTGCGTTACTGATCCACCCTGATATAAATGATTTACAAATAATCATAGTGTTAATTTCTTGTTATACACATGAAATACTTGCATATAATGGTTTCTGCAAAACAGCACTGTTTTGAAAAAATACTGTTTAAATTTGTACGATGTTTATGAACCTAAAAACAATACAAAACTGATTTTGGGGAGGGTATTCAACGAATTAGAAGCAAGCTTCTGCTGATAGTCACATGGTTCCTAATGTAAGGAAAAATGAAACAGATTACTGCTAAGTCTAAGTCTTTAATCATTTTGGTTACACTAAAAGTGTAGTGGATTTTGGAAAGAAGTGAGACAGAGGGTGAAAGACATAAAAAAGCAACAAATATGGATTACTTTTGAGGACAAAAGTTATTTAGATTTGTACTGAATAATTGACAGAAACTGGAGGAGGGCGAAACATGTAGAAGTAAAGTGATCAGTTTGGAAGACTGGATTGTGCATGGAGGCAAGTAGTAGTAGCATTTCCTGTTGCTCCTCTTGGAAGCATAGGGCCTTGATGAAAGCATGCCATCAGACTCATTTTTTGCCAAGTTTTAGATGTTATTCAACTCTTCCTTCTCTTCTCTTGTACAATTTCTTTCCTCACTTTGTTTCGCCATGTAATCTTTGGTCTTCCTCTTTTTCTTGGTACTCATAGTCCATGAGAATTCCATTCCACAGCTCTCTTTGGAATATATTGATGTTCTCTTCTGAGAATATGTCCTATCCACTTCCAATATTTGATCCCCAGCAACATTTCATGTTGAGATGTTTTCTTCCATAATTCTTTATTACATATGGTCACTGGCTACCAGATTCCCAGAATAAACCTCAAGCATCTATTTGTATGAACCTGCCATTTTTTATATATTTCAGTAGATCTCTATTAAGTTTCACATCCATATAACAGCATGATTTTGACATTGCTGTTAAATAATCTCATTTTTGTTTTAACAGAGATCCACTTAGATCTCCACATAGGAATCAACAGTGAGTATGCAACCTTGGATTTTCTAATTCTGTCTTTACATTCTCATCTGAACCTCCCATTTTAGATACAATACTTCCCAGACATGGATACAAACAAAAGTATTATTTCTAAAAGGAGTAAGAAATAACAGTAAAGAACTGCAGTATATATGAGAAATTGGATGGAGTGCTCCATTGTCTATAAGCAGAGGCCAATGTTCTCATGAAAAACTCCATGAATAACTCTGCATTCTTTGTCCTAATCTGAGATCTATTCATGAGCCCACCCTCCACGTACCTCCTAAATGAGTCTCAATTAGTCCTCCTGTGTTCCTGTAATATTTACTATATTTTTAATGCCTACACTACATCAAAAGTTAGTGCTTATAATAGGTATTTTAAATTACTTTCTATCCGTTTATCTTCAATACTTTTGATGCCTTCATTATCAAGATTTAATATTGCTTGTATTATTCTTCCACAGCAGTTGTCTCATTATGCATCAAACAAACATACCTACATGCATAACTTTATAGTTTATTAAAGCTTAGTTAATGGTATGAATGTATAACTACTACTACTACAAAACAACGTACACGAAATGTTCTATGTATTTACAACAGAAATATAATAGCTGAGGCTTTCACATCCAGCATTGATAAAGTTCAACATTTCTTCTGGGCTTGAGGACCTTGTCTCATATGATACTGAGATCCAGCTAAGCCAGCAGCTGTCCTCTAAAGATAAAATTGGGAACGGAACTAAGAACACCCAGAACAATCCAAAACATTATAAAGAGAAAGGACTAAACTAATATTATACTTATTAAATGTTTTCTAGTCTAAAGAAATACTATGTCATTTATTTCAGGACTATAATGGTAAGTAACAAATAATTATGTGATTATTAATGTTTATAATATAGAGTGACATCAAGAAAAAGGGAGAGAAATTAATGTAATGTACATATAAATTCATTTTGTAATCATTGGAATGCATATTTAAATACGGCATACAGGACTAGTGGTAGAGCAAAGGCCATATAACTAATTAGACAAACAAGAATTGATTGCAACATATTGTTGGCATAGCGAGCAGAAAGAAATGTAAGTAATATAACACTGAGAAATAATAGTGGAAAGACAATACAATTTAATTGCTAAATGCAAATAATAAACAACACTTGGAAGGATGCCATGAGAACTTGGTAGCATCAAGACTAGGGATGGCACCTAGATACTGTTGATACTTGGTGGTATTAAAGTATGCCTAATACTTTGAGATAAACCGTTGATACTTTTAAGTTTTGCATTATTGAAAGCTGTTGCTTTTAACTTTATGCTAGGTAAGGAATGAAAGGAGTCGAGACTTTATGTTATTGCCTTGCATGTGTCCCCAAACAGTTGCTAAACTATAGTTCTTGATAAACATTGACTGCATTTCTTGTGGGTAAATGAATGCAACCTTCCATAGACTCTTGAGTCTAAAATAAGCACTTGCAAAACAATGGGAGATGGAGCGGAAGTACTCATGTAACGTGCAGCATTAACTCAGTTGCAAATGAACCTGATTTAGCTGACGCACTAAATCATGTTTCTGCAATAGCCTGGCTTGGTGACTCACTCTCAGCCAATAAATTTTCTCACTCCAGTGGGTATCTGTGAATCCAGCAGAAACAAATCAGAACTTAAGATATGAGATAATACAGAACATGGAAATATTTATTCTCTTAAGAATGCTCATGTTCTTAAACAAAAATCTTTGTTTTCTTTATATCCCTGTATTTCATATAATACTTCCTTGATTTTTTCTTCAAATTTTTAATTGTGTCTAATATGCCTTTGTAAACATGTATATACTAATGTATACGGGGGTAGTAGAGAGGCTTAATCCACAAACTATGCTTCCAAGTGTTATATGGCTAATTTATTATTACCGGATGAAAAAAAATGCATAATATGTTATGTGGTAGTTGCAAATAGTGGTACAATGGTGTAACACCACATTATTTTTAGTTGCTTGAGTTTCATGTAAAATACATATTAGTTTATATTTTTAAGACTGCAGAATAAAGAATAATTGCTAGCATTTGTTTTTCTGTGGATAGAAAATCCTTTAAAAGAAACTTTTCAGCACAAAATATAGTTACACAAATAGGGAAACATAGAAATCATTATTATTATTATTATTATTATTATTATTTGACTTGACTTGACTAACAATAGGGTATATATAACTTTGGCCTTATCAAGATAAAAAAATTGTTGTCAATTGGAGAATGTCAAACAAGGACAATTTTGGAATTAGCATAGAGCATAAAATTGGTTGCATGTGTTTATATACAGAAAACTATTAATAAAAGCATAATTTAGTTAACAAGCTATTAAGTACCTTTATAGTTTTTTTACAAAGTCAGTATCAAGTATGAAGTATCACTGCTCAAAAATCAGTATTGGTATAGATTATCAAGAAATAATGGTATCATCCCATCACTAATCAAGACACTATCAGATTGTCACATAAGAAAGAAGATACTGAGATTATTGTAAAAAGGAAACAAGGTAGATAGTAACATACCATGTAGAATAGGTCGTTAATGGTAGGATAAGTACTTGCATCCATATAAAGAAATGTGTTGGTAGGAAGCATTGCACTCCACATAGGAAAGTGTCAAGTGGTAGTTTTAGCTTCATGGAAGTGTACGTATAATGTCCAAAACATGAAAAAATATTTATTCTATCCTCTGCTAAAGTATCTACACATTGAAAATAATAAAGATCATTGCATTCTGCATATGAAAGCATCGAGAGGTAGCTTTAGCTTCATGGAAGTGTACCTATAATGTCCAAAAAGCAAAGAAATATTTATTCTATCCTCTGCTAAAGCATTTATGTGTTGAAAATAGTAACATTTTTTGAGATTCTAAAATATTAGTATCCATTCAACAAAGCATCCAACCACAAATCATATAATGTACACAGAGCATTTATTAAGAGTCTCATGTTCATGTTCTTAACAAACTAAGTTGAAGATAACAATAATAAACATATTCTCCGACAGTCATAATTATTATTTCCAAATCATTAATTCCACTGCAATGTGCAAAGCTCAGTTCCTTGCGAAATGTCAGGATCCTAGGTATGCTATACACCACATCCACCAATCCAGAAGATATAATCAACTTTACAGTAGAAATGTTCAGGAAAAAAGCTCAGCTTTTAAAACCAAATCTTTAAGTCTAATTATCTCATTATGTGGTCAATCTGGTCCTACATGGGCAAATTTGGTTTAAAAGCAAATTAGTTAATATCTACTTTAATCTTTGCTCTTATACAAAAGAACTGAGTTGTTAGCTTTCTGAAAACTGCAATCAATACATTATAGTTCTGATGACTATTTTATTTTCTTGCACCAACAGGAAAGAGGTTTAGTTAATGAAGTGCATGATATAATGGAAAGAATGCTCAAAGAATTGGAAGAACAAGAAAATCGTGACAAAACAGTAAAAGCCAAACTTGAAATGGACTGGAGTGACAAAAAAGAGTCTTATGACATAGAAACAGTAGCAGTCAATATGAAACTTAGCAGTCCAAACATCATGTGGAAACCTGGTTCTGTACAGTTCACAGAAGGGTAGGTGCATGATTATAACTTGTAATATCAAGATTATACATTTTTTAATAATGCTTGTGGAATGTGAAATAACATACTCATAGTTAAATTAGATTACTAAGATGTGTATTCAGATTACAATTCAACAGCTTCTGCATTTAAAACAGGCAGCCATCACTTCAGAGCTGGGAAAATACAACTAAAGAGAACCTAAATCTACTAGAAATGGAAAGGGCCCGCTCCATGGAGCTACGTCATTTTCTTGAAAGTTTTACTAATGACATCTCCAGGGATCTGCTAATGCAAGCAGCGAGAGTTGATAATGCCTTGGCAAACAAAATAGCAGACATAGAGGCAACCAAAGAATGTCTTGAAAATGAACTACGTAGGGTAAGTATCACCAATATTTTAAATAACTTTGTTTATAATATAGTTCCAATGCACAAATACTGTGTACAAAATTTACATATTTGACAAATCTCAAACTAAAAATTTGTGGAGCTGGAGTTAAGACTGGTGCACAATAACCAAGAACAGAAACCAGGTGAGAACAAGTTAAAATACGTTATAATGTGAGCACTAACAATTAACGGAAAGTTTCCCTGAGACCCGGAACCACATATTAGATTCATATTGTGTATATTAAATGCTTCACTTTAAAAATCATTCAAAGCAGTCATGACATGAAACAGCCACTAGAGCTCTCTTAGTCGTAAGCTGAGAAAATTAAGCTGGTAGAAATTCCAGAAAATGTGTATCCTGACTCCCTCAGGTACGTTAAGTTCTTCTACCAAAAGCATCATCTGTAGTTGTTTATATGCAACTCAAAACTGGCTAGTGCTTCAAAAAGAAATTTCTGACATGTTACATTCATATGCCTCTATTCTCTAATTGCTTATTAGTAGGTATACAAATTATTCTTACAAAGTTTATTTTCCTATCTACTTCATTTTAATTGAGACAAACCTTTTTAGAAATAACTGCATTGCACATTTTGTTGCAGATATAAAGGGAATAGTCATAGTAATTGTTTTTAGACGCTGGCCTTAAAATTCCATTCTCTTTTCATAAAATCGTGAAAAATAACTGCATGTCATCAGGACTTTAAAAGAATAGCTATGTATTCAACAATTTGAACCATTAATAATGAATATCTCAGAAATGGCAGATTTCACAAAAAAAAAGTTATTTGAAACAAATTGTGTGTTTTAAAGAGCTATAAATTTTTTTCTGTAGTACATTTTCATCTATCACTTAACATTTACCAGTTATACAAGATTATACAATATTCCTTCCGAATGAAGAGGATTTCACAGGCTATGCCCAGAAAATTCAAGATATACATTTTATGAAAATATCTTTAATACATGAATTTTAATCAAAATCATTAGAGCCATTTTTTAGAAAATCTAAAGTTTCAAACAATGTTTCATGTAAAGGGTAGTTTGGGATGGGGGAATTTTGTTGAAAACCTTTGTGTCACATCTTTGGTTGGTACTGAACCTAAATACCAAGTTTGGTATTTATCCAACCTTTCATTTTTGAGTTATGCTGTTCACAGACATATACATGGACCTTTCTAAAAATGCTTTTTTTGGGGTTCAGGGAGCTTCAAAACATATATTTATGGTGAAATCTCAACATACTTCCCCTACTTACTATACATAGTAGAGAAAGTAACAACAATAGCAAAGCTAAAAAGAACAGAGACAACTGGTAAACATTACAAAGAACAAAAAACAACTTTAATGTATGCTATTAATAAAGGAATTATGCTTGGTACAACTAAGAAATCGAAATAGTAATGGAACTAGATTTAGAAAATGTTTACTCCAAATTCTTAAGTTGGCTAACCTGCATTATGTTATCTGAATTGAAAGCAAGTGAAAAAATATCAATGTCAGTTATAAACAAAATGATGTCCCAATGTGTAAATTAGCTTACCACTTTGCTCTTAATATGGTCATCAATATACATTACCTCACTCATTCCCAGAGTGTATTAAGTACCAAAATGTTGTATGCTGATTTGCTTCACATTCTGATTTCCAATTTTGGGTTATTGTGAACCAGCCTTTACCAGTACTATGAGTCATGTTATTGCTCTATAGATTATTTCTAAAGTGTTTCCATAACTGTATTGTCTTTAACTGTCACTTCAAGAATTATTAACTTGCTTTTTGTGAAGGATAATTGGCACATACAATAGTTGACACAAAAGATGTAAGGGAACTTAAGATACAAATACGAAGGTCACTCTGAAAGTTTTGAGAATGAACACAAAATTTTTAAAATTTAGATCTGATAAGTATTCTCCATTGCATTCTATATAACTTCTCATCCTTTCAAACCATTTTACAAATGCAGAATGGAATTCTTCTTTGTAGGAGTGCAAATAAATTCCTTGTAATTACTGCAGCTTCAGGTGATTTAAATCATTGACTTCAAATGTGTTCTTTGATTTTAGGGAATAGAAAAAAAATCATATGGGGCCAGTTCTGAACTGTGGAGTATGGCACAAATATATGACTGCTGCAGAAATTTAGTTGTTTCTAGTGCAGTATGGGCAGATGCATTGTCATGACATTATAAATGCAATAAATAGAAAAGAATATGTAGTAGCAATCTTCCTAGACCTCTGTAAGACATTCGATTGTGTAAACATTGAAAAACTACTATAAAAACTTGAAAATTATGGGATTATGGGCACTCCACTAAAATGGTTAAGCTCGTATTTACAAAACAGAGAACAATGTGTTGAAATTATACACAATACAGGTGAAAATCTAATTAAAATCACATCAGCTTTTAAAACAATAACACATGCAGTGCCACAAGGCTCAAAATTAGGACCATATTTATTTCTAATATACATTAACAACTTATTTAAACATATTAAAGATGCGGGGGAATAGCTATTGGTTATGCAGATGACACCACAATTGTAGTCACAGGGAAAACAGAAATAGAGGTACAAAAAAAAGCAAATGCACTACTAGATATAATTAGCAGACAGTTAGCAAACCTAGGGATGGCGTTAAATATAAACAAAACAGAGTGGATGCAAATCAATGTGAGTAATAAAACACAGGCCAAAATTAAATTAACAATAGAAAATAAACAAATTCAGCAAGTCACAGAAACATACTTTTTGGGGTTAATCATAGATAGTAGTTTGAAATGGAGCAGACATGTCGAGAGAGTCATAAAAAAAATTAACACAGGCTTATATATTTTAAAACAAACAACACAAATAATGGATAGAAAAAGTATCATACAAGTATATTATGCCTTCATCCATTCCCACTTAGGTTATGGGGTTGTTCTATGGGGTATAGCATAAAAATCCTCAGTTTTAAAGATATTCAAGTTGCAAAAAAGAGCAATATGTATAATGTTAAAAATGAAAAAAACTGATACATGTAGAACTGCATATAAGACACTCAAGATTTTAACATTACCTTTGCTGTAAAAAGTTACAATAATCAGAACAAAAATATGAACGTTCATAACCATAATACCAGAACAAAAAATAACTATTTCAGAAATAGATTAACAGGGACACTAAATCACAAATGCATAGAAAATAACACCAAAGATATGTACAATCATTTACCTTCACAAATGAAAAGATAAAACTAAAAGCCATCAAATCCTATGTGTCAGAAAATGCCTTCTACTCCTTAGAAGAATACAAAAAAGCAAATGTAAACGCACTGTAAAATATGGTATTTTTTCACCTTTCATTTTCTTATATACATGTATATTCACTGTTAGTTATGTATACTCACTGTTATATTTTGGTATAATTGGACAATCCTTGTAAAATGTAGTTACATTGGAGAAATAAATACAATACAATATGGTGCAACAAAATTCCACATAGATCAGTTTTAAGACACTTTGTTCTCAGTTCATTAAAGACATGTGGCAGACTTTTTATGATGTACAACCTGGCACTGGGAGGCTTTTGTCCCTCAAATGGAACTGCCTCAATATGCCACCAGCTGAGAAGAATGAAAAACATTTACTTTCTTGCCAACACTTTTGTTGGGGGATTCTCTCCTAGGAAGACCCAGAACAATGAATGCTGCTTAGTTTCTGGATTGTACTGTATATCCAGCTTTCGTCACCTATTACATTGTTAAATATGTTTTTGGATCTACCCTGTCAAATTTTTCTATCATTTCCTGGTACCATTACACAAGTGGCTGTTTCTGCTCATTTGTGAGGTGGTGGGAGATCCAACAACTACAGAACTTCCTATCGTGAAGTTTTTATTTAAGGATGTTACTGCTGCTGATCCAATATTCAGGGCTTCTTGAATCTGATAATATGTACAACAATGATCTTCCCGCAACATGTGCTCTGCTTTCATCACATATTCATCCATTGTTACTGTAACCTGCCATCCTGCGCAGTCTTCTTCAAAGATATCCTTCCTCTTCTAAACATTGCAAACCATTGATAAATCGTGGATTGCGAAGGGAAAAGATCCCAAATGCCCTATGCAGTCTCAGGGCATTCTCTCCTAAGCCAACTTTAAAGTCAAAGAAAATCATAGTACGGAAATGCTCTCACTTGAGATCTGTCTCAGTGTATGGCATAACAACTCCTGCATGCACACACACACACACAGAAATGCTGATGCTGCACATTGTTGGAGGACATCCAAGCTTGCACATGTTACTACCTGAACATCAAT